>OX335684.1:12725000-15125000 GCA_946894065.1 Acleris literana | reverse complement strand
GCGGAGGGCCCGGGCGCCGTGGCGCTGCTCATCCGGCTGCCCGGCGGGGAGCGGCTCACCAGGCGGTTCTCCGTCGAACACACCACGCAGGTACACACCGACATACAGCCGGCGGAGGGCCCGGGCGCCGTGGCGCTGCTCATCCGGCTGCCCGGCGGGGAGCGGCTCACCAGGCGGTTCTCCGTCGAACACACCACGCAGGTACACACCGACATACAGCCGGCGGAGGGCCCGGGCGCCGTGGCGCTGCTCATCCGGCTGCCCGGCGGGGAGCGGCTCACCAGGCGGTTCTCCGTCGAACACACCACGCAGGTACACACCGACATACAGCCGGCGGAGGGCCCGGGCGCCGTGGCGCTGCTCATCCGGCTGCCCGGCGGGGAGCGGCTCACCAGGCGGTTCTCCGTCGAACACACCACGCAGGTACACACCGACATACAGCCGGCGGAGGGCCCGGGCGCCGTGGCGCTGCTCATCCGGCTGCCCGGCGGGGAGCGGCTCACCAGGCGGTTCTCCGTCGAACACACCACGCAGGTACACACCGACATACAGCCGGCGGAGGGCCCGGGCGCCGTGGCGCTGCTCATCCGGCTGCCCGGCGGGGAGCGGCTCACCAGGCGGTTCTCCGTCGAACACACCACGCAGGTACACACCGACATACAGCCGGCGGAGGGCCCGGGCGCCGTGGCGCTGCTCATCCGGCTGCCCGGCGGGGAGCGGCTCACCAGGCGGTTCTCCGTCGAACACACCACGCAGGTACACACCGACATACAGCCGGCGGAGGGCCCGGGCGCCGTGGCGCTGCTCATCCGGCTGCCCGGCGGGGAGCGGCTCACCAGGCGGTTCTCCGTCGAACACACCACGCAGGTACACACCGACATACAGCCGGCGGAGGGCCCGGGCGCCGTGGCGCTGCTCATCCGGCTGCCCGGCGGGGAGCGGCTCACCAGGCGGTTCTCCGTCGAACACACCACGCAGGTACACACCGACATACAGCCGGCGGAGGGCCCGGGCGCCGTGGCGCTGCTCATCCGGCTGCCCGGCGGGGAGCGGCTCACCAGGCGGTTCTCCGTCGAACACACCACGCAGGTACACACCGACATACAGCCGGCGGAGGGCCCGGGCGCCGTGGCGCTGCTCATCCGGCTGCCCGGCGGGGAGCGGCTCACCAGGCGGTTCTCCGTCGAACACACCACGCAGGTACACACCGACATACAGCCGGCGGAGGGCCCGGGCGCCGTGGCGCTGCTCATCCGGCTGCCCGGCGGGGAGCGGCTCACCAGGCGGTTCTCCGTCGAACACACCACGCAGGTACACACCGACATACAGCCGGCGGAGGGCCCGGGCGCCGTGGCGCTGCTCATCCGGCTGCCCGGCGGGGAGCGGCTCACCAGGCGGTTCTCCGTCGAACACACCACGCAGGTACACACCGACATACAGCCGGCGGAGGGCCCGGGCGCCGTGGCGCTGCTCATCCGGCTGCCCGGCGGGGAGCGGCTCACCAGGCGGTTCTCCGTCGAACACACCACGCAGGTACACACCGACATACAGCCGGCGGAGGGCCCGGGCGCCGTGGCGCTGCTCATCCGGCTGCCCGGCGGGGAGCGGCTCACCAGGCGGTTCTCCGTCGAACACACCACGCAGGTACACACCGACATACAGCCGGCGGAGGGCCCGGGCGCCGTGGCGCTGCTCATCCGGCTGCCCGGCGGGGAGCGGCTCACCAGGCGGTTCTCCGTCGAACACACCACGCAGGTACACACCGACATACAGCCGGCGGAGGGCCCGGGCGCCGTGGCGCTGCTCATCCGGCTGCCCGGCGGGGAGCGGCTCACCAGGCGGTTCTCCGTCGAACACACCACGCAGGTACACACCGACATACAGCCGGCGGAGAGCCCGGGCGCCGTGGCGCTGCTCATCCGAAATATACTATGGGGTCCTGGAAAAAATCTTTGAACCCAAAAGTTTTAGCAAATTTTGCATTCTACAATATTGCAGAACCATGATTAACACTAGAATGAACTTTAACGACAGTATAGGCAGAAAACAGAAAAAAGTGACAGTTTCTCCAAGATGGCGGAAAAAGAACAAGAGCTGGAGGGACGAAAAATTTGGGTTACCATTACTATGGGGTCTTTTACAACATATCGAAAAACCATAACAATTGGACCTTTTTTAGGGTACCAGAACAACGATTTACTAAACGTACGACGAAAAGTTTTGTATGGGCTGCACCTTTTCCGGTACACCGTACTTTCGGTTCAAATTTCGGAATGGCGACAGGTAGATCCGTATTCTGCCGGGTCAAAACAATCTGATAACTTTGTCACCCCAACTATTAGATGATTTGCCGCTTGCATTCTATTTCTTCAAAAATGGTCCTAGACTATTTCAAGAAAAAAATGCTTGAAGTCGTCAATAGATGTCAAGTAATTTGTAACTTAGGAGACTCAACCTTATTGTTGTAGAATGTCAGATTGACTTTGGACCTCGTGAAATCTCGTGACTGTACAAGCCTAGAGCTTAGTTTAAGATTAGGCCAATTTGTGTCAGATTGTCTCTAGATATTTATTAATTGGTTCCAGGACCTGTACAACTTCGTGTTCAGCCACCCGCAGTCCCCCGAGGAGTTCGAGATCACCACGAACTTCCCGAAGCGCACGCTGGCGGCCGGCGAAGCCAACCTGCAGGAGGTGGGGCTCAAGAACCGAGACGTGCTCTTCGTCAACGATGTCAACGCATAGCGACCAGCTTCCAAGTATGTTATAGTAATGCGATGCATTTTTTTGATATTTTTGTCTCGAGGGGTTAACCTTTTGGAAGCCACAGAGGGCCCTGGCCGTTTTTATGATTAAAAGAGACTTTGTTTTGTACCAATAAGGTGTAATTTTGCATGCCAAACATGTTTGGCGTGTGAGTGACACATGTATTCGAAGGCCTTCGAAAGGTTAAAAACACCTCCCTGTTGTATTTTTGACTTTGTTTCCGACGAGTCTTTTGAGTGATGAGTAATGGGCATGTTCGTTTATTGATAAGAGAACTGTTATTTAAATTTGACGTTTGGGAGGGAGTAACCGATATTTGTTACGGTACATATCAACGCTGTAATTGAAAATGAACCGGAATAGGGTTTGCACCTCGTAATTTCACAAGTCATGCATTTGTTTTTATAATGTCGTTTGAGATAGCTTTTCTTTAACAATAATGTGTTATCTATAACAGTTAGAAGTGTCAGTTTTGATATTCTAAAGCTGAGTTCATCGAAGGATCTATAATGAAGAATCCTGTATAGATTCTATACCATACTTAAAGATAGTATCAGTAACATAACATACTTAAATTATTTCAAATGATATACATAGTTAATCAAAGTTATGTCAAGTATTATATCGGTCATTTTGAAAAATTACTGTTATGGGTTTATGCATAGCGACAAATAATAAATATAATTTTTGATATTGCGTCAAGTATTAGTCCCAAAGTAAATGATGACTTATGAAATTATGGATGAAGGTATACGGAAAAAAATACCACTTAGAGTGAGCGAAATTGTGTGCGTCAAACGGTCTCAGCTGCGATTTAAACATCCATACTGCATTGTAGTATCAGATTACAGTACTGCCAGTTTCTTAGCTATCGGTAATCTTGTTTTTTTTTATAGAACACGAGTGACAATTATAACTGATAGCTTTGATATATTAATGTATCGCCAATTGTCACTTCCCAAATAATTTATAACATATTTTAATTTTGGCTAATGAATATTTGGCATAGCAACTTTTCGCCCTTTAATTTCGCGCGATCAATGTTTTGGCAAATTGTTATAAATAATTACTTGATAATTTTTTAATTAAACAAGTATCTCTTCGTCGAATAACCTAACCTATTCTCAACGCACGTTTCCGTTCTGGTCACAGTTGTAACCTAACCTAACCTAGAACTTATGTGGTATGGAATAAATAAGTATGCAAAGTTTGAATGGGAACAAATATTTTTTGACAGTATATTATTAGCATTAGTACAGTGTATGCTGAACGACTATTCACCTTAAACTTGGTAAGTAATTAATATTTTGCCGAAAATGATCATTTGACCAAATGAAACGCAAAATGAAAATGTGCTAAAGATTGGTTTGTCAAATAACATTACTGTGATAAGTTAGTTGGGAAATAATAATCGACAAAAAATACTTTGCCGAACGTTAAGCTGCACTTACACGGGCAATTTTTTGATTTTAATTACCCGTTAACGTTAGCTCACTCTATTACACCAAATCAGAGCAAGACAGCCAATGTAGACAGGAAAGTTATAGTAAAAAAATTGGCCGTGTATGTGTACCTTTACGAAGCTGGGAGCACTGTATTTGCGCGTTATAGTTCAGGGAATTGTCGCGCGGGGTGGAAAACGTTGCGGGAGGCGGGGAGACTAGCCCCCCCCCATGTCCCTACGCCCCGCGGGACAGCAACGCACGAACTTGTTGGACAATAGTAGAATAATATCCATATTGCATTGTTTTTTTTCATGTGGTTTTTGTTTTATTTACGCGTAAAAAGACATGAAGGTGTTATTGCCTATTTTTTTTTGATGCATAAGCAGTGTTAAGGCGTTTTTAAACTTTAGGGTGCCTTTCCACTGTGAGCGGAGAGAATAAAACCAATTAGATTATGAAACGCAGCGGCATTTACATAGGGGCATTCCAGCTTAGTCCTCTCTTCAGGGTTCGCAACACATTTTCAGGCTTAAGGTTTACTTACGTGGGCAACTTTTAACAGCATTTTCTAGCCGGCATCAACAGCCGTCTAATATGGTGAAATAGAATGACACGTCCGCACTATCGACGAGCAATTATTGCCCAAAAAAATTGCCAGTGTAAGTGCACCTTTACAATTATCTTAAGATTGCTGTCTATCCGTCGCACTCTGAGACATTCTTAATACAATTAATTAGTTCCTTTTTCAAACTTGTAAAAATCGTCACTAGGTAACGACTTAATCGTCATTAACACCTAAAACGTCGGCTTTGTTTCTGACTTTGATGCATTTATAATAGAGTTCGCGGCAATGACGCCGTTGGTACCGTCGTCCGTAGGGTTAACTCACTCAGAGTGTGGCGGTAAAACTCTCAGATCCCACACACCGGTGGCTTGTGTGTTTGCCTTCTCCAATCTCCATGACATAGTTGAAAACGTCACGCAACTGTTTGAACAATTTAATTGGTTAATTCTGCTGCTCTCCACTACATAAGACTTTCCACTCGTGTCTTTTAAGAGTACTTTATTTGCTTAGGTACTTAATAGGAACCACCAATAGGAACGCTGATACTCGACGAAACTGTTTTGATTGGCTATTAACCCTTGGTATGTCTAAGCACTGATTAGTGCACGCCCGTTGTCTGCCTAATCACTGATCAGTGAGACACGTGATCAACATTTCATTAGATTTTGAACTTAAATACAATTGAAACAGAGTACAACGCAACGTATAAAACAGTTAATTAAACCTAAAATTTCATCCCTTTCAATATGTACAGTTTATCGAGTACCACCCTGTATATTTAAATTTGACGTTAGACGTGCCATTTTGCCACAGACGTGCGACGCCGTCCTACATACGAAGTTTTAAAGAGAGCCATGTGGTTTAGCTATTTACGTAGTTAAGTACCTAAACAAAAGAAGTATACACACTAGTTATAATGTTGATATTGTCAAATTCCGTGTAATATAATGTGATTATGTTCATATAGAATACTGGTTTTGTAGCTGCCCTTATAAAATCTAGATAAAGAATTGTATGAAACCAATTTTAGTCCAGTAATTAATGAGTATAGGATAGATGTAAAATACATCATTAAATAATGTTAGATCACACATAACATCGTTCATTATTTAAGTCTGGTCGTCAGCAGTGCTATTCAAAGTGTGTATGGAAGTCATGATTGCTTGTAAAAACATTTTCGATGATTCCAATGGATGATTCCACTGCTGAGGATCTATTTGTATGAGTACAATATTAAAACCCGAAGTAGCGTGGCTTGAGTTCGAGCGCTTTTATATTTCTGTCGGCACGGCACGATTTTACCGACCACGTCCTTCGTAAATGGTGGGCTTCCCTTCCCTCTCATGCTGTTACCCTAGACCAGTGGTTCTTATCCGGTGGTCCGTGGACAACTAGTGGTCCTTGGAAGTATCTCTAGTGGTCCGCGAGCCATGCCAATAAATAAGTGACAAGACAAGACAAGTCGACACAACATTACCAGAGCGTTGTTGAAATCTAAAAGAACCCTTTTACTTACATTTATTTACTGAATATTACCCCCAAATCAATAAACCAACTGGGTGGTCCACGGCATAACGGAAATTTTGTCAAATGGTTCCCCAGGACTAAAAGGTTAAGAACCACTGCCCTAGACATTAATATACTTGCGTAATAGACGAACAGTCTCCTATTTCCCGCGTCACTAAAACAGACATGTTTTAATGTCCGTAACGTCGTAATGTCTGTCATTTTATTCAATTTAAAATGAATCTTTGAGGAATGACACAAATACTGAATTACGCTGGCGCCAGTGTCACGCTATGTGATTCTACGAGCTCTCAAAATGGTTTTAACAGTTTTTTTCTTTCGCTATCTCGTTTGCACTTGTATTCGTGCCGTAAAAGACTGCGCTCTTGCTTGCACAGTCACAGAGTCTATTACGCTAGTATATTAATGTATATGGCTGTTACCGTGGACGGTAAATTAAGAGCGTCTATAAGAAGGATGTGTCGAATGCATATTCTTTCGACATCCACGCATGCACGATGCGGATGAACGTGTTTTCAGACTCACATCTTTGGATGCGGATGCGGATGCAGGTCAAAAATATTTTTTCGGGAAATTACATTAATTTACAATAGGAACGTTTTTAAAAAGTGTTCGGAAAAAAACATGATTATGATAATCGATTTTTACCGATTCCGATTGTCAAATGAAAGCGGAATTTCATACATTTCAAAAATCCCATACATTAAGGTTTCCAGCTTTACCGGACGGTGAAAACGTGCCGCGCAGTGCCGCACAACGGTGTACAGTCACCAGCAGTAATACACTTACGAGCAAAACCATTGCATCACTTTTAATTTTTTCATGTCCACCCATTATCTTTGTAAACCGGCTTTTCTTTCTGAAATATTTAAATAAAATAATGTTTCGATAATTTCCATGTTTGGTTACTCCTTGTAAAGCTTAGATTACAAGAAACATGAATTCATTTATATATGTCGGAAAGAAAAGTCGGTTTACAAAGATAATCGGTGGACATCAAAAAATGCACGCTCTTATGCCTCAAGTAAGTAATAAAAACGTATCAGATATTTTTGCGTCCCATGTTGGATAATATGTTATTGCTGGTGATTGTACTATAAAAGCGCTTACTTAGGTATAGTTTGGCAAAGAGTTTGACGCGTTCACACGCGCGAACACTACAATTAGAGGAAACCGTTGAGGTTGATTCAAATTGGATCATGTAACATGATGATTCATGTTACACATAATCTTCGAACGATGCTCATTTTTTATTGCCTTCGTTGCCAAGCTGTACATACACAGGTGGTAACATAGCTTATATATAAAAACATTTGCTTTTTTATACAATTGCCTACAATTAAATATCACTTATCGAATTTGAACACCAATCAAAAAGTACTCGGCCTAATTTTATTGCTGGTTGCAATTTACTTTAAGGTCAAAACTGGCGTACAATTAACCTCTGTTAAAAACGGAGTTATAGGGATTTAAAAATAGTGTTGGCGCGTCTATAAAAAAATATACTAACTTGTACAAGCGCTTGTTTTTAAATCCTTTAAAATAAAAGCTGCCTATTTTATTAGTTAACGATAAATGTAACTTACAATAAAAATAGTTAAGAACTTTTTGTTTGGTTATCAAAACCAATTCGTAAGTAATTGTATGGCAAAAACGCAATAGCTACTAATTTTATGACCACCATGTATAACGCGTTTGAACTCAAGTCGCAGGTTAACTGTATATCGCACCTTTAGAACAATAGAGACCTAATTCAAAATTTGTGCTTTCAAACTTCGAGTCATAAATTTATTATTATAGAGACCTAACTCGAAATTTAAATTTTCTCAATTAGGTCACTATTGTTCTGCAGGTGCGTATCATTCGTACCCTTTTCAAAGCCCGCTACAGATGTATCCCAAATGGAAGTTTATGATATTTCGGAGTCTATTGTTTTTGTTGTTTATTTTTATTTCAATGTATGCATTGGTTTGTGTAAAGGATGCATAATATCAGTCGCATTAAATTTTAAGTTTTCTGCGGTTTGTTTTATATTAATATTCGTATGTTGATATTAACCTTTCGTATGCCGGAGGGGCTCGCATACTTGTACCCTTCGTCTGCCGGGCTATGACGTCATCTGCGTCACGTGACCAAGTTTAATAGCTCCTAGCTCGAAAGTGATTTGACGTTTCGAGGAACCGAATGCTATCCATGGAGGATTGAATTTTTTAGTTTTTTTTACAGACAAATTAGAACCTTATCTTTAAGCTACTAGAATACAATTTTAAATAACCCGATTAAGCCCCTTAGTGACGGATACGGAACAAGGCATAGGACCAGGGTCAGTACGGATCCGGAACTAGGCATACGAAA
This sequence comes from Acleris literana, assembly GCA_946894065.1. Classification (NCBI taxonomy): domain Eukaryota; kingdom Metazoa; phylum Arthropoda; class Insecta; order Lepidoptera; family Tortricidae; genus Acleris; species Acleris literana. Next base: position 15,116,343 of record OX335684.1, on the reverse strand, counting down.
GGTTAATTAAAATTGTGTTAAGAACTCGATTTTCTCAAACAAAATTACCGTTATTCTCCTCAACCTAGTTTTTCTCAATTGTCTATTTTGTGATAGTATTTTAAAATGTTTTTAATTAAAACCCAGTGCGTTTTGTTTGGCTTTTGCTTAATATGTGTTTGTCTGAATTAAGCGATGCCGTTTACTGAGGCATTGAGAGCAAACGTGGGCTGTGTCCTAATTTATAAATACAGCTTAAGATCTAGATGTTAAGATATATGTTCTCAGTCTTCGACGGCGCGCCTCGCCAGACAATTTCAGCCTGCAACGTTGAGTTAATGTATGGAAGATGTAGCAGTGTGGTCGTCGGGGATAAAATACTATAATAACTACTTAATTAAGAGTTTCCAGTACGCTCTCGGCAACTCACTCTCCAATGCAAAGGTCGTATTTTTTATATGAATAGCCCAAAAAAATCTTCATTCCTAGGTAACTATTAGGTTAGGAGTATAGAAATAATTCAAAGGCCAAAGTGTAGTGCATTTATTCTGTTATCTACTTTAAAGCAACTTTGCTCTAAAATAAAAAACGTCAAAATTTCCGTTGTTTTATGAAAAGGGCAGAGCCCGCGGCAGATAAGTTTAAAAACTTGGATTTTCAATAAAGTCTACCTGTAGAACATATCCAAAATGGCGGAGACCTTTTGCAACTTTTGCAAGGTACAGCTGTAGTAGATGGTTTGCATTTATTTTTGTTTCTCAATTAGCTTATCGATTAAAGCTGACTGAGAAAGCAAAATATATACGAGTTTTTCCGACCAAAAACGATGTCGTAAGTTAATTCACTACATCCGTAAGTACCCATTTATGCATTTTTATTGAAGTGTAAAGTAGTAATGTAAAACGTGGCTGTTATATAGGGTGGGCCTGCAATATTTGCATTTTTACTAGCTTTTACTCTTGCTAATTTGCAAAAAAATGTGGCCCACCCTATATTGAACTTGCAACTGTTGAAGTCGGATATTGTCTTTCCAAAAAGTTTTGTGGGCAATCTTGAAATTGCCCCTTTTTCCAATTAAATTTGTCGAGCTATTCAACATATTTTCAACTTTGGGTCTTCATTCCAATTTACCATTATTTCGCCTTAATTCGTTAAGGGTATTCAAAAATTAAAACGACAGCATTTGTATGGGAACGTGAGCGCCCTGGCGATTCTTAAGTCCATTTTTGCTCTCACTGCTTCTGCTGTGAGATTGTAATGGTGTACTATGTATGGGTGTGGACGTTGGCTGGGCCTGCATTTAATTGTGAAAACGGACTATGTAATATATTTTATTGTTTGGTTGTATAATAATTATGTTCCTTCCATACGAGTGTGTTTTATTTCTCATAGTTCTAATTCCTTTAATTAATTATAGATGCAGCTGTTACTCGTTCAGGCTATTAGGACACTCAGTGCGCCTCATGTTATAACATCGCCACTCGTGTCACAATAGTTTTAATTATGTAACAGTTGCAAAAACAACAGTTCAAACATATGCCGTCAGATGTGATTGCGAGTGATAGTATCTTAAAACTGGAGTACTGTACATATTAGCAAGCAGTACATACTACATTTTCTAAATCTTGCAACTACTTAGACTTCAAATTAAAAAAAATTGAGCTAGCATAAAACACAATTACTGGCATACGAGATACCAGTTTTAGGAACCTTGTAATTGTAGAATTATCGTTTCTATTACACTAAAATAAAGTTCATTGTGCCAATAATTGGTAAGGTGCTAACATTATGAGTTTTCACTATTATTCTTAAATAGGTTAAAAAACGAATGATTCAAACTAAATGATTTTAATAATTTAATATACCACTGAAAAACTTCTAAAATAAAACATGAAAAGAAGAACATGCATAAGGGAAAATTACAAAAAATCTGATTAAAATGATTAATATCTCTGAAACTAGTAAAACCGCTGAACATACATCAATAGCTTTTTAGCTGCTCTATCAGCCCTAGGCGGGTTGACGTTGATTTTTGGGACACCTTGTAAACCGTCTCTTTATTAGGCAAACTCTCTACTGTGGCCGTGTACGAGGGGTGCCTTTTAAGTTCTGTCGTTTGAAAAAACTAAAGACAATTTAAGTGTTAAATGGTATTTATTGTTTTTCAAAGTAATCACCGTGATATGTAATACGCTTTTTCATTCGATCGAACCAGTTTTCGAAACACTTATTCCATTCCGAAGTCGGGGTCTCCAAAATGGCCGTTTTGTATGCCTCAACCGCTTCTTCAGGCGTCCGGTACCGTTGACAACGAAGTCGTTGCTTGATTTTTGGAAAAGTGAAGAAGTCATTAGGGCTTAAGTCTGGACTGTACGGCGGGTGATCCAAATTTTCGACGTTTTGTTTTTTAAAAACGCAATTGTCTGCCGGGCGGTGTGCGAGCTAGCATTATCGTGGTGCAGTACTATACGACGTCTTGGGTTATTTTTTCGGAACTCGCCGATAACTTCTGGTAAACAAACAGTGGTATACCAGTCAGCATTAACTGTTTTACGATCTTCGAGCACGATGGTCGCAACGTGGCCACTTTTCGCTACAAACGTGGCGACCATTTTTTTCGAAGTGCTCCGTGAGCGTATTACTTTGGTCGGTTTTGGCTCATCTTGAAACACCCAAACAGTCGACTGCTGTTTAGAATCCGGATCGTAGGCATATATCCAAGATTCGTCACCACTGATAATGTCATAAACGTGTTTAGAGTCTCCTCGGTTGAATTGCCGCAGAGTTTTGCGGCACCATCTAACGCGAGCCGTTTTTTGGTCTTCACTAAGTAAATGTGGTATCCAGCGTGAGATCAATTTTACACCTAAGTGATCATGCAATATATTTAGAACACTGGTCCCTGAAATGCTTAATGAAGCTTCTATCTCGCGGTATGTCGCATGGCGATTTTCGACGATCAGTTGCCGTACAGCATCAATGTTTTCCTGGGTTACAGCTGTTTTTGGTCGGCCTTCACGATGCCTATCACTAAGACTAGAGCAACCACGTTGAAATTCCAAATACCAACGTTCCACAGTCCGGATGCATGGTGCTTCATTTTTAAAAACCGTAGTCAGCTCTCAAAGCACTGACGACGCGTTAAACCCCTTTTAAAGTTGTAAAATATTATCGCACGTAAATTTTCCTTCGAAATTTCCATTTTCACAACCGACTTGTCAACTTTGAACCGACGCTGTACTAAAACGAATCGGCCGATCTCGAGACATTCTTTTGTTTTTGAATTCTAAATTCAAATATTTTAAGATGATACTAGTTTTTTTTTTAATAATCACGGGAGTTTTGCAAACGACAGAACTTAAAAGGCAGCCCTCGTAACACGACCGTATATACGGCGATCATACTATCATACACAAGCCATTATACCAAAGGCAGTTCAGTCAAGAATTCGGTTTGGGGGTGGGGGTGGGGAGTTAGTAGGCAGGTACCCAAAATACGACCATTTTATGGCAAGGCAAAAGGTTAAACTTGTATCTTGGGTAAACGGGTTATGGTGCATTATACCGCCACCGTATCATGCCGACGGACTAGTGTGAACCCGAATTTATGGCCCGTTCATGATGCCCGGTTTTGTAGGATCTACTAACTATCGGATCCTGCACAACCGGATAATGTAGGATAGGGATAATGGAGGATGTAGGTTTTGTAGGATCCTCCGGTCCTGTAAAACCGAGTCCGTGTGAACACACTATCTGTTCTCGCACGCGCCCGCTCGCTTCCGATCTATCGGATCTGTTTTTTTTGCGGGATTCTTGTTCCGAGCTTGTGTGAATGCAAGTATAGAAATACAGTTGCCACTAAATCTCATCCGGCATTGTATCGGACGACCGGAACGATTTGTACTCGCAAAATCGGATGACACATTTTGCAGGATCCGTTTAATTGCCGGATTCTGGAACCGTACGCTTGTGTGAACGCGTGCATTGAAATCCTATTGCCACTAAATCGGATCCTACAAAAAACAGTCCCTACAAAGAATCGGACGTCTCCGTCTGAACGGGCTCTTAGGCGGACGGAGTACCGCAAACTTGACAGTCTGTCGGATCTCTTCGAGAATGATGAGGACACCATTATTATCCCGTCGCTCTAAAAGGCCTGTTTTGATAACTTTCAACTGTACAAAATATATTTTGAACTACGTTGACAGGTATCAAATTGCCAAGCATATAACGACGCGGGTATAGGCAGACGTGTATTTGCACAGTCAAGTTCATAAATATGTGTACACTTTTGCACCTTGTCAGTTTAATCGCTGTAAAATTCATATAATGCTGTTTAAAAACATGACATTAATAGACAAGGTACTAAAGTATACATATATTTATGAACTCGACTGTAGTGATCTACATCCGTCTCATAAATCTTCTACAGTATGTTCAGAAACGATAAGATAATAGCCTATAACCGATTCAGTGCGTATGACACGCCAGGCGTGTCATCAAATGTTTTTAACTTGTGGCGGATGACACGGATGTGGCGTGTCATCATATTCTATGGCATCGTACCAATAGAACTCCATTGCGCGATCATCGCAAGTTCGCGCTACTGTTTATATGACTGTTTACATACAAACAGTTGCGCGAACTTGCGATGATCGCGCAATCGCCTTCTATTAGGACGATGCCTATGGCGTATGGCACGCCTGGCGTGTCATGAAATAATTGTTCGCCGCCACACCCAAAAGTTTTCGGAAATGGAAGACGCAACGACTCGGTTAAGAAACCTGTATCTGTGGTTGTATTTTAATGTTAACATTAAAGTATTGCATGTTATTAAAGTATCGGTTATCGATGTGGTTGCATCTTAATGTTCCCATTAAAGTATCGGTGACCGAAATAAATGCACATCGACTGTTCAAGCCATTTATTTAAAAACCGTAAATTATCAACACACCATAAAGCTGTAACGAAAACTTTACACCTGGAATGTAGGCACTTTATATAACACTATTCACATTTTATCCTCTATTATAGTTAGATACAATTGTACATAGTTATAGCAAGAAGTTTTGTTCAAGTCGGAATATACTTAACACATTAGTTGAAAATATACTATGCTTTCTATGTACATACGTTTAGATTTTAGAAGTGTCTATTAAATACAAAATGGACTCGAAAAAACTATTAGTATCTGTTATTAACAAGTAAATATTTTTAGTTTTCCTCATGGCAAAATATTGGCCCATTTTTAAGTACATACGATTAACTAGGATATTTGCCCTGAAAAAAAAATCATTACAGAATCCAGCTGTATAGTTGCAACTATGCATTAAAGCTATCATAAAAGTAAAAGCTCTGTCTATGGTAATATCATAAACTACTTGATATGTCGTTATACCGTGCTTTTGCATTCAAACGCTCGATCCCTAAATATCAGAATTGCTTAGTAAAAAGTTGGATTATTAGTCTTTGAAACCAAATAACATAAGCTTTTGGGTTCTGGTATTTATTGTCCATTCGCTTAGATAGTGTCGCTACACTCACAATGTATTTGCCGGTTATTGTCATAAAATACGAATATAATTCCATGTAAACTACCAAATTCTCTTGCGGGTGTTACGCCGCAAGTGAATTTGGCAGTTTACTTCGAATTATATTCGTATTTTATAACAATAACAGCAAGTATGTGTGATTGTAGCGACACTATCTAAGCAAATGGACTATACAGTCTGGTATTTGGTGTGAGGTTTAGGAATCATAGTTTAGTTACAAATTTATTTTCTATTTTGCATTTATCACATTTTGTTTACTAATATTAATTAATACCGTTAGTGTTTTATAAAGTCGTAGGCGATACGCGCGAGATCGGCAGCTGTTTTTTTTTTCGCGTCGTTTCGCGTTCGCTCGCGATTCGCTTCCGTTGGACACTGCGTTACAATAGCTCGTTTGTTAACGTTATCTATATATAGATGTAACTACACTTGTAATATTTAGTAAAACGGAGCCTGGGGCTCCGGTTAGCGAATAAAAAGCAATTGATATGGAGAAAAATGAATAAAAATTAACATGGTGCCTAGATAAGCGGCATTCTCCGAACGTTAACGACTATACTCTATTGGATTAGGTGGTCAAACAAATGTAAACAAACCGATCCACGTGATTCGGTTCAACTGCCAATCAAAATTATTCTTTAAATATTTTTTTTATATCGGTTGAAGAAGTATATCACGTGGGTTTGTTAGAAGTACAGTTGGCAACAAAGTATGTTATAAAAAAAAGAATTTCAGAAAGGAGATTTTTGTACGGTTTATCACTAATCACAATACAAATGTCTTTCTTACATACAGGATTGTCTTTCTGGAAATTGAGCGAGGGTTAAAATTTAAAAATGAATCATCAATTTATTTCCTATTTTGCACTTATCACATTTTGTTTACTAACATTAATGCTTTTGGTGTTTGGCCACTGTACATTATGTCTGTACTATAAACTACGTATGTACATACTTAATTTATTAATTACGGACATTATCGAACGAGTTATCGATTGTTAAACTTCTTTTTTACATTAAACATTTAAAGATTGACTTAAAAATTACTTTCCGTTTGAATATAAGTCAAAATACATTTAAAACCTGCGTATATTTATCATGAAATTCGACTGTTGTATTGCTGTTCGAATATTAAAACTTGTACTTTGAAATTACGATATTTACATACATGTTTTTACAGATTTGTGTAATGCCTATAAATATTTACATATGTTAGTGCCTTATCCCATGAACGCGTGTATGCAAGGATCCTTCATGCCGAGTTTTTTCAAGAGGTCAATGGCCGTGTGCGTGAACTCAGTAGGTCCACAGACGCACGCGTAGTGTTGGCACTGGTCGGAGCACTTGAGTGGTCGCCGGCCGACGGCCCGCGCCAGCAAGTCGGCGGTGATGCGGCCGCGGGGGCCCGGCCAGCTCAAGCTGCCTTCGGACAGTACGTGCGTTACGGAAAGCCTGTGGACATTGTACAAATGTAATTATTAAATAGAAACAAATATGAGACGTTATCTATATCAAGGGACCTTATTGTCGATGACGCTTCCGCCATTATTAACGATGCTCCGATATAAATACAACGTCGCGTGACGCAGTGCGGCGTTAGCGGCATCGACAATAAGGTCCCTTTACATAGATAATGCCACATTTTATCATGCCCTACTTGCAGAGCCGTTAACGCCTAAACGGCCCAATCGATTTTCATTAAAAATAAATATGCGTCAATTGCTAATTAATAAAAATATTTTATTTTGACCTTGCAGGTATCAATTTATACTTGGCGTGTATGGTGCACTTTGAATACTTTAAAATAAAAAATAATGAACAATATATACACGAACAAAATGAACATAATGAGCGGTTTGCACGTTTGTTACTAGCGAAATAATGCCGTTTTATGACAACGGAATATCATTTTAGTTTATTGCGCGATAAAACCAGCGCCATTACAATATTTTAATCTTACCATGGGGGCATAACACGTACAAATTATAATTCGTGCTTATAATTTGTACTAGATGGCACCACCAGTATCATCAGGAATATTATTTTCTTCATTTCCATTAATCAAGGAAAAGTTAAGCTTTTATTAATCAGATATACCTTAATTTAAATGCAAACATCATTCTTTACATAAATTTAAGGCTTTATTTTAGAAACTAAGAATGGCATTTTTTTGCGGTACACTGAACGGCCATCATTAGCTATTGAACTTGCTACGTGATATTCATTAGATCCGCTAGATGGTGCTATACGAGGACGTTAGCGCCGACTTGTGTCGTCGCGGTCACTCCCGGTATAGATATTCAATGGAACAACATTTAATTAAAGCGTTTGTTATTTCTTATTCCAAAAATACGAAAGTTTATTTATTTTAACACCACAATAAATAACTTCCCAAGTATTTTTCACTATGCGTTTGACACAAACAAAACTAAAAGTTATCTTTCTTACTCTCGTGTTTTTCGTATCTGTCCATCATTCATTAGTGAAACAAGTGAACATAATTGTAGTTTGTATAGCTATCTATATGCAACTGCGACTATTTTTAACCGACTTCAAAAAAAAAGGAGGTTCTCATCTCAATTTGTCCTGTATGTATGTTCGCGATTATCTCGCGTTTGGCTGAACCGATTTTGATGTGGTTTTCATAAAAGTATTTGTTACACAAAGGAGGTTTTAGTTATTTAACCGACTTAAAAAAAAAAGTTTCTCAGTTTGAACTTTTTACAGAGTTACTTTTTTTTTTGGTTTGATAGAGTATACTTCCTAGGTAATCACATTGTCACCAATCATGAGTCTAAATCTGAATCTGATGAGGGGATCCGTGAGGAATTGAGGGAACTCCTCAAATATCATAGGCATAGGTACATACAGCGATTTTAGTATTTTTAGTAACAAGTCCAGCATTTGCATTCAGCAAGTATCATTTGGTGAAGTGGAACTGATGATGAAGACCACAAATGGCCTCCTGAACTCCTCAACGGTAGGTACCTATTTCAAGGGTGGCGATAAGATACCTCGATTAAGATAGTTCAGGTTCAGCAATTGTAACGTGAATGTTTAATTGTTTAAATATGACTATGACTTTCTCGAGGCGTTGCTTGTTTAATTAAAGGTCCAGCCACACCGGATGCGTGCGCGTAGACGTGACGTGCGCTTGCGATTTAGACTGCGTTGTATAGTGACATAGGTGGTCACATTTGCCTACAAATACCTACCTATGACTTCGATTTAGACAGTCAAAAGTCCTTAAACATTTTTATTGTTAGTTACCTACATTTATTGTTACCTACCTACTTAAAAGTAAGATATAAATTAAGGACAATTTTATTGACTATTTTAGATGAGTAAAAATAAAATATATTTAGTGCACGGACCTAAAAAACAGGACGTAACGTTGCCTTAGACAGGAATGAAGCTTGCAAGGTCGGCAATTTCGTTCGTTATAGGTAGGTACACGAGTTACCGCATGCACACAGATACCTACAATAAAAACGCACGCAGTTTACGTGTATGCCAATTTGCATACTTGACTCATGATAAGACGAGGAAACACGTCCGTATTTTTTTAGGTACGTACTTTAATAGTGTTCATAAAAGTTGTTGGTACAATGTTGTATGGACGCGTGACGCGTCATCACTTAGGTTCTTTAGCTTTTAAATCCCAATATAAACCTACTAGCTGTCCGCGCCCGGGCCGCCAATACTTAATCGATTACAATTTTTTCACAATCGATTACATACATATGCATAGTACATGTGCATCCTATTTTATTAGCATGATGATGATGATGATGACGATGGTGATTGTGATGGTGATGATGCTGATGGTTATGGTGATGAATTGAAGATGATGATGGTGATGACGATGATGATGATGATGGTGATGAATTGATGATGAAGATGATGATGATGATGATGATGATGTTGATGGTGATGATCAAGATGATGATGATGATGATGACGATGGTGATTGTGATGGTGATGATGCTGATGGTTATGGTGATGAATTGATGATGATGATGGTGATGCCGATGATGGTGATGATGGTGATGAATTGATGATGATGATGATGATGATGATGATGATGATGATGATGATGATGATGATGATGATGATGATGATGATGATGATGATGATGATGATGATGATGATGCTGATGATGATGATGATGATGATGATGATGATGATGATGATGATGATGATGATGATGATGATGATGATGATGATGATGATGACGATGGTGATTGTGATGGTGATGATGCTGATGGTTATGGTGATGAATTGATGATGATGATGCCGATGATGGTGATGATGGTGATGATGGTGATGAATTGATGATGGTGATGATGATGATGATGATGATGATGATGATGATGATGATGATGATGATGATGATGATGATGATGATGGTGGTGGTGGTATCGATGATGTTTATGATGACGATGATGATGATGATGGTGATGATGATGATGATGATGATGATGATGATGATGATCTTTTATTTTCCTTATAGGTGATGTGAAAAGCAGTATGTGTCACACAGTAGCAAAATTATTTCCACCTTGGGCGTTAACACTTGAATCCCTCACTACGCTCAGGATTCTATTTTAGAATCCCTCGCTACGCTCGGGATTCATTTATAGAATCCTTCGCTTCGTCACGCTTCGTTCAGGATTCAATGTACGCCCTCGCCATAAATATGTCATTTTGCTTCCTTGATACACAAATAACTATTACGACCTACCAAATTCCTATAAGTACCTATCTATCTATATAAATAAAAATAAAAAATTATAAAAATCGGTCGAGCCGTTTCGGAGGAGTTCAACCACAAACACCGTGACACGAGATTTTTATATTATAAGTAAATAGATCAGTTCGTCTTTAACGGAGGTTCAAACCGCATCAGTTTAGAGCTAAAGTACTTACGTAAATTATATATGTACATGTATGTAATTATATATATATATATATATAGTACAAGTATAATAAATAATTATTCTGTTCTTTCACTTACTAGTCTAACTACGGCGATGCGCATCGTTTGCAAATCACTAAGAAAGTGAATAAATAGATGGGCAACCAAAAGGTAGTTCACGCCAAAACTTGATCACAAGGACCCAATATTTTTGCAAAGATATTCTTAAAGAATGTAGAATCAACGTTTAGTTTTATATGACGGCGCGCTGCGGCGGCGGCAATTCATAAAGCTTTGACAAAACTGCCATCTGTCGAACTGATTGCGAGGTTACGTGCCGTTCATAGCTTAGCAGACATGTCGATTGTGCTGCCACTGCTGACGAAACCACAGAAACTTATAGTGGCGGCGGCTATCGACTTTAGGACGGCAACCATTTTCGATTCGCGACTGAGTATCTGTAGAGTATAGTAATCTGTGATCTTACTCAAAACTTGATGAGGTTTAGAGACAAGATAATTATATTGATTAACATGCCACCATACCTTAAAGTAAGTAAAGTAAAAAAATACCCTAAAATAGTAAATGACCACCAAAATGAAAAAAAAGTTAATGTCCACCAGAACTAGCGGGGTAGCCAGAACTCGTCGCACCTTTGTTGCACCGTTCGTACAATCGAGTTTTGCTCGCTAAGATTAGGTGGTCATATACTTAGTATACCGAGGCACAGATTACTATACTCTACAGATACTCAGTCGCGAATCGAAAATGGTTGCCGTCCTAAAGTCGATAGCCGCCGCCACTATAAGTTTCTGTGGTTTCGTCAGCAGTGGCAGCACAATCGACATGTCTGCTAAGCTATGAACGGCACGTAACCTCGCAATCAGTTCGACAGATGGCAGTTTTGTCAAAGCTTTATGAATTGCCGCCGCCGCAGCGCGCCGTCATATAAAACTAAACGTTGATTCTACATTCTTTAAGAATATCTTTGCAAAAATATTGGGTCCTTGTGATCAAGTTTTGGCGTGAACTACCTTTTGGTTGCCCATCTATTTATTCACTTTCTTAGTGATTTGCAAACGATGCGCATCGCCGTAGTTAGACTAGTAAGTGAAAGAACAGAATAATTATTTATTATACTTGTACTATATATATATATATATATAATTACATACATGTACATATATAATTTACGTAAGTACTTTAGCTCTAAACTGATGCGGTTTGAACCTCCGTTAAAGACGAACTGATCTATTTACTTATAATATAAAAATCTCGTGTCACGGTGTTTGTGGTTGAACTCCTCCGAAACGGCTCGACCGATTTTTATAATTTTTTATTTTTATTTATATAGATAGATAGGTACTTATAGGAATTTGGTAGGTCGTAATAGTTATTTGTGTATCAAGGAAGCAAAATGACATATTTATGGCGAGGGCGTACATTGAATCCTGAACGAAGCGTGACGAAGCGAAGGATTCTATAAATGAATCCCGAGCGTAGCGAGGGATTCTAAAATAGAATCCTGAGCGTAGTGAGGGATTCAAGTGTTAACGCCCAAGGTGGAAATAATTTTGCTACTGTGTGACACATACTGCTTTTCACATCACCTATAAGGAAAATAAAAGATCATCATCATCATCATCATCATCATCATCATCATCACCATCATCATCATCATCGTCATCATAAACATCATCGATACCACCACCACCATCATCATCATCATCATCATCATCATCATCATCATCATCATCATCATCATCATCATCATCATCATCATCACCATCATCAATTCATCACCATCATCACCATCATCACCATCATCGGCATCATCATCATCAATTCATCACCATAACCATCAGCATCATCACCATCACAATCACCATCGTCATCATCATCATCATCATCATCATCATCATCATCATCATCATCATCACCATCATCATCATCATCATCATCATCAGCATCATCATCATCATCATCATCATCATCATCATCATCATCATCATCATCATCATCATCATCATCATCATCATCATCATCATCATCATCATCATCAATTCATCACCATCATCACCATCATCGGCATCACCATCATCATCATCAATTCATCACCATAACCATCAGCATCATCACCATCACAATCACCATCGTCATCATCATCATCATCATCTTGATCATCACCATCAACATCATCATCATCATCATCATCATCTTCATCATCAATTCATCACCATCATCATCATCATCGTCATCACCATCATCATCTTCAATTCATCACCATAACCATCAGCATCATCACCATCACAATCACCATCGTCATCATCATCATCATCATGCTAATAAAATAGGATGCACATGTACTATGCATATGTATGTAATCGATTGTGAAAAAATTGTAATCGATTAAGTATTGGCGGCCCGGGCGCGGACAGCTAGTAGGTTTATATTGGGATTTAAAAGCTAAAGAACCTAAGTGATGACGCGTCACGCGTCCATACAACATTGTACCAACAACTTTTATGAACACTATTAAAGTACGTACCTAAAAAAATACGGACGTGTTTCCTCGTCTTATCATGAGTCAAGTATGCAAATTGGCATACACGTAAACTGCGTGCGTTTTTATTGTAGGTATCTGTGTGCATGCGGTAACTCGTGTACCTACCTATAACGAACGAAATTGCCGACCTTGCAAGCTTCATTCCTGTCTAAGGCAACGTTACGTCCTGTTTTTTAGGTCCGTGCACTAAATATATTTTATTTTTACTCATCTAAAATAGTCAATAAAATTGTCCTTAATTTATATCTTACTTTTAAGTAGGTAGGTAACAATAAATGTAGGTAACTAACAATAAAAATGTTTAAGGACTTTTGACTGTCTAAATCGAAGTCATAGGTAGGTATTTGTAGGCAAATGTGACCACCTATGTCACTATACAACGCAGTCTAAATCGCAAGCGCACGTCACGTCTACGCGCACGCATCCGGTGTGGCTGGACCTTTAATTAAACAAGCAACGCCTCGAGAAAGTCATAGTCATATTTAAACAATTAAACATTCACGTTACAATTGCTGAACCTGAACTATCTTAATCGAGGTATCTTATCGCCACCCTTGAAATAGGTACCTACCGTTGAGGAGTTCAGGAGGCCATTTGTGGTCTTCATCATCAGTTCCACTTCACCAAATGATACTTGCTGAATGCAAATGCTGGACTTGTTACTAAAAATACTAAAATCGCTGTATGTACCTATGCCTATGATATTTGAGGAGTTCCCTCAATTCCTCACGGATCCCCTCATCAGATTCAGATTTAGACTCATGATTGGTGACAATGTGATTACCTAGGAAGTATACTCTATCAAACCAAAAAAAAAAGTAACTCTGTAAAAAGTTCAAACTGAGAAACTTTTTTTTTTAAGTCGGTTAAATAACTAAAACCTCCTTTGTGTAACAAATACTTTTATGAAAACCACATCAAAATCGGTTCAGCCAAACGCGAGATAATCGCGAACATACATACAGGACAAATTGAGATGAGAACCTCCTTTTTTTTTGAAGTCGGTTAAAAATAGTCGCAGTTGCATATAGATAGCTATACAAACTACAATTATGTTCACTTGTTTCACTAATGAATGATGGACAGATACGAAAAACACGAGAGTAAGAAAGATAACTTTTAGTTTTGTTTGTGTCAAACGCATAGTGAAAAATACTTGGGAAGTTATTTATTGTGGTGTTAAAATAAATAAACTTTCGTATTTTTGGAATAAGAAATAACAAACGCTTTAATTAAATGTTGTTCCATTGAATATCTATACCGGGAGTGACCGCGACGACACAAGTCGGCGCTAACGTCCTCGTATAGCACCATCTAGCGGATCTAATGAATATCACGTAGCAAGTTCAATAGCTAATGATGGCCGTTCAGTGTACCGCAAAAAAATGCCATTCTTAGTTTCTAAAATAAAGCCTTAAATTTATGTAAAGAATGATGTTTGCATTTAAATTAAGGTATATCTGATTAATAAAAGCTTAACTTTTCCTTGATTAATGGAAATGAAGAAAATAATATTCCTGATGATACTGGTGGTGCCATCTAGTACAAATTATAAGCACGAATTATAATTTGTACGTGTTATGCCCCCATGACCGAGGCAAATTAATTTCAAGTTCGTTTTCTAAATTTGACTCTCTTACATAACGGTGGTAGTCATTATGTTTGTTGCCAAATATAAATCTACCGGGAAATTAGGTAAATACTGAAGATAGATATCTACCAGTTTTTAGGGTTCCGTAGCCAACAATGAACCCTAACATTTTCGCCATGTCAGTCTGTTCGTCTGTCAGCGGTTTAACTCTAGAGACTTTTAAACTACAAACCTGTAATTCGCCTTTTTTTTCGGGTAACTCCCGTACAGGTAAACCAAAGGTTTTTTCATTATGACTTCGAGTGAGGTATCTCTGGATAGCTCTTAAAAATCATTTTGTATATATTTATTTATTATTGCATAACCATGGTGTTACTGGTGGTCTTAAAATTAAAAGTACATACATGAACCCTGCTAGGGTATTGCAAATAGCTTATTATTACATTCATAAATTAACATCTATAGCAGAGGTCCCCAAACTTATTTGTCTCACAGACCACTTGGCATTTGTTTCAGTTTTGGGTGGACCACCTACTTACCTAGTATTTACGTTATCGAGTAGAAACTAAGGAAAAAAATTTAGGGATTTTTTGCACGGATACTGCGGAGGTCTAACTTGAAAATTTTGCGCGGAAAAATATTTTTTACAAAGCAAAAAACTGAAACATAATTTATTTAGATAATATTTATGTATTTATATATTATATATATATAAGAAAGTATTACGTAAGTAAGTAGGTATCTACTATGTGTGTATGAATATGGATTATTTCATTAATGGAAAGCCAAGATTAAAGTCACGACCTGCTTAAATGGGACACTATCGTGGACCGCCATTTTCATCTCATTTATTTTTTCCGCTCACGCTCAAAGTATGATGTTCGCTAGAATTTCGCGTCCCGGTTTTGGGTATAAAGGCAGATAGTGCCCATTTCTACATTTACGTCTCCCTAGGGCTTTAACTGTATATTTATATCGGGGTCCTGTCAGTTGACCAAAAAACGTTTCACCAAATGATTCATTTGACAAACATATCATTTGACAAACCGCTATTATTTCCGAAGCTGTAAATATTTCAGGATTTATTTCAGGACCATCGTGTAGAACCCTATAGGTTAGGTTAGGTTTGATTTTTAAAAATCCTGAAATATTTACAGTTTCGGAAAAAAAAGCGGTTTGTCAAATGATATGTTTGTGAAATGAATCATTTGGTGAAACGTTTTTTGGTCAAACATTAGTGAACCATTTATATCTTAACTGTGTATTTCAATTGCAAAACAATGTTATTATATCCCTATTATTCAGCATCGAACTTGTTTACGCAGTAAATTTACCTGTCATCCTCTCGAGCGATTTCCTCGAACTGTTCTCGAAACAGAATATCGTCTTCCGTCTTGTTGAAAAATAGCAAATAGATGCGTTCGCTGCAAGCAAAATAGACATCTATAATAAAAGTAGAGAGAATAATAATAGAGAAATCAGTAAGGTTTAAGACTTAGTAGGTACTTTTTTGTAATCGGTTGAGGTCCAAATGAACCTCACATAGCTTAGTTTAATACATTTCACGTTTTGTTTTCTACTTATTCCAATATATAGCTAAAACAATCTGTAAGCTACAATATTTCAGTCTTTCATTAAAAAATGGTTTAGTTTATTAGAAAACAAAATAATAGTAATGAGGGCGCCATTGTTAATGTACAGACATGTAATCGCGTCCCACCATAGAACCTTGTCGCAAGGACAGGCTACATCACTTTTACTTTTCGTCAAAATCGTTTTTGTGTAGCAACTCTCAAATATTTTTGTACTTATAGAAAAAAAATGTGTTGCCGTTCTAAATTATTGTATTTACAATTCTTAACTTTTAGGTCGAATTGTAAACTCCTCGTTTGCTGGTCCAGCCTAACCTCGTAAGATCCTGTGTGCAATAGGATGTGCATAATCAAGGCAATTTAATTTGAACTGTATTGAAATGAGGATAAAGTTTATTCTCCTGTCTTCTTAAACTGAAAATGGCATTATTGTACAAACGTAATTGCACTTTATTGCCTTGAAGGTAGATTCAAAGTCCCACTTACAAAAAATCCCTATGGTGGACCTGACGAGGTTCATGATATAATAGTAGTATTATAATTACCATCTCGGGTTAGACCGGGGCAGCATAAACTTGAGCAGTCCCAGCATGGGCGTGATCCCCGTGCCGGCCGCGATGAAGCATATCTCCTTCACTCCTTTCAGCTGGAAAAATAAATACCTACCGTTAGTACAAGCCTTAGTCAAAAGGGTATTATAGTCAATCTGTAGTTCGAGCACCATATTAAATATATTGTACAATACAATATCTATTACAATCACAATCAGGGGCACGTTTTATAAAGCACAAGTAACAATTTTCCAGGTCTAAACTGGCAACACTGCTCAAATGTGTCGTGCACATAGACGACAATATAAAAAAGCATTTATTACACTTGTTATTTGTACAGTCATCAATTTAACCCTTTACTTCACAAATAAGAGGCGCAATAACAATAGAAGCTCTAAGAAATACACCCTTTTTCTCTTCAAAATTTACTAAGCCGAGTTACTTCTCTGAATCAACACTCCAGTAGCAATTCTAATTAACTTGTTAAGGAATTGAAGACCCAGGGCCCGTTACAAATAAATTTGCCAGTAATAATGAAATACCCGTATTTATTGCTACTTCAGGACAAGAAATGAAATAGGTATTTAAGGAAATTAATTGAATAGCTACGAACTTTATTACTTTTACACTGGACCGTCTGAAGCTTGTATTTAGGAGTAGAGTTTGAAATGTCGACTCTTTAGTTTTTTACGCTTCCAAGAATACGAATAAAAGGGGAGTACGGGTAAATCTCATTATGGAATTGTTATTTTTATTTTATTGAACGATGTAATTCAGGTGTACTGATAATGGCTTATTTTATTAAATAAATAAACCACATAAAAACCGCCCCGAGAAAAGTCGAGTCATCCGTTTGGGAGCAACGACGCTCCAGACACACAGGCGCACATACACAGAAACACACATACACACGTTAAACTCACAACAATCCTCTTTTTGGGGGGTTTAAATATACGAACGCTACCCATATCCATCATCAGTTCATAACTACCACAATGACGATGATGACAAATTATACCGAGATGATAATTTTTTACCTTCATAATCATTCAACCACCATCATCATTATATCAGTTTCTTTTAACTTCTTACCAGTTTTTACCGGTTCCGTGATGCTTGACCAACGGAGCCGATGTGGATGTTGATAGATTCTTTATAGTGATTATTCACGTTGCGACGGTCGCACGTAACCGATTCCAAAACTTCGGTGGGTGAATGGCCCCTTTAATGAATGTGCTTCGTGCCGACCGTGGCGCAATGTTTGAAGATTGTTTCAACAGAACTGCGACGTGACTTGATCCGAACGGTTGGCTTTACGGCCGACCCATTTACAATCAAACATGTCGCATACGACCGAGGTTTACGTGCGGTGTTACCTTTTACCAACATGCAACATTGCAACCACGACTTATCGTTCGTTATACACGAGTACACGACTTACCGCACGCACACAGATACACTAGGTAAGACAACGCGCCGAATCATATCACGAGTGACAGTTTACGTGTGTGAGTGTGCACGCACACAGACAGCCATTTTGCATGCTTCACTCATGATTAGACAAGGTTACGTCAGTATGTTTTTAGGTCCGTGGATGCAACATGGAGGACTTTTATATTTTTACCGAACATTTTTGATTTGTTTTGTTTATTTTGTAACGCATGATGTTAAAAATATTATCTTTATTTTTATTTTACCTTGTGGAGCTGGAAGTCCCCGTAGGGCCCCGACACGGTGACTTCGTCGCCGACCTGCAGGGCAGTGAGGTGTGGCGAAAGCGCACCCGTCTCGTATGCTTTTATGGCTAGGTGTATAGCGCTGTCCCGCTCGCTAGCTGGCGCCCAGCCTTCGCCCACGGGCGTGTAGGACCTCACGCATTCTACGTCTAGAAATAAAAGGTTTGGTTACATTGCAACATTTGTTTACATTTATACTAAAGACAAATTCACAAGGCTACCCATTGTTCTTATTTGTTTTTTACAAGCGAGTTGCCTTTGGCCTTTTGCCGCTCTTTAAAGATGAGTAGCTGTTCTCACTGGACAAAAGTGCTTACAATATGAAATACACAACGCATCTGTATATTCTCAAGAAATCCTACTGGCAGATTACAGAAAGTTTTGGCAGTCCAGAGACAAGAGACGGGAATTTAATTCAGAAGTAGGAGCGTCCTGCCCATTCCAGTCGCAGATATTTTTTAGACAGAAGAATAAGGTTTTGGGTGTTCTAAAATCTGCAGAAATAACGAACTCCGGTCAAGTACCCGATTGCTGTAGCGATTGACGGCCCAATTTCATTCTAAGTTAAAGATGCATTTCCTTGATCATCAATAAGTAACTGCTGCTTAATAATAGCCGCCTTCTTTTCAATAAATTCTTACAAGTTAAAAAGTCAGTCAGAGCTCACCTACCAACTGGTGGCCTTGCCATTCCCATGCAATAAAGAAGTACTCACCGGAGATTAGCCGATGCACGCGCACATGATGGCCGAGCGGCGCGACTAGCGCGGCGGGCGCCCCGAGCGACAAGAGAACCGTGTCGTGCGAGACGCGGCCGACGCGCGACACGCGACACGACACCGTGCGCGGGCACGACACGCGCGTCGCCACGCTCGCTGCCGTGTCGCCGCAGCCTTTCCACAGAGCTGGGTCCACTTTTAGAGCTACCACCTAGAGCAAATTAAATGGTATTTTTACAGTGTGTGACATCCATACGAACATTTATTATTGACAACAGTTACTATGCATCCTAATTAACATAGAAACATGTGTATTGTTAACATAACCTGTAGGTACATTTTTTTCATACTAACTAATTCGCCACGCATTGTATCACAAATAGCTCAATTAACCCTCAATTAACTTTCAATTAAATTAGACGTACCTAATGTTACATTGCTGCTCGATGTACCTTTTAAAAATGAATTACACTAAATTTATTGGAGCTATTAACTTAATTCCTTCTTTAAACGGTTCATAGCACTTAAAGCTATCGTTAGTTTAACATAATCGTTTAAATGTGTCAACCCATTTTTATACCAACCTCTATTTTCCCACTTTCAACAAAAACTCGCAGCTGTAATGTCTCCTGCAGCGGTGCTTCAGGATCTAACTTGAGTGTTCGCACCCAGCCGTTGGTTGCCACTTCCACGAATAGCACGCCTTCCACGATTCTAGCGCAGCCTCCAGGATTGGCCAGCGGGCCCGTGTACACGGACAACGTCAGCTTACTCGACGTTTGTATCCAATCAAAACGCAGCGGCGATGGTGGCACATCGGTACTCTTCTCTATCGTTTTCACAGGACTTGCAGCCGCTCTCCTGCTTATAGACACTGGTAAATCACTAGATTGTATTAAGCTCTGCATAATTTTACTAGGCGGACTTCCTTTGACGCTTTCTTCACTTTTTGCTGAAATCTTTTTCCTTACGGGAGTTATACAATTTGCGAGGTTCTCCATAGACTTTCGGACAAGTTCTTGCGCTTTGGAGGGTTCTCTTAAACGGTCTTGTTTAGGGGAGGGGGAGGACGGGCCAAAGAGTTCTTCGGCATCAGGTCTTTCTAGTCTCAGCGGGCCTACGAGGCACTTGGCCAGTAAGGAGTCGTAGTTAACCCAGGGATGCACTTTGTCGAAGAGCTGGGTCGCGTCGATGCCGGCTCCTCGCATTAGTTCCTCAGGTCCTGGGTAGGGAAATTCAAAACATTAGAATACTTCTGTACTTTCAATATAAGTCAACATTAGTGACAAAGTTGTGCGGTGGTAATACAAGTAATTATTTCATGACACGAGTAGGTGATTATAGTGCGACACTTTTGTATGCTAACATTCCGCGGGACGGCAGACGTAGTTGTGACCAGGCGACTGATATTACGCGACAAGCGATTGGACCTTTCCCCGCTTCACCGCCCGCCCCCGCTAACGCCTATGGGTGCCTTTTTCTCGCAAATGTCTGTCTGTCATCCCGCAGAAAGGTCGCGAACGTTGACTGGCTATAGCATACCCATTGTGTTAAATATTTTTTCTACTCTAAGAGAAACCAACGCAACAACTATCTGTCATGATGATCATGATATCGGAATCTCGTCTGCATTACCTCTTAACGTGTACGTATCATAATATACATATAAAGTTCAAAATATATAATGGGTCATAATACATATTGGTGCATAATACATATATTTTTTTTCTGAAACGGTAAACTTTTCGGGATTGTTATAAAATAAACCTAACCTAACCTAATGGGTTCTATACAATGACCTTTTAAATAATCCTGAAAAGTTTACAGATTCAGAAATAAAACCATTATATATTATGAACCATTATGTATTATGACCCATTATGTATTTGAACTTTATATATTATGATACGTTCCCCCTCTTAACAGTAATAACGTACCTCCAGGATGATAAGGTAAATAATGGGTGATGTTGTACACGCGACCACGGATAGCGAGCCAGGCGTCGTCTGAAAAAAATAAAGACTTGTTATATTATAGCTCGTTTACTGCTCTCGATTACTTGCTGTGTGGGATAGGCGCCTAAACGTTGCGGCTCTACACATTCCAAGAATAAACTATATTTTCAAGGTCACCAGCGTGTATCCCAGCAATGTGTGGACAGGTGTGCGAAACTGCAGAGGAATTCCTTTGATCTGCGCACAGAAACCCAACAACTGGGTTGGCAATGCCTTTGCAGTCTTAAAATTGCAAATGTCGTACGATTAAATGGTCTGTGTGCTTGTTGGCCTCCTCGGTACCATAAAAGAACCGGCCAAGTGCGAGTCGGACTCGCGCACGAAAGGTTCCGTACCATTATCTATACAACATTAGCAAAAAACGGCAAAAAGAACACGTTTGTTGTATGGGGCTCCCCTTAAATATTTATTTAATTTTAATTTAATTATTTGTTTTTAAAGTTAATATACAACTAAATATTCTGCGAATATTTCAAGCGTCTACTTGTTGCCGTTATTAATATCGAGCAAAAAACGGCAATAAAATCACGTTTGTTGTTTGGGAGCCCCCCTTAAATATTAATTCTATTCGGTTTTTAGTATTTGTTGTTATAGCGGCAACAGAAATACATCTTCTGTGAAAATGTCAACTGTTTAGCTATCACGGTTCATGAGATACAGCCTGGTGACATACAGACGGACAGACGGACAGGCAGACGGACAGCGGAGTCTTAGCAATAGGGTCCCGTTTTTACCCTTTGGGTACGGAACCCTAAAAAACCCCTAAACTTTAGACTGGATTCGGCGTGTACAACAAATATTACTACAAATGCCAACCAAAGCAAAAAAAAACGGTATGCACATAATATACTTCATAATCTTATACTTCCAAGTTAGGGAGCGGCTTACGCTATAATGCCAACCAAAGCAAAAGGGCAGTATGTACATATGGACTTCATACTCTTTTACTGTCTAATTCTTTTGGACTTGGAGCCCACGTCTACATTACGAACTTGGCGTGTTATGCGCTGCGAGCTCTTGGGGTGCGACGGGGCGTAGCCGGCCTCCCCCACCAGCCAAGTCCTTGCCCGAGTTGCCGAGCCGGATCCAGTCCATCAGGCTGTGTCCTGGCTGCAGCGCGCACTTGTTCCGCGGGTTTCCTGCAAGAGACACCGCTGTTAATAAGAGCTGCTAAGAATAGTACTGAAAGTTATGCATAAGCCTTAACATTAAGGTTGAATTGGATTTTTTCCCCAGCAATGGCAGCTTTAGGAACAGGAGGAAGAAAGAGGGGCCGATTATTGGACTAGGACACAATTTTGTACAGATACCTACTCGTAGGTACATATATAGGTATGTGCCCGGTGGTTACCTATAGCTCTATTTAATGCGAATTTTCGTGTTCAACTCCTTCATTTGTCCGAATTTTTACGTTAGAAATGCATTTTTTCTTGAAACCTTTTAATTTTTCAGGATTTTGAGAACCTAACCTAACCTTACCTATGAGTTCTATAGGAAAAACACAATTTTTTTAAAACTTTCAAGTTAAATGCTTTTCTAACTGAAAACTCGGACAAATGAAACAGAAAACAAAACTTCGTACTTGCGATAGACTAAATGCCCGGTGATTACGGGAAATACTATGGTGAGCTATTATATTTTACTATGTTATTTTATGGAGACCCAAGGTAAGTACATCGAGCACGAACTTTTTCCTTGATCCGAGTAAGTAACGTATGGTGATTACAGTCAGGGCGCCGTGTCCGTATTTAGTACTAAAGTTTTCTATTTAGCACGATGACTTTGACGTTGAAATTCGTTTATTTTTGTACAATTATAAGATTATATTTTACATATTATTGAGTTACTGTAACATATTTTTTTTTGTATAAATTCTTAAACTTTTCGTATCGTCATCGAGTACAGGTACATTCACTAAAGTTGGCACGAATGGAATGAACAAAAGTAATGTCACCTATCACTGTGTGAGCGCCGCCCTTTGAACCGGTGTTCGAATTTCAAACCGAAAACCTGTTATTATTTTACACACTTGTATACTTTCGTTCACTCATTCAATCCATTCGTGCCAACTCTCGTGAATCGACCTGTAGTAAAAGTGGAGTATATGCAAAATAATGCATATGGAAGAAACTTGAGTCCGTTTTAGGGGATCGTCCTACGGATAAATTCCATAAAAGTTCCAGGACCGAAATTCTATGCGGTAAAAACCGTATCGTCTTTGACCTGGGCCGATATGCTAGTCTAGGCGGTAATAACCATATCGTCTTTGACCTGGGCCGATATGCTAGTCTAGGCGGTAATAACCATATCGTCTTTGACCTGGGCCGATATGCTAGTCTAGGCGGTAATAACCATATCGTCTTTGACCTGGGCCGATATGCTAGTCTAGGCGGTAATAACCATATCGTCTTTGACCTGGGCCGATATGCTAGTCTAGGCGGTAATAACCATATCGTCTTTGACCTGGGCCGATATGCTAGTCTAGGCGGTAATAACCATATCGCCTTTGACCTGGGCCGGCATTCTGGACGCTAAAAACGATATCGTAGTTGACCAGCGCCTCTATTCTAGGCGGTGAAAACGATATCGTAGTTTACCTGTTATGGTATTGTATGACGTCAGCCGCTATTACTGTCAAGAAAATAAGAGCTATTAAAACGTTGACAATTCGATAACAGATCAAATACGATATGGTTTTTATCGTGTTGAATAGAGGCCCTGAGGGCCCTGCCAAGATGCATTGCGCTACTAGCGTTTCTATTCGTTTCGTTTTTAAACCAATCGCGTCACTGGTAGATCACGTGACTTTTCGTATCACGTCATCTACCAGTGACGCGATTGGTTTAAAAATGAAACGAATAGAAACGTTAATTAGCGCAATGCATCTTGGCAGGGCCCTCTGTTATCGTATTGTCAACAATTTGATAGTTCATATTTACTTGACAGTAATGGCGGCAGAGTTAAAAACAATACCATGACATGATCATGACAGGTCGAAGATGATATAGTTTTTACTGCTTAGAATAGAGGCCCAGGTTTTTGGATAGTAAAGGCGTTTCAAAAACATTATTGAAACGTTCGTGCTTGTCTAGATAACCTTACTTTGTATGAATAAAATAATACCTAATCGTCCATTGAAGTATCCCGTGTGGAAAATTCTAAATTTCTCGCTTAACTTTCGTCAGCAGTTGATTTACTTTCCGAGGAAACAAGCGCTTTAACCTTAAAAGGTTAAAAAGATTGGAATCTTGTTAACAACTTGATTCGATGTAAGGATAAACCAATAGAAAAAGTCAACGCTCTTACCGATCAGTGAACTTTATATCGTTTACATAAGGTTCAGTATTTACAAAGCATATTTTAATAATGTTTGGACGTTCAGTAAACATACTTTGCAAAGTTAGAACGAGAATTTATTGCTTGTTTAACAGGTGGCTGTTTGTATTTTTACGAGCATATAACTTGTGTTAAAATAATATGACAGAAAAAAATATGAATAGAATTTAGTGCGGACTATATTGGTATTCAGAAAAAAAGGCTAGACATTCATTGGTTCTACGAAAGTGAACAACAAAATAAAATGACGAAATCTCACAAGAGCTAGTTTTGGAATCATAAAGGTTCCATGTACACTTGTACAGTCAAGAACTTAAATTTGGTACCCACTTTAGGTCCAAAGTCAATCTGACATTTTCCCAAAAGGTACACTTTGCCAATTTATTACTTTATCAAATATATATCAAGAATCATCAGCAACATGCTTCGTCAACAGCGTAGGTACATGAACCAAACAGCAACATGCTTCGTCAAAAAAAAACAAAAAACATAACTATTCCCCGGCTCGGATAGCGCCTGCCTGTTCTTTTGGAATTAAGTACTTATCTATACTGCCTTCTTTAGAAAAAGGGCGTATGTCTCATTTAACCTATTATTGACCTTAATTATTAAGATATGGGGTGAAATTTACTTTGACTGTGAAATTGCGCAGTTGTGCTAAATAGATAAGATGCAAACGCTGATAAATAACGTTTCTATTTTCTATCGACTAGAAATATATGGCGTTGTCACAGCTTACGTCAATTCAATATTGTCCATTTTCGAATATCGCTGACTTAGCGCTATACTATAAGCATTTAATGTGATGCATTAGATTAAGTTTTAATATTGAATAATAAACGACAAAAAAAACTTGACTACGCCCCAATAAGAGCGGTGACTGAGCGCCGATCAGGTTGAAATCGAGTTTATCCGAATATGGCAAATTGACACATCGATTTCTAGAGCCAAAAAACCCTGTTACTTTATTTTCATCACAACAAATGTATAAAACAGGTCGTACCTAGGTATAATTTAGGATAACACGTATTTGGCTCAATCGATTTTCATGAAACGATATAGCAACCACCACCGGAATAAAGGCTTTCAAATGAAAATCAGAGAAATCAGTTTACCCGTTCAGGCCCATGGCTATAACAGACAAACGTACACATACAAATAAAGGCTTGAAACACACTGTAACTTTCTCTCTTTTTTTTAATGTGGTTAAAAATATACAGTGTGTAAATGGAATACGAGCAAACATTTAAATAGACGTAGGTTATGGCTCTACAAGTCATGTAAATGTGGAATTTCGTTAATAACTCTAATACACAGAGCGCAATTAATTTTTAAAGGTCCCGTCGAGCAGCAATGTATGATGTAAACGAAGATTTAAGTCTCAGTTAATTGCAGTTTTATTGGGCTATTTCTGATACATTGCGTGGCGAATTAATTTGTATGGAAAAAAGAAATACAACTTATGTTAACTATACACATGTTTTTATGTTAATTAAGATGAATATTAATTCTCGTTAAAAATTTTGTTCGTATTCCATTTACACACTGTATTCATACAAATTATTTATAATTACCATATATCACATACATATTGATGAAATATGGCGTAGCCCATCCCAATTAATGAAGATTTATCGGAGTTTAATTGTTTATTACTCGTTCACGTTTAAACGGCGAAATGGATTTGAGTACAGTCATCAGCAATAATAAATTATAAAACATTGGGCTCACGTTGAAATGTCAATAGACTCGTGTCAGATATTTTTGGGCGTAATGTTCGATAGTATTGCTGGTGGCCAGGGACCCGACCACCCATTCCCCGATAAAAGCCTTTAAAAGACTTACCTCTCGAAGTATAACCCACTAAAAGAATAACCCCCTCGGACTTAGTTATTTGTTAAACTAACCATTCACATAAGGGAAACCTAAAGAGCTTTAAATCGTCGTCGTCGTCGTCGTCGTCGTCGTCGATCGTCAGCTGTAAACTGATATCCCTCTCTTATTGCATAACCAAATATAAGGGTAACCCTTATAAATAGCGCCAATCGAACGGCTTTTTTTAATTAAAGGGATATTGGTATCACTCAAAACGGATTTGGATAGTTAATCCTTTCGAAATACCCATTCCTAACCCTTGGTAAGGGTAACCCTTATAAATAGCGGGTTAAGAAGCAAATAGAACGGCTTTCAAGCGATACGGCTTTTCTAAATAAATCCTTATAAAAACCCATTCGAAACCGTATAGCGGGCCGGTCCCTGCTGGTGGCTGTACAAATTAGCACCGTAATCAATGTCTTGGATCAATAAATACAGTCGAAGGCAGTAATATCTATAAACCCACCACGTCAAATATATGTAAATATAGGTATATATACGACTCTATTGTCAGTGGCAATGCTTGTCGATATTTTCGACGTCTTAGGAACGTAATAGTTATTTATGTAACTGGTACATAATGATGCTTCTTAAGGTACGAGTGGTGAGGTTAGAGCGCGAGCTTGCGAGCGCTCTAATTACAGGCACGAGTACCTTAAGAGCTAATTATGTACCGTTGCATACATAACTTTTTCTACAAGCTTAAAATGATAATGACAAGAATAAAAAATCGCTAACTTTTCTTGTATACTTTTTTCGATTTTTCTGCTAACAAATTAATTGTCAGCAAAGTCATTTTCATTATTCCGATTGGCGTTAATAGTTTGTGAATTTTATTGTTATATTATAATTATGTTTACAGATTTCATGCCAATTTTAATGGTAAACAAAACTGTTCTGACAATTTATCATACAAGTTGGAATGCCTAATGAAACGCCATTTTGTTGGTATCCATATTGAACGTAACCATGGTAACCAAATAACAAATCGATGGATATTTATCATCTATTTTTAGTAATTTGATAAAAAATTAATTTTAAATACATAATTAGTCTCAAAATCTATTTTCTTTTTAGTATACGTAATTTTAATTGGTATCAAAATATTTTTAACGGTTTATTATACAAATTAAGATGTCAAGTCTTCACTAAACACCAAGATTGATATCCGGAATGACCGTAACCATGGTAATAACAATGCTATAATAATTATTATAGAACTGTTATTACCATGGCAACGCTCATTATAGAATAGTTTTCACGTATCGGTTACGCTATAGATGGTATTTTGGTACCATTATCGATATCAGTATTAGCAGTTTATAGTACGCGAGTAGAAAAACATATTTATTTATTGATTGTACAGTACTACCGGAAAATGTATCAGTGTCCGACTAAATCGAATCCTACGTAAACGTACTCGAGGGTAATAGCTAGTACTAACATTTAATTTCAAGTCAGATAATACAACTATTATCACTTAATATTAATCCCATCGCGAATCTGACTGTCAAACTCATTCTACATTCTGCTCTTGTATTTGTGAATAGCTGGCGTACCGGGCCATATCCAATTTACATTTCTAATTAAACAATACAATGATGCTCCATGCCATACCCAATGCCTATGAAACGAATTCAGCCCCGAAATAATAGGATAATCTCTGAAACTCTATGCTTAGTCATATACAATCAGCAACGCAGAGCGAGTGGCAAAATCTAAACACGACTCTATTCTAAATGGATTAAGGAACAAAAGGTATTTTGGCGTTCCTGCGCTGCTGCCTGTACAATCTGTGTATTAAAATTTTCATGAATAAGCAATGGTCATTTATGTAAATGAGCGACGGTGCGTGCCGCTACGATAAGATAGCCAACTTTTTGATATACATCGGACCTTTTCTATCGGAGCCCCACTTAAATATTTATTTCATTCTGCTTTTAGTATTTGTTGTTAAAGCAGCAATAGAAATAAATCATCTGTGAAAATTTCAACTGTCTAGCTATCACGGTTCATGAGTCATGAGATACAGCCTGGTGACAGACAGACAGTGGAGTCTTAGTAATAGGGTCCCGTTTTTACCCTTTGGGTACGGAACCCTAAAAATTAACGAAGTAACTAGTAATGGAAACGAGTCAAGGGAATTCGTATAGTCTTTGGATTGACTTATAATTTTGCATGTACACTGAAAAAAAAAATTGGTCGCTTGTAACAAGATTGTGATTGTTGGGCATAAGCGTCATGATCCCATACGAGCCTAACAAGACGATAGATACATCAACTAAGACGTCAGATACATCAACTAAGATGTTAGTTGAATCACTAAAGAAATTGCTGTTGTTACTATCAGTTTTGGTTTATATAACTAATATCTTAACTATTGTATTCATTTTACGTCAACTAAGTGAAAATCTCTCTTTGTTGGGTCTCATTTTTTTTAGAGTATGCTGCTATTTTGATGACAATACAGTAATATTGGCACTATCACGCTTGGCCTCTATTTTACGACGACAAACCGTATCGTTTTTGAGCTGTTATTGTATTATTCGTATTGTCAACGTTTTGATAGCTCTTATTTACGTGACAGTAAAGCGGCCGAGTTAAAAAAATTTAAGCGGCTCTGATATAGTGACCATAAGAATTCTATGGTTAAAAGTAGATTCCATGAGTTTGAAGTTTATCATCAGTGTTAAAAGTTTTTTGTTTTAAAATAAACTATAGAAGGTTGCGCTGGTAGCCCCATCTACACCATTCGTGTATTCCAGTGATGTGAAATATTGTTTTTCAAACATGAAAATCATCATCATCATCATCATCATCATGTCAGCCGAAAGACGTCCACTGTTGGCCTATGTCTAACATGAAAATGCAGCCCCTAAAATTGGCCAAATCCCGTTTAGCTCTAGCTAAACTAGCTCTAGGATCTAGCAGTGGGGATTGACCTAAACTAAAACTCAGGCTTGTTTGTACTCTCTTACTAGGTATTGTAGCATTACCGCTACAAATCGCGTTGGTTCGCGTTATTTATTGTTTATTTATTTCGCCTTTTTCGTTTCTCAGCCTTTTTGGTATTGCGGACTTGTTCATTGACCGGTTAGAGTTTGTAATTTCTACTGACAGTTTTGAATTTTGAATTCGTTTTTGTTAGATCCGTTCCTTGTTTTGGGAATGTCATTCATTCTCGTACTCTTGCCTTGATACAACAGAAAAATTTAATAATTTCTAGTCATCCCAAGTTTCTCTATAACTGAAGCCAGCTTCGAATGCCGCGTCCGGCAATTAAGTTACATGAAGACATTTACTATTACGCCGTAGTCTCAATGGTGGGCTGAACGTTTTTGTGCTGTTGTCTTCTGTGTGTCCGGATAGCGGGTGAGTTGGTTTTTGTTGCCGAACAAGTCTTCACAGTCCTCCAATCTAAGGAAGCCTTTCTTCCGTCCTTCTCGTTCAATTTTGTGAGTAAAGGTGTCCTTTGCAGCACCTCCGCTTACCCCATATCTTCCGACTCAACGCCCCGACTGAAGATTTGGACGTCTGGATTCAACGTGCGGTTCGCCGTCAAGTTCGCTGGCAACGGGTCGTCGTCTGCGGCAGCGCCCGCAGGTTTTACCCGCTGCGACGGTTGCGACGTACGCAGGGAGGTTACATCTTCACACGGCGACAAGCAACGGCGGATTTTCGCAGGACAGTTACTATTTCGTTGATTTTTCCCTTATAAAATTCCAATCTGAGTCCGCGAACTCACCCCTAACCTACCTAAGGTTATTCATTCGGTTTCATTTTGGCGATAAATGTTATAGAATCCCTAGACCTTTTTTACCGATCAAAACCATAATTTGTTATCCCAGTTTTATAATACTTCGAACATATCAGTTTTAATCATGAAGCGCTTCTTGCATTTTAACAGATTCTTGTTGTTTTAGTTCGAATCAGAATTAACTTTAAATTGAATACAAGTTTTGGCCTGACCGTGTTCCAAGGTGGTCTTTCACCCTTTATTAGGCTATGTGTTTTTAAACTAGAAAAACTTTATTATTGTGATAACCCGCAGACCGTTCTGTGTTAAATTGTTTTTGATACGTAAGCTAAGTTCCGTAACAGCCTAGTGACCTTGTTTTTTTATAGTTACATTGTATGTAGTTTGTTTTAATTTTATCATTGTGTGTTCTCTTTATTATATAACCTTGTTGAATTTCGTTCGGTTTTATTTTATTTATACAGGTCTAAATTTACGTGCTGATGGTTTTATCACAACCATCCCGTGTAGTGTTCCGTGCCTTTTATTTTTATGGAGCGCTACAAAATGGCGCCCGAAGGTAAGTGATTTTTTCTATATTTACTTGTTTTGGTGATAACATTAATTTTTTTTTTGTGTCGTCAGTGGAAGAATTGGTCATTCTGTCCAATATTTTTTTCCTTAACTACTAATCCGTTATGTTGTGTTTTAGATCTACACACCCGTCGATCTTTTTCCTGTTGTGAGGCTTTGGCTGCGCCTTGCATCTTTTCACCGAGGATTCGAACTTAATCCCTGGGAGTGTGTTTCTTGTTCTGATCTGTAATTTATATTGAATTTTTTTAAAAAAAATTAGTGTTAAACCATCCCATTTTAAAAACTGTGTTTTATTGGTTGCAAATAAAGATACTTGGTGTTTTTATTCCCTTCCCCTTTCTGATGTTAGCTTGTAAGACGTAGGGCACAAATAAGGTAAGTCGCTTTGATTTTCTTCTACCATACCTTACGTTGTTTGTTCACAGGGGCTTCCAATCGTGTAAGAGTTCTAATCTTTTGATCGTTTTGTGTTTGTTGTTTTTCTCCCTCCGTGTAATCTTTAGAATGGAGTTGTCAGATTCAGCTATGGTGACGCCGCAGCGTTTGACCCCACCAGCTCTTCCTGTTAAGAACCCTGATGAGTTTTATGATTCACAAGATGCCATTGAGCCCACGCCTTTGACATGTCCGATGAGTCGACGTTGTTCCAAACAGGAGTCCCTCCTCAAGTGGAACATTAAGTTTGATGGTGAAGCCTGTGTTAGGGAGTTTTTCCAACGCGTTGAAGAGGAACAAGAGGCCCGAGACGTTCCGCTAGACTACGTTGTGCGTCGGTTTCATGAACTTCTTTCGGACAGAGCACTTAAATATTTTAGATCAATAAGGTGTCCCGGCTTGACGTATCATCAGGTCAAGGGGGCGTTCCTTCGCACTTTTGATGTCATTGATTATGACTTCAAAATCGAACGAGAATTGCGTCAATTGCGTCAGAAACCAACCCAGACGGCGAGGGATTTTATAATCTCTGCCCGCGACCTGAACTCCAAACTACGTGTTCCGGTTCCCGAAGCGGATTTGTTCACCATCGTGAAGTACGGCTTACATTCACGCTATCACCCTTGCTTAGCAACGAATTTGTTGACTGATCTTGACGCGCTATTACATATTACAGCTAATTTCGAGGCTTTCCAGCCCCAGCATAGGGTTTGTGCAGTCTGTTCCTCTACTAATGTCGATATCGCCCAAAGTTCACCCCCATTATGTTTGAAGTGCAACACGTCAGGTCATCAATATCGCGCTTGTCCTGTTGTGCCTGGTCCTTTATGTTTTAGTTGCAAGCGTCCTGGTGTCATCACACGCGATTGTGCGAATTGTAATCCTCCAAAAAACGCGTAAATGGTGACGCACGCACACCCAATGTGTCACCAGTTATTGTTACTAATTCGCCAGACAGTCGATTATTCTTAGAGATTACTTTGGCAAAGTCCCGTATAAAGGCCCTTTTAGATAGCGGTGCTCAAGTTTCTTTGGTAGATGTTTTTTTGTTAAATAAGTTGGAAATCCCTTTTAGTACCGATTTACGCCCGACAGTTATTTCTGCAGATAGTTCTCCTATTGAGATACTTGGTGGTGTTGACCTGCCTATTTTTTTTAGAGGCGGCTGGGTTCAACACCCTTGTTTAGTTAGTAGGAATTTGCCTACTCAATTGATTTTAGGTATTCAATTTTGGAACCAATACGGCCTTACTGCTTTAATTACGGACGCTTTTCATGGCAAATATTCTGACAATCTTTTTGTACCTTCGGTTCAGAATAACGTTATACCCGAGGTTGCTTCTAATGAGACACGTTATGTTCATCCTCGTTGGACATTGTCACCTGATCAGGAAACTAGGTTGCAGTCGGTCATCGAACAGTTCAGCGATATCTCGTCAGATCAAAAAGGTCTAGGTTGTACCTCATGGTTGTCCCATAAAATCGTAACTGAAGGCTCACCAATAAGGCAGAGATATTATCCGCTGTCACCCGTGAAGTTGAAGATACTTAATGAGGAGATTGACAAGATGCTAGAGATGGGTGTTATTCGTCCTTCCAAGTCACCATGGGCGAGCCCTGTTGTTATGGTTACCAAGAAAGATGGCTCCGTTCGGTTTTGTGTTGATAGTCGCAAACTTAATAGCGTTACCATTCGCGATTCGTATCCGTTACCTCGTATACAGGATATCCTTGATAACCTACGCGGAGCGAGATTTATCACGACCCTCGACTTTCGGAGTGCCTTTTGGCAGATACCTTTAGCCGATAACGCTAGTTGTCAGAAGACAGCATTTATTGTTCCTCAACGCGGACTTTTTGAATTTACTCGGATGCCGTTCGGACTTACCAACGCTGCTTCTGAGATGCAACGTCTTACCGATCTAATCGTT
Organism: Acleris literana; assembly: GCA_946894065.1. Classification (NCBI taxonomy): domain Eukaryota; kingdom Metazoa; phylum Arthropoda; class Insecta; order Lepidoptera; family Tortricidae; genus Acleris; species Acleris literana. The sequence goes on along the minus strand of OX335684.1, from coordinate 15,083,217 downwards.
AATTTCGAATATACGTCAGATTCTGATGACTTTGTCTTCGGGTATGTCGATGATCTGATCCTCGTTTCCAAGGACTTTGAGAGTCACCTACGTCTCATTATTAAGGTTCACGATCGTCTTAAAGATGCCGGTCTGACAGTCAGCTTGAAAAAATGCGAGTTCTGTAAACCTGAACTAAAATATCTGGGTTATATCGTAAACGAACGCGGTCTGCAAACCGATCCGAAGAAACTCGATGCTATTAACGAATTTCCTGTACCGACAACAGCAAAAACTCTCCGAGGCTTTATCGGAATGGCGTCTTATTACCGTCGATTTGTGGATAATTTTTCAGCTATCATCGCTCCATTGACTGCCCTCATTGGTAAAAGGAAGGGTAGAGATCCTATCGAGTGGAATGATGCCGCCAACTCGGCATTTCTTCAGCTGAAGTCGGCTCTGATGAAGTCACCTGTCATGTCATGTCCTGATTTCACGCGTCCTTTTATTCTTCAGTGTGACGCAAGTTCGATGGCTTTAGGGTCTGTGCTTGTCCAGGAGATCGATGGTGTAGAGCATCCTATAGCATATTATTCACGTCTGTTTTCCAAGGCAGAAAGGAACTATAGCACCACTGAGCGAGAACTTCTCGCTGTGCTCGATTCTATTAAACACTTTCGTGGTTATCTTGACGGGGTTGATTTTACTATTGTCACAGATCATATCGCCTTAAAGTGGTTAATGACGTTAGATAATCCAAGTGGCAGGTTAGCTCGATGGGCGACAATCATTTCCCAGTTCAATTTCAAAATTGTTCATAGACGTGGTGTTCTTAATGTTGTTCCCGACGCACTTTCCAGAGCGCAGGTTGGCGTTATTTCTTTTAGCCGTGGTGGTAATCCGACCACCGATCCTTGGTATGAACGTATCTATAATGGTGTTCAAACGTCCCCCCAGATCTTTCCCGCGTATTGTATACGTGATGGCATGCTTCTTCGGAAAATGGCATTAGACGTTCCGTTAAGAGATAACGCTTGGCGTATTGTTCTTCCAGCTGAGAAGACTAGGGAAGCTATCCTCGAGATTCATAACAATTTCCCTAATGTACATCCAGGGGTGATGAAAACCTATAGTAAACTCAGGGAGGTTTATTATTGGCCGTCGATGTATCGTACGGTTGCGACTGTACTTTCTGATTGTCAAGTTTGTAAGGCGTTTAAAATTGCTAATGGCACACCACATGGTCTCAGGTTATATCCTAGGTCAGTTAACGCACCACTGGACTTGCTCTCTATCGATCTTATTGGTCCCTTACCCCCTGCATATTATGGTTTCCGTTATATTCTAACTATGGTCGATGTTTTCACAAAGTTTGTTTGGCTAGTTCCCCTCAAAACCGTCAGTGCTCTGAATGTATCGAAAGCTCTGGAGTCGGAAGTTTTTCTTCGATATGGTACACCCCAAAATATCCTTTGCGATAACGCAACTGTTTTCCGCAGCACGGAATTTTCGCGTTTTCTGTCTGGTTATCGAATTCCTGGCCCAATCTTTACCCCGTATTATTCACCCCAGGCTAATGTGGTAGAGAGATACAACCAAAGTGTAATTACTACTCTGAGTATCCTGTTGGTCGATGACGATCGTAACTGGGCGAAGTTACTTCCTAAGGTTGCGCTATACTTAAACTCGTGTATGAATCTTGCTACTTCTTATACGCCCAACTTCCTTATGTATGGCCGTGAAGTACTATCCACGCATGAGCGTTATAATGTTCAGACTGTGGACCCAGGTGTGGAACACAGTCGGAACGAACGCGCTACATCGCTGGAAACTCTTCAGGAGGTCTATGCCAAGGTTTCGGACGCAATGTCTCTGGCCTTTCAACGTAACGCTGTTAGGTACAATCGTAACAGAGTTACGGTTCGATATAACGTCGGCGATGTCGTCTGGAGACGAAATTTTGCCCGGGCCGGTCAGGACGAATTCCTCGGAGGAAAATTCGCACCGCGTTTTATTAAGTGTACTGTCGAACGTATTATTTCCCCACAGGTGTTGGTACTTAAGGATGTGAATTCACCTCACAGTGGTAACTATCACGTTAAGGATATCCTTAAGTAATTGTTTTGTCATTTTCGTTTATTTTATTTTTTTTCCTCTTTCCTCCTCCTTTTTCTCCCTTTTCTCCCAAAATTTCCCAAAATTCTAAAGGTTCCATTGTGTTCAACGTCTTCCCCCTTTTGGTTTTTTTGTTTCGGTGTTCTATTTCACATTTATTTTTATAATATTTGACGTACGATGTTCGTACATCTTTTTCCAATATCTTCTGCGTCGACTTTTGTTGAGGTAATTTTCCTTGCCGTGTTCACTTTTTTCGGTCTGACTATACATATTGTTATTCAAAGTTCGAAGTTTGTTAATCACCTATCACTTTGTTCACGTTAGGCATTTGTTTGCCATCGTTTCAACTATAGTGCAATAACAGGTCTTGATACTTGTGGTTTTTCTCGCGCGAATTTCCAAGACGGAATTGTTTTGTTGGGCTATGTTACTGGGTCAACGATTATATAGTTTCCGGTAACTGTTTAATCAGTGATTTTGGATATCATAGCGGAATGGTTGGTCAGTAAACTTTGTGCATTGGTATGCCTTAGTTTAAGAGCTAGTGTCTTGGAATTTTCGGTTAGGGTACTTTTCCCGATCGTGTTACTTGTTCTGTCATTTGGTATACCCAGTATGATAATTCGTTATACCATTATTTTTTGATTGATAGTTCTGATAGGCTTCTTTGTGTATATTGTGGTGGTTGATTTGTATAATCCTTAGTTTTTAGTGTTAGGATAATTTGATTCAATTTTCGTCGCGGATATTTGTTAGGGTTTCTAGATGGTATTTGTAGTAGGTTATTTCTTGTCTTTGCGTAGATTTGTAATAATGGTCTGTTAAACACATTTTCTGCAGTTTTTGTTGGCTGACTGTACTAGGTGTAAGTTAGTTATAGAGGTGCTTTATTCCAGCAGGCTGTATTATTAATAAAATAGTTTTAATGTGTTAGGCTAGATGTTTTAGGGTAGGTGGCTGCAGTTAGTCAGAATTAGTCCTAGTTTAGTCAGTCTAGTATCAAGATCGTTTCGGTTCAACTATACTAGGTGAGCGATCTTTGGTGTTCAGGTGTGATTTTCGTCGCGTCTGTAGTTTTGTTTTTCATTTTAGGTTAACCTTATCAAGGTCGACTTTGACAAATGCTGTTTGTGTTTAACCTTTATATTTTAAAGTGTGTTTTTGGTGTTTTGTGTTCGATATTCTAGGGTTGTCACTTTTGGAAATTTTAGGGATGTCACTTCGATATTATTTTAGGGTTGTCACTTTTGGAAATTTTAGGGTTGTTACTTCAATATTATTTTAGGGTTGTCAATTTTTTGTTTTTTTGTTCTAGTGAGGGGATAATTGTAGCATTACCGCTACAAATCGCGTTGGTTCGCGTTATTTATTGTTTATTTATTTCGCCTTTTTCGTTTCTCAGCCTTTTTGGTATTGCGGACTTGTTCATTGACCGGTTAGAGTTTGTAATTTCTACTGACAGTTTTGAATTTTGAATTCGTTTTTGTTAGATCCGTTCCTTGTTTTGGGAATGTCATTCATTCTCGTACTCTTGCCTTGATACAACAGAAAAATTTAATAATTTCTAGTCATCCCAAGTTTCTCTATAACTGAAGCCAGCTTCGAATGCCGCGTCCGGCAATTAAGTTACATGAAGACATTTACTATTACGCCGTAGTCTCAATGGTGGGCTGAACGTTTTTGTGCTGTTGTCTTCTGTGTGTCCGGATAGCGGGTGAGTTGGTTTTTGTTGCCGAACAAGTCTTCACAGTCCTCCAATCTAAGGAAGCCTTTCTTCCGTCCTTCTCGTTCAATTTTGTGAGTAAAGGTGTCCTTTGCAGCACCTCCGCTTACCCCATATCTTCCGACTCAACGCCCCGACTGAAGATTTGGACGTCTGGATTCAACGTGCGGTTCGCCGTCAAGTTCGCTGGCAACGGGTCGTCGTCTGCGGCAGCGCCCGCAGGTTTTACCCGCTGCGACGGTTGCGACGTACGCAGGGAGGTTACATCTTCACACGGCGACAAGCAACGGCGGATTTTCGCAGGACAGTTACTATTTCGTTGATTTTTCCCTTATAAAATTCCAATCTGAGTCCGCGAACTCACCCCTAACCTACCTAAGGTTATTCATTCGGTTTCATTTTGGCGATAAATGTTATAGAATCCCTAGACCTTTTTTACCGATCAAAACCATAATTTGTTATCCCAGTTTTATAATACTTCGAACATATCAGTTTTAATCATGAAGCGCTTCTTGCATTTTAACAGATTCTTGTTGTTTTAGTTCGAATCAGAATTAACTTTAAATTGAATACAAGTTTTGGCCTGACCGTGTTCCAAGGTGGTCTTTCACCCTTTATTAGGCTATGTGTTTTTAAACTAGAAAAACTTTATTATTGTGATAACCCGCAGACCGTTCTGTGTTAAATTGTTTTTGATACGTAAGCTAAGTTCCGTAACAGCCTAGTGACCTTGTTTTTTTATAGTTACATTGTATGTAGTTTGTTTTAATTTTATCATTGTGTGTTCTCTTTATTATATAACCTTGTTGAATTTCGTTCGGTTTTATTTTATTTATACAGGTCTAAATTTACGTGCTGATGGTTTTATCACAACCATCCCGTGTAGTGTTCCGTGCCTTTTATTTTTATGGAGCGCTACAGTATATAACTAACTTCTATAGAGAAATATATTCTTAAATACATAGAAAACATCCAAGACTCGGGAACAAATACTCGCGCTCATCACACTAATATTTGCCCAAACCGGGAATCGAACCTAATGTACCTCTAGCTTCGTGAACAGGGTCACCACCAACTAGGCTTAGCTGGTCATCAATGTAATAAACAATGATGCAAATTATATTACCGCGAGACTGTCCTGTAGAATGGCTTAAAAGGTGGCCACATTACTCTGGTATAATGTATTCGGTTATTTCCTTGAAATCCTGACCTGTAAATAGTAGAGTGGTTTTGCGGGTTTCCTTTGAACAGCGCACTGAAATATGTATATGTATGTATATTTATAGATAGCCTGTTGAAACGCATAAAACCTGTTGTGTCTAATGATTATTTGTCCTAAATGATTTCTCCTAACATCCATTTAGGCTGAAATTACAAGATTTAATAAAGAAACTATTGTGTAAGGTGATGGAACCAGTAATGGACGCTTGATTCTTATTTTACAGTAGATAAGGGTTATTCATTTGTTTTGCAACAATCAATTTAGGGCCGTATGATATTTGAATTAAGAGTGAAGTGTCCATTACTGGTGCCTGTCCGCTAAAAGTGTCCATCATTGGTGCCGTCACCCTACATCTACAATCTTTTTGCGTCGGTAGTTAGAAAAGGGTTTAATTTTTAAAATTTAAATCGTATGGCCAAAATGATTTTGGTCAAAAGTATCATTTTCCAAAAAGCTATTTGTATTATTTTTGTCATAAATCCGCTTGTTACGTCTATCCAGTTAGGTTAGACTTGTGACTGCACTGGGAGACAACTTTTTGGGACTAAAATTTAAAAGACTCGGTTCAAAAACCGGTTGGAAAATGTTAATTGATATTTAGTAATATACCCTACCTTGTTCGAGACCAACCTACGCTGCGTCTTCCGCGTCGTCGTAGTTGTATAATTGTACATTCAATGATATATATAGTCTTCATTAACCAGATTATTTTAGGTATGCATTCGGCCAATTACGTTATAAAATATATATTTCATAATAAAATGTCCAAACAATTTCCTAAAACAAGTTTATTTGTAACGTAAACAACTCTATACCCAAACGGTAAACAAGCCAGATCAATAAACCAAAGCCAACTTAACTTATAGACCTTCAAAGTTCCCTGTTCCCTCGGCACCAATCAAATTAGTATATCGTTCTATTGACTTTCCGTTTCCTCTGCTATCCCGCCGGTAAAGTAATATTAAACTGGTAAAACACCGGCCAAGTGCAAGTCGGAACCCATTTGAAGAGGTTCGTACCTACAATATTAAGATTGAGCCAAATATACAGAAAAAAAAACACGTTTCTAGTTGTTATAGCGGTAATAGAAATACATAATTTGTGAAAATTTCAACTGTCTACAGTATTCCCAGCTTCTAATAGCTTTAGGCTGGCTATCGCTATCACTATATATTATTGCAATCTTCGTTTTTCTATGACACACTCATAGAAAAACGAAGATTGCCGATTCTTATAAAGAAAATGGCAGCAATGTATCTATGTATTACGGTTCACGCTTACAGACAAATGGATGGACGGACGGACAGCGGAGGCTATGTTGTAAGGCACCGTTGGCACTCTTTTGGGTACGGGACTCTAAAAAAGGAATACTTATTCAGCATTATGCTTCAGAGCTGTACGGTTTGAGTTTTACGTACGATTTGAAAAGTTATTCGCGGATAGTTGGACACTTGAAAACAATGGCGTAATAAGGGGAAAAATAAAATTCCGTAGAAATTCAACAAGCAAAAACTACCTTTAGTTGTGGTAGGACCTTACCTTGTGCAGTGTTACCGTCCGTATCGCTACTACCATCTCATTAATCTACCGCCAAACAGCATTGTTCTCATTGTTGTGTTCCGGTGTGGGGATAAGAACGGGTGACATTGATTTCATTTCATTTAAAATAACTAGCATAGAGGCATTTCACCTAAGTCCTGAGGGTTATCAAGCATTTGCTGTTTTAAGATTGTAATCTTGTGATTGTGGTCAGATTCGACTTATCATCAAAAGGCCTTCACTTTTTTTAACATTAAAAAAAATCGAATCCCCAAAAACTTACATAACGCGCTCTTAATATTATGATAAATCCCTAGATAGCTCTACTCACATCCGAAATCTAGCGAGAATATTAAGTTACCGTCTTCCAGGCTTCCCATCTTCCATTAGGGATAAAATATATAGGTCATTAAGTCAATCTTCTACATTAACGCGTTCAGTACCAAGTCAGAAATATCGGAGTCTATTTATCTAGTCTAGTATCGAAATAAGTCAGTTTGGCACTGAAAAGCTGCCCGGTAATAGACCATCTGGAGTTGGAAATGAATGCCCCTGTCAACGTCACTATTACCTAGATAATACGTGTCAATTTTGTTTACTCAGGGAACTTTGGTATCCATGCTTGCTCGCACTATGCTTAGATGGCTATTGAGTAGCAATTCAACAGATTGCGTCTTTGTAATCCTCTAGAAAGAATGATTGAACGTTATTGGATGAGAAAACTTTTACGAGGTAGGTACTAACTTCTGCCCGCGTCTTCGTCCGCGAAGATCCCGAGGTAACAGTGATGTTTTTCGGGAAAAAAGGTAACTTGTGTTAATTTATAAGCTATCTCCATTCCTAAAATTTAAATCCGTTCAGCTGTTTCAGCGTCAAGACGTTACAAATATACTCAACTCTTACGCATTTATAATCTTATTGTGATTATTATTTAACTAGAAAAATAAGTTCTCTGGATTTTCATCGTCGCCGTCGCCGCGTCGTACGTCCAATGCTTTATTATGTATATAAAGAACGAAAGTTTTTCTTTTTTGCCGGATATTCTAGAGCTGGTGCTTACCTCTCCCAAAGGATTGGGCTAGCTATCCAGAGAGGTAATGCAGCCAGTGTCATAGGAACCATGCCGCGAGCGGACCTGGAGGGGGTGTTCTTTTTATAGTGGTGATTATTATTTATATCGTTAATATTTGAGTAGCTTAGTTTTATTTTAATTTAAATAGCTACGTTTAGTTTTAATTTTTAATTGTATTATTGTTGAATTCTGTAAATGTATATAACGTGCATGCCCGCGTCTGTGAAGATTAAAAAAAAAAGTAGTAAATAGGTTCACCCCCACTAGACCGAATATCATAAAAGCTAATTTCATACCAACATATTAGTAGGATATTTTATACCAACATTTGATATAATTTTCATTAGCCCTAATGTCATGACAGCTAAACTTGTATGTCCTAATTGATTACTAGACCTAAAGTTATATACCCTAATGTTTACATGTACTAAACGTTAAATGGTATAATATTACTAAAACTATCAATGATGATACCTAATGATTAATAGACCTAATAATCATAAGTCCTAATAACTGTTGAACTAATAATTGTTTGAACGAAATAAATACAAAAAAACAAATACAAAGTTATGTAAATTTTACCCACGTAGGTTAGGTTAGAGTTGCGACAAGGCGCGAAGCGCTTCACCTACGCGGAATAGGAGCTCCGCACAGCGGAGCTCCGTCGACCTTAATTACGGTCGTTTAGGTCCCTATCAGACTCAAAATGGAAATGGTAGGACTTAAAATATTTTATTGCGTGCATTTCTCATTGTGGATCTACCTTAAGAGTGAATGTAAGGTGAATGAACGAATGGGGTAAATATTATTGTATATTTTATAAAGAGAGCGGCATTAGGAACGTACATAATTAGATTTAATAAACGTTAAGTTTTTAACATATTAGGTAATAGTAATGTTCGGTGTTCAGAGAAATCGGATAGCTAAAAATAGGGTTATTAAGAATCGGATATAAAAAATAGGTATAACGTAAATTCGGGATGCTAAAATTAGGGCTAATAAAAATTAGGAAAAATTTAAATACGGGTTTTTGAATTTAGGGCTAATGAAGTTAGTGGTAGTGAAAATAGGGTTAGTATGTTTCGGGCTACAATAGGAGAACCATATGTGATTCATTGGACAGCTTAGGAAACCAGTTAACGCTTACGTAAAGGACGGTGACGCGATCTTCTGGCAGCTTCCGTCAATCCTAAGTATACCTACATTTTCGATAGCGATCAACGTTCTTTGCAATGCATCTTATCTAGGGTTAGAGATAGATAGAGAGATATTCCACGGGTTCACCCTGTTGTGGCATAATTTTGTAAGTAATAATTCTTTGTGGCATAATCTATATAGCCATATTAGGCTTTACGCATAATCTGGTGTCGCAGAATCTACATTCGCATAGGTAGTTTGATTACGCAGAATTTCGTTAGTCCGAATACATAAATCGTCCGAATGTATGATTTCGCAGAATACTAATTTCGCATAATTGTTATTCTACTGATACCTTTGACTTTTTTGAAAAGTCAAAGTTATCAGTAGAAGGATTACACAAAACATTTAAAAAAATATTGTCCGTTTAATCTGGAGAAAAATTATGCGAAAACGAAATTTGGGGTAACTATACATTCGGCGTAAAAAAAATCGGACTAACTCATTTTCGGGATGTTACAAATTATGCTAAATAAGGTTTCTGCCACATTACCATTCGGCGAAAACCGATTATGCCAAGTCTGTTATGCTAAAACAGTTTCGGACAATAAATTTTATGCCACATAGAGGGAACCCATATTCCACGTTGTCCTTATCCTGTTATAGTATTGTTAGCGTAATAATAGCTCTTATCACCTTGACCGTAAAGGCAGCCGAGTCGTAAAAAATACGATACAAAGTAAAACAGAGGCTCGGCCTGAGCCTCTTTAGATTAGAGAATTGTACTCGACATTATCTGTTGCCGTGAGGACCTACGTGTAACGACGCAGCTAACCGCTTTCAATGCCAAGAACAAGAATACAGTGCCCAAGTTCTATAGGAATCTGAGCCGAGGGCACTGAATCTTAAGCAATAAGTAAGCTCACCATCCCTAAACTTACGTGCGCCATTGCAAACGTATTAATGAGTTGCCTAACTCCACGCCGAATAAATATTGGCTAACTTAATTGCCTTTTAACATTTGCCTAGTCTACGGAAACCGATTAAACCTTGGAAAACTTTATTTACATCCAACTAAGTACAGTTACATTAAAAATTAAAACTAAACGTATTTAAATTAAAATTAAACTAAGCTACTCAAATATTATAGATATAAATAATAATCACCACTATAAAAAGAACACCCCCTCTAGCAGGTCCGCTCGCGGCATGGTCCCCATGACACTGGCTGCATTACCTCTCTGGATAGCTAGCCCAATCCTTTGGGAGAGGTAAGCACCAGCTCTAGGATCTCCGGAGGATTCTATGAGCCGAGAGGACAGGGCCTTAATAAAGCTTTTCATATCAGCTGACCAAGGTCCCATGGTTTCCACTGGCAAGCGCCACAAATTCGTAATTATTTAATAATGACGAATATTTGCGGCGCTTGAGTGTTTGGGGCTGATCAGCTGCTGCACCGGCCCGATTACGGGTTGACTGGACGTGGGAAAGGGCGAATGTGTCAACGCACGTCGCGTCCCACACCAGTGCCCTACCTAGTTTCCACGGCACCAATGTAGCTCCGTCTGGTCGCTTGCCATCGTCTCTATGCAATCCTGCTGGTTCCAGGACAGCTGGTACAGAGGCAGTGGCAAGCGAACGACGGATCAGATCACTAATTGTGCCGTGACGGTACAAACGGTAAAAACAGTCAATATTTGAATAATCTTTGATAACATTAGCTAGATTAGTCTGGTTAACTTATTAAAGGAGGATGGGCAGATCAGAGGCCCTACAGTTTGGTCGTTCTAAGAGGGCCGATTTTACAGCTGTCAACTCAGTACAAAATATGTGTTTGAGGTTATATTTTATACTGCGTTGACAGCTGTCAAATCGGCCCTCTTAGAATGACCAAACTGTAGGCAAGATGCATTCGGCGTTCGTTATCGTTATCCAAAATATAAAGAGGATTGACGTAAGTTATCAGACGGTCGCGTCGACTATTCTATATATTTCTCACTTTTCGAAAACCGTTTACGTTAGGTTAGCGTTAACCTCCCGAGTCCCCAAGTCCTAGGACATAATACCAAACATAAAAGGCACCCTATAGTTATTCGACAAGGTTGCAAATACAAAGTTACAAGGTATTAGGCCTCACGAAGTTAAAAAGCAACTTGTCTAGCCTTACATCTAGATGACCAATTACGGCAAGTGATATGTCACCGGATAGGTTTTTTTATGTCCTAAAACTTTTAGTACGGCGGGTCGTCCCAAATCTTTGTGCTAAGAAAGTAATCGCTACATAAAAGACAGTAGGAGAGTTCAGACATAACCAACAGTTTTTGTGACATATGCTCGGCCATTGAAAGTCAGAGCGATTTGAATTTTTTTGCCAAAAATGTAGAATATAAAAATACCTGGCCGAGATTCTAGGCGGTAAAAACCATACCGTCTTCGTTTTCAAGTCAATAGCCATATGGTTTTTCCGAGTAGTATAGAGCCCCTCTAGCTCTAAAGCTAAAAAATAATGTCTAACAAAATAATTTAACACAAGAACTCCCTAGAATGATGTAGAAACTGTAAATTATTAAAATTCCTTTGTAAGCATTCATGTTAGACGTTGTAGGTATTAAAAGCGAAACCTTGCCAGAGTGACTGAGCATTTTCCGCGCTATAAAGAATTTTATCTCTAAATTTTTTAGCTTTTTGCTTGTTTCCGGCGTCAAGAACAGGCATCCTTCTAGATAATTTATTAAAGCGATTTTAGCCGGCTGGTTGTAGGCAAGACCTTAATAAACAAAATATGAAGTAAAGTCTATAAAATAGATAAATCCCCCGATATTATGTCGACTTCTTACAAAGCTGCGGGCCTAGTATGACTGCGTCTATATCGCGTGTTAAATGTGGATAAAGCATCCGTCACTCTCGTACTTATTTACGTGTCAGAAGGTGACGGATGCCTTATCCAAACTATGTCGCGCGCTAAACGCAGCCATTTTAGGGCCCGGGCCCGTATTATGGTCGCCTTTATGGCGGCGGATAAAGCATCTTTCACTCTCGCACTTATATACTGGTAAGAGAGTGACAGTTGTTTTGTCCACGTTTATCCACATGAATAAATTCGACTATCATAGGCTGGCTGATATCTGTGAAACGGACTAACCGATTTTCTTGAAACGTACCTAAGAATAGTAATGAACCATCCCAATTAAAGAAGCTTTTAATAAAACCGCGTCTAAATCGGTTCATCCCTTTGGGAGCGTATTATGATTGTGATGCACAGTCTGGGCCGGATGGATGGAAAGCGTGCTCAAGGCAGCACCAGCAAGATGGTCTGACGTCATCAAGAAGGCGGTGGGCGCGGGCGGCAGCTTGCAACGGGTGGCCCACTCAGCGTACAATCGTACAGACTGGCATAACATTACCTGTGGTCGCAATATACCGAGATAGAAGAAGATTGTGATTATGATTCGTTATTATCAGTGGTCAAACTTGGTGCCGATGACGTCAATTTGCTTACGGATGATTAAAATAAAAAGGGCAGTAAAGAAAGGTTGAAATTTGATCCGGAACCAGTTCTGCTGAGCTCCTTATTCTAATTCTAATTTTAATTAATGGCTTTCACTCCTGTTAAGGTGTATTTCACCAATGTCAAGTTATTTATAGACACTCCCGTGGACTTATTAGAGAAATAAGTCCATGTATATCACTCGCGAAGAAATTGTTCGGTAAAACAGTATTTTCTCTAATGGACTAAACAGAAGCACATGGGGTTAGTTCCACGCGCTTCTGTCAAGTCCCAGATCCTTGTTAAGCTAGAGTTAATGGATGTCATTGAGATGGACAGTAGCAAAAAAATCGCATTTTTTTGTATGGGAACGCCCCACACTGCGCCGCCATGTGTATGGTCACGAAGGTTAATTTGACCCATTTAAAAAAGAATTACTTAAAGTCGTCAATGTCATTAGAGATGCCAAGTCATTTGCAACTTATAGGAAACTCAAACTTATTGTTGAAGAATGTCAGATTGACTTTGGACCTAAGGTAGGTCATAACATAAGTCTTTGACTGTACGTGTCTAAGGGCCGTATTAATAAACGAATATTGGCCGAGATGCCGGTCACAAGATACGTCAAAGTAAACGTCAAACCATAGAACACTCATTTTGACGCATCTCGAGACGAGCATTAGAGTTGAGATTAGTTTACGGCCCTAAGAGCGCGGAGAAATTAGTTTGTCGGTTAATACTTTTTAAACGTAATGAAAAGTGAGTAGTCTAAGCGAATAATCCGTGAAGAAGGTTATAAAAAGTCTTTGATGGACTATCCTTTTATTTAAATTTCCATTTATTAATAAATGGACGGAAGGGTCTGCCATTCTGAAATCCGAATATTTTTCGACATTTATGAATAAACATGACTTCCTTTACAATTTCAAACGTTAACAACATTTGAAAGTATGCGGGCGTTAAACAATTTAAACATTCATCCGTCCGTTTTAACTGCCAGCTCAACAGGTGAATTATGTTAACATTTCCAAATTATCCTCAGAAAACCATCTTATTTAATTTTGATAACAGGAATTCCATCCTTCACAATAAATGTAAAGAATTACGATACAAGATTAAGAATAGGTACGGAATTTACTAATTTTACAATTACATTGTATGTAAAAATGTAGATATTGTTTCTTTATCGGTTCTCTTCTAAGAACTGAGTATTTTCTCGCCGCGAGTGACACGTTATTTAAGGGTCTGATCCATGTAAGTGAGTTTTTAAGGAATGTATGTAATCTTTTTATTTGCTCACAAACTATTACAAAACATTCTTGCATCGATACAGTCAAAGTAGGTGCCTACTATTGGAAAAATGGAAACTTGACCCACCATAGAATTGTTTCACAGTAACGTTTTAAATCAAATCGAATAGTCAAACGAATAGTCAAACGAAAATGAATAGTCAAACGAAATGTCAAGGTGATCCGTGATACAGTTTTATGGTGAAAGAATGTTAATGTTAATATGGGAATGTTAACTCTGTAAAATCGAGAGAAAATATCTGGATTTTAATCTGAAACTGCAATATTATTGGTTGGCACCCTACTAACGACTGGTACTTTGGATGGCAATCATTACGTGATTTACTGTTATAGTTAAATTTTATGTAATTATGAAACATGTTTGTTGTTGGTGTTATTTATGTCATAAATAAATAAATATCACTACTATGTCTACGTTATAGTCGACATCATTATGATTGAATTAAAACAAACAATAAGAAAAACAGAAACAAAGAAAATCAATATAAGAACAATACGAGAAATAATATCGCAACGTTTCCGACTGAGCACAAATGAAGAGCGACTCAATACCTACATCATATTCACACTGTGAAAGTAACAATAACAAGTAATTAAATAACTTTTGTTTCATTAAAACGAGAAATTCAGTGCTAATAATTAGTGGGTGGAATGAAGTAAATAATTTGAGCAGCAGGAACTCGACACTGAGTCTCGAGCTCAGGAACTAGTACTAAGTGCCTGTTGTAGAGCTAGAACTCTTCAAGAAATAGGTTAGTAAGCGAACAAATAAGTGGTATAGGTAACCTAGGACTAGGGCATGCAGAATCGAAGCATTTTTAACCGACTTCAAAAAAGGAGGAGGTTATACGTTCCACTGTATGTTTTTTTTATGTATGGACCGATTTAAAAAAATATTTTTTCGGTTTGATAGAGTACCTATACTTCCGAGGTGGTCCCATTGTCACCAAATCTGAATCTGATGAGGGAATCAGTGAGAAATTGAGGGAACTCCGATTAGGTACCTACAATTTAAAAGTAGTTATTTTTTGCGTTCTTGAAGGCGGTTTTTTGTTTTTTAAAACATTTTCGATACCGGTATTGGTTCACTTACTCTATTTAAATTTAAATTCTCGTCCCGCCTCGTCTCGCCTCGCGTCGCCGGTGGAAAAGCACCTTCAGAGAAGAGAAGAGGAGAAGAATAAAAATAATCAAGATATAAGCCAACAAAGGCTTGTTTCTATCTCTTTCTAGGAAAACAGAATTTAACATGGAGTTCACATGGTCGACGTGTTACATGACGTCACACGGCGTATCGGATCTCTCTGTCTTATCGCTGTCTAATTAGCAGTTTAAAATGCTTGTGTCATCCGTATTTAGCCGATGTGAATTTTAACTATTTATGGTATTTTGATTTAAAAATTCCATGCATTACACAGGAGAAAGGTTAAAAAATAAAGGTTTTTTTCGGCACCGGGGTGCATTGCCCTCTAAACTCGATACCTAATAAAGATTCGCTGTCCCGTAAGTAATGAGGGCGCTCATTACATACACTACAGATGTTTCGTGGGAAATGCCCATATTTGTCTTACCTACAGGTTCCGAGTGAGTTACAACTCTTATTGCCTTAAGAGAAAATGCGGGTAGTAAACACAATTAAGTTTCTACTCTGTCTGTTAGCATTAAATAGTCTAGAAGCAATTTAGATAGCTATAAATAATAAAACTTAGTGTCCTAGTTAATTTACTAAGCATGCAATTTACGAAACATTATTCATTAATAGATGATACCCCCGATATATTGGCGACTTTAGTTATTAGGTTGGTAAAGTCATTCCTTCCAAGCATTGCTATGTATATTCATTCAATTCCGGTACAAGTAACATTCTCCATGTGACCACCGCAAGGGCTGTTTTATTTATTTATTGCGTAGACTCCTGCCTTCCCCCCAAGACCTGCCCTAACAGTTTCACACAACGCTATAACCCTTATGCCCGCCTTCCACTGCGAGAGACGCGAGCGCCGTACGGACTCGGTTATAACAATAGTAATTTCAATTCCCGAGCAAACCTCTTGAACAGACACCGTTTTAACCTCGTACCACATAATACAGTCATTGGAATAAAGGTCAATTGCAAAGAAAATAAAATAGATATTCCTTTGTTTCTATGTCTAACAATCTAATTAGAAAATTGACTCTATGATATTCCATTGACAAAGGGGTGTGGGAAAAAGTGTTGTGATTTGTAAAAGTCATAAATTTTCAAGGTGAGCGGCCATTCGTAAAAGTGGTAAATTATGATAGAATAATTAAAAATAAACTCTTAATTGCATCGGAGCTGAGTATTTAAATATTCTTACCTGGGCGTACTTTTAGTACCAAAAACTGAATACTTAAATCATTAATAGCTCCGCTCCGATATTATGTAACGCTATAAATAATATATATCTATGTGTATTTCGAGGTCCTCTAAATAACTATGTAAAAATCATCCGTGACCGCTGAAAGAAAATATGAATATTTTCTTCATAAAAACTTACCCAATGCCCTTTTGTAGGCCTGTAGAGGAAGTCAAACGGAGCCCATACGGCGCCCGCTTCGCTCGCAGTGGAAGGCAGGCATTACTTTCAGTACTAATAATATCTTGAACGGCTAACAGATTTTCATGAAACTAACTAGGTATCTTAGTTAAACTAAGAACCATCCCGATTAAAAAAAAACTGCATCCAAATCGGTCCATGTGGTACACAGACGTGTGACTGTCTGTGGTATCGTAGCTTCTAAACTAAACTGGCAGGCTGTTTGTTACTGTGTATACACAAATACACAGACATACACAACGGAAGACCAGCGCTGCCTTTAACGCCAGGGTAACGCTGAGTTGGAACTATTTCGTGACAACTGGGGCACGTTTTATAAAACTACAAGTTACAATTTTACAGGTCTAAACTGGCAACACTGCTCAAATGGCTGGTCGTCATTGGTCGAGGTTGTGTCAAATGCAAACTTGTAACCTGTAAATTGTAATTTGTAGCTTTATAAAACAGGCCCAAGGTCTTTTGTCTATGTCAGTATTTTGTTGCGTTTTGTTTGTTTGTTTGTCACGAATAAATTCTTTCTTTCTTTTCTTTTCTTTCTTTCACATACACACTTTAAACTCATAACACCCTTCTTACTGGGTGTGGGGGGTTAAAAATAGCTTTAGTTTTTGAGCAACACACCTCGATTTTCTTCAGTCATTTCTACAGCGCATTTACTTCAGTAAAACGGTAATTCCCTGCGAACTTGTTTAAGGAGGCAGCATCTCCTTAAGTTCCGTCTTTACGACTAGACCTAAAGGTAATTTACCTCGCGGTTCAGAAATACGGTAAGGTTAGTTAGGTGCTTACTAAAAGAAAGCTTAATGCGGCCTTTTCATAAGAGCTGTGGTGTTAAAGTTTTCATTTTTTTTGTCATAATGTTTTTCGTTTTACTAAAGTAATTTAGTTATAAACGTATAGATAAAATAATAAATTAAATATCATTTTATAAAAATAAGGCTATATTGGGTAAATTAATTATAATAAAATAAAATAAAGAATGGTTTTGTATAACTAGTTATACATTATATCATCAAAAACGTGTTTGTGCCCATGATATGTGATACCTTGTGTAAGGTACACCGAATTTCATTTTTTTTGTTTTTATTCAATACCCAGAGTGAAATATTAGCCTTATCTTATCTTATATTATAGATGAGCCCTTTCGGATACACTTCGACCCTTTAAGATATTTTATGCATTACCCTCTTAGGCACACACTGTACACACTCAGCTATTCGAATGTGCAGGTTTCCTCACGATGTTTTTTCTTCACCGTAAGAGCATCGGCTAATGCTCTTAAGTTAGAAAAACTCATCGGTACATGGTGACCGCGGGGGTTCGAACTCGGTACCTTACGATCACGAGTCGACTCCTAACCCACTAGGCCACCGACGCTCTTCAAGAGCCTAATTTAAAACATGGTTTTGGTTCTTATAATACGTGTACCCAATTTAATTAATAATAAACGATTTTTCATTTTCTGTCACATCAAGTTATTCTGACATTTTATCTATTTACTTAATCCATCTAGTTCGACATCCATACTACCAAGACGGTTTCCGAATTAGGGTCACCAATTGTCTGCTGCCTTACCTTTTTAGGGTAGACACAATGGTAAAAACGGAACCCTTATAAATTTCTAACGTCTGTCCATAATGTCACGCGGAATTTCAAAGACAATAAAGACGGAAGTAAATACCCCAAAAAGTATTTTGAGAACCGTTAAAAAATATTCGCCTTTTTGACGGACAGTGACCAAAGTCTTATTGTCACGATATGGTTCCAACTCAGCGTTATGCCGGCATTAAAGCTAGCGCTGGTCTTCTGTTGGAACCACCCAGTGAAAGCAAGGCATATTACACACGCATAGCACACACACTAAACTAAACGAAACTAAAGAAAAACAAAAACCGCAAGACAAGTACGAGTAGAGTTACAAATTCTAGACTTAGTTTTGTACATAAGCCTTTCATTAAAAATAGAAACTAGAAATTAGTTAACTCCATCTCTTTCTCTCGGTTTAGCCATGAATGTCTAATGACAGGGACGGGGCATCAGAAGTTTCAAAATTCGCATTCCAAAGCAGCCAACCAGGTCCAGAAGTCACAGAATTTTCTATTATAACTTTTGGTAGCCGTAAGTCTAACCTAACCTAACCTACGTAATTAATGTTTAAGATATCTTGAAAACATCTTAGTTTCATCATCATTATCATCATCATCATAGTTATAGCGTTCGATGAAATCATAGAATCGATGAAGTGAAATTCGATAAAATGATTTGTTACCATAACCAACATATCTAAATCCCCGATTTTAAATAAAGAATACAAGTTAAGAGGTCAAGGTACGTAAGTGTTTCTCGGTAGATATTTAATACGTGGAACGATAATGCGGTAAGTAACTGTTCCGACACGCACTTGGCTGGCTTTTTGCTTATTCTGCGAGTTATTTCGACGATCCCGCTCCGGATAACTCATTAAGGATTTCTTAGAGAATCCTTGAAAATTACGATCTTTGTACACGGGGGAAAAAGAATAAGTAAGTACATCTACAATACATTTTCAAAAGACGCTTTTACAAAAAAATATCGGTTGGGATACAGCTGAAAAATAATATAACTTGACGTTTTTCTTCGAAAGAATAGTAGTTATTTATATATTAAGTTTGTTTCTACATCCTATTATTTTATGGAAACATACTTTTAGATTTCAATTTGCTAAAAAAGTAAAATATCTTTCATAAAATTGTAATGATGAAAAATTTGTAAAATAGAGTTATTTAACTGTAATCCTACGATTGGTAATGGTGTTACTGATTCATTGAAGCGAATTATAAAATCAGGTGATTCAGTAGGCCTATTAAACAAAATCGTTTTCGAAATATAAATGAAACTAAGTAAAAATTGTAACACTTCAAGGGAATAAAGGTCAAAATTGCTCCCACAGAGTAAATCGAATTTAAATCATTTATTTTTGTAGTTTTTATTTTACTTGTACAGCCGACTACAAATCCAATTTTTGACGTTATTACAATGCAATAAGATCAAAAAATGGATACATATCTTTGTAGTCGAAAGTACCCTAACGAAATCAATGAAGACGAGTAACACACGGTTCGGTTCGCGCAACAAAGGCCTTTCATCGGCTTAGTCAAAGGGAAAATAAGCAACTTGCGTGTTGGCTGAGAAAACACAAGATTAAAGGGTAACATGAAAGAACTAACAGGCTGAACCAATCTAAATATTTAATTTTATAATAAAGCAGTAAACAGTTATCAGATGTTTTTGCATTATGGTGGTATAGTAGGCATATAGAAGAGAATTACACCGACAAGAGCTACGCACTTAAATTTAATGATGAGTAGGCATGTAAGGTCAGGTGGGGTAGAAGCGTCAACGGGTTAAGTGCGACAAACCATTATTTTTTAGGAGATTTTGTTGGTTAGACGGACTCGCCCCGAAGACGCACTTGCCCCACCTTACTATATGTCTTAAGTAATTATTTTAATAACGAGAATATTTTGCAGAAACGTTTGCGATAAAATTCGCAATAAAAAGAAGTATACAACAGGAGTTTTTGGGTTAACATTGGATAACGATCCACCCGTCACCAAGTATAATTCTAATTTAGCAATCTGTAAAGTCAAATGGGGCAAAGGCGTCTACGGGGCAAGTGCGAAAACCCTCAATACATCCAAAAAAAAAACATAAGTTTTGTAATCTTGG
This sequence comes from Acleris literana, assembly GCA_946894065.1. Classification (NCBI taxonomy): domain Eukaryota; kingdom Metazoa; phylum Arthropoda; class Insecta; order Lepidoptera; family Tortricidae; genus Acleris; species Acleris literana. Next base: position 15,063,343 of record OX335684.1, on the reverse strand, counting down.
GTTTCTTTTTGCATTTAAAACGATTACGAGTAATCCTGTACTATATTTGCCTAACTAAAGCACCCTTTTTTAATAAAGTTAAATATGTTACAAAAGAAGCGTACGTATATGTTGTCACTATGTATGTATACTTTTTCCTCGACGCACACCGAGGGCCTATTAACGAGGCATGCTTTACGACTAGTAAGTAAAATGGCACAACGAGGGTGACCGCTGTGATGCTATTTCCACGGACACGTCTGAGTAAAAATATAAATTAATGTACTTAAAAAAGCCCCTCAATACTATAGAGATGGGCGATAACGATTCTCATCCCCTAAATCAAGTCCGATTTCTACGATTTTTGTATATGTTGTTGATATTATGAAAAACTAGGTTTGAAAGTTTCTGTTTTATTTTATTTTATTTGTATCTCCTTGAAAATATTTTCTTGGAAAGGAAAACGTACGGACCTAGTTTTTCATAATATCTACCTACAACATATTTAAAAATCGTAAAAATCGAACTAGGTTTATGGGGATAGAGATAAGAGCGTCGGTGGCCTAGTGGCTTAGAGGGTCGACTCGTGATCGTAAGGTACCGAGATCGAACCCCCGCGGTCACCATTTACCAATGAGTTTTTCTAACTTAAGTGCATTACCCGATGCTCTTACGGTGAAGGAAAAACATCGTGAGGAAACCTGCACATTCGAACAGCTGAGTGTGTAAGAGGGTAATTGCACAAAAGATCCTTAAAGGGTCGAAGTGTATCCGAAAGGGCCCATCTGTAAGATAAGAATAAGATAAGATGGGGATAGAGATACGTTATCGCACTTTTAATGGAAATGTTTAGCTTCACAGCAGAAGAAAGCAGTACAAAGTCAACTAGAAGGCTATTTTAGTCATGACTGAATGTACTAACAACATCATTTTTGTCAAAGAGTGTAATAACTTTAAGAATAAAATTAAATTAATGAGTTCGTCGCAAGGTTTTATTACATTTCTTAAATATCAAAAACGAAACAATAATGCGAACACTGCTGCTTGGCGGTAGGTAAAAGGAAGACATGGTGGGAGCGATCCAGATGGACTCTGCACAAGGGCTGTTTAATCATACGAGTAGCTAACCCCGTAAGGCCCACGTCAAATTTCGGTTGTTCGAAACAGAATCTTATGTCAGTCAACTAAAGTCAAAAGTAACTTTGACAAATGTCCTAAATTTAGGACGTTGGGCCGTACGAGGTGTGACATCTACGAGTCTAGATATAAAATTTAAGTATTATAAAACAGATGGCGAATGGCATACATACTCGTAGGCATAGGGTAGGCAGCCTTTGGAACGCCAGGTGCACTGGTCTGAACATACAACTTTCGCTTCCTCTACATTCATCAATCTCTTCATCCGCGTACGCCAAATGCCGTCGCTGTAAATTAAACAAGTAAAGAATATGTAAGTCACCCGTGTAGAGTAACAAGAACCCCGAGTCACCTTCCTGTATTTTTATCAAAGCCTTTGAGAAAAATGGAATATCTGGGACCGTAACGTATTACCGGACACGGCGCGACGGAAAATTCCGGGACTGTCTCAGGTTTCCCGGCAGCTTGGTGACAGGCAGCGAGGTGTGGCTCTTTGTCTACAATCTACTCGCCGTTAAAAGAAAAAAGGCGAAAACGCGAACTCAGGAAGGGTTTCATTTATCACGCTCCTATCTCCTTGCCCTAAACGGGTATCTGGAAAGCGTTAAGAATCAATTTAGCCCAAATTCGCTTGAAAAAAAGGAAAAAGAAAACACTCTGCCTCATTTTCAGCGAAGCGCGGCGAAAAAGGTTTTTCTTAAATTAGACTTATTGTTTCTCTTGAGCGGATCAAATAAAGATAAAAGAAAAACACACCTTCAAAGGAACAAGGTTTAATCTAAACAAGTGTATGAACGAATTTGGAAATAAACCAATATTTTGATTGTGCTCCGTGGATTTTTTTCTAGTGTTCAAAATCTACAAGCTATGAAAATAATTATGATTAACTAGCTTTTGCCTGCGACATCGGCCGCGTAGATACCGATTTATCGTGATTCTCTCGGAATCTTTTAAATTTTCCGGGCCGAAAAGTAGCCTATGTGTTACTCCATTCCAAATTTCATCCAAATCCGTCCAGCCGTTGCAGCGTGAAGGAGTAACAAACTAAGACACACACAAACTTTCGCATTTATAATATCAGTTGGATTAGTAAGATGAGTAATCGATACATTTGGAAATAATAAAAAAAAACTGTACAAACCGATTTGATAGTGACAACTCACCACACAACAATCTCAATTGTTAAACGAAAAAAAAAATTGGATGTAGAAAAGGTTTTTTGAGAAACTTTAGGATTTTTCAAAAATGTACTATTTTGGAGAATATGTGAGCAAGTCGACTTATAAAAGAACTAGTTGTTACCCGGAACTCCGTCCGCGTAGAAGTCGATCTCCATACCAAATATCACTGTAAAAGCGGTACAAACGGACAAAGTAACTTACATTTAAACATTATGGATCACATTTAATTAAAATTAATGACGTCGCGTAGTTGTAAGTCGGGGCTATGCATTGTTATCTTCATTAATGACGCTTCTTACTGGGAATAGTACTTACTATGAGCATATCATTAAAGTAGAAAGGCACAGTAAAGTAGGCGTCTAACGAGAAAAATCGTCGCTCTTGTAGAAAACTGCCGACCAGGCGACCCTTTACATCTCAGCATTAATGAGAGATTTTATGGCGATCAAAACGACGTCAGCAGGTGGTTCTTCGATAAGTAGGCCGAGCTCTTGGAATCGAAAATACACCTACATCAAAACGATTCTATTTTTGTGAGCTCGTAGGTTTATTGCCTAGCGGTCTTATTTCCACTCGACCATTTTATTTCGGGAGCCGTAGGTGGTAAAAACGAACAAAGGGAATTGCTTCGGGTTTCAGGGGAAAAAAGGAGGTTTAATTGGATCCCCTTTGTTTGGTAGAATGTGTCGTTGGTTTAATAGGAATATGAAAGGATTTTTTAAATCGCATTTCTCAACAAACGATAAAAAAAATACCGTAAAAGAGATCACGAAAAGTGAAAATAAAATTAAAATCGGCCAACAAATACGGATGATACAAGCATTTTAAACTGCTCATTAAACAGCGATTAGACAGAGAGATCCGATATGCACTGTGACGTCACGTAACAAGTCGGCCATATAAACTCCATGTTAAAGACTTTTTTGCTAGAAATAAATAGGAACTAATATATAAATCTTAGTTATTTTTATAGATTTAAAAAAAAATCTCAAGTGTTTGTTACATGAAAGCTTTTAATGAAGCTGTGAAAATAGTCACGATTATTCCCTATTGTATAAGGCATAATAACTTTTAGCATAAGTGTAAATAAGCAGCAATGCATATGGCAAAGTAATTGTTTCGCAGTAATCATTGCGCATTAACTTAGTTGGTCAAATAATCTTCATGCTTACCATTGATGAGTCGAATGTATCGTAAGGAATAAACAATGAAAAACATAAACTTATGAAGTAGAATGAAGTTTCAGCATAAATGTTTTCAAAATATAAACAGCAAATAAAAAATAGCAGAAAGATGTTCCTGGCTTACATAATGAAAGACCTAACACCCTAACCTATCCGAGCTGCTTCTGCCCCAACCCATGTTACTTGCTCGCTTCGATGTTTGTTACTCTTTCACGCTGCAACGGCTAGACGGTTCGGGATGAAACTTGGCACACATATAGGTTAGACCCTGGAATAGGACAAAGGATAGTTTTCATCCCCGAAAATTGGACCGTTTCCGAGGCAGCAAAAGCTATTGTATTATCCACTAATCCTATTAATGACAGTATCCTACTAATGAGACTTATCTATATCAGTCATTACGTTTGACGTTAAAGTGACATAAAATGCTACCGGTCACCGATCACTAAATATTATAAATGCAAAAGTTTGTATGTTAGTTTGTTACTTCTTCACGCTGCAAAGAATGGATGGATTTGGATGAAGTTTGAAATGGAGATAGCTTAGGTGTACCCCGGATAAACACATCATCGCAATCTACGCGGAAGAGGTCGCGGGCAGATGCTATAACAAATAAAAAAATAACTTTTTGCGATTTTGGAAAAACTACCCCTAAGGGGTAAAGGAGGGTGTAGAATTTTGTAAGTATGAGTTTCGTCATTTTTGAAGTTAAATAGAAACGTGATAATTGGTATATAGGCTACTATTTACAAATAAAAAATATATCTTTCAGCCATTTTGGAAAAACTACTCCTAAGGGATAAAAGGGGAGTGTAGAAATTTGTTTGAATTTCGTCATTTTGAAAATTTCCTCAAAAAATATACCTAAGGGGGGTGAAATGGGGGGTAGAAGTAATATATCGGAGTTAAATAAACTCATAGCTATGAGCAATTATAATAGCTGTAATGTACTGGGAGTAAGTACAGTTGGTTAGGTTAAGTTTTTTTTGGACCGAAATTAAACACACTAACTATTATTTATTCTTTAAAAACTAATTGGGCACTTACACCTACTATAATACTTTACGCACTAACGTCTAAATCATACAATTCATTCAGTGTGAAATAGTGCGACTTTAGTGTATACATGAAAGTACAGCGACAAAGTTCTTCGCAGCGTTGCGGACGCCGGCAGTTTAAATAGGAGCGGAAAAGCCCGCTCGCGCTCAATGCGCTCATTCATCGAAGAACTTCTTCCTAATTGCTTTGTTTGGGATATTGTCAGTTTGTATTATTCAAATACAAAATTGCGATAAAAAAAATCAGCAAACCATGTTTCTTTTTGTTATATCGTAAAAACGATAAAACACAACATTCTTCAAAATTTGGTATGATTATACATAGTACAAATCCTTAAAAAAAACAACAAATACTGAAAACCGGTCAAGTGCGAGTCGCACTTACATACCGAGGGTATTTTTATCGACTACGATTTCGGCCAGAGCGATTCTGTGCGTTCGATGTACTTAATTATATACGCGAAAGGTTATGCTTGCGCGAGTTTGTTACTTCGTTGCTAAAAAGGATGGACGAATTTGGTTACGTGCAATTAGGAATAGAGTTTGCTTAAACTCTGGATTAACACACGGCTACCTTAAATAATAAATCACTTATCACGTAGGATGGCAAAATTACTAATTCTACGCGGACGGAGTCGCGGGCAGAAGCTAGTATTATACTAAATATGTTATACCAAATACGTTTCGGTCAATAAAAAATACCCCGATTACATGGCACCCGGTTTAATTGAAGTAAGTAGTGAGAGTATAACACAAAGCCATAGAGAAAGTTAAAAAAGAACGAAAAGCCATATAAGTTATTGCGGGCTTAAGCCGTATAAAGCTCGTAATAAAAGGACTCGTTTGATTGAGTTCTTTACCGTCGTGCTATCGTTGTAGGTAGACTGGCGCTAAAAGGGTTGCCATATATGAAAATGAAAAATCCTGAAAAACTTGACTGACATTTGACTTCAATCGAAAATTTCCTGACATTCTCGCAATAACGGAGATTTATTCTCAATTTATGCAATTTATATTTTATGCAGAACACAATGTTTATTATTTTCATTGTTATTTTTGTTTAGTGTGTATGTGCATTTTGTTGGTAAGAGGCTACATTTATCTTTTTTTTAAGTAATAGTACCGTAAAAAAAAATGTGTATTTATATTAAATACTTGTTTGAAAAATCCTGACGTTTGCCAAGTCTGGTCCGGCCGCAATCTTGACAAAACGCCTTAAAACCTGACATGTTAGGACAAATTCTGGCAAATGGCAACGCTAGTCGTTAGGGATGCAGTAAATAAATGACTTAACATAATCAAATTAGACTGAGTACGGTCCGACTTCTAAGTAGCTGCAAAATTCAGTGCTCACGTCATGTTTGAACTACTGCACTAATCTGTCAAAGGCGTTAAGAAGCCACATACAATAAGTTGATAGTGTTCCGCGATCTGTTTTATTTTTTAAACATGTCACCTTTATCACATGTTTTTGGTTGATAAAAGATGTTTATTCAGTAAGTAGGCCGCACTAGCACTTTTACACGTCAAAAATCTACCAGCGCTTCGGAAGAGACCACTGCTGAGAAGAAACGCTGCAAGACACTCAATAGTGAGTCGTTTTTTAAAGTCGTTGAATATTCGAAATCCTACGAACTTTAACGATGATTTTTGATTCAACAGTTGAGTAATACTTGTGACTTCTTAATAATGGTAAACCAATTTTTTTTAAATGATGTTGTTTGTAAACAGCTATTATTTGAATTTGAAGGTGCATAAAGGCGCGCGCAAACTATCTCCATAACACGTTCTTCGCGCGGACTCACATTAAGGCATCTCTTGATTCTTGTGTGGGCGTGGCCGCAATTGTGGCCTCTTAAAGCGACAGAGTACCTACCTACTAAATTGTGCAGCTACTTACAAGGCCAACTGTACCTACGTGCAGTGCTGGCAAAAAAACTTCTCCTATGGTGAAAGGGCCTAGTCGATAATAACCACGCGAGATTACTGTAGACCTTTAAACTATACATATATACAGCATTGTATTGTTTCGTAATACGTATGCTACTTTGATCAAAAGCTGAAAAGCGGATTAATTAGATAGGAAAACCGGATTTGAAATTATAGCACTCCGAACTACTAACCATCAGTTCATCAAATGATGCCACAGTACGGTGTAGCATACGCTACTGATTTTTAACCGACTTCAAAAAAGGAGGAGGTTATACGTTCCACTGTATGTATCTTGTTTTTTTACTATGTATGTTCACCGATTATTCCGTCAATTATGGACCGATTTTGAAAAATATTTTTTGGTTTGATAGAGTATACTTCCGAGGTGGTCCCATTGTCACCAAATCTGTATCTGATGAGGGGATCAGTGAGGAATTGAGGGAACTTCTCAAATATTGTAGGCAAACATATAGCGATTTTAGTATTTTTAGTAACAAGTCCAGCATTTGCATTCAGAAAGTATCATTTGGTGTAGTGGAACTGATGATGAAGACCACAGATGGCCACCGGAACTCCTCAATGGTACCGATTTCAAGGATGGCGATAAGATATCTCGATTAAGATAGTTGAGCGACTACCTACAACGAATAATATTTACTTGTTGAAATATGACTATGACTTTCCCGCGGCGTTGCTTGCGGCGTGCTTGATATAAGTTAGTTTCATTTCATCTAAGAAGTGGGACTACGTAACAGCGTATTATGATCACTAGAAAGTATAAAATAAAATAAATGTTTTAAAAAACAAAAAACCGCCTCCAAAACCGCAGAAGTCGGCGACCACAACATTTTCAACAAAAAGCCGACATCAGTTGCGACTAACCTATTAGGTGCCTACAATTTTAAAGAAGTTATTTTTTGCGGTTTTGGAGGCGGTTTTTTGTTTTTTAAAACATTTATCTATGTAAAAACATAACCTTTCGTACGTCACATTTTACGATGCAACTTATATTTTCAAAACTAACATGTTTTGCTAGGAGCTACCTATATAGGGAGCTTGCTTACCTCTTGAACTTTAGAATTAAAGGCATTCCTGAAGCTTTTGAGAACTGGAAGTATTAGTTTTCAACAGAAAGTAAACACGTGATAAACACAAACTTTCGAGGCACTTTGTAACTTATCTACAAGTCCGAAACATACGTTATGTATATCAAATTGATCGTCACGATGTGTACTATTTTTCTATTACACTTCTGACACTCATACGTTGTTATTTTCGATAATTTACATCACGTTATTTACAAATATTAAAAATACTTTACGCCGGGTACGTTTCTGTTTTAAAAGGATATGACAACTGAATGTCAAAGGGGTGCGTTCTGAATAGCCGATTTATTTGAGATATGTCATGAGTTAATAATCGAGATATTATTAGCCATGAAATAGCCTGTGAGCTAGTTTTCAGTAATAGTTGTTAGAAACGTAATTAGCTATGACGTAGGTATACATTCGGTAAAATATTAATTAAATCCTATATAGGAACGTTTATAACATTTCGGGACGGAAGGTTACGATACCTATAACTCTTGAGGAGCATTTGACTTGACAAGACAGTTGTCACCGAGTCCTTGATCGATAAGGACGCATCGCGCATTGGCGCAGGCATTTTTGACAGCTGACGATTTCGCGGGGTCGGCGTCCGCGCCGTTCCCTCGGGGGTCCTGAGTGATGTCGGCCCGGCCTCCATGATAACTCGGACGAACAAACGCCCGATGTAATTTAATGTGAAACAGTATTGGTGAAGTTCTAGTTGAGGAGAAGTGTAAGTGCTGTGTTCGCGGTTCTTTGTGTTACGCCCGCGGCGTTTATGCGCTCATGGCGCTGCCGAACGATCTCCCCGTAGGCGTAGGGTGTCGAGGAGCGCGGCCCTACTGCCGAAGTCTCCGGCGTCCGCAGGTGTTGGGTGACGCCCATGGCCCGGCTGCTTCATCAGCTTACCATCTCCGTGTCTCCTGGTAATCCGGTCTGAAGATCTGCTGTAAGTGCACAAACTTTTCTAATATGTTGGCCAACATCTTTCAGAGACAGTGCGCGTCCCGCGATTCCGAACGTAGTGACACAACCGCGTCTCCTCGCGACACAGCACCACCGCTGGCTGGTGCTTGTTTAATGTAAATTGTCCTACGAATTTTGCATGTTCATATTATACATGAAATTTATGTAACATTTTCCTTTTCATTCACTCTCCCTTAGTTACACCAGTATAGGATTCCACAACAAGAGGACCCTTGACAACAAAGGTTCGTTGTAATACCACTGAATCCTGTCCGTGCATTCTTCAAAATATTCTGTCAATTAACCACTACACTCATTATTCACGACGGGATTGTGGGTGTGGTTGTTTCTATTCACTACAACGGGTAGTGCCGTTCGTATCGATATTAAAAAAGTTCATATCGATACGAATTTAGTTTGGATTATCAAACAGAATTAAGACTATTTTCGTTACTGTGTGATTCATTTTTTTTTATATTTGTCATCACACATAACCTGACTTTTTAATATTTGTGTGATGAGCACGAGTATTTGTTTCTGAGTCTTGGATGTTTTCTATGTATTTAAGATTTATATCGTTGTGTAGTACGCGTAGTACAAGCCTAGAGCTTAGTTTGGGACTAGGTCAATTTGCGTGAAATTGTCCCCCTATAATTAGTATTATTTATTTCAGATGGTAATCGATATAGTATTTTCCTTACCCTACTCTTTGTATTTTGATGTCACTGAATAAATGTTTTTGTTTCTTTGTTTCCTTCTATTTTTAACCGACTTCAAAAAAAAGGAGGAGGTTCTCAATTCGTCGGGGGTTTTTTTTTATGTATGTTCCCCGATTACTCGAAGACCACTGGACCGATTTGAAAAATTATTTCGTTGTTTGACTGGATATACTTTTTAGTTGGTCCCATTGTCAACACGTCAGGATCTGATGATAGGATCTTGGAGAAATCAAGAGAACTCCTCAAATATTATAGGCACATCTATAGCGATTTTGGTATTTTTCACTGTAACTCGTGCATTTGCTTTTGAAAAGTACTTTATGGTGAAGTGGAACTGATGATGAATACCACAGATGGCCACCGGAACTCCTTAACGGTACCTATTTCAAGGGTGGCGATAAGATATTTCGATTAAGGTAGTTGAGCGACTATGACGAAGCACATTTAGGTTTAAATATGACTATGACATTCCCGCGGCGTTGTCTGCGACGAGCTTGAAATGTTCTATAGTTTCTCATTAATATTTAGAAGTGGAGCTACGTAACAGCATAAATAGGATCACTAAAAAGTATAAAATAAAATAAATGTTTAAAAAAACAAAAACCCGCCTTCAAAAATGCAAAAAATAACTTCTTTTAAAATGGTAGGCCAGTTCAACTGAAGTCGGCGTCCCACAATATTTTAAACTAAAAGCCGAATGCAGTTGGACTGACCTACCATTTTAAAAGAAGTTACTTTTTGCATTTTTGAAGGCGGGTTTTTGTTTTTTTATACAGTCACAAAAAATACTTATCTGGCAACACAATGTGTCAAAGAAGAGCTTCGAAATATGAATTTTGGTTGATCTCCCACAGTTCAACCAGTTCATAGGTTCTCGCAGAACACCAGCGCTGTGGGTCTCCGCAGTTTTCTGCTGAGCCAGCGCCTTTTCTTCGCATAATCAAAACTTATCTTCACTATTATATTACCTGTTCAAATTGCGTCTTCTTGTTCAATATTTTTCGTAAATGATGTTTCTCTATCTATCTATCCGTTATAAGTAGGGTTGCCACCTTTTTTTAGGGCGAATAAAGTATTGTTTCATTTTGGTAGGACAATAATAAAGTACACAGCATAAAAAAAGAGTATTTACTTTTTATTTTTTCACTAGATAGATTTGACATTTCACGTGGTTGCGTTCAATATTATAAAACGCCCAAATTTTGTGGCTGTGGATACCAGTTTATTTAGTCTCATAAGTACTCATAACCAGTAACGAGCCAGTAACAATCAGTCTTACGTAAATAGAGTATTTTAGCGTACTTTATTGGTGTCCTAGATTATAAAGTACGCCAACATGAAAAAGAGGACAATACTCTATTTTAGAGTACGGGTGGTAACCCTAGTTATAAGCGAAACTTATTCTGAAAAAGACTGTCCGGTCCGGCTATACCGCGGATAAATAAAGCTTACTTCGGATTAATATTTTACACATTTTGTATTGTTAAATATCAAATTTTAACTCGAAGTAAGCTTTATCTGTCCGTGATTTGAATATAGGAACCCGACATAAACCAACAAAGTAATCGGATATATAACAAATGATTTTATTTTTATCTTCCGGCACATCGATCCGCGCCGGCCGTCGGCGGTGAATAACAGATGAGCTTGCAAATGCGATAATCCGATGCCCTGATTTCACTGGACACAATAAATGCTGCCAGAATAGTATTGACGCGATTCGTTTAGTCACTCGCACATTTGAAAATCGAATCAGAATCGAGTCAAATCGAATACAAATAAACCTAACTCTACCTTTCTGAGCGGCTTAGCTTCATGGCCACCGGCTCCCAAAACCGGTTGTGCTCAAAGGCCAATCTCACCCTCGCTTTCCCGACTGACAAATCCAAATCCTATTCCAAATCCTTTTCGGCGCATTCTGTCAGGTTGTGGAATCGGCTACGGCCTGGCATTAGGCAATTTATGATTGAAATTTTTTTCCTGTCGGAGTATCTTGCAGCGCTTCTTCTCCGCGATGATGGTCTTTTCCGAAGCGCTAGTACATTTCTGACGTTCCGCGGGTAAAGGTACCTTATGGCGGGTTTTAGATTCGGAGACACGAAGTGTTTTATAAAATGGTACGAAAATAACTTGGTCTTTTTTGCTTATTCTCGAAGTATAGAAGGCTTAAAGTTTGATTATATATATTTTTCAATGTTTGATTTATGTTACTCAGCTAAAAATATAGCCAAAAAGTTATTTTAAAATGTCCTTTTTTTCAGAATGTATTTTGAAGAATATTTTCAAAAAATATATCTCCGTAACTGCACAACTTAGGGAGTTGGTTGTTTTTGTTATTGATTGCTTATGAATTGTAGATTACAGGGATATTCATAACTCCATACCGACCATAAGTTACCTTTACCCGCGGAACGTCACATTTATTCATGTAACCGACTTGTAAAAGAGTCCTCAACTTACTGAATAAATATCTTGAATTTGAATTGAATTTTTGAAGTAGCGACTGGCGCGTGCCCGCAGGCGCATATTGGCAAGTGTCCCAGGTGGACCGAGAACCTGATAAGGGTAACGGGGAACAGGTGATTTGAGTAGCACTAAATTTACCGAGACGGAGATCTTTTGGGGACATGTTTTTGGCTGATATATTGACTGGGAAAATGTTTTTTAAAATTATGCCGAGCGCCCAGTAGTGTTCTCATTAATATAATTGTATTTTCTAATAAACTTAAGTATTATCTTGAAATGGAAATGGTTTTTTGTTGTGAAAAGCAGAACATATTATAATCACTTTATTGTACAAGAGGACAAAGTTTAATAACCTTTTAACCTTCGTGTAGTCGATTTAATGGAAATGGTTAACGCATTCACTGCCACCGACGCATATATGCGTCACCGTGAGTTCCACCCAGTGCCCTCAACGCATATGTGCGTTCTTACAGTAGGCAAGCTACGTATAAAACAAAAGATGTGGCACCTAGCGAAAGTTCAAAAAACAGTACTGGCAGTGAATGCGTTAAGTTGCACACTCATATAATATATGAACCAACGCTTAAATTGTGTATGCATTTGTACAACAAAAAACCATCCTTCGATTTTAACACAATACTTTAGTTTATTAGAAAACACAATAATAGTATTGAATAGGAAATGCAATTGAACCGGTTATTAACCGATTTTGTATGAAAATAATTATAACCGGTTATTTGCATTCCCTAGTATTGAACTGTAATGAGGGCGCCACTGGTAGCACGGCGTAGTCTTAAGTAAAAACTTCTTTTAGCACCGTTATGATTTGAAACTTGACGAAACGTATACTCGTAAATAATGCCCATGTATCGTTTTAGTGAAGAATCCTCTTCTACAATACTGCCCTGCTTAGAAAAAAGGGCGTACGTCTCATAGAACGACCTTATTTCTTAACAGGGGGGGGGGTTAAATTTGCTTTGACTATCAAATTGCGCATACGTCCTTTTTATTCAGAATGGCAGAATATACAATAAATGTATTTAACTCAGCCGCTCCTGTCTGCTATAAAAGGTCCATCATAACGTTGACATTACGATATCATGTCAAAAGTAATATGGTTTTACTGAGTCTTGCTGCTGAGAAGAAACGCCGCAAGAAACTCAACAGGCAGTCGTTTTTTTTTAAATTACTTATACAATTATAGAACTTAACCTAGCATTATATAAAACAATGAATTTAACATTAAAATATATATATCATGCGTAGTTGAGCAGGAAAATGTGTCAAAACTCAGTATGTTCAGATGAACTCATAAATAGTAATAATAATAATAATTAAATATATATATATATATATATATACATATACATATACATATACTTACCCATGACGGTGCAAAACAACCACATAGTTTTGATACATTCTCCTATAGAAACCGTGTCCCCTAGACAATAATTATACCTACAATGTTTACATATTTTTCTGACTAAGCTATTTCTAAGTTATTTAGGTGTTTAAATTAGGGCAAGGTTTTTTATATGTTAGATAGTCCTCGACCCTATAATAAGCTTTCGACATCAACGACTTTTTCAAGTAATTTTTAAGTGCTGGAAATGATAACTTTAAAACTTTTTCAGGTAATTTATTATAGAAATGAATGCATTGACCAACGAATGATTTATACATATACCTTACGGACACGAAATTTTTTAATAGCAATATTATTTTTATTTCTTGTATTCAAATTATGTATATCACAATTCTTAACAAAATAGTCTTGATTTTTAATGACATAAATAATTTGTGACGCTACTGTCAAAATACTAACTTATTTAAATAGTAATCTTAAGGAATCACAGGAGTTTAGGTTATATATGGAACGAATGGCTCTTTTTTGTAACAAGAATATAGTCTGTATGTCAGCAGCTTTTCCCCAAACCAGAATACCGTACGACATAACACTATGAAAATAACTATAATAAACTAAGCGAGCTGTCTCAACCTTGGTAAGTTGCCTGATTTTCCTAACAGCATAAGCTGCCGAACTTAATTTACCTGCTAGTACTGCTATATGGGGACTCCATTAATCCAAAATAATCCTACTACTAATACAACTGGACTAAATACAACATTGGTAATCATTGTGGTTCAACCCATATTGCTCCGCTATCGTAAGCGGAATGTTGACAATCTTATTCACTTGGCAGTAAGAACTAACTACTACAAAACTCGGCATCGACAAATTGGAATAAAGCCCCTGAGCTACTTTACTAAATTACCTTGAATACGATTCTGTGAATACTGCATAGTGCAGCAAATATCGGATTGCTGCAACCTCGAAACTACTTTGCTTTGCTACATGAAACCGTAAAGGAAGTGCTTTTACTAACTTAAGTTCTTAAGACCGTGTGCTTGCAAACTATTCGAGAAGGGTAACTTAAACGAGGTCCTTCCAAGTTAATGAGTTTCCTATATCCCGATAATGTCGGAGTTCCAAGATAGATTAGCGTGTAATACGAGTGCTATGAAAATTTTCATTAGTAGGAAAATTATAAATAAAAACGCAAGAGCGAATCCGTTTTTAAGACAGAAAACTAGGATCGGAGGGGCTATTGCCTAAAGCACTCGCATTCGCAATCGTTTTCATTTTGAAAATCGAAGGCTTGTCTGCATACAAAATGAAAACAATTGTTCCGCTTTGAAGCCGATTGCGATTGCGAGTGGGTTAACCAATAGCGACGCAGGTTTGACGAAGGATTAAAGTTCTTATGAACATTGTTTTTTATGCAACGACGTCTTTTTGACTTGCCTAATTTTTAACCCATACTATCAAAGTTTTTTGATAAATTCTAGAACTCAATAATAATATATACATAAGTTTGGATTTTTCCATTTTTTTCGGCTTATTAACTTCGGAGTTACTTTACGTCTATGGTTGTGGGGGAGGCAGATTTTTTTGTTTACCTATCTGAAATACTAAAAAACGTTTGCCAGTTGTTTCATTTGCCATAATTTTCATTTGTCCGAAGTCATTCTTCTCTGAAGCCGTTTAACTTTCCTGAATTGTTATAAAATAAACCTAACCTAACTACAGGTTCTGTAAGTATATCTCATTAAACATTTTGAAAAGTTATTGGGTTCAGAATAAAATGAAAATTATGGCAAATGAAACAGCTGGGAAACGTTTTTAGTGTTTGCGATAGGATACCGATTTTTTTAAATATATTTTTGGCTATAAATTAAAAAGTACGTCACGATAAATAAAAAAAAAAAATGTAATGTGCAGACTTACCCTCTTATTCATAAACGCACAATAGGAGTGACAACGCATACTTTGACTAAAATAGGTTTAAAGTGTGTTTATGATTAAGGGGGTAAGCCCTTAAATTTTAAATTCCATTTGTTATAATACGATCACTTTATTTTTTTAACTTCTCGTTTTAGAACAATTTTTCGGTATTTATGAAATATTGACATGTTTTCATACTAAGCAATACCCATACCAAATTTTAAGTTTATTGTTTTTGGACAGATACCGAAATGTCACCATAACGCTCTTTCCATTTTGAAATGTAACTCTAAAACAGACTACAAATTGACGACTTCACGTTGGCGCCACTGAAAATCAGCGTCGCGGTTCATGCCGTGACATAGTGCTGAGTGGCGTCAATTTCGACGTCACAGAATCACCCATGGCAACATTATGCAACAATTGTATTTCATTCCTTTTCTTCATTGTTTAATTTTGTTTTCTGTGTTGCCATTCTTTGTTTTATGGCCAATTTATTTTGTTTTTTTTTTCTTGTGATCGTCGAATAAATGTTTCTATTTCTATTTCTACTATATTATTTAATTTCTGCAGTACATAAGCACGCAGAATGGAACAAGTACCTCCATAGATTACGTTAGCGCGGGAGCGAGTTTTTGGATATAATTTTGATCCCTAAGAACTTGTGTGGGAGACAAGGCGGTATCGATCCGTTCAAAGGCTTTTCCGTTATCCCAATCGAATTACTTGTCGAGATGGAAGGCGTGTAGCTGGTGCTATTCTTTTGTGTTTTATCCCAGCGAAGGAGTCGATCGAACTAGCTTAACTTGAACCGTGGGTAGGTTAAGTTCACGCGACGATCCGTGTCTTTGGTCTTGGGAAGTCATACAGGGTGTTAGGCAGAAGGTTGGACAAACTTCATGGACTAACTCTGTAGGTCATACTCATCAACTTTTATTACGGGACCAACATCCAAATCGCGTTAAAAATAACAGCTGATCCATACATTTCGGCTGTTTAGCTCTCAAAGTTTGTACGGAACAGCTGTTTTTTTTTATCGCGGTTTGTTTGTTGGTCCCATAATAAAAGTTGATGAGTGTGACCTACAGAGTTAGTCCCTGAAGTTTGTCCAACCTTCTGCCTAACACCCTGTATACTTAATTGAGATAATATTTTTTCAATTTAAAGTTGATTATATTATCCTTCTATTTATACAAGTAAAAACTTTTAATATATTGATAAACATTGTTGTAATTTGAACCCCTACTTTCAGAGTTAACTCATAAACGGGTCAACCAATTTACACCATACCTACAACGACAACAACAACAATTCCAATTGAACTATCTTCAAAAAAACACATTGCAATCGGTCTATATAATTGGGAGCTATGAAGGAACAGACAGACAGAGAGGCAGACATATTAGGCGTGAAACTAAAACATCCATCTTATTGTGGTAGGTGACTAGAAATACACTGCTGCTTGGTCATAAGTTAATAGATAAGATGGTGGTAAATATGTGTACACTTTAGTATCTTGTCACTTTAATCGCTGTGACAATTATGTATGGCAGTTTAAACATGAAATTAAATAGACAAGGTACTAAAGTATACACATATTTATGAACTCGACTGTACAAGGTCCTAGGACCACTTCACTACCAGATTTCTGTAGACAGTCACGTATTCTCTCAATTAAATAATGGAAAAAGTGTGGAGTAAGTGAAAAAGGGTAGAGTCGGCTTAACTCGTACTAAAAAAGGGTATATACATAAACGGAGTATACTAGACTTAAACCCTTTTTCACTTGATCTATAGGAGAGTTATACCTATATACCCAATACATGGCGCAGTCATAGTCACGTTATGTGATCGACAGAGGTCGGACAAATGGATGTCATTACTCGCAATTATGTGGACATGACTCCAAACATTTTAATAAAACAAATGTAATTACATTAATTGATTACTTACCCGAAAAATACTTATGATCCTTTGTCAGACAGTAATAAATAAATAATACAAAGACTTGTTGTTGTGTAGATTTATTAAAACAAATAAACATAAACAGTAGGTATTTTTTAAAAAATTCCCGTGGTTAGTTTATTCCTTTTCACGGCTAAAATAAACTTATGAGGTGAAAAGCTCCTTTCGCAATCCACGCATGTTAATGGAGCAAACTTAAGTAGATTAATATTGATGGTCATTCCTCACGTCTTTATATTATTTATTTATTACTGTCCTGCAAAGGATCAAAATTAAAGTTCAGGTAAGAAATCAATTATTTTAATTTAATTATTATAATTAACATCTTTGGAGTCATGTCCACATTATTGCGAGTAATGACGCCCAATTGTCCGATCTCTGGTGATCGAGCTCGCCGATGCCGCGTAAGAATACCACCAATGTAGGAGTAGTGCCTCCGGGTTTTATTTTAGTACGAATTGCACGTATAAGCTACTCAAATACGGGGCTAATATATCTATAGTATGGGAGTAAGGGAATGGGAGACAGACTTAGTTAAACAAAAGGGAGTGAAACGAGATTGTCAAGTTAGTAAAGGAAATTTGAAAATACATCTGTTAGTTATGAATGAGAAATAAGTCCGCCGGTCGATTTCGGCATAGTATAAATAGAAAAGTAGCTCAACTCCGGCCCTTTAGGAGATTCTGATACCTATTGCCGCTCGGGCGTCAGGGTCGTCCAAACTTGTTTTTCAATTTTAGTCACCTACTTGGCCATACTGTGATTTATAATCATGTTAATTTTCATAAATTACACAAACCTAAAGTAAGTATAAATATTGTTAGGTACCTAAGTACCAAATTTAAATTATTTTACTTAGATACTTTTTATCTGTTGACACTAAATAATAATTATGTTTATAGGTATATGACGTGATATGTAAATTCCTTTTCGACCTTTTGATAATGCCCCTTTCGCGCAAGGCGGCTTCCTTTGACTACTTAGTTACCTATTATTGGCGGCACGCGCCGCCGCCGCGCGGCTTCCTTAGAGGCTTCGAGCATTGGCTGCTCGCTTTGGTTCTAGGCATGTGCTTTGGGTACTAGGCAACGATAAGCATACTTATGTAGTGAAAAATACATACTTAATAATAATATGACTACATAGGTACATATAAAACGCCCAAGACTCAGAAACAAAAAATACCTACTCGCACTCATCACACGAATATTTGCCCTGACCGGGAATCGAACCCAGGACCGCTAGCTTCGTAAGCAAGGTCACTACTTACTTAGTCACTACCAACTACCTAGGCCATCCACGTCGTCACATGTTACCTGTCCATGTCACACTCAATAACTTAAATTACCTACTTAATACGTATTTATTTCACCTAGGTATAGGTATAGGCAGGCCGGTACGTAATACCTTTTATTAAATATGGATATAGTTGTACATACCTAAGGTAGGTTTAGACATCCGTATACAGAACAATATTTAAGCGTTTTCGGCAGCGACATTGTCGCTCGATAGCTAAGTACGCGCGCTAAAACAAAACGTAACCGAACGCAATGACGCCGCGGCCCCTAGTAAGTTCCCTTGAAATTTCTTGAGATCTCGTTTCGTATTGGTTCGCCCCGCCACAGGCCCCGCCCACAGCCGCAAGCCGCGCGATGTACCTTTGTATGAAGACGATCTACTGTTCTCTATACTGTGATTTCGGTACTAGAACAGAAACATATATATGTATACATTACTAGAGACCAGCCCTCGCTTCGCTTCGGTTTATGTGACTTTTCTGTGACACCCGCACATTATCAAGAATTCATTACCTATCTTGCTTTTGAATCATTCTACATATTGACGAAATCCGCATTAAAATCCGTAGCGCAGTTTAGAAGATCGAAGCGAACAGACGGCGGAAGCGACTTTGTTTTATACTATGTAAAGATACATTTCTTATTTTTACAGATAGCTGCGTCCCCCTCTCGGCCTGTGAGTCCAACTGCCAGTTAGTCTGGCGCGCTAATTATATTAATTAACACTAAATATTTCTGCAGCAATTTCGGTGCGACTTATTTCTTTGTGTTTGAGCGCCCAAGTTTTCCGAGACGCGAAGTATCTTTATGTCCTTATACAGGGCTCAGTCTGCCTGCGCTTAACTTCAATTGTCCCAAAGATTTAGTTAAGAACAAAATTTTATAATCACCCGTATGTTAGTAGGTGTATTAGCACAATAACTAACGTCTATCATATATATCAAATATTATAAGCAGTGGTCGGAATAGGTAGAGTATATTTACCCAAAGTTTGCAAAAGGACATAATATAGAGTCTAGTTTTTGTCTCTGTTCTACGATGTTTAGGTAAATATGCTCCACATATTAATTAGATACTTAAAAGAAATGAGTTACAGTCCCCTTTTATCACAAACTAACATAAAATATCCCATACCGTAAGTAAATATTATGTATATTTAGCATTAAAAATTCCAGAAATCCGGATTTCAATAAAAATAAATTAATATTTCACCCGGTTGTAACCACTCTATATTATAACCTTTTGCGAACTTTAGGTAAATATACTCTACCTATTCCGATCATTGATTATAAGTAAAAAAATCGAGTCAGACACGAAGGGATCCGTAAGATGCATTTAGTTTAATAATAATAACACACTGTCAAAATTTCATCTATGAGGGTACGTATTGCAATGTCTAAAATTAAAAAGCCTAATGTATCATAATCCCTAAAAGTTAATAATACCTAACGGTTGTTTTTCTGAAACCGTAAACTTTTCAGGATTGTTACAAACAAACCTAACCTAACCTAATGAGTTCTATACAATGGCGTTTTCAAAAATCCAGAAAGAAATATGGTTTCAGAAATAAATAACAGTAGGTATTATGAACTTTTAGGGATTATGATCAGTGATCGGAATAGGCAGAGCTTATTTGCCTAAACTTGACGCATATTCATTCATGCGTGAGTGAGATGGGAATACATTATTGAATGAATATGCATCAAGTTTAGGCAAATTAGCTCTACCTATTCCGATCACTGATTATGATACATTAGGCTTTTTAGTTTTAGACATTGCAATACGTACCCGTCATGAAAAACAGTCCGGTGACGGACAGACGGACGGAAAGTGGAGGCTTTGTAATAGGGTCCCGTTTGTTAGCTTTTGGGCGCGGAACCCTAAAAACGCACATACGCGTTTTAAAACGATAACCAATCATTTTATCGAATTTCACTTCATCGATTGTATCATTTCATCGAACGCTATTTCCTGCTGAAACCAGGATGTTTTCAGGATATCTTATTTAAGTAGGTTAGGTTAGGTAAGATTTGTGATTCCTAAAAAATATTGATTCATGCGGCGAGAGAGTTCGTTGAAAGTTATTTCGATAAAAAGGTACCCGTGTAAAACACTGGGCGAAAGTCAGGAAAACGATAAGCGTTAGTAGGTTAACAAACAACATACATCGTTGGTTTTATAGATATACAGGGTGTCCCAGAAACCGACGTCAACCCACCTAGGGCTGATAGAGAGCTAAAAAATTACAAAAATTCTGATTTAAATGATCAATATCTCCGAAACTAGTAAAAACCGCTGAACATACATAGGGGTTAAATCGATAGCTTTTTAGCTGCTCTATCAGCCCTAGGCGGGTTCACGTCGGTTTCTGGGACACCCTGTAGAAGAAAAAACTAAAATGAACATGCCTTTCACTGAAACGACAGTTTAATCCATTTCCTAATGAATTAAAAGCTTCCGAGTCAAACTGAGTAATCCTCTTACGCCGACGAGAGAGAATATATGAATGTTTGAGCTCAAAATAGAATTTACGACACGTTAAAAGGTTCTGAGATTTTTACATTCATTTGGAATCTGAATTAACCTTTTTGCCACAGACTGTGTTTCCATGATTGCACTTGAACTTCGATTGGAATAAACTATCTTTTCACAACACTGCTCGGAAATATGGCCATAGATGGTGTTGTTTGGGGTCACAAAACGTCACTTATAAGGACAGACCAAGAATGTTTTTGTCGGCGTGTTTGCTGATTGGTCGAGAACATTGTTGTCCAACTATAAGAACCAATGAAAATCAATCAATCAATTTTTGTGTCATAGCTCCTTAAAATGAAAAATTGAAATCGACCAATCAGAACACACCATTTTGTGTCGTAAAATATTAGGTGTATTTTTTTAAAAAGATACACAGACTAAAAACTATGTCACTGCGTGCAATTCAAACTTGGCACCTACTCTCCAACCACTAGATATGAAATTACATGGGAGATATGGCGAAACAGATACAATTTTATATGGGATCTCGCATGTTAGTTTATTAATCTCGGGTGCCTCGAGAATAGGGGTCCAGATTAAAAAGAAGTTATCTATGGTAAAATTGGCGGTGATGTCACATTAACATGAATTAAAATTTGAGTTTTGAATATGAATTTTTATTTTATTTCCTCTCAGTAGTTGTGAAAAGCACTATGTCTGCCTCGGTAGAAAGAACAATTTTTGGACTCGTACACTAGAGGGCCTCAACTACGTTTCGGCCCTCTATATGACTCGTCCGAAAATCGCGTACTTTCTATCCTCTGCAACAATGTACTATTACATAGTATTAATCAAAGTCACTTTCCACCATCGAACTATTCTGCCCTCCTAAGCAAAAATGCAATAACTAAATAAAATAGCCAAAGCAGATTCAACTCTCTTATGTTCGTAACTAGGTTGCAATTTCTACAGATGTTTTGTCTGAGATATCGCCATTATGCTTAGTAGGGCAGTATTTGTATCAACGCTTATATTTTTCAAATTACGCAACGGATTTTAATGTGGTTTTCTTCAATCAAGTGTCAAGAGGAAGGTTTTTATTCATAATAAATTCTAGATTACGAGTATGTACGGGTGTTACAGAAAATTCACACTTATAACCAAAGCGAAGCGCGGGCAGTTCTAGTATTTTTATAACGCATGATGGATTACTTAAAAGCCATGTCTAAAATAAGCAAACTATTTGGAGCTGTAGGTAGGCCTCCAACAAGATGGAGTGACGACCTTGTAAAGATCGCGGGAACGCGGTGGATGCGAAAAGCACAAGACCGGTCTGAGTGGAGAGCCTTGGGGGAGGCCTATGTCCAGCAGTGGACGTCTTTCGGCTGACATGATGATGATGATGATTTGGAATTTTGTTTTGTTTACTGATCTTTGTTTTTTACCTCCGGACTTATCGAATGTAGGTACTTATTAGATATTAAATAATAAAGTGATCGAAAAAATCAGTTAAACTAAAGGTTAAACTAGTTTCTAGTAGATTGTAAACCAAGGGTTGAAAGGCACTTATTTCACAGCCTATATTTCGAGTGTGAAATAAATAGTGACATTCACTCGAGTTAAATACTACTTCATTGTGAGAGCTCGACAATAAAACTAAAAAAAACAAGACTCATTACTTACTAAAGAGAGGCTGTATAGGTTTCTGCTACTGAATAGCGCTTCTATTCCAGAGGTAAAATCCAAATCGTATTTGACCTGTTATCGTGTTGTCAACGTTTTGGTAGCTCTTATTTACTTGACAGTAATGGCGGCCGAATTAATAACAATTCCATAACAGGTGAAATACGGTATGGTTTTAGCACCAAGAATCTCGGCCCAGGTCCATTGACAATCTTTTTTCAAATTACTTTTCTTCCCTAGGGTTGACATACATCACTTTCAACCCGCTTCTAAGATGAACAATAGCCTACTTTAGCCGTGGCTTTCAATCATCTCTATAATCCGCTTCCTATAACAATGGCCAATTATTGGCCTCTAAAGTGCGTCCCAGTGGGATTAACCGTGCGCCTGCCGGGCAGCCGCAGGGTTAATTACTGGGTCGATGGGACCCCGTCCAACGGATTGGGTCGTTCGTGATACGAGTGACGTGTGATAAGGGATGTCTATATAACTTGTAGGCTTATTGACTCGTGCTTTAATGCCATCGGTCGCGTTTATCGCTGTGGATCAGACCTTTATAACGTTACGAATAATATCGTTATCATAACGTTATATTTCGTTAGTACTCAAAATTTCGTTAAATATATCGATTTTTTTTAACGTTACGCTACACCGTTACGAATTCGTAATAACGTTACACTTAAATAACGTTATGAAACTTATGACGCCGTTGCCGCTCCTTAGGTAGGCATTTTGCGTGACTGGCCGACGTCCCAGAAGGGACGATTTTTGTCCGTTTAGACATCGCAACCAACATCCTTTCGATGTCCGTTCATATATTCCGTCCTTTTTCCGTTTATCACAAAAAATGCATTTTAAAATGCAAATAACAAACGCAGATTTAAAAGTTACGTTAAACGAAAATAACGGTTATTAACGTTATTATAGCGCTTACCGAAGTATCGTTATACGTATAGCGTTTTGTTTGATAACGTTATAATGGATACCGCTACAGGTACGGCGTCAAATAACGTTATAGTATAACGTTACATGAAAATAGCGGTTATTAAAGGTCTGCTGTGGATAAAACATCTGTCACTTTCTGATACATATTTAAGTGCGAGAGTGACGGACGTGTTATCCACTTTTATCCACCGCGATAAACGCGACATTAATACGGGGGCTAAGTCGCTTCTGTCCTGACAAATCTTGCTCGCTCTATGCAGCATGCAAATCACACAACACAACAGTTCGGTACACAACATACAGTAGAGTAAGAACAATGCAATGCAATGTTGCATAACATACAATGTATACTGTGACTTACTTTGGAAAATAAACATCATTCATTCATTGACGACGCGCTGGCCTAGTTGGTAGTGACCCTGCCTACGAAGCTAGAGGTCCTGGGTTCAAATCCCGGTAAGGGCAGATATTTGTGTGGTGAGCGTGAATATTTGTTCCCGAGTCATGGATGTTTTCTATGTATTTAAGTATATATTTATCTATATAAGTATTTATATCGTTGTCTAGTACCCATAGTACAAGCCTAGAGCTTAGTTTGGGACTAGCTCAATTGGTGTGACATTGTCCCCTGATATTTATATTTTGATATTTATTCATTCATTCAGTGAACAACTTCACTTCACTCTAGTCAGCAATTCTTCGCTAAATTCGCGTTCAAGGAGTTCAATTTTATGCATAAAAACCATAGTGTAAGTAACAGATCCGCAGTAGAACTAAGGTTACCGACATAGCCCGAAGAATAGCTAAACTTAAGTGGCAGTGGGCGCCACATTGCTCGCAGGACTGATGGCCGATGGGGTCAGAAGGTTCTTGAGTGGCGTCCGCGGACCGGGAGACGATCTGTAGGTAGGCCTCCAACAAGGTGGAGTGACGACCTTGTAAAGATCGCGGAAACGCGGTGGATGCGAAAAGCAAAAGACCGGTCTGAGTGGAGAGCCTTGGGGGAGGCCTATGTCCAGCAGTGGACGTCTTTCGGCTGACATGATGAAGTAACAGTTATGTTTGGAAAACATATTAAAGTAAATACTAGTATAAAATATAAACGAGCGTTAATAACACAGCTTATTTATCTCTGAATATTATGATGTAAAAATATAATTATGAGAAACATTTTCGGACTTTTGATAATCGAAGTTGAAAAATTTTGTGGACTTTGGCGCACCCGGCGATTCGTGT
Organism: Acleris literana; assembly: GCA_946894065.1. Lineage (NCBI taxonomy): Eukaryota > Metazoa > Arthropoda > Insecta > Lepidoptera > Tortricidae > Acleris > Acleris literana. Next base: position 15,038,742 of record OX335684.1, on the reverse strand, counting down.
GTGCTACGCTGCGTCAGCAATGGCTACGGCGTAGCAGACAACACGTACCTACCGAACGAACCGTCAGTGTCAAAAGTAAATATGAACTTTGGTACCTTGTCGCTTTACAGTCACGTAGGTGATGTCAACAAGATTGTCATTGTTAATAAAGTGATCAGCTACTTTTGACTCTGTTATTTGAAATCCTACCATAGTGTGCTTAAAATATGCTCTTGTCCTTATCTGTTATTGTTACATTTCCCTTTGATAGAAAGGAATAACGCAATTAACTAAAATAGGTTTATAGTGCGTTTATCAATAAAGTGGATTTATATTTACGCTGTATTAGTTGAATACTCAGACACATTGATAACTTTCGTCGAGTTATCTGCTGTAGAGCTGGTATCTTTGTCCCTTTACTTTCTCAACCTCCTATCTGCACGGGTAGCATAAGTTGTATTTTCTCGCTTGTCGCTCAGTGCGTCTCTATCGTTACAGTTACAGTCTAGATGGAAAGGGAGATCCGAGCGACAAACATGTGACGGACAACATGTGCTAGTCGTGCTGATCGAATAGTTAGATAGAAAAAACACTCATGTTCCAAGGTTTATAAAGACTACTTTCCTATCAAAATATTCGATCAGATAAGACGTTGAGAAAGTAAAGGGCCGAAGATACCAGCTCTACAGCAGATTACTCGACGAACGTTATTAATGTGTCTGAGAAGTTGTCATATGTCAATATGACAACCTCCATTTAGTTAATGGATTGCGAAAGCGTTTGTTTTTCTCGGTAAACTCATGGATCGATGTGTTATGCGCAGAGAGTTCTGAGACACGAAACAGGGCATAACTCTTAATTTATTATTATATTTATGGCGTTGGGGAAGCAATGTAGGTAAAACAATGTAATATACACACAGCACATAGTAATATAGGTAATGCTGAATTGATCAATCATTTACTTCATAATTTCGAACTAGGGAATGCAAATAACCGGTTATAATCGGTTTTAACCGGTTATTCTCATACAAAATCGGTTAATAACCGGTTGTCGAACTGGCTCCTGGATAGGTGTTTTTATAGTGTTAAGGACTTCCTCGAGCAATCTAATAAAATGTAATAATTAGTAATAATTTGTGATTTTTGACATTTAGTATATTTTATAAATTTTAACGCTCTTATTTGTAATTTTAAATGTATTTTGTTATTTATTGAATTTTATTACATACATACATACCAAATTTTGTAACAAATTATTGTCTATATTGCATAAAATTAATATTTGCACGCTTGCTTGCATGTATCCAACATTGGACATTATTAACCTCGTAAGGTCCAGTGTGCAATGGGATGTACATAATCAAGGCAATTCAATTTGCACTGTATCGCAAAGGGAATAAAGTTCAATTTCCTATCTTCATGAACTGAAAATAGCATTATCGAACAAACGTAATTGAACTTTATTGCCTTGATGGTAGATTCAAAGTCCCACTCACAAATAATTCCTTGTTTGAAGTACGGTGGGCCTTACGAGGTTATTATTTAAAATTGACTGTAACGTCTTGTGTACTGTATTCTGCAAATAAATGATATTGATTGATTGATTAAATCGCATTTCCTATTTCGAACGTAGTTCTTTGATTGAAGACTTTTTTTCAGTCCACAGTTTTTACCTATACTAAGCTTTTGGCAAAATTAGAATTAGGTCTAATGAATACTCAAAAGACAAACGACATTTTGAGGTGTTTTCTGAAATTCAGTTCCTGAAAACAACGAAGCTCAATTAATATTAAATATCTCACCAAACACATCGTTATCAGGTGGTTAAACATTGTCATTAAGGATTCTGTAAGATAACAGGGTCATAACAATAATATTATTCCAAGAGAACAAACACTCATTTACTCGAAGGCTCGAAGCCCAAAGTAAACACTGGTGGAAAAGTTATTGTCTTTAAGGACTGTCAACTTTCCCTTAATAGCATGTTTTGAACACGTCAAAACATTACATAAGTATTTTAGGATAACCCATAATTTTATCGAATTTTAATACATACAAAACATCCAAGACTCAAAAAAAATACACTCGTCATAACCCAAATATTTGTCCATACCGGGATTCAAACCCGAAACCGCTGGCGCCGTAGGCCTCATTACATTCAGTAACTCATGTCACAGTTGGTGATTATTTGAGTTTATATAAATTTCAAGAACATGCTCTTAGATATAGATTTTCTTCTTCAAGTCGTTAGGCACACATGTTACTTTTATGAGTATTGATTATGATAATATGGTGCGCATTCGTGTCATATTTAAGTATTTGCCAAGAACCAGACTTATAGACCAAAATATATTTATTAAATAGGTAGACTAAAGACTGAAATCATCGTTCGATGTTAAAAAATCCATGTCTACCTTTAAGGTTCCGTACCTATAAGGGTGCCTACAGGACCTTATTAATAAGGCTCCGCTGTGCAATTTGTCCTATCTGTCCTGTCTGGCCGTCTGTCTGTCTGAAAGCACGCTGTATCTCATGAACCGTAATAGGTTAACAGTGGAAATATTCACAGAGTGTGTATTTCTCTTGCCGCCGTAAGAACAAAAAATAAAAAAAAAGTAAATGGGGCCCCGATACAAGAACCGTTTTTTCCTTGGCATTATTTGCTCGACGTTAACATGAACCGTAACGGGTAGAGTCTACGCGGTAAACACATGAAATTTTCAAAAAGTAAGTTTTTTTAAACTGCTATAACAATAAATAAAATAAATAAAAGAGGCCGCCATACCAGAATGGTACAGTCAAGGACTTTAATATTTTTTATGCCACTATGGTACTCTGTCATAATGACAGCGTCAAACCACATGAAATGAATTACGCCAAAATTAATGATTAACGTTTTGCGACAGGGTTCCATAGTGGCATAACAATTAAAGTCCTTGACTGTACGGAACCCTTCGTTCGACTCGCACTTGGCCGATTTTCTTTCGATTTATGTTTACCGACTTGATGAAGCTCATTTAAATAATACTTTTGAATCCGCTCAGTGCCAAGAACTCCTTTATACATTTATTTTTATATAGAAGTCAAAAAGTACGCCTATAACGGAGTCGAACGTGTTTTTCGTTTGTAAATACCAGCGGGCTTGCACCCTCGCTTGTATTAACGCTTGGTAATCCCTTTTTGTTAGCTTCATCCTTTGCTTTCAAATAAAATCGACACGAGATAGAAAAGGACATAGTAAAATTGTATACTTGAATTTTGCGAAAGTGGCGTTTTTTAACGACAGAGCAGTGTTAAAACCGACCGTTGTATAATGAGTTTTATAACACCTGCCGTAGCATCTGATTAAAATCTGCGTATCGTTCTAAATGTTTCTCTTTTAAACGGCTTCACAGCAGACATTAAATTAATTGTGACAAACTAAATAAAAGGGGTTTGGGTAAAAGTGTTGTCATTGTAAAATTCATACATTTTCAAGGTGAGCGGCCATTCGTAAAAGTGGTAAATTATGATAGAATGATTAAACATAAACATATTTTGTTATGTAATGTAATACTCTTAAGGGCATCGGAGCCGAGATATTTAAATATTCTTACTTGGGCGTACTTTTGTACTAAAAACTGATAACTAAAATCTTTAAAATCTCCGCTCCGATATTATTAAACGCCAAAAATTATATATATCTATGTGTATTCAGAGTTCCTCTAAATAACTATGTAAAAACGTGGCCGCTGAAAAAAAAAGACAATATTCTTCAAACTTTACCCAATTCCCTTTATATAAAGTATTTGAACAATGCCCGTGTGGTTTAGATTAGAATTTTGCCACCAGTCTTCCCGTGGATGTCGTAAGAGGCGACTAAGGGAATAAAAACAACTATTTGAAGTTGACAACACGATGACAATTCAAAGACGATATGGTTCTTACCGCCTAGAATCTCGGCCCTGGGGGTTTATTAAACACCATTACCCTGACCATTACGCTGAGAGAAACGGACAGAGCTATATCACTGCTATAACTGTCCTTTACGCTCGCCGTAAAATAAACTTCATAGTCATGTCATAATACCCCCCCTGACAGTCATTGTGTTGCGGTGTGGGTATAAGACAAAAGGGTGAAATTACTAGCATACAGGCATTTTAGTAATGAAATTAATGTAAACTCTTTATTGCATAGGTATAAACAATTACAAAACATTTTTGCATCACTATAAATAATGTAGATAGGCGAACTTATCCCATATGGGATCTCTTTCAGTTAACCTTGGAGTAGAATAAATAAGGACAATGCAAGAGGATATGCAAATTTACAAAATAACAGAAAATAACAAATGTTTAAGTACGGCCAATAAAACGAGATAAAGAATGCCAACACACTGACCGTTACTGAGTTATATTGCGATAGCTAGCGATGATTACATCAGAGGGCCCTGCCAAGATGCATTGCGCTATCTAGCGTTTCTATTCGTTTCGTTTTTAAACGACCACGTGACTTTTCGTATCACGTCATCTACCAGTGACGCGATTGGTTTTAAAACTAATCGAATAGAAACGTTAGTTAGCGTAATGCATCTTGGCAGGGTCCTCTGGCCTTATTTCTCGTACGCAATAATATCAATACGCAAGTCTTCAGTTGGTCGATGACGGCTGTCGTTGCGTGATTCGTGGTACAGGAAAGCTGTCAGTACAGAAGTTGTCAACATTAGGGCCGCCATTTTGTGAAGTTTGGATTGCATCCGAAGTGACATTGACTTGGACTAAATTCAAATACAAATGTTTTGAACTCCTGAACGTTTGTTTACATTCTTTATCTCGTCTAGTTGCCCTTACTGTACATATACATCCGAAAAACAGACATTAAAAAGTAATAGCAGCCGCTTTAGTAAAATACATACATAGGTAATAAAATAAACTAATATATACTACCACATAGGTAAACCGCAATTAAAATCAACAACAGAGCATAGGAACAACACTGACGACTCATCTTGTTCTTTTAAGGCCCAGCCACACCGGTTGCGTGACGTGCACGCGCACGTGCGCGTTCGCTTTCCACTGCGTTGTATAGTATGAATTCTCATTACGACATGTCACTATACAACGCAGTGGAATGCGAACGCGCACGTGCACGTGTACGTCACGCAACCGGTGTGGCTCGGCCTTTAACCACAGCTTCTTTAACTTTTCCTAAAATGAACCGACAGATCTAGATTACATCAAGCACGGTGGAAGCCCATGCTTCCAAGTCTATGGGTTACGGAAACCACTTACCCTCAGGCGGCCTGAGTGTTCGTTAGGCTCTTCTACGCCATAAAATAAACTATTAATGGATCAATCAATTATTATTTGTACATTTAAATATGTCTTAATTATACAACACTATTAAACCAAAGCCCGGTATAAACTATATTTTTTAATCAATAGATTCATTGTCAGTCCAAGTGAAAATAAGCTATCCAAATCAGCATAATTTTTTTGCCAAAAATACTGGTAACTTAGGGGACAAATCACTATTTTCATACAAAACTGGGGACACCATGGTCTACTAAGTTACCAGTGAAAGAAGAAATTTTAATTGTTTAATTAATATATCTACCGGGTCATAGAATTCACTGTTTGTCTATGTAATAAAAACACGCAAAATTTTAATGAAATCCCGTTTAGTTTTTCTTTAGACTTAAAAGCCTAAAACTTGAAAAAAATTGTGTATGTACAAAGAATAGTTGAATGACCCTAATACAGTGGTTTTACTATAAATTCTCTGACATTATGTACATTCATACGGGTAAAAACCATGACCCTCCTTCTCGCTTGTAGCATGCAAGTACTGTTTCCCATCTTATGTTTTATGCAAAACACAAACGACGAGCAATCTCGTACTACACGTGTATTATGAATATCATACCGTTTTAAATATGCATTGGTATTAATATTTTTGTATAAGTAAGCATTTGCATTCTATACAAGGAAACGAGTGGAACAATAAAAAAAAGATTCCGTCGAACATTTGCTGCATTTCTTTACTCTTCTTATATTTCATGCAAAACTGAAAAGACGTGCAATCCCGTACTATAAAATTAAAAAAGCAACTTTTTTTGGTAGAAATCCTACTAATCCTATTAATATTATAAATGTGAAATTTTCTGTTAGTTCGTTACTTCTTCACGCTGCAACAACGTCAGTTGTCTGTTTGTCACGAATAATGTTTTTTCTTTCTTTCTTTTCCTTTAAACAGCTGGATGGAATTGGATAAAATTACATAATTTGTATCACGCAAGTCTTACCCTTCTTATATTTTATGCAAGCAGACGACGTGCAATCCTGTTACACGTGTAATATCAGGTATTATCCAGCGAGCAAATATTTAATCCCGCTACGAGATTACGGTCCCTCGTTGTTAGTTTTAACTAATTTAGTGAGCAAACAGCGCGGGCGCACCCGCGGCACGGTTTTAATTAATAGTTGCCCAAGTTGCAGTTTTATACACGATTACTTTGTGGCTGTTTGTAACGAAACGTTTTAAGAGATTATGTTTGAGGCACTGGTCCCACCGCCGACGATGAGCGGGAAGCGAGTACAGGCAGCGATCAACTATTATTATTTGTGTCACTTTTCTTGACACAGGATCTCTATTTTTTGTTTCGACAAACTAGTGGAATGAGTTCTCGCTGGCAGTGTGAACAGCCAGCGATCAACTATTAATATACGTGTCTCTTTTACTGACAGGGGATCTTTATCTTTTGTTCGTTTCTAGGGCGAGAAAATCGCCGATAGTTAATCGCTTCCTCGCCCTTGATGGGACCACTGCCTGAGACTCTCAAATTGAGAGTATGTGCGCGAAACGAAGGGACAAATTGAATATTATGTTCAAGCATGATGCATGTTTTACATGTAAGTTATTATTTTGGGCGCCTTGGGCGGGATGTAGTGATACAATCAAGTTCATAAATATGTATACACTTTAGTACCTTGTCTATTTAATGTCATATTCAAACTGCCATATACGAGTTATCACAGCGATTAAAGTGACAAGGTACTAAAGGGTAGATATAATTATGAACTCTGTACATAATAGTATAATGTAACATCTGTTTACTTACATAGAAAAGAGCTTACATTTCCCAGTACATTGTTAGTTCTGTATTTTTTCCTGGCGTTACAGTGTGTTCTGTTATTTTAGGACACGCGGTGCTAGACAAGATGCATTCCACAACGATATCGTTATTGGCACGGAATAAACGATCAATATTGTCACGATACTGTTATGTCAATATTTATCGCGGATTTCAAAATATTTGTATATCCTTGTGATCCGCATCAATATTTCGGGATATGGATCGCGATATGCGTGGATCACACGATAATATTGATAGTCTAGTAGCCGTGCCGTTGAAAATGTATAGGATAGAAGTAAGCTAAGTGGTATAGTATGTTTGTACATCGTTCCGTGAGTCACTGCGGGTACTGGCTGAGAATCAGCGCTGTAGGTGTCTGACACCTCGGCATTTTGCTCAGTCAGTTTCACTGACGCGAGGACAGTGCCTGTTACCTTCATTGTTTTCTTGAATCATTTGTATATTTGTGTGTCTTATGGTTGGTGAATAAATGTATTTCTTCTTCTTCTTAAGCTTCTGATTCGATTTTTTTTTTCAGTTTTCGAAAATAGTTTACGTTAGCGTAAAGCGTCTTGTCTAGAGCCCTAGAGCTTAATCATAAACAGCAAATTTATGTTTATGATTAATGGTGGGGGTACTTCTTTCGATTTATTTTTGTTGATTAAGAAATCGTGACAGTTGCTACAATGTGCCCAGTCGTTTATTTCGTGGTTTGTGAGAGTAATTAATCTTGAAAGTCATCATCCATAATGTTAACGAGAAAATCGCTGCTATTTAATATCGACCGATCACAAGTTGCGTCAAAAACAGCAATGCTGTCAGTCTCGTAGCGATAAAACCATACACAAAATAACATTTCTTACCACGCGCAATGTGTCGGATACAATGTTGTATTTTTTAAGAGAATATTTAGGTTAAATTTCGGAAAGCGCACGTGTCACCATTTGCGAATTCGGATGCGTTGTTGCGATGAAAAATTACGCGCGACGTGAGGCGAATAGAGAGGAATTCTTGTTGGCAGCTTTTGTGAATACATTGTTATAAAAGTAAAAACGCAGACGGCGAAAAGTATTGCAAATAAAATGGCGTTACTTACTTTAAGAACGTTTTATAAAGCAATCCTTGTGTACTTCTGTTTTAAAAATTAAGTGCTGCTGGCATATTTCAGCTCCATAATAAGATATTTTTATCACACCATTGAGAGAGAGAGAGAGCATTTAAAATATAAATTAAAAGCAGTTGTAAAGTTAAAACAAATTTGTACATTGATATTACTTAATAAAAAAAACAATACTTATTTACAATCAAGCCATTCGTAAAAATCTCCGTGGATTGAAAAAAACTTTACATATTCACGATATATTCATAATGACCGAGTCTCATTACCTACAGAAGAAAATTCGAAAATGGAATTAACGTTAACGACATTAGAAAAAGGTAATAAGACGAGGGCATTACGTTCCATTAGCGACACTAGCCGTTTTTGTGCGAGCTCGCACTCACAGTGTTCTGAGTGATCGACGTAACAAATTGCTTCCATTGTACCCGTGTCCGAAATGCGGAATCGACATTTCGGTAACAATAAAAATCTGGAGCATCCCTGACGATACTGTTAAATATACAGGGTCACTTCAAATTGGTAATAGGGTTAATGACGAATAGTGTATTAAATTAACTCAAGTGGTTTAAATTAGCCTTCTTTAGCATTGTTAATGTCCTAATCAAACTATATAATAAAAATCCTAGTGTGGTACCCTATATTACGTAACTGTCATACCTATCATTCGATGTTACCAATTTTATTTAAGCATAGTGGTAGGGTAACCACATTAAGCCAAAAAAATTGGGATATATAAAAACTTAGAAAAAAATACTTTTAATTAAATTAGCATCATGAGACTTAGGAGAGAGGTTTAGTTTAGGGAAGATGTGTGTGAAACATTGATTTTGTATTACCAAATTGAAATAACCCGGTAGGTATCTACTGACACGTTTGCGCATAGTAAAGGCTATTCGAAAACGTGATGTATGATTGAAATCTCCACACTCGAGCTTGGAGTTTGCTTGGAGACTGCGGGATTGAATTTGAAATGAGATCTGCACTAAAGTTACCGACATTGCTCGGCGAGTGGCTAACTTTAAGTGTTAGTGGGAGGATATTGCTCGTAGAACCGATGGCCGGAGGGCAGTGACCGGAAAACCCGTGCCTCTGCTTAAGCCTTTCGATAGTTATTTGTTTGATTGGCTAAGCTTTGATCGGCTTAAGTCTGTATAATGGTAGCCCTTTATAACGGAAACCCTAAACAACGAAGGGGTTTTGGTACATTTTGTCAGTTTTCAAAAATCGCTAACTTTAGCGATATGCACTTTTTCCCCCTGCCCTGCCAAGATGCATTGCGCAAACTAGCGCTTCTATTCGATTCGTTTTTAAACCAATCGCGTCACTGGTAGACCATTCGTATCACGTCATCTCCCAGTGACGCGATTGGTTTAAAAACGAATCGAATAGAAACGTTAGTTAGCGTAGTGTATCTTGGCAGGGCCCTCTGGATGCAAGTAGCACAGAGGTTTTAAGGTTTTGTCGACCGGCCGATGAGCGAGCGAAGTCATACCAGCAGACTCACTCGACGTGTAAAACTACCTAATGACCACCCTTGAATGTTGTTTATATGCTTTGACGGAACAACTTAAACACGCCGATTACTAATCTGTACGTCGAGTTTAAGAGCGAGTTGTTTTACAGAATCACCAACACGATATCTCTCCAGTAGTGAACGTAATATAACTTGGCGGATAGCAATTTCCTTCGTAAACAATCGTTAAATTGTTTTACCGTGATAAAATCATCTCAATGAGCCATAATAATAAGGTCAAAACCGGGATCCCCTTGAATCACCGACACTCATTTGATTGAATGTATCATTTCATGGCAAGCTAATTTCTGCTCACACCTTAATAAAATAAATAAAAATAATTTATTTCAGACCTCAAAACTGATCCATATTTTGTTAGTAACATTATAACTTAATAAATAATTATTAGCCTTACATATAGTGAAATAACCAAAATGACACGGAAAAAGAAAAACAAAAATCATCCACACATATAAAAAGGACGGGTCTATATTGTCAGACATAATTATTTTTAGTCACGATGTGCTTTAGGTCATAATCATCGCAAGTCACAACGTATTTTTTTCTTTTAAACTGTTACTTTTTCAGGATTTTCATAAATCAAACCTAACCCAACCTAGCCCCGTCTACACGTTAGATATTTCAGAACTTCTGAAATATGGTTTAAGGTTATCTTAAGTACGTAGGTTAGGTTATTAGGTTAGGTTAGACCTGTGACCATCAAAAAATTATAACTTCTGGGGTGTCCTCTTAAAAACGGCGCTCGGTCGGTCGAACGAGTAAACGAGTGAACGCGCCACGCCGGGGAGTTTAAGTAGTCCCGTCAGATCGCACAAAACACATTTAGCGCGGGCATTCTCAATTTGGCAGCAGGGCTTCTGCCGATAAGATCGAACGTATAAGGCTGTCTAATGAGAATGCTCGCGCGAAAATGATGGGACTACTTAAACTCGCCGGTGTGGCGCGTTCACTCGTTCACTCGTTCGACCGACCGAGCGCCGTTTTTAAGACAATAACACCACCGCATGTTGAAATGTTTGTCGATGACATGAACATTCAGCAGAAGGTTTATTCACACATTGAGAGACAGGTACAGGCTGAAAAACAGCGCTGTGCAGACCCGTCTCACAGCATATGCTCAGTTCTGAACCTTTTGCCATAACGTGGGTAGACATTGTTAAGACTTATTGTAGTTTTTTTATCTATCTTAAGGAATAATATGTAAAACTACTGTGCTGAGAGGGCAATCAATCTTTTTCTATTTCAACGTAAAACATTATATGAAATGAGTGTCGTTGATTCAAGGGTAAACCGGTCAAAACCCAGCATAATATTATTAAAATCGATAATGCTATAACCTTAACGCAAGATTGAATAGAAAATAACGATATTTGAGTGCTTCAGGGGATAAGATGTCATTACGATCCATTAACGGCATTAGTGCTTCGCGGAACTTCGCGCGGTTCCGAGTGATTGACGTGACAAATTGCTCCCATTGCGCGAAACGCTCCATCGACTTTTCCCATTTTGGAAACAATAAAGGAACGACTATCGAGAAATCCTATTATATATATGTGCTTCATAAGTTTAAAAAGAAAACAATAATTTTGGAGCCCAGCTTTCGTTCTGACTGCCGCCGACTAGCCGACGTGTGTGATGTAATTTTTGAAAAACCTAACCACTGCCAGATAAATAGAAAAGTAGCTCGACTCCGGCCCTTTAGGAGATTCTGATACCTATTGACGCTCGGGCGTCAGGGTTGTCCAAACTTGTTTTTAAATTTCAGTCACCTACTTGGCCATACTGTGATTTATAATCATGGTAATTTTCATAAATTACACAAACCTTAAAGTAAATATAAATATTGTTAGGTAGTACCTAAGTACCAAATTTAAATTATTTTACTTACATACTTTTTATGTGAATATGTGAATATCCTTTTCGACCTTTTGATAATGCCGCTTTCGCGCGAGGCGGCTTCCTTTGACTACTTTTAGGTACCTATTATTGGCGGCACGCGCCGCCGCCGCGCGGCTTCCTTAGAGCATTGGCCGCTCGCTTTAGTTCTAGGCTTGTGCTTTGGGTACTAGGCAACGATAAGCATAGGTACTTATGTAGTGAAAAATACATACTTAATATGACTACATAGGTACATATAAAACGCCCAAGACTCAGAAAAAAAAAATACCTACTCGCACTCATCACACGAATATTTGTCCTGACGGGGAATCGAACCCAGGACCGCTAGCTTACTTACTTACTTAGTCACTACCAACTACCTAGGCCATCCACGTCGTCACATGTTACCTGTCACGTCACACTCAATAACTTAAATTACCTACTTAATACGTATTTATTTCACCTAGGTATACTATAGGCAGGCCGGTACGAAATACCTTTTATTAAATCTGGATATAGTTGTGCCTACCTAAGCTTGGTTTAGACATCTGTATGTAAACAGAACAATATTTATATATTGCGTTTTCGGCAGCGACATTGTCGCTCGATAGGTAAGTACGCGCGCTAAAACAAAACGCAACCGAACGCAACGACGCCGCGGTCCCGACTAAGTTACCTTGTAATATCTTGAGATTTCGTTTCGTATTGGTTCGCCCCGCCACAGGCCCCGCCCACAGCCGCAAGCCGCGCGATGTACCTTTGTTTGAAGACGATCTACTGTTCTCTATACTGTGTAAACTTGGTAAGTCTATATAGGATCGTTTTGCCTACAGACATAACGTAAATTCCTCAATCTGTGAGAAAACCAACCGTGTCACTTTTTGCCACGAACTGGTGTGTACCAAGATATTAGAATTTTCCGTTCTGCCCGCAAAATCGATTCAAAGTCGTCGCTTTTTTAGGCTATTGCAGTTTATTATCACGCACCAAGGCATTATCTTAATTTTCACGTCCGACTAGCTGCAACAACAGAGGGCTCAGACAAGATGCACTACGCTAACTAACGTTTCTACTCGATTCGTTTTTAAATCAATCGCGTCACTGGTAGACCACGTGACTTTTCGTATCACGTCATCTTCCAGTGACTTAAAAAACGAACATTGGTTTAAAAACGAATCGAATAGAAACGTTAGTTAGCGTAGTGCATCTTGTCTGAGCCCTCAGGCGCGCGGAACGTCAGTAGCGACGGCCAAACCCGACGCTTGGCCGGGGTTTAAGTCCGGGTTCGCACACAAGAAGTAGATGCATTTGGGCTATCTATGTGTATTTGTATCTGTGATTTTGCCGCCTTCCGACTCTATCATCAAATCAACTCTTAGATACCATCATCTTGAATTATCATCGGGTTTATCAGCACACTCCAATAACAGGACCTAGTTCAAACCTGATTTGAAAGATTTAATCTTTGTACTAAACATTACTAACAAACAAATTTGATTTCATGATCCAATTCGAAAATCTAAATTACCTATAGAATATTAAAAATTACAATACAAGCTTTAAAACACCGGTGGTTTTAAGGTCCTGTGGGGTAAGTGCGTCAAACCAACAATATAATCTCCTAAAATATATATGGCTTGTCGCACTTGCCCTGTTGACACACTCACCCCACCTGGGGCACGTTTTATAAAGCTACAAGTAACAATTTTACAGGTCTAAACTGGCAACACCGCTCAAATGGCTGGTCGCCATTGGTTGTGTCAAATTGAAACTTGTAACCTGTAAGTTGTAATTTGTAGCTTTATAAAACACGCCCCTGACCATAGTATAAAATTGTTTTCTTTTCTAAATCTAATATTTGAAAATTTGTGCCCGGAAGCTTGAAAAACTAGCCCCATCTATCTTGGCATAGAGATTTACATTCTCGTGTTGTACCCGGTCCAACTTTGTTTCACTGAACTAAAAGTCGCCCGCGGGTTTAAAGTTGTTTATCGCTTTTTCCTAGTTGCTGCCGATGGACGTAGTTTTTTAAAAATCCTGCCTTAATTCAACTCTTTTACTATGAACATTACTACAGGAATACATATTTGCAAATTAGTACATTAGTTTTTATGCAAACCATTACTCACCCGTTGACCACTGTTTGATATAACTATTCATTCATATTTGACCCTTCTTTTGCATCTATTTTGCATGGCTGTCCCTAATTTATTCCAAGAATACCAGCAAACTAATAAGAAAATACTGCAGCTAGCAAAAATAAAATAGGCATATCTTAAAATTTGTAATGACAGAATGTCCAATCAAAATTTTTAAAACGTTGCTGCTGAACAGAGTTTTCTATTGTTTTACTTTTCTGGACAGGAGACAGCGAAGTAACTACTTTTATTGTGCCCTAGAGCTTTGTAACTTTTGTAAGACTACGGATATCAAAGTCTAGTCGAAAAACGCTGCGCGAGTTTTCATGGGAACTTTTGCTAAGAGGATTGTTAAGCGAGTAGCGACGCTGAAATCGCGTAGCTGTAATTTTTTTTTTCACACAAATTTACCTTCGGGCGTAGTTTCTCAGATACAAAATCAAGTCCGATTTCTACGATTTTTTAATATGTTGTAGTTATTATGAAAAACTAAGTTTGCACATTTTGGTTTTTGTGTTTAATTTGTTAAAAGGAATACGTACAGATCTAGTTTTTCACAATATCTGGAACATATTCAAAATTCGTTCAATTCGGACTAAGTTTTAAAGGGAGAGAAAAGGTAGCGCATTTTGTATGGATTTTTTTAACCTCACAATTATCTGTTACTTTACATTTTTACCCGATGTTTTGTACGTTATGCATGGTTCTTGGTTCCTACGTGAAGGCTAAACAGATGGCTCGTTTGTGACGAACATTGCGTCATTAGATACGGTTAACTTCAGGCTGAAAATCTGTCAAACTCCAGTGTGTGGTGTCATAAATCATAATAAATTTAAAATACGGTATCAAAACTATATGAAAGAAAGAAAGAAATTTAATTTACTGACACAAAAACGAAACGGTAAACGAAGAATCAAAACAGATAACATATTTTCATCTGTGCCGTCCGTTGCGTCAATAAGTGACCCACTCTGGGGTGTTATTCTCTCAAAAAACGGCGGTCGGTCGGACGGACGAGCGAATCGAAGCGGCGAGTTTAAGTAGTCCCGTCCGAGCGAACAAAACACATTTTAGCGCGTGCATTGTCAATTAGGCAGCCTTATACGTTCGAGAAGTCATGCTGCCAAATTGAATACACGCGCTAAAATGTGTTTTGTTCACTCTGACGGGACTACTTAAACTCGCCACTTGGACAATCACTCGTTCGTCCGTCCGTCCGTCGTTGTTGAGAGAATCACACCCCAGTACTATGCCGAGGCGAGCCACGACGCTGATTTTCAGTGGGGCCCTTGATATATGCAACATAAGTAATATATATGAACTATTTAATCAAAACAGTAGCAACTCGAAATACAACTGTATTTTTTTAAATCAACTTCAATACAACTTCTTTGAACTTGAAACCAAACAAGCATATTGTTTTAATTAATACTGTATTAATATAGCAGTGATTCGGTTTTCAAACTTTGTTTTTGTTACAATTTTATATCTTGAAAAATCAAAAAATTAAATTTTTAACACAAGTTTACAATAACGCGTACCATCTCTAACGTCTGACAGAACAGCATATAGGAAACATTCGAGAATAGAAAAGCAGGGTTCCTACTCTCAAAATCGATGTTCGAAGTCTACTCTTACCTCCCTCTCTCACAATGGCGTAATAACTGAATAATGAAAGGCATAAAGTTTCCAAAGTTTCAGTAATTGAAAGTAACTTCATTAAAGCCATACGAAGTAATCAAACAGTACATCGTTTAATAGTTAAGCAAAACTTCTAACACTCGCAACAATATTCCACTAACTATGCAAAACTATAATTTGTAGTGAATATAGTCAATAGTATATAAAATTGTACATGTATATGCTAGTGTTGGGCACACTCACTACGTTAGCTTGCTATGGTGGCACTTAGGACTCACTTGGCGTTGAATATTCGCGTAATCAGAATATATGATAGATAACAGCAATGTAAGTATATCTAAATATAATAAGAGCCAAATATACGGTGTCTCCTTCTTTTACCAACACTCATTTCATAGAACCTATTATTTCACCGAATTTCACTTCATCCAAAGCTGATTTCTGGTGGAGCCTGGTTGTTTTCAGGTACGTATATTAAATGTTAATTACGTCGGTTGGGTGTTGGACTAGACGTTTGACCGTGCACCATGCATGACCATAAACTCTTATGGTCTTTCAGCATAGGAAAAAAAAACCTAACACCTAGGCTATCCGAGTCGCTTCCGCCCCGACCATCTTGCTCTGCCTTTTGTTCTTTATACACAGCATTATGCGATATGATCATAATGCTCATCAAGATTATTTGTAATGAAATTCAGCCAAACAAATATCTGATAATTGCCAATTATATCAAATACGTTTTCTAAAATGTTAATATTCGTAAAAATAAAACGACTATGCCAAGTATAGTTCGTTCGTTCAAATAGTTTGCACCCAGTTCCACTACAGTTGCTACAAATAAGCCGCCCGTGCGCACAAAGCGGTGACAGCGACATCAAAGGGTTCTACTGCACACTATTTTAACGAACGAACTGTATGTCATGCCAAATGGGTTTTGGACAATCGCTATTATGCCAAATAGACGGCACTGAGCTTGCCCAAATCATTCCTACGAACTCATTTCAATTCATCTTCATCCCAGCACTAGTATTTGCAACCGCAGAGCGAACAAACATAATAAGCACGTTACATATGAGAGCGAATATTTACCTTCAGCGGGTGCAACCACCCCGCTCCGTGTTCGAGCGAAATCGCTACTACAAACTTTATTTACCTTTATATGCTGCATTTCTATGTGAATTTACTTTATTGGCAGTATATCTTGCATTTTAATGTTGCTGTCGCGACAGGTGGCAGAAATGGGCACATTATTTTATCGAATGTATCATTTTCATTTCATGGAAAGGCATTTATCGCCGCGTGAGTTAATTTCTTTTGTTAGTATCCTCAAGATATGTACAGATACTGCCGGTGTTCGTAGCACGCAACTTCTTGTTCAAAAATATATGACAAAGGATTCGTATTTGTTTTCTTTTTCTTACTTGTGACATAGGCATTTTATCTAAAAATCGGTCGTGCTAGTCCATCACGGTAATAATAATAATTAATGTCGTCCAGCAAGCCTACGCAGTGCAGGGATGGATGCAGATTTTTTCACATCCGCGGATGTGAATGCGGATGCGGAGTTTTGAAGGCTCACATCCGCGGATGCGGATGTTTAAGATCTTATATAATAGTACATTATTGCCTAGGCATGGAAGTAGGCAATTGCGGGCCGAGTATTGTGTAAAAATACGAAGCCCGCAATTGCTGTTCCTGCTGAGGCAAATATAGTGCTTTTCTCAAAAATAGCAAGTTTTTTTTTGTGTTGGAGTAAAATCTTCATCGCTTGAACTCAATTTTTAAATTGCATGCAAACAAACTTCATGTGAAAAAACCATCACTCTTTACCGCCTTTTTGTTTATGACAAGGAGAATCGCAAGATTTGTTTTTTAAAAAAACATAAGCTATTCCAGACACAGATAAAAAAGTTATGTTTTGAATAAAATTTGGATGTATAAGACTTGTGCCCTCATTTTATTATGGGCTTTTTCACTTTTTAAAAAGTTACAAGCTAGATAGTAATGGAATTTGTATGCAACATTGTGGGCTTGTGTAGCGAGCACGCAATGTTTCTTTTTTTAATTTGAGATCTGTCAGTAAACTATGTCCTTCGCGTCTCTATATGTAGATAGTAATGTCAACATTTCCAGACATTTTTGAGAAAATATAGTTTATGAATGAAGAATTAAAACAATGATAAAGTAATTCTTAACATTTTTACTAATGAAAGTTAGTATAAAGTATAATGCTCCTATTTTTTTTAACTTAACTTACTAATTTTCATATTAGTAATAGGACCACAACAAACGCGTCGAATCTTGTCACCAATTTTTTCGCTCCCGTTGGTCATTGTGACGTGCGAACGGCACGCGCTATTCGCCAGCCCCGCACAATTTCTCTCTTGTAGCAACTTATATTATATCCGCATCCGCATGAACATCCGCATTGATTATTGCGGATGCGGATGCTGATGCAGATGTCCAAATCTATGCGGAAGCTCCGCATTTGCGGATGCGGATGCGAATATTCGCAACATCCCTACTACACACTATCGTTTTGCGTCGTGCATCGTGCACGGACAGACAGCACGGATGGATAGTGCGTAGAGAGCTTTACTTACCGCAGAAACCTAGTCAGTTAAGCGCCATAATTGTACCCTACAGTTTGAATTAAAATACTTTATTATTTCAGACGTATTTCTTATTTCATCTCGCGACACAACGCTAATCCAGACAATTACCACCACATTCCCGTAAAAAAATGCAATTCAATATACTGAAAACCTATTCCCGTGTTCGTGTCCCCGGTGGAAAAGCACCTTCAAAATTATCATTCGGACATACGAGTATAATAATGATGTTGATGATGAATAGGTTTATATTTAACCTTTTTAAGTAAATAATTAACAAAAGACTGACGCAATCTAGCTAGTGTTAGAAACACTTTTGTATCGATATCGAGTATTATTATCGAGTATTAGTGGAAAAAATCATGCCGATATATTTACATTATTTTATAATCATTTGCGACAGTTAAAAGATTAAAGATTTTTATTGTACAGAAACATATTTACATATTTGAAACAAGCTAGATCGTAAGCAGCTGCATTTGTGTAAACTGTGTCGCACCCCCACCTCGGTACATAGCAATTTTATTCTAAGGTGATACATTTATAGTTTAGTAAGTATTTTTAATTATTACAATTATATTAGAACTAGAAAAAAAAGCACAAAAGTTGTTTTATATGTGTTATTCCATCTAAATCTTAACTCCTACTTTATTATATCAAGTAATAAAATAACCCGTCGGATAAGAATGAAGATAAGAAGGAAAACTTTGAATGAAGTGACTATAACCTCATTAAAAATAATAGACGCTTCAGAAACTGCCTACTCCCAGAGAAAGTTGAGAAATTAATGATTATCTACTCCAATCACTATCAAAAACCAAATAAAATATCATGTGTTGCTGTGGATTTCGAAGAAGAAATAGCATCTGTTTCTATATATATATATGTTGTATATCATTTTATACAAACCTCACGTAAAATGTTTTATTAAATGTATTTTTTATTTAGTGGACCGTTTTTTTTCCTATTTTAGACAACTATCGATATATCGATAAAACATATTTTTAACACTAGCTAGATTGTGACAGTCTTCTGTTTTGCCGTGAAAATAGGCTCTGCTGATTAGAGGTAACATTATTCCCATCGCTATTTTCATCCTCTATCTAAAGACAATTGACAACAATTCATATGCGCTAAGGTAGTAAAATAAAAATACCCTTTGTAGATTTTACACTGCTGATTACAGTAAAAATATTTTTGGATCTTTTTATGCAGTAGTTTTTTTTTATATTTAGGAAAAACAGTAAAAAAAGTTGGATTGAAAATGTTAGGAATACACTTATAGTGCCCTTAGTCCATTTATTACCATAGGAATTGAAAAAAATATACAACTGTCATGTCCATTTTTCATCTGTCTGACGGATTACTTGATTCTAACGACACGTTTTCAATCGAGAATTGAAATTGAATACTATTGTTTTGATATACGCTATCTAAAATGAAAGTGACTAACGGAATTGTAAAAGCGGGTAACCGCAATCTGCCCAAAGTCAACGAATTCAAGTTGTTACAGTTGTTATGGTTGACAAGTGACATGACATGACAGTCAGTTCTGTTTCTGTTTAAAGTTACTTTTTTTATTTTATATCATGCTAAGATCACGACATCAGTATTCCTAACTTTGTAAATACGGTCTTTTTAATGACTATATCTTTAATAAATTATTAACGACGAATTTAAGTTAAATAAAGAAAAACCGAGTAACACGGGTAGTCTAATTTTTAACGAGCTATTATAAACGCGAAAAAACAGAAATACTTGTTTTTTTGAAATGTTGTCAATTACAGTCAGGTATTGTTATTATCATTGGCAGTCTGAATAGGAGCAGACTGTACTCAGTTAAGCGCTATAACTGTAGTCTGTAGGGGCCCTTAAGTGCTAACTCCGCAGAATAGGATATTGAATCAGACTATCAAATTTAAATTGCAACCCGCAGCTTCCTCGCTCTAGAGATTACGCAAAGACAATAGCGTTTCTCGGCGAACGCAAATTGGTTTTGTGATGGATAAATAATTGATTTGTTGGAAGCGATTGCGTCTGAGGTTGCCATGTCAAAGAGAAAATGGAAATAAATTAACATATCTGTGCGCTGACGCTACAAAAGATAAAATTAAATGTTTTAGTTCTGAACAACGATGAACAGTTTGATAGTAATGAGAAAAAAAAAATGTTTTAAAAACAAAAAACCGCCTTCATAAACGCAAAAAATAACTTCTTTTAAAATGGTAGGTATAGGTCATTCCAACTGAAGTCGCTGTATGTATGCCTCTAATATTTGAGGAGTTCTCTCAATTCCTCGCGGATCCCCTCATCAGATTTATATTTGGTGACAACGGGACCACCTCGGAAGTATACTCTATAAAACCAAAAATAAGTTTTTTTTTAAATCGGGCGACTGTAAAAAGTTCAAACTGAGAACCTCCTTTGTTTAAGTCGGTTAAAATACTAAAACCTTCTCCTAAGTGTCACAAATACTTTTCTGAAAACCGGATCAAAATCGGTTCAGCCAAACGCGAGATAATCGTGGACAAACATACATACAGACAGGTCAAACTGATAACCTCCTTTTTTTTGAAGTCGGTTAAAAAATACGTTAATGGCTGATTCTACATGTTTTACGGGATATTTACTTCCTTTTATGGTGAGCCCCTGAATGCTTTACCGTATTTTCATGCGTTTCGATCACGGATAAAACACGCACTTAATATAGGTAAGGATTTATTATGGCATGAGAAAGGTGAACGAGCACACGAGGGCTCTATTCTACTCGTTAAAACAATATTATATTTGTCATTTTATCGTATTGTCAACGTTATAATAAGTTTCATTTACTTGACTTGGTTTTTACAGTCAAAAGCACTACCTATATCTTAACATAAACCGTATTGTCAGTGGTAAAGGGGCGTACAGTTTATTTTGACTTCTTGGGACATATTTATAGGCGTGTATATAATAATTAATGACTCAGACTGTGCCCTTACTTTTGGAAACACCATTCTCATACTATATAGTCAAAGTAAACTGCCGTCGCGAGTTATGTGACATCGAATATTACACATTTTACTCATTTCATACGCGTAGAGTCCGTATATCTTCTTGCTCTTCGGTTGTCCCTCGAGACTGGCTTAATTTTCCGGTCTAAAAGGTAGCCTATTTCACCCTCAGACCCTTCAACGATCTCCAATAACACCTAATTACATTGCTTATGGCGTGAAAGATTAGCATTTTTAATTTTGGTTTGAATTTGTGAGAAACGCTAGTTTAAGGTTAGTCTCGTTTAAATTCAAAACCGTCTCCATTTTATCTTTCAGATCCTTTCTCCTTTCCATATTAGTTAAGCAAAGCTGCGGAAAAAAATGTTTGTGGCATTTTTCGATCCCAGCAGCTCCACCACATAATTCTTAATACTGTTAGCTAACTATTAACGTCAAGCGCGTTTACTCCAACATGTAAAACAAGTATATACGAGTACGCCGTCCATAAACATACCTTCCTCATTTAGCTAGTCAAATATATGTCCAGAATAAACAGTTCAATCTAGTTAGCAAGGCACTCGCTTAACGAAGGGCCGCAATTACAACAGTACCAACGACCCGAAATGGAGCCCATTTTCTACGTAAACCAGCCAGCTAGGCACTGAGCACATGCTTAGCACTAAAAGCCGTGGAAGCCCTGAAATAATTACCGTTCGT
Organism: Acleris literana; assembly: GCA_946894065.1. Classification (NCBI taxonomy): domain Eukaryota; kingdom Metazoa; phylum Arthropoda; class Insecta; order Lepidoptera; family Tortricidae; genus Acleris; species Acleris literana. The sequence goes on along the minus strand of OX335684.1, from coordinate 15,017,032 downwards.
GTGGTTAGAACTTAATGAACGGTTTAAATTTACCCGTTGGCTTTGACTAGTCTAAAATAGTATCTAGAAGTATACCTCTTTTAATTCTGGAGTTCCGAGTCTTGCTTTATCGGTTCACTTCCTAGACATCAAGCGTATTAATAAATAATTGTATTTTTTTATTAGAATTTAATTGTATTATAAGATATGGGCCGACAATAAATACATGTATTTTAAACTTGTCGAAGTACAAGTTCATTTTTCTATGACATACGAGTGACAAATATACTGTCAGTTGCGAGTGCAAGCGTGATAGCGATAGCCAGCCGAAAGCTGTATTGTTTCTTGCTTGTTTGCCCTTTCGATAACCTACTCAAATCTGACGAACAGTCGACTTTCCCGACTAGTCGACTTTTCTAAACTAGTCCGTTAGTAGTCGGCCCAACTCTAATCGTTATAAGATCCGAAATGCTGGAATGACTTGTTTTGAAAAATGGCATAGGGGAATACCATAGCTTTGTCACATCTGAAATTACATGTAGTGCATAATTGTTTTCCATCGTATTTTCTCGGTAACATACGCATTTGTCATGCTACTTCAGTCAACCTCAGTACTTTTTTACTGTGACCGACTGAAATAACAAGACACGTTCGTACGTTTCCGTGAAAATACGATGGAAAACAATTATGTACTATATCGTAGTATATACGAACGTATTTAATGAAAAACACAGATAAAACATCACCCACCGTTAAGATGTACCGAAGACGGCACGGTCAATCAATTTCTGAACTAATTGAAGAATCAAAATAGTACCTGAAACAAGCAAGTTTTTACGTTAAAAACCACCAACCATAAACTGAAAAATTAAAATTTTTAATAGAGTATTCTGTCACTGTTTTTTGACCACTATATTTTTTATTTTCAGGTACACGCTGTGAATATTTTAATACAATCAGTACCAGCAATGCTACGAGTGCTACGCCGTAGCCTGTAGCAGCGTTTTTCCGCTTTGTAACAAAAATGTGCTACGAAAAGTGGACCCGACTGTCGGGTTGTTGGCACTGAATGAGTAAGGTCTCGACTGACAAGTGTCTATAGACTTAACATGTTTTAACCCTTTGGCCTATTGCCTAACGCACTCGCAATCGCAATCGACTTCACAGTGGAACAATTGTTTTCATTTTGTTTGCAGACTCGCCTTCGGACTGTCAAAATGAAAACAATTGCGATATCAAGTGCGTTAGGTAATAAGCCTGCGGGTTTCAGAGAGCTAAGAGGTCTTTTTTACGTAAGAATGGTTCGCTAAAAAGCAGGCGGGTAACATAAAGTAATTCATGACATATTGCTGATTTAGCAAAGGAATTGCAACTCTATTAAAAAACAAAGTTGACTGTAATGTCGTTGTCGTCGTCGTAAGTTGAGACACGGCGATGTCCATCGTTCAAAACAGTTGAACATAAAACGAATTTGGGTCAGCACCATTACAGTTTTTTGTGACCTAATATATAGATATACGTGGAAGGAACGGAGGGACGCCTTTCCCATAAGTGGGATATTACATGCTGTTTAATGATAATAAAGAAATAATTCATTTCTGATATTTTAAATTGTAGGTACAGTCAAACTCTTAACCCGCTGTATATTTTAGTACCTTGTCACAGTAACTTATTAAAGTTAGAGTGGTCTGAATTTAGTATATCAATAACTACGACAAAGTACTAAAACGCACACCTACTAGAATGCCACAGAACGAATACATACCAACACACACACGACCAAATTATAGGAATCCACATGAAATTGTTAGCATAACTTTGTAAAAGGCATTTCGGCTTCGGCAACTTCTCGCAAAATATTCTCCGGCCAGTCTCTGCGGGTCGCAAACTTTCGGATCACGACATTCGGGCAGAAACTCCCCAAATTGACCTCTATTAACATTCTCGACAAATTGTATCGGGTATTATTTGATGGGATTATCTAATCAGATTCGTAGGCTATTGATTACGGAGTGTTTTACGTAATGGAATCAGCTATTGGACGAGACGGATCTATTTGGAATGACGTGACTCAAGGGACGCAAGGATTTGAAGTGAACAGGGACATCCATTGAAATCCATACTAATATTATAAATGCGAAAGTAACACAGAGCAGGAGGCCTTGCCAAGATTCATTACGCTAACTAGCGATTCTATTCGTTTCGTTTTTAAACCAATCGCGTCACTGGTATATCACGTGACTTTTCGTATCACGTCATCTACCAGTGACGCGATTGGTTTAAAAACGAAACGAATAGAAACGCTAGTTAGCGTAATGCATCTTGGCAGGGTTATTATACACGGTAAAACCTTATTGCTTTTGACGTGTTATCGTATTGTCAACGTTTTGATAGCTCTTATTTACTTGACAATAATGGCGGTTGAGATAAAATCAATACGATAACCCGGCAAAAGCAATATTGTTTTAATAAGGTGTATAGAGGTGTTACAACGCTTCCACGGCTAAACCGATGAACCGATTTGATTGTTTTTTTAATGGAGATAGCTTGAACCCCAAGAAAGAAAGAAAGAAAGAAAGAAAGGACATGGGATACTGTTTACCCGCAAGTAGCGATAACAGACTTAACGCGGACGTGTAGAGAAGGCAGCAACTAGTTATAAATACCTATAAATAAAATACTGTCTCATATATTTATACTGTTACCTAACTAAATTTCAGATCTTATGAGACTAAATTATAAGTAGTTTTGTCACTAATTGTTTGTAATTGGCATCCTGCAGGCATAGTATAGTTGCATTTATCACGTGACAAAATGTGGATTAAGCGTCCGTCACTCTCGTTCTTATATACGAGTCAGAAAGTGACGGATGTTTTATCCACATTTAGTCACGCGATAACGCAGCCATATTAGGCCCCGAGGATTTACAACTCATTTATTAAAGTGCTTTCTTGCCTAAATCCCAAGGGAAAACATAAACGAGTTTATCGCGGACGGTTAGGTAGTATATGAAATTTACTCACCACATTATGTACAGCTGGAGCCCGTTTTTGCCATATTTTCTAGGCCTTATTATGATTTGTTGTAGTAGGTGGTAGTTTTTAGTAGAATCAGTCAAGTAGGTTTAATTTTGAGAACAAGCTGGTTTCTGAACACCTGATGGTAAGTGGAATCTTATCCTATACCGGAACACCACAATGCGAACACCTGCTTGATGGTAGGTTAAAGGATAATATGGTGGTAACGATCCGGACGGACCATGATAAAGGTTCTACCACCTAGCCTAAGTTTACATTAGGTATTGTAGCAATAAGATAAGTAAACGTGGCGGCCGCGACAGAGACAAGCGACTGAGGCAGGAGACCGCGACACGACACGAGACATTGCTGGTCCGGGGCAGCGACCGCCTCGCTGTCTCCTGTCTCCGTGTCGCTCGCGACCTGTCGCTTATACATTACCTAACAAAGAACAAGGACTAAAGGCATAGAAACCGTAGTAAATAAGCAAAAAATACATTATGGTTCACTTCTTTTTACTTATGGTTTTCATAGTGAGTTGGAAAGAGATGAATCTATAGCTGTTCTTTCGTTATTTAGTACATCGTCACAAGTAAGGTGTGATTTGGACCTATAAGCACCTATAGTATTTGGACATCTAGACAAGGAAAGACAAATCCTTCCTATAGGAAGGACAAAGAAGTCCCTGTGTAAAACCTTGTGATAATGACAGTTAAAGAAGAAAAAACAGCCTACTTTTTGTTTCGCTTTTTCTCATGTAATACGTAATCTAAAAAGTAGAGAAAGATAGCTGACGCAAAGTAGGTCTTACAGTCCGGTTTCTATGCTTTATGTCCTTATTCTTAGTTACCTAACGTCAAGTGACAGTCTCCTGTGTCTGTCGCGGCGCGAACCGCCACCTTTGGCATCTATAGGCAGTAGAGACATAAGTAATACATTTCTGTGATACCTATATCTAATATTAGTCAACAATTAACTGGCATAGTATCTATATTAAATTCGTCCAATGAACTCATGATTAGGTACTATTGTCACGATCAGCGACCTAAGCTATGCCTTAGATCCGGCACCAGTGAGCACAGACTACATAATCTGCCGAATTTCATACATAATGTATGTATGGTTTCCTAGGGAACTTCTTTAAGCCTCTATTTTAGAAGAGAAGTGTATCTCTCTTATTCATAAACGTACAATAAACCTACATACATATATACAAAACTTCACGCCTATCTCCCAGAAAGGCAGAGACTACGGAACGCCAGAGGCCCTTGCCAAGATGCACTACGCTAACTAGCGTTTCTATTCGTTTCGTTTTTAAACTAATCGCGTCACCGGTGGATGACGTGATACGAAAAGTCTTGTGATCTACCAGTGACGCGATTGGTTTAAAAACGAAACGAATAGAAACGCTAGTTAGCGTAATGCATCTTGGCAGGGCACTGGTCTAAACATACAACTTTCGCTTCCTCTACATTCATCAACCTCTTCATCCACGTACAGTCACCCAATAAAAATGTTGAGCATACTTAGAACCTTGTCACTGTAAATGTCATTGTCACTGTCATGTGTGTCACTTGATGTTCTGTTTGAAGTTTAGTATGACAACGCACTAAAGTGCTTAACATTTTCGTTGGGGTACTGTACATGGGTTTCGGGTGCAATAAAACTATTTGAGATAAAATTATGCTGTCACTTTCTGCCCAATTTAAATGTCACAATGAAAGATAAGTTCAAAGCATATTTTAAGCATTTAACTATTGGACGTTTATGAATAAGAGGTACATGCATAACACTTTTATTTTTTATCTAAACATAACATCAACATCTTACATAATCTTAAAGTACTCATAAACAGTGATCGGATCTAGGATGCAATTTAATTCCGTTATTTTAACATGGATATGAATATGAATTACAATCCCGCGAGTATTTTTGTTACCTACCTTTATAAAAAGGTAAATAACTCGTAATTTTAAGTAGTTTACACTATAAAATTATCAAAATATGTAATAACAAAAAAATACAGTACTTACTGCATTGAAGAACTGAACGTAACTTGCACGTCTTATCTTTTATGGTATTTTTATTATTTTTAACTGTTTATTTAACCGTGGACTAAAGTTATTAATTATTACCAATAACCCATTTCCCAAAATCGCGGGAAATCTCGAGTCACATCCATGTTAAGCATAACGTTTGAGGTCGTTCACCCCAAATTGCATCCTAGATCCGATAACTGCTCATAAAGTACTTCTTCAACTATACTAAAAGCATAATCCAGGAAAACCGTATAAAATAAATCACAAAAAAGATAACCCGATAATAATCCACCGTCTTGCGCTTTATTTCCCTTTCGTACACTGTTCGCGCTAAATCCCCATCAAAGGCCATAAATTTGTTTTTTCATGTGAAAACCAGTATGAATTCGCCCACACGCTATGAAACTCTTTTTACGGTTCCTGCAGGCCTTTCGCGTAACTCACTTGCAATCGCGATCGGCTTCAAAACAAAATAATTGGTTTCATTTTGTATGCAGACAAGCCTTCGATTTTCAAAATGAAAACGATTGTGATTGCGAGTGTTGTTACGCGAAAGGCCTGCTGGTCTCAAAAGTATAAAAAGGAATGCGTATAGATACATACGTACAAACTTTATTCAACCAAAACACAAGGCGCTTAAAATAAATCATTACATAGTATAAAACAAAGTCGCTCGCCGTCTGTTCGCTTAGATCTTCTAAACTGCGCTACGGATTTTAATGAGGTTTTAGTCAATAATTAGAGTACCTAATTTAAGAGGAAGGTTGTATGTATAATAAATTCTGGTTTACGTGCAGGTGTTACAGAAAACTCACACAAACCGAAGAGAAGCGAGGGCGGGTTGCTAATATTAAATAAAAAACCTAATTACATAAAAAATAAGCAAAAGCAAAACATCAATAAATATCAGGGGACAATGTCACACCAATTGACCTAGTCCTAAACTAAGCTCTAGGCTTGTACTATGGGTACTAAACACCGATATAAATACTTATATAGAGAAATATACACTTAAGTAGATAGAAAACATCCATGACTCAGAAACAAATATTCGTGCTCATCACACAAATATCTGCCCTTACCGGGATTTGAACCCAGGACCGCTAGCTTCGTAGGTAGGGTCACTACCAACTACGCCAGCGCGTCGTCAAACAAAGAATACAAAAGTAATGTGGGAAACAGGGGTAAAGTAGGAACAAGTTGTGTTCCATTTAACTTTTCGTGACTGCATAGATAGGTACCGTAGGAATGGCTTTATTTTAGATCTTAGTAGGTTGAATAGGAACTCAATAGCATAAATATATAGATACGTAAGACAATTTTCGAATTCCTAAAGTACAATTACAATTATTTTATGATGATGATTCATTCTCATAGATATAAAAAAATGTTTCACCATTTGAAATTGTATCATTTTCTTACAATCGGCAAGAGCCGCAAAAAAAATATGTCAACATCCTCACAGCTTAGCTGTTACTATGGGTTGGAAATAGAAACAATCGACTTTGCCGTTTAATGAATGTTTTTTCACATGATAATACATTATTTTAAAGCATTTAACATCGTAAATATAAACCTAATATACAATACTATCATATCAAATCAATTTCAAAATTGTCTTAGGGGGGTGGGGTCGTTAGTACGTGCGATTACCTTGCCGTTTTTCACCTGCGGGCCTAGTATGATTGCGTTTATCGTGTGACAAAAAGTGGATATAGCATCCGTCACTGTCGTACTTATACACGTGTCAAAAAGTGAAGGATGTTTTATCCACATTTTGTCACACGATAAACGCAGCCATATTAGGCCCCAGACGTACCCTTTTTTCACTAGGGGCACAGCATTGGAAGAGTAGGTACAGTCACGAGATTAAATTTGGTACCCTTAGGTCCAAAGTCAATCTGACATTCTACAACAATAAGGTTGAGATTCTTGAAAGTTACAAATGACTTGACATCTCTAATGACATTGACGACTTCAAGCATATTTTCTTGAAATGGGTCCCAAATTAACGCTCGTGATCATACGTTTAATGTCATTTTGATGTGAAGTAAAGTACGGCCAATAAGGCGAGATAAAGAATGTCAACAAACTGACCGTTACTGAGTTATATTGCGATAGCGAGCGATGATTACATCTGTCCTTATTTCTCGTACGCATAATATCTTCAGTTGGTCGATGACGGCTGTCGTTGCGTGATTCGTGGTAGAGGAAAGCTGTCAGTACAGAAGTTGTCAACATTAGGGCCGCCATTTTGTGAAGTTCATTTCTGTTTGGATTGCATGCGAAGTTATATTGACTTGGACTAAATTCATATACAAATGTTTTGAACTCCTGAAAGCTTGTTTACATTCTTTATCTCGTCTCGTTGGCCTTACTTTACAAATAATTTCAGCTACATGAACGCTGTTAATTCGATTCATCGACCGTCCCCACAATTATTTTTTTAATTCTGCAAAATCATCACTCGCAAAGCGGTTTCGGGTATCTACTTAAATGGACCTGAATTTGCTTGCTCATTAAGCTGAGTCAGCCTTAAGCTGAAAAGTGGGTAGAGTTGCTATTCATCAGAATTAACCCTGACATGCCCGAATATTAACCCTTAATTTGGCTAATCTTAAGAAATATTAATTCAAACCTCGTTTAATTTTAAAAATATCTAATAAACGATAGAGTTGAATAGCGTTAGCCAACCGATAACTATTTAGAAACTGTGGCTCTGTTCTACTCGGTTAAACAATATTGCTCGGTATAACATGTCAACTTGGCGGTGCCCCCGACATTGCCGATGTTAATAAAAAAAAACAAATTTGTCAGATCTAAAGGTTGTTAGTTACAAAAACACTTATAAAATTTATAAAAACTACGTTAGTACATTAATATTAAAAATATTACATAAACTATTTGAGTGTCGTAAGACATGAAGGTTGGTGTATCTGCGGAGAATATCCGAATCCCACCCGGCTATCATTTTCAGGTGTGTTATTCTCTAAAAAAACGGCGGCCGGTCGAACGGACGAGCGAATAAAAGCGGCGAGTTTAAGTAGTCCCGTCCGACCGAACAAAACACATTTTAGCGCGTGCATTGTCAATTAGGGAGCCTTATACGTTGGTGAAGTCATGCTGCCAAATTGAATACACGCGCTAAAATGTGTTTTGTTCGCTCTGTCGGGACTACTTAAACTCGCCGCTTGTACCTTCACTCGAGCGAACGATCACCTTTGCTTGTTGAGAGAATCACCACCCAGGATGCTATTTGTGCTCCCCTTCATCTGCCTCACCACAGAGGCTGTTTTCTTCCGTACTATGGCATAAAAGTCCTCTACACTAGCTTCGGCAAACATCCCAGAGGCGCTGCAGAAACAAGGAAGCCCAAACAGCATCCTGAAAATGTTATTATATTGGAAATGTTGTTATGGGCAACGGTGACTGCTTACCATCGGCGGTTTATCTGCTCGTTTACCTTTCATAGTTATAAAAAACCAATATGGCGGCGATTTTCGAAAACTGACAAAATGTATGGAATTGGCGTAAACTCGAAGAGTTTGTTTTCTTTTTTGTTCCATTCCTGATTCGACATATTTTTGTTTGGAAACATTCCGTTTTCGTCATAAATGATTACATAATGATGAACTGTGATCAGATTCGCGATGTACTGAGGGGGCAAATCAAAAGCACCCGAAACCGACGTACGTGCATGAAGAGGGTGATGAATGTAGAGGAAGCGAAAGTTGTATGTTTAGACCGGGGCACCTGGCGGTCCATAGTCTCTGCCTACCCCATTGGGAGACAGGCGTGAAGGTATGTTTGTATGTATGATAAACAGTGATCGGAATAGGTAGAGTATATTCACCTACCCCCTTACTTATAACCGTGGAATAACCATGGAGTAGCTAAACCATGTTTTGTCCTTATCTGTCATTGTGACATTTGAATTTGACAGATAAGGACAAAACATGGTTTAGGTAATGCAAGGTTATTCCACGTTTATAAGTAAGGGGATTAAAGTTTGCAAAATGACATAATATAGAGTGGTTACACCGGGTGAAATATTAATTTTTATTTATTGAATTCCTGATTTACGGTATTTTTCTGGTACTGGTAAATGTAGTCGCAAGGAAGTCTCCAGTTTAAGTCTCTGTTCTACGAAGTTTAGGTCCTTTTGCGAACTTTAGGTAAATATACTCTACCTATTCCGATCACTGATGATAAACTCAGTCTGTGGCTTATATATATTGATGAAAACCTATTGATCGAAACCGCATTAAAATCCGTTGCGTAGTTTGACAGATCTAAGCGTACATACAGACGGACAGACGGCGGGAACCGTCTTTGTTTTATACTATGTAAAGACAAGTTAACCCAATTCGTAGACTCATACATAATAAACATAATTGTAGATCAAGTGAATAATCCTTTCACATCGTGAAAACTCGGAACTCACGTCTACTTCCGAATGATCCCAACGTGTCTATGAATTATTGAATTATTAAGTGACATGTTTGTATTAAATAAATAGAGTACTTACTTTAGTTATCAGTGTCAAATGTCAAACCACGAGTTTGAAGTATATCACACCGAGATGTTAAAACCACCACGATCAAATATATAGAAATTAGGTGTAGGTAAACAATAAAATATAAATAAATGTTGAAAATAATTTCAAAGGCTTGTCTATCTAAACGTTTCCCAGGTCTTAATGCTTTCGGCATGACTATTGAAAAGAACTGAAAACAAACTTAATCTTAATTAACTATAAAATACCCTGGTATTAACCATTCTATATCGATTATCACTCACGCGATGCGACGGTCCCCCGCGTTGTCTTGATGGGTTCTGAGTCAGACTGAAGTAGCATGACAAATACGACCATTTCCGAGAAAATACGATGTGAAAGGATATTTCACTACATCGTAAGTGTCAGACCGTGTTAAATAGTTATAACGCGTTATATGTTATCCTGGGCAACACAAACTTCCAACAAAGTGAGAGCCGGCTTATTCAACGCGACCTATTTCGAGAAACATACAAACTATATGTGAATATAATGTGATCGCGAACGGATAAATATTCGCGTCGTATCTGACTTTATTGAATATCGACATGATATCGATAGGCTTGTAAATTTACCAATTTTACCATACAGTAGGTATAACCAAATATTTTAGCTATAATGTGTTGTTTGAATATTTTTATGTGTGTGTATCATTCCGTGGTTTCACCTGGTGGTTCCCATGGAGACCGAGCTGTTATTCTCTTAAAAACGGCGGTCGCAGGGGCGAGTTTAAGTAGTTCCGTCTGAGCGAGCAAAACACATTTTAGCGCGTGCATTCTCAATTAGGCAGCTCGTTCGTCCGTCCGTTCGTCGTTGTTGAGAGAATCACACCCCAGCAATGACTTGAATGCCAGGTGAGTTAGGACCATTTCGTGACTACATTCCTCTGTAGTGACTACATTCCTTGTTGTTGTTTGTCACGAATAAATATTTTTCATTTTTTTTCCTTTCCAGTTAGGTACGTAATATGTTTAAGTAAAGACCCCTTAAGGGTGACACCATACAAAACCTATTAACGATTTCTAGAACAAGATAAGGGAACGGTTTGAAGGTAAAAAAAACAACCAATTGATATGTCAATGTTGCGAAAGAACATCTACTCCGAAGTAGATGTTCATTTAAGTATCTTGTCGCAATAACGTATCAAAGACACAAGGTAATAGTGGTTTGAATTTATCATATCACAATAAACGCGACAAGGTTCAAAAATGTACCGCAACTTCCGACTTCAACCATACCTATACTTTCCTTAGGTACATAGTAGTAATTTTTTACTAGTTATCAAAGTCATAAGAAATGTTCTGGTTTAACAAGTTCGCCGGCGGCAAAGGCCGTAGTGCTCAAACATAAGGTTCAAAGTTAAATGGCAAATATGACTATAGCTTTTACCGCGCCTGTGATAAAAAGTCTAGAGGACGCCGGCGATTTTGTACGCGTAGAATTAGTTTCCCGCTACTCCCCCTATTTTAACCCCTTAGGGGATGAATTAGGATATTCAAGGAATATATCCTCCGGATTTCAAGTCTCTGGGTCCAGCGGTTTCGGCTGAGCGTTGATCGTTGAGTGAGTTTCTTCTTTTATACATATACGGGGTAACTTCAAATTGGTAATACAAAACGCTTGATTGTGGCTCAATTAACTGCGAATAGTGTACTCAATTAACTCAGTTTAAATAACGATTCTTTAATTATCCTTAATTGTGGTTACCCTACATTTAATACCTCGCTGTCATACCTGTCACTCGATGTTATCAATCTAATTTATACAGTGGTAGGGTAACAGCATTAAGCAAAAAAAATGGGATAAATTCAAACTTAGTTTTTTTACTTTTAATTAAATTAGCAGCATGAGACTTAGGAGAGGGGTTTAGTTAAAAAATTGTGTGAAAACATTGATTTTGTATTACCAATTTGTAGTCACCCGGTATAAAAGCCTCTTTATATACAGTATACAGGGTTCAAAAAACGAATGCCACATGGACGGCAACTACCTTAAATATTGGAAATAGCAAATTCTTCGCAAAGGAGACATACTTTTATTTTTGAAGTAAATTATTACTGTATTTATGGATTTTTTGAAAATTTGCCTTACTTAACCGGGAATCCAACTGGTCGAATATTACTAAATAATAAAGAAGGGTTTTTTTACGGTCTTCATTTAATTTAAAAGTGTATATGTTACAGACATAAATTATCACTATCAATGACTCTTTCGATCTGTATTATAAAACACGATTTTATTGTTTTGTCCTATTCGACCTGTTGGATTCCCGGTTAAGGCAGGCCAATTATCAAAAATCAATAAATGCAGTAATATTTGTTTTCAAAAATAAAAGTAAGTCTCCTTTGCGCAGAATTTGCTATTTCCAATATTTAAGGTAGTTGTCGTCCATGTTGCGTTCGTTTTTTCCACCCTGTATATAGATGATGGTACGAGCATGCACAGTGTAAGCAAGTACATACGCTTATATGTGACTCTCGCCGACGTTCCATTAATCAAACGAAGGCTTCTGAAAATCAGCGCCGACCTATTTGCTCAAATTTCGTGTCGATGGTTATCTACATTATTTATTTGTGTCATCTGCGTCAAATGGAAGCCAAATAAACAAACTCCGGATTGATGGGAGCAAAAATGTACCAGTGGTAGTGATTAATTAAATACCGACAAAATTTTATCGACACCGTTAAAAAGTAATTTTCAATCATCATAACTAATGGCCAGGTTTATATACCTTTTAATAATTTCCAAACCTCTTTTATTTATACTTATCGCAATTATAAACAACCGATATCTGACGTTGACTCTTGACTAGAGTTATTTTGACAACCTTTGAAATTACATTGAATAACAATTCATTCGTTGCAAAAAATATTCCTTAGCATTTCGAGGAATTGAGAACCGTCCTGTTTGTTTTTTGAAATCGGTTGAAAATGCCTCGCAAGAGTAAGATCGTTTATATTCACGAATAGCTGATCATTCAGATAATAGAAGATGAAGGTACGATTTGCTTTAAGGTAAATTGATCCGGGGTTTACAAATAAATGTAATTTGATTTAACTAAAATGCTTCCAACGCGAATGTTATTGTACAAATAGAGGACTCCCGCGACTTCGTACGCGTAGAATTAGTTTCCCGCTATTCTCCTATTTTAGCCCCTTAGGGGATGAATTTTCAAAAATCCTTTCTTAGTGCTCACATACATCATGGAAGGAACCCTTGTACCAAATTTCAAGTTTCTAGGTACAGTAGTTATCTATATATATATATATATATAAGATAGCTGTTGCACGACTTCATCCGTGTAGAAAAAAAAAACTTGTTTCTCAGTGATCACTTATAGCATTCTGCAGGTAAAAGAATTTTCAAAATCAGTCACTTATTCATTAGTAATAAAAATACACATCACTTCTTTAGATTATTACTATTTTATGACATAGTATAAAACGAAGTCGCTTTCCATCGTCTGTCTGTCTCTCTGTCTGTGTATCTACTAACTTCTCCGAAGCCACGCAACGGATTTTAATTCAGTTTTCACTATCAATTCGAATGATTAACAAGACTTTATTTACATCCAACTAAGTACAGAATTCAACACTAATACAATTAAAAATTAAAACTAAACGTATTTAAATTAAAATTAAACTAAGCTACTCAAATATTAAAGATATAAATAATAATCACTACTATAAAAAGAACACCCCCTCTAGCAGGTCCGCTCGCGGCATGGTCCCCATGACACTGGCTGCATTACCTCTCTGGATTAGCCCAATCCTTTGGGAGAGGTAATCACCAGCTCTAGGATCTCCGGAGGATTCTATGAGCCGAGAGGACAGGGCCTTAATAAAGCTTTTCATATCAGCTGACCAAGGTCCCATGGTTTCCACTGCAAGCGCCACAAATTCGTAATTTTCGAATATTTGCGGCGCTTGAGTGTTTGGGCCTGATCAGCTGCTGCACCGGCCCGATTACGGGTTGACTGGACGTGGGAAAGGGCGAATGTGTCAACGCACGTCGCGTCCCACACCAGTGCCCTACCTAGTTTCCACGGCACCAATGTAGCTCCGTCTGGTCGCTTGCCATCGTCTCTATGCAATCCTGCTGGTTCCAGGACAGCTGGTACAGAGGCAGTGGCAAGCGAACGACGGATCAGATCATTAATTGTGCCGTGACGGTACAAACGGCCGGCAATTCTGAAGCATGAAAGGCCATGTCGTCCCAGCTCACTCACTGCCTTCCCGCACGCGCAAGTATGAGGTTCACAGAGTCTAGCCCCAAGCCGCAAGTTTATTGCTATGCGCAAGCTGCTTGGGTCCAAGACTGTGCCTATATTGCGGGAAGGAAGAGCGTGGAGCCAGTGACCTGATTCGCCTGCTGAGACAGCGAGGAGACGGGCGCGATCTGAATCGTCCGGACTATTTTCTACGAGAGATGCATGAATTTATACGAGGCGAGGTGTATCCCATATGCTCTCTGGATATGCCTCTTGACTGGCATATCCACTCCCGGACACGACTCACACCAAGCATCCCTAGCCTCCACCAGGTTCGCAATCTCAACGTCAAGTATCTGTGGGTGATTTAAGATAATACTGACGAGAGGCAACGAACCATAGGCGGAGGACAGGAAAGCTGGTAGTGCCACACTAGAAGAGCATCGAATACCAAGTCCACCGAAACCAATTGGGAGAACCGCTTGAGTCCAAGGCCTTAAACTAAAATTAATGTTTAATAATTTTTACAGAGTTGATTGAAGGGCAATATCTATAGAAGCCAAAATGTCTGGAAATTTCCAAATTTGACAACTCCGTAGCAAATACATGAACTTTGGAGTGAAAAGACAAAACCGAATAAAAAAGGGCCATGTGGGGGTTTATTTCGTACAAAAGGTTAGAAGTATTTTTAAACAGATTTACAATTTATAATGGGATTGATTGCTTCGTCAAAAATCGGTGAACCTAAAAGTGTTAAAGATGAATTTGAATGGACCGAAATGTTGGGTGAAGCTGCATTAAAATTTGTGACGATATCAATTTTTTTTTCTATAGAAATGTGATCAGGAATATAAATTTCGCACTTAGTAAAGTTTAATGAGAGGCCAATATTAGAAAATTTAGTGATGATCGTTTCCAGATCTTGTAGTACAGTTGAGGCGTCCCCGCCAAGGGAACCGTCATCAAGGTACCACAGATTAAAATCAGTTCGATAATTTTTCAAGGAAGGTTTGAACACTGGTATTTGACCGTAGATTGTAAGATGGTGATTATATAGGATGTTGATTAAAAGATGGTAGCGATTCGGACGGACCCTGAACCAGTCCTGTCCAGTTTGTCCAGTTGTTTTTTTAAAGAAAGTTAGTTTAATCGGAATGGTTTTAGGTTTTATGAAATCGGCCGGGCTCGTCCAAGTTACAAAAACCAGCCCGTTTACCTAAAACTTCAAAGAAAATTCAAGGACTTAATATGTAAATTGCGGCGGCAGGGTGTTTAAATTTCGGCCCAGACGAGACTAGATAATGTTTACTTTATTCGAGTCTTACGCAGCCTCAGAAACAAAAGTTCTACACCAAAGCCTAACGACACGTTGGCCTAGTTGCTAGTGACCCTGCCTTTGAAGCTAGCGGTCCCGGGTTCAAATCCCGGTAAGGGCAGATATTTGTGTAATGAGCGCGAATACGTGTTCCTAACAAGGAAAGGTACCCAACTGTCCGGCTCCGATTTGGTTTATTTTGATATATGTTAGAGAGTACCCTAAAATAACAGACACATATATTTTTTTTGCGGCCCAAACTCAACCGGTTCGGAGAAATTGACCTCCAATGTACTAAAAAGTGACTAAACCCTCTAACTTCTATAGAGAATTTTTAAAAAAACTAGTTACCTACTGGTTTGATTATATGTTTAAGAACATGGAAAAATAATGAGCACGTGTTTTGTTACATCGGCTCAAACTCATATTTAAAAAAAAACCCTCAAAGTTATTTCTCATCGAAGATATTCGTTGGTTTTTTTTTATATGACACTGTCACATTCTCTCTGGTATGAGTTAGGAGGTAATTTTTTTTAATGGCATAGAGAAGCCAAACAAACGCGGAGGCCACCTGATGATACGTAGGATGACCCATAGACATTCGCATTCTCAAGACTACAATCTTAAGACTGCAATCCTAAGATAACACTACTGCTTGGCGGTAGGTTAAAAATGAGCGAATTATTCCCTTAGTCGCCTCTTACGACTTCCACGGGAAGACATGGAGTGGCACTATTCTAAGCCTGGAACCACACCGCCTAAACTCTTTATTACACGAAAAAACTCATTTGAAAATAAGTAAGTAGTTAATTAGTACGAGTAAAAAGTTGTTAAGTAATTTATCTATTATATTGTACTCACTACTCTTTCTACTGCAAGAACAACTGAAAGCTACCCCATATGGAATAAATAAGTCTATGTACATTTACTGAATCAATAATACCTCTACACACAAGTAAGGGGAGACGCGGATTACAAAAGTTTTACGACGGGAGCAGTTACCGAATTTGAGTAAACTTGACACAGTTTCTCTCTCATTAACACATTCGGTGCCCAAAGTCAATATCGAGTGTCAAAAACACATAGAAATAACGACGATGGGCACCGATAAAGTTTACAGTTTACAAATCTTGTAATGAGCGTATGTATCCAGGCTTTTGCTTATACGGCAAAGTTTAAAGGCAAAGTTTGGAAGCGGGTATTAATATACGGAGGAGTATAATACTGCCCTCCTAAGCAAAAATACAATAACTAAATTCTATAGCCAAAGCAGATTCAACTCTCTTCTGTTTGTAACTAGGTTGCAATTTCTACAGATGTTTTGTTTGAGATAACGCCATTATGCTTAGTAGGGCAGAATATATTGGAAGGCGAGGGATGGGACAAACTCTCGTAGCTTGTTTCTTGTCTATTCGTAGTTTAAATGGCTCGAAATATAAATTTACTAAGTCGAGTACGAACTTCTTCCTTCTATCAACTAAGCAACGTTAACGTGTTATCAATAACATCAATAACATAGAAACACCCGAAGAGCGAAAAAAGCGATTGGCGACATAGAGGAAAAACCTGCCACAGTCCACCAAAACTAGGCTTAAAGTATTAAAGCAATCGGCGGGCTACCAGGCAATTGTTCTTTTTAATAAGTTGCCTGTTGAAATGAAGTTGCTTTTAAATATAAATATATTTAAAAATAAGCTTAAAGCATTTTTGATAGGGAAGTGTTTTTACTCAGTTGAGGATTTCTGTGAGTCGTGTAATTAATTAATTAATTTATTAAACGAAAAATTTAAAAAATTGCAAACTTGTTAAGACTAACTTTTTTTTTTTTAAATATATATATGGTAAAATGAATGTTTTAAATATTGTGTATTTTTTAATGACCTATTAAGTATGTATTTTAAATTAATTTGTGAATTATGTAATGATAAGATATTTCAAATGCAATGTATATTGTTTCTGAATAAATGACTATGACTATGACTATCATCGAGAAAATTTGTATGGCGATTGGAACAGCGCCTGTGTCCGTATGAAGTACTGGTTAAAGAATGTTCTACGGATAGAGAGAATCAAATAGAAAAGATGATTCGAGAACATGATATTATGATTGAACTATTGAAATGTTTCAGAACAGAATCCGAGTACCCAATGGGGTGGGTTTCACTTTGGAAACCTACGTATCTCAGGGAAGAATATGTCCCTGGAAGACCAGCCGAGATTCATATAGAAGGAGCACAAGGAAACACGTCCGTACAGTATTACAATTTAATGAAAGACAAACGACCTTAGGAAACTACCTTACAATTCAGAAAGTCTAAATCTACCCACATATACATTACACTCAGGAGCCATCCGACATAAATATTTATAAGAAGATCTCACACTAATTCAATTAGTCCCAAACTAAGCCATAGGCACACTATGTGTACAGTCGAGTTCGTAAATATGTGTACACTTTAGTACCTTGTCATTTTAATCACCGTGACATTTCATGTATGGTAGTTTAAAAATGACATTAAATAGACACGGTACTAAAGTGTACACATATGAACTCGACTGTACTAGGCAGAATATAAGTATGTATATTCTGCCTAGTACATAGGTAAATACATATTAAAATACATAAAAAAATCCAAGACTTCAAAACAAATATTCTTGTTCATCGCAAAAGAACTTGGACGTTAGTTAGGAACAGTCGCTATGAAATATATTGGAGAATACACGGTGGTCAAAAATATCTGAGATCGCTTTAAGGTCGACATCTGTAGGTTGCGGCCGATGCGACTGAAGCGCGCGACTATCCACTATGCAGCACTAGCACGAAGCACTATGAAAATATATGGCGCTACCGCAGTCTGAGCAAGCTCACCACGGAAGAGTGGTGGCTATAATTACATTCAGTCTGTGAGCACTTAGAAGATGATGCGGGTATATTATTATGTCTAATATATTGGACGGCGACTACATGTCAAATCTAAATTCGAGCCGTCCTTGTAATCTTTTGGTCACCGAAAGTTTGTGTGTGAGAGATAGAGAGTGTTAAATCCTTGAATTAAGTCATACATCACTGTCCCTGTAAAAGCGCATTACTTACTTATTCTACGTGGGCAAAGTCGCGGGCAGAAGCAAGTCAAAATTACAAAGCTAAATACAGCACGTTCCAAGAGCGCCTTGGATTTTTCCTCGTCTTAAGAATAAAGTTTTTCACGAGTATTTCTCTGTAGGGACAAGGTTTCGGGTTGTTTGATATTTCTTTTCCCTTGATACAAGACTATGTCTACAAACTGTAGGTTTCTATGTTGCTATGTTGTGTCCCCCTTTATTGCTTTTTCATCTTATCTTTGTACACATAGGCCCTTTCAATCCTGTAGGATCTTTTGTACAATTACTCCCCTAATACACTTGGTTGTATGAATCTGCAAGATTTTCACAATGTTTTTCCTTCATTAAGAGCAACAGGTTATGTATTTAAAAGTTAGAAAAACTCATTTGCACTTGACAACCGCTCGAGTTCGAACTCGTTACCTAACGATCACGAGTTCACACCCTAAGCTACCGATTCTCTTTTCTTTTTCGCCATGTTTACACTACTTGCTTACTCTTCGAAGTATTCAAGCAAAAACGAGCAACACCGTCAGTTCTACGAGTAATTTATCCCGCGGAAAGGTTTTAAGACTGGAAAGCGAAGTTTTGGCAGGCTTCCCACAAGGTGGACGGACGAACTGTGGACCAATTTTTGAGCAGCGTTTGTTCGGAACTATAGAAAAAAACGTGGGCTACGCTCGGAGTCTCTCTGAAGAATCGAATCCGAAACGAGGTGATCCGACTGAGAACCAAAGTAATCGATATAGTCCAAAGCATAAGCAAGCTGAAGTGGCAGTGGGCCGGTCACATCTGTCGCAGAACCGACAACCGCTAGGGTAGATGTGTTCTGCAGTGATTACCGCGGCTTGGCAGACCTAGTGAGGGACGCCCTCCAGCTAGGTGGAGCGATGACATACGGAAAGTGGCTGAAAGCGGTTGAAAACAAAAAGCTGAAGACCGAGCTCAGTGACGTGTTATGGGAGAGGCCTATGTCCAGCAGTGGACGGAAGTAGGCTGATGATGAGGTTGTGAGGGAACGTTACAGCCAAACCCAATCTTTACAGTTTCACTTTCATTTTTGAATGTATTTCACTCAAAATTGCATTGGATAAGTTTGGATGAATATAATTGTCTTTTGTTTTTCATCGGCCACGAATGATTGTCGTATAAATATTTAAAGGGTGCCCTTGTTTCACCAACATTCATTTTATAGAACGTATCACTTCGCAGAATTTTCGTTTCATAGAAAGCTATTTTCTGCTGAACCCGTGTTGATCCCAGGTAATCTTGATATGGTTACAAGTCTAACCTAACCTAACCTACGTGAATCATATTTAGGATAACCTGAAATCAACACGGGATTAGTAGAAAATAGCTTTCTATGAAATGAAAATTCTGCGAATCACTTAGAAATGAGTCGGTGAGCAAGAGGACACCGTATAAAGGACTTCTAAATACACCAAACTATGTATAATTTACGTAAGTAGTTTAATAATATCGGAGCCGAGATATTAGAGATTTAAGTTTTTAGTACTGAAAATACGCCCAATATTTCAATATCTCGGCTCCGATACACTTAAGAGTTACATTACCATAATGATATCGTCGCTGGAAAGGCAAAACTACTAAAGCGCCATTTTGGTCAAAATGAGTTATATATACAGTACGACTGCTTTTTTTTTTCTGCGTCGTTTGGTCTGGGTCTCGTAGCGATCGGAGCATGTTTTTGGCGCTTTAGTAGTGAAAATTGGGTCAAAATTTCAATAATTTCTTAGGATTTTTTACTAACATCCGACTCATTTAGACATATTTTTGAATAGTTGGCGGTTAAGTATTGTGCTTGCTGTATCTAGCCGTTTCAAGCTTTATTAGTAATTTTAGATAACATAACTGAGGATACTCGGTGGTGATTATGTAAATTTCGCTTGTAGTACATACTAAATGAAATGTATTTTAGTCAATAACGTTTACGCAATAACCGTCAGTTGTAGTAATTTAGTATTTTTTCTCTTTTGAAATCATGTGAAGTCATGTTTGTTAGTAAATAATCTTATAGCAGGAATCGACGATTGTGGCGCTTTAGTATTTTTACCTTACTCAATAAACAAAGTAAAAAGGATATTAGTATATTTCAATGCGGGACTTCTATCTGTTACATCTGTTAAGAAACTTTGAACTACATACTTAAAGAATATTACGAGATATTAGTAATTATTAAGTTATAAAATAAATTAGAAAACTATAGGTAAGGCGTTATGCGATTCATAAATTTGTAACAAATTCGACCTTTAGTCTATTTCTCAAATTGTTTTCGGGTGACATCAAGCGTATTAGACGCGCAAGCAATGTCAAAACAATATCTTTTGACATTATGCGCGCCAGTTTATAATTATTATTTATGCTAGTTACCTCAGAACTCCGTCATTTATTAACCGATCTGGAAAATTCGTTTTTGGTTTGATAGGGCATACTTCTGGAGTAGGCTTACTGTCATCAGGTTAGAATCTGATGATGGGGTCCTGGAGAAATTGAGGGAAATCTTCAAATATTTTAGGTACACCTATAGCGATTTGGGTATTTTGTATGTATAAATAGCATATGGTAACTCGTACATTTGCTCTTGAAAAGCACCATTTGGTGAAGTAGAACTGATGATAATTAATGAAGATCACAGATTCACCAGAACTACCTACTTACTCAATAATTTAATAATTTCATGGGTTGGGATTTAATGAATATTATTTAATGCCAATTTATTTAATATTAATACTATTTATTTATTTATGGAAACGCATACCTATTTATTTGATAAAAAAGAATGATGTCCCGTCAAAAACATAAATGTGAAAATGGGAGCCAAGTTCAATATTTTAAGAATATGCGATGCATGGTTATCGCCTTCACCGACATAAGAATTGAGATTTAAATGGGTGCCAAGTTCCGTAGATAATCCTGATATTTATTTATTAAGAACGTACAACATTCTAAAATTAATTAAATAGGTACACAATTTCTTATTTTTTCTCATACGATAATGTATGCTTGATCTGGCCGTTGGTCCAGACATCTAGCGAGAGTCTCCTGAGGTGTTGGTCGAGCCTCTTCGCTATATGACCGTTTGCCGAAACAACTATCGGGACAATGATCATCGACTCAATATCCCACATGGCGGTCACCTCGTGAGACAAGTCAAGGTACTTGCTTGTCCTTATCGGCCTTCACGAGGTTCTCGTCATGCGGGATGGTGACGTCGACGAGCACTGCCCGTCGTTGAGATCGATCTGTCAATACGATATCAGGCTTATTGGCGACAATAGTCCTGTCCGTGATGACAGATCGATCCCAATAGCGCGTAGCACGACCATTTTCGAGAACTGGCGCCGGTGTGTACTTATAGTACGGCACTTCAGACTCAACAAGACCATATTGAAGAGCAAGTTGCTGATGGATGATCCTGGCCACGAGGTGATACTCGTATCTGTGCAAGTACTCGCCGTTGGCCAAATGCGAACAACCGGAAATTATATGACTGAGGGACTCGCCGGGCAACGGCATGCTCGACAAATGTCGACCGTGCCATCCCTCAGAATATATTTCCGGTAATTATTCGTCATTATGACCATGCCAGCAATTGCACAGACAAAACCTTCGGTTTCCCCAAAGAGGTCACCAAATCGCAGCCAGTTCACGGACGCTAAAAAGTCTACCTCGGGTCTTGTTAGGGCCCCGTAGAAGCGTCCGTGTAGCTCGTTGCTCTTCCACACCTTCTTGCGGTCTTCAGTGCTCAACACCGTTGGTCTGTGCCAGTTCTCGTTTGCCAAGGAGAGAGGCGTGAGGCTCTTGTCTAATGCAACCACATCTCGATGCATCCCACACTCATTGCTAAGGAAATAATCCCTGAGATTGCACACCTCGCGGTTGTGGAGATTCTTAGCATTTAAAATGCCTCGACCACCACATTTCCTCGGGATGTACAATCTCATAACAGATGAGCGTGGGTGCAACATGCGATTTGATTTAAGCAGTAGGCGGACCCTCCTACCCAGGGCGTTCAGCTCAGTCTGAGTCCACCTTAGTATGCCAAAGAAATATGTGAGCAGCGGTATCACCCAGCCATTGAAGGCGCGCACCTTATTGCCACCCGACAAAAGACTGCTAAGAACTTTTGTCAAGCGGCAGAAGAAGCGCTCTTTCACTGACTGCTTGACATTGCCGTCCACAATACCCAAAGACTGTGACATACCAAGATATTTGTAGGTTTCAATTTCGGAGAGAGATCTGAGAGTCATCGTCTCAGAAAGCTGCAAATTCGACCGCACACTTATCTACACCGAATTCCATCTTGATCGCATTACTGAACTCTTGTGTGATTTTCAATAATGCGATAAGATATTGGCGCTTCGATACAAACAGTGAAAAATGACTTCAGCTTCTCTACGAAGTCAATAGCCAAGCCCAGAATCCGTCAGCAAAGATCTGAGAGGATTCAAGGCTAGGCAAAACCACAAAGGACTACTGTCACAGAAAGCTGCAAATTCGACCGCACACTTATCTACACCGAATTCCATCTTGATCGCATTACTGAACTCTTGTGTGATTTTCAATAATGCGATAAGATCTTGGCGCTTCGATGCAAACAGTGAGAAATGACTTCAGCTTCTCTACGAAGTCAATCCAAGCCCAGAATCCGTCAGGAAAGATCTGAGAGGATTCAAGGCTAGGCAAAACCACAAAGGACTACTGTCACCCTGGAAGATGCCTCTTTCAATCCTTAGGCGAATCAAAGGGGACTTCTCGACCACCTGGTTGACGAAGGACTGTGACCCACTGCCTCATACACACACCTAAAAAGGACCTCAAAGTTGCATCAACTTTATACAACTCTAAGATCCTTTCGAGCCATGAGTGAGGCACCGAGTCGTAAGCCTTCTTATAGTCAATCCAAGCAGCCAAAAGGGCCGCCTTGCTATGCCTGACTAGCTGACAAATCGTTATGTCTATGAGGAGGAGCTCCTTAGTACCTACCCCGGGACCCAACCTTACATCCGTTTTGAGCAGAGGCCAAAACATTATTTGCAATAAAATGTACATTTAATTTTGTGCTCAAAATGGATGTAAGGAGCTTGTAGATGGTAGGCAAGCATGTAATGGGTCGGTAGGTAGTTCTTTGGATCCGCGGTACTACGGGACTTGTGGAGCAGAAAGGTGACACCAGTTGTTAATAGGTAAAGGTGGCAAGGAACCTATCTCAAGGGAATTTCAAAGTAATTCATGTTTTATTTATTTCTTGGTCTATTAATTTCAACTGACATTCATGCGTAAGTAATATTGTTAAGGCTGAAACAAGAAAAAAGTCCTACAAAAGGTAAATCATCAGGATGGTTAATTGATCATTCTGCCCTTTAAGTAACATACATTTGAAATTTAACTTATCTTAAATGCTAAATTCCTATTTGCTTTATGGCTTTGCAAAGTATTTTTGACAATAAGTCATTTCCGCTTATGATTAACATATTTTTTATACATGTAAGTATTTTTTTCTCGAGAGTAAGTAAAAGGAGACAAGTCCTTAGTATTTATTGACTCCTTACCTAAAACTTTAATGTGGAGGTTAGTAATTTTATCTTACCAGCATTTTTTTAGGATTGAGAGCATTAATGCTAAAGCGACACGTAACTCCGTAACTACTGAACACACGTACAATACGATAAATGAATCGTGCAGATAAAAAAAAAACATGATATGTCACCCTTTACAGCCTCCATTTTCATTCAAAAGAAAAAAAGTTATGACATTGTAAAGACAAAAAAAACATTAAAAATGCTTTTTCTCGAAATGACCCTTTTGGATGTTAGTAGTTTTGCCTTTCCAGCGACGATATAAGTACCTTTATTTTGAACAGATCATAATATACAACCTTTCACAGATGACAGCACTTTTACCTAAGCTCTTCTTCGATTCTCAAAAATCTGGTGAAAATGCCGGAAAACCTCGCAAGTAGCACAATAAGAAATGCTAATAATGATGAGCAACCCTGACTCTACGAGAAGCATTTTTAAACATTAATAATGACAACTTCAGATCTCAAACGATCCGAGATAATTTGCCTTTGAAGCCTTTCGTACAATACAACGCTGTAAGCATGCAATTTCCGCTTCGACTCCGGAGATCATAAAGTCGTCGTGTAATTTTGCCGTTTTGAGTGTTTTGAGGGGGGTTTGAGGGGGGGAGTATTAGTAAATCGGAACCAGTTATTATACGCAGATGAATAAGACAGAGAGATGTATTATGAACATCTCACAGATAATAAAAATGCGTGTAACATCATATACGTTGGGTAGGGCTTAAAGAGGATTGTGAAGCGCCGCTAAAATCGCGTAGCTGACTTAAAAAATCCATACAAATTTAGCTCCGGGCGAAAACGTTTCTCACGCCCTAAATCAAGTCCGATTCCCACGATTTTTGAATATGTTGTAGTTATTATAAAGAACTAGGTCTGTACGTTTCTGTTTCTTGTTTTTTCAATTTGTTTCATTCTAAGAAATATTTTCGTGTAAAGGAAAACGTACAGACATAGTTTTTCATGATATCTACAACATATACAAAAATCGTAAAAATCGGACGAGGTTTAAGGGGAGAAAAACGTTTTCGCATTTTGTATGGAATTTTTTTGCTTCACAATCCTCTTAAAAAATAGCACTGAAATTTCTGTTTGATCAAATATAACCTCTTAACCATGATTTACCTTTCGTAAAAAATTAAGCAAAAACCGGCCAAGTGCGAGTTGAACTCGCGCACGAAGGTTTTTGACCTGTTATCGTATTGTCAACGTGTTGATAGCTCTTATTTACTTGACAGTAATGGCGGCAGAGTTAAAAACAATACCATATTAATGGGGTCTTAGTGAAAAAAGGGTATAAGTCGTCTGAAGATCAAGTGAAAAAGGGTTTAAGTCTAGTATACTTCGTGTATAAGTATACCCTTTTTTATTATGAGTTAAGTCGACTTGTACCTACCCTTTTTCACTAGGACCCCAGTGACAGGTCAAATACGAGTTGGATTTTACCGCCTCGAATAGAAGCGCAGGTGATCACACGCACCAATAACTTTAACAAAAAGCATGCTTTCAAAACCCGACTGTTCAGTTGCTAACCAAATTTAAATCGTTATAACGCCTAAACGATCATTAAAAATTTAAAATGATGAAAGAAACCTAAAGATGATTTTTAAATCCCTATTCAATGATATCCCACTTGTCATACTTGGTTGACTTTTTTTTAATTTGCACATCCGCGCGTCTGGTTGCCGCCATATAGAATTTTTATAACTGTCATATCTTCAGTGACACTCACCAGAATCAGACAAAATCTGTCAACGGGTTTAGTTTTTATAGTGCCACAAAGGAACAAACATACATAATAGGCTGTGAAACACATTATCGTCGGGTAAAAACTAAAGTTAAGTAGTACCTATTTCAACTCTTACTCGTATGACAAAAACGAGAAAATATTTCTACTTACTACAGTACATTATAACGACCTACTAACATATTCTCAATAGCCTATATCTTGGCTCCTTTCAAACCGTCGCCGCATCTAAATGGCAAGGTTCGTGTAAATGGCATTGTCAGGTTTTTAGGTCATTTAACTTTACTCTTTCCAAAAACCAATAACCAATAAGTTCCAACAGACTCCTTGAATTAAATATCGTAGCTATGCAACGTTATAAAAGATACAAAGCCCACGGTACAGTCAAGGACTATTGTTATGCCAAATCAAACCAAATCAAATCAAATAAGTTTATTTGCTAGAATACAGTAATAAATTAAGGTGTTACAAAATAATGTTCACAGTGTATTCAGCCCGCATGCAAGCGTGCAAATATTTTGTTCATTTTAAATCTACTTAATATGTCAAAAAAATAAAATAATATACAATTCAAATAAAAATACGTGTTACACTAATATTAAATTTCAAATAATCTTGAACACTGTAAAAACATTTATCCATGAGCCATTTCGTCAATATGCGCTTGAAAAGGTTTCCTGTAAGCGACTTCATACTTTCTGGTAAATGGCTATAAATTTCTATGCACATGTTGTACACATACCACTATGGAACCCTGTCGCATAACGGTAATCATTCATTTAAGCGTTATTTCTGTCATGTGGTTTGACGCTGTCATTACGACAGAGTTCCATAGTGGCATAACAATTAAAGTCCTTGACTGTACAATGGCGATCCCCTCTTTGAAAGCTGATTATCTCTGAAAAGGCCGAACCGATTTTCATGAAAATTAGCTAAGAAACATTCTAATTGTACCTACGAGCTTTCTTTAAAAAAAAAGCCGCGTCCAAATTACGCCATTCGTTTGGGAGGTACAGTCCACATCATAAATAAGTGATCATTTATGTACCTTGTCACTTTAACGTCGTGTTTGAAATGTCATACAAAATTGTGAAACGATTCAAAGCGACAAGGTACATAAATGATCACTTATTTATGCTGTTGACTGTACAGTAAAGGGAAATTATCCCTTGACCACTTTGGACTATGTCAAAGTGACGTAATCAATCAAAACGTAAGAGGGACTTGACAGAAGCGCGTGGAGCTAGCCCCATGTGCTTCTGTTTAGTCCACCAGAGTAAATCTCTTTAAGGACTTGGTTCTCTAATAAATAAGTCCTTGGTGATTCTCTAAAACTCGATAAAGGCGAAATACACCTTGTTAAACCTTGTTGTTGTGAAAGCCATTAAATAAGAAAAAAAAACGTATGAGCCTTCTTATGGTTTTATTTACAGTGTCACTTTTACATAGTTCAAAATTGACTAGGAATCCATTTACTTGACTGTACGATGCCACAGACATACACACATACATACACGTCACGTTAAACTCATACATAATAGCCCTCCTTTTTGTAGGGGGTTGAAAAGGCAGCCGGTCCGGCGCCGACGCCGTACTAGTGCTAAGCTCTGTAATGGAAAAAAGCTTAACGACACGCCTGAAGCGGTGGCAAATCCTCAACTCGGGATTGGCAGCTGGTAACACCCGTTCACTTGTTACGGTTACCGAATATAACGGTTCACTCGCGATATAATGGCTACCCCTTTTTTTAGAGGCGATATCTCTTTAATGGCCAAACCGATTTTAATGAATTCTAGCTAAAAACCATCCCAATTGTACTAGATTACTTTAAAAAAAAAAGTTCAAATCGGTCCAACTGTTTGAGAGATACGATGCTACAGACACAGATACACAGACACACGCTTACATAGATACATACATACTAAAGTGTTTATACCTACTAAAATGACCAAATAACGTTAAATAGAGAATTACTTTTTTGAGATAGTTTTTGTGTTTTAACGGCTTCGGAACTCTACACTGAGCATGGTCCGACATGCTCTTGCCCAGTTTTTTATAATAACTGAAACATATTCCAAAATCGGACTTCATTTAGGGGGTGACAAACGTTATCGAGTTTTGTATGGAAAATTTCTAGCTTTTTAAAACCCTTAATTAACGTAACGAGTAGCAGACCACAGTCCTCGAAACAAATACCAATCAATAAACGAATCTATACATATTGAAATATGGGTTAACATTATTAACTACTGCCATGAATTACCATGTCGGGCTTGACATATGAGGCATTCCGGCTCGTCCCGCCTCGTCCCGCGGGTCCTAATGGGTGTGTAATTAACTAAATTAGGCAGTCTCGCGAAAACAGGAATGGCTTCTGTAACGCGAGGGCAAGATTTACCGGAGAAATGTTATTACTTGTGATGTACAAAATTACTGCCGATAATATATAGTAAAAGCTAAGTATATCAAAAGGTATATAGGTACAATAATTGCTTACTTAAAGTCCTCTTATGCTTTAAGGATATACGTAATACTCAGTCCAATTGACAACATTTAAAAAAAAAAGCATTTTTGTTTTTTCGCGTTTATTAAAAATGAGACTACCCGTGTTTCTCGGTTTTTCTTTATTTAACTTAAATTCGTCGTTAATAATTTATTAAAGAAATAGTCATTAAAAAGACCGTATATACAAAGTTAGGAATACTGATGTCGTGATCTTAGCATGATATAAAATAAAAAAAATAACTTTAAACAGAAACAGAACTGACTGTCATGTCATGTCACTTGTCAACAATAACAACTGTAACAACATAAATTCGTCGATTTTGGGCAGATTGCGGCTATCCGCTTTTACAAATCCGTTAGTCACTTTCATTTTAAATAGCGTATATCAAAACTATAGTATTACGAGAATCGAAAGTGTGTCATTAGAATCAAGTAATCCGTCAGACAGATAAAAAATTTACATGACAGTTGTATATTTTTTTCAATTCCTATGGTAATAAATGGACTAAGGACAGTATAAGTGCATTCCTAACATTCACAATCTAACTTTTTTTTCGGTTTCTCCTAAATATAAAAAAAACTACTGCATAAAAAAAAACAAAAATATTTTTACTGTAATCGGCAGTGTAAAATCTACAAACGGTATTTTAATTTACTACCTTAGCACAAATGAATTGTTGTCAATTCTGCCCTCCTAAGCAAAAATGCAATAACTAAATACAACAGCCAAAGCAGATTCAACTCTCTTCTGTTTGTAACTAGGTTGCAATTTCTACAGATGTTTTGTCTGAGATATCGCCATTATGCTTAGTAGGGCAGAATTATGGAATGGGCTTCCACAGTGCTTGAGGCAATCTAGACCTGTCGGTTCATTTAAGTAAAAGTTAAAGAAGTTGTGGTTAAATGAACAAGATGAGTCGTGAGTGTTGTTCCTTTGCTCTGTTGTAGGTTTTAATTGCTGTTTACATAATATGTGGTAGTATTTATATTAGTATATTTTATTAAAGCAGATATTATTACTTTTAATGTCTGTTTTTGAGATGTATGTACCTTTTTTTTATCTGTTATTTTGTAAATTTGCCTATCCTCTTGCATTATCCTGGCTTATTCTACTCCAAGGTTAACTGGAAGAGATCCCATATGGGATAAGTTCGCCTATGTACATTATCTATAGTGATGCAAAATGTTTTGTAATTGTTTATGTGAAATAAAAAGTTTTACATACATACATACATAATAAGAGGGAAATAAGTTGGTGAAGAAACGAAAGGGAAAGAAAGGAAAGAAAGCGATAAAAACAAAAACGAACGAAGACTAGAAAATAAGAAAGTTTAATAAATCTGGACTGAGAGATAAATGAAGCTTAGGCGTAAAAACTTGGCCAAATAAAAGAGAAGGAAGGGAATGAGTGAAAATGGACAAACAATATTTCTGATTCGGAAAATATTGTAATGGGAAAGTTTTCAAAATTGTATGTATTTCAAAACATAATTTTCAATTTGTGTTCATCGGAAGGTAATGATGCCGCTTTATGTGCATAGAAAGAAGGGCCAATTATGTCACTGGCAAGAGCGGAGCTCTTGAGTTAAATGCAATAATCGTACTCCTCAAAACGGCGCGCATGATCGAGGGGTTACCTATCCCGCAGCCTATCTTCAATCTCGGTATCTGCGGGACTGAACATTTTCAATCCCGCGGGATCCCGGTATTTGCGGGATCCCGCGTAGAAATGGATACTATTGACATAAGGTGAATGAAACAAAAAAAAATGAACAAAAAAATAGAAAAAATAACTCATAACACCAAGAAAATTTTCAACAGAATGTAGAAAGGAAATCAAAACTTTAATTACTTTGGTGAGCATTCAGTTGTGTTTTTTTTTCCGAAGAAAACATAACACATCTAATGTGTCGTTAGCCAAACTATTGCGTCCCGCAAATCCCGCGGATCCCGCGCTCGCAATCCCGCAACAAGCGGGACTGGAAAATAGCGCGGGATCTCGGAATACCGGGATCCTGGTATACCGGGATTGGAAGCCCTAGTACCTACTGGTCGGCGCACTAGTAGGTTAACCTTTCGGAGTATACTAGACTTAATTTAAACCCTTTTTCACTTGATATTCAGGAGACTTTATACTCTTTTTCACTACGACCCCAGAATTTTCGTTACCCAATGGAAGAAAGTTAACGTTGTCTCAATTAAGTCCTTACCCACGTACACTATTTTTATAATACAATAGTCCGTTTTGCGTTTGTATAGTAATAAATACAAAACAGAATATTAAAACCGTTCTATTTACATTTCATTCCTTACATAACTGTATTTGCAAATTTATTATTAAATCAGATTTAACTTTACCACGTAGTTAATAAAGTGCTATTTAGAATAAGTCCTCTATATCAGTTGCTTCCTTTAGTATTTCACTAAACCCTTATAAATGCGTGGCTAAAGTCCTGCCATCCAGGGCTTTACAGTATTTGATTGATACGGGTTCGTAGTATTATTAGCCAGCTCTAACAATATTATGAATAACCCAAGAGCTATGAAATCAGGTCACTTTACCTACAAATTCACGTTCATTTTGACCAGTCTTCATTGACCATCAGTGAAGATTAGGTTCAGTGCCAAATATGTTAAGTTTCATACAAATCTGACCCGATATCGAGTCATTAGTTCCATGTATTTACATTCACTGCCACCAACGTCCTATTGTATAATATTTTGACCCGCTTGAGTGTCAATGGCTATGGATGTATAAACGGGACGCTATTCAGCTAAGCAGGTCGTTATAGCGACTCCAGGAAAGTTGGCGCCACGCCGCAAAACCACCCCAATTCAAGAAGGCATTATAACCCTAGAACCTTTACATCCTTACAAATTAAAAGGAACTTTATGAAAGGGATGGTGGTTACGATGTTTTTATCTTTAATATTATACGAATAACACGGTGACAATAATTAGAACAGTGTAAATGACACTCGAAAATACTCGAAATAAGGTCTCTTTTAACTTGAACAGAGACATTCGTTGTAATGCTTTTTTTTCTTTTAAGCTGTGCCTCTTGTTTACGCTTACATAAGACTAGACGCCCTAATTTCGTTCCTGTCAAAAGTATTCTAATAAGAAAAACTTTATAAGTAAATCATTGGGAAGTTGCGTTTTTTAATAAAAAAAATTAACTTGCTTCGTTTAGTATGTTTAGCGCAAATCAGCCTAGTTGGTAGTGATCCTACCTTCGAAGGTAGCGGTCCCGAGTTCGATTCCCGGTAAGGCCAAAAAAAAAGTGATGAGCGCGCGAGCATTTGTTTTTGAGTCTTGTGTGTTTTTTATGTAGATATGTATTTTTATATTTATATACCTAAGTATGACCTAAGTACCTATGTTTTCGGTGCCTAGTACCCACAGCAAAAGCCTAGAGTATAGTTTGGCACCAAGTCAATGTGTATGATATTGTCCCCCGATATTTATTTATTCAGGTTCAAAATATGTGATCTATTTTCCTACTGTTTTCTGGCATCTGATTAAGCTGGGCACATTTATATTACGTCCGTGACATACAAAGATATGGTGTCACGTAGCAGGACTAATGATATCGTTACTAGTTCGGAAAAAAACTCGTACCTGATAGTTCGAGTTACATGAGTTTGAACTTTTCGGGATTTTCGGGACTTTCGGGACTTTAAGATCTAAAAGGGGTTAGATAGCAAGAGCGAGCAAAAGCGATTATTTAAACCAAAGATAATTTTACGAGCACGTGGAACAGGAATATAGAATCGGTATTCTATTTATAAATCCCAGGCAGAAAATGGAGTTATAAAGTATTTTGGACTTTATAATTGGGATGTTTGTTAATTTATGGACCCTTTCGGCTCAGCGGGAGATTCATTAGAGGTGTGGGTTGAAAATATGTTACGTATATCCTTAAATAACCAAGATTATATCACAGTACTGAAAAGTTGTAATTAAATTCTATGTTACAGCCTAAAAACAGGGACAACAAATAACTACCCAAACGCTCTTAATCTTTTTAAAATGGAGTTCTGTGAACATATTTTAAGAAGATGACAGATAGCTGCTGCTATATCTGTTTCCGTGAGTTGGTGAAGTATTTTTTTTACTTAGTGCTAGATAACCATATAAACGACGAAGTGAAAAAAGTTTCGCTGTGCGAAGAAAAGTACCTTTCTACTTATCATAACTTCGCGCTTAGACAAGTTGCATTTTACAATAGCTATGGACTTTGGAAAACTGCCAAATGTATGGAAGCGTCATAAGTCGACCTAACTTGTTCTACAAAAGAGTATATACATAAACGGAGTATTCATGACTTTAACCCTTCACTTGATCTTAAGAAGACTTACACCCTTTTTTACGAGAGCCCCAGAATTACGCTCTGAAAGCGACCGTCAGCTTACGTCAATCGTAAATTGTAGATAGCGGTAACGTTGGCAGAATGGATACATTTTGTATATGTATAGCGTAACGAATGATAGGGTGTGTCCTGGTTAAAAAAGTAATAATTCTAATTAGTCCGTCAGTAAAATTATCAAACAATATCGAACACGTATTTTTTGCTTTATCAAATCAATCAAAATTGACAATTATAACGCGCATCAAAGTTCGGGAGTGGGGGCTCGTGACGTCACAACGTGGTATAAAGTGTGCCTCGGCGTGACGTCACGCGAAACTTCAACGCACTTTATCTTCGTCATGTTTTGTTTAATTGACAATAGAAAAAATACGTGTTCAATATTTTTTGATAATGTAAAAGACGGACTAATTAGAATTTTTTAGGACACTAGCCTATTTCCAATGAATATTCATTACGTGAGTTATCTATCATTTACTTGTATAATATCTAACTTTTTGAACACCGAATGAGTCAATACGATAAACATCCGACCAACTTCACTCGAACGTCAACTTTTTGCAAACAAAACAAAAGTTCCGTCCATTTGTTTTTGTGGGGCAATATCAAGGACGAAAGCGGTATAATGTTCTTAAAATCCAAGAAACTGTGTCCCGTAAATTAGGTAATACTCGTAATGCCTCCAAGGTAAAATTAAGTACCTAGTTGGGCGCATTTTAAAAGTAAAAAGTAAAAAGTATTTATTTTCTCCACCACCAAGTATACAGTTTATGGATAACAGAGAGATAACTAGTTAACTTAACAATAGGACAGAACTTGTGCGGCAGAGACTGAGCCCGAACTAGGGGGAACCTGTATGCCAGGTCACCAGGTCTCCAACCCTCAAATGTCTATAGCGACAAGTATTGGTACGTGAAAACAATATTATTTACAGGGATAGAAAACCTCTATTTAAGTGATAGGCAACCAGTGTAAAAAGAGAACGGTGTCATTTGTCCAGGGTTGATTCCCGGTAAGGGCAAATGTTTGTGTGATGAGCGCGAGTATTTATTCCTGAGTCTTGGGTGTTATCTATGTGTTTAAGAACTTATGTATGTAGGTAAGTATGTTTATCAGTCTAGTATCCATAGTACAATCAAGGACTTTAATTATTATGCCACTATGGAACCCTGTCATAATGACACCGTCAAACCACATGACAGAAATTACGCTTAAATGAATAATTAACGTTATGCGACAGGGTTCCATAGTGGCATAACAATTAAAGTCCTTGATTGTACAAGCCAAGAGCTATAGCTTAGTTTGAGACTAGGGAATGCAAATAACCGGTTTTAACCGATTTTAACCGGTTATTTTCATTCCCTATTTGAGACTAGGTCAATTTGTATGAGGTGGTCCCCTGATATTTATTTATTTTATGACCATCGGCATTTGTAAAGAGTACATGCAAAAGAACAAGCGTGATAAAATCCCATTAGTTGAGATCATTTGGTATATCGTCGGTAACATCGTTCGTAACGGTACCGATTTCAGTTCCAATTATGTATCGAACTAAAATGCATAGAATAATTTAAGCTATCCTGGAATAATTATAGAATTTCCAATTTCAGCAAGTTCGGTTAACCTGTTGAATTATATACATTATTAATCACTGCTACTTTAATCGATGTTATTACAAATGGAAATAAACGGGAAGCATTCCGGTATCTTCATCGAATCATATTTATACGAGCTAGGATTCATGCGTGCTCTTAAAACCCTTTCGGGTTCGGTTAAACTCTGTTAGACTAGCACTTTCATTGCCAGCAACCCGCTAGGCGGGTTCTCTGAGGGCTCAGACAAGGTGCACTACGCTAACGTTTCTATTCGATTCGTTTTTAAACCAATCGCGTCACTGGAAGATGACGTGATACGAAAAGTCACGTGGTCTACCAGTGACGCGATGGGTTTAAAAACGAATCGAATAGAAATGTTAGTTAGCGTAGTGCATCTAGTCTGGGCCCTCTGCACGGGTAGCACACGTTGTATTTTCTCGCTTGTCGCTCAGTGCGTCTCTATCGTTACTGACTAGATAGAAAGGGAGATCCGATCGACAAACAAATCGCGGGCAACTTGTGCTAGCCGTGCTGAATCGTAGGCAGTTCGCTGTAGTGGAAAAACGCTGGAATCGCTTATGATCGTAGCGCTACGGTGGCAGCGAATGTGTCTAGGGTATACTCGTAAGCTACTAGCGAAAACGAGTGTATGCGAGTGAGGGAGAAGTACAAAACCGAAGGTTGTTTATGTGCTTTTGCCTAACCTAACGGGACACGACAAAATAATACAACGAATAAAAGGTTAGTATTTATACGGAAAGACATAAATAAAGAAGATGCAATCTTCACTTTCTATCTCACTCCGCGAGTACGATCTCTCAAGGCTGTTTTTGTTTGGCACCAGCACCGGTGCCAAACAAAGGAGTGAATGGTTGTTTTTAACTATTTTGTTGTGTTCTGTGTGTTTTCGTAGGTTTCGTAGACATCTATGCGCATGCACATTGCTCGAAAAGATGAAAATATAACCTTTCAACCGTAATAATTTCTTATAATACACTCATAGTCATTCTCATTTATTGATAATATTATAAAATATTACATGTCATAAAAGATAAACCGCCTTGATAAGGTACCTAGACACTCATTATGGAATCTTTGTCTGCTAAAGGTGACATGTGACTTGGTCGGGTTGTATGTATTATTATCTCATAGGGTGTACGCGAGTAGCTTATCTAGGTAATCCTGCCCTCCTACGGAAAAAAGGCACATCAATATAAATTGTATTGCACTTCCAACCTTATTATGACCTTTGAGAGTTTAATATGCTTGTAAGAATGGATTGCACTTGTGCCTTTTCTCCGTAGGAGGGCAGAATCTGTCTACGGCTATTTCTCAGTATGTGCTACGCCCGGGACGGGAGGTCTGGTGTAGCAAATGCCAGCAGCGTAGCAATTTTAACGTCGCATCGTGTAGATAGTAAAATTATACCGCGTTAATCTGTGTACCGCGGAATAAAATGTATAATGTTCATCTAGTGTTCATTTTGTGGTGGAAGGACCTTGTGCAGGGTCCGTCCGGATCCGGGGGTGTAAAAATGCCCGTGCGGCCTACTTACTGAATAATAGTACTTTATGCAACTGATACATAATGAGAGGCCTTAAAATAGGAAAGTAGTTTTATGAAACGAGCGTCAGCGAGTTCCATAATAGGATCACACGAGTGTTTTAAGGCCTAATTATGTACAGTTGTATACACTACTTTATCTACACACATATCATAAGTGGATAAGATGGGGTCAGAAGCCGACGACTTGTCGACAAAAATGGCGGCAAAACAAACTTGTGCAGCAAAAAATCATAGACAAACGAATGAAGATCCTATTCTCATGTCACTCAAGATCAAATGTCGTGCGGTTTATATTAAAAAAAACATACTGAGTTGACGTTTCGTATCGATAACTGTTTTAATATCTATGAATACTAGCATAGAGACCCTCTTGAGTTTTGACAGCTGTTCCAAATTTAAACTCATAACGTTTTAAAAATGGATACTGTAAAAATAATTGATATGGAACCTCGTTGGTGATATTAACTTTTTGGATTAACTTGTATCGTAATGGTAAAAAAAATACTTTATAACTTTATTTTGTTAGAGAAATAATGTTATAAAGTGTTTTTTTTTTTAATTTCGGTATTGTGTTTATAAAGTATGCCAATATAAATTCGTTTATAATTCGAACTTTACGATATGAGAGTAGATAAATATATATAACTAACTATCACACAAGATGGCGCTGATCCTTAAGTTAATTGCGCTACTCAAGCGAGCAAATAGCGTTACAAAAGCCATCGAGATACCTAAGTCAACAGCAGCCGGAAGCCAGGCTAACGAGCAATCGATGAGCGCGCATGGCAGCCAACAAGACGCTGTAAAGAGTTCGTCACATCGAGCTTCACGACGACTTGGCGTGACATTTAAATGATACTAAAATCTTTTTATGCCATAGACGGGTACAGAATTCATAAATATGTGTACACTAAATATAGTACTAAATACCTTGTCTATTTAATGTCGTTTAAACTGCCATATATGAATCGCCACAGTGTTTAAAGTGACAAGGTACTAAAGTGTATACATATTTATGAACTCGACTGTACCTGTTATTTTATCGAAACACCTTTTAACGACCATGTAATTGACAACATTTTAAAAAAAAAAGCATTTTGGTTTTTTCACTTTTATTATAGCTGGTTAAAAATTAGACTACCCCTTGTTTCTCGGTTTTTCTTTATTTAACTTAAATTCGTCGTTAATAATTTATAAAAGAAATAGTCATTAAAAAGACCGTATATACAAAGTTAGGAATACTGATATCGTGATCTTAGCATGATATAAAATTAAAAAGGTAACTTTCAACAGAAACAGAGGCCCTACTTTGAAAATCGAAGTTCGAAGTTACGTTAGCTCCATCCCTTTCTCTTGATTTAGTCTCGAAGGACGAGTGACAGAGATGTAGCTAACGTAACTTCAAACTTCGATTTTCAAAGTAGGGCCTCAGAACTGACTGTCATGTCATGTCACTTGTCAACCATAACAACTGTAACAACATGAATTCGTCGACTTTGGGCAGATTGCGGCTACCCGCTTTTACAAATCCATCAGTCACTTTCATTTTTAATAGCGTATATCAAAACAATAGTATTACGAGAATCGAAAGCGTGTCGTTAGAATCAAGTAATCCGCCAGACAGATGAAAAATGGACATGACAGTTGTATATTTTTTTCAATTCCTATGGTAATAAATGGACTAAGGGCACTATAAGTGTATTCCTAACATTCACAATCCAACTTTTTTACTGTTTTTCCCAAATATAAAAAAAACTACTGCATAAAAAAATCCAAAAATATTTTTACTGTAATCAGCAGCATAAAATCTACAAACGGTATTTTATTTTACTACTTTAGCACATATGAATTGTTGTCAATTACGCAGAATTTTCATTTCATCAAAATGCATATCTCACCGCACTCACTTTTTTTGGTGGCCACATGCAGCCACGTGCCTATCTTAACTTCAAATCAAATCAAATCAAAATATTTTATTGCATGTCACATTAACATATTTATAGGTGGAACATAATAGGAGGTTTGCATGTGACGCCCTGCAAGGGCACAGCAACATCAGACAGAGAGCAGCTATACAATACAATACAATATAATATCTAGTTACTAATTATTTTCTAAAACTACTTATACTAATTGCGGTCGTGTTGGATTATAATTATGTGTATGCGACATCTAAGAATTCTTTCAAATTATAAAAGCAATTATTTATTAGAAATAGTTTTAAGATTTTATTAAAGATCTTGGTATCTTCTATGCATTTAATATACATATATATATTATATATTTTATATTTTATATATATATATATATTTAACTTTCGTAATTGATGTTTAAGATATGTTGAAAAAAATGTGGTTTCAGCAGAAAACAGCGTTCAATGAAATGATATTCGATGAAATTATAAGTTACCGGCATAGAGAAGGCGAACGAACACACAGGAACTGGTGGTAAGTGGGACCGAAGACCCATAAACATTTGAATTCTTAAGACTACATCTTAAGATTACAATCCTAAGATTGTTTGCCAACCCTGAGGACTAAGATGGAATGCCTCTATGCTAGTAACTTCACCGACCAGGATGGACCCTGCGCAAGTTCCTATCACCACTAAAACTGCTTAAAAAAATAATTCGTTTCCAAGTTTACAAAAATTTAGACAAACAGACGCGGGCGAAATTGTTTTTTCACAACACTGCTCGGAAATATCGCCATAGATGGTCTTGTTTGGGGTCACAAAACGTCACTTATAAGGACAGACCAAGAATGTTTTTGTCGGCGTGTTTGCTCATTGGTCGAGAACATTGTTGTCCAACTTTAAGAACCAATGAAGATCAATCAATCAATTTTTATGTCATAGCTCCTTAAAATGAAAAATTGAAATCGACCAATCAGAACATACTATTTTGTGTCGTAAAATATTATGTGTATTTTTGCTAAAAGATACACAGACTAAAAACTATGTCACTGCTTTTTTTTAAAATGTAATTCAAACTTGGCCCCTAATCTCGAACCACTAGAGATGAAATTACATGGGAGATATGGCGAAACAAATACAATTTTATATGGAGTTGACATCTTCATCTCGCATGTTAGTTTAGTAATCTCGAGTGCGACCAGAATAGGGGTCCAGATTAAAAAAAGTTATCTATGGTAAAATTGGCGGTGATGTCACATGTCAAATTAACATGAATTAAAATTTGAGTTTTGAATATGAATTTTTATTTTATTTACTCTCAGTAGTTGTGAAAAGCACTATGTCTGCCTCGGTAGAAAGTGCAATTTATGGACTCGTACACTAGAGGGCCTCAACTACGTTTCGGCCCTCTATATGACTCGTCCAAAGATCGCGTACTTTCTATCCTCTGCAACAATGTACTATAGAAACAAGATACGAGATGTGAAAGTTTCTGAGGGTGTTTGGTTATTAATTTTAACTCCTTCAGTTAGTAAGGCGGTAAGTTATCGCCGACACGTACAAAACTTCGTCCCAAACAAATTAAACAAAAAATAAAACAAGCGACCAAACAAAACAGTAAAAAGTTTGTTTAAACCTCTTTCATTTTACTTTGTAAATGGAAGTCAATTTCACGGAACCGACAGGGCAACAAGAAACAACTCAGTCAGAAACACATAAATCCAAATTGGAGACAGGCTAATTGCAGCTTTATGTTTTAATACGTAAAGTCGTAACTGATAAGGTTTGAAGTTGCAGTTACGTTATTATGCTTTCGAAGTATACAACGATGAAAATGTTACGCTTCAGAAATGAGACCGTTTTGTAGCTTTGTTTAATTATTGCAAGCGAACAGATAACAAACACTTTAAAATTCATAAGTCATTTTTAACTCCCGTGAAAAAATGTTATTTGGTTTGGTAACTTAGAAAGGATGGATGGAAAAAGAGTTACGAAAGAGGTATGGCGAGCGAGAGTGATGGGGTTGTTTAGTACATGTACTAAGAGCCAAAAATAATTAATTCCCGTCACTGTACTAGAACGAACTATTCCGTGAAGTTTCTGCTCTTAGTTCATTTAGTACACGCGGAGCAAGAACCGAACAGCGGCTCTATTCAACACGGTAAAAACAATATCGTATTTGATCTGTTATCGCATTGTCAACGTTTTGATAGCTCTTATTTTCTTGACAGTAATGGCGGCTTACGTCATAACAATAACATAACAGGAAAACTACGATATCGTTTATACCGCCTAGAATAGAGGCGCAGAGCAGGCAGAGCAGTGAGTGACACTGACAGCAAAGCCGGCCATTCATTCGGTCAAAGGAGCATGAACAGACCAGTTTCTTCCACTGTACTAGTGTACTAAAAGAACTAAAATACCAAATTAGATCGATTGTACTAGTTTGGAGCGATGCGCTCAGTGAACGAGCGCGCACAACTCTAAGAGTGAATGGATATGTCGGTAGGGGACGCCCTTGATGCACGTACAGTGATCAGATTCGCGATGTACTGAATAAGGGTCAAATGGAACGGATCTCAATTCCAACGCGGTTTTGTTTGTTAGAAAGTAATTTTAATTGGGGTGTTTCTTAGCTAGAATTGATGATAATATGTGGCGTTATCTATGAAAAGCGACCTTATTGTCGATGGCGCTTCCGCCATTATTAAAGATGCTCTGATATAAATACAACGTCGCGTGACGCAGTGCGGCGTAAGCGCCATCGACAATAAGGTCCCTTTTCATATATAACGCCACATATGGTTATGCCATTTAAGAGATATCAGCTCTGATAGTTGGGGTCGCCATGCCGTCCAACCAAAGAAGGTGGCTAACTGCAGTAGTCAAAGCATTGTAAACTCTATTGGGAACCACATAAAATTTAAAATGCTTATACTATTACTATACAGTTAGCTACTTTCTTTAGTAGGACGGCAGCATTATATACGCGTTTTACTCTATTTAATAGTTACAATACAATACACTACTTTATATTGCTCACCACAAAGAGTTACAATTTGAAATAAGTAATAACAACTCTATGTACATGGTAACCAACAGACGGTCTAATCGTTATATAGCGATCTCTTCCAGATACCCCTGATAATAGAAGAGACGTCCAAAAAGTACATAAAGCGGTAAAGCTATTCAGATTCATCAGCCGCGAGACGTCCACTGCTGGACAAAGGCCTTTGCCAAGGTATTCTACAACGATTCCTCTGCTGCTGTCATCCAGCGGTTTCCCGCGAACTTTATCAGATCGTCGATCCACCTTGTGGAAGGCCTGCCGACACTTCGTCTCCCGGTTCGCGGTCGCCACTCAAGAACCTTCCCGCTCCAACGGCCATCAGTTCTACGAGCAATGTGCCCCGCCTATTACCACTTAAGGTTTTGCAATTCGCTGAGCTATATCAGTTACTTTAGTTCTCCTGCGGATCTCCTCATTCCTGATTCGATCTCGCAAGGAGACAGCCAGCATAGCTCTTTCCATTGCCCTTTGAGTGACGTTGAGCCTTCTTATGAGGCCCATTGTGAGCGACCATGTCTCAGCCATTCCGAATTGATCAAAATTCCGAATTTTCATATTTCCGAACACATTTTTTTGATAGGAGATTTAACTTTTTGTTATCGCTTATAAACTCACTGCGCTCACTAGAGTCAAGCAGTTTAAGTACCTGGGACATTATGTTACCGATGACCTTAGGGATGATGTGGACATGGAAAGGGAACGCAGAGCGTTGTCGGTTAGGGCTAATATGTTGACCCGTAGATTCGCTAGGTGTTCAGACGCGGTAAAAATCACCTTATTCAAAGCGTACTGTACATCTATGTACTCGGGTAGTCTGTGGGTCAAGTATACCTAAAAGTCGCACAATGCTCTGCGGGTCCAATTTAATAACAGCTTCGGGGCGCTGTTACGGCTACCCCGATTCTGCAGTGCCTCCGCCATGTTTACGGAAGCCCGAATGGATGGTTTCCATGCTATCCTGAGGAAAAAAGTAGCATCCCTCCTAGGTAGAATGAGGTGTAGCAGTAACAGCATCCTGAAGATGATTGCGGGCAGGTTTGATTGTCCCTTAGTGGTGGGTCTAATCAGACTAGTAAAATCAAAATTAGATTTTAACTTTTAAGTAGAATTAGTTGTAAATTACTTTTAGTGTTTTTGTGTTTGGTATTTGTCCTAAAATCGTCTTTGTAATTGTAATTGTTAACTAACCCGATATGGATCTCGTTGTCCGAAATAAAAGTATTTTGATTTTGATTTGATTTGATAAATCAAACCTAACCTAACCTACGTATGACAGTTAAATTATGCATTTAATCTAAAATAGCTCCAGCGTAGGTAATAGCTTTCGGAAAAATTAGAATTCGGAATTTTAAGGTGTACCCCTCAGCCATTAGCTGCATCAAACACGCTCTAACATCTAGTCATGTCTCATTTAATCCTAAGCAAAATAATCTAAATAAAAAACCCTAAAAATTCCATTAACAATTATTTTTACAAAGTAAAGGAGGCTGAAAGAAAATTGTGAAAAGAACCGAGCGGATGAGGGCCGTTTTAACAAGTTTTTTTCCTAATAAAGTGGATTTCAGCGTACCTTTAGTTGAAAGAGTTGGCTTTGAAATTTAGCCGCGAAGTTTTTTCGTCCGTGCTCATTAGGAGGGAACGTGATGGTGTGATGAGGTTTTTCTACTTGGAAAAAGGGTATTTTGTGTTTTAACGCGTTTGAAGTGTTAATATTATTTCAGAGATGATAATGATAAAAGTTGACGTCAAATATATTTTTTGAGTGAAGCTTTTGTTCTTTTTGCACCGTCATTATTTGCTTATAGAGATTAAACAAACCGGTCAAGTGCGAGTCGGACTCACGAGCAGAGGCGAGGGTTTTGTAATACCCGACTCAAGCTTGGCCAGTTTTTATTTTTTGTTGGTTTTCTTTGAGGTTTGAACTACAATCAAACCAGATTTGACGCTTTTACTATTTCACTTATCTTACTATTATAAATGCAAAAGTTTGGATGTTTGTTACTCACTCACGCCAGAACGACTATTTTGACTATTTTGACGACGGATTTGGATGAAATTTGAGATGGACATAGATTAAAGTCTAGAATAGCACATAGCCTACCTTTAATCCTGAGATTTAAAGGTTGTCTGGAAGAGATCGCTATTTAGCGGTAAGACCGCCTGTTGTATACATAGTATAGTTGGAATGTATACTGTTCCGTGTTTTGTTTTTTTTAGTGTTCAATAAAGAGTAGTTGTATTATATTGTATTGTATTAATCACTGGTCCCGTGGGAAGGCAAAATTACAAATTCTACGCGGACGCAGTCGCGGGAAGAAACTAGTTTTAAATGAAATCCGTTATAACACGTATTCTGTAAACAGAACAACTGCGGCTATCAAGTACGGTTCACAAGATACAGCTGTTTAAAGATAGGACAGACGGACAACAAACGC
This sequence comes from Acleris literana, assembly GCA_946894065.1. Classification (NCBI taxonomy): domain Eukaryota; kingdom Metazoa; phylum Arthropoda; class Insecta; order Lepidoptera; family Tortricidae; genus Acleris; species Acleris literana. The sequence continues at coordinate 14,974,012 of OX335684.1, read as the reverse complement.
TTTCTAATAAGGTCCTGTGTTCACTCTTTGGGTACGGAATTCCAAAAAAGAATATTATGATGCAACAATGCGACTCCATTATTCAAAGTCAAAGTCAAAGTTCTTTATTCTTCAATTGGCCTATGAATGTCAAAAAGCATTACCACTGGTTCGAAAAATAAAACCTTTGCCCCGAGAAGAACCGGGATACGAAACTAGGCAAGGCATTGAGGTATATTAACTAGAGGGGCAGTAACCACGCATAACCCGTGACACTTCAGATGAGCCTGCAGGCTCATAGCGGCCATTTGTCAAGTTAGTTGTCAAACGGACACCGACCGTAAAAGAAGCTGAGAAAAATGGGGAAATTTGCGGTGTAACAGTGCTTATCAAAGTCTGAAAGACACACTAAGGCACAAATCATTACTTTTCACAGGTTAATTTATTGTTTCTGTATCTAAATTAATGTAATTAACAATAAAACTTTAATAAAATATCAGATATTATTATTATAGGCCCAGTGTTGCAAGTAAAGCATTGTTTCATATCCCCGAGTTCTCGGGGGAATTTAATAATTTCGGCCATCCGTGAAACAAATAAAATTAGTTCTAATAATTACACTTGTGGGCGCTTAACTTGACTGCTTGAACATTAACAAGTTACGTACTTAATAGTGGTGCGGTGTAGTCTATTTGGAGTTCTTGACTTTAACGGAAAACAATCAAACTCAACAACTCAAAACCACAGTATATATATACATATGTAAAGCTAAAGCAGTAAAGAAGCTAGGCCTACTTTTCGAGATAAATACCTATTCTCCAAATGAGCGTAAAGAATGTCCTTTAAAATATTATCAAAGAATTTACTCGATTTTTTGGGGGGAAATTTCATGTTCTAGGCAACACTGAACTTTTCATATCAGAGGGCCCTGCAAAGATGCACTACGCTAACTAACGTTTCTATTCGATTCGTTTTTAAACCAATCGCGTCACTGGGAGATGACGTGATACGAAAAGTCACGTGGTCTACCAGTGACGCGATTGGTTTAAAAAAGAACCGAATAGAAACGTTAGTTAGCGTAGTGCATCTTTGCAGGGCCCTCTGGTGAGCTCGCCATCTTTGTCTATTCCATATGACTGCTTTCTACTAGTGTATTATTGTAAAAGAGATAGATATAGTTTATTTGTTTAAATATTATTGGTTTCAAAGCTACGTCGCGATTATTAGTAGTTGGCACGTTTTATGCGTCGCTTTTGATTGACATTTGCTTCTCTAATTAATATACCTCAATAAGGCAAGGTATATTTTTTTCAAATTATCTCTTGGAAATCATAATTAATGCATTGTCATTATGGTTTACATTTTCCAAACTTCAACCCATTCCCATTACGAGAATAAAACCTCTGTTCTACACGGCAAAACCATTTTGTTAGCATGTTATCGTTTTGTCATTACGATGGCTCTTATTTACTAAACAGTAATTACAGCTGAGTTAAAAAGAATACTTATGTCAAAAGCAACATTGTTTTAATCTAGTAAGAATAGAAGGTCAGTTTAAAAATCGCCAGTGCCTCATACATAGCTTTATCGTAGCAATTATGTCCATTTTGTCACGGCATTTTATGAAATACAATTATTATTAAAAAAATCGTGCTCTTTCTAGAGTCTGACCAGCGAATCGTGACACAAAAAAAGGCGGCAAATTCAAAATAATCACTACCTGGTAACACGAAATGCATAGCGACTGGATAGGTACTCATAATGTGACAGCTTGTTTCATACGTAAAATTGTTGCCATATCAAGAATTTAAAAAAAATGCTATTGTCACGATTCGCTGGTCAGACTCTATAAAAGCATGATTATTATTTTAGTACTACTATAGTTTGTGGCGGACTCTTGTGCCTATTTTGCGTGTATTTTAGTACTAATAGGTAAATAAAAATATGGACGTATATTAAACATGGAAGTTAGTTAAGAAGAAGAAAGAAGTTTAAGTTAAAAATTTAAATTAAGTATAAATATAATTAAAGGAAAGTTGGTCGAGTAAGATTATTTCACATTATTTCATATTGAATAATAAGCTTAGTTTTTTATGTAACTAGTTAAAATTAATTATGTAGGTACCTTTATATGTATAATCTCTCCATGGCTGACCACGGGTGAGCTCAAATTCAGCCTAGCTGTGCTCACGCCCTTTACATTACGCAATATTTGTCTCTATCTATGTAAAATGTCTAAATGTAATGAAATAAATGAATTTGATTTGATTTGATTTGATTTGACATGAAAAACTTAATTTTCAATACTCTAACGAGACGCATCATAAGATGAGTGACAAAATCATAAGATGAGTCCCTAAAAAAGAAGAACGTCCTTCCTACACACGTTGTGGGACTCGTCTCATAGCAACGAAAACCTTTATTTCGATACATAATAACACTATTCAATCTTGTTGTCATATACCCTGGCTGTAAACAATGCGGTAATCGTTGGTATATTATATACAGTATAGTTTACCCCAATACGGCTGTTGAATATTATACTATGTACACTATGTTGTGTCCCGGCTGTCGGGATTGGGGATTTGGGGAATACTAATTGAGTTATAGGTCGGGAGGCCACTGCAAAATGAATATCCCACCTTAAGTCAAATTTTTAGTTTCCGTCTGTTTATTTTATCGTAATTTTCATTAGTGTGTTTTGTTCTTTAACCGTTTACTTTTCAGGATTTTTATAAGACAAAACTAACGTAGCCTACGTAGGCACTATGTGTTTTCAAATTTTATAATAAGTTAATGGTTTAAAAAAAATGCGTTTCTAACTTATACAATTAAGACAAATGGGAAATATAACTTCAGACTTGCAAATTCATAGCCTCGCGGCGCATTTAAGCATGTTTTGTGGACAAAATAAAAACTATTAAAAAACACGAATAAAACAAAAGTTCAATCGAGCTTACGCTCTTAGTAAATCCAGAGTATTAATAGTACCTATTCGGCTGTCTATCGCTGTCACACTCTCTCCCAGTATCTGTCAGTAACCATCTGTATATTTTTTATGCCAGAGTGAGTAATAGCGATATAGACTCTGACACTGGTTTTACTGTACACACATTGTCAAACCACAGATATCTTGGTGATCCGGCTGTCTTCACAAAGTAGCACATGTTTCAATTCTCCTTAGCAACAAAGGAGACATTGTCTCGAGTGAAACCAGCCGGTTAATTGTCTCTGCTACTCAATTCCGTGTAACGCTAAGCCGAACCAACGTTAAACCCACACACATCGAGCTCAGTTGAAGTTAACGCAAATAGAATTCGGTTAATACATCCCTGAATTGAGGCGCAGCCACACCGGATGCGTGCGCGTAGACGTGACGAGCGCGTGCGCTTTCCACTGCGTTGTATAGTTACATGTCGTATGAGAATTCATACAATTTACCGCAGTGGAAAGCGCACGCGCACGTCACCTCTACACGCACGCATCCGGTGTGGCCGGGCCTTTATCTTTGATTGCGAGTCGTTAGAGATTCACACACCCGTAGTCACAAAAAATACTGCGTTCAATACAGCCTTGTGATTGGTCCTTTTTGACCGACCATTTGTTTATGTGACGATTTGAACCACCCTGTGCGTTCGTGAGCACTGTGAGACCTCATACTGACGTTTGTGAATACGGGTGACAGTCACCACAGATCCTTGTCAAACCGGTGCAAAAAGAAAGATGTTGTAAGTTTAACGTGCATATATGTGTTTTTTTAAAGGTAAACGAGCACACTGGCCAGTGGCCACCTGATGGTGGTAAGAGTATTTGTATTTGTATTTTGTATTTGATGGTAAGTGGGATTTGTGACACAGACATTCACATTCTCTAGATTACATGTAAAGAATGCAATCCTAACACCGCAAATGCTTTGCCAACCCTGAGGACTAAGACAGAATGCCTCCATGCTAGTAATTTCACCGGTGTATTACCAGCACACAACAATGCAAACACTGCTGCTTGGCGGTAGGTTAAAGGATAAGATGGTGATAGCGATCCGGGCGGATCTTGCACAAGGTTCTACCACCACTAAAATGTGTATCTGTATGTATGTCTTTGGCATTATACCCAAAGGGATAGACCTATTGGGTTACGGTTCTTTTTTAAAGAAAGTTAAATTATCGGAATGGTTCTTACATTGGTCGATTCATGAAATTCGGTGGAGCCGTATGAGAAATATCAGCTGTTAAAGTAGGGGTCGCCGTTATATCGAAGGTATTTTTAATCTATTTAATCGTTCTTTGTAAGGTAGGCCATCCTGCAGTGGGATCCCGGATTATTTTCAAACACGAAACGCTAACAGTTCAGTTTATTATGTTTAAGAGCGGAAGTAGCCGAGTGGCTTAAGTAATCGACTCGTGATCGTATGGTACCGAATTCGAACCCCGCGGTCACCATGTGCCAATAAGTTTTTCTAACTTAAGTCCATTACCGGATGCTCTTAAGGTGCGTACAGAATATGCGCGGCCGCCGCGCGATCCAATGTTCGAGTAATTATTCATAATCTGTACGCGCCTTTAAGGTGAAGGAAAAACATTGCGAGGAAACCTGCACATTCGAACCGCTAATTGTGTAAGAGGGTAATTGTATAAAAGATCCTAAAGGGTCGAAATTTATCCGAAAAGGGCCCATCTGTAAAATAAGATAAGGTAGCTCATCCTGCAGTGGGCTCCCGAATTATTTACAAACATGAAACGCTAACAGTACAGTTGTAACGACTATTATGACGACATGATTTAATTAAGTCCACGCGCTCCATTGTTTGGCAAAGGAGAAAATGCCATTATTGGCATAGCAGAAACGGCATTCAATTTTGCAATACACCGGGCAAAAGTATGTCGAACAATGCTCAGTTAAGGGTTCCGCCAATACGAACATCTCAAAAAACGATCTCCAAAAACCGTATTAGCTAATTTTCAATTTAGAGATATAAATAATTGGTGCTATGCTTTAGAACAAATGAAGTCTACTAAGGTTATTTGTGCTTTAATTTAAGATGTTTTCTAGATTTTTAACGGGCAGGAATACGGAAGTCTAACGAAAATTACACTTTTACAGTTCAGACCCCTATCCCGATAATTACCTTAAAAAAACCGTATTAAATTTTTGGTCTTTGTAAGTGGTATAAACATATAAGTTATTTAAATTATTGCCTTGTGACTTTCATATTTTCTGAGAAAAAGAGAGTGCGAGATATAGGCAGACCAATGGACATCGCGAAACTGTTCCTTAGTTTGACAACGGACTCCTAAAATCACTTGGGATAAAAAAAAATTTAGACAAGTTACTACTTGAACTTACTTTGCTGCAAATGTAATCTACTAGGGTGAGGGCACCAAAGATGGACACTTTTAGCTGACTTTTAATGGACACTTCACTCTTCATTCAAATTTCTTACGGTCCTAAATGTATTGTTGCAAAACAAATGAATAACCCTTATCTTCTGTAAAATAAGAGTCAAGTGTCCACCATTGATCCTTGTCCATTACTGGTTCCGTCACCCTACGCTTCCCTAAAATGAATGTATCGAATAACTAACCATCCTGCATAAAATATGTTTACGCAGTGTTGGGTAGAAGTACCGGTTTTGGAGGTCCCCAAACTTTTTTGTCTCATAGACCACTTGGCATTTGTTTCGGTTTTGGGTGGACCCCCTGCTTACCTAATATTTACGTTATCACGTAAAAACTAAGCAAAAATCTTCGGGTTTTTTGCACGGATAACGTTGGAGGTCTAGCCGGCTAAAAATTGACACAGGCTACAATGATAATTTAGCGCGTAAAAAGATTTACAAAGTAATAAACTAGACATAGAAAATTTTAACATAATTTATATAAATATATATTTGTTTATTTATATATTTATAATATATATTTGTTTATTTATATATTTATAAGAAAGTATTGCGTAAGTAGGTAGGTACCTACTTTCTGTGTATGAATATGTATTATTCCATTAATGGAAAGCCAAAATTAAAGTCACGACCTGCTTGAATGGGATTCACGGTCGTGGACCCACATTTTCATTTCATGGACCCCCATTTATTTTTTCATCTCATATGGACCCCTTGCAGGTCTTTGTCGAACCCTGGGGGTCGATATAGACGACTTTGGGGATTACTGATGTAAAGCATTATGAAATTACAAACATATTTTTATATTTTATCTATAAATTCATCTTCAGCCTTAACTATTTATGAATTTTATTTTAATCTTACAGTATTTGTGATACTCATTTCAACCTTAAGTGGCCAAAAAAGGGTACAGTGGCCAGAAACGGTACTACTACCCTGAGTAGGTACGGGCTCTTTCACGCGTCAAAATCTATCACCGCTTCCCAAGACGAGACCGCTGCTGAGATAATAAGATAAGGCCACTGAAAACCAGCTTCGAGGTTTATACCGTGACATATACCTCGACGTGACGTCACAGAATCAACCATGGCAACATTATGCTACAGTTGTATTTGTTTATTCCTTTCCTTCTTTGTTGTTCAAAATTGATTTCAGTGTTGCCATTCTAAAATAAAAATGTCAGGGGGACAATCTGAAATACATTGATCTAGTCCCAAATTAAACACTAGGCTTGTACAGTCAAGGACTTTAATTGTTATGCCACGATGGAACCCTGTCGCATAACGTTAATCATTCATTTAAGCGTAATTTCTGTCATGGGGTTTGACGCTGTCATTTGACAAGGTTCCATAGTGGCATAACAAAAGTCCTTGACTGTACTATGGGTACTAGACAACGATATAAATAGAGGAATAGATACTTAAATACATTGAAAACCTCCAAGACTCAGAAACAAATACTCGCGCTCATCACACAAATATTTGCCATGGAGTCGAACCCCAGGACCGCTAGCTTCGTAGGCAGGGTACCAACTAGGCTAGCGCGTCGTTATGATGTTTAATAGTTCTGTTTATATTTCTTATGCTCGTCAAATAAATGTTTCTATTCATATTCTATAAAACATCGTAAGAAACAGTCATGTGTCTGAACCTTTAGCGACCTTCATCAGGTTATCGGCCCAGTTTCCGACGGTATACCTATACCGGTCCCTCTTCCGGCACAGAGCCGCCGGCTATGCCTATTCGTATATCCGCCCACTGCCACTGCCACCTAAATTTATCTTCAGGGCTTCTCCGGTTATTTCAAGATTTCTGCTAACTTCAGCCCCGCTCACGGTTACTTAACTTAATTATTCTAACGGCTTCGTGGTTTTAGTATGCGCTGAGTAGCTTATCTCTTTTGTTTTTTTTTAGCAGCCCAAGCCTTTTCACCCGACTTTGTCAGAAGGGTTATGTTTTTCGAGTGTATACCAGGTGACTTCAAATTGGTAATACAAAATCAATGTTTTACACACATATTTCCTATACTAAACACCTCTTCTAAGTCCCACGCTGCTAATTTAATTAAAAGTCCTTTTCTAAGTTTCAATTTATCCTAATTTTTTTGACTTAATGCTGTTTGACCCTACGACTTTGCTTAAATTAGACTGATAACAAGTTAGGTGTTAAAAATTAAGTGTTAAGTTATAAATTTGACGACGCGTTGGCTTAGTTGGCCGTGACCCTGCCCACGAAGCTAGCGGTCCTGGGTTCAAATCCCGGTAAGGGCAGATATTTGTGTGATGAGCGGGAATATATGTTCCTGGGCCATGGATGTTTTCTATGTAACTTGAGGCCCCTGGCATTGCTGACGTTTATGGGCGACGGTGACCGCTTGCCACCAGAAGGTCCGTCTCCTCGTTAACTTGTAAGTTAGGTACTTGGTAATTTCGAGATCTCTGCTAACTTCCTGAGCCCTACCGACTGTTATGTTAACTTAGTTCTTACGGCTTCGTTACTTTAGTTTGCGCTGGGTTGCTTTTCTCTTTTGTTTTTATTGAAACTTGGAACCTTTTAATGAAGCTCGTAGAAGCGGTACCTACTGGATGTTTTTGTACCCTTAAGTTATCGTTAATAAAACAAGCTATAGCTACTACCGCGATCCGCTAGCTACCGCTACAAATCGCGTTGGTTCGCGTTATTTATTGTTTATTTATTTCGCCTTTTTCGTTTCTCAGCCTTTTTGGTATTGCGGACTTGTTCATTGACCGGTTAGAGTTTGTAATTTCTACTGACAGTTTTGAATTTTGAATTCGTTTTTGTTAGATCCGTTCCTTGTTTTGGGAATGTCATTCATTCTCGTACTCTTGCCTTGATACAACAGAAAAATTTAATAATTTCTAGTCATCCCAAGTTTCACTATAACTGAAGCCAGCTTCGAGTGTCGCGTCCGGTGTAGTGATACGTGGAGGCCGTTTCTATTACGCCGTGGTCTCAATTGAGGGCCGCACGTTTTAGTGCTGTTGTCTTCTGTGTGTCCGGATAGCGGGTGAGTTGGTTTTTGTTGCCGAACAAGTCTTCACAGTCCTCCAATCTAAGGAAGCCTTTCTTCCGTCCCTTTCGTTCAATTTTGTGAGTAAAGGTGTCCTTTGCAGCACCTCCGTTTACCCCATATCTTCCGACTCAACGCCCCGACTGAAGATTTGGACGACTGGATTCAGCGTGCGGTTCGCCGTCAAGTTCGCTGGCAACGGGTCGTCGTCTGCGGCAGCGCCCGCAGGTTTTACCCGCTGCGACAGTTGCGACGAACGCAGGGTGGTTACATCTTCACACGGCGACAAGCAACGGCGGATATTCGCAGGACAGTTACTATTTCGTTGATTTTTTACTTATTAAATTCTAATGAGTCCGCGAACTCACCCCTAACCTACCTAAGGTTATTCATTCGGTTTCATTTTGGCTATAAATGTTATAGAATCCCTAGACCTTTTTTCCGATCAAAACCATAATTTGTTATCCCAGTTTTATAATACTTCGAACATATCAGTTTTAATCATGAAGCGCTTCTTGCATTTTAACAGATTCTTGTTGTTTTAGTTCGAATCAGAATTACCTTTAAATTGAATACAAGTTTTGGCCTGACCGTGTTCAAATGTGGTCTTTCACCCTTTATTAGGCAATGTTTTTTTAAACTAGGAAATTTTTTTTATGTGACAATCCGCAGACCGTTTTGTGTTAAATTGTTTTGATACGTATGCTAAGTTCCGTAACAGCCTAGTGATCTTGTTTTTATAGTTACGTTGTATGTAGTTTGTTTTAATTTTATCATTGTGTGTTCTCCTTATTATATAACCTTGTTGAATTTCGTTCGGTTTTATTTTATTTATACAGGTCCAAATTTACGTGCTGATGGTTTTATCACAACCATCCCGTGTAGTGTTCCGTGCCTTTTATTTTTATGGAGCGCTACAAAATGGCGTCCGAAGGTAAGTGATTTTTTCTATATTTACTTGTTTTGGTGATAACATTAATTTTTTTTGTGTCGTCAGTGGAAGAATTGGTCATTCTGTCCAATAATTTTTTCCTTAACTACTAATCCGTTATGTTGTGTTTTAGATCTACACACCCGTCGACCTTTTTGCTGTCGTGAGGCTTTGGCTGCGCCTTGCATCTTTTCACCGAGGATTCGAACTTAATCCCTGGGAGTCTGTTTCTTGTTCTGATCTGTAATTTATATGGATTTTTTTTTTAAAAAAATTAGTGTTAAACCATCCCATTTTAAAAACTGTGTTTTATTGGTTGCTAATAAAGATACTTGGTGTTTTTATTCCCTTCCCTTTCTGATGTTAGTTTGTAAGACGTAGGGCACAAACAAGGTAAGTCGCTTTGATTTTCTTCTACCATACCTTACGTTGTTTGTTCACAGGGGCTTCCAATCGTGTTAGAGTTCTAATCTTTTGATCGTTTTGTGTTTGTTGTTTTTCTCCCTCTGTGTAATCTTTAGAATGGAGTTGTCAGATTCAGCTATGGTGACGCCGCAGCGTTTGACCCCACCAGCTCTTCCTGTTAAGAACCCTGATGAGTTTTATGATTCACAAGATGCCATTGAGCCCACGCCTTTGACATGTCCGATGAGTCGACGTTGTTCCAAACAGGAGTCCCTCCTCAAGTGGAATATTAAGTTTGATGGTGAAGCCTGTGTTAGGGAGTTTTTCCAACGCGTTGAAGAGGAACAAGAGGCCCGAGACGTTCCGCTAGACTACGTTGTGCGTCGGTTTCATGAACTTCTTTCGGACACTGCACTTAAATATTTTAGATCAATAAGGTGTCCCGGCTTGACGTATCATCAGGTCAAGGGGGCGTTCCTTCGCACTTTTGATGTCATTGATTATGACTTCAAAATCGAACGAGAATTGCGTCAATTGCGTCAGAAACCAACCCAGACGGCGAGGGATTTTATAATCTCTGCCCGCGACCTGAACTCCAAACTACGTGTTCCGGTTCCCGAAGCGGATTTGTTCACCATCGTGAAGTACGGCTTACATCCACGCTATCATCCTTGCTTAGCAACGAATTTATTGACTGATCTTGACGCGCTATTACATATTACAGCTAATTTCGAGGCTTTCCAGCCCCAGCATAGGGTTTGTGCAGTCTGTTCCTCTACTAATGTCGATATCGCCCAAAGTTCACCCCCATTATGTTTGAAGTGCAACACGTCAGGTCATCAAAATCGCGCTTGTCCTGTTGTGCCTGGTCCTTTATGTTTTAGTTGCAAGCGTCCAGGTGTCATCACACGCGATTGTGCGAATTGTAATCCTCCAAAAAACGCGTAAATGGTGACGCACGCACACCCAATGTGTCACCAGTTATTGTTACTAATTCGCCAGACAGTCGATTATTCTTAGAAATTACTTTGGCAAAGTCCCGTATAAAGGCCCTTTTAGATAGCGGTGCTCAAGTTTCTTTGGTAGATGTTTTTTTGTTAAATAAGTTGGAAATCCCTTTTAGTACCGATTTACGCCCGACAGTTATTTCTGCAGATAGTTCTCCTATTGAGATACTTGGTGGTGTTGACCTGCCTATTTTTTTTAGAGGCGGCTGGGTTCAACATCCTTGTTTAGTTAGTAGGAATTTGCCTACTCAATTGATTTTAGGTATTCAATTTTGGAACCAATACGGCCTTACTGCTTTAATTACGGACGCTTTTCATGGCAAATATTCTGACAATCTTTTTGTACCTTCGGTTCAGAATAACGTTATACCCGAGGTTGCTTCTAATGAGACACGTTACGTTCATCCTCGTTGGACATTGTCACCTGATCAGGAAACTAGGTTGCAGTCGGTCATCGAACAGTTCAGCGATATCTCGTCAGATCAAAAAGGTCTAGGTTGTACCTCATGGTTGTCCCATAAAATCGTAACTGAAGGCTCACCAATAAGGCAGAGATATTATCCGCTATCACCCGTGAAGTTGAAGATACTTAATGAGGAGATTGACAAGATGCTAGAGATGGGTGTTATTCGTCCTTCCAAGTCACCATGGGCGAGCCCTGTTGTTATGGTTACCAAGAAAGATGGCTCCGTTCGGTTTTGCGTTGATAGTCGCAAACTTAATAGCGTTACCATTCGCGATTCGTATCCGTTACCTCGTATACAGGATATCCTTGATAACCTACGCGGAGCGAGATTTATCACGACCCTCGACTTTCGGAGTGCCTTTTGGCAGATACCTTTAGCCGATAACGCTAGTTGTCAGAAGACAGCATTTATTGTTCCTCAACGCGGACTTTTTGAATTTACTCGGATGCCGTTCGGACTTACCAACGCTGCTTCTGAGATGCAACGTCTTACCGATCTAATCGTTAATTTCGAATATACGTCAGATTCTGATGACTTTGTCTTCGGGTATGTCGATGATCTGATCCTCGTTTCCAAGGACTTTGAGAGTCACCTACGTCTCATTATTAAGGTTCACGATCGTCTTAAAGATGCCGGTCTGACAGTCAGCTTGAAAAAATGCGAGTTCTGTAAACCTGAACTAAAATATCTAGGTTATATCGTAAACGAACGCGGTCTGCAAACCGATCCGAAGAAACTCGATGCTATTAACGAATTTCCTGTACCGACAACAGCAAAAACTCTCCGAGGCTTTATCGGAATGGCGTCTTATTACCGTCGATTTGTGGATAATTTTTCAGCTATCATCGCTCCATTGACTGCCCTCATTGGTAAAAAGAAGGGTAGAGATCCTATCGAGTGGAATGATGCCGCCAACTCGGCATTTCTTCAGCTGAAGTCGGCTCTGATGAAGTCACCTGTCATGTCATGTCCTGATTTCACGCGTCCTTTTATTCTTCAGTGTGACGCAAGTTCGATGGCTTTAGGGTCTGTGCTTGTCCAGGAGATCGATGGTGTAGAGCATCCTATAGCATATTATTCACGTCTGTTTTCCAAGGCAGAAAGGAACTATAGCACCACTGAACGAGAACTTCTCGCTGTGCTCGATTCTATTAAACACTTTCGTGGTTATCTTGACGGGGTTGATTTTACTATTGTCACAGATCATATCGCCTTAAAGTGGTTAATGACGTTAGATAATCCAAGTGGCAGGTTAGCTCGATGGGCGACAATCATTTCCCAGTTCAATTTCAAAATTGTTCATAGACGTGGTGTTCTTAATGTTGTTCCCGACGCACTTTCCAGAGCGCAGGTTGGCGTTATTTCTTTTAGCCGTGGTGGTAATCCGACCACCGATCCTTGGTATGAACGTATCTATAATGGTGTTCAAACGTCCCCCCAGATCTTTCCCGCGTATTGTATACGTGATGGCATGCTTCTTCGGAAAATGGCATTAGACGTTCCGTTAAGAGATAACGCTTGGCGTATTGTTCTTCCAGCTGAGAAGACTAGGGAAGCTATCCTCGAGATTCATAACAACTTCCCTAATGTACATCCAGGGGTGATGAAAACCTATTGTAAACTCAGGGAGGTTTATTATTGGCCGTCGATGTATCGTACGGTTGCGACTGTACTTTCTGATTGTCAAGTTTGTAAGGCGTATAAAATTGCTAATGGCACACCACATGGTCTCAGGTTATATCCTAGGTCAGTTAACGCACCACTGGACTTGCTCTCTATCGATCTTATTGGTCCCTTACCCCCTGCATATTATGGTTTCCGTTATATTCTAACTATGGTCGATGTTTTCACAAAGTTTGTTTGGCTAGTTCCCCTCAAAACCGTCAGTGCTCTGAATGTATCGAAAGCTCTGGAGTCGGAAGTTTTTCTTCGATATGGTACACCCCAAAATATCCTTTGCGATAACGCAACTGTTTTCCGCAGCACGGAATTTTCGCGTTTTCTGTCTGGTTATCGAATTCCTGGCCCAATCTTTACCCCGTATTATTCACCCCAGGCTAATGTGGTAGAGAGATACAACCAAAGTGTAATTACTACTCTGAGTATCCTGTTGGTCGATGACGATCGTAACTGGGCGAAGTTACTTCCTAAGGTTGCGCTATACTTAAACTCGTGTATGAATCTTGCTACTTCTTATACGCCCAACTTCCTTATGTATGGCCGTGAAGTACTATCCACGCATGAGCGTTATAATGTTCAGACTGTGGACCCAGGTGTGGAACACAGTCGGAACGAACGCGCTACATCGCTGGAAACTCTTCAGGAGGTCTATGCCAAGGTTTCGGACGCAATGTCTCTGGCCTTTCAACGTAACGCTGTTAGGTACAATCGCAACAGAGTTACGGTTCGATATAACGTCGGCGATGTCGTCTGGAGACGAAATTTTGCCCGGGCCGGTCAGGACGAATTCCTCGGAGGAAAATTCGCACCGCGTTTTATTAAGTGTACTGTCGAACGTATTATTTCCCCACAGGTGTTGGTACTTAAGGATGTGAATTCACCTCACAGTGGTAACTATCACGTTAAGGATATCCTTAAGTAATTGTTTTGTCATTTTCGTTTATTTTATTTTTTTTTCCTCTTTCCTCCTCCTTTTTTTCCCTTTTCTCCCAAAATTTCCCAAAATTCTAAAGGTTCCATTGTGATCAACGTCTTCCCCCTTTTGGTTTTTTTATCTTGGCTAGTCGTTTTTTTTTATATAGTAGGAAATATAAGATATTTCCACCTTTTCTTGCAATTTGTGCTTTTTTCCCCTGATTCCCCTCCGCGGAGGCGTCGTGCCCCTCCGCGGAGGTTCTGTTTGCACTTTTCCCTTGTTTCCCCTCCGCGGAGGCGTCGTGCCCCTCCGCGGAGGTTGTGAGGTGTTTCCTCTCGGTTTACTCCACGGAGGGCCTTGCGCCCCCTCCGTGGAGCGGGTCTGTTAGCACTATTTCCCTGTTTCCCCTCCGCGGAGGCGTCGTGCCCCTCCGCGGAGGTTGTGAGGTGTTTCCTCCCAGTTTACTCCACGGAGGGCCTTACGCCCCCTCCGTGGAGGTTTTGTGGTAGATGCCGCGAGGGCATTAGGCCGCCCTCGCGGTGGTCTTGAGTTTACTTCTTTCTTCTTCTTCCTTCCAACTCTCGGATTGAGAGTAAATTTCGTTCCACCTTTCTTGTTGCATTTAGTGTATTTCTGCTATCAGTTAGAATTGGTGGTCAGATTTTTTTGTCCCCAATTTCTTCTGAGTCGACTTTTGTTGTGAGAATTTACCTTGCCGTGTTCATGTTTTTCGGTCTGACTATACATATTGTTATTCAAAGTTGAAAGTTTGTTAATCACCTATCACTTTGTTCACGTTAGGCATTTGTTTGCCATCGTATCAATTATAGTGCAATAACAGGTCTTGATACTTGTGGGTTTTTCTCGCGCTAGTTTCCAAGACGGAATTGTTTCGTTGGGCTATCTTACTGGGTTAACGGTTAGTTAGTTTGCGCGAACTAGCTAATCTGTGATTTTGGTATCATAGCGGTTTGGTTGGTATGTAAACTTCGTGCACTGGTATGCCTTAGTTTAAGAGCTAGTGTCTTGGAATTTTCGGTTAGAGTACTTATCCCGATCGTAATACTTTTTCGGACTATTCGTTTTGCCTTTATGTTTTTGGTTGGTCGTTCTGATAGGCTTATTGGTGTATATTGTGGTGGTTGATTTGTATAATCCTTAGTTTTTAGTGTTAGGATAATTTGATTCAATTTTCGTCGCAGATATTTGTTAGGGTTTCTAGATGGTATTTGTAGTAGGTTATTTCTTGTCTTTGCGTAGGGTTGTAATAATGGTCTGTTAATCACGTTTTCTGCAATTTTTTTTGGCTGACTGTACTAGGTGTAAGTTAGTTATAGAGGTGTTTTTTTCCTGCCGGCTGTATTATTAATAAAATAGTTTTAATGTGTTAGGCTAGATGTTTTAGGGTAGGTGGCTGCAGTTAGTCAGAATTAGTCCTAGTTTAGTCAGTCTAGTATCAAGATCGTTTCGGTTCAACTATACTAGGTGAGCTATCTTTGGTGTTCAGGTGTGATTTTCGTCGCGACTGTAGTTTTGTTTTTCATTTTAGGTTAACCTTATCAAGGTCGACTTTGACAAATGCTGTTTGTGTTTAACCTTTATATTTTAAAGTGTGTTTTTGGTGTTTCGTGTTCGATGTTTAGGGTTGTCACTTCGATATTATTCTAGGGTTGTCACTTTTGGAAATTTTAGGGATGTCACTTCGATATTATTCTAGGGTTGTCACTTTTGGAAATTTTAGGGATGTCACTTCGATATTATTTTAGGGTTGTCACTTTTGGAAATTTTAGGGATGTCACTTCAGTATTATTTTAGGGTTGTCAATTTTTTGTTTTTTTGTTCTAGTGAGGGGATAATTGTAGCATTACCGCTACAAATCGCGTTGGTTCGCGTTATTTATTGTTTATTTATTTCGCCTTTTTCGTTTCTCAGCCTTTTTGGTATTGCGGACTTGTTCATTGACCGGTTAGAGTTTGTAATTTCTACTGACAGTTTTGAATTTTGAATTCGTTTTTGTTAGATCCGTTCCTTGTTTTGGGAATGTCATTCATTCTCGTACTCTTGCCTTGATACAACAGAAAAATTTAATAATTTCTAGTCATCCCAAGTTTCACTATAACTGAAGCCAGCTTCGAGTGTCGCGTCCGGTGTAGTGATACGTGGAGGCCGTTTCTATTACGCCGTGGTCTCAATTGAGGGCCGCACGTTTTAGTGCTGTTGTCTTCTGTGTGTCCGGATAGCGGGTGAGTTGGTTTTTGTTGCCGAACAAGTCTTCACAGTCCTCCAATCTAAGGAAGCCTTTCTTCCGTCCCTTTCGTTCAATTTTGTGAGTAAAGGTGTCCTTTGCAGCACCTCCGTTTACCCCATATCTTCCGACTCAACGCCCCGACTGAAGATTTGGACGACTGGATTCAGCGTGCGGTTCGCCGTCAAGTTCGCTGGCAACGGGTCGTCGTCTGCGGCAGCGCCCGCAGGTTTTACCCGCTGCGACAGTTGCGACGAACGCAGGGTGGTTACATCTTCACACGGCGACAAGCAACGGCGGATATTCGCAGGACAGTTACTATTTCGTTGATTTTTAACTTATTAAATTCTAATGAGTCCGCGAACTCACCCCTAACCTACCTAAGGTTATTCATTCGGTTTCATTTTGGCTATAAATGTTATAGAATCCCTAGACCTTTTTTCCGATCAAAACCATAATTTGTTATCCCAGTTTTATAATACTTCGAACATATCAGTTTTAATCATGAAGCGCTTCTTGCATTTTAACAGATTCTTGTTGTTTTAGTTCGAATCAGAATTACCTTTAAATTGAATACAAGTTTTGGCCTGACCGTGTTCAAATGTGGTCTTTCACCCTTTATTAGGCAATGTTTTTTTAAACTAGGAAATTTTTTTTATGTGACAATCCGCAGACCGTTTTGTGTTAAATTGTTTTGATACGTATGCTAAGTTCCGTAACAGCCTAGTGATCTTGTTTTTATAGTTACGTTGTATGTAGTTTGTTTTAATTTTATCATTGTGTGTTCTCCTTATTATATAACCTTGTTGAATTTCGTTCGGTTTTATTTTATTTATACAGGTCCAAATTTACGTGCTGATGGTTTTATCACAACCATCCCGTGTAGTGTTCCGTGCCTTTTATTTTTATGGAGCGCTACACTACCTAATCATAAAGCAAGTTCCTATCCCAGCTTAAAGGATATAAGGCTTTAACTCGACTAATTTAGTCGAGTTAAAGCTTAATAAACGTTGTAAACACGCTGATACAACGTGTATTTCACTAGTTTATAAGACTAAGAAGCTAAATACTTGCGTGACATTATTTCATTTAGCCTTGGGATATAAAAGGATCTTTTCACGACGGCATATCAATTATTAATCATACAAATGATTGATTATATGACTACTGCCGGTGGCTGATGTTGCTTCCTCGGAAATTGTTTTGTCATTTTCGGAATCCTATCCTTGCGTTGTACTTCTAGCTTTAGTTATCGTAATTCCACATATCGTTTTAGTATTTAATCTGTCCGAGAGTCTCATAAGATTCATTATGAATAATACCTTCTATCTTCCAACTTCCAAGGAGGTCGAGGTTAATGAAGACTTAATTGCTACTCTAATCGCTACACATAAAACTACACTTAAAACCTCAACAGCCAAAGTAATTATCCACGTCAATCAAATATTGATTGTTCCAGCTAATACTACCTTATTCATAAAATCAATATAAGCCTATTTTAGCTAAAGTATTTTTTGTCCCTATCTGTCAAACTAAATTTCAAAATGACAGATAAGGATAGAGCATATTTCAAGCACACTTTAGTTATTGCACGTTTATGAATAACATGGTTAATCTCTGGTATCTAATTAGCACACAATAACTAGTTACTATTTAGAATGCAAAGTGGAACTCCTCGACAAAGATATCAAAGCGTATATACCACTGACGAATTCGCAGGCATTGTTGACCCAGTAAGGTAATGAATTGACGCACCATTCGCCAAATTGGGCATCATATGGCACATGGCATCAATTGACTGGCTTTAAGGGGCTATGATTTCACAAATATGTTTAACGCGTTCACTGCCGGCAACGCATATAATCGTATTTCTGACTTACACCCAGTGCCTTGAACGCGTACCGTACGCGGCGTACGTGCGTTTTGACAGTACATAGGTATGTAAACTTTGTGTAACTAAAGATGCAGCAACCGGGGAAGGATCTGAACAAAGGGACAGCAGCGAGTGCTTTAATAGCAAAACAAAATGCTAAAAAAATCCTCGAAGTACGAGTAGAAGTCGCGCACCGAGGATTTTGTAGTTTATTTAAAATATATGTACTATTTTGGACCCACCTTATTGGTAGCACTGCTCGTAGCACTATTAAATAACAGTGAATAAAATGTTTGAAGTACACAGCTTTCAAACTATCAACAAACACCGGATCGACGGGGGCAAAAAGTGCTAGTGATTCATTAAATACCGACTAAATTTTATCGACACCGTTAAAAAGCAATTTTCAATCATCATAACTATGGCCAAGTTTATATACCTTTTAATAATTTCCAAACCTCTTTTATTTATACTTATCGCAACTATAAACAACCGATATCTGACTCTGATTACATTGAATAACAATTCATTCGTTGCAAAAATATTCCTAAGCATTTCGACGAATTGAGAACCGTCCTGTTTGTTTTTGGAAATCGGTTGAAAATGCCTCGCAAGAGTAAGATCGTTTATATTCACGAATAGTTGATCATTCAGATAATAGAAGATGAAGGTACGATTTATAACAAATTCATTCAGTACAACAATATTCTTCAGCATTCCGACGAATTGAGAACCTTTTTGTTTTAACTCGGTTAGAAATGCGTCGAAAGAAAAAATATCGTTTATCTTCATGGAAAGCTGATCATTCAGATATAGAAGTTAAAGGTACGACTTAATTTTGCAAGAAATGTAAGATCCATGTCACGAAAAAAGTTGTTGATAAACTTAGTCGATGTTTAATGAGTCACTAGCACTGGTACATTTTCGCCCTCGTCAATCCGGTGTATGATTATCAAATGGCGTTCTGTCTGATGTACTCGTCGTTGATGATACAGACATTCCAAATATCAAACCTAAACCTCCTGTCATTACCCTACATTATATTATTCTAATTTCAGTTCTGGCTTTAACTCTTTCTATTGACAAGCTAGAGAGCCTAGACATACAGACAAACAGACCACAGATTGACAGTATCTAGTAGGGTTCCATTGGTATTTAAGTATTAAACAGAAAGTATGTACTCGTATTTATTTGTAGAAAACCGACAGCAAAAATAAATAGAATTGCTAATTAAGACCATCATAGCTGAGGCTGTTCCACGAAGCATGGATATGCAACCTCATCGGAAGGGAATCAAATCTTCTTAAGGTATTTTTTTTAATAGCTTAAGAAGATTTGAATTTCGTTAGTTAGTCAAAATTCACTTTGACAAAAACGTCCTAAATTTAGGACGTTGGGCCTTACGAGGTTAAAGAAATAACCCTTTACTTTGATTAAAAAAAATAGCCTATGTCACTCCCACAACCAAGACGAATCTAACAACACCTCATATGTTAAAATCCATCAAGCCGTTTAGGCTGCAGAGCATGCCAAAGAAATAAACGCAGATACATACACATACCTACACTCGAAAACATAACCCTCCTTCTGACGCAGTCGGGTAATAAAGTAACGAGTTAATATTGTCATTGAGTTGTCTCTGATTACTCCGGTACGTGCTCCGTATATCCATGTTCTATTAAAATTAGGGAGCTCCACGGTCCCGAGCATTATAATCACACTGCCGCATAATAACACCATTATCTTATAATCATTAAAGTTGTAAGGCTAGGTTGAAACGCGCACCGGCCGAAAAAGTATCCATTTATTCAGGCGTCGGGCGGTTTTTTGTTAACTGCACTGTAAAAGCAATTTTACTTGATAACAAATTTAATTAATTAACGAAAGCCTCTCTTTCAGCGTATTCGCTTAGATTAAACCAGTTTTGTCGATAAGTCGATGTAATTAATGAATTCACGAGCTCGCCTGAAATAACAGTATTTCGTACCTATCGGATCGAGCTCTAACAAATCCGGGTGGTAGATAATAAGTCTATTTAACTTTGCAAATGAAATTTGTATACGTTTACTTAACTAACTTTCCCCGTCTTGTTTTAGCTAATTTGAAATTTTGAAGTTTTGTATATTAGAGGCAGTTATGGACTTTTTGGGTCACGGCTTCTATGCTACTTTATGACCTCTTCTCCAAACTACGAGTATAATGGTTTTTTGAAACATTGTCAAGACTTTACTGTCAAGTAAATAAGAGCTACAATGACGATAACAATATGATAAGATATGTCTTAAAAGACAAAGTAGAACATGAGCCTTAAACCTATTTTCTTAGCGAGATATAACTTTTTTTTACAATTTATAGGTATAGTAATGTTAATAAGAGTGACCGTAACGATAACCATACGATAATGATATGGTTTCAATAAAATACAATATAGACTCTGAAACATTGTTGCGTCGGCTGTACACGAAGATAATAGTCAATTGATTAAACTATAAATTGTTTCCATGAAAAGGAGATACCTAACCTGAGGTGTCAGGATCCGGCGGTCGATGCCGCTGCCTGCCATTCCACCAGCACCCACAACAAGGCATTTCTGCCTCCTCACTTAAGCACTGCTCATTTCTCCTAAATTTAAAAAAACACGACATCAAAACAGTTTCTCATGTCCTTATCTCAACTTTGGAATGTTTTCACGAGCATTATTTGTACTTATTTTGATAATGTGGCACCAAAAACATTTGTTTAGCTTTTCCCGACGCGCGTGAAAAGTTTTTTGTTTAATAAACAATGACACTGGCATGAAATATTTGTTCATAATTTATAAGTACATAAATGCTGCAAGCATGGGCTTTATTTAAAGGTTATTTGGATTCATATCACGGCGGAAACTTGTCGGGAGTCCGACGTCTAGAGACAGGCGGGACGCGGCCGCCCGCCGCCGCGCTCTGCGCTCTACTGCGGTTGAATGATGAGGGTTCCTATTTTCAATGTCATGTATCTTTGCTGTCTTGTTATTTTCCTTCTTTACGGAACAAATACTCCACAATTTATATCCCTTCGTGGTCATAATTTGTGGTTCATCTTCCTATTTGTCGTGTGGTTACGGCGTTGTTTGGGAAAGATTTACTCAGAAGAGTTTTCTTTGATGTGTATCACATTGAAGTAAGTGTTTCAACAAGAAATATAGCTGAGTGTCAGAGACGGGGTGTAATTAAAAATCCCCAATATAACAGGGATTAATGACTATTTACACAGCTTCAATAAAAGATGTAATAAACAGTTGACAAAAAACATTTCTTGAAAAGCTATGAAAATAACCAACAAACATTTGTTCCTATCTTTTTCTAGCAAAACAGAATTTTAAATGGAGTTTATACGGCCGACCTGTTATATGACGTCACAGTGCATATCGGATCTCTGTAAAATCGCGGTCTAATTAGCAGTTTAAAATGCTTGTATCATCCGTATTTCGCGGCCGATTTTGATTTTAATTTCACTTTTGGTCATCTCATTTACGGTATTTTCATATTTTGTTGAGAAATGCGATTTAAAAAATCCATGCATTTCCTATTGCGGCTCCATCTTGCAGAGCTGGCAACTCTTAAACTACCCAACCGATTTTCATCAAACCTAGCTAAGAACCACGACAGTTAACCTAGCTTTATAATTTTAAAAAATCGGGTCTGAATCAGCTTAAATATCCCTTTGAAAACGACGATGCCACAGACAGACTGGGCGACAAACTCCCTCTTTTTCCGTCAACGTCAATCAACGTTCCAACAAATTGAGTCCACTTAAATTGAGAATCCTTCAGTAACATCCCTAAGACATCCTCGAATTTCGTAATCCAGTTTCTAACAGACAAGAAATGGTAATATTGCCTGTCGATTTTCATTTGGTTCGAATTATACAAGAAATATTTACGAAAAACGCTGAGCCTATTATATAATTTTATTTTGTAATGTTTCAGGAACACTTCGCCCGTTATTCGACTTATAATAATATTCTTTGTAGTATTTTTAAGACCGTATTTATATATTCTATAAATATTTGATAGGTCCATAAAATGTTATAGCATTTGAGAGGGGGTAGGAGTTCTATTGACGTATAGGGTAAGATTATCCGAATAGTCAGTGGGGGAGTAGTGAGTAGGCGATGGGGGAGTAGGGGGAGACGGCGCTCACTTGAGGGCCTCAAACTAGACAATCGGGCCTGGGAAGTGCACTGTTTTATAAACAGTGTCAGGGACAAAGCTTTATTTTAGAATCTTAAAGTGCAGCCAGTCTAAGGTGGAGTGCATTCGAGATGAGCTGAGCGAAGTTGTTTGCTGACAAGATATTGTAGAGTCTCTAAGAACTATTTCAGGGACGTTTTTAGACGCATTTTTGTCTAGCTTTTTCCGACTATCGAAGGTCTATGGTCGTATGTTTGTTTGGTTCTTTGTTCTGGCTAGAGGCTGAACAGAGGGTCCGATTTCGACAAGCGAGGTGGCGTTACATTCGTCCTAGCGCGAGTAACACTTGGAACATGAATTAAAAAAAATAGCATCATGGTGAATTTAACATTATACCTTTGTTATGTTTATTGTCATATTATCATCATTATCTAACGTAAGATCCTAGTGGCTTAGGACCGACTCGTGATCGTAAGGTACCGAGTTCGAACCCCCGCGGTCACAATGTACCAATGAGTGTTTTCTAACTTAAGTGCATTACCCGATGCTCTTACGATGAAGGAAAAACATCGTGAGGAAACCTGCACATTCGAACAGCTGAGTGTGTAAGAGGGTAATTGCACAAAAGATCCTAAAGGGTCGAGGTGTATCCGAAAGGGCCCATCTGTAAGATAAGATAAGATAACGTAAGAGCTAGGCTCTTGTCGGTCGAGTAATTACCACTTTTCTCTTTTTCCTGACAGCTTTTTCACATGATACGACACAAGCCCATGTCCAGGCCCAGATGGATATCCCGGCACCCGTTTGCGAACAGCTGATCGTCACTCGCGGCAACTACACGTCGTTTCGCCTGGATGTGCCGGCTGACAAGCTGAAGGTAGCCAGGAATGTTAGAAACTGGCCGGAGGGAGTGTCTGTGCGCCTCTTTAATGTTGTTGAGCCAAAAAACTTCCCAACAAAACGTGTCCCAATAAAACCAAAGTAGTCACTCAACTTGTTATCATTCACCAAAATGTACGATCTATTTGTGGCAAAACTTCATTACTAGACCTATTATCTAGCACGGAAAACCCGGACGTATTTGGTTTTAGCGAAACTTGGTGCAAAAAAAGTGAAATTGAACGGGTGAGGTTATGTGGGTACACATTAGCAAACTACTACTGCCGAACGCGCATCGCTCACGGCGGTGTCGCGCTATATGTTCGCGACGGCATAGTATATCGACAGCGAAATGACCTGCAGAGCCTCTCCGTTCAATGTCACTTTGAATGCACTGCCGTGGAAATTTGTTGTTGTAAATTAATAATTATTGTTTTATATAGAACTGGATTGGGTGACTTTAACATTTATTTAGAAAAATTAGAATTATTATTGACTAAGGTAACTGACGAAAAGAAAAGGTTTCTTCTAGTTGGTGATCAAAATGTGGATTATTTATCTGATAATTGCTTGAGGCGGCGGGTAGACGACATATTAAGTTCCTACGGTTGTGCTAACACCGTTAATTTTCCAACTCGGGTGACTGCTGACTGTATATCGTCCATTGATTGCGGCATTGCCGGCCTTGCTCGCGACGATCTAACTGTGTCACCAGTGGACACTGCCATAAGCGATCACAACGCACAGCGGTATGAGTTCGCCATACGGCATGAAAGTCCAACAAATGACACAGTTGAGCGTCGATTATTTAATGACGAATCTATTTACTTTTTCCATTATGATATTTCTAATTATGATTTTTATTTTATTTACGATGAAACTGTTGACATTAATATTAAATTTGTTAAATTATTTTCGGTTTTGACGCATTATATTAATATTCATTTTCCAGTTAAAACCATAAAATTAAAGAATAAAAGTAGTGCTGTCCCATGGGTGACCGACAAACTATTGGAGTACACCCGTAAACACACTGATCTGCACGAAATACGGCGCCAGTACCCAAATAATGACATTATAACAGACTGTATAAATAAATATTATAATTTAATTAAATCCGAAACATTGCGTGCTCGTCAAACCTTTATTGAGCAAAGATTGGCGGGAAGCAGAAATCCTTGCAAGGAAATCTGGAACATAGTGAATGAAGACATAGGCACAAAAACTCGGTCACAAAATATAAACCTAAGAGACCCGACAACGCAAAAGATTATATCTGATTATGACATTTCTGATACATTTAATACTCATTTTTTAAACATAGCCTTAAATTACATCGTTGATAGTGATAAGTCGTTAAGCCAACGATATCTCCGCAGACACCTGCGCGACGCGGACGTGCCCGCGCTCTCCCTGCCCACCGTCACCAGCGATATGCTGGACCAGGTGCTGCGGTGTATGTTAAAAACGCGATCAATTGCTGACACCTATGACATATCAGTTAATATTTTATTATGTATTTGGCCTATTATTGGCAAAGTGTTAGTAAGACTAATTAATGAAGTTTTTGTTTCTGGCGTATACCCTGATGTACTTAAAACTACTAGAGTGTGCCCTGTGTTCAAGGGAAAAGGGGACAAGTGTGACGTCAACAACTATAGGCCGATAACGATAGTACCTACCATCTCTAAAATAATGGAGTCAATCCTGTCGTCGCACATTATGAGCCACCTCGAGGATAACGACCTACTGACGGACCAGCAATTTGCGTATCGGCAGAAGATGTCAACGACCGCGGCAGCGTGTAAAATATTTGACTGCATTGTCACTGGCCTGGATGAGAGGTACAAGGTGGCTGGTATCTTATGCGACTTGTCCAAGGCCTTTGATGTGATCAATCACGGAATGCTTCTGGACAAGTTGCATCACTACGGCATCAGTGATGTCAGCCACCGTCTACTCACGTCATTCTTGTCCGACCGTCAACAGGCAGTCAAATTGTCCGCAAACGGCAAAAGGATGCAGTCTATGACCGGAAGTGTGAGTCTAGGGATCCCTCAAGGATCTTCATTAGGAAACACACTATTCCTAATTTACATGAATGACCTTCCGACGGCCATTACAGCTGGCCTGTCAGTGCTCTTTGCGGACGACACGACTGTCGTGGTTAGTGCGCGCACGTATGAACAGCTCGGGGAGAAAATCCATGGTGCGTGCCAACAATTGCAAGCGTGGTTTTCGGCTAATGGTTTGATTTTAAACTTGTCGAAATCCAATACCATGGTTTTTTCAGGCCGAGGTATTTCCCTTCCTACGTGCGTGGCAAACAGTCCGATGCCGATATGCAATGAGTGTAGGTTCCTCGGCTTCACACTTGACTCCAATCTTAACTGGAAGTGCCATGTCGACAAACTGTGCGATAGACTGAGTGGTGCCGTTTTTGCGTTGCGTAAACTGAGGAGGCTTATTGCAAATGATGCATTAAAACAGGTGTACTTTGCACATTTTCACTCCCTAATGTCGTATGGCACGCTACTATGGGGAAACTCCACGGATGCCAACAGGGTGCTGCTTATGCAGAAGCGTGCCTTACGCACGTTAGCTGGGGTGAAACCTAGGCACTCTTGCAGGGGCCTTTTCGTAACGCACCGCATTTTGACGCACTACTCAGTTTACATTTTCCAAATATTAATGTTCGTAAGAAATAATATTTCCTCGTTCGCACGCGTCAATATTCCTGGCAAGGAGCTCCGCCACACCGGGCGTTTGAGAACAGTTCCCCGTCGCATGGCACTTGCGGGTAAGAACCCGCGTGTCATCGGTCCCACGTACTATGAGCGTCTACCCGCCAAACTTAAAAATGTACATTCCGACGAAGCATTTAAACACCAGCTTAGAAACCTTTTACTGGATAATCCATTATACTCTGTGGATGAATATATGGAGCTAAAATTGTAAATTTATTTATTATTGTGTTGACAGTTATTAATCCTTGTATATTGACATCGGACGAGTGACCATTTATTTGATGTTTAATTGTTGTTGTTTTAATTAATTATTTTTGTATTCTTTGATTATTAGTATTTATGTTTTGACGATCTCAATGTAATTTCGTATTTTTTGACATGCAATGCAACTTATATTGTAATATTACATTGATTAATAAATAAACTAAACTAAACTAAACTAAACAACATTGACCTTCTCTCTACTTTCTTCCTCGACTTTACCCTCCAAAATGTTCAAAAAGAAACAGTCGTGCTGTATCAGAGGACCCGTCATATTTCCTATTCTACATTCTATAGTTTCTAAAATATGTCTTCTCTCGTTTACCATCTTCAAAACATATTCGTTCGTTTTCATTTCCGTCATCATATTATATAGATGACCAAATAAAAACACACATGATTATTGCTATAGGCCCCACAGACAAGCCGAGAGGAACGCAGCTATCTGTTATAATTAAGGACGTACAAAACTTTCCCTTCCGTCCCTCTGGGCCTGTCAGTCCAACCGGTAGTCTATGGGGCCCATAGACGTGGATTTTCCGACGTAGTCTATGTCCAGCAGTGAGTGTGTTTTCGGGCTTTCAGCTGACATGATGATGATTAGTAATGATACCTAGAAGACCGAGCGTCGCTAGGGTTAAAAACGAATTTTCCCAAAAATTACTACTTGACAAATCGATTTTTCGCCCCCGTAAACCCCTATACTGCGACTTACATCAAAATCGTTAGAGCCGTTTTCTGGAGCGTGATACACACATATAGCTGTAGAGTTATGTATCCGTCCTCGCTTTGCTTCGGTTTATGTTACTTTTTTGTAACATCGGTACATAAACAAAACATTTATTTTAAATTCAAACCTTCCGTGAAAACATATCTAACCGATGGTGAAAACCACATCTAAATCCATTGCGTGGTTTAGGAGGTAACGGAAATATTAACAGACAGACAGACGCGGAAAGCGATTTTATTTTATCTACGTGATAAATTAAGGAAATATGTAAAGGACAAAGAAGCCTTGGCGATGGGCTTGCAACCTGCCACTGATATACACATCTTAGCCTGTTTGCGCAAAATGTGGTTACAGAATTAACAACAAGTTTTTAGAGTACTTGGTAATTCTATAGCTCGGCCTACCCCACTCAGGGAATGAAGGCGTGAGTTTATGTATGTATGTATGTAAGCAGCCTGTGCAATTTAATGACTACCAATTTTCTATATGAAAGTGATGCCAGTCAACATTTTAAAAAGAAGATTAAATACACGTGTAATATGATTTTAGAATTATAAAAATGCCTTTAATCATTTCTGTTACCCTCGTTATTTACCAGAGAAATTTAATACATCCCAAGCGGTATTCAAAGCGAAAAATATTCAGCTTTTAATATTGCCATATTTCTCGTCGCTTGGATGATCGCGCGAATTCCAATAAATGCTTATCGATGCATAAAATGCTTAGGATATGATAAATGCATGATTTTATCCTGTGACGGGAATATAAAATGAGATGTGTGGGAAGATATCGGACCATCTTTTAGCTATAAATGAATTAGAGATCAATATTTATACTACACGTGAAGTTCAAAGCGTCTCGAGAGAAAATAGAGTGACCTTAGTATTTCTTATTCTTATTTTTTCTCTCTTGCTAGCAAATGACAACGATATATAAAAAATCGTAGAAAACAGAATTGTTTTTCATTTTCGAATTCGTGTTGGCAATGTTGATTAGACAACCGGTGAAATTACTACGCCTACGGTTACAACGCGTTTGCGGTCTTATGGGTTTTCTGGTTATGGCGTAATCCGATAGAGGGTGCCCTGAAACGGACTGAAAACAAGTTTCAGGCCCCTTAAAACAACGGTAAGTTGGTCGATATTTTGATAATCTGATATGTGATTGAGCTAACTCTTAAAACGGACTGAAACGATATTTCAGCCTGCTGAAAACGCTTCCTTAGCACCAAAAATCGAATTGAAGATAAGACTTTAATCCACCGGCGTCATATTTGTGTCTACCTTCTTCTGATTCAGTTTGCGAAAAGTGCATTTGTAAGTTTTCTTCTGATGTTTTTTCTTTCACCGTTAAAGTGCCAGTTACTTCGAAAAGCACTCAGATAGTGTGCTTTAGTTAGAAAAGCTTAATAATGCAGTTATAGTAAGAATTATTTTAAATGTCACTTGGGATGCTCCCGAGTAGATTCCGACATTTTAAATAATTCTTACTATCAAAGGTTGTCTAATTTAAAAAAGTCAACATTTGGTTTTTAATCGTCAATCAGACGCTTACCATATGTTCTTGTGAATAAACATTTCATTTCATTATTGTTTTGACGTTTGCTTTCGCAATTGACAACAGGTTTTTTTAAATAGATGTGATAAAAATCACGCTAGATATTTTTCTCTAAAGCATACAATTTTTTAGGTATCTCCTATGGAAGCCCTAATCGTCATTTGTCCTAATACATCGTTTGTCCGAATTTTCATTTATCCTAACGCCATTTCCGCTTAAATTATAAAACTTTTTAGTGTTGTTATAAATACAACCCTAACCTAATCGAACCGCAGATATAATTGGAAAACTTAAAAAGTTGCCTGACTCATCTGAAAACCAGTTTAGGGCAAATGAAAATTCGGACAAATGATTTGTTAGGACAAAGGTTGTTAGGGATTGTGAGGGACACCCAATTTTTTATCCTCAATCAATTTTCGTCCAGCGTGTTTTTACTTAAAGAATGAGAAATTTAATGATTAATTATTTAGTCTTAAACTTAATATAATAATATATATTATATATATATTAATAATATATATTATATAATTTAACTTAATATCATGTTTTACAAATAAATTATCTCTTATCTCTCTGAACAAATGACGAATGAAGTAGTCATTAAAAAAACATGACTTGATCTTTAACAATAAGTACGTGATTATGAATTAATAATGGTGAATAAAATTGGTTCGTTTAGTGTTTACATGTTTGCCTATTTCAATTCAGACCGACAGCACACAAAGCACACACGTCACAAGCAGTTAAGCTTTATATATTTGTTATATTGGTAGTGTTGATAAGAAAATCGAGTAGCGCTTTGACTTCAAACGTTGGCAGAACTCCAAAACATATACACTTTCAACAGCTCTTTATTGGCTCCATTAAGATGAAGAATGTCGCACATTATTATATAGAAAATTCTGCTTTTATTTGGGTTATCAAAGAAATTTCATGTTAATAAGTTATAATAATATCTGCGCTGAGTTAAAACAGAGACAATAAGACTTTTGTGTACAATAATTTGAGCCTGATATAGTTTCTGCACATGATTTTTTTTTTCTCGGCATGTAAAAATCCAATCCAGTTTTGAGACTTCTGTAACGGAACTATGTTAACGAATATGTGAACAAATAAACATGAGAATCCGAAAAAAGAAAGAAAATAAACAACTTAAGGCAATCAATGGTATAGTTTCGTATGACACAACCAACTGTACGTACCAACATTCAATGCAATAACTTTAAGCCGTTTATTTAAAGATTTTTTTAAAGGCGAATAACATTGAACTGAGATTAAGCCAAAAAGAGATTGGACAGGTCACGTAACGAGAAGTGGGGATGACAGGTGGAGCAAAAAGGTGTCGACTGGTGGAAAAAAAATAACTGAAAAGCGAAAAACAAGCTATATAATCTATAGAAAATTGTAAGAGCATGTACTTATTGATATTTATAACAATTTAAATTTAACTTGAATATTGGTAAAGGTGTTCCAGGCGGGGACAAGCTAGTTCAAATGTAAAAAAAATCCAAGAAATAGGTTTTGCTTGTCCCCGCCTGCAATACATACATACATACATACATACATACATACATACGCTCGAAAAACATAACCCTCCTTCTGACGCAGTCGGGTAAAAAGAAAAATTGAACAAAACGGCATCGCCGAAAGCGCTTGGATGAGGTAGATGGAAAAACTTAGAAAAGAAGACCTTCATTCAGCAGTAGATGGCTATGGCTTGAAAACTAAGAAATAGAAGAACGGTCCCAGTTCATCATTTAGTACGGAACCCTAGAACCCAGTACACGTGTTGAGTTTTGACCTGTAATATAATTCAGAAGCAGCGCGTGCCCCGAATGCTAGCACCCTCCACAGCTTTATCTGGTCGCCGTTACACTCCGTGTTGGCACAACTTTTTAAATTAAGCTTTGAAACTGTAATCTATAGCTGAGTGACTTTGGGTTTGCAAATGCAAAAATTTGTGTTATCTTATACAGAAAAATTACAATTACAGTACACTGAAAGTATCCACAGAGTAATTCATTTAAACGTTTATTAAAGCTGGGAAAATGTTTATCTAATTATGTAGACGACTTATTACGAATAAAAAATCACTTTACGTAAAGTCGCGTGCAGAATATTTGCATTTATATTGAACCCTGATGGCCGTGGCACGCCAATGACACGCCACGCTATTTATCTTTTATATGAAAATTTACTCGAAATCGTATGCCTTACATAAAGGCTTTTATAACTTTATGCATTTGCGAAATGTGGATCTATTTTAAAATAAGTATCTCTCTCTTTTTATCGGCGAGGTGAGGTGAGACGAGATGGCGCGTGGAGGAAATTGTTTTTTTTTTAAATACAATTTTAATTCTCGTCTCGCCTCGTCTTGCCTTGTCTCGCCGGTGGAAAGGGACCTTAACACTTTAACACTAAAACTGTTACAAAAAGCGTCTCGCTTTTTTAAATACCTAGCAATACCTAATCATCTTTGACAGTAAAACCGTCATATTCCTCATCGCTAGCTTAAAAACCAATAATATTCAAATGATGCATACATTAAAAAAGTATGAAAGTTTATTTATTTACCCCATTACTAAGAAACGGTGGTATAGCTATACAATGTTTTATTCTTATCTGTCATTGTGACATTTGAATTTGACAGATAAGGACAAAACATTGTATATATATTGCTATACCACCGTTACTTAACGTTTATTAGTAAGTTCTTTATTGCACAAAATTACAATTTTGAGTGAGGTGAACTTTATGCCTAAAGTATAAAAGTATAAAAGTATATAAAGTATATAAAGTATGAAAGTTCAACCGGTTCAGAATGTCATTATCTAGGCATATTTTTGTGCAACAGAGAATATTTAAAATTTAAATTCGACGGTTATTTTAAGCTCTAAAGTCTCGTTTGCACGCACCGGGAACTTTTGTGTTGCCACATGTTGTACTTGTCATACACGTTCACAAAAGGAACGAGTTGCGGTACGTGCCGCGACACTTGACAATATACATGGCACAAAACAAAGCGGCTTCAGGCACTTTTTCCACTGCAGGCGCGGAAGCGATTAGCTATCGAGTATTTTCTCGATTAAGAAACGAACAAAAGATATAGATCCCGTGTCAATGAAAGAGACACATATAATAATAGTTGACCGTTGGCTGTTCACAGTGCCGGCGAGAACTCTCTCCACTAGTTTGTTGAAACAAAAGATATCGACCCCATGTCAATGAAAGAGACACATATATTAATAGTTGATCGCTGGCTGTTCACACTGCCAGCGAGAGTTCTCTCCAATTGTTTGTCGAAACAAAAGATATAGATCCCGTGTCAATGAAAGAGACACATATTATTAATAGTTTATCACTGGCTGTTCACACTGCCGCCGAGAACTCTCTCCACTAGTTCATCGAAACCAAAGATATAGGTAGATCCCGTGTCAATAAAAGAGACACATATTAATAGTTTATCGCTGGCTGTTCATACTGCCAGCGAGAACTCTCCACTAGTTTGTCGAAACAAAAGATATAGATGCGCCGTGTCAATAAAAGATACACAATATATTAGTTGATCGCTGGCTGTTTACACTGCCGGCGAGAACTCTCTCCACTAGTTTGTCGAAACAAAAGATATAGATCCCGTGTCAATAAAGGAGACACATATACTTATTAATAGTCGATCGCTGGCTCTACTCGTTTCCCACTCATCGTCAGCGGTGGGATAAGGGCGTCAGACTTTTCGCACTTGCCGCATCAGTGGCCACCACGCGCCGAAACAATACAAATGAATGATCAGACGTGACTAAGCCATGTAGTAGTGTTTATTTTGTTTGTATAATGAGTAATGACTCACGCTAGTATAAATTGTATGATTAAACTTAAGTACATGGAGGACCGAGCGTCGCTCGAATTATTCCGAAGATGTCAACTTCCCCCTTTTCGCACATAAAAAAAAAACTTGACAGATCGAAAACCCCTCTCTCTATTGCAAATTTCATCGAAATCGTTAGAAATATTGCTCATTTCCTTAAGGCCGTATTATGAATTGTTACACTGAAAAAAATATCGGTCGCTTGTAACAACATTGTGATTTTTGTGCATAAGCGTCTTGATCCCATACGAGCCTAACAAGACGACAGATACACCAACTAAGACGTTAGATACATCGACTAAGATGTTAGTTGAATCACTAAAGAAATTGCTTTTGTTACTATCAGAAAAGGTTGATATATCGAATATCTTAACTCTTGTATTTATTTTTTGTCAACTAAGTGAAAAACTCTCTTTGTTGGCTCTCATTTTTTTGAGTGTAGAACCTGGCATACTTGCAAACCAGGGGCCTTAACGTGGCTGCATTTATCGTGTGATAAAGTTTGGATAAGGTATCCGTCACCTTATGACACGTTAATAAGTACGAGAGTGACGGATGCTTTATCCACATTTGACACGCGATATAGACTATCTCTCTATAGACTAGAATGTATTTTTTTTCTTTTTTTCTTTTCATACTAGGCCCACAGACAGTGAACAGACATACTACTCGTACATGACTACGTGCCAGGTTTTGTCAGTTCATATGGCCTCTGTAGGCACTTTTACATGTCGGAGTCTAAAAATATAACTCCTACCCGTGTCATGCCTGTCGATGAAACGAAAATTCAGCGAAGTAAAACATTCTATGAAATGAATGATCGGTGATTCAAGGGTACCTAAACCAAAATTAGTTCTACTCCTACCTGTAGCAGACCCCGCATTCTCCACTGTCTTCCTCGGGCTCAGCTGAACTACGGTAGTTACTGAAGACTCCGTCTTGGCAGCATCAGCGACTTCAGGAGGCGGCAGCGTGATCTTCATAAACGGGGTAGGAGTGGCGGGTAGAGACATAGGGGAAGATAACCTTAAAGGTGATGTAGGAGTTCCTAAGTTTGATGGCAGGGACATTTTAGACTCTGAAGAGAGCAAGGACTTGGATAGGATGTGGGGGGTGTCGGGGGGTTCGGGAGTGCAGAGGACGGTTGGCAAGGATATGAGGGAGCCGTTTCTTGTTGGCTTTTCATTGTCTTCTGGCGGGTCAGCCATGTTCGTCTGTAAAAAAACGGGTCATTTAGTATCAAGAAATAAATTTACATGTAATTTAAGATTGTATAAATCAACTGATCACGATTGACATTCCCGTTTCAAGACACGTTAAAGTAAAAGTCAAGTCATTTAAAACTGTAATTTTTGACGCATAAAAGAATGAGCATCTCACTAGAGATCAGGTTTTAATGTGCCTTTAAGTTTTGGAATCCCGTTACTGCCGGTAATAAAGTGACTTTTTTATGGCATGAAGGTATTTGACGTGTTATATGGTATTGTTTCTAACTCGGCTGCCATTACTGTCAAGTAAATAAGGGCTATCAAATCGCAGACAATACGATAACACGTCAAAAACAATAAGGTTTTACCGTGTAGAATCTCGACCCATGGTAAGTGGGATCTGTGACCCATAGACATTTGCATTCTCAAAATTACAATCTTAAGATTTCAATCCTAAGACTGCAAATGCGTTACCAACCCTGAGGACTACGATGGAATGCCTTATCCTAGTAATTTAAGTGGTTTTTTTCTCCCCACACCTGAACACAACAATGCGAACACTCCAGCTTGGCGCCAGCTTGAAGGATAAGATGTTGGTAACGATCTGGACAGAACAGACCTTGCAAAAGGTCCTACGAGCATTAATTTTTTTTTGTAAAAAAATATAGTTTCGTACTACAACATTCTGGGGTCCTAGTGACAAAGGGTATAACTCTCCTGAAGATCAAGTGAATAAAAAAAAAGTTTAAAAAAACAAAAACCCTCCTTCAAAAAGCAAAAAATAACTTCTTTAAAATGGTAGGTAAATAGGTCAGTCCAACTGAAGTCTGCTTTTGGTTAAAATATTGTTGGACGCCGACTTCAGTTGGACTGACCTATTTACCTACCATTTTAAAGAAGTTATTTTTTGCTTTTTGAAGGCGGGTTTTTGTTTTTTTAAACTTTTTTTTTATTTTATACTTTTTAGTGATCATAATTATGCTGTTATTCTCCCATTTCTCAAGAAACAATAGAACATTTCAATCTCGCCGCAAGCAACGCCGTGGGATAGTCATAGTCATATATTTAAACCTAAATATGCTTCGTCATAGTCGCTCAACTAGCTTAATCGAAATATCTTGTCGCCACCCTCGAAATATATACCGTTTAGGAGTTCCGGTGGCTATCTGTGGTCTTCATCATCAGTTCCACTTCACCAAATAGTGCTTTCCAAGACCAAATACACGAGTTACAATGAAAAATACCAAAATCGCTATAGGTGTGCCTATAAATTTTGAAGAGTTCCGTCGATTCCTCATGGATTCCACCATCAGATCTTCATTTTGAAAAAAATGGGACCAATCTGGAAGCACCAGCTTTCAAATAAAAAAAGAATCTTCAAAATCGGTTCACCCAGTCGAAAGTTCTGAGGTAACAAACATTAAAAAAAAAAAAAAAATTACAGACGAATTGAGAACCTCCTCCTTTTTTTTGAAGTCGGTTAAAAAGGGTTTACGTCTAGTATACTCTGTTGATGTATATACCCTTTTTTATTACGAGTTTAAGTCGACTTGTGCCCTTTTCCACTAGGACCACAGAATTATCTTCGTCGCCGGAGCTGCGGCAATAAGTTACTGGTGCTTGCCAATAACTCAGACGTGATTTTACAAGTAAAAATAAACAAGTCCAAACGAAATCCAATTTCACTTCACAAACTTTGCTGAGTCGTGTCAAGAGTCGAACGAGTTTATTCAGAGTTGCTCTGAGCTGAGTTGTTGTTGAACTGACGTATTTCAACGCAATTACAGCAACTCATAAAACGTACCCAAAACTTTATTAAACACTTTATAATTTCATATTTTCTCGAAATCATAAATAACTTGCGACACAAATTAGGATCGAAGAGCAAACTTTGGATCTTAATTTGCGTAAGATTTATAGCTGTTTAAATCGAAAAGGGATCTTAGAGTGGTTGACGTTTACGCTTCATTTGAAAGCCATATCAAGAAGGGCGTAACAGCCAGGAGCAGTAAGGTTCGTTTTGATTTGTGAGGTCGCATCTATATTTGCGCCGCGACACTTTGACCTATATTAAATATTCAAACGGGCGGAGCACTAAATCACAGTAAGCCGCGAGATTTACAATGTCACAAGTATAAGTGATCTCTTTGTGCCTCTCTTAGATATGTCGTAAATGTCGTAATATAGGTGGTGGAACCAGTAATGGACAAGGCACCAATAATGAACACTTGATTCTTATTTTACAGAAGATAAGGGTTATTCATTTGTTTTGCAACGAGTTTGAAACAATCAATTTAGGACCGTATGAAATTTGAATTAAGAGTGAAGTGTCCATTACTGGTGCCTGTCAGCTAAAAGTGTCCATCATTGGTGCCCTCACCCTAGTGAAAAACGGTAAACTGAGGATACTAGACTTAAACTCTTTTAACTTGATCTTCAGGAGAGAGTATAATGCATGCTTTTTTTTATGGCAAGGAGAAGGCACGCGAGCTCTCCGGCCACGTGATGATAAGTTGGATCTGAGACCCATAGACATTTGAAATCTCAACACTACAATCTCAAAACTGCAATGCTTAGGGCCGTATTAATTAACTCATCTTGGTTGAGAGACACGTCAAAATTGACAGCTTTGTATGGGTTTACATTTACTTTGACGTATGGGCATCTCAATCAAAACGAGTTTATTAAAACGGCCATTAAACTTCGAATGCGTTGAAAACCCTGAGGACTAAGATGGAATGCCTCTATGCTAGTAATTTCCCCTGTTGTCTTATCCCCACACCGGAACACAGCAATGCGAACACTGCTGCTTGGCGGTGGGTTAATGGATAAGATGGTGGTAGCGATCGGATGAACCCTGCACAAGGTCCTACCACCACTAAGAATCATAATTTATAATAATAATTTGTCATAATTTTGAATGCCTAATAACCAAACATAATGAGTGATACTTTACTTACCCACTTTACGATTATTGTTACCTATCGTCGGTGAAACTGCAAAACCGCGTAAGTAACATTTGTAATGAGAAGCAAAATGCACCTTATTTCTAAGACGTTAAGGTTTCATTTGCTATATAATAAATTTGTTGGTTACGCGGGCAGTATCACCGACGCTATGTTTTACAAATAAATACATTGATTGATTGTAATGCTTGGAGAACCGACGTTTGAAGGCCAGAAACTTATAAATTATGAAGAATGCGACGCAAACATTGGATGTAGACCTAGAAACAACGACAATGAATTGCGGCACGGTTACATTATTGTCTTCTGGAATGAAATAACTATATAAAAAGCAAGCTTTAAAAACCCGACTGCATTTTTTATAATGTCGTCGATATACCTACATATATTAATAATTGTCATTTTGCCATTGTTGTTATTTCAATTTTAACAATTTAGGTATCCTATGTGACCCGGGATGACGTAAGGATTCTAACGATACCTCACACATCTAAATCGGTCAAGGGATTTAGAAGTTATAGTGGAATAAAGAAACTCATATACATACATACATACAAACATGAACCCTGAAAACATTACACTCCTTTTTTGGGGCAGTCGTGTAAAAAGAAATGCATGATTTGAAACTCGCTCTACACTTAAATGATAACCTCTATAGTTTCGATACCTTAGCGCACAATCGTACTAAATGATTTTTTTTTGCCAGTAAAGTTTCGAACTTATTATTTGTGCACAAACATGCTAATTACAATAACTTTTCAAATGTAATTAGTACAATTGTGAACTAAGGTATCGCTTTGTTAATTTCTATTCGTAGTAAGGTTCAGGTTTTATTCGTTGATGTAGAGGTGTTTTTTAACTAAGCATCTGGATCGTCGTAAAGTACGGCCAACGAGACGAGATAAAAACTGTAAACAACCTGACCGCTACTGAGTTATATTACGATATGGAGCGATTATTATATCTGGGGGGTTATTATGACGTAGCTAGCTATGCAATTCATTCTACGGTGAGCGTAAAGGACAAAACTATAGCAGTTATATAGCTCTGTCCTTTTCTCTCAGCGTAAACTGAACTGCATAGCTATCTCATAATAACCCCCCTGGCCTTATTTCTCGTACGCAATAATATCTTCAGTTGATCGATGACGGCTGTCGTTGCGTGATTCGTGGTTACTAATGTGCAAGTTGCGGAAAGTTTCCAAAACGTTGGAAAAGTTCTAAGTAATTTCCGGAAACTTCCACTGGAAATATAGGAAATTTAAATTTAAGAAACGGAAAGTTTCAATCCCCATACAAACTTGTGAGAAGTTTCCGAAATTTTCCTACATGAAATGTTCTGGAATTTTGGAAAGTATCTTTGGCACATCTCTATTCGTGGTACAGGACAGCTGTTAGTACAAAAGTTGTCAACATTAGGGCCGCCATTTTGTGAAGCTCATTCCTTTTTGGATTGCGTTCCAAGTGACACTATTTTTGAAAGCTAGTTTATATTCTTTATCTTGTCTCGTAGGTCTTATTTAGTCTATGTAGACAGAGGAGTTACAATGGTTACAATGACACACTACAGCAGTTTAGTTTCAGTTGAGGGAAAGGGACACAGCTATATAACTGCTATAGCTCTGTCCCTCTTCCTCAACCTACCAACTGCTATAGTATGTCATGGTAACTTGACATAAAGACGTACAATCAGCCTTACCCACCATAGAACGGTGTCACAGTGACATTATAAGACAATTGGTTTGACACTTCTTACGAGTTGAATCATAACGTAACTGTGACACAGTTCTATGATGGCTCAGGGTTCTCTCATTGGCCTAATAGTACAAATGAGTCGCTTAACTTCAAACTCAGATATCTCCTTGAAATTTGGTATACGAATTTAAAACCTAAGTTGTTTGAAAAAAGACTCAAATTCCTTTGTCCTTTTGCGTGGATTTATCCGAGTTTGAAGTTGGCATGCAGCATCGCACTTTTTTAGAATTGTCAATTTATAATTATTACAATTACGAGTGTGTTTGGGTAAGTAAGTATGTTTGTTATCTACTTCACCTAATGGCTAGACGGATTTGGATTTAATTTGGAATTTACATCGCTTATACCCTGAATTAACGTTAGAAAACCAAGATTCAAACAATACTCGCGCTTATCACAAAAATATTTAATCTCACCATTGTTTTAGTAAGAGGATTGTGAAACTGTTCACATACAAAATGCGATAACGTTTAACTCTTTAAACCTAGTTAGATTTT
Organism: Acleris literana; assembly: GCA_946894065.1. Lineage (NCBI taxonomy): Eukaryota > Metazoa > Arthropoda > Insecta > Lepidoptera > Tortricidae > Acleris > Acleris literana. The sequence continues at coordinate 14,935,449 of OX335684.1, read as the reverse complement.
TACGATTTTTGAATATGTTGTAGAGTATTATGAAAAACTAGGTATATACTTTTTCCTTCCCAAGAAAATAATGAAAAAAAAACGGAAACGCCTACAAACCTACATAAAATACACCATCCGAAAATTGTGGACTTGATTTAGGGGGTGAGAAACATAATCGCCCGGAGCTAAAGAAGAACGGTCACCTGTGACCCAGACGCGCGGGTGGTAGGACCTTGTGCAGGGTCCCTCCGGATCGTTACCACAATCTTATCCATTAACCTACCGCCAAACAGCAGTGTTCGCATTGTTGTGTTCCGGTTTGGGGATAAGACAGCCGGTGAAATGACTAGCATAGAGGCATTCCATCTTAGTCCTCAGGGTTGGCAACGCGTTTGCAGCCTCGTGCATGCGAATGTCTATGGGCCACAGTTTCCACTTAACATCAGGTGGCCTGTGTGCTCGTTTGCCTTCTCTATGCTATAAAAAAAAAACGCGACATAAACGAGACATACCTCAGTTTTTTTGTTATTTTGTATATAGTTAAATTATGTATTTTTATTCGAAATCAATGGCTAATACCAAAATATTGCCGTATGTTTTTGTTAAGGTGTACATAATACAAAATGCCTATTGACATAACCCAGCTGCATCTCCAGGTCACCTAGATACATCCTATAGCTATTGTATCGTCATTTAGTTATATACATATACGACTTTTGGGCATTTTGTGTTTTTTTTTGTGTAACGCCTGAACAAAAACATAAGGCAATATTTTGGTGTTAGCAATTGATTTCGAATATAAAAAATACATAATTTAACTATATAAAAAAATATCAAAAAACTGAGATGTCTCGATTCTGTCGGGTCTGGGTTTTTTTCTATGAGGCGTGACCGTTCTTCTTTGACTGGAAATTTTTGACAGGTACGCAATTTAAAGCATCGGTTCACAATTCTCTTGGTGCGTTTCTATATCCAAAACCGTGGGTAGAGATTTTTATCTTAATTAATGGCTTTCACTCCTTGTGTTTAACAAGGTGTATTTCGCCAGTATCGAGTTTTGGACAATCGCCATGGACTTATTAGAGAAACAAGTCCATGGATATCACACGCGAGGACAATTGTTCGGTTAAAGAGATTTACTCTGGTGGACTAAACAGAAGCACATGGGTTAGCTCCACGCGCTTCTGCCAAGTCCTTCATGGATAGATAGTGTTATGGTCTTAACCTTCTTGTGACGGTGACATGACAGCAGGAGTAGCCTAGTTACGTATTGTTATTATTGAATTGTGTCATTCTTAATAAATATGTGAATTTATCAGTGGCGACGAATATGAGTACTTTCAACATAAAAAAAGCACGGCAAACCAGAGGAGCACTGCACGGAACACTTACGCGTTCCCAAACGCTCATCTTACAAAAGGAAAGTTTTACAAATGACGAAATTGATTTACGCCTACAGGCGTTAAACGAAAACCTACGAAAATTCAACGAAATCCAAACAAACATTGAATCTGAAAGCGAGGAAAATGACATCGATAGTGAATTACAATACAGACAAGACTTTGAAGAAGCAACTATACAATTAAAGTTAAAATTAATGTCTTTTAGGAGCAGTTCAAGTTTAGATTCTCAAACGTTCTTAAGTGCTACCAGCAACGTCGGCGTAGTACCTTCAGTTTTCCCGGACCAACGTCAAAGAACACCTAAATTACATTTTCAACCCTTCCATGAAACCGAATCCATGAAAAACTTCATACAACGACTAGAACTATTCATTATGCTTAACAACATATCTGATGCGAAGGTAAAAACATACACATTTCTTTCGGCATTACCACCATTACTACATGAACAGATGTATATCCTGTGCTCACCCGAAAATCCCTTAACAATGGACTTTAAGCAACTAGCACAAATTCTAGAAGAATTTACCGATCCAAAACCGAGCACCTGGTTACTACAACATAAATTTATTACAAGAAAACAAAAGAATGATGAAACTGTAGCACAGTACGCCTCAAAATTAAAACAGCTAACGATGAATTGTAATTTCGAATGTCAACATTGCAAAAAACCAATTTCGGAAAATTTCCTATGCTTACAGTTTATAAGGGGTATCCACGACGGAGATATTCGCACGAAGCTTCTTCAAGATAATAAAAATTCCACGTTTACCGAACTAATTCACATGGCTACAACCATTGAAATGGGTAAATCTGAAAACAAGTTGATATCACACCATGAAAACCTAACTGTGGACTACACAAATAAACTTACAAGCTCACAACAGCCACGTTACAATTTGCAACCGCACACAAAAGGAGGCAATATCACCCTTAAAGACCTTAAAGGTAAGTGTTATAGATGCGGGCAAGACACTCACAGAGCTAACCAATGCGAACATATCAATACCGTTTGTAAGCGATGTAACCGAAAAGGCCACCTACAAAAAGTCTGCTTGCAACAAAACCTGGACAGTAAACAAATACATTTAGATAACACAGACTTTCCAACAAATATACATGAAGAGTACAATTCATATAACGTTCTTGTGAACGATGATACAAACGTGGCAGTCGAAAGTACGTGTGATATAAACACTATTAAAACGGAATCTTCAAATAAGTACATGATTACCTTACAAATTAATACCAAAACAGTACAAATGGAATTTGATACGGGAGCAGCGCTGTCATCGATGTCTCTTAAACAGTACAAGGAACTTAATCTGGCAAGTAAAATATACAAAACTGACATCAGATTAAAAACTTACACCGGAGAAGTTATAGTTCCATATGGAGTTATTTTCGTAAAATGTACCTACAATAACCAAAATTTTAGTGGAAAACTCTATCTAATCGATTTAGATGTGGATGCGATTTTTGGACGAAGCTGGATGAAAGAATTCAAATTGGAACTTGCAGATATAAGAATGCTACGTTTGGAACAATTTCCAAAACTCGATGAAATATTAAAAGAATTTACATCCACCATTTTCAAATCTGATCTAGGAAAAATACCAAATTACAAAGGTCATATTAACTTACATGAAAACACACAACCCATATTTATAAAACCAAGACGAGTACCTTACGCTCTGAAACAAAAAGTGGACGAAGAGATTGAAAGACTCTGTACATTGGGAGTAATCACTAAAGTAGACCAAGCTGAGTGGGGAACACCAATTGTTCCGATTGTTAAACCCAATGGTTCTATTCGATTATGTGCCGACTACAAAGTTACTCTGAACCAAGTGATTAAGGATGAACAGTATCCGATTCCGATTATTGAAGATATTTTATCACAAATGAATGGTGGGAAAATATTTTGCACTCTCGATATAAGCCAAGCTTATTTACATATGGAAATGGATGAAGAAAGTGCATTACTACAAACATTAAGTACACATAAGGGTACATATAAAGTAAATAGATTAATGTTTGGAGTCAAAACTGCACCAAATCTATGGCAAAGATTTATGGACCAACTTCTCCAAGGAATCGATGGAGTACAATGTTTCTTCGATGATATCATCATCCAAGGGGCCTGCGAAGAACAACTACTCGATCGCTTAAAAAAGGTATTTCAAAAACTCCAAGACAATGACCTGCGAATAAACAAAGAGAAATGTCAATTTTTTCAAAGCAGCATAAATTATCTTGGACACACAATTGACAGTAATGGATTACACAAGAACAAGGAAAAAATACAGGCCCTCACAAATACCAATTCCCCATCGAATATAACTGAACTACGGACGTTTCTTGGAATGGCAAACTACTATAATAGGTTTATTCCGAACCTAGCTTCTATAACCAGTCCCTTAAATAAACTACTTAAGAAGGGTGTACAGTACGATTGGTCCAAGGAATGTGAACAAAGTTTTACAACAATTAAGAAAGAAGTATCAAGCGACAGAACACTGATTCATTTTGATCCAAGAAAAACTGTTATTCTGGCGACGGATGCGTCCCCGAGGGGTCTGGGCGCAATTCTGTCACACCGCTTACCTGACGGCTCAGAGAGACCTATCGCTTTCGCTTCCAGGAGTCTTTCAACAAGTGAAAAGCAATATAGCCAAATTGATAAGGAAGCAACAGCAATATATTGGGGCCTTAAAAAATTCTTTCATTATTGTTACGGACGAAAATTTATCTTGATTACTGATCATAAGCCTCTTACAAGTATTTTCCATCCAAAAAGAACCCTTCCGGCAATGAGTACGATGCGGTTATTTCATTACGCTCACTTTCTTTCTGGCTTTAATTATGATATTGAATACCGCACTTCTGCAGCTAACTCTAATGCAGACTATTTATCAAGATTCCCGTATGAACAAACTCAAGACAACATAATAGACCAACATTCGGCGTACCAATTACAAAAAATACATTCTCTCTCAGTCAATTGTGAAATTATTGCTAAGGAAACAGCAGACGATCACGAGTATCAAGCAGTACTACGAGCCCTACAAACAGGGAGGAGCTTGAGAGACCTGGGCTATAATGATAACGAGTTTACGTTGCAAGACGGCTGCATTTTAAGAGGGATCAGAGTCATGATCCCCGGTGCGTTACGTGAGGCCGTGCTAGAAGAACTTCACGCCGGACATCTCGGTATCGTTAAAATGAAACTGTTAGCCCGCAGTTTTGTTTATTGGAAGAATATTGACCGGGATATAGAAAATAAGGTTAAATCATGCAGAGCTTGCAGATTAACACAAAACGAACCAAATAAAGTAGCAGTTCATCACTGGGAAGAACCGACAGAACCATGGCAGCGGATTCATATCGATTTTGCTGGCCCTATCGCAGGACATCAACTATTGATAGTGGTAGATGCATTCACCAAGTGGATCGAAATTATTCCAACGAAGACTACAACGAGCGCCTGGTGTATCAATAAGCTCAGAGATTTATTCAGCACCTTCGGATTTCCATACATTTTAGTATCAGACAATGGCCGTCAGTTCACCTCGAGTGACTTTACTCAATTTCTTAAAGAAAACGGAGTCTCTCACAGAACGTCTGCACCTTATCACCCAGCTTCCAATGGTCAAGCAGAACGATACGTTCAAACTGTAAAAAAATGTATAAGAAACATGGAGGACAACACAGGCTCTCTTGCCGACAAATTAAACGTGATTAAAATGCAATTAAGACGAACCCCAAATATGACAGGAAGCAATGCGTATCAATTAATGTTTGGTAGAGACATACGCACAAAATTACATTTAATGCTGGGGGAGCTCGTAACCAAAAAAGGAAATCCAATGAGGTACGGACCCGTACTGGATAAAACATTCGTAGAAGGTCAAAGGATCCAAGTCCGTAACTATTCGGACCTTAAAAGAAAGTGGGAGTTTGGCAGAGTAGCCGAAAGATTAGGGCGCCTACACTACCGCGTGGTTACAGACGGTGGCGAAAGCTGGCGGCGCCATGTAGACCAGATGCTGCCGGCTACTGGCGTCCCCGAAGCGCAACAGGTTGATTAACGGCGGCGGCTGTTATGGTCTTAACCTTCTTGTGACGGTGACATGACAGCAGGAGTAGCCTAGTTACGTATTGTTATTATTGAATTGTGTCATTCTTAATAAATATGTGAATTTATCAGATAGTTGTTAAAATTTGACACATTTTGTACGTAGCAAATATTAAATTTTAACGAGACGTCACAACTCTATCCACGATTTTGAATATAGGAACGCACCAAAACTTTACCTATCTTCTGGTAAAATTAATCTCTCAAGGCAAGCATAGTCGTTAGCGATCAGCGGCAATAATAATTATGTGCCGTAGCCATTACAGGTTAATAAGAACAATGGAGAACAAACTGTTGACCGTGACAAACTGGCGTAATGGGTGATTCCACCGTTCAATGTTGATATTATCGGCAATAACATGACTACTAAAGAACAGGTTATTCATTTGAGGTAAATAAATAAATAGCAGGGGACAATGTCACACCGATTGACCTACTACACGAAGCTTTCGGCTTGTACTATCGCGATCGTTAATTTGTGACCCATTTCAAGAAAAATAGGCTTGAAGTCGTCAATGTCATTAGAGATGCCAAATCATTTGTAATTTATTGGAGACTCAACCTTATTGTTGTAGAATGTCATAATGACTTTGGACCCAAGGTGGGTCCCAAATTAAAGTTCGTGACTGTACTATGGATACTAGACAACGAGTATACTGTATTTCTTTATATGTGGCATTATCTATGAAAAGTCAAGATGGGCCGACTAGTCGAGGACTAGTCGGGAAAGCCGACTATTCGGCATAATTTCTAGTCGGTGATTAGTCGGCAAAAAATGCCGAATATTCGGCACTTTTTACACACGCGATTTTCTGTTCAACATAGTTATGAAAAGCAGTAGGTAGTTCGTTTTAATACTATAATTAGGGTTTTAATTGTTTTTTTTTGTCGTGCAACACGCCAGTACAGAAAAACGTAAACAAAACTGGTCAAAACATGAACGGTAACAAATAGCGCGACGGACGAAGCGAAACGAACGTTTCTGAGTTCACCCGAACTTAGTAAAATCCTACGATCGGCATTGCCGACTAGTCGGCCGATTAATCGGCAAATTGAAAACCGATTAGTCGGCCAACTGGCCAGTCAGCAAAATCCGTAGTCAGCCCATCTCTAATGAAAAGGAACCTTATTGTCGATGGCGCTTACGTCGCACTGCGTCACGCGACGTTGTATTTATATCGGAGCATCTTTAATAATGGCGGAAGCGCCATCGACAATAAGGTCCCTTTACATTGATAATGCCACTTATAAAGAAATACATACTTAAATAAATTGAACACATCCATGAATAAGGGACGAATGTTCGCGCTCATCACCCAAATATCTGGCCTGGCGATTTGACCCAGCACCGCTAGCTTCATAAGCAGGGTCAATACCAAGGGTAACGTGTTGAAACTGGAAAAGTCGAATAGGCAAGCAAACGCCGTTCTATATTTAACTGGGTTTTTTTTTGTAGAAATATATTATTTGTAGGCTGCCAGTGTGTTTTTAACTTTGTCTTGTTAAAACTTTTTTCTTTTAAGAATAAATCGACTTTACATCAAGGGTAGGTATGAGATTGAAGAAAAATGAAAATAAGTGTATTTTTACCACTAAAGAAAAAGAAACACCTGAACAAAGTTGGTATGGTAAGTCGTTGACATAAGAGATAAGACATAAAATCCAAAGGGGAAATAAATTAGAAATAAACCGCGACAGTAAAGGCTGTACCTAATGTTCCACGTGTTAGCCTGTGTGTCTATAATCGTCTACAGGGCCTCTATTCCACTGTGGTAAAACTATATTGCCTTTTTATGGCAAGGAGAAGGCATGCGAGCACTCAGGCCACCTGATGGTAAGTGGGATCTGAGACCCATAGACATTTGAAAGCACGAAAATTATAAAAAAAATAGTTTTGGCTGATTGAGCCCTTTCATATAGTGATATTACCCCGTAAGTACCTAATCGAATCACTTTCATTTTTCAACCCCGAATTCTAGACCCCTTTTCAAATATTTAGAAAAATAATTTCATTTTTTTTTACTTAAGACAGTTGCGTGCAAGCAATTTATACAACTATACCAAAAGGGGTTTGGGTAAAAGTGTTGTCATTTACAAAAGTCATACATTTTTAAGGTGAGCGGCAATTCGTAAAAGTGGTAAATTATGATAGAATTATTCAAAATAAACATATTTTGTTACGTAATGTAATACTCTTAAGTGCATCGGAGCCGAGATATTTAAATATTCATACCTGGGCGTACATTTAGCACCAAAAAATGAATACTTAAATAATATCTCCGCTCCGATATTATTTAAAGCCATAAATTATATTGTATATCTATGTGTATTTTGAGGTCCTCTGAATAACTATGTAACAATCATCCGTGGCCGCTGAAAAAAAATGACAATATTCTTTAAACATAATTTACCCAATGCCCTTTAAAGTTGATAGCTTCTATAGTTTCAGAGAAAAACTGCTGTGACATATAGACAGACAGACACCGAAGTCTCACCATAAGGGTTCCTTTTTACCGTTGTGGTACGGAATTCTTAAAACGACTATTATGTTAAATCTATAAAGCTCAATCTAGTAGATATTTGTCATTAAACTGTCAAATATAAGTAACGTCAGTGTTAAAAAATTACAAAGAAATTATAATATTTTCGATAAAAGTGCTAAATTAAGTCCTCTTAAATCAAAAGATGATAAAAAAAGTAAAATCCAAGATCTCAGAAATACTACTGCAAACCATAAAAATGTTTCGTTCCAAGAGATTTAGTGTGTTTATAGTAAAGTCTAGAATACGTTTAGACTTTGTCTAAATTTAGATATTTTTTAAGTAAAAGAACTGACCTTCAGCGAGAATAAATAAGAGTCATTTTCAAGTAGCAGTTTAGTTTCAGGATACTGAAAACATTATAATATATTTGAATACGGTTTAAACATCTTGAAGTTCAAAGTTTTTGACGAGAGAAGAGTTTGACGACGCGCTGGCGTAGTTGGTAGTGACCCTGCCTACGAAGCTAGCGCTCCTGGGTTCAAATCCCGGTAAGGGCAGATATTTGTGTGATGAGCGCAAATATTTGTTCCTGAGTCATGGATGTTTTCTATGTATTTAAGTATATATTTCTCTTTTTAAGTATTTATATCCTTGTCTAGTACCCATTATAAACCTAGAGCTTAGTTTGGGACTAGGTCAATTGGTGTGACATTGTCCTTGATAAAAAAAAGTCTTGCCAGTTTGCAGTGTGTGTACCTTCTTTGTGTTGTTTACCGTATTTCTCTATACAAGGTTGTCTGAAAGATATAAGTACTCGTAGATAGTTAGCGATAAGACCAGCTGTGTGTATTCTTAAATTGTTTAATTAATACTTAGCTCCTTGTATTTTTAACCGACTGCGGCGAAGCCCAAAAGAAGGGTTATGTGCAGACCTAGGAATATACGGGGCAAAATTAAATGTCAGCTAAGGATTGCCTATATCGATAAAATCAATTATCGATGCTTTTCCGATATACTAGTGATCGCTCCAAGTTTTGTTTGTCAAAATAAATGTTTATTGAAAGTATGCAAATGAAACAAAATAGCAGCATAATTCTGGTTATTCTTTATTTTAAAAGGATTAAGCTTAACTCATCATCATCATATTTTTGACTCCACACAAATTCTGATCGATTATTTTAACAATAGTAAATGGGACATTCATTCTGAAATACACAATAAGGAAAAAATATGATGATGATGAATGAAGGTTTAAAAAAATCTTTTAAAATAAAGAATAACCAGAATTAAGAATGTTGCTATTTTGTTTCATTTGCATACTTTCAATAAAATTTTATTTTGGTAAACAAAACAAAGCGATCACTAGTACATGGGTAAAGCATCGATAATTGAGTTTATCGATATGGGCAATCCCTAGCTGTCATTTAATTTTGCCCCGTATATTCCTAGGTCTGGTTATGTGTTTGACCTGTATGTATGAATGTATGTCCGTTCCTATGTCCCTTCGTCATCGTAACTACTCAACGGGTCAACCGATTTTGATAAATTATACGTCATTAGATTCGTCTTGATCGTGCGAGTGTCACTAGGTACGTACATAAAATTCCAAAAAAAAACATTTTTTGATCGGAATCCCATGTCAGACCCACCATAGCTGTACCCCTGGGGGTAGGGTAGGACTGAACCATACCACCGTAGTGTTGTGCACTATAATATGCTTTCAGGTTATTTTCATGGGGGTAGGGTAGGACTGAACCATACCACCGTAGTGTTGTGCACTATAATATGCTTTCAGGTTATTTTCATGGGGGTAGGGTAGGACTGAACCATACCACCGTAGTGTTGTGCACTATAATATGCTTTCAGGTTATTTTCATGGGGGTAGGGTAGGACTGAACCATACCACCGTAGTGTTGTGCACTATAATATGCTTTCAGGTTATTTTTATGGGGGTAGGGTAGGACTGAACCATACCACCGTAGTGTTGTGCACTATAATATGCTTTCAGGTTATTTTCATGGGGGTAGGGTAGGACTGAACCATACCACCGTAGTGTTGTGCACTATAATATGCTTTCAGGTTATTTTCAAAAATGCAGGCGGCATTTTAAAGCTTGCTTTTTATTTAGTTATTGTTCTTGTGGTGATCAGTGTTGCTATCTCAGATACCATTACATTGTTTTCCAATTATTAGGGGAAGATGGGGTGGCTTCGTACAAAGGGAGCATTCGTACAGTGGTCATATCTCGACTATCCAACATGCTGAAGCGTTCATATTTATATGCGTGACGGCCGCTCATATGCATAGGCTACCCTCAAAAAGCGATGGCAGTGTGGCAGCAGATTTCGCCAGAAATAATGAATATGTGTTTTCGCGACCCAAAAGTAATTTTTGGTTCTTCTTTGAATGAGTCTGTCTCTAATAAGTTTTACTCGAATTAGTTTTTTTTTTATATAGTTTGTAATTAGATGCTTGAGATTAATATGTAAACAATGGTTTTGGGATTACTTTAACAGTTATTTTTTATTTCGGTTTTTTTTCCGATCGTTTCGGTTGGGGTACCTTCGTACAGTCAAAATGTATGTAATATTATACTGTACGAATGCACCTCATGGAAGTTAAAAAAATGTATATCAAGAATAATTATAATCACAAAACCAGGTCAGTAAGATATGCCTAAAAGGTGACTGAAACAGGTGAAATAGCTGAAAATCCAATGAATCCTGGGTAAAAACGAATAGTGTACGAAGCCACCCCACGTATGGGGTGCATTCGTACGTTTCCCACTTTTTGGAAAAACCATTATATTTTGGCACAGTTGCTTTGTATCCAAATTGAAATACAGAATTATTATAGCCAAATAAGTGGAAGATGAAGTAACATTCAACTCATTTAAAAATAGCGGTTAGTTTTTTTTTACAAGGCTTAGAGTAAAAAGTGTACGAAGCCACCCCATCTTCCTTCATCATCTATTATTTCATTTAAAAAATAACGGCCTGATATTGTCATTCAGCCTTGACTCACCAAGAAACAATACTACTGAATAATAACTAACCTATAGATTAGACTAACATTCAACAGACTAAAGAAGTACCTACTGGCTTGACTTTTATTCTTTTTTTAAATGTTTATTATGGAATTTTATTTATTACATTAGCCTTTTATATTGCATATATCTATTTATATATTAATATTTATAGCAATTTAAATTATGTTACGTACACTTTTAAAATTTTAGTTTTTTACTTATTTGGCTATTCGTTGTTCTTAATTATTTCTCAGTCGCTCAAAGGTTAACTGGAAGAGATCATTTCAAGTGATAAGTTAACTTTTGTACATTCTTGCTGTGTTTGTATCTATTTTTATAATTGTTATCTCTTTTGTTTGTACAGTAATGTATTAACAGGCATAAATCTACATATTTACTAGCGACAAGAAGCAAACATTGGTATAATAAAATTGCATTTCCTAGTTAAATGCAGTTACAAACATAAACTTAAAATCGTGTCAACTTTGTATCGACATTACCAGCTATATGCATGTGCAGGTCTTGATATGAAACAAGCTGCTTCATTAATGTCATGAATCATAACATGCTTTAGTATCAGCTTGTCATATTGAATACTTGGACAAAAGCGTAGATAGTGAATAGCCGTCAGTGCCACAGAGTACCTTATTGCATACAAAAGTGTTCAACATACTGCGACCGGCGGGCGCGTCAGCCATAACAACGCCGCTGGAAGCCTCGCTAGACAGAGACAGCAAGCATCACAGAATGACGTAATCGAGTAGTGTAGGCAGGCGACGGCGAACTAACTAACAACTCGAACACTCGAACAGTCTCGTTCCGCGCACTGTCCACTCCGCGCTTACCGAACGTCGCAGGGCTCTACGTTGACTTCACACCAAAGTGTTTCCAATTAGCAATGTTTAATTAAAAACTTTAACAACACTGTCTAATCAATCGCGTTTAATGTGGCTTAAATATAGATATAATCCAGTGTAAACATGAGTACATCAGAGATTAAACCGGTCGCGTTAAAACTAAGAGTGATACATGTCGTAAGGTTGATCCTCGCGAGTATAGCCAGGGTATTATGCACTTTGTTCTATGGGAGGAAAGGCGAGAAGTTACCGCCGATTACGGCCGACATCCTTAAGTTGCCTGCGGTTGAGGTCGCGAGCAAAATCAGGAACAAAGAGGTAAGAATGGATTAAAAACTTTTTAAATGGAACTTTTCATTTTGTATCCTGCCAGTAAGGATAACAAAACATTCTATGTTTGAATTTTGACGTTAATTCCTTATTGGTTCTGCATTTAAAGTTTCCTATAAAGTTGTTTTACCTGTTTTGTTTTTAATACCTGTACGAATATAAATGCTAACGGTATGAATTAAATAAGTTAATAAAAACTGTTTTTTATCGCGTATGCTTAGATAAGATTAGTAATGCGAATTCACATGCCGGTGTCGGTATACCTATACGGTGCTAAAAACATAGAAAATAGGTACTTAACAGTCAACTGAAAACTATTCACGTTATATATGTATGTACACTCTTTATTGTACAAGAATAAAATTAAAATAAACTGTATCTTATCTTACATTATCTTGAAGTAAACAGCTTTCTAGTAGGTAGGTAAATGGATGACTTACTGTAAACTTCATTAATCTAAGAATTAGATGTGGTCAAATAGGTACCTATACCTTCAAATAACTTTATTTTTAATGTCAAGGTCGCTAAAGCGTGTTTAGCTTCTTTAATGGCGTGTGTTTAGAACCTTGTCATTGTTATTATTATAGTGTTGCTCATCGTTGTGTAATATAAGTAGAATGATGAGGAAGACCATAATAATATTTAGTTGGTAGTTTATTATGACAGCTAACGTTTTAAGTGTTTTCGTTGTTTGTTTTTACTTCAATCACGGTGCGGTGCCGCGTCGTAACACGGCACGCCGCCGCGCCGTGGTGATGTGGACAGACCCTTACCTTCCGTTTATGGTGATTCAACGTTCTACCTAATTAGTGACAAAGCCATTACTTGATTGTATCAGTATTATTTCGCTTCATTACCATACTCATATCAGTATAAGTACATCACTATCACTTCACTATCAGTTATCACAAACTATTTTATTATAAAGCAAAAATCCTGACCGCGACTGCCTGTAATGCGGCTTTCCTTAATGGTGAAACTTGCCAAATATTGATCTTAAATCTTGAGAGATGGCATACCGAATGAAAGAGATGCAACGGAAGATGCAACGGAAATATTTATCGACAGCGTGCCGCCATAAAGTCTAGCTAAAGGCGTCATCCGATGTTAGCGACCGCGACTGACTGGCGACGACACAGGCGATCGCTGGGTCAAAGCATTTACAGGGATCGTAGCCAAGATGCAAACGCCACTAACGATTTTCTTATCTTTGGTTTATTACTTACGCACGAGAATGTCATCCCATATACAGGGTGGTACTCTATAAACTGTACATATTGAAAGGGTTGAAATTTTAGGTTAATTTATAGGTAAAAAAAATTTTTTTTATTATTTTTAGCCACTGGTTTTTTTTTACAGATTGTCAAACTTTTTAATAAAGTTTGGGTAGTACTTACTTGTGACGGTGTAACGTTTGATCTAATAGCCCAAATAAGATAAAACAAAATGCATAGTATTTACATTAGTTAGGTTTATAATAATTGATAACAATATAAGACCAATTAAAAAAAATCGTCGTGCGTAATAGCTGATTTACATTGGTCCAGCACAGAGATGGGAATAAATAACCAAATTATTCGCGAATAACGAATGAAATTCTCGAATGGTTATTCTTATTCGAATAAATTATTCGTCGAATAATTATTCGTTTAATGAATTGCCACGAATAATTATTATGTACTACTTATAACCTGCTCCATTTTTCTCTAATAAATTAATAAATTATTCGTTATTCGAAAAGTAGTCGAATGATTCATTCGTGGATAAATTATTTGCGAATAAATCATTCGCAAATAAATTATTCGACGAATAAATTATTCGCGAATAGAAATATTAAGTATTATTTTTTATTCGCGAATAAAAATATTACGAATTATTTTTTATTCGAATGATTATTCGAATAAATAATTATTCGAATAATGCCCATCTCTGGTCCAGCATAAGCATGCCAGTAGTAGTACATTGCGTCGTTACAATAGCACTCGCCTCAAACGTGAAAACCAACTCGTCAATGTACTTCTACTGGCATGCTTTTGCTGGACCAATGTAAATCAGCCATTATAGAGCGATCGATTGGGTCATTATTTGGGCGTTTGTTCCGAATCACTTTCGTGGTCACATTTTTGTACAAGTGACTTCAAATTTTGATTTTGTTTCTGGTTAGGTATCTAAGTTTACCGGACTTCTAACAAATATCCAAAAATGGCATCAAAATATACGCACAATTCTTCAAAAATATGTCCACAAAAGTGAGGCGGTTGAAACGCTAGAATAATGACCCGATTGTTGATAAAATAACTAAGTACATATAGGTGAAAAACTTAAGTAACTGACCTCTTGCATGTAGTTGTGTACAAAACTAATATGGAATTTACGTCAAATTTCAAATATACAATGTCGAACGGTCCATACAGATGTGTTACAACTACATTCAAGAGGTCATTTACGTAAGTTTTTCACCTATACAACTAGGTATCCTACTATTATAAATGTTAAAGTTTGTAGATATTTGGATGTTTGTGTATTACGTAAGAATGGCTATATATTCGGCACACAAATAGAATATACCTATTCTGAAATAAAACACACTCTTAAAAATATAAAGAAAAGCGATAACGGAGCCTCGGGCAAAAGGTAGTACCTAGATAGTCCATAAACATCTCCTTGTAGCTTAGACTTATATTTGTACTCGACTCCGCCTTTTCAAACGAAGCACTTTGCATCATCCTTCATGAATTTCATAATGCATACTGCAAAAGGGTGGAATGCGCTTCCGGCGTATTTCCGAGCGCATACAATTCGTACTACCACGAGGTACAATTACCGTACTCCTAGCGTAGCGAGTCGAATGCTCTGTCCCTCGTACTCTATAAGAATACTGCGAGGACTGCAAGAGAGCATTCGATTCGCTAGCGAGTACGGTAATTGACAACATTAAAAAAAAAAGCATTCTGTTTTTTCGCTTTTATAATAGCTGGTTAAAAATTAGACTACCCGTGTTTCTCGGTTTTTCTTTATTTAACTTAAATTCGTTGTTAATAATTTATTAAAGAAATAGTCATTAAAAAGACCGTAAATACAAAGTTAGGAATACTGATGTCGTGATCTTAGCATGATATAAAAAAAAAACTTTAGACAGAAACAGAACTAACTGTCATGTCATGTCACTTGTCAACCATAACAACTCTAACAACATAAATTCGTCGACTTTGGGCAGATTGCGGCTATCCGCTTTTACAAATCCGTTAGTCACTTTCATTTTAAATAGCGTATATCAAAACAATAGTATTACGAGAATAGAAAGCGTGTCGTTAGAATCAAGTAATCCGTCAGACAGATGAAAAATGGACATGACAGTTGTATATTTTTTTTCAATTTCTATGGTAATAAATGGACTAAGAGCACTATAAATGTATTCCTAACATTCACAATCCAACTTTTTTTTACTGTTTTTATAAATATAAAAAAAAAACTGCATAAAAAAATCCAAAAATATTTTTATTGTAATCAGCAGTGTAAAATCTACAAACGGTATTTTATTTTACTACCTTAGCACATATGAATTGTTGTCAATTGTAACTCATGGTAACGGGTACTGATAGGGTTGTGTAGTCCATGTACTAAGAGCCAAAAAGAATTAATTCCCGTTACTGTACTAGAACGAACTATTCCGTGAAGTTTCTGCTCTTAGTTCATTTAGTACACGCGGAGCAAGAACCGAACAGAGCAGGCAGAGCAGTGAGTGACACTGACAGCAAAGCCGGCCATTCATTCGGTCAAAGGAGCATGAACAGACCAGTTTCTTTCACTGTACTAGTGTACTAAAAGAACTAAAATACCGAATTAGTACATTAGAGCGATTGTACTACGAGTAGTTTGGAGCGATCCGCTCAGTGAACGAGCGCGCACAACCCTAGGTACTGAACGTATTTAGCTAGCGCAAATAGGCATCTTCTGGGTGAGCTCGCTTCATCGCCGACATCTTCGTCCTCCAAGGATAAGATTTAGTCAAGAGTAAACCCATTATTAATAAAGTAAAATAAGTTTCTGTCAAAAATTTCATTCTTGGGACAAGATTTTGTTGCCGACTGTACTTATTTTACACAGTCACTAAGACGTCGGGTTTATCATTGTAACTTAGGAGTTCCTATGGCAACCCTAAGTCTCCATCATCAGACCAGCTCGGTGGTGCCATATTGTATTGTCACCAAAGTTACGTAGGTATACCAAATTTCAGATCAATCGGTCCCCGGGAAGTCGGTCAAATTTAACTTGCAAGATTTGACCCGTTCATACATACATCATACATACATTGCAAGTAAATAAAAGACTTGTACAGTCAACAGCATAAATAAGTGATCATTTATGTACCTTGTCGCTTTCAATCGTTTCACAATTTTGTATGACATTTCAAACACGGCGTTAAAGTGACAAGGTACATAAATGTTGACTAACTTATAATGTTGACTGAACCGTTAACAATTGCAACTTTTCCTAACCTTGGTCACTTCCCCTTTGTTATCGCATAACTCGCCTATCTCTACTATGATATTATTAGAATTGGAAACACTATATTTACATAGGTACAATCAGCAGCAGAAGTAGCTACGCAACCGAATAGGTCAAAATGATCTGCACTCGACTCTATTGTCAAGGGACGTCATGTCTAGATCAATTTGAGCATTTATTTATTTATTATTATTTATTTATTTATTAAACCAACAAAAAAAATTACAAATAAACAAAAGCCCTGCAAAACTGTTTTAGTTTGACTGCAGGAAGACTTTAAAAGAACAGTACTATAATAATCTTAGTATTATACAATGCTTAGTTCGACACAATAGGTACCAGTTAAATAATTCAAATTCAAATTCAAATTCAAATAAAAATATATTTATTGCATGGTCATGAGTTATACAGGTCTTATAGCGTTTATGTTACAGTCCGTCATGTCCTGCCTCAGAGAGGCGTACAATATTTCAGCTTAATACTAAATATTAATTAATTAATTTAGTATTTAACACATAATTATGTTAGTATGAGATTAGATGTTGCCGTATCAGAAAAAAAATGGAGTTACATAACAGGTTTCAACAATACTATTATACTATACCGATAAGAATTCAGACACGCTATAAATTCTAAGGCAGTGTACCTATCTAATAGATGTTTCTTTAGTTTTCTCTTAAAAATACGTTTATTTTGCTCAAGACGGATGTCCTCAGCTCAGGTAAACTGTTAAGAATGTTATTCTGCTTAGCTACTTTTGATGCTAACTGTATTAGAGTCAACACGACTTGTATAAATATTACCATGCATATGAGAGTGGGTAGGTACTATTATAGTAGGTTTAGTCAGCATTAAGGCTGTATACACTTGAAAACGATGTCGCATTAAGGTCATGTTTGAAATGACAAATGGATTTGTTAAGCGACAGGGTACTAAATTTATACGTATATTATTGTAGCAAGTCTATCATAGAAAATATCGTAGATATATAAAAGATCGTAGGACGTATATTTTATTTTGCTTTTGTTATGTTATGAACTTATGAAAGCAGACTTTTATAAAAGTAACTTATTTGATTAACGCTTCATTGCGTTTCATTGTTGTTTTAAAACGTCAATTTTAATCAAAGATCTACTTGTAAAATATATCTAAATTAGTATACGATTTAAACTAAAATCCTGTAATACTCTAGCTTGTACAGTCACGGGAATGATATAATATAGTAAAAAGAGGTAGATATGTTATACGCACTTCGATAGTGGCACCCTAAAACCAAGCCAATTGGTACACCTTTACTTAGTCTGGCGCCGTCAACGGAACCGTGAACTAGTCTGCAGAGCAACACACTCGTTTTGTTTCGCTCCCGGAAATTAGCATAACATCCTGCTTTCATTTGTCATTTATGAATTATTGTGTAATTGCAATATTTACTGATTATGTGTGCGTAAGCCGGGCCATTTTTACACGGGAATAACGTATAGGTAACATTATATTATTCGTCACTTTTGGATCTTAATAGCGTTGAAATAGAGTCGAAAAGTGACGAACCTTTGCTTACCGTGACTATACTATTACTATTACTTATTCTGCGACTCTAGTTAGTCTGGGAGTCCAAACTAGGTGAATTCAATAGCTTGTAGGCCCGACAAATTCGCTAAACCATGGCAATAAATTGTTAAGTAATTGACCCACGGTCGTTACCTACAAGTGAAGATAGCATGGCCGATCATTAATATCTTTCAATTAATAATTAATAATGATGATTGTGAGGTTGAAAATTTCCATTCAAAATGCAATAACGTTTCTCACCCTTTAAACCAAGTTCAATTTTTACGATATTTGAATATGTTTTACATATGAAAAACTAGGTTTGTAGGATTTGCTTCGCAAATTTTTTTTCTTGAGAAAAGGTACAATTTTAAAAAACCTACACTTACAAAGAATCTTGTAAACAAAGCTAATAATAACAACAACATACTTATTCAAAAATTGTGGAACTCGGACTCGATTTCGAGGGTGAAAAACGTTACCACCCGGAGGTACATTGATATGGAAAAAAAAATACAGCTTCACCAGTAAAAAGTCGCTCCACAATTCTCTCAAAACCTATATTGCCGTTTGTTCTTTTCTAAGAAATATTTTAAAAATTCGATTTGGGTAATAATATCGTGATACGATATTATTTTGCTGATGGTGATGATTACTTTCTCTTCTTTTAAAGGTATTGCACAATATTGTAAAGATAAAAAGGTTGGAAACCTGCTAAAATATACCTTATTAGTATTACAGATGTAGTGCATAATCGTACGACATCGTATTTTTTCGGATAAGTCCGTATCTTTCTTGCTCTCTCAATTAACTTATCGATGGGTACTGAAGCTGACTGAGAAAGCAAGATAAATACGAACTTTTCCGACCAAAAACGATGTTGTATGTTTATTTCACTACAACAATAGTTCGCCAAAAAGGGTTTAACGCGGTGTCACCTATACTCGAAAATCTAATTTAAGACCAAAAAACTACGATAGATACGCCACTGTCACAAGTGTCAAAGTCACTTATGTCAGTGTCGAATATTTCAGAGTTAGCCAACCTTTTTGCATTGATAATCAAATTGTTGTAAATATTTGTAGATAATTCTAAAATGTTCAATATCAAAAGTTATATTTAACAATAGGGAATATGCATTCAATGTTTTTTCTACCCGATATTCAAAACATTAAAATATCATAAACAAATATTTTCTCATATTATAGTGTGTTAATTCATTAAATGGCGGATGTGTGTGTTCAATGGCGATTTTTGTATCAGCTATTAAAACAAAATGACAAGCTAAATTCGGATGCCTTACAATTATGCTTGATTTAAACTTGACAGTTACCCATGGACCCCATGGTGTCATGGCTGGTAAAATGCCCGATGATTGTCATTATAAAGTGAGCTACACACTTTTGGCCTGTTATTTTGTCGAATAGCTAAACGTATGTAATATTTAAATTGCATCTAACGTTGTTTACAACTATTGTTTATTTATCGTTCCAAATGCAATAAAAGTTTTGCTACCAAAAATCTTCTATGGTTAAATATTTAATAGGCCATCTTGTATTTGTGTAAGTAACTTGAATTAACTTGTTTATTTAAATCGAAGGTTTAAAACTACCTAAAAATAAATATTCTTAGTGCGGTCTTTTAAAAAATGGAAATATACTGAGGCAAATATTTTTTTAATTAGTGGCAACCCTCGTTGGTCTTTAATTACATTTTCGAGTATAGTTCTATAATATTTTCAAGTAGCAACTGTCACATTAGGCAGCCATTTTTGAACAAGAAATTGGATCATGCTGCCAATTTCTCTCCGAACAGCGCCATTTTTATTGTTTCGTACACAAAAGGACCTTATTACTAAGCCTCCTATGTCCGTCTGTCTTTCAGTGGGCATATCTCATGAAGCGTAATTTTAAAAGATTAGCTTTACACTTTAAATGTTCACAGAGTGTGTAGTCTATAATTCGGCTTGGTACGGAACACTTTGTCAGACTCTTTTTTGTCAGGATGCAGTGAGGTCTTTTATAATCCAATAACTGATTACATTAACTGAATAAATGAAATCACAAAGAGGAGACTAAGCCTTTTATCAATCAAATAAAGTGACTATCTCCGCACCGACGGCCTAAGAAAATATTGACTTCCATCCAGTCAGCGTCCCTTAATACTGGTTACAAGTAATGTATTCAATTCACTGGTTTTTTTAACGTACATTGACGACTGTGTCGTGTTGTCATTTTGAATGGCGGGGCGCGCTTTTGTATAGGTATTGAAGACTATAAACGAAAACTCTTATCGGTTTATGTTGGGACTTTTAATCTCACTATAAGTTATAGAAACTGAATTCATACGTTTTGCTTCTGCGTGCAATCGGTTTATTTTGACTGTTCGAAAGATACTTGGCATTTGTGTGTCTGGTTGCCGTCTATTTGGCATAACTCAAACCTAACCTAACCAACGTATAGCAATTAAATTATGCATTTTATCTAAAATATCTCTAGCATAACATAGTTTTCGGAAAAAATAAAATTTGGAAATAGTAATTTACGTGACGGTTGCCTAATGACAGGCAACAATACTACTACAATACTACAACTACAACATGAGTGTCGTTTATGAAACGAGCCGCAAGGCGAGTTTCATAATAGGTCACGCGACTGTTGTAATGCGAATTACGCAGAGTCTCGTACAATACTTTATCTACACACATATTATAAGTACTTTAAGATGGGTTCAGAAGCCGAAAGGCAAATGACCAGCATTACCTTACCTGTGGTAGTAGGTGACAGCGATGGCAGCTGAAACGTAATTTTGAAATTACGTTATCGAATATTGTAAGGTAATGAGATCCAAATTTGGAACATCTTCCAAAATTAACAGCTGTCATCGCTGTCTCCTACTACCACAGGTAATGCTGGTCATTGCCTACGGGTTTTGAATAATAGAGGCCTTATGATATAAGTGTAGATAAAATGTATTTGGGAGCTACGATAGACAAACACACAGATACAAAAACACACGTTAAAACTATAACACTCCTCTTTTCTTCTTATTCAGATAACCAGCGTAGAAGTTTTAGAAGCATGTATCCAGCGTATCAAGGATGTAAATCCTGCCCTGAACTGCTTCGTCGAAGACCGATTCGAACTAGCCCTGGGGGAGGCTAAGAAGGCAGATGAGCTCATTAGAAGCGGTTCCAAGACTGCGTCGCAACTTGAGACTGAGATGCCGTTCTTGGGCGTACCTTTCACTACTAAAGACTGCATCGCCGTTAAAGGTAACGGTTATTTACAATTAAGATATAATTATATTAGCCTCACAGTTATTTAATTAGGTACTTTGAGTATTTTTTTTATTTTAATAACGTTTTGGGAACATGTGAAAGGATCTTATTTTCATATTGCGACTTTAAAAAACCGGCCAAGTGCGAGCCGGCCTAGTCGAGATCAGGCGCTCGATGTGCAATCGAAGTCATATAGTACATTGTTGCAGAGGATAGAAAGTACGCGATTTTTGGACGAGTCATATAGAGGGCCGTAACGTAGTTGAGTTGATTCTATTTGGTACTATTAATTCTTAGTTTTAGTTAAACTAACGAACTAAGAACTTTTTATAATACCGCAGGACTTATGCACTTCAATAAAGTGCCCATTCAAAAGAGGTTGCTAAGTCCACGCCCTATTAGCATAAAAATATATTGCGTTTTATTGTTAAGTATTTGTTAAGTGGTTTATTAAGTTTGACTTGTTACTAACTACATTACGGATTGTTTACACGTCAAAATTAAGTTTTAAGTTTAGTTAGAGAGAAGAAAGATTTTATTTTGGACACATTTGGCCTCGTAACCGTGCAAAAACTTAAATATAATAATAATAAAAATAAATAATACGGCCAGTAAATTAAAGATCCATGTCAAAGGAGATTAACTGGATTTTTTATTGTTTTTATAAATGAAAGTTAAATTAGAAAATAAGCTGTATTGCATTCACAATTGGTTCATATTCCATTGGCAAATAAGTTGTATTGTGGGACTTAGGAGGTTAAAACAGTGATATGAAACGGAGAGCTATAAGTCATATTTGTATCTCTCTTGATTATAAACCACATGGAACTAATAAAACAACATCACCAAGCAGCAGTGTTCGCATTGCTGGGTTCCGGTTTGGGGATAAGATAACCGGTGAAATTACTAGCATAGAGGCCATAATATTCCATTCCATCTTAGTCCTCAGGGTTGGCGACGCATTTGAAGTCTTAGGACTGCAGTTTTGAGATTGTAGTCTTGAGATTTCAAATGTCTATGGGTCTTAGATGCCACTTACCATCAGGTGGCCTGAGTGCTCGCGTGGGCATCCTATCGAAAACACTAAAAACGTTTGCCAGCTGTTTCATTTGCCATAATTTTCATTACCCATAATTATCATTTTATTCTGAACCTAATAACTTTTTAAAATGTTTAATGAGATATACTTACAGAACCTGTAGATTAGGTTAGGTTTATTTTATAACAATTCAGGAAAGATAAACGGTTTCAGAGAAAAATGATTTTCGGACAAATGAAAATTATGGCAACTGAAACAGCTGGCAAACGTTTTTTAGTGTTTCAGATAGGTAAACGCTCGCGTGCCTTCTCCTTGCCGTAAAAAAAATAAAAAATACATATATTTTGACAGGTTTGCATCATACTTCCGGCGTAGTTTTACGCAAGGACGTGATCGCCGAGAAAGACGCGGACACAATAAAGTTGTTACGAAATAACGGCGCCATCATTATGGGATTGACCAACGTCCCGGAACTCTGCATGTGGTACGTTTTACGTTACATTCAATCAGCGATTCTTGAAGTTTTTAGACGGAACCCTTTTGGAACAGTAAATATTTGTTTGGAGCCCCGAAGAGGGAAACTTGCTTCTCGGATTACGAGTACAAAATCAATATCCAGAAATGTTACAATAAACATTTAAAATGAATATATCGGCAATAAAATGAATAAATTTGTCAAAATTTACCAACTTCTGCTGTTCCCATTTTTTCTTTAGTATCTCCTATGGTTTTGGATTTCCCCTTAATGTCCCAGTTAAAAATAACACACTGTATAGCGGCTTGCTAACATGTTAAATTATTGTATTTCAATATTGCTTATCAGTTTATTTTAGTGCATTACGTAGTTCAGTAGTTTATCGATCAGTTGTAAAACATGATTCATATT
Source organism: Acleris literana (assembly GCA_946894065.1). NCBI lineage: Eukaryota > Metazoa > Arthropoda > Insecta > Lepidoptera > Tortricidae > Acleris > Acleris literana. The sequence continues at coordinate 14,911,966 of OX335684.1, read as the reverse complement.
CGGCTACCACATTTATTTTGTTGTCAAACACGTAAATTGAATTGGCATTGTTAGTATTGTTACCACGGCGTTGGCACACGACACGTTGTTATAAGTGTTATAACTGGCGTTGAACTCCAGTAACATTATGTAAAAAATAACTTCTTATTTAAGCAAGACTTTTATCGGTGTATGTAGTGTTAATGATGCAATATTTTCCACTTAAATCTAAAACTTTGAATAACCATTTCATTTCCAATTTAGATACAAAAAAAAAGTAATGTCAACCCTAGTAAGCTGTCATCTTAGTCATTAAACTTCTATGACTGGAATTATTTTTTGGTATTTTTGAAACACGTTGTACAGAGAAATAAATACTTCCCTGTTTGATGTATATACAGAGTGTCCCATAAATCGACGTCAATCCGCCTAGTGCTGATAGAGCAGCTAAAAAGCTATCGATTTAACCCCTATGTATATTCAGCGATTTTTACTAGTTTCGGAGATATTGATCAAATCATTATAATCTGAATTTTTGTAATGTCCTTGTCACGAAAAATCCTTAATTTCATGTTTTATTTCAAAAGTTTTTCATAGGGGTTAAATCGATAGCTTTTAGCTGCTCTATCGGCGGTAAGCGGGTTCACGTCGATTTATGAAACACCCTGTAGATAGAATACATCCAAGTCTTAAGAAAACTGGGGGCCTAGTGAAAAAGGATATAAGTCACTTAAGAGGCCGTATACGAAATTTTGCCTGTTTTGCTTATTTTTGTGATTAAACCAAGTTTATTATTTTTTTTACTCGATTTTTTTTTATGAAAGTGGTAAAAATTCATACATTTTTTAGACGACTTTCACAGTAATACATTGTAAATTTTTCATACCGTTAAGACGTCAAAACGATTCATGAATATGTGACATTTTAAACCTCTTCCAGCAAAATTCACATAAAAGTCGCCGGTGTCAGGTCGATTAATCAAAATAAAATAATAAAAACAAAAAAGTAGCTCATACATTCGTTAAAATTAGAAATTACCTATCTTACGTGTTGTGCATTAAAACTTGTAGAAATATGGTATTTCAACTGTAAAATCACGTAAATCAGCGAAGTCGGCAAAATTTCGTGTACGGCCTCTTAGCTCGTAATACAAAAGGGCAGATACATAAACGGAGTATACTAGACTTAAACCATTTTTCACTTGATCTCCAGGAGACCTGTCTTGTACCTACCCATAGTACAGTCAAGTACTTTAATTGTTATGCCACTATGTAACCCTGTCATAATGACAGTGTCAAACCACATGACAGAAATTACGCTTAAATAAATGATTAACGTTATGCGACAGGGTTCCATCGTGGCATAACAATTAAAGTCCTTGACTGTACAAGCTTAAAGCGTAGTTTTGGACTAGCTCAATTTGTGTTAAATTACCTCCTGATATTCTGTACTTCTATTAATTTTGTATGTTTCAAGGTGGGAGACGCACAACTACATACACGGGAGGACCAACAACCCATACAACACCACGAGGATAGTGGGGGGGTCGTCGGGGGGTGAAGGGTGCATTCAGGGCGCTGCTGGCAGTATATTTGGCGTCGGTATGTTGAACAAGTATTCAAGTTGAATGGGATAACCTCGTAAGGCCCACCGTACTAAAAACAGCTAGTTTTTTGTCAGTGGGCCTTGAATCTACCATCAAGGCAATAAAGTTCATTAACGATCGTTCGAAAATGCCATTTTCAATTTATGATGAAAGGAAAATGAACTTTATTCCTATTGCAATACAGTTCAAATTAAATTACCTCGGTAATGTACAATTTTTTGTGAGTGGGACTTTGAATCTACCATCAAGGCAATAAAGTTCAATTACGTTTGTTTGATAATGCCGTTCACAGTTTATGCAGAAAGGAAAATGAACTTTATTGCTATTGCAATAGAGTTCAAATTAAATTGCCTTGGTGATGTACATCCTATTGCGCAATGGGCCTTACGAGGTTCTATGTTTATTGGTGGTAGGACTAGCGTTGAAAATTGCGGAAAAGATCAAATGTTTTTTTCAGAATTTTATGAAATTTTCGTTTTTTTTTCAGTTTTATTCGGGTTTTTTTAGGAAAAATAACAATTGAATATGACAATTTATTCATAGTCAATCACTGTCACCCTCGCCACCTATTTCGATTGCTTCTGACTCCATGTCGTCGATGTCGCCCTTTTGTAAGTGCAAATAAGACCGAATATAGATTAAAATAAGAGCAGAAAATTTAATTGTATTTTTCCATAAAAGTCCGAAAAAAACGAGTTATTTGGAAAAAAAACGGGATTTTTCCGAACTTTTTCAACGCTAGGTAGGACCTTGTGCAGGGTCCGTCTCCACCATCTTACACCTAAATCTGCGCTAAAATAGTGATATTTTAAAATTTTCCCGTGTTTGGTTGATATTACCGTTCGGTTTTTAAGCATACATCGGGGTTTTCGGTGCGGGAATGTTTGACATTAGCCAAAGAATAGGTATTGACTAAAAAAACAGAATATACTCTAGCAGGTTTCTACGTAATGAATAATTAATAGTTTTTTTCAAAAAGTTGTAAGTATTTTATAATTGAAATGGTCAGTCATTATCACCCTCTTCAGTTAAGTCCCTACTCATTTATAAGCAAATAGTTCACAGATGTCGGACGCGTAAAGATTGATATATGACATTTATATGCACCTATTACAACTGCCGACGTAGAAAGATCGTTTAGTTTATTGAGATGTATATTTACAGCAAGACGCCGCAGACTAACTATTCCAAATAAAGAAAAAATATTAATAGTTTATTCTGAAAATCGTGCCAACTACTTAGGCACTAAATTTACTGCGGGGTTGGTTAAAGTCATTTTTATTACTATCATATTATTATTATTATAAACTAAAACTAAAACTTTAGCCTTGGTAGTAAAGCTAAAGTACTAAGTACATGAGTTAAAATAAAATTCTATCATAGTGTGTTTACAATTCGCGGAGAGGTAGTTACCTATTCATTAGGCATAATATATATTTTCTCAGATTAACCTATCTGTTTATCTCTACTCTTTCTTAAATCATTCCTGCACCTAAAACCCCGATGTATGTTTTTAAGTCAGAGTCCCTCTGAAAACCAGCGTCGCGGCTTGCTGCGGCACAAAGCTGAGAGGGGCCCTTTTCAACGCCATGTTAAATGTTTTGTTCTGCTTGTCATCTGTTTTAAATGTGTGTATGCGTTGAATAACCTCGTAAGGCCCAGTGTGTTATAGGATGTACATAATCAAGGTTATTTAATTTGAACTGTGTCGCAGTAATAATAAGGTTTATTTTCCTATGTTCATAAAATGAAAATGGCATTATCGAACAAACGTAATTGAACTTTATTGCATTGATACTAGATTCAAAGTCCCACTCACAAAAAAGCCCCTGTTTGCGGTATGGCGGGCCTTGCGAGGATAAATTATTTATATTCTATTCTATTCCATTCTATTAAATGACTAACGTATACGTATTTCATCTTAGCCCTCAAGGTTGGCAATGCTTCCGCAGTCTTGAGATTGCCGTGTTAAGTTTGCTCCAAAGCACCTACAAAGCTACAAAGCCGAAATTATGGGCAAAATATTTGTGCGTGATGACTAGTTGTTTGAAATCTTGGATGACTTCTATGTATATCATCGTCTCGTATCCATAGTAGGTCTTTATCTTTGTTTGAGAATACGCGAATTTGTTTGAGCTCGTCCCCTGATATTTATTTATTATTCATGTATCATTAGCTCGAAGCAGCGGTCTTAGGGTCTGTTGTTTGATCAATAGTTAACTCAACTAATTGTTAAAATTCGAAAAAAGAATCGAAAGTTTGACACATTTCCCTGAGATTTTAACCATTAGTTACGGTTTTTGACGATTAGTTAGTTTAACTACTGATCAAACAAAAGGCCATTAATCGCCTATAATTGCTTCCTTTACGGAATCATTATGACCTATGAACAGGCTGAAGTTATATCGACCGGATACCCTTAGTTAACATTTAAACCTCACCTTGATTTGGAGTTCAAGAACGAAACTGGGGAAAAGCATGTGTGTGTACAGATCTAGTGAATAATCCTTTCACATCGTGAAAACTCGGAACTCACGTCTACTTCCGAATTATGCCGACGTGTCTATGAATTACTGAATTATTAAGTGACATGTTTGTATTAAATAAATAGAGTACTTTAGTTGTCAGTGTCAAATGTCAAACCACGAGTTTGAAGTATATCACACCGAGATGTTAAAACATGGTCAAATACCTATATAGACATTAGGTGTAGATAAACAAGAAGAAATATAAATAAATGTTGAAAATAATTTCACAGGCTTGTCGATGTAAACTTTTCCCAGGTCTTAATGCTTACGGCATGACTATTAAAAAGAACTGAAAACAAACTTAATCTTAATTAACATAAAACACTCTGGTATTAACCACTCTATATCGATTATAACTCTCGCGATGCGACGTTGCCCCACGTTGTCTTGATGGGTACTGAGTCAGACTGAAGTAGCATGACAAATACGAACATTTCTTATTACAGATGTAGTGAAAGGATATTTCACTACATCTGTAGTCTAACCATGCCTAGTGTAAAAACTATCTCAAAAAATATCATGTATGAACTTAATTCTGTTTACGTATTTTAAGTTATTTGTTGCTACCTTAGATGATTTTTTTTACCACTTTGTCGGCGTGACTATATTAGTCATATTGCATGAATATACAATATTGTACATTCATACAAAATAACAGCTTTCTATAACTAAGAGTTTCCGAGCTAAGCTGCGGGCGGACGGACGGAAGGACATGGCGAAACTATTAAGGGTTCCTAGTTTGACTACGGAAACCTAATAAAAAACCCCCGAATAACATACTGAAATATGTATTTTGTGTGTACCTCTAAAAATACACATGTAATTCAAACCCGAACCGAGCTCCCATTTAAATTACAAAATGAATGGAAGTACTCGTCCCAATTTCAGTTGAAATATCCCTCTTGACTCCGCATTTCCACGTTGTGGCTTGCGGTTCTCACTGTAATTTTACCAGTCAGCCATTTTACGTCTCTCAAAGCAAAATAGGTATACGTTATTCAAGGCATCTTATTTTTAGCTCGAGCTAAGTTTACATTCAATAATGTCTATTACGGGAATAGAGTTTTTAAAAGTAGTTTCGGAATGAAGAAAGCGTTAAATTGAGAGATATTCTCAAAGAAAACCGGGTTATGAATATGGAGTATTTAAATCTGTGTATCAATGCAATATTTTGTCGTGATGTGGGTTGTTTTTCTATATTTACTCAACGTAATAAAAATATTAGAAAGTTTACTTCACTTCAATCACGACAAAAGTAACCATGGCAGGTTTGTGTCAATTTATGTAGGTTAGATACTCGTAGGCGACATGGGCAATACGGGATACGGGCATGTCTGATAAAAAAATACCAGAGCATTTTTGATCAGTCATTAATTTTTCCTATTTTGTTACCATACGTTTAATAGAAAGTATACGCTTAATAGAATTTATAACAAAACGTACCTAATAGGTAACTTTGGTGTAAAATTACTGAAAAATTCGGTAACGTATGGAATATTAAGTACCTAACGGAATTAGGCACGTCGTCAATGAGTAGATATAAAACTATTTTAGAAATGCTCTTTATTCTCATATTAAAAGTTAAGCACTGCCTGGGTTTAAAAAATATATTGTTAATATGTACCTAATACTCCCCGATATTTTTTCCAGGGTCAGACATCGGGGGCTCCATCCGAATGCCTGCCTACTTCAACGGTATTTTCGGACACAAACCATCCAGAAACATAGTCTCCAATGCAGGACAATATCCGCTGCCGAGTAATGATCTTATGAACTCCTACTTAGGTGCGTATATTTTAACTTTACAAGCTTTTATTTAACTTCACTTGTATGTCATGTACCCTTATCATGAGTTACAATTACCGTACTCGCTAGCGAGTCGAATGCTATGTCCCTCGCACTCTATACGAATACTGCGAGGTCTGCGAGGGACAGAGCATTCAAGTACGGTAATTGTAACTCATGGTAAGGATACTGTACCCTTACCATGAGTTACAATTACCGTACTCGCTAGCGAAGCAATTGCTCTGTCCCTCACACTCTATAAGAATACTATGAGGGACAGAGCATTCGTTTCGCTAGCGAGGACGGTAATTGCAACTCATGGTGAGGGTACTGGAATTTTGCAAGTCGATTCTGAACCAGTGCCAATCAATGGAATTGGCTGTTTGAAATACATGTGTAAACCCGATGACAATGCAATATTATGGTACCTTCGAGCTGATCTGATGATGGAGTCGGAAGGTGGCGACGGGATCTTTACTGTACTTAATATTTACCCGCCGAGTTGGGGCTTGTTAGTTTCGTCTTGAGAAGCAGATGTAGCAGCGAAAAAAAATATAGCCGGCAACAAAAGCTTGTCCAAAAAAAGTTCTTTTTTTGGGATCCGTACAAAAAATGAAAAAAAAAACGGATTATAGGATCACTCATGCGTCTCTCTGTCTGTTCGTCCGTCTGTCACAACCAATTAGCTCCGAATCTACTGGACCAAATCAGGTGAAATTTGGTAGGATGGTGTAATCCTATGACCCAAAAACAGATATGAAAAGTTTTTTTTTTAATAAGGTTCCATTTCCGGGGGCAAAATTAGAAAATTAAAAAAAAGTTTTGCAAACCTTACTGTGTCATATCAAATGAAAGGGCTCGTTATGAGGATCTCAAATATATTTTTGTTATTATTGTAAAATAAATCGTTTTGATTTTATTAATGAAATAAGACGAAAATTGACCATTCCCCCTGATCTCCGAAACTAGAAATTTAAAAAAAAATACAAAATATATGTAGTTCATTGCTTGTAGATTACAGGAAAACCTATAAGAATTCTATTAATTGAAAATAAAGTGGTAATCTCTTTCCATTGTACGGAACTGTCTCCACGCGAGTTCAACTCGCACTTGGCCGGTTTTTTTTTGACAAAAACTTTTAACGTTCAGCGCCAAACTCAAAGAGTTTAATACAAAATGGAACAGTCCAGTGAGTTCGTGGCAACGAGTGAGTGTCACGCAAGCGCGTTATTTTCCTGCATCGATTATGGGATATATTACACCGTAGAGAATAATAAAGCATGCGATGTCATGCTAAAAAAGTAACCAAGGCCATTTTTCTACTCTGTTTTAACATCATGTAATTTCATGTCATTTTGTAAAAGCGGTCGTATCGTTTAATAACAATAAAGTTTCGAGTTTACTAAGATACCTAGTAAACAAAGTGGAATAAAGACACAGCTCTATTATTTACACTGTCTATTTACAAATAGACACTAAACTCTAACGTCCACTATTTGGTGGATAGGTATTTGATGTGACCACGGTCTGATTAGCGCCAATGTTTGTGTAACATATGTTCAATATCGTACTGCATCGTTTCGTACATAAATATCGTTACTACTTTCGAAAAAACTCGTATCTGACATTTCGAGATGCATGAGTTTGAACTTAATTCTCTTAACGTTTAAGTTTAAAATCGTACGGCACGAAATATGAGATACGAGGTTTTTTCAAAGTGATGAAGATTACAGGTCCTCTATTCAACTAGGTAATACAATACCAAACAACTGTTCTTGTATTATACATATTATTATAATAACTTGGCTGATATACTAGTCTAGATTGCTTTTGGTGCGTTTTGATATTGTTTATAAATCGGCCGCCTTAATACTAATTACTTTCAAGTAAATAAAAGCTTTCGTAACGTTGACAGCACGATAACATAATATTTCAAAGGGAATACGAGACGTTATCTATGAAAAGGGACCTTATTGTCGATGGCGCTTCCGCCATTATTAACTACGCCTCGATATAAACACAACGTCGCGTGACGCACTGCAGCGTAAGCGCCATCGATAATAAGGTCCCTTTTCATAGATAAATCCACATATGGTCTTAACGAGTAGAATAGGGACCTTGGCGGTTATAAAGATGTAGTGTCATGTCCACTAATGTCCAATGCTCACGTAGGTACCTCTATTTAGCAATGATCTGTTAATTAAAATTCATTAAAAGAAACATCAAGTGTATTGCTAGCATGGTTCAGAATTAGATGCATTGTAAATATAAAATATCATTATTACGACTTACGAGTTAAGAGAGTTACAAATCGTCGGTGAAACTGCAAAACCGCGTAACCAACAAATTTATTATAGAGAAAAATAAACCTTAACATCTTAGAAATAAGGTGCAGTTTGCTCCTCTTTAAAAATGTTTCTTACGCGGTTTTGCCGACGAAATCACCTCATGGTGTAGTCGACAACAATTGCAAGCGCGAAATCCATTTAGAAGAGATATTTATTACTTAATACCAATGAGTTGCGGCCGCACTCAGACTTACCTAGTTAATGTCGATTACTTCAGAGGATTGTGAAGCGAAGCTTAAAGGCCCATCCACACCGGATGCGTGCGCGTAGACGTGACGTGAACGCGTGCGCTTTCCACTACGGTGTATAGTATGAATTCTCATACGACATGACACTATACAACGCAGTGGAAAGCGCACGCGCACGTCACATCTACGCGCACGCGCACGCGGAAATTTTCAGCCTCACAATCCTCTAAATACGTTCCTTAGTGACGATTTTCATGCACAAGTTAAAAAAAGGAACGAGTTAATTGTCCGTAAAATCCAGTAGTACAGTAGATTAACGGAACCAGTAATGGACTACCAATGATGACACTTGATTATTATTTTACAGAAGATAAGGGTTATTCATTTATTTTGCAACAATCAATTTAGGACCGTGTGAACTTTGAATTAAGAGTGAAGTGTCCATTAGGGGTACGTGTCAGCTAATGTCGGAACCCAATATTCAAACCGCGGATAGATAGGCTTACTTCGGATTGAAATTTGACACATTTTGTATGGGCAAATGTCAAATTTTAACCCGTAGTAAGGCTTATCTATCCGCGGTTTGAATATAGGGTTTGGCCGTAGTGTCCATCATAAGTGCCGTCACACTACGCCAGTTAGTATTGAAAATACACGTACGTCAAAATTGTCTAGCGAAAGAGAATATGCTTAGATTATGTGCATTTATCGCAACGCAGTAAATACATCGCAAAATATTAAAATAATGAAAGGGATCCAGGGATCTAGTCATTTTTTTAGTATTTTTAATAATTCGTAGCAAGTACGATTGTAGACACCGTAAAACGGTCAAATATTTTAACGAATGAAGTAAGTAGGTAATACATTAACGTAAAAGAACTAACCGAATACTTGTAAAAATTTCGAGCCGCAAGCAAGCATAATAGGAACTCGTAACGAGCGAGGAAAGGGCTCGAGAAAGCATTGGCACATCCGGCGCCTTTTCACCGCAAAACGAGTCGCCGGACGCGAACCGACTTCGGCGGAAACCACATAAATAACCCTAATAAATAACTAAGCTTAGGTATATATTACTCTTGCAATACTCCGTAGAATTGCTTTTGATTCCTTTGGGAATGGCGAAATGTTCAGGGATAAAAAGTAATATGCAACAGTTTTTGGATCTGTAATAAAAATGATACTTTATAGGTAGGTACGTAATAGTCTTCTAGATGCCAAAGTGTAGACCTTTTCGACCTAAAACTGTTATTTCTTTCTTGAATGAAGTAACTTCGTGTGAAAGGCAGGACAGCTCCCAAATTTAGTTTCGAGTTGCCTCATTGTATATGTACTTCTAATCTAAATGCATGTTTCAGGTCTCGGACCCATGACACGCCACGCCGTTGATTTGAAACCTCTTCTCAAGATAATGTCTGGCGAGAACGCAAGCAAACTCAAGCTCGACCAAACCGTTGATGTCGGAAAACTTAAGGTCTACTACCAGCTAGAAAACAATGCCCCTGTGACGGACTCCGTCGACCCAGAGATCTTAGCAGCCTTAAAAAAAGTAGTGGAACACTTCAACACCCAGTACAAAATACTGGCTGAAGAGAAAAAGTTCCAGATGTTACAGAAATCACTTCCGATCTGGATGACAACGATGAAAAATACTGAGCCATTTGAAAGTTTAATAATGGGGAAGGAGGGAACATGCGCGATCGTTCGGGAACTGTTTAAGAATCTCATCGGATGCTCCAACAATACTTTTATTGGCCTCGTGACTGCGTTGATGGACCGTAATGGAGCTGCGGTTGGTAGTGAGAAGTATAAACACTATGTTAAGTTACGTGATGACTTGGAGAAGGTTTTTGTGGAGATGCTTGGTGAGGATGGAGTGTTCTTGTATCCTACACATCCAACGCCAGCGCCGTACCACAACGAGCCTCTGGTCAAGGCTTTCAATTTTAGTTACACCGCTATTATAAATTGTCTGGGCTTCCCTGCCACCACGGTACCTTTGGGACTGAGCAGCGAGGGTCTGCCGATTGGAATACAGGTGGTGGCCAACCATAACAATGATAGGCTGTGTTTAGCAGTGGCCGAGGAGTTAGATAGAGCATTTGGAGGATGGGTGGAACCACGACACTGAGTATACAATTTGTGATTATTACCAAGGGCAGTATAGTTATCAACAGCAAAGAAACGATTAGCTGTGTTCGCTTTGTGTGAAGTTATTGATCTACCGACCTATTTATACAATATATTTATTGCAAATTGATTGTATTTTGAATAAATGTTTTTTTTATATGAATTGTCGTTTTATATTAAGGTTGAAGGTGTGTTGGCTTTCCTCCGGAATGTAGGAAAATTAAAGAGCTATACCATATTATACGTTTTTAAAACGGATGAATTAAATTTACTATTTGTAAGTACTTAATATATTTTTGGTTTAGGATCCAGTTCAGAGCTGTCCAAAGTTTCAAGACTTATTGGAATGTTTGGTTTAAAATACTTTGCATAAATACTAGATAGACAGACAAGAAAGCGAGCTAATAAGGTTTAAAAAATGAGATAAAAGTACTTGTAGGTATGTACGAAAGGTAATGGAACTGACTAGGACCACTGATGGACACTTTATTAATAATTTACAGAAGATAAGGGTTATTCATTTGTTTTGCTATAATCAATTTATGGCCCTATGCTATGATCTTTGAATTAGGAGTTCAGTCTATTACTCACGTCTGTCAGCTATACGTGTTCAACACTGGTGACATATCACTCTACATATCGTTTTTGTTTCCCTTAATATCAACTAGAGTTTTCAATACACTAGCACAGGCAAGTGCTAGCACTGCTGTTGCCTGTTTGGCGACAGAGTAAGCAGGTAAGTGAGTGGTAGCGATCCAGATGGGCTCCGCAGAAAATCCTACCATCCGCAAAAATAATTATTTATTATATTTTTCAAATCCATCTTTCTGCTTTACTCAATCATCATCATCATCATCATCGGCCTATATCAGTCCACTGCTGGACGTAGGCCTCCCTTAAAGTGCGCCATTTCAGCCTGTCCTTGGCCTGTCTCATCCAACATCTGCCAGCAGCGTTTTCAAATCAAATCTCCATCTCGCCGGAGGGCATCCTACACTATGTATGCCGAGTCGCGGTCGCCACAAACACGACTAACCCAACGGCTACGGCGGGTGTGGCTCTACCTAGCGGTTGTCCCATAAACCGACGTCAACTGATAGAGCAGCTAAAAAGCTATCGATTTAACCCCTGTATGTTTAGCGAATTTTACGAGTTTCGGTATATTGATCATTTTAATCTGAATTTTTGTAATTTTCCCTTAAGTCCATGTCACGAAGAATCATCAATGTTTTATTTCATAAGTTTTTCAATGGTATATGGTATAAATAATTAGAATCATTACGAAACAGCGAAGTTTTTAAACCTATTACCCCGTTTTTTAAAATATTTTTTTAGTATTTACCTACATAAAGTTTGTTTCTCCATACTAGGTGCCCAGTGTTTGCTTTTCACTTAAAAACTTATGAAATAAAACATTGACGATATTTCGAGACATGGACTTCAGGGAAAATTACAAAAATTCAGATTAAAATGATCCAATATCAATGAAACTAGTAAAAACCGCTGAACATATATAGGGGTTAAATCGATAGCTTTTTAGCTGCTCTATCAGCCCTAGGTGGGTTGACGTCGATTTATGGGACACCTGTAGGTATACATTTTTATGGTACGTAGGCAAAATAGATGTAGCGCTACTGCATAGGAAAACAAGACTGATGAACTTCAAACGAAATTGACATGATACATAATGATTGTTAGCTAATGCGCACGTGGGCAGTGCGAAGCGGATCCAACATAACCGTAAGGCAAGAAACTATAGGACCTACGTTGCCACTCAAGGCCAACGTGCCGCAAGACACCGGCTTGACAGCGTTACGTAATAGGTATCTCCAATGGATAAATTATTTACCCACAAACAGAAACAGAATAAATTATAAGTATGTACAGAAGCAGAAATAGCATTAATCAGTTTTTTTAATGATATGGATTTAGATAGGCCATCACAAAGTTTCAAAAATATGTACCTATTAGTGCATCATCTTTAATCAGTAGGTAGGTACCTACCTAATAGATGATTAGTCGATTATCATACATACTATCGTGATCGTTAATTTGTGACCCATTTCAAGAAAAATAGGCTTGAAGTCGTCAATGTCATTAGAGATGCCAAATCATTTGTAACTTATAGAAGACTCAACCTTATTGTTGTAGAATGTCAGAATGACTTTGGACCTTAGTGGGTCCCAAATTTAATCTCGTGACTGTACATACCTACATACTATTAAACTATAAAACAACGGGACTTAATCACAACATTCGGGACAAATCATGTTTTTCGTGATGCCTCTTCTTATACCTGCTATTAGTTTACATGTGTAACTGTAAACCATGTGTGAACATGAACATCGTGAAGGTTTAAAACTATCTACATTTAACTGTAGGTAAATTATCACTAGCGACTTTAACAGTCGGTAGCAATAATAAGTAAGTCGATAAGACGCTAAAAATGTTTGAATAATGTATCCGCTATTCATAGACCTTTTATAAATATTTGTACCTACTTATGATACACCCACCACCCAGTCTTTTTACTATATTGACAAATCGAACTGATGATACTCTAATCTGAATATCATGAAAGTATGGGTAAGAGGATTGTGAAGTTAAAAATTTCCATACAACATGAAATAACGTTTCTCTTCCCTTAAACCTAGTCCGATTGTGTTACTTGTAGATATTATGAAAAACTAGGTATTTAGGTGAGAAAAGTTATCGCCCGGAGCTAAATTTATGTTTTTTTTTTACAGCTACTCGAATTAAACGTCGATTCCCAATCCTCTTAATACAGAGAGGAAACGAGGTACAGTCACCAGCAATAATATATTATACAACATTGAACGCGAAAATATCTGACACGTCTTTATTACTAGAGGCATAAGAGCGTGTCAAAATATATTATTATTATATATTTGCTGATGACTTTACAGCAGCAGAGTCAATCATTGTGGCACACAGACCGGCTTCCTATTGATATTTTAAACGGCAAGAATTTAAGTTGAAAGGGTGATAAGAAATCACTCAGGAATATAATTAACAGTGGTGAAAGATAGGATGGATTAAAAATAAAATACTTATTGATAATTTAATTTAATCCATATCTAAAACATTAACTACATATTAATTACATAACATAATAACGTTTTAAAATATTTCATGCTGAGTTAATAGCAAAATGATGTCATCGAGACAATTCTTCAACAACAGAAGTTATATCTTCAATTTGAATGCAAACACAAATCTGTTATTAAGCAATAATTAGAACAGTTAGGTACATTTAATTACTAATTCCCTTTTAAGTGACTTATAAGAGGAAACAACAAGGTTGGATTTCCATACAGAATTAGTTAAGTTAAGAATTAATACAGAAACAGCCCATATGTAAATGTCCACTTTGACGTACTAGTTGACTCGTTATAAATGCCAATAGGCATTAAGTCCGCTTTGTCTACTGTCACGAAATAAATTTCGATAAAATCATATTTGTAGCCTACTGAAAATTTCCGTTATCGTTAGTTGCATGAAACAAAAAATTAGGTCATGTAATGTTTAATTCCAGACAGAATTAGCATGTCGTAAAATAAAAATAATGCTTGCATAGCATTTAGCATATAGCATAGGAGAAACCAGATTAGGTATATTTTTTTTGATATAAAACATTGATCTTAGTTTGTAAACTTTTACTTTTGTTAAGAACAGGCACTACAAGTGGTCATTTTATAGCATATTATTATTCCTGATAGTTTAACTTTTCCAACACCATTTCAAATACAAATTCGTCTCTCACACAACTATAACTAATGAAAAGCAACTTAAATTTCATGACTGATATTATGTATATTCACCATTGCCAGAGAACCTGCCTAATTGATAACGTACATTTCACTCTTAAACTTTGTCAATTACAGTAAATTGCATGGTATGATTAAATCTCAAATTTAAATGAATATTACACATGTGAGAGTGAAACGTGTGCTGAATTACATGAGTCTAACTCTACATGTTCACATTTAAAGTGACATTGACTACTTCAATAGGTACGAAGAGCAAAGTTTAATCACAATACCCTAATTTTGCCATTATTCGTCTTTACGAGACAGATGTTGTATTATGTTGAGTATTTCTTTCCGCTTGGTGGTAGGGTAGAATTTGGTCATCATGTCACACGTACTGATCTTGCCGCACTTGTGGGCGCATTCCGCTAACTTCTCTGTGTTACAGATGACATGAACTCCGCAGTCGTACCCATTGCTTTGCTGATGACATTCTTTGTCCACAAAGTTGATTACACCTACAACAAATAAATAAATTAGTGATGTGACTATCATAAATTGTTTATATCAAGAGTTTAAGCGTGCACACAATAAATTCAACTGACTTTAATTAGACAATTTTCTACCCATTGGAAAAGTAAAACAGTCTATCGCATTTATAAATTTTAAGAAAAACTCTGAGACTAGACCGACAATAAATTCAAATCAAAATATTAATATTGTTAATATAATTTCCAGCCTGATATAACTCTTATTATGGAAATGGGATATCAGACACAGGGACTTAAAGATTAATAAAAGAAAAAGTATGATTGAGTATATGATTTTGATTGAGACGGATGTTTTATATAAAAGGAGAATTTACAAGTATAAAAAAGGGACATTATCAAAAAAGTTGTATAGGGTTCTAGGTAGTATAACAGATTTGTCATCTTCTCTTTAAGGCTTAACTGCTTTAAAGTAGCACAGAAGCAACTAGCAGTAAATTTTTAGACATTGCATTGCAACTCCTAAATGGAAGCCATTAAAATAAACCAAAAGAGAAGAATAATATTTGGTACAGCTTACCTGTGTCGGAAAAGTATGACATTAAATGGCTTGCAAACTCCCAGGCTACGTCATGATTGGTTCCCGCAGAAGAGTCCACATGGTAAAAGCAGCACTCTGGCTTTGAGTATACGAGAAGGCTCCAATGCGTACCCCCAGCAATATCCGGCAAATTATTGTCATTGAGGGCAAAGAAAATATACATTCTGTTTGTCACATCCAGAGGTTCCAAAAATGTACTTATTTCGGCAGTTTCTACCATCTTAATGCATTGTGTCACTTCAGGAGATACAAATAGTAACTCGTTGGCCGCACCGAATATAATTCTTTCGAGATATTCAAAGTAAAATGATATTACTCTGTCGTTGAGCCAATGTGGCCCGTCTAGGAGATCAACATCTGACTTATGAAGAAGAATCTCATGAAAACTCAGCACAACAGATGCGTTAGCCATTTCTAATGCTTAAATTTACTTCTTCAGTAACACTTGAATGTCAAACCGATTATCATCTGCTAATAAGGGAAACAAAACAAATGTAAAAATACCGCAATAAGTATAGCGACCATGTACACAAATAAATGGTTTCTGAGATGAAGAATTGGGCGCAGTATATACAAAAAATAAAACAACACAAATGTATTTATAAATAATAAAACGATTCACTTACCAATCAGTAGACCCTCAGATTGCCAAAATTCATCGGGAAATGTGCTGCTATATTCTACACCACGGAGAATGTATCACCATGAAAAAATGTAATAGATACAAGACTACGTTATTAATTAAATAATTAGCGGATAATACATGTAATTTGTATTCTTGCACGGTTTGCTGATATTCTAGCATAATATTTTGCTGCACTCACATTCTTCTTTTCTTTTTCTACGTCCAGTAAAATTAGTCTAGAGCATAACATAAGGTAACCCCAAATTGTTTTAAAATTAATTTAAGCAACACAACATCAACCTTATATAATTAGAGATAGCGATGATATTCCAACCCGTTCCTATATAATAAAACTAAGGACATCCGCACATTAGGAACATAACTCAACCTTGAAACTGACAGATCACGCGTTATAATCGCCATACCAATTAATGTTATACAACTATAAAGGTGGATTCACATTAAAAAGAAGGAATAAAATCCAGTTTACAAAATTAAGCAAGCTTTGTAGACTTGGTGCATTTTTTATTTTCTGCCACTATTTTACTATTATATTTTAGTTCAACAGTTTCATCACGCATAAGTACTTTTTAACGGAATCCATGAAAACTAAGCGATTGTTTAGGGTCTTACCGATATTATTGACGCTGAATATTTTATGAATGATGAACGTTAAGGGTAACAAAGAGATTGGAAAAAAATACGGATATGTGCAACTTAATCCAATTTTCGAATTTAATGTTTCGTGGAAACCATCCAGGGGCACGTTTTATAAAGCTACAAGTTACAATTTTACAGGTCTAAACTGGCAAACTGACACGGGTAAATTGTAATTTGTACCTTTATAAAACAGGCCCCAGTTTGAAAATTGGGGGGGGGGGAGGGGGTCATCTCTTTCACTAGTCTTCGAGTTTTAATCGAGAGAAAGGGATGAAGGGAAGCTAACGTAATGTACCTACTAGTGTGCTAAAATAGTAGTTTAGGTGGTTGGTGCATAATAAGAGGCATTAAAGCACGTGTGGTTTTATGAAACGAGCCGAAGGCGAGTTTCATAATAAGATCACACGAGTGTTTTAATGCCTAATTATGTATAGCCGCATACATAACTTTATCTACATGCATATCATAAGTTTTCTATAATATGTTCAGATATGGCCTATATTTTTATTAAGTTAGTGTTACTGTTAACTTAACTTGTTTGTAGTACCAAAGCTTAAAACAATCAAACAAATAATAAAAAACAAACTTTATTTATAACGTACAGATATGGCTTGCATTTTCAAGTTAGTGGCACAGTATTACCGATACTTTAATGTTTAGGTAGGTACCGACACTTTAATGTAAACATTACGATGCACTCTACTCTACTTAAGATGCAACCACAGATACAGGTTTCTTAATATAGGCGATTTGCTTATCGCTTCTGAACATATTATAATATGGGAAGTTATGATATGGATGTAGATAAATATTTTTACTCTATTATGCTCCAAGGTCCCTCACGTGTAGCACAAGTTGTATATTCTCGCTTTTCGCTCAGTGCGTCTGTATCGTTACTGACTATATAGTAAGGGAGATCCGAGCGACATCCAAGTCGCGTGCAACTTGTGCTACCCGCAGATGTTTTCCATAGGAGTATTGAATATATGTTACAGTCGACTACAAAGAGATGTATCCAATTTTGGACCTTATTACAATGCAGTCTAACGATTTCAAACCGTTAGATTGATTCAAATAGTGCAATGAAAGATATGAATTTTCTTTATTTGCACGCGATTAAATAGATAGCTGTTATATATCGTCGGTGATATATCGCTCTGTGATTGGTCGAAACGGTTACACTCGTGATCTATAGTGACTATGGATGGACTATGGTTGCATTTTTATCGCGTGCAATTCCTCATTGAACCCACCTGAACTTCACAGAATTATTAAGCGCCAATTAAACTGGGAATAAGTATAAATTGCAGAAGTTGATTGCTGTCTTACTTTAACCTCAGTTCTAGGGCAAGAAACACAATTATGCTATATATGTCTTATTCTAACTTAAGAGTTAGAGTAAGACAGCAGTCGACTCCTGCAATTTTTATTACTGGTCTAAACCTCTCTTTAAGGTAGATCTTGAGCAAGACGCCAATCTCAAGACGCGTCAGTAAGAACAGTTTCCTTCTTTCTTTTGACGTCTTGACGTGCGTTGTCTTGCTAAACATTAAAATAATTTTGATCCATAAATACCTCATTGTTGATTTCCTATTGTTCCAATAAATTAGTGGGCACCTATTATTTTATTCAATCGATGAAATTAAATTCGATAAAATTATGGGTTACCCAAATTAGTAACGAGTTTATCATCTTTCCAGTGTTCTATCTTCTATATCAGAGTACGGTCGAAAAGTTGTAAATTTTAGTACCATGTCGCAGCTATTAGACACAAAAAAATACTATTCTAACTTTAATACGTTACTGCGATAAAGTACTATTATGGTAGCTTATGTTGTTTCGACACAAGCATGCCCCAGGTCACACACATCACCATACAAACATACGAAATAATCCAACCTTGTTTTGTGGACAGACAGGTAACAGGATGGGAAAAAAATACTTAAACAAGTATGCAATTTACAACATAAAGTGACCTTTTAAAATAGCAACCATCATCATCATGTTGCCCATATCCCAATCATCAGCCGTCATCTCAGCTTTCACTCCCTTGTTTTTCATCTCGCTCTCCACACATTCCATCCCTCTTCTTAGGTCTCCCCCTTCCACTATAGCCCTCCATTTTCTCATCGTCACATGAGTTTCAACTCTCCTCATACCATGACAATCTAGGAAAACCATTTTGTCTCTCACTGGCAACACTTTTATATACCTAGGGCGGAAAAAACCAACATCAAATGGACGGCAATTACCTCAAATATTGGGAAAAGCAAATTCTTCGCAGTTTAAAAAAATAAAAGTAAGTCTCCTTTTGCGTAGAATTTTCTATTTCCAATATTAAAGGTAGTTGCCGTCCACGTTGCAATCGTTTTTTTCCATATTTTATACCCCTTCCTTATCCAATCCATTCTTGTAACACCACACATCGACGTTCGAATTTCGCCATCAAAGGTAAAGAACCACACATAATATAATACTAGTGAGAACTAAGAAAGTCAAAACTAAAAATTAAAGAACAACATTTTATTATTAAAATAAATTAGGCATTATTTCATAACACGGAACAATTACCAATAAAAAGCTAATCGTGATGTTTTTTAATAATTTAATAACATTCAAACCACTCTCACAAATACCTAGACAATGACAACATTTTATGTTAGCGAGGCGAAAATAAAGTTTAGTCTACACGGTAATAACATTTATACTTAAAGTACCTATGCGTATGCGTTACTCACATAATTATTTTCTAGGTATGACATGGGTGTAGGTAACTATTGTGCAATAACATTGCAAATACATTAGTTAATGATACTGATTGGGCTAAGACTAAGAAGATTCCAGTAACATAATGGAACATCTTATTCTGTTGTAATTTCCTAGTACAGTCTCCGGTTACTTGCAAGAGGCCTTGAGGTACGCGATTAGGTCGGCCCGATCACCAGGTTTCTTCAGGCCTGCGAACACCATCTTAGTGCCAGGGATGTATTTCTTGGGGTTCTCAAGGTACTCGAAGAGAGTGTCCTCGCTCCAGGTGATACCTGTTAACAAAGATAACTCAGTTGAATTATATTGATAATTGATAGTTATACATAGTGTGAAAAAAATATAATTATTTTCTATGTTCGCTGTTTGGAGTATAATTGGCAACATAACCAATTTTTACTGAGTTCCATTTGTCACCACGCCAGTATTTTTTACCAAGCTACTATGATAAGATACACCTAAATGACGTTGGAACTGAAGTCTACAGATTTTCTGCAATTATTTACCTTTCATACAATATTAATCTCCCTCGTTTAACATTACATTAATAATCAAGACACGTAATACACGTTTTGAGCTTTTTTCAGCATTTAGGGTAATTTATTAGCTAGTTCAATAACTAGTCGCTAGTCAGTTTTAGTTTCCTTGAAATAAAGATCAATTGCAAAGTACATAAAATGTATTTTCCTTTGTTTTATGACTGACAATCGAATAAGAAATTGATTCTATGGTATTCACAATAGGTTCATATTTCACTGGCAAATTTCTTTGTATGGTGGGCCTTAGGAGGTTAAACTTTTGATTGCCATGCTAAGGGTCGAGTTCACCAACGAATTAAACAGACGGTTAAGTGTTAATCAGCTGTTAGTCAATACATTCGACAACCGTTAAACCGCTAACCGTCCGTTTAATTATTGGTGAAGTCGGCCCTATGAATATCTACACATATAATTTAAATGTGGCCTTATCATGTTTGACCACATCCGTAATATCTGATAAAGTTTACAATCACATTACATTAGTTACAGCCACAATCACATTGCATGATATTTGATAAGGGTATTCTGTGATAACCTGTGTGTTGTACTGAGTGTGATTTTGTATCTCCGCATAAATAGAGATTACATACGGCACGTGTTTCTTTCGATTTACTAGCTATTTATTTGTCGGAATAACGTCATCTAGTTTCGTGTTTTATGGCTCTAAAAAGGCTGACGCAATGTTTGCGCAGTGACACGTCTACTGCGTCACGTTACGGTGTGACTCGCCAACGAGTCGAATGCTCTGTCCCTCGCAACCTCGCAGTATTCTTATAGAGAGCGAGGGACAGAGCATTCGACTCGCATGCGAGTACGGTAATTGTAACTCATGGTAAGGATACTAATACAGATCACGTTTAAAGGAAAACCACTTCTTGCCATTTTAACGCATGTCGATTATTTGATCGTGGATCCGAGGATTGTGAACCGACGCAAAAATCGCGTAGCTGTCAAAAAAAAACCATACTATTTTAGGTCGTAGTATTTGTCTCCCTCTAAATCAAGTCAGATTTTCACGATTTTTATATAAAACTGTACGAGGTGTGTACGTTAATGTTTTTAAGAAATATTTTCTTGGAAAGGAAAACACACCTAGTTACAGACCTACTTTTTATAATAAGTATACAAGATATTAAAAAATCGTAAAAATCGGAGAGAAACGTTATCGTATTTTGATGTTTTTTTTTAGTCCTCACATCCTCTTAAGGAGTTTACACGATCATAATATACGTTTTGTTAAAACGTTCAATGCCAACGTTTCCCAACGGCTCTGATTTCCAAACTAATAGCGGGACGAAGGGAGCAAGTGTTAACTGACTAAAAACAATTTATACATTGCATCCATACAGTAATTTATTATTTATTATGATTTTGGTCGGCCACTTGATATTTTGTTAAACAATAACACTGCCTTCACACAGTTCACAATTATTAAAATATACATCTTCTAAGTGTTTCCACGAAGACGCGTCTACAGTGGTATGACATCGATGAAATGAAGATTCTGCTTAATGGTACACGTTCGTAGAAAGAGATTTCGATAAAATAATCTGTGAGCACTTAGATGCGAGTTTGTACTTCTCTCTCACTCGCTGGCCTAATACCTATGACTGCATTTATGACGTGACAAAATGTGGATATAACATCCGTCACTTTCGTATAAGTACGAGAGTGATGGATGCTTTATCCATATTTTGTCACGCGACAAACGCAACCATACTAGGCCCGCTGCTTTCTCTTAATAAGAGCGTATGAGAGCGAGTGAGAAACAAATACAAACCCTAAGCCCCTTTTAAGAGCGAGCGCACTGTAGGTACAGTTCGTTCGTTCAAATAGTGTGGATTGCAACCTTATGAAGTCAGTTATACAACTTCAAGAGTTGTAATTTAAACGCTGATGATGTTGAATTAATCGAATGAATTCAGCGCTCGGCAAGCTGATAATCACGTTTCCTTCATTTATTGCACAGAATAAGATCATATAGCATAGAAACCGGACTATAAGACGTACTTTGCGTCAGTTATCTTTCTCTACTTTTTAGATTACGTATTACATAAGAACAAATGAAACAAAAAGTAGGTTGTTTTTTCTTCTTTAACTGTCATTGTCACAAGGTTTTACGCAGGGACTTCTTTGTCCTTCCTATAGGAAGGATTTGTCTTTCCTTGTCTATAGGTCCAGATACTATAGGTGCTTATAGGTCCAAATCACGCCTTGCTTGTGACGATGTACCAAATAACGAAAGAACAGGTATAGATTCACCTCTTTCCAACTCACTATGAAAACCATACGTAAAAAGAAGTGAACCATAATGTATTTTCTGCTTATTTAGTACGGTTTCTATGCCTTTAGTCTTTGTTAACCCGGATACCTTTATGTAATGAATGGCGCCCTTAATTTCGGAGCTGAAATCGCTTAAGCGGCCCAGCCGCTTTTTATGAAACCTAGCTGCAGTGCGATAGTTCCTAGAAAGTGCTTCGGGATTGTACTATTGATTGTATTTCTCTCTCACTCGCTCCTAATAATAGTGTATGAGCGCGAGTGAGAGAGAAATATAAATCCGAAGCACCTTCTAAGTGCTCACAGACTAAGTAATCCGTAGTTCTCCCAATTAAACTAGTTTTCTTTTAAAAAACCGTGTCCTAATGGTCTTAGGTATTAATTAAGCTGAGAAAGAAGTTGTGGATGGCCCATTGAACTATTTTTTTAGCATTATGTATTCTATAACAGCTGTCTCTCTCTCATCTTATGCAAGGAATATAGTGGCAATGAAAAAAAAAAACAACTAAGAAAGGAGGGTTCGAAACAGGCATTTTCATTTTTTTTTAATAAACTTTTTAATTGTACAGTATTGGTGCGTTCAGCACACAGGTTCAGCATATTTTTAATTATTGCCCGCGTAAAAAAAATATTATACCCAAGAAGTATGCTGACATTATTAAGTTTCATGGCGAAGAGTTTGATACCTATTTATTTTATCACGTTGTTGATAGGTATCTACGCCTACCATATAGAAGAAAGAAGAAAGAAAGAAAAATAAGGACCGGCTCTAATTTTTACAAAAACACCTGGGGCCTGTTTTATAAAGCTACAAATTACAATTTACAGGTTACAAGTTTCCATTTGACACAACCCCGCCCAATGACGACCAGCCATTTGAGCAGTGTTGCCAGTTTAGACCTGTAAAATTGTTACTTGTAGCTTTATAAAACGTGCACCTGCAGTCTTCTTCTGCCTATTCAGTTAGGGCTGTTTTTTTGCAAACCTCCAGAAAAAGTATTTGGCAGTTAAGTTATCATATCACTATTATTTTCTTCATGAAAGCAAAGAAAATAGCTTGAATGTTCCTAAAATATACTGCTATTGGGAGATTTAATAATCAGTTTTGGATACTATTTAAAGATAACGTGATTTTAAACGTTTGTTACTGATTGATGTTGGCGGCGCTATGAACACAGACATACTGTGGATTTCACGACACTATTATTTTTAACGAAACTTGTTTCACAGGTACTGAAAGTAGAGTCATGAAATTAATTTCATCATGCATGTATCGTAAAATTCGGCTTTAGGGATTATCGAAAAGTGACAACTACCTATTACGTTCGTCGCTTACGTCAATTCCATAGATTTGGTCAGTTTCCGAAAATCGCTAGCGTTGGCGTTATGCATCTAGTCTAGAACTTTTCAAGATATAACGAGGTCTGTCTCCTCTACGGTACCTAATAAATGACTAAAAAAAGACGCAGAAACAAAGATATCCCGTAGAATCTAAGTAAGTGCAAACTAAAATAAATCGCACAGTTCCATCATGAAAATATAAGTTATAATTTTAAATAATGACACAACGGAATGTATAAAAATATAAAACCAAAAGAGATTTATTTGTCAACTGTTGAAAAGTATTACAATACAAATTACATGTACAAACTATTTTTTATTTATTTTCTTACATGTACCAGTTCACAGTTAATCAATTGATGATGACACGAGTAAGAATTAAGAGATAGCATTGCGGGCTGGATAATGAGTAAAATGACACTAATTGGTACAGTCGACTAGAAAGAGATGTAAGTATCCAATTTACCACCTTTTTTCATTGGAATAAGGTCCAATAGTCCAATCTCTTTAAAGTCAACTGTACTTATTGGGCTGGGATAGACTATATAAAGATTCCACAGAACCGAACCAATCGTATTCCATTTTAAATTCCCAAGTGCAATACTAAATTACTTTGTTGCGTTCTTGATGTAAGCGATGAGGTCAGCTCGCTCCTCGGGTTTCTTCAGGCCCGCGAATACCATTTTTGTCCCAGGCATAAACTTCTTCGGGTTTTCGAGATATTCAAATAGGTTATCATCATTCCAGTTAATACCTTAATAAAGGCGGACCATTTCGTTAGTATAGATAGCTGCAGAGAACAGATCTAATTTGTCTCAAATCAGAAACTAAACTGCTACTGGCTAAATACTTACTACTTCAAGAGACTATTTACTACTTATGAAACATGAGCCGCTAAAGAAGGAATACACTCCATCCCTTTCTCTCGATTTAGTATCCAGTGACGAGTGACAGGGACTCAGCCACAAAACAGATAGGTACAGAAGTCAATCTACATACAAAGTGCGCTCGAGCAACGCACACATAGATACTGCTCACGGACACGATATCTCGGATCGGCTGGGACCAGTGCGAGCGCGAGTGCCGTCCGCTTGAGACACGGGTCTGTGAACTATTATTTGCAATTATGGAGCAAACTACCTAGTGGTTTCAGAGAGGTAAGTAGGTAACTGCTTGTAGGTATTTCGATGGTTCGTTTTAACGTTACAAAGAACAGTTAGGTAGGTAGATAAGCTCCCCGCCTCGGCCCCCGAAGAATATATCTAAGATCGATTTATATAATAGTTTCCTATTTTGTATCAGTATAAACGAAGTAGGTACTTAACCAAATTATTGTAAGGAAAATTCACGCCACCTTACTTAAATAGAAAACATGTTTTTTGTTTATGTAGATATTGTGTTGTTTTTAGTGTCATTTGATAGGTTTAGGTCTAAAACGGATAGGGCAATGGAAATTGTGGAACTAGGGTTATCCGTTTAGAAGTTATTAGGGATTTTCGATAGTGAAAATTTACAAACGTAAAATTTTGTATGTTTCTGCCCTGTAAACATTTTGTATTGTATGTTTCTGCCCTGTAAACATTTTGTAGGTAGGTTTATTGTTTTGTTACAACTAGATACGAGTGCCACTTCCACGATAGTTATTTTTGCATAAGCCATAGTTGACAACCCTAGAGCAACCGCCGCGCGTAGGTATGAAAAGTGAAGTACATACATGTGATTTACTTCTGTACCTATCTGTTTTGTGACTCAGCACTCGAAGTTTCGAATTTTACCTCTGCCAGACTATGCTCCTCGCACTACCGCGATGTTGCCCTCTCTGCCAACACACTGCTCTACTTGCGTAATTATTCGCGACGCTTCGCACTAGGTTCTTTTACTCGCGCTTAAAAATCCGACAAAACAGGGGTGATCATGACGAGTCTACCACATTAGTCTACGTCTCTGCCTTTCCTCGCTACTTCCCATGCCAGTCGACGAGTGTGTGGAAGTGTTATATGAGACGTCCGAACAATCGGTGACGCCTCAAGGTCACGTCCACGACTTACGTCGGTCGTTACGAGCGCTAGTTCGCCGTTCGCAGAATGACGTACGTGTCTGATAATTGGTTCGAAGTTGAAAGGCGGCAATACAATGAGGAATTGCCTGTGTTACAAATAGCGATTGTAAGTACCTACTTAATCCACCGCGTCGCTGCCGCTTCGGTGAGTTTGAGCTCTACGAACGAAGCTACACGAAGGAAAATAACCCGAAAAAACTAGTTTTATGACCCAATTTTCTGCCCAAAATTCTGCTGCATTGCATTCTTATGTAAAATTTTAAAGATGAGACACAATCCGATGTTGCCCCCGAGGCAGGCGTGTACGATTACGAATGTTAATTTTTGACCCATTTCAACAAAAATATGCTTGAAGTCGTCAATGTTATTAGAGATGCCGAGTCATTTGTAACTAACCGGAAACTCAACCTTATTGTTGTCGAATGTCAGACTGACTTTGGACCTAAGGTGGGTGCCTAATTTTAAGTCTTTGACTGTAAGTATCCCGCGTTAGTATTCTTATGTAAACTTAGAAAGACGAGACACTATCCAATGTAATTTCACTGACAGAATTTGGTGTAATGTCATATATCAGGTCATAAGCTCAGAAGAGCAGACAGTATCTTGGGTACAATGGGGAAAACCCCTAGAAATAGGCGAATGATAAATGTCCAAGTTTCGGAAAATATCAGGAAACCCAACTGGCCGAGTATACGTGAACATTACGACATCATAGATGACAAAAACTTCATACTACGCACGATCGACTTTGACTTACATTGCTTATCTAAAAACACGTGGACGTCATGTGAAGTAATCAGCGATGATGAATGAAGCGTGTAATCTGTTACTATCACTTGGCAGCTGATGTTGATATTTCCTTCATTTAAGGCCAAAAATAGACTAATTGCCATGAAAAACAACCCAAACATTTCCATACAACTGACAAAGCCACACCTTCTGGATGGCTGGGTTAAAATGAATGATTAATTACTCATTATATATATAATTTACTACTTCTAATTTCTAAACATTAACTAATTTATGTAATTTTTAATTACTATTTTAATTACTTAGTTTTTTACCTAAGTCTCAGGGTACGTCTAGGTTAGCGGAAAGGTCTATGTTTCAGGGTCAAAATTATGTGACATCTCTTTCACTGGAGGCATGAGCATGTCAGATAATTTTGAGCATAAAATTGGATAATTATGTTATTGTTGGTGACTGCACCTACTTTTTAGTGACAGGTAACATAGTAAAAACATGTATAAATCAATTCATACCACATACTTCTAACTAGATGGTTATTATTATAACAAGTGACAACTATTAGAATATCATCATACTTAGATGTCAATTTCTCTAGGGCAACAAAATTTATTCTTATACTTAAGAAATAAACATACCTTTTGCCTTGTTGGCATCTGAGTATGAGAAGCCTGCTGCCTGTCCGGTCTTGCGGCCCATTAAGCCGTTAAGGTTGGGGCCTACTTTGTGTTTGCCACCGGATTCCACCTGCATTTTAAGATAATCTCTTATTAGCATATACCTACTAAAAGATATACAATCAACTAAAAATTCATAGTTTTTGCATACATATATTACATATGTAACATGCTTCTTAGTTATCAATAGGGGTCGGAATAGTAAGTGCTTAATTAAAAAAAAGTGTAGGTACATAGACTAAAATTAAGAGACAGTAACTTAAGTCACTTGCGTCACGAAAATCTTTCATACTATTACATTTATATACTAACCTCATAATAAGGCAATAGGCAGTATCTAAAATTCAATAAATGAAGCAGTTACAATAATCTCTTGTTATAGCCGAACCCTATATTCAAACCGCGGACACATAGGCTTACTTCAGATTAAAATTTGACACATTTTGTACGTGCAAATGTCTAATTTTAGCCCAAAGTAAGCCTTATCTATCCACGGTTTGAATATTGCGTTTTGCCCGTAAGTAATAATGCCTTACTTGCTACAGGAGTTTAGAGTGTTTGATTTTCTTGACGCAACCGACTCAAGGCTTGTTTCTTAATTTTAGTCCTTCACCATGTAGAATAATGAATTAATAAGCACTTTATCCTGAACTAACGTTATATTAAGGATACATACAGTATGGCTAAAGGTACACTTATACACAGACCATTTTTGTAGCATACTTGTTATTGTTCTGCCGTGCTAGCAATATTGGCAGGCAGTAAGTTAGTATGGTAACCATACTTACTTACTGCCAATATTGCTAGCGCGGCAGTGTTACACACCCCTACTTATTTATTTTCAATAAGTTTAAGTTGAGTTTTTAAGAGGATTCTAAAAATTTCCACACAAAACGCGATAATGTTTCTTTCCACTTTAAAATAATAAGTAGATATTTTGACAAAGTAGTTCTGTATGTTTTCTTTTTCAAGAAAATATTTCTTGGAAAGAAACAAAAAACAAAATAGACAGAAACATACAGACCTAGTTTTTTGTAATAGCTACAACGTTCAAAAATCATGATAAAGGGACTTGATTTAGGGTGTGAGAAACATTAATACCCGGAGTTAAATTAGTATGTTTTTTTTGAGAGCAATTGATACAAATTACTTACAGTATGGCACTGTGCGCATCTCTGGACAAAGATCTTCTTGCCATTTTCGGCATTACCAGCAGGAATACCCATCTTTTCTGTAAAAAGAAAACAAATAAAATCAAATAGGGTAGGTAAATAATGTTTTTTTTACATGTTACATTTTATTATCAGACAAATTAATAGGTTACAAATTTTAAACTTAGGCTTTTACAGTAATATGCCCAGTGACACAATGCTACGACAAATCGAATGACACCTTGTCCATCCAAATTGGGTCATCCATTCAGAATGACGGAAAAAGGGACAGCACAATCTACACTATTTTTGTATGTTTGTAACAAATAAACTCAAAACTACTGGACCAGTTTTAAAAATTCTTTCACCATTACAATGCTACATTATCCCCCAGTAACATAGATGTTTCCATTTTCTGCGCAGATGGATTCACGATTTACAGCTACTGAAATTTATTATTTATTAATCTTAATAAGTCTTTGACGCTATATAGTTTACCCTTGAAATCTATTCACACTGGATAAAGCTAGTAAGTACTTTGTTTAAATGAAACTGAATTTTTCCTGTTCAGATAAATTAATTTTGTCAAAAAGAAATCAACAGATAATTATGATTATTTATATCAAATAATCATGAATTACAATTTACATAACTGATTAGGTAATCGGTATTCCCCCAGATCGCTTTTAGGACAGGGAAAACTTGTGCACTTTGCAAGATTGCGAAATAAGACGTGGATGACTCACTCCGTAATTGCAGTGAATAAAGGGTCTCAAGTAACAGAAACCGAATTAGATAAGAGAAGCTAGTGATTCTTTACACAATTAGGTCAGGATCAATGTCACGTTTGGAAGTCCAAGGCAGTGTCGTAATGTCTGACATTGTTACGTAAGCAGCCAGAGTACGTATTCGAGCAGAACTAGCAATAAGGCCACTAGTAATAACAATTACTTACAATATAAGAGTCATATAACACCTCTTTTATGTGAAATTGTTCAGAAACAAGATTATATTTTATAGGTTAGTGGAGCGATTCCTGGCTCCCGCGCAATACTTACAATGTTATATGCACAAAACACTATTATATTAACAAACTATACGTGTGAATGACTTCGTCGTAATAAAAAAAACGGATTGTACTCACTTTTTGAATTTAAAGAAGTGAATTAAATGTAATGTCAACTAGACGTTCGTGTCGATTTTTCTCAACTGACTGACCTTTGTGACTGACTGACTGACTGACTTGACCAAACTCGTGGCGCTGCTGTAGTCACCAGACTCGAGTGCATCCGAGCGGAAACGAAGATTGTCGATGATATATCTCTTTCTCTGTCTAGTATTATCAGTGTTGCCAAATCTATATTAAATACTTCACACTTTAGTGGTTCCAAGCGAATGCTGTGACCCCACATCGGCAGGTTTTTGACTAATATTCATGTTAAATTCTTTGTCTTTCTTTATGTTAAAGTAAGAGATGAAAACCCGAATATAAGTCGAAAATGGGAAAATGCAATGGCAATTTTACATTGCACGCAAAAGATGTTTCCACCAAGCAAGCTGTTAAATAACTTCATAAACATATTATTTCAATTAATAGTCCTGTAAAATTATCATTACTGATAAAACCCGTTAAAACTACATTAATCTTAAGCAAATATCTGATTTTTGAGAAAAACAGATCAGTATTGCTAAATTCAGACCACATTCATCTTTTTTGGGATTGGCAGCACCAAAAAAGTCAAGCTTCCGCTTTTCAGCGACGGTGCCTTGCCAGTTTCATAATATCACAATAGATGGCGATCTAAGTACTGTTTTTTAGCCTCCCGTTTTTCCACCATGTTATGTTAATTTTATTTTGATAAAGTGACCTCGTTACTCCTTGTAAACCAGAAATTGGTGATTGTAAACCTTGCTCAGTATACATAAATATAAAAACTTGATACACTTATCATTCATTACTTAGCTTATTAAAATTGCAATTTAATACCCGTCCGCTTTGACGCAAAAGTTGAACAGGCTTTGATAAGTTTAAAATAGCAATAGCGTCGAAAAGATTTAGTTTGCGAGTATCGGAGCCTACGATCCTTGAAGTTTTAATGGGAAAACTTGGTCAGCTTTTAAGCCGATCATTATTGGATTTAGCGGAGAGGTAAGTCGTACACTTTGTTTTTATCCTTTTCAAGGTTCTTGAAATCTTGCGCGCGCTCGTACTAACCATTAGGTAATCCCACTAAATATTATGAATGGGAGAGTTTATGAAGGGAAACAAATATTTATTAATGATGATATATTATGAACTTAATTAATTCCCGGATTCCCGGTACGGGCAAATATTTGTGTGATGAGCGGCGAGTAATTGGTTTCTGAGTCTTGGATGTTTCCTATGTTTATTTCTCTATGTAAGTATATTCGCCGGGCCGGTCACGTCTGTCGCATGCACTCGGACTGGTGGGCTACGCGTGGCCACCAAGTGGGTGCCGCAAAATGGGTGACGTAGACGGGGCAGGCCTAGACGGAGATGGAGGGACGACTTGGACGCATTCCTCAGCAACTGGAAGAGGCACCAAATAGGGACTCATGGAGATCAAGGGAGAGGCCTATGCCCAGCAGTGGGACACTCATATAGGCTAGGAAAAAAAAGGACCTATACACGGTGTCCCAAAACTCAACGTTAACCCGCTTGGGGCTGATAGAGCAGCTAAAAAGCTATCGATTTAACCCCTATGTATGTTCAGCGATTTTTACTAGTTTCGGAGATATTGATCATTTTAGTCTGAATTTTGAATGTCACGAAAAATCATTAATTTCATGTTTTATTTCATAAGATTTTTAGTGGTATATTATATAATTAGAATCATTACGAATCAGCGAAGTTTTTAAACCTATTTGCCCGTTTTTTTATCAACTGTCTTAGTTGTTTTTTCCATAAATACTTAGTAAAAAAACAAAACACTGGGATAGGTACCTACCTGTCATGGAGAAACAAACTTTATGTTATTGCTTAAAAAGTTGATTAAACAAAATTGAGCAAATAGGATTAAAATCTACGCTGATTCGTAATGATTCTAATAATGTAAGATACCACTGAAAAACTTATGAAATAAAACGTGAAATTAATGTTTTTTCGTGACATGGACATAAGGGAAAATTACAAAAATACAGACTAAAATGATTAATATCTCCGAAACTAGTTAAAACCGCTGAACATACGTAGGGGTTATATCGATAGCTTTTTAGCTGTTCTATCAGCCCTAGGCGGGTTAACGTTGAGTTTTGGGACACCCTGTATTTATTGTTGTTTAGTAAAAGCCGAGAGCTTAGTTTGGAACGAAGTCAATTTTTTTACCTGAAGTGTGTCCTTATTAGGGTTCCGTACCCGAAGGAACCCTATAATATATCTACGCTGTCCATCCGTCCGTCAGTCCTTCCTAACTTCACAAGGTGTGATTCTCTCAATAACGACGGTCGGGCGGACGAAGGAGTGAATGTCTAAACGGCGAGTTTAAGTAGTGCCGTCAGAGCGAACAAAACACATTGTAGCGCGTGTATTCGTTCGAGAGCTGTACTATTTGAACCGTAGGTAATAGAACTAATAGACAGCGGGATTTTTTTTCAGAATAAGTATATGTTATTACTGCGGATTTACTACCAAGTAAAAATGATAAATCATACAAGCGTCAAATTTGACATGAGTATAGTGCAAACACCCTGAAGAAAAACAACAAATACTAAAAAATGGTCAAGTGGAGTTGAATTCGAATTCAAATCGGAATATAATAAGACCTACTCTGCGGCGATACGGAACCCTTGGTGCGCGAGTCCGGCTCGCACTTGACAGGTTTTCTTAGGGTTCTGCCCCGATGGGAGGCCAATGGGACCCTATTGATATGCCTGCGCTGTCCGTCCGTCCTAACTAGAGCAGAGCTGCATCTTTTGAACCGTATAGATAGGGTTTTTTTTTACAGAATTACCTACGCGGTTATGTGTTATTACGGCGAATTTACAAACAAATGAATAATCAAGAAAGTGAAAAAATGAAGCGGTTCCCCATAAAAGTTTTTTTTTTAATACAGTTGCTCAAAAAGTCGTACTTTTTGTAGCTGTATACTTATCGTGCAGAAAGTTGGATTTTTCGAACTAGTGTTTTTTTAGTTTTGTAGCTACATATCGTGCGGATTATTTGGAATTTTCGCACTAGTGTTTTTTACTTTTACATTTAATTGTTCAAATTGCAATGTCAATTTTCATTGGACTAGGAATTAAGTAAAATTGTTTCTTATAATTACTGTTTTATTATTGTTTCATTAACAGTTTTTCGCAAATTTATTTAAAAACGTCGTTTGATTCACATGCGGAACTATCATTTTCACTCGTCCCGAGTCTTGTCCCTCGGAACTTGCATTAACATCAAAATTTACTATTTTTAACGTATTTTTATTTGTGATGTATCGTAAAAACGGCGAAACATACAAGCTTCAAATTTGGTATGATTATGTTATAAACCCTGAATAAAAACAACTAATACTAAAACAATCTTCAGTTGTGATTTAGGCTCGCGCTGATACGATTCGAAATCGCATTCAAATTTGATTATAGTAATAGTTAAATACCTACTGTGCGGTGACACAGAACCCTCGGTGCGCGATTCCGACTCGCACTTGACCGGTTTTTAAATGTATAATAGTAAATTGGTGTTCGTTTGTAAGCCCATCACTTGAAAACGGCTGGACAGATTTGGGTATGTTCGTAATAGTCCGGATAAAGTTTTTGGGGCAAAATATGGAAAAGTCAGTCCGGAATAAAAATATCAGAAGAAAGTGCATCGGGCCAGCTAGTTCAAAATAAATTTTGCAATAACTCTATCTTGAGTTACATATTAAGATTCTCCTTCGATTACTAAGACAAATATTAGTTTTTTACTAGCGTACTTAATAGTAGTTTAAGTGACGGTTGCGTAATGCTAATTACGCAGAGTCTCGTACAATACTTTACGTAACACCTGGCCATAATGTGAGTTTTATCGCACGCTGCGCGCACGGTAAAACTCGCATTGTGGCCAGGTGAAGACGTAAAATTGTGTACTCATCACGGGCAGTAAAAAAGAAAGCCCTCTATCGCATATTTACAACCCTCGCCTACGGCTCGGGTCTCAAATACCTGCGATTTCGGGCTTTCTTTCTTTTACAGCCCTTGTTAAGTAATGTACTATTATCTAAACACATATTATAGGTACTCTAAGATGGGTTCAGAAGCCGAAAGGCAAATGACGAGCATTACCTTACCTGTGGTAGTAGATGACAGCGATGACAGCTGTAACGTAATTTTGAAATTACGTTATCGAATATTGTAAGGTAATGAGATCCAAATTTGGAACATCTTCCAAAATTGACAGCTGTCATCGCTGTCACCTACTACCACAGGTAATGCTGGTCATTGCCTACGGGTTTTAAATGCATATAATAGAGGACTTATGATATGAGTGTAGATAAACGCATATTTCACTACACTTCAAATTATACACTTCTGCCCACTAGTAAAATTTAACGAAACGATTTCTTCCGCTGAAATTATATCCTATATCATTAGAACCAGAGTAATCTGACTGGCCGTCGGGCAGATTACCGCTGGCCTCTGACAAGGGTTGGCTTGGGAAATTGATTCGGTATAGCGTCAATTGCGACTAATCAGCTTTGCCACGTTTCAATGAGCAAGTTCTCGTGGAATAGGTTTAAATCATCCTTAAGCCATTGAAGTTATGACCACGTACGGCTTATAAATAAAAAAAAAAATTTGGTGTGCTCGTGAATGTTTTTAATATTTTTGTTAAGTCTGTTTCTGTTTGTTTAATGTTATATTATGTTAACGCTACACTTATATTAGTTAGCTGATAGTTTTTAGACGTAAGTTTATATCTTTTTATACTTCTCTTCTTTGACCTTATGCCACGCCCAGTTAATTGTTGTTTTGTCTGAATTTTCATTTTAATGTTGTTCTTTTATTTTTGATACTTTTCACTGTTTTAAATTTGTTTTTTCATGCGGCAATAAACACATTTCATTTTAATTTTTTGACAAGTTTACTACACTAACGTACCCCGAGCAACATTTCAATCATACTATATGTTTACGGAGCGCCTTTGGTACACTGAAAAAAATAACAGTATGAAAAACGAATAAACCTGAAAACTTTCACTGCTTTGCAATGCAATACACTAACCTTCGAAACGGTAATTGTTACTGTTCCCAAAACAGTTAAGCTAGCGGCCTTTACTGACTTGACAGTACATTGAAATGTGTACTTATAGTATTGTAATTGTTTTGTGTTTTTTTTTTTCAAGCACTTGATAATGCTTTTCGGGATTCTTAGTAAACTAACGAACTCCTAAAATAAAACTCCCATTTTCATACATTATTTTATGGCCCCTCTACACGATGGCCCATCATCGGCTAGCGTAAGGGACGAAGGAATGAGTAAGAGTGAGATACAAGAATATGTATGATAGCTTTAACCTTTTTCTTGGCAAAAATAAAAAATACATGGAATCAAGCCACTTCGGATTTTAAACCAGCAAAAAAATAAAATAACAAAATAGATCTAAAAAGTGAATGTTATGGTATCTTATAAATTATTAAGCAGTGAATGTTCATTTTTTTTCGGTTAAACAGACTGCTCCTTTTTAACCGACTTCAAAAAAGTTAGAGGTTCTATGTTCCACTGTATTTTTTTATGTATGTTCGTCCGATTTGTCCGTCAATTACTAAGGACCGATATTAAATTTTTATTTTATTTTGTTAGAGTATACTTTCGAGGTGGTCCCATTGTCAACAGATCTGAACAAGATGAGGGGATCCTTGAGGAAATGAGGGAACTCCTCAAAAATATTATAGGCACATAATAATATAGCGATTTTCGTATTTTTAGTACCAAGTCCAGCATTTGCATCCAGAAAGTATCATTTGGTGAAGTGGAACTGATGATGAAGACCTCAGATGGCCAACGGAACTCATCCACGGTGATACCTATTTCAAGGGTGGCGATAAGATATCTCGATTAAGTAAGTTGAGTGACTATAACGAAGAACATTTACCTAATTATTTAAATATGACTATGACTTTCCGGCGGCGTTGCTTGCGGCGAGCTTTAAATGTCTTAAAGGTTCATATTAACTAAGAAGTGGGATTACATTATTATGAGCACAAAAAAGTACAAAATAAAGTAAATATTTAAAAAAATAAATGTTTAAAAAAACAAAAACCCGCCTTCAAAAAGCAAAAAATAACTTCTTTAAAATGGTAGGTAAATAGGTCAGTCCAACTGAAGTCTGCTTTTGGTTAAAATATTGTTGGACGCCGACTTCAGTTGGACTGACCTATTTACCTACCATTTTAAAGAAGTTATTTTTTGCTTTTTGAAGGCGGGTTTTTGTTTTTTTAAACATTTATTTTATTTTATACTTTTTAGTGATCCTATTTATGCTGTTACGTAACTCCACTTCTAAATATTAATGAGAAACTATAGAACATTTCAAGCTCGCCGCAGACAACGCCGCTGGAATGTCATAGTCATATTTAAACATAAATGTGCTTCGTCATAGTCGCTCAACTACCTTTATCGAAATATCTTATCGCCACCCTTGAAATAGGTACCGTTAAGGAGTTCCGGTGGCCATCTGTGGTCTTCATCATCAGTTCCACTTCACCATATAGTACTTTTCAAAAGCAAATGCATGAGTTACAGTGAAAAATACCAAAATCGCTATAGGTGTGCCTATAATATTTGAGGAGTTCTCTTGATTTCTCCATGATTCCATCATCAGATCCCGACGTGGTGACAATGGGACCAACTAGAAAGTATAACCATACATACAACGAAATTTTTTTTCAAATCGGTCCAGTGGTCTTCGAGTAATCGGGGAACATACATAAAAAAAAAAATATATCCCGACGAATTGAGAACCTCCTCCTTTTTTTGAAGTCGGTTAAAAAAAAACCGCCTTGGCAGCCTGTAAAAATATTGTGGGTCGCCGTCGTCAAAAGCCGACTTCAGTTGGACTGACACATTACAGGATGCCATGTTAAAAACGTAATATTTGGCTTTTTTGTAGCCGGTTTTTTGTTTTTCATTTTTCAGTGTAACTAGCCTGAACTGTGCTAGCTATCAAGCTATATCTGTCCATTGTCTATCCATCGCTCCATGAAAGAGGACACTTAATTTCACTTTTATATCATTTATTAGTGCTGTTTGTTTGGTTCCAACTCTCTCAGACTTTGAATTCTAGTCAGTTAATTTATTCCACAACAAACTTTTCCACCGCATAACCTTGTTATCAGTAGTCTTGAAATGCTACGGAACACAAGTAGTTATTTCCTTAACAAAACGAGACGTGGTTTTTATCGCTTCTTTACCGCTTCAGTGCGCTTGCAGCTTTAAAGTGAGATTTAACTCATTAGGCGCTATTAGCGGGCGATCGTTAGCGTCATACAAATTAACTTTCTCTGGTGGAGAAAACGACTAGCCTTTTTGAAATGGAAATAATAAGTTTCTTAGTTTCGCTAAAGTTCCTCGAGAGCTAACCGCAGAGATTTCTAATCAAAAAAGGAAGATTTAATCTCAATACTATTGCCTGATTAAGATACTAGGTACTTATTTTTTGCATTATTATAATAAAGGTCAGAATCGCACACGTTTCCTTTAATAAAGTAGGTAAATAATTCTGAAAAATATATGTCTAATTCTTGTTACTAATAACTTATAGAAGATCCAATTGTGAAGAATTTCTAATTTTGACTTCGTTAAAGGCGAAAACGTGTAGATGATAACGAAGTATAGAGCAGGGCTTATTGCCTAAAGCACTTGCAATCGCAATCGTTTTCGTTTTGACAGTTCGAAGGTCAGTTTGCATACAAAATGAAAACAATTTTTCCACTTTTAAGCCGATTGCGAGTGCGTTAGGCAATAGCGACGCAGGTTTCAGTTGAACTGATACCTAAATCTTTTTTTTTTAATTGCATTGGAGAAGCGCGTCCTCTTCCAAAAAGTTTTAAAAACCAACACAATTTATTTATTAAGTAATGTTTTTCGCTAAACACCACGTTACTGGCCATTCATTCATATGTATTGTTAGAAGACAAATTGAATTTGGAACAAAGCGGCCATTTTGAGTGTGTAACGGTCGAATGTCGAAGTAATCGCGCGTGAAACGCGCTGCGGTTCGTTTCAGTCGTTACCGGACGGTTACACGGCTTGGTGGAGTCTGGGAGTGTATTTACTCCTATAAGCTTGTTAAAACTATGTATTCAATCAAGTTAACTGACGGCTGTTTGGGTTTGAAGCGTGGGTTTCAGCCGCCCGGGCGCATGCAAATTTCTCCGTCTCCTTATTAAGGTCTTTAAATTCAATTATATATTTGAAACAAATAAATATTAATGATCCAATATAGCATGTATTATTTTTATTTATTGTGAAATTTTGCCCCCCGAAAAGTAGATCGTCTCCTGCCTTTGAGGAGTTTCTGTTACCTACTGCTGCTAGGGCGCTAGTTTTGCGTCGATGCGCGTCGCTCGATACTTAATACGCGCGCAACCAAAGGCGGGGACTGACCCGGCTCGGTCCGTCCTGTTGAGTTTGCTTGTGGTGGCTCGCGGCGCGTACGGACGAGCCACGCACACATGCAAGCCGCGCGATATACAGGGTGGTATTCGATAAACTGTACATATTGAAAGGGATGAAATTTTAGGTTAATTTATAGGTAAAAATTAAAAAAGAAATTTTTGGCCACTTTTCTTTTCTTAATTTTTTTAATAAATTGTCAGCAAAAATGTCATTTTGTTTTCATAAAAACACGATTTTCTCAAAATTATGTAATAATGTAGATATTTCACTTTTTTTTAAATCTAAAAACGACGTTAAAAAAAAATTTAAAATATCTGCAAAATTTTGAGAAAATCATGTTTTTATGAAAACAAAATGATATTTTTGCAGTAATTTTCCACAAAAAAAGCAGTTACCTAGTTATTTTTTTTAATTGGTCTAATATTGTTATCAATTATTATAAACCTAACTAATGTCAATACTATGCATTTTGTTTTATCTTTTTTGGGCTATTAGATCAAAAGTTACACCGCCACAAGTAAGAGTACTACCCAAACTTTAATAAAAAGTTTGACTTTCTGTAAAAAAAAAACCAGTGGCTAATAAATAAAAAATAAAATTGTTTTACCTATGAATTAACCTAAAATTTCATCCCTTTCAATATGTACAGTTTATCGAGTACCACCCTGTAATATGATAACGCTTAGTTTGGGATTGGAATAGCTGTAAATTCATATACACTTTGACGTAAGTATATGATATGGTAAAACTGTCACCTCCAATCCCTTTCTCATCGCGGGTAGATAATACCTACCTTTGTTTGAAGATGGACTACTGTTTATACTGTGCCTCTGCCGCCTTCACTACTGAGCCACTGTGGAAACATAAAACGGCCTGGGCTAAATTATAATGACTTATTTACAAACCCATCTTGCTTTTATATAGCAATAGAATTGTTAACGTTATAGCAGGTCTTATTGACTTGTCTGATATTACGCAAAACAAGTGCATAATTATGACATCCAATTACGGGAATGCAAGCCCGCTACCAGTCGATATAGGTTACCGATAAAGTCAACAGGGGTGTGATTCTCTCAACAACGTCGGACGGGCGGAAGAATGAGTGATTTTCCAAGCGGCGAGTTTAAGTAGTCCCGTCACAGTGAACAAAACACATTTTAGAGTATGTATTCAATTTGGCAGCATGACTTCTCGAACGTATAAGGCTGCCTAATTGACAATGCATGCGCTAAAATGTGTTTTGTTCGCTCGGACGGGACTACTTAAACTCGCCGCTTCGATTCGCGTCCGACCGACCGCCGTTTTTTGAGAGAATAACACCCCATTATTATTATGATTAGAGCTAGGACTTGGCAAATCGTGGTTCTGAATCCATGGAGTCGCTATTTCCTATTTAATATAATACATACCACTTTAAATGAATTTTGGTATGGAGGATATCTCTGCTGTGAAAGCGTTACAAACAAGCAAGTATTAGTAGTTATGGAATAACCGAACTAAAAATGTATTTAGTTCAGGTACACTACATAATTCCGAAGAGTCATAATTCCGAATTGATCAAAATTCCGAATTTTCATAATTCCGAACGCATTTTTTTTATAGAAAACTTAACTTTTTGCTATCACTTATAAATCAATCCTAACCTAACCTACGTATGACAATTAAATTATGCATTTAATTTAAAATAGCTCCGGCGTAACATAGCTTTCGGAAAAATTAATATTCGGACAAATGAATATTCGGAAAAAAGTAATTCGGAATTTTAAGGTGTTCCCATTTAGTTCATTTGGAAATATGACCCAACTGAAGGTCAAAATCAAAGTGTCATGTAGGTATTATAATAATTAGGATATAGCGACTCCATGGATTCTAGAACCACGATATGCCACCAAAATGCTAACCCTAATTACGATATAGGAGCAACATGAATAAAACAATTTAGAATAACGTAGAGTCCCTGAGTTTTTATTCCTACTATGGGTAGGTAACTTTTCTGCTAAGCTGAGCCGATTTTTTAAAGATAACCATAGTCCTGTCATTTTACTTTATCTTTACAAGTAACCAGTAGACCACTCATATTAAAAACATTGCCGTTTTTCTAAAGCTGATAACCGCAGAGCATACGTTACAAAGTTAACATTAATACTCCATACAGTTTGAGACCTGCTTAGCCTCCTGAGGGACTTTGCATCTCTCTGCATTTTCTACCTTCTGTATAATCAGATAATGGGGAGTGTTCCGAGGAACTGTTTAGCCTGGTGCCAACGGCCTCGTTCTGCCATCGCACTTCTCGTCATCGGCAGGGTGTTCATTCCCATTTTCTTGACTCACTGCGCTCAAAGCGGTGACCGCTTCCCATCAGGTGGGCTGTGTGCCTGATTGCCCGTTGACGGCAATAAAAAAATAAAAGACTCGTTTAAGCTTGGATTTGTTGTCTGGCCAGTAATAACAACAGCTATTTATTTATCATCGCTTTTCAATAAACACCACGACCAATATAATTTCATAATAATTGATAGTCCCCCGATATATACTCGTATTTAATTACAGATTTCTACATTCTCTAACTTTAACCTACTAGTGCGTCAGCCATTCTAATTAAGATTTCGAATTTAATTTTTACTGACAAAAGATTAATAATTCGAATTTTAATGCTGCAATTAAAATCTATCTGACAAACGACAGGTTAATTACACTCCGAATAGCGTTTGTTTTATGCTAAAAAGAAGGTAAACAAGCAAACATGCCACCTAATAGTATATGGAATCTGAGACTCATAGGCATTTGCATTCTTAAAACTACACTCTCAAGACTGCAATCCTAAGACCGCAAAAGCGTTGACAAACCTGAGGCCCTAGATGTACAATGAATAGAAGTACAATGGAAGTTACTTCACCGACAAGAGCATAACTTCTAATTTAATGAATTATTTAAAGATTTTTCCAATTATCACAAAGTAGCGCAGTCCCTAAGGTACCATTAACTACCCTAATCTACCCGCGTCGTTAATTTATCATCTTGCTACAAACTAAATGTGCCTCTTTAGTAAAACTCGTAACCCACAGTTAATTTATGCGGGCTTCCTTTAGTATCCACTTTAAATAATCTAGAACACAGAATTTATCTTAATTTACCTTTAGAAACTATGTTTAGTAATTTACGTATAAAGTGTATTACTAGGAAAGAGTATGGCAGAATTCCACAAAGGAGAATATGATAATCGCTGGAGTTATCGTATTCTTGAGTGGAGACCGCGAATCGGCAAACGTAGTGTAGGACGCCCTCAGACTAGGTGGAGCGACGATCTTCGCAAGGTGGCTGGCAAGAGCTGGATGAGAGTGCCCACGAATCGTGCTCGTTGGCGTGCAATGGGAGAGGCCTATGTCCAGCAGTGGACTAATATAGGCTGATGATGATGATGATGATGATGATGATGATGATGAATATGTTAAATTGTAAGTAATTAGTTGATTGTTAACTAAGGGATGAAAGTGACAAATTGTGTCCCAAGATATTAACGCTGCAAGTCGCCCTGCAAAGATGCACTACGCTAACTAGCGTTTCTATTTGTTTCGTTTTTAAACCAATCGCGTCACTGATAGATCACGTGACTTTTCGTATCACGTCATTTAGGTGTACTTAAATATACGTATACTATATAAATATACTAGGGGACACCGTTGATGTAGGAAAACATATCGAAACTTTTATGTGGTCGTCTCGCACCATCTTATATACACATAAGTATGTGTTTTTTTTGGGTCCATATTGGCTCACCTAATTATTTTTACTCATAACGACTCATAAGTCCTAATCATCGCAACTCCTAACGTATTTTTTTCAGCAACTGTGACTTTTTCAGGATTTTTATCAATAAAACCTAACCTAACCTAGTCTTATCTACACATTGAATATTTCAGAACTTCTGAACAGTTTACGGTTCCAGCGGTATAAAAAATTCATTTTCGGAGTTCCGATAATAGGAGTTGCAATTTTAGTTGAACTTTGGCGCTCCCGTTTTTTTTTTTCTCTCTATCTCTCCCGTAAGATTCTTAATTGGCATGTTTTCCTGCTGAACTACGCATGTTATTTGATACTATATTTAATTTAATATTTATAGCTTTATATAATGCTAGACTAAGTAGTACCATTGTAATAAGAAATATGTTTAAAAAATTACTGACTGCTGAGTTTCTTGCGGCGTTTCTTCTCAGCAGTGGTCTTCTCTTGGGAAGCGCTGGTAGATTCTTGACGTGTAAAAGTGCCCGTGCGGCCTACTTACTGAATAAATTTCTTTTATCTTATCTTTTTACGTCTAACTCTAATTTGGTGTAGATAATCGAATAGACATGCGTAGGTACTGTCGCCGGGCAATTAATTGCTAGAGGCATTCCATCAAAGTCTTCAGAGTTGGCAACGAATTTGCAGTGCTGAGATTGTCATCGTAAGATTGAAAATATCAATCTATATAAAGCAGGACCTGGTTGTGATTCATTTTATCATATATTTAGGTATAGTCAACGACAAAGAGATGTATAGGTGAAAAACATAAGTAAATGACCTCTAGCATGTCGTCGATGAAACTGCAATACCGCGTAACCAACAATGGCTAATGCCGCGTAACTAACAAATGTGTCAAATTTGAGTTTTCGCGGCTGTAGGTAGAGCACTGTGATAGGCTCCAGACGGCATTGACAGCTGTGTCGATAACCAATCAGAAAGCTCCAAAGTCACGTCATGTCGATACCGCGAGAGAGCATGTCGTTTTTACAATTCCGCGAATGTGCATACAAGTATAGAGATGACGTATTATTCAATTGTGTAATACCGCGTAAGTGCTTTATATAAATACATACTGGTAAATTTGGATGCTTAATATAATAAACAGCTAAATCATGGGGTTAACAAAGTTATTTAGCGTTTGGGTAAGTCTAACCTCAATAAACACAAAGA
Source organism: Acleris literana (assembly GCA_946894065.1). Classification (NCBI taxonomy): domain Eukaryota; kingdom Metazoa; phylum Arthropoda; class Insecta; order Lepidoptera; family Tortricidae; genus Acleris; species Acleris literana. The sequence continues at coordinate 14,869,136 of OX335684.1, read as the reverse complement.
TATTCAATTTTAATGGTCTCCTGTAAAATTTGCCACAAGTCAGTTACGCGGCATTAGCAATTGTTGGTTACGCGGTATTGCAGTTTCATCGACGATGTAGTTGTGTACAAAACTAATATGGAATTTACGTCAAATTTCAAATAAAGAATGCTGAACTGTCTATACAGATGTATTACAACTACATGCGAGAGGTCATTTACATAAGTTTTTCTCATATAACCACGTTTGGACTATCATAAGTATCTTAAGAGGATTGTGAAGCTAAAAATTTCCATACAAAATGCGAAAACGTTTTTCTCCCCTTAAACCTAGTCCGATTTTTTCGATTTTTGAATATGTTGTAGATATAATGAAAAACCATGTTTATACAGTCACGAACTTAAATTTGGGACCCACCTTAGGTCCACAGTCATTCTGACATTCTACGACAATAAGGTTGAGTCTTCTATAAGTTACAGATGATTTGGCATCTCTAATGACATTGACGACTTCAAGCCTATTTGTCTTGAAATGGGTCCCAAATTAACGACCGCGATAGTACGTTTTCCTTTCCAAGAAAATATTTCTTAGAATGAAACAAATTGAAAAAAAACAAAAAACAGAAACGTACAGAACTAGTTCTTTATAATAACTACAACATATTCAAAAATCGTGCAAATCGGACTTGATTTAGGTGGTGAGAAACGTTTTCGCCCGGAGCTAAATTTGTATGGATTTTTTTTGACGGCTACGCGATTTTAGCGGCGCTTCACAATCCTCTTAACGCAATAAGCTGAAAAAGTGGATACATCTCTTTGTAATCGACTGTAGGTACATATGAAATAGATAATAGAGAATAGACGAGGGAAAATGTTTGGTTACCTATTACGACACGCCGAGTACATTAAGTTGATAATTGAAGGAAAAAGGAAAAGAGGGAGACCAAGAACTGACCTAGACCAGTTAAAAGAAAAAGCAGCTGTCGTGCCGTATCAGTGTGATAAAGAGAATGCTCGGAATAATTCTGCTCTAATCTTGTTTCTTGTTTTACCATGTCTGTTGTGTTGTAGTGTTTTTTTTTGTCAAATAACGTTTAGCATTTGTTTTGTTTTTTAATTTGAATTTGAATAGGAAACAATCGAAATTACTCCACCAATAATTACTTCAAGAGAGCGGGTCTTCTCTGAGATACCTAATAATTTTTAGTCATAATGTGCTTTAGGTCATACTTATCGCAAGTCATAACATTTTTTTTAAGAAACTGTTACTTTTTCAGGATTTGTATAAAAAAACTTAACCTAACCTAATCTTGTCTAAGGTCTGTTGATCCTTACTTGTCTTATATAGTAAACCACTTTCTAACCTCAAAATGAACCTTTTTTGGCTAAAACAGCTCTTTTATCGTAAATAATAAAGGCATGAATTGGCTAATGTATTGTCAGTGATTGCTTTATTTTGTTTCAAATAGCTGTTTTAGCCAAAAAAGATTCATGTTGAGGTTAGAAAGTTGTTTACTATATAAGACAAGTAAGAATTAACAGACCTTACACGTTACTTTTTTGAGAAATATTGAAAGAAATATATATTTCCAGGGATATAAAAATTATGCCCATCAATAATTATGTCAAACAATGACATTATCGGAAAATAAATTTATGGCAAACAACGGGCTCCCGAGAATAGCTCTTAAGTACATAATGATGATGATATATGTACAGTCGAGTTCATAAATATGTGACCACTTTAGTACTTTGTCTATTTAAAGTCATGTTTAAACTGCCATATATGAATTGTCACAGCGATTAAAGTGACAAGGTACTAAAGTACTGTATGTAGCTAACTAAACAGAATCCGATTTTCCCAGTCCTGGTCCGTTGCACACGCCGTTCAGTTCAACGTCCTATGCAGCTGTAAACGAAACCCATAAACCGATTGCAATACACACGTTTTGCAACGTGCATGCATATGCATGACGAGGCGAGCTTTTTACTGCAATTGGATTCAGTGACATATGTGGTGTATTTCCTTTGTCATGATTACGAGCTACTGGGTATGAACTTGGGTTGTAACCTGTACTTCACTCGCTTCAAAAGGCTGTTTTAGGGCCGTATTAATAAACTCATCTTGGCCGAGATGCCGGTCACAAGATACGTCAAAGTGAACGTCCAACCATAGAACACTGTCATGTTTGACGCATCTCGAGACGAGAATTAGAGTTGAGTTTAATTTATTAATACGGCCCTTACTAATCTGATCTCAAGTAAGATATAAGATACCCGGCTCAGAAATTTCTTTAACGTGTCTCGTGAAGTTCTCACTGGGGAAGTTCTCACTTCCTCAGGGAGGTTTTTTTAAGGCATGAAGAAGGCAAACAAGCACACAGGCCACCTGATGGTAAGTGACTGACATGCAGCCTCAAGACTACAATCTTAAGACAGCAAATGCGTTGCTAACCATGAGGACTAAGATAGAATGTCTCTATGCTAGTCATTTCCCCGGTGTTGTCTTATCACCACACCGGAACATAACAATGCGAACACTGCTGCTTGAAGGTAGGTTAAATAAAAAAGTTATAACTTCGGTATCTCGATCGACTGTTCAATAGAGCGATTAGAAGCGCCGTTTGTAAGAGAATTACATCTCAGATTATCACTAGTAATACAGCTTATGTCGTCTTAGGCAAAAGCCACTGCCTAAATTCCGAGCACTGACTTTAAGTTGCTTGCCCTGTCCTTTATTTGCACTTTAGGGACTTTCTCGTGACGTCGGGTAGGTATTGTTCATTCGATAGTCCTTTAAAAATTTACGTGTTTTTTTTTTCGGTTTTCCTTATTTGATCAAAATTTGCGGAGCTCTGAAAATCTAAAAAAAATGTGCGTAAATAATTTTTTCAATCAAATTACAAATTAAAAGTCTACAAAATAACACGATTATCAGACATAATAGGCCCTAATAATAAATTAATATATTTTTCTCTTAAAAACGTTTTTTGTTTCGTCTTTCTGTAGAACGTACGATCGAGCGAGCGCAGTCAGGTAAGCGGGATCTCTCGATAGGTAAAGCTACCTAATTAAAAAATACGTCCTTAAATGTTGTCTGTACGCACTAAAGGGATAACTTTAACTCGCCGATTAATAATACATCCGAGTCGAGTTCAAGAGCGAGCTGTTTTAGGGAATCACTCACCTCCCTGATCCTGGCGCAGGCGGGTATCATCATGGGCATTTCATCCAAGATCAATTTATTAATACAGGCTTAGGACCTTTGTTAACTTCAAACATAACCAAAAAAGGAGGAGGTTCTCAATTAGTCGCATTTTTAAGGTTCCGTACCTAACACTGAAACAAGGAAATCCATTTTTTAATATACTGTAAAATTATAAATATTGTTGCGTTCCATCTGGCACGAAAACTTAAATTGATCCGGGCTCGACACGTACTTGGCCTGTGTTTTTCAAGTGCTACCCATTTCTCAAACGTTCAAAATAATGCTAAAATAAAACACGAGTGGGTGCCAGCACAATCACTGCTTGAAAGGACCCGTAAGTCCGGTGAAAAGCCTCCACATAATAAAAGTGCTTAGCCACATGATGAATTTAAGTCGGACCCGACTTACGGCCGCTAAGCCCGCTTTACTGCCGGGGCCCTTAACTCGTAGATTACTTAAGTACACTCCTTAAATAATTTAACCCGCCAAACTCGGAGTTCTGCTCTGATTGGTTACATTTACACCTGCGCTCCATACATCTTAATTTGGCAAAGGTTCACGATTAAAAATTCAAAGCTAAGGGGATGAAAGGAAATTTATCGTGCTACTGTGTTACGGGCGTGATAACATGAATGGGTGGTAAATACTCTTTACTGACACAATCGACGCTCCTACGCACAAAAAATGCAAAATACTAAATATTTCTGCGGGCCTATATGATCGTGCGTGATTAAGATTATCGATGTGGGTTCTCGTGGATAAATCGCTTTTTATAGTGTGACTTGTGTTTTATTTCGCATTCAAAGTATTGATTGCTATTTTGACGGCTCAGCCCAGAATAAATTAATAAAGATGTATCAAATCCGATGTCGTACAGCAGAAGCCATCATAATGCGCAAATAGTAACAAATTGGCGACTTTATTACACTTAAGTAACAATTGTATTCGCAAATAAAATTCCTTATCAAAATGCCAAGAATTTGAATAAATAAATTGTTGCCGACGCGGCGCCATTAAGGGTTTTAACTTCGGCTTTACGATCGGGATCGCCGATAATGGCGGGCTGTAAATTCACTTCGCCAATCTCTTTAATCTTACTTCTTTAATTGTTTAGAAATCTAATATAATCCAAATGGCTTTATAATCCTCTTAACGGCGCCTATTGAATTCCCTATTGGCCTGAACTTGTAACATGATGTCTATTGAAGGTGTGCTCCGCAGGATTTAGTTCAGAGGGCCCTGCCAAGATGCATTGCGCTAACTAGCGTTTCTATTCGATTCATTATTAAACCAATCGCGTCACTGGTAGATGACGTGATATGAAAAGTCACGTGGTCTACCAGTGACGCGATTGGTTTAAAAACGAATCGAATAGAAACGTTAGTTAGCGTAGTGCATCTTGTCTGAGGCCTCAGGTATTCTATTAAATAGCGATGCGCTCAGATTAGCCACAGACACAAACAACACAGCCACAAGAGACCCCTTTGAAAAGATTTTTTTTTTCGCATAATGTATCATTGCGAATAAAATACATACATACATACATAATCTCACGCCTTCGTTCCCAGAGTGGGGTAGGCAGAGCTACAGAATGACAAACATCTCTAAAAACTTGTTGATAATTCTATAACCACAATTTGCACAATTAGGCTAAGATGTTTACCAGCGTATTAGTGACAGGTTGCAAGCCCATCGCCTAACAGTACTACAAGCCTTTATTCCCTTAGTCGTCTCTTACGACATCCACGGGAAGACATGGAGTGGCACTATTCTAACTCGGCAACCACACCAGTATGCGACCCAATATAGACCTCAGCCACAGACATAATCGTAAATATTTATTTATTTATTTATTTATTGTTGTTATTGGAGATCCAACAGCTTACAAAACAAGATAGAACCTAAATTACGTAACAAAAAGCCAATTAAAGGTTCTCACCGATAGTCAAGTCATAATAACTGTGACGTCTGAAGCGTTCTGTTGATAAGAGAAACCTATTTAGCCTACTTGAAATTAGTTAATTTATTTAGCCTTAATTACTTAATTAGGCCTTCTGGGCCTCTATCCAAACACGTCAAAGGTGATATGATTTTACCCAATATAATACAGACGCAATTGTTTTCAAATTCTCACAAAATATAGTAATCGTTCGACGTAGTCTGTGCAAGAATGAACTTAGTTCATATAATCGGGAACCAGCGATTGGAGTGCTTGCCTATGTTTAGCACATTCATAAATAAATAATGGCGGCCATGGAGCTCCACAACGTTGTTCTATTTCCTTCCCGACGATCTATTACTGGCAAATTTATTCTGTGAAGGCAAAATGGCTGCGGGTGATTAGCCATTATTATTCAATTATTGGTTAGCTGTTTTTAGCATCGATTAGCGAAATCATTATTGATTTTGGTGTGATTTATTTATGGCTAGAAGCTAAACGAGCAGACAGGCCACCCGGGGCACGTTTTATGGCCGTTTTGTGGCCGTTTTCCAGATTGCTGGAAGGTCGCATCTGTATCTCCTATCTTCAAGGGCGGTTCCAAAGACATGCCCTGTAACTTCAGGCCAATCTCTCTTCTGTGTATTTTCTCCAAAATACTTGAAAAAATTGTCAATACCAGATTGATCAATTTCATTGAAAAGCATCATCTAATTGCAAATAACCAATTCGGGTTTAGGACAGGGGTGTCAACCGAAGACGCGGTGACTCTACTCACCAATCATATTTCTGGTCACTTGGACAGTGGGGATAAGTGCATTGGTATATTCTTAGACCTGGCCAAAGCTTTCGACACGGTGTCCGTGACCATACTTCTGAAAAAGCTGGAACACATGGGAATTAGAGGTGTGGCTCTGAATTGGTTTGCCAGCTATCTGACTGACCGCGGCCAGAGGGTAAAAATAGGACAGCACGTAAGTGACCAGCTTCCTGTGAGCTTCGGTGTCCCCCAGGGGAGCGTACTCGGCCCGACCCTTTTCACGCTATATATCAACGACATCCTAAGCACTGACATCCCTAACGTAACATTGGTATGCTACGCGGACGATACCGTGATAATCGTAAACGAGGAATCGTGGGAGGAAACTTTTTGTCGGGCTGAGGTTGCGCTTGCCGGGGTGGCATCGTGGTTGAGCAGCAATCTCCTCACGCTAAACATTGGTAAGACTAACTTTGTAGCCTTCTCCAAGACAGCAGCTTCCTCCCCGCCTGCAGAAAGAACTGTTAAATTGCACTCGTGCGTGCGGTACAGTTCAGCATCATCTTTTAGTCCCCCGTCATGTGCTTGCTCCTGCCCAGAAATTGAAGGGCGCCCCTACGTAAAGTACTTAGGGCTTCTCATAGACCAACATCTCTCTTTTAAACAACACATGTCCTCACTTGCCTCTAAAGTTAGGAAATTGATCTACGTGATGAAGCGGCTTCGTGACTGCGCTGCCCCAGATGTGCTTCGCCTGGTATATCATGCTTTATGTCAGTCTATTCTGCAGTACGGAGTGGCCGTCTGGGGCGGTGCTGCTAAGTGTTACATGTTGGAGGTGGAGCGTGCACAGAGAGCGGTGATAAAGGTAATGCTCAGAAAGCCGTTTCGATATCCCACTGACGTGCTTTACCGCGAATGTAAACTTTTGAGAGTGCGCCAGCTTTACATCATGAAAGCGGTCCTGCGAACCCATGCATTTCTGCTAAAATCTGCAAACTATGAGTAACTCCTGAGCAAGCGTATTTTTAAAGTGCCCCTGCCGCCACTTAGGTCAGCGTTGGCTAGGAAATGTCCTGCATACTCTCATCCCAACATATATAACAATGTCTGCAATAACCAGAACATAGTTTTTTCATCCGCAATTAATGTTAAAAGGGTAATGTATAAATGGTTGCTCACGCTATCGTACACTGATACCGAAAACTTAATCTAATCTAATTTAATACTGGATCCTAATTTTTGCTGAATGTTGTTGTTGTACACACACACACACACACACACACACACACACACACACACACGCACAAACACACATGCACACATGCACGCATGTTCGCACGTATAGTTTTAAGCATTGTTAATAATAATAAGTACCTACCTAAGTAATAATATCCTATCTTGTATTTACTGTCGTTAATCATGTTAATCGCACTCGCAGACTGCCAAGATACAGGCCCAGCCTAGTTTGGAGTCTGATGGATAAACCGCATATTATATGTAACAAACTGTTTTGTTAAATAAATGTTTTTTTTTTTTTTATATAAAGCTACAAGTTACAATTTTACAAGTCTAAACTGGCAACACTGCTCAAATGGCTGGTCGTCATTGGTCGAGGTTGTGTCAAATGGAAACTTGTAACCTGTAAATTGTAATTTGTAGCTTTATAAAACAGGCCCCTGGATTGTAATTAGGATCTAAGAGCCATAGACATTTACAATCTCAAGACTACAATCTTAAGACTACAACAACCCTGAGGACTTAGATGGAATGCCTTCATTCTAGTAATTTCGCCGGTTGTAATTTCGCCACAACACCGGGAACAACACAACAATGCGGACACTGCTTGGCGGTACATATTATTAAACTGATCTTGAGCATAGATAAGTGACGAATTTTTTATGCAGGTATGATCTTGAAAGAAAGATAAACATTCATTCGTGAGATTACAAAAACAGATTAACACGAAATTAATTTTTAAAAAAAACGCGCTAAACGAATGTAGCCACGAAATGGTCTCAAGTCTCAACTCAGCGTAATGCTGCTTGGGTGGGATGCTTGTTTCAAAACACGTCACAAGGAAATATCTATCCATAGAGAACTGTAATTTTCGACACATCAAAGTAAACATCAAGGCACAGGGTACTCATTTTTGACGAATCTTGAGTCCGAGATCTCAAGATCAGTTTATTAAGACGAGTTACTTGAATGTGTCTTTAATTAAGTAATTAATTAAGTACAGCATGAAGCATAATTAATTAGACCACAAGATTTTTATAGAAAGTGTAATGGAATGAAATAGATACCTACTGGTATTATCAAAGGAATAACTCTAAAAAGCGGAGTTTAATTTTCATTTGTAACCGGCACACGTTTAATATTCCACCATTCCATTTTCCAGAAATTGTTAAGAGGGAAGGATGCGACTTGATAAAAAAAAATGATGTCAGGTGCAGTCTGATTTTAATAAAAAGGAAACTTTCATTGTAGTGATTCTGTGCGGGTATTGCCAACTGCCAAAGAGTAGAGTTCTCTTTCCTCGTCTTTGTATATTTCCTGCGAGATATAATAAAGAATATTCATGACATTTTTCACAGCTTTAATAAAAGCTGATTCATGTAACAAAGAGTTGAGTTAAATATTTTTTTGTGTAGCTATAAAAATAATCAAGATATAAGCCAACTAAGATTTGTTCCTTTTTTTTTCTTAACTAATAGCTTTCACTCCTTTCCCCTTACTAATAAACGTTGAGTAACGGTGGTATAGCTATACAATGTTTTGTCCTTATCTGTCATTGTGACATTTGAATTTGACAGATAAGGACAAAACATTGTATAGCTATACCACCGTTACTCAACGTTTATTAGTAAGGTGGCTTGTGTTTAACAAGGTGTATTTAGCCAGTATTGAGTTTTAGACAATCACCATGGACTTATTAGAGAAACAAGTCCATGGATATCTCACGAGAGGACAATTGTTCGGTTAAAGAGATTTACTCTGGTGGACTAAACAGAAGCACAGGGGGTTAGTTCCACGCGCTTCTGTCAAGTCCGATTTGTTCCTATCTCTTTCTATAAAAACAAAAATAAAATGCTTGTATCATCCGTATTTCTTGACCGATTTTAATTTTAATTTCACTTTTGGTCATCTCTTTTACGGTATTTTTATATTTTGTTGAGAAATGCAATTTAAAAAATCCATACATTTTCACTATGTGGGTGTCTTTAAATCAAGAGTAAATAGGCTTCTACTGAACCAGCGAGCTTCATCCTAGACTTCATCATCATTTACCATGGTCACTTTAGTTCTTTGTCACTTTAACGTCATGTTTAAACTGCTGCACTAATCTATCAAAGGCGTTAAAGAGACAAGGTATAAAAGTGTGCGCTACTATAAGGCTGACTGTACCTTTTTGCTTTTGTTAATTTACCAAATAATTTAAACCTTTTATACTACTAATTAAAGTTGCAATGCAAATGGCCGACATAATGCCTTGAAAGGCAATCTCTTCCGCATTTCCACCTTAACTTGTTTGGTTTTGCCTAAAGAGCCTGCTAGACGGCGCTACCTTGGTCGGCAACAAGCCTCCGACGGCGCAACCTTGTTCGCCAACAAGCCTCCGACGGCGCTACGTTGGTCGCCAACAAGCCTCCGACGGCGCTACCTTGGTCGCCAACAGGCCTCCGACGGCGCTACCTTGGTCGCCAACAAGCCTCCGACGGCGCTACCTTGGTCGCCAACAAGCCTCCGACGGCGCTACCTTGGTCGCCAACAAGCCTCCGACGGCGCTACCTTCGTCGCCAACAAGCCTCCGACAGCGCTGCCAACAAGCCTCTGACGGCGCGAACTTGGTCGGACGCTTGTCGCCAAGGCCGTTGGCAAATTCGTTTTTTTGCTAGAAGCAACTGTCTCCACGGTCGGTCTCGACCAAGGTCGGGCTGTGGTTGATCCGTCAAATTAAGAACTAATAACTAATACATAATTTGTGTGATGAACGCGAGTATTTGTTCTTGAGCCTTAGTTGTTTCTTCCTATTTATTTCAGTAAGTTTTCTCTTTACGTATAAAGTATAAGTATGTAAGTCGCCTACGCTCTCGGTGCGTTTGTACGTTTTCCTATCCAAGAAACAAATAAAAAAAAAACCCGGTAACGTACAAACATAGTTTTTTATAATAACTAAAATATCAATGAAATATCGTCAAAATCGGACTTGATTTAGTTGGTGAGAAACGTTATCGCCTGGAGCTATGTGTTTTTTTTTTGACAGCTACGCTATTTAAGCGTGTCTTCCAATCATCTTACAAACGAATTAATACATTTTGCTTGACTTCAAGGTTCAAAAACGTTTAGTCATACAAATGGCACTTAGCGAAACGTACTAAAAACGCCTCCGCCACGCTTTTCTATAATGGGAACACGCCGCGCCGCGCCGCCTCCACCCTCAATGCGTTGGCGGCTTTGAGTAAAAGGTTAATGTATGCTAACATATCATCGGTCCCTTGTTTGGGCCGAGTCCTTCGTCAATTACTCTAATTTACCGGTTCATTACGGAATGTGTACGTGATTAGGTGTAAAACAAAAAGGTTTTATGTCTCACTGGAACTCGGCGACTTTTCAAACGTGGAATTAAAATTAAATCGTCAGGTTTTTGTCGAGTGGCGGCTAGAATGACGCAAAATTGACAACAATTCATTTGCGCTAAGGTAGTAAAATAAAATACCGTTAGTAGATTTTACACTGCTGATTACAGTAATTTTTTTTTTTATGCAGTAGTTTCTTTATATTTAGGAAAAACAGTTAAAAAAGTTGGATTGTGAATGTTAGGAATAGTGGCCTTAGTCCATATATTATATATATATTACTATTGTTTTGATATACCTACGCTATTTAAAATGCAAGTGACTAACGGATTTGTAAAAGCCGATAGTTTCTGTTTAAAGTTACTTTTTTTATTTTATATCATGCTAAGATTACGACATAAGTATTCCTAACTTTGTATATACGGTCTTTTTAATGACTATTTCTTTAATAAATTATTAACGACGAATTTAAGTTAAATAAAGAAAAACCGAGAAACACGGGTAGTCTAATTTTTAACCAGCTATTATAAACGCGAAGAAACAAAAATGCATTTTTTTTTAAATGTTGTTAATTGTAATTTGTTGGGTTCCGTACCCGAGCCTTCCTTGTCCGTCGATAGGCGACTGTCAGCGTGCTGAATCTCATGAACCGATAAGTAGGCTCTTGAAACTTTACAAAGTGTGTATCTAGTGCCACTATAAAAACAAATATCTTATATACAGGATGTCCCAAAACGTTAACCCGCCTAGGGCTGATAGAACAGCTAAGAAGCTATCAATTTAAACCCTATAAATGTTCAGCGATTTTTACTAGTCTCGGAGATATTGATTATTATAATCTGTTTTTTTGTAATTTTTCCTTATTAAAATCATTCATTTCATGTTTTATTTCAAAAAAAAACTGTGGTATCTTACATTATTAGAATCATTACGAATCAGCAAAGATTTTAAACCTATTTGCCTGTTTTTTTAAATCAACTGTCTTGTTCCCCATACGGAGTGAAAACAAACACTGGGACACCTAGTATCATTTTTCTTTGTCTTTCAATAAATAAATATCAAGGAACAATGTTACACTACACTGTCTATGGGTACTAGACAACGATATAAATACAAAAAATATTAATAATTAAAAGACTTGCCAATTGCAAGGCAAAAGAATCTACATAAAACGAAATCTATCTAGTATTAGCGCTCTGTGCTTTTATTTGTTTGAAAGTAAATACCTATATGGAGGACTATTTAAATTACTTAGTAGATTATGTTGCTGTGTGCAATTGCCAAGTCACTCTATATATTAAAGAAATAAAAAAAATGAAATATTCATATAGTTTCTATAAAATATTGTTAGCTAACTAACGTATCATCATATCAGCCTATTGCAATCCACTGCTGGACATAGGCCTCCCCCAAGGAGCGCCACAGCGTGCGATCTCCCGCCCTTTGCATCCAGTCACTGCCAGCTGCCTTCTTCAGGTCATCGGTCCATGTAGCCGGGGGGCGTCCTACACTACGTTTGCCTAAGCGTGGTCTCCATTCGAGAACCTTCCTGCTCCACCTCTCGTCGGTTCTGCGACAGCCAATATTTAACGTATCAATTAATGACAAAGTTGTTGGATAGCTGCTCTCATAGATAGATAGGTACTGAATTAAACGAATTGGTTTACATTGAATTTCACAACTTTTTACGGCAGCACAACTGCATTGCGAGACTTGTGCATTTTTCTACATGTTATGTTTTTAATGTGATCGAGATTACATCTCTCACATACGTACATACCTACTTAACAAATGAAAGAGATGCAACAAAAATATTTGGCAAAAAACAGCCAAGTAAAGATAAGAATGCTCGTGTCTAGAAGGTCCACAAGCCGTAGCCGTCATAGTAAAACCACGGCAACAAAGGCCACGTTGAAATATCAAACGTGAGAGAAGATTTATTACTTAATTCTAGGTCTTACATGGAAATTAGAAGACAGGGGTTATCTATGTTATCGCTTAAACGGGCGCCAAGGAAATGTGAATAAATTCTAAAAATTTCATGAAATTTAAATTTTTCCCCAGGTACTTGGCCATTATTCAAACCTGGCGCCCGTTGCTAAAGACATATTCTAATGACGTCATCATAAAATGTCCCAAATCGCGTACTTTATTACAATGTTCGTCATTTTGCAAAATATATTGAAAATTTAAATGAAACGAATTTCGTGAAGAGGTGATATTCGTTAAGGGTTTTTTACTCACAGCGCCACCGATTCGATTTAACGAAGCGATCTGCGGTTCGATTTTTGAAAGTTGAACACTCAAATGTTTCATTCCAAAAGGAAAAACGAAACGGGAAACGGTAAAATAGTATTTTTTTATTGGACCTTTCTTCGCAAGCAATTAATTTTCGATTACTCAATTTAAAAAAAACGTTCCTCCTAATGCGTATGCGTTCTTTATAATCAATGGCTTATAGGCAATACATATTACATATTGGTGGTGGATGGTGGTAGGACCTTGTGCAGGGTCCGTCTGAATCGCTACCACAATCTTTTCCTATAACCTACCGCCAAGCACCAGTGTTCGCATTCACTCAAAAAAATGTGAGCTAACTAAGAGAGATTTTCTTTTAGTTGACAAAAAACTAATACGATAATTATGATATTAGTAATATCAACCAAAACGGATAATAACAACAGCAAGTACTTTACTGATTCAACTAACATCTTTTTAGTTTTTATTTTTAGTTTCATGTATTTGACGTAATCATTTTAATTTTTACATTTATTTGTAATGTTTTTAATTTTGAATTTGTATTTTTTTTTATGTGATAATTCTAATAATTTATATTTGTTGCTTTATTACCTTGTAATGTAACTTACTTTTAAGTATTATTGTATTTTATGTTTGAAAAAATGACCTTCTGCTGGAGTTTCTTGCGGCGCTTCTTCTCCGCAATGATGGTCTTGTCCGAAGCGCTAGTAGATTCACTGTATATTACCGACGTGTAAAAGAGCCCGTATGTGGCCAATTTACTGAATAAATATTTTGATTTTGATTTCTTAGCTGATGTATCTAAAGTTGAAGTCGAAGCGATATATTTTTTAGTGTTCTTGTGTTCCGGGGTGCGGATAAGACAACCGGTGAAATTACTAGGAATAGATGCATTCCATCTCAGTTCTTAGGGTTGGCTACACATTTGGAATCTTGAGATTGTAATCAGAGATTACTAGACAACGATAGATAAGACATACTCAGAAGTATACGGGTGCCTCTGACCTTGCGGCTTTAAATGCATGGATCGTTTCTACTCCTGAAACTGAACTTCTTTTGTTCTGTAAGTTGCTAAAAATATGTCCAACATAAATTTTATTTTTTTCATACAAGTTAAATATAATTTTCGATGTACGCTATCCAATTGTCCATTTTCCTTTAGCCCCCGTACTAAGGAAATGTTGCCCCCGTACCATGAGATAGTGATTATACGGCCATGATGTAATACACTGATTTTACAATTACACTTTAACATCAGTTAGTTATCTAAACTTAAGTTATTTTTTAATGTTGCAGAACAAAAGTAGTCTAGATTAGCGCTCAGAATCGATTGTTGCATTTAAAGCCCCTGTCCTGCCCCTTCAGAGGCACCCTGTATATGAAAAAATACGTACTTAAATACACAGAAAACATCTATGTCTGTGCGTAAGTCTGTCAAACGCCTATTTGCAGCACTGTAAGTACAGGTACATTCACTAAAGTTGGCACGAATGGAATGAACAAAAGTAATGTCACCTATCACTGTGTGAGTGCCGCCCTTTGAACCGATGTTCGTATTTCAAACCTAAAATCTGTTATTATTTTACACACATGTATACTTTGGTTCACTCATTCAATCCATTCGTGCCAACTCTCGTGAATCGACCTGTACGCATCTGCCCACGAACTTCTTTTTAATGAAAGAGAAAAATTCTCCATTCATTAAATATTTCATGGACCAATAGCTACTTTATATTTTGCAAGAATTATCGGACCGTTGTTACCCGAAAGCAAAAGGCCTTAGAGGTTTCGCTGCACCATAATTTAAAAGTCAAAGCTGACATAGGCAATATTAAGTAACTGAGAATTTTCCCATTGGCTTCATAAAGATTGGAAGTAAAAGGCGATATTTTTTATCGACTCGGTATAAAAACGAACGAAAGGCCGTTTTCATAAGTTATGTCCACACCCGCGGGCACCTATGCGCCACCTACGTTATTATTCGTAATTCCCACAATTTTTCCCATAAAATCTTTGAACGGGGCAGTAAATTTTGGTTTATATTTCACAATTTGATACTAAAGTGAGAATTAAGTGTTTGTGGTAGAGTCGAGTGTGAAATTATAGCGTGGAAGTGTTTACTGTTATTATTTCCCGCTATTATTATAGATAGACAGATACCCGCCTTAAGATATGTCAAAGTTCAATTTCAATTCTTTGATATATGGCTTCTGTCCAGTGGGACAATTCTGCCAGTGTCAAGGTTGGAAGTTACACGTGATCGGTGTAAATTAGATCAAAAAAAAATCTTAAGTCGACGTTGTACGGTGATCCTCTAGCCTCCGTGAAGCGATGTAACTTTACGAAGACCAGATGGGATTTTCTTGGAGCAATCCTTCCAAAGGCGAAACGTGTTCAAACTTGAATTCTTCATTATACTGCACATTTGAATGTTAATTTACTGCATATTAATACATCATTACTATCCATTAAACAACAAAATACGCAAAAAAATAATTACAACTAAGAAAGCGACGCCATCTTGTCGAAAACCCAAAGAGAATCAAAATAAATGTCATTTGACAAATTACAAATGACCAAATCTTTATTTGACATCATGACGTATGGTGACATACAATAGTGACTTAATTATAGGTAAATAAACATAGAAGTGTTACATGCAACAGAATAAGTACTGTGATGCTGGAAAAGGGGCTGGACTCAGCATTTAACTCCAGAGCTTACACGCTGCAGCGCTGGTTTTCAGCTAGACCCTTGTAAGACTATTAAATAAACAAAAAAAAACATTGCATAAAAACAATGTCATTGCCACGTGATGAGTCGGGCATCTCAGGCATCTCAGCTAAGCCAACCAACCATTAAGACGATAGTGAAGTTAAAATTTTCCATATAAAAAGCGATAAGTAACGTGTCTCTCCACTTAAACCTACTTAGTACGTTTTCCTTTCCTAACAAATATTTCTTGGAACGATACAAATTGAAAAAATAAATCAACGGAAACTTACAAACCTAGTTTTTCAACTAAGTAAAATATATTAGAAAATTGTGAAAATCGGATTTGATTTAGGTGATGAGAAACGTTATCGCCCGGAGCCAAAGTAAGTATGGATTTTTTTACAGCTACGCGATTTAAGCATTTGTCCACAATCATCTTAGGGTGACGGCACCAATGATGGACAGTTTTAGCTGACAGGCACCAGTAATGGACATCTTAATTCAAATTACATACGGTCTTAAATTCATTGTTGAAATTTAAATGAATAACCCTTATCTTCTGTAAAATAAGAATCAAGTGTCCATTATCGGTGTCTTGTCCATTACTGGTTCCATCACCCTAATATCATTTAAAGTTTTTAGAAACCGTGCCATATTAAACAAACATTGGTTCTTGATCGATTTGGAGATTTATAAATGCTGTATTTTTACTGTGAGTCTGTGACTATACCATTTTTATTATTTAACTTGTAAATACGTACTAGCCTCGAAGCAACACAAGCTCAAGAAGTATTTAAATATTCTCTACCATGGAAACCCCGGTGGGTAGTACGAACCCACCCCCTCTTTTCTCCCTTTTTACTATATTTTCCAGTTGTTCCGAGTTGATGCATATTCAGTAGATAACTAGTTAGTTAGGTAAACTGTTCCATCGCGTACAGCAGTTTGTTTTTAGTGTCTGTACAATTATTAGAGGAAGTTAATACAATTCTAGCTTGTTTATGGATGTTGAGGAGTTCCTCTTTGTTGCAGCACTACAAAAATAAGTTGGAACGAATAATGGCTTTCTTGGCATTCATTTGTTGAATAGAAATTCTTGCATATCACATTACAATTCAATTCCAAATGGAATTACAAGCAGCTCTTTTAACTTCGTAAGGCCCAGTGTGCAATAGGATGTCCATAATCAAGGCAATTTAATTTGAACTATGTTGCGATGGGAATAAGGTTTATTTTCCTATCTTCATAACCTGAAAATGGCATTATCGAACAAACGTAATTGAACTTTATTGCCTTGATGGTTAGATTCAAAGTCGAACTCAAAAAAAACTCCATGTTTGTAGTATGGTGGGCCTTACGAGGATAAATCGTTTCTTTACATAAAATAACACAAAGTCGCTTCTCGCCGTCTGTCTCTCTGTATGTAGGTACGATGAGATCTTTCAAACTACGCAACGGATTTTAATGCGGTTCTCATCAATAGATAGAGTGATTAAAGAGGAGGGTTTTTACAAGGTTTTTATTTATTAATTAACTTGCAATGTATGTATGTATGTACGGCTCAAATCTTCCCGGTTACCGATGAAGCTTTTCAGCTTTTCAGCTCGGTGGCGCGTGGCGTTTCCCGCGGTCCAAACTTTACGTGTGCAGGCCACTATTATCTGCTTATCAAGACCAAACAAATGAGTCCCAACACGGTGGGTGTACGTTAAGTATAGCGGAGATTCTGTCGCCACCTTCTGTCTGCATAATCAGATCAGCTCCATGACATAATAGTATTGCATTGTCATCCAATTTAGACATGTAAGCAAATTTTCAGCTTCATCGGTAGCCGGGAAGATTTGAGCCGTACATACCTACATTGCAAGGTAAATAATAAATAAAAAACCTTGTAAACTTTCTCTTTATTCACTCTAGGCCGCTAATGACTCTGCAAAAAAGAATTAGGGTAACCATGAGACTCGGTTTTATTTATTTATTAATTATTACAAAATATTATATTTACAGATTTTTGCATAGGGTTACGTACGAGTGCTTTAACTAACGGTAAAGAGCCAGAAAAACATAATTATCACATCATGACTTAGGAGTCACCCTGTAGGTATAACTTACTACTAACTCCGAACGAGTTATTTGCCTCCAAAATGTCTCCGAGTGCGGCGGTTAATGATTTGTTCATCTATATAGACGATTTAATGTCTTTGTTTGTTTTCAAAGTTTATGATGAGAGTTAATTTTATTAAGTGTCGTTTCTTTTATCTTTTCGCCATGCTTTGTGTTGAGACAGTGTTTAATTCAGCTAAGTTTGCAGTTTTCTATGTAAAATGGAGTCGAAACTATTGTTATTGATATCCTAGAAGGAATGCAGCGGATAACGAAATAAAAGATTCCAGCGAGCTTTAGAAATATGCGGTTTGCATTCAATAGATTTATATCGTTCGTTTTATCTGAGATGGACGAACGAGCTACGGACGAGCGTAGTAGTATATTATTGGGCGTTTCAAAACACATTTCATGTGTTTCGTGTTTTGAAACTCCCAATCGGTTTTGAGGTGTTCTGAAACTCCCAATCGGTTTTGAGGTGTTCTGAAACTCTCAATCGGTTTTGAGGTGTTCTGAAACTCTCAATCGGTTTTGAGGTGTTCTGAAACTCTCAATCGGTTTTGAGGTGTTTTGAAATGCTCAATCGGTTAAGAAGTTCATACAGTTTTAAAAAACCTGAACATATTCACATATAACTACTCAATATCTTGAAGGTCTACTCTCATTGGGTACAGACATTTCATGCTTACAACACGTAGGTAGTAATATTGTTTTTATATTTGGAAATATGAAGTTTGTGAAACAACTTCAAAACTTGCAATTAGAAGTCGTTTGTCCAGTTCGCCACGATCGCAATTCACGTCATGGAGAGCTTTTACCGAACACAATTCGAAGTATCATTTGTGGTCCTTCTAACTGTGGTAAAACTAATTTAATGGTCGGTCTTCTGCTGCATGAACGGGGGCTACGATTTCAAAACCTTTATCTTTATTCTAAAACTCTCTTCCAACCTATGTATCAGTATTTAGAAAAAATACTAATGTTGGTTCCATCAGTCGAATTTAAAAAATATAGTGAGAATGATGAAGTACTAAGTCCACATGAAGCTAACATTAACTCAATTATTATATTTGATGATGTTGCATGTGAAAATCAAAACAACATAAGGGATTACTTTGCAATGGGACGTCATAAAAATATTGATAGCTTCTACCTTAATCAAACTTATAGTAAAATACCTAAACAATTAATAAGAGATAATGCTAACTTAATAATTCTATTTAAGCAAGATGATGTTAATTTACGTCATGTTTATGATGAGCACGTTGGAAGCGATATGTCTTGGTCACAGTTTCGAGAAATGTGTGCTGAAGTATGGAAACTGCCATATAGTTACTTGGTTATAAATAAAGATTCTACTCGTAATTCAGGATGTTATAGAATGGGTTTTGACACATTTATCATTATGGATTAACTATAATACATGATGCATTATTATGAAACATTTATTGCTTCATAGAAAACCATCAAGATCAGACATGAATCTTAAAATCAATGACGAGAAAAATTTGAAAGAAAAAGTACTTAAATCTGTCGAAGCCGTTAAAAAGAAAGTTAGTCTGATTCGTAATATGAAAACTGATAATGATATGATGTTGGAATCAGTATTGAAACCAATAACAGAACCACTTAATGAAATAGTTAAAGTTAAAAATGAGAATAATTACTTAAATACTAATGATGATGATTTAAATGACGGATTTCGATGGGGAAAGTCAGTAAAAAGATTAAAATTGAGTCCTAGTGAAGAAAAGAGGCAATCTATTCATGATTATACGGTTGTGAGGAAATCTTCTCAATCGAGTCTTGATAATGAAGATCAAGAGGATAACACATCAAACAACGATGAAAGTGATGTAAGCGATGGAGTGGAAAGTGAACAAACTAATGATCAGGATTCAATAAATGATATTTCATTTAAGACGACAGATTCTTTCGCATCTCCTCGTGATGATCCTAAATTTCAAAAGAATTATATTACCAACTTAAATATACCTTTTGGTGTTCGAACGGAACGGGACAAGCTAATGTTGGGATCCTGTCCGGTATACACAACACATGATAAAAAATTAAAAGTAAATGCCCATACTTACTATTTAACGCCAGGTTTAAACGAATTGCTATATAAGAAAGTACCGGATTTAAATATTGTAACTGAGGATGATAAACGCAATTATAAAATCTTATTATTAGAAACTAATGCACATAGAAGAGATTTTAATCCTAATAAACCAATTAAAAGCAACAAAGGCATGAAATATTTATACGTAATAAGACCGCTTTTTAAATTAGCTAAAGAACGTTTAATAAGTGGTGAAGGATTATCGACCATGAAAAAAGTTAAAACCGATGTATCATATGTATATTGGGATAACCCAAACGAATTAGTTGAAAGATTAAAATTGCTTATAGCTTCTCGTGAAGCTGGTAATACAGGATTGGATAATGAAATCATATCTGTTATTGAAGAACTGCAAGAAGCAGGATTAGTTAACAATGTCAATATATAAAACAGTTACTTTACTATTATCGTTAGTCGAGGCAGAACTTTTGACGTGCAAATAGAACATAAAATGAATATAGACAAATTCGGTCATCATCTTCATAAACGCCTGCGTGTATCTGAAGTTTCTGAACTTAAAAATAATGCTTTGCTCCGATCAGATGATGGACATTTCGATTTACAATCATTAAGATTAAAGGGACTTGCACATCCATTGTCACCTGATGATGCAGTTAATAAGCAGTACGTCGATCAGCTCGTTCAGAACCTTTATCAGAAGAAGTATCTAGATTCTATGTTTGATGACATAAATTCTCAAATTCATCAGTTGGCAAATCAGTTGAAATTGAACTTTTATTCAAAAAGGGAAATAGACGATATTTTCAACAAATTAAACAATGGCAAAGCAGCAAGTCGTGAACGAGATACACAGATCAGCTCGAAAAAACTTTAAGCGACGAGCAGTTATATTAAAAGGAATTGATGATTTGTGGCAAGCAGATTTGATTGACTTACAAAATTTACATAAGATAAATAGAGGATATAAATACATTTTGGTTGTAATTGACGCCTTTTCAAAGTATGCGTGGTGTATTCCAACAAAATCTAAAACGAAAATAGAAGTTAAAAATTCTTTCGAACAAATTATTAAATCATCAAAACGAGTACCGATAAACTTACAGACAGACTTAGGGAAAGAGTTTTATAATAATGAATTTGGTCGTTATGTACATTTTTTAAAAATAAATCATTATTCCACGTATTCAATTAAAAAAGCATCTATTGTTGAAAGGTTAATAAAAACGCTCAAAAATAAACTATACAAATATTTTAGTTTCATTGGAAATTATAAATGGGTTGGAAAACCTTTGAATGATATAGTTAAATCCTATAATCAAACTATGCATCATACAACAAAATTTAAACCTTTTGATGTTAATTTTGATAATGAGTCCAAAGTAAAGACAAACATCGAAAACGCGCAATCCAATCTAGGTTATGAATCAAATAAATTTAATATAGGAGATCATGTACGCATAAGCAAGTATAAAAGTGCTTTTCATAAAGGTTATACACCGAATTGGTCGACAGAAATATTTACTATTAAACATGTAAATCACACTCGTCCAGTTACTTACCTTATTGAAGATCAACGAAAAAATACAATACTCGGTTCATTTTACGAACAAGAACTTCAGAAAACAAAGCATCCTGATGTTTACCTCATAGAAAAGGTGATCAAAAAGAGGGGAGAAAAATTGTATGTAAAGTGGTTAGGGCTTAATGATAGCGAAAATAGCTGGATTGATAGAAATGCCATTGTATGAGTATATTTATTAACTTTATTGTATTCAAAATTGTCATTATTATATTGGATATGAAAGGGAGAGGACTTTTAAACAGTGCTATTAATCACTTACCATTTGAGCTGCACTTACCTGGGTATAATTATTGTGGACCAGGTACAAAATTGCACAAACGGTTGCTAAGGGGTGATAAGGGAATTAATGAGTTGGACGAAGCGTGTATGCAGCACGACATTGCTTACGATAAACATTCTAATCTAGATGACCGACACCGTGCAGATTTAGAACTTTATAAAATGGCTAAACAAAGATTAAACTCGAAAAACGCTGGAAAGGGCGAAAAACTTGCATCATGGTTAGTTAGCAAACTAATGAAATCTAAAATAAAAATCGGTGCGGGGATAAAAACATTTAAACAGTTTACATCTAAAATACGTGCTGAATTAAAGAAAAACAAATCTAAAAATAAAGGCACTGCAATTAGCCAAGCTTTCGCAGCTGCAATTAAAGTATTCCGTAATAACAATACGAGTAAATTACGAGTTCCTCGCTTAATACCGATCCCAAAAACTGGAGGTATTTTACCACTGATACCTATTTTTGCTGGACTTTCCGCGTTAGGCTCGTTAGCAGGAGGAGCTGCTGGAATCGCAAAAGCTGTTGCTGATTACAAAGCTGCAAAGAAAAACTTAACCGAATCAGAACGTCATAACAAAATGATGGAATCTATTGCATTAGGAAAAGGTTTACATATAAAACCGTATAAGAACGGCAAAGGATTGTGTTTAAAAAGTTCAAAAAACTAAATAAAAGGTTACCTAGACGAGCTCTCACTAATATAGATCTTTTAAAATACTCAACAGATATTCCTCATTTTCGTGGTGTTTATATGAGAGATAATTTGCCAAAGCGACCTAACAGAGTAGAATGTGCAATCGTTAATTTAGACAGTTCTAAAAACCAGGGGACTCACTGGGTAGCCTATGTTAAAGATAATAATTATTGTGAATATTTTAATAGTTATGGTGATCTTCAACCACCGTTAGAATTAATAAGGTATTTAAAAAATCATGAAATTTCATATAACTACAACACTTATCAAAATTTTGACACTGTAAATTGCGGACATTTATGTTTGAAATATTTAAAACAATTTTGGAGCGACCGTTTAAATGTCTCTGTGCAATAAAAACCTTATCATTCACACGATGTCTTTCACTTTGTCTATAACTGGAACCTCTTCTACCCTGGTTACGAATCATTCACCAGCTCTTCAACTAGATGGAGAATATGAATGTGGGTTGCTATACATGTCAACTTTTAACTCTATACCTAATATAGACTACAGAAACAATAAATTTTATTATGGTAAAAACGAAGTAGTACAAATTCCTGAAGGGTCATACGAACTTCAAGACCTTGACGATTACTTCAAAAGACATCTGCAAGGATGCACATTTTCACTGACGTGTAATAATAATACCTTAAAGACTTCGATAGTATGTTCTAAAAATGTATACTTTAATAAAGAAAATTCGATTGGCAAGTTACTAGGTTTCGGTGAAGAAACTGTACAAGCTAATATATTAACAGAGTCCCCCTTTCCTGTCTCCATTCTGTCTACAACTATAGTGCGAGTTGAATGTGACATAGTGAGCGGATCATTTGTAAACGGAAGACCAAGCCACATTATTCATGAGTTTGTTCCGAATGTGCCTCCAGGATATAGGATTATAGAAACACCGAAAAACGTTATCTATTTCCCGGTTACCCAAAAAAGCTTAAGCTCACTTAAAATAAGAATATTAGACGCAAATAATAATTTACTTAATTTACGAGGTGAAGAGATTCAAATATATTTACATCTTCGGAAAAATGATAGATTTCAATAAAAGCAAAGTCTCGCACGATAAACGTATTAGTAATCACTGTGCTATCAAGAAAAGAAGACCTATAGAGCAATTTACAAAGCTAACGAAAGATAATAAACAATTTTTAAAAAACATAGGCTTGTTAAAATGAGTATACTAAGCTTAATAGATCCATTGAGCTATGATAACACGATTGAAAGTTTCGAATATCATTCATATAAACCGTACGTAACCAGTTTTAATTTAAACGATGAAATCCGTATACCTATTAATCAACAAGATCTTTACGTATTACCATCAGCGAGTACTTTATACATAGAGGGTACTATTAAAGTAATCAATAGAGAAACAAAAGCGCAGGTGAACAGTGTTCTGTTTACTAATAACCCTATACTACATATGTTTCAAGATATTCGATATGAACTGAATGGGATAGAAATAGATAAAATAAAAAACGCCGGGGTTACGACTACTATGAAATCTCTTATATCTATGAATGAACTCGAATCTTCGATGTCAAAATTATGGGGCTGGGACGTTGATGGCACAAAAATTACCAATGGATCATTTTCTGTATCTGTGCCTTTAAATAAAATTCTTGGTTTCGCAGAGGATTATAATAAAATAATTATTAATTGCAAACATGAACTTATTCTTTTACGATCCAATAGTAATTTAAATAGCGTAATATTAAATACAAATGAATACATAGACAACATTACTATATCTAAAATAGTATGGCGTATGCCTCATATTAAAGTTTCTGATCGGGAAAGATTAACTTTATTAAAACATTTAGAAAAAGATCGCGCTATTCAAATAGCATTTAGGAACTGGGATCTTTATGAGTATCCGCTTTTGCCTAAAACCTCTAAACATTCTTGGTCAATCAAAACTTCATCTCAAATTGAAAAGCCACGATTCGTTATAATTGGATTAAAAACGGACCGAAAAAATATGATTAACAAAGATATAACATGCTTTGATCATTGTCATTTGAGAGACGTCAAAGTTTTTTTGAACTCAAACTATTTTCCATATGAAAGTTTAAATGTAAGTTTTGGAGACGAAAAGTACGCTTTATTATACGAACAGTACGCTAAATTTCAACAGTCTTATTATAGACGTAGTCAAGCACCGTTGTTAAGTCCGCAAAAATTTAAAGAGAAAGCCCCTCTCTTCGTCCTCGACTGTTCTCATCAAAACGAAACCTTAAAAACAGGTGCCATAGATGTACGGCTAGAATTAGAGTGTGAACAGGATATTCCCGATAATACTGCGGCGTACTGTCTAATTCTGAATGATAGTATTGTAGAATACAAACCGTTAAGCAACATTACAAAGAAAATATCATGATGACTGACCGTTTGTTCGTGGATCTTCAGGGATTTAAATCGTATAAAAATGAATTTATTGTTAAGGAATTTGCATACAGTACAGATGAATACACGCAAATATTTTCAATAAAACCCCCATATGCATTTTCTACTTTATCGGAAAATGAAAAACGTCAGGTGAACTGGATTGAGAAAAACCTCGGAATTTTATGGCGTGAAGGATATGTTGACTATAGAGAATTTAAAAGAATGATTCATGGTTACTTAGAAAATAAGAAAATATATGTAAAAGGATTAGAAAAAGTTAAATGGGTAATAGAATTGTGTTCTAATTGTACAGTAATAGATTTAGGAGAAAAAGGTTTGCCTAATTTTCAATCTATGCATCAAAAATATTGTAAAGATCTCAGTACATATAATTGTATGATTCATAAAAAAACATGTGCGTTAAAAAATGTAATATGTATTAAAAAATGGTATTCTGAAAATAATTTATCATATTCTGTAGAAAATAAATAAATAAATAAATAATTGCTATTAAATCATTGCATTTTTATTTTAGGACCTATTGCAAACACATATATATTCGTACGTTAAATCTAACAGTGACGTGACGACTAAATAAATTTCATACTTAATCAAACATTTCAATAGTGACATTGATATATTTAACGTGCGAATATTATGATTATGATACACGAAGTAAAATAAAACAAGATTGTTAAAAAACAACGTTTATTCAGTAATGATCACCTTTATTTACAATATTACACCTTAAATCTAACTTGTTTACATTAAAACAAAGATTGATGACCCCAAGATAACGTTGAGGTTTGATTCTTTAGTATAACGCGTTTGTCATCATTTGACGACAATGCTACTTTATTTAAAGACTGTGTAAAAATAACATGTTTTAGTGATTTAAATACAATATTCCTCTTTCTTATCCGCTCTTTATTTAAAAGTACTTTTTTATACTCCTCAAAATCCACACCTCGCAATACATGTTTTTTTGTGCCCTTAGCCTTTTTAATTTGATTGTTTTCAGTTTTTATACAATACAATTTAGACCTAAGACCTACAAATTCGTTTATTATTTCTCCACCAAGTTCGTCCTTAAACAAACCTGGTACTTTTTTATGTTGACGAGTTATACCAAATACGTTACTGTCTGAGTAATTACTAGTATCAAAATAGTGGTGAAATTTTAGTTTTAAATCTGCATATAAATCTTCTGTATTTATGGAATACAGAAAGGAATCTGTATCAGTATAACACAAACTCAGATTAGATGTATAAAATGGTTTCATAACAGAATAGTGAAAATCGTACATATGAGTTTTCGATATTTCCAAAACAGTAAATCCAATGTAAATTGGTCGATCGAGAGTTATCGATTCTGGCTTCATTTGTATGGCAACAAAATTTTCAGTAAAAATGGTTGAACTATGAAAATTGGGTCTCCCTGTTAGCTGCTCAGCTGTATATTTCTTTTTTGTTTTATTTGTAGTGTCTCGCCATGCATTAACTAACATGACATTTAACCTTTTTTCGGGGTCCTCCAACGTTTTTCCAAATATAGCATTGTTAAATAGTTTGCATGAATTTTGCTCAAACACGGATTTAGCTTTCTGTCTTAACTGCGTGTTTAAGTCTATATATTGCTTCAAAAATGGACCTTGTTTAAACTTGATTACTCTATGTATTCTTTTTAATATCAAACCGTGTTTAAGACATATTTTTAAATGCATGTAATGGATGACATATTCATATTTATCATATAAATTTGGGATAAGTTTAGGTTGCTTCGAACCAGGAGGTGTGAATTTTTGAGGACAGAATGGAATGTCATTATGCAAGTCATGCAAATGTTCTGGATATTCTAAATCCACTTCCAAAATATAACCATAATCCGAATTATCAGAGATTTTTAGAATATCAAGTTCATTAATTGCATGCTGTGGTAAGAATTTGAAATCAGCATAAGGTAAAAAACCACACATTGCATAACCGTATAGATTATTACAGTCTATGTACAATAAGAAACTATATGGATTACTGGAATCAAAATTCGGCATGTATTTATTATTTGCCTTTGCATACCGAGTAGAACATAAACATACACCTCCACGAATACCCTTCTGAATCATTCTAATTATTTCAAGGTCATCAATGAGTTGTAACTTCACATCAGTTATGAGTAACATAGCATCAAAACTTAAACTTGGGGCGGTTAGGTAAAAAGCAGGATCTAATCTATAATTAATTTTACAAGTTTGACGAAACTTTTCAAATATGTCAGCTAGTAATAATACATCTGATTTAAGATACAGGTCAGTGTATTCTCCTAAACTCTTTACATCGAAAGATTTCCATACAAGTTGCGCATGCTCATAGTCATATTTTGAAATACTGTCATTTTTTATTGAGTTGTAAAAATAATGTTGCTGCGGTAAACATTGCTCTTTATAGCGACTCCAACTAGTCATATACTCGTATGGATAGACACCCTTTCGTTTCAATAGATCAAAATGCTGTTTTATAGGAAAGAAATGACAGAGGTGAATAAAATCTTCTTTATTTAAGGTGCTTACAAGTTCTTCCAAACTTGCTGATAAAAATTTGAATGAATCTACAAAACGAACAGGCATATATCCGTTTTGATCTGTAATGAAAAATTTCGTGAATGATATGTAATTTTCTTTGTTTTTTGCAATAACTTTGATTTGACCAGGAAGTTCGCCCAACTGACGTATAAACAAATGACTGTCGTATCCAGATAAGTTGTGAAAAAATACTGGCACAAATGATGGTAAGCGGTATCGAATATTACAATAAGAATGGGCTGCCCCCCTATAGCGTCCCGTTAAATGACAATGATCTCTCACGGAGTCGCCAAGCAATAACTTGCGACAAAGAAAACAATACTGAGAATTTAAAAAATCATTATCTTCTTCCTTTGTAATAGATATTGTCTTTTGGTTAGAATATATTTTATGAATTCTACATACATCTATTTGCAAATATTCGAGAAATTTATCTACGCAGTCTTTTCCACGATAAGAAACGAATTTGTTTAGCGAGCTATTGTATGAACAAACAATGTAGTACGCAAATGCAGCTGGCACGTGCTCCTGTAATGTTGTAGTACATTTTGAACTAAGCGTTTCGTCTGTATTTGACTGCAATAATGATTCAAAGTCTGCATAAATTATGAAAGGCATATCTTGCATTCGTTCAAAATTTTTAAATTCAATTTGCGCACCCCGTTCAGGTAAAATTGTCTTAACGCCCCCGCATACGTGAGCATTTAATTTATTTTCACTATTAAAAAATATCATACATTCATCACAAAAAAATATTTGTCCGTTATGTTTTGTTAATTGAAGTTTAAGCAGACGACTTAAATTTTTTATTAGGCAATAATGTGTTTGACGCCCGTTTTCTAACATTAATAGGTTAATATGATGTTGTTTCCGACATGCGGTTTTATAAAGCGGGCCTACAATTTCAGTTTTATTTTTGAGTGCATACACATTAATACTTATATTCTGATTGTTTTTTTCGAATATTTTGATGTCAGATAATCCTACAGGAAAGGTCATGTCCGCGCTATTTAGAACACCTTCATAATGAGGGTATGAAGATACCCTATGAGCATTACTTTTAGCGGGGAATAGTGCAGCCATCACACACCACAAAAAGCAAAAATTATCTTTATTTTGAATATTGATGCACGCACGCTTAAGTTTAATATTTTTAGGCAAATCTATGAATCTCGATGCTCGCAGTGGGTTGTATTTACTGATGTTTACCTCTAGGTATAAATTGCGCATAAAAGCCCAACCACTATCCCTGTCTTGAAATTCATCAATTTTTCGACAAATAGAGTGTAAAAGATTTGAAAATATTTCATTGAAATCATAAGTCTGATGTATCACTATATTTTGAGTCGCAAAAGACTTAACGTCGCATGTATCGTTTTTAAGTAAAGAAAATTCTGCAAATAATTCAAAGTTAACTTTAACACTCTTAAAGACTGATTGTCTTGCATCTAAAATTTTTCGAACGCGGGCGCGAACACTGTGTAAAAACTCGGCAGGAGGACTAGTTTGCTCTGGGCAGTCTTCGTGTCCTCGCACGCGGTAAGACGCTATCCTACTTCGAAAGGCGCTAGCTATTTTTTCAACACCATCACCGTTATCTATAGATATATTATTTTTATGCACGGTACTTCGTAAATGGGCAGAAAAAGCTCGACTTGCAACAGATGTTTCGCAAACAGAACAAAATATTGAGTTAAGACTCATTTTTAAAAAGAAAAATTACGGTGAATATTACAAACAAAGGTACCTATCACATCAATTCTAATTATTTTAAATCGCGATAGAACACTCCATCATCGATGAAGTGCTCCTTACTTAATTTTAAAACTTTATTAATATTTGATACCTCTTGCGAATCCGCATCTACCTGAAGTTTTAAGTTAATTAAAGCCTTCTTCCATCGATCTTCTACCGCAACAGTTTTTATGTCAGCAACATTATACAATTTTAACTCAATAAAAAGATTACCCGACAATTGTGCAGTTCGCCGCACCCTGCCGCCAGGAACTTGCCGTATCAAAACAGACGGGAACACCGTTTCCTTTTGCTGAACACGCAAGTCTTCGTCTTCGCTATCGGAGTCAATTTTCCAGCCTGCAGGCGGATATTTTTGTTGACACGTCTGCGACAACTTTTTTGTGCTGTAAATCGAAACCAAAAATTAATAATACGAACATAGGTAGGTACATACTGAGCTAATTATTTTAATTCAGTTTCAAAAACGGTAATTTAATTACTCACCATGAAGTTGGAACCTCTTCTTCAGATTCGGGAAGCAGGGTTTTCGATAATTTCAACTTCTTAGACCTATAAAAAATTAATTTTACATTTTTAAAAGCACATTAGAAGGTTTCAATGTTTCATTTGTTTAAAATATAATTACCGAGGTGTAGAGACTTCGTCCTCAGATTCAGGCAGCGAGATTTTCTTTTTTGAGGGAGCCTTTTTGGAGAGTTTAAGCTTCTTAGACCTATAAAAAACAAATTATACGTTTTATAAAACACATTAGAAGATTTTAATATCATTATACTTGTTTAAAATATAATTACCGCGGTATAGAAACTTCGTCCTCAGATTCAGGAAGCGCGATTTTCTTTTTTGAGGGAGTCTTTTTGGAGAGCTCAACTTGACAGTATTCCGTATCAGACCTGCAAACAAAGTATAACATTAATATTGTGTAAAAAAAGTTAATAACAATGTAATTAAATGTATTAAAAACTTACGAACATTGTTTTAGTGCAGTGTAGGTAGAGTAAAGATGATTGATTCACTGTAGAACGATTGACTGCAACGGTGTCTAATAAAGTTATGCGTTACAACATAAAAAATAAATTTATCGGTACCTACACCACAATACAGAAGTTCTCAACATTTCAATATTTATTACACTCGATTTGTATTAACAGTGCTACTACAAAATACGAACAATAATGGTTTTTATAAAGGTTTAATACCTCAGGCGTCAATTTGCAAAATAAGCAAATGTGTAACAAACAAAAGTATCATGTTAATTATGTTGCAATCAAAGAAGCCGCCGTTTTACAAAGTAGTCGCGAACTTCGCTAAGGCTCATTTTACACTGCATGAATTAAGACTTGTTTAAACTTGTATTTGAAGTGTGTACTTATTTAGCATAGGAAAAATGTTACTGCAACAATTTAATACTCGTATTTTAGTTCTTTTTTGAACGTCAATTTAGACGGTCGCAGTTTTATTTCATTTCCTGTATCTAAAAAATAAGTGTAGTTCTTCTTTGAACGTCAATTTAGACAGGCGTAGTTTAATTTCAGTTCCTGTATCTACAAAATAAGTAAGTACAGCTATCTCAATTATGTACTACTTTTTAATAAAAAAAAAAAAAAAAAAAAATGGTTAGGTAGTTATAAATCTAATTCTATTCATTTATTTTGCAGAGTATGACGAGTTCTCAACCCATTGACTGCGTGAAAGAAATCGATGAACAGTTCCCACTTTTTTCATCTCAGACTATTGCATCATTCGACGAACCATTTTCCTATTGCCAAGACATGGATTCCTATTTGAAGTACCAGGAAAGATGTATAAATCAAAATCAGGATACATCTTTAGCAAATTCTCCGAAAAAATCAAAACGAACATTGAAGAAGAAAACACTGCAAAGAAGGACTCGAACATCAGATATTGGGTTAAACTCGCATGTAATTAGAAAAGCTAACAAGGGGAAGCAAGTAATAAAGATTACTATTGCGAACCTCGAGTCGAAACAAGGTGAGGATTTGACGACGACGGTGCAGTATGTCGTCCAAGATAACTACGATGAATTGTTAAGTGCTACGGAAGAGTTAGTTAGCCGAATTGTGAAAAGACTAAGTGACGTTAGCTATTAGATTTTATTAAGTTCATATTTTAATACTTACCTTGAACAAAATTACTAAGTATAATTATTATGTCTTGTAATTGTTTATGTGCTATAAAGAGTTTACATACATATATACTACATTTAAAATAATCAATTTTTTAATAAATTTCGTTATGCAACTTTTGATTCTCGATATTATTCAAAACCATAAAATTACTACAATTATTGTCTTGTAATTGTTTATGTGCAATAAAGAGTTTACATACATACATTTTGATATTGTTATCTTAATTTGTTTAAAATAAACATTTTTTTTTTTTAAACAAATTGTTTCTTTCTATTCAAAACCATTATAATTATATTTTGTGTACCATGTAAACACTGCTTAAGTACATTATTTTGTCGTCTTCATCAAAACAATTAATTATTTAATAGCCGTGTCGCATAGTGATAGATAAGCAAATTGTGAATATGCAAAAATTTATTAAGGCAACATATCAAATGACACTTCAACTGATTGTAAACTTTACTTGTACAGTTAAAGAAACAAAATCAGGTTGAGTAATTTGTAGAGTAATAACTTATTTAAATTTCAAGTAACTTTTTGCCATTGATAATTGTATGTTTAGCGTCACAACTACGTCACAGAAACTAACCAATCGCAGGCTCAGGTCTACATCGCGCTAACGAAGTTTTTATACTTGGTTGATATAAATAAAACACAAAATATGTAACCGACGTGCTCCCACCTTCCGTGACCGACCGGCGGAATGGTAGGGTGCACCAGCAACCTGTGGCTCGGCCTGATCACCCTTGCTACTAACCGCTGAATTTGTTATCCTTGAACTTGAGGAGATTCTGTGCCTATGCGGTGGTAGGTACAGATGACCCACGCCTTGGTGGAAGGCCCCCAAATCCACCTTCATGTAAAATGCAGCCATAAGACCACTGGGAACCTATAGCATCCCGGGTGGCTCGTCCTTGTTGTGGAGATTGATCACCTTCGCAGCAAGTTGTGAAAACACCTTAGCAAACCAAGTCCGTCCGTAGCGGTGCGGTGCGCTATGAGGGTCCTGGACCCTTGCATACATGCTGAGCCTGATCAACTTAGTGTGTGTGTTGTGTTAAGCTTTTGTTATTTTACTTAATAATACAAATGTAAAGTAAGTTACGACTTAGCATGGTGAAAACGCATTCAATTTTGTATGATGTGTTACGGGCACATCGTGAGGCGACACGTAAACCCGATTGAACGTTATGAACCAAATATATCAAAGAACGCAAAGGCGTTTCGAATCAATTACAACTTAATAAAATAACTGCTATGAGTTTCAGAGAAACCGATTGAGCGTTTCAAAACACCTCAAAACCGATTGAGAGTTTCAGAACACCTCAAAACCGATTGAGAGTTTCAAAACACCTCAAAACCGATTGAGAGTTTCAGAACACCTCAAAACCGATTGAGAGTTTCAGAACACCTCAAAACCGATTGGGAGTTTCAGAACACCTCAAAACCGATTGGGAGTTTCAAAACACGAAACACATGAAATGTGTTTTGAAACGCCCAATAATATACTACTGAGCGTTTATATTTAAAGTTTGTGACAAAAGCTAAATTCTTGGTCAAGAGAAAATTGCATTGAATGAAGAAGCGATAGTTTTTTATGATTTTAAGTATTACTCTTTCACCGGCAACGCCGATGTGATGAGCCAAATTAAATTACTTCCACCCGCTTCCTTCCTTATTTACTACAAACTTCAACAGTTTCCTTATTTAATACAAATATGTCGCATCTTTAGAACTATAGTGACCTAATTCACAAATGTCGGATTTTGAGTTATGTCTCTATACTAATAAATATATGTCTCAAAGTCGACAGCTGAAATGTTGAATTAGGTCACTACAATTCTAAAGGTGCGATGTATTTAAATATGGTTCTAGGCCTCTATTCGCATTATGGGCATTACTGTCAAGTAAATAAGAGCTATCAAAACATTACAGAAACACTTCAGAAACAATAAGGTTTATCGTGTGGAATCTCAGCCCAGGGCACAACATGCCTAACCTAACAGAACACTACAACTTAGGATTGTGGAGAAGAAGTATTCTTGATAACTCCATTTGGAGCAGGTCCTTTCCAGCTCCTGAACTCTTAGTTGTAGAGTGATTATAAATATGAACACTCTCATCTGAATGATAGCCAAATTAGACCAGCTTGGCTAACTGGTCTCCTTCGAGGAGGCTTGACTATTGACTACAAAAGGCAAAATAAAAATGCTACGTGTCAAAAGGCAACATCATTATAAATAACATAGCTCATTAAGGCCTAATCATCATGATCGTCATGGTCATCATTATCATGTCAGCTGAAACACTTTAATTCCAAGGCTCAAGCCTTCACATCTACTCCAAGATTGGTATGCAACTCTGCCCTCATAAACATCTCAAACTCAATAGCCAAAGCAGATACAACCCTCTCACGTTAGTAATAAGGTTCCACTTGCTACAGGAGTTTTTTGACAGATACCGCCATTTGTCTTAGCAGGATAGGGCGAGTTACTCGCATCCAGCTGTTTTTCGTGAACCTTACCAAATCGTCGTTCCACCTTCTGGAAGGGCTGCTGTCAACTATGGCGTCTTAGTCGTCTTACGCTACGTGGTTGCTTCTCAGAACATTTTATGTGCTTCGCTCACTGCCACTTAAAAATTGTAATTCGCGGAATTATGGCGATAACTTTAGAACTCCTGCGGTTCTCCTAATTTCTGATTTCGTTCCGCAGAGAAACTCAACTCAAAAGTATTAAATTAATTAATATTAAATAACTCTCCTTATTAGTAGCGGTATCGTCGCAGATAATAATACAGAGGGAACACCCTCATCCTAACAAAACAGTGTTCAGGTAGGTCACACGTGCCCAATCTCTACTTCTCTTTCTATCGCATAATTCGTATTCATTGGCACGCAACTCAGCGCGTACAAAAATCAGTGACGGAAGTTAATATTCTTGTATCCTTGAAATAAATTCTACGCGTACAAAATCGCAAGTCTCTAGTGATGAATATATTTCCAACGTTTGTGTGTATTCAACACGTATTCAATATTCTTGGGTAGAAAATATAAACCGAATTAAACTACAAAGTCAAGAAGCCTGTTCGCTTCCCAAGAATCCATCCCACAGGAAATAGGGACTCGCGTTTCACAATGCGAATAAAACTCGATCTTCCCCCGTTTATAGGACAATGTCGTTTTGATACTGAAATGGTATGAATTTGAATAGTTGGGGATGGATGTGGTAAGGGTGATAAGTTTAAGTATAACTTCGTGGTATTATTTTGTTAACTTAGTTTATTGGTGGTAGACTATTGGAATTGCTACTCATAGATGGAGACCGATTAAATCGTGTCCTTTTGAGTGGAATATATTAGGATACTGGCTTACGGCAAAAAAAGCCGATTTTAGTGTTATTTGTTTTATTTGGTTTTGGTAGATGGGAGCAGATCGAAATTATACTTTCTGCGTAAATATTTTTTTGTCGGAAAGTCTGAGAGTAACATAATTCTTTGACTTCTTTTGTCTGAATAATTTATTAATTTTTGCGGGGTATAATGGCGGGCTGATATAAACTTTTCCCGAATTTAAAGTAACCCCGAACGTTTAAATTTTATCTGAAATATTCCCGGACGCGTTTGAATATATGTTTTAAAATAAAACAACGTTTAAGTTATACTGCTACAAAGCTACCACGTGAAAACTCGAGAAATAAAATTTAAACATTTAATTTATCAATACTCCTGGGTAAAACCATACTTATTAAGTACCTTTGACATTTTGACGTTTCATTTTCAACTCGGCCTCCATTTACTGTCAAGTAAATAAGAGTAATCGAAACGTTGACAATTTGATAATTTCAAAGGAATATGGTTTTATCAGTAAATTAGATGCCCTAATCATTCCGGAATAGAAGTATCTGAGAGCCCTGCCAAGATGCACTACGCTAACTAACGTTTCTATTCGATTCGTTTTTAAACCAATCGCGTCACCGGTAGATGACGTGTAACGAAAAGTCACGTGATCTTCCAGTGACGCGATTGGTTTAATAACGAATCGAATAGAAACGCTAGTTAGCGTAGTTCATCTTGGCAGGGCTCCCTGTGTGTTAAAGAGAAGGCTCGGTATTCGATATTCCTATTGGAAAGAATGGAAATTAAGTACTTTACCGACAAGAGTTTCAGCTTTTTATAGTTAACACGACAGGTATTCAGTGCTATTTCGCAGGAAGAGAAAATGTCGAATAAAAATATGGGCTCATACTTGCGATGCCGCTTTTATTGTAGGTCTATAAAACTGCCATAACGTTACTTACAACATGACAAAGATAATTATGTTGTAGTTAGCTACCAAATAATCAAAACTCTTCAGTCCAAATAATTTAATTTAAAACAATCTAAATACACCCATTATGTAATTTTGTTCTTCGAATAGTGTGCTACCTGCAATATCTGATCACATCGTGTGTTTGGAGACGGCCGACGCGATGATGGTGACCGCTAGGATGCTGAGGCCGGTGATGGCGGCGGCTCCGTTGCACATGTCGTTGTGGCAGATCTTACAAGACTTGTACTTGGGAGACACGCCTGGAATGTCATTCTCGTTGCAAGTGTTCCCACAGTCACGGGTCAGCACCGGTTCGGCTGTACAGGAAAAAGTATTTTATCGTGTGGAAAAGGACAAGAAAAGATACGCGAACTACTGCGAACCAAACATATGTAGCGAACTTTCTTTTTTCCCCATCCCATTACGAAAAAAGAGGTGACAAATGTCACTGAGAACAGTCTGTTAAAACAAAATGCCAAAATGGCGGATTTCAAAGTAAACAACATGGGCATTTAACAAATATACTCGTACCTAGACGACAATACCGAAAAAAGGAAGTTGTGCTTTTAAGGTCTGTTCATTCTTACTTGTCTTTTATAGTAAGCAACTTTCTAACCTCAAAATGAACCTTTTTTGGATAAAACAGCTCTTTTATCGTAAATACTGTAAACTCAATAAACATTATGGACATAACTTGGCTAATATATTGTCTGTGATTGCTTTATTTTGTTTACAATAGCTGTTTTAGCCAAAAAAGGTTCATTTTGAGGTTAGAAAGTTGTTTACTATATAAGACAAGTAAGAATGAACAGACCTTAAGGGTGAGTAGTAGTATCCACCAGAGCTGTGCTAGGGGTAAAAATCTTAAAATAAGTCGCTTTAATAGAAAGGTGGGAAGGTGGAAGGAGGAGGGGGGTGGTCTCCCCCCGCGGAGATGCTTGGTTTCTGAATTATTCATGGTTATAATTTGAGGTTATTACAGAGCCAAAGATTGTAATGCAGAGGGGGGTGAGGACTCCGTGTTGGCTCCGGCGCTGCGGGAAGCACAGCCCCGCGCCCTGGCGTAAGAAAGTGTAGGCACCGAGTGAGCCGGAGCGGCTGAGGCTGGTCGCCGAAGGTGACCAAAAAGCCGAAGCTGCGGGCTGGGGCTGCCCGCCCGCCGCGCCTCCGGTCTTTTATATACACTCTAGGGGTAGGGACCATAAAGACCACGTGGAGTCGGGGTTGACAAATTCGGTTCTGTGACAAGAGTTAGTGCGTTTCGTTACGTAATATTCAATGAAATTTAATAAAAATAAAAACTTATCTCCGGCGGCTAAAATTGCTTTAAAACATTTAAAAACAACCCAAAAAATCCCCACACAGCGTCAGTTATCCTCAAACAAGGCGACTTATTTTAAGATCCAACCCCTGTTGTTGTTTTTTTCTCGCATACCATGCCGCTACCTCGCACGGCTCTCGTGGATATTCACCGTAAAGTTTGCCTTTTAATATAATTTATTCAGATTTTCTCGTCATGAGTAACAAAATTTCGAGAAAAAAAAACAAGATGTCGTAACTTTGATTTTTAGAGCTCTACCTACTGTGCTGCATGTCATTTTTTTTAAATAAAAATTGTGTAATGCGAAAATAAAACCATACCAGCTGCTGAAATTTTTAAATAATTATAACATTATAGCTACATGTACTTAATTCAACACGTAGGTAGGTATTGTTACTTCAATAGAGGACACCCGCGACTTTGTATGCGAAAGATTCGTTTCCCATTATTCGCTCTTTTCCATTCGTTAAGGAATGTTGCTTCGAAAATTAAAGTCGGCTAGGTTGGGCGTTGTCTGTAAGTCAGTTCGTCAGTCACGGAGCAGATTTATACGTATAGATTACTTCTTTCAAATATTATCACTGTACAGATCTAGCTTTGTGAACTCTTATTAATCTGAGCTTTTAGTATAATTTGACTCCCAAAATAACCAAATACGAGTATGGCTTCTTTTTTAATAACATTCAGTATACTTACTGTAATTTCAAATATCTGTAAACCTGAGTTTATTAACTTCAAACTCTATTTTCGTAAGACTAGAATCGACTTGAAGTTTATAACTCCCAAAATTTGGTTACAACTGGACAAGTAAGAAGTAGATTATTGCCGACGTATACAATTGTGTGTACTAATGTGTTGTAAACTTACATTTTGTTTTAAAGACCTTCGTTACGCATGCGTTGTCTGCTTTCTTGCAATACTTGACCGTGGTGGTTCTGTCGGGGTGTCGGCATGTAGGGTCGTTGGCGGTGCTGCACGCGTAGCAGACCCTGCCGTTCTCCATCAGCATCACATTCGAATCAGCCAAACTCGCTATATGTGCTCCCTTAGCTGGATGTTGAAGTTGAACTTCAATTTCATCAGCATTCAGTTTTCTGTTTCGTAGTTTGTGAGTTTTCACAGGAGCTTCAACTTTATCTGCTGGATTTAGAAGGGGTTGATTGAGGTCATCGATGTTATCGCTTACAGGTACATTTTCAGACATAGATCTTCTTAAGTGACTTTCTTGCGATACTACTTTTTTTGCATTTTGGACACACTTTGAAATTAATGTTAATGCTTTTTGCACTTCATCTGAACCTGGTTCATTATTACCTCTTCTGGCATCTTCTTCAACGCTTGGCGCACTGTCTTCGTCGTGTCCTGATCTTCGGCACAGAGCGCTAGGTTCTGATGGGTCCTCGTTGTGGCTTTTCGATAATACAGGGGGTCCAGAACCAGCATTGCCTCTCACTGCGTCCACTTGAATTGGGCTTATGTAATGATCTGGAACAGATTTCGGATCTTCCTGAGACTTTATATAAACAGTTCTTAAGAGTTGATCTCGGTTAGTTTTAGCCTCGTTCACCCCAAGAGCATGTTTATGAAAATCGTCATTAAGAATACTTTTTTCTGGTACGTTATTAGTTTCTTCTTGAACGTACACAGGTCGTTCTTTTATAAATTGGGGTGAAGGTTGTGTCGGGGTAGCGTCTCTTATAACTTTATGATTATGGGGGTAGGTGACGCTGGAATGATATGTGGGCACCCACTGAGCCGAGTTTGCACTGAATTTGTGGTATCTACGCCTATTGCAAAGTTTCGCGTTGGACCTTCCTGACAGTCCTTTATAAATACCTGGGGAGATCTGCTGAGGCTGGGCGACCGGAGACGGCATAATAACTGGCGGCGGTAGCTTATTCTGGTCATAGTGTTGCCCTACAACTAAAATATTTACACGGTTAATAAAAAAAATACGAATTAAATATTATTGGAAAGTATAATGATGAGTCTTAGTTATGGAGAATCGATTCAAGTGTCTGTTATCATTATTTCTTTAAGCAAAAAAAAGGAAAACTAAAATGAATACCTAGTAATTTATAAAACAAAGGTCCATATTTTACAGCATATAACATTAAAAACTTGGATAGCGATAGTGTAAAAATTGTTAAGAAAATCAAGTTAGCTAAATGATTAACTATAAATTAATATAAATTATTGAAAAAACGTACCTGTGGCTGCGAGAAAACACAGAAGCAATATATTCCTCAGCATCTTAATGTATTACTGAACTAAATGGACCACTTCTGCTTCGGACCTATCGCTAAATAAACTAATTTCAAATGTGACACACCTAAAATATTGTTTTGCACGAGGCCTAGTTCAGATTTTATGGTTGGAAACCGTAAACCAATCTCAAGCCATTGTACAAGAGCAACGAGTGGAAAGGTATTTCATGAAACAATAGACTCTGAATAGAAATGATTTTCATTGTTCCGAACTACCGCCTTTTAACGTCTCGTAGGATTCGATGCAAAAATGCACATCAATCTGGCGTGCGTGCACTATGTGCTTCAGTTGAAAAACAATGAGTCATATCACATGAGGAATACTTTAATTTAGTCAGGAAACTGAAAATACCTTATAATAAACAGTAAGTACCTAACGGCCGTAACTTTATTCGCTTCCGATAGATATTGCCTTTATAATATTCTGCATTATTAAAGATATTAGCGATAAATTACTGCGAGAGGCTTTAGTGTAAGTAGCAGAACTCCCTAGATAGATATCGAAAAATTTGTCCGTTAATCAGTATTAATGTACGTTTTTAGTAAGTGTAATTTTATTATGGAGTATGTTTGGGAGTGGCTGGTAAAACCTTGATTGGAAGTGTAAAAAATGTAAACCAATAGTAGTTTACGTGACGGTTGCGTAATTACAGGCATTACAACATGAGTGTGGTTTATGAAACGAGCCGCAAGGCAAGTTTCTTAATAGATCACACGAGTGTTGTAATGCCAATTACGCAGAGTCGCGTACAATACTTTATCTACACACATATTATAAGTACTCTAAGATGGGTTCAGAAGCCGAAAGGCAAATGACCAGCGTTACTTGTGGTAGTAGGTGACAGTGACAGCGATGATAGCTGTAACGTAATTTTGAAATTACGTTATCGAATATGGTAAGGTAATGAAATCAAAATTTGGAACATCTTCCAAAATGAACAGCTGTCATCGCTGTCACCTACTATCACAGGTAATGCTGGCTGAACGCATAATAGAGGACTTATGATATGTGTGTAAATAAAGATGATTTAAAGGCCTTTGATGCGCGGTGGCCAACATTATTAAAATGAAAGATGTCCGACGATACCAGATATCTGGCGTGGCCATGCATCGGCCATACCGCCGGAGCAGGGCCGTGAGCTATAAACTTTTAAACGAAGTTGACTCTCCAGCGCGGCTAACACAAGTTGCCAGCGGCTTGGTTGTCGCTCGGATCTCCCTTTCTATTTCATGAGTAACGATAGAGACGCACTGAGAGACAAGCGAGAAAATACAACTTGTGCTACCCGTGCAGGCGCTAGTAGCGCGCGGCGTGCTTTGCAGGTTGCAACTTTTTAAGAATTTCAAAAATAGTAGGTTAATTTGGTCCTTGTTGTAACGAAAATTGACCATATGAATTTTATGACTAATTTTCGTCATAAGTTTTTCAAACGTTTTTGTAATTCCCCTGTTAGTCTGGTTAAGTTTGTTTTTTAGTTCAAATCAAACGCGCTGTTGCCACATTGAATCCTGCGATCAAACAAAATAATTTCACACACAATATTAACATAGTATTCGCAGTCAGTATAAAGTATTTATTGAAAACTTAATGCCGATTTAATATCTGGTATTCATATGGATAGCCCACCGCTAACAGATATCTGGCTGAGTAGTTAAATTATGGCTGTATACCGGATAGTGGTCGAATATCCGTCGCATCGCTGCTATACATGTTACAAGTTTCCATTTGACACAAGCTCGACCAATGACGACCAGCTATTTGAGCAGTGTTGCCAGATTCGACCTGTAAAATTGTAACTTGTAGCTTTATAAAACAGACCCCTGGTTGAAACCGCGGGATTTTGTTCTGCACTCAAATTTGCACTTCAAGACGGACAGAATAGCGAGCGCTTGTTAGTAAAGTAATGAATTTCTAAATTATCTCATAGGCCGAGATTAATTTCCAGAGCCTTTTCATTAATTTTCTCGGGCTTAGGACCCTTTTGCCTTTAAAATCGATTTTGGAGACAGAAGGAGAGAAATTAACCCCATTTGTCTGCGCCATTTTGCTTTCGAGACGTTATTAGGATCTAGGGGATTACAAGCGTAATTTCGATTATTTATTTCAATTTGCGGGGATCCCATGTTCTAATTTACTTATAAAAGTTTTTGCAGGTTTAAATTAAGTGCCGGAATCGGTCAAACAGCCCACGGCTCAATCACTGCCAGGCAGTTTTAACAAAATTACTGCGGCGGCGGGAAAGCTGATATTTTACCGATCGAGGTTTCCAATTCAATTTATTTTAACTCGTGGCTTGGTTATGGTTAGGTGTAAGTAAATTAATAAACATATTTTGCTGGAGCTAAATAGCATCACATTCAATGAATACCTACTGAAAGTAAACTCAGACATATCCCACTCAAAACATTGACGCAAGCGCGTGGAGCTAGCCCCATTTTGCTTCTGTTTGTACTCTGTAAATAAGTACCTTAAAACAATGTATTATCCTTGCGTGTGAAATCCATGGACTTATTTTAATAAATACACCTTGTTAACAAGGATTGAAAGCCATTCAATAAAGAAAAAATTATTCAATAGGCCAAGTTTGATATAAGTGAGGATTGTCAGCTTAGCCGATAAAATAATCGTTAGCTAAATTGGCTGCAAGTTACAAAAACGTACTTTAAAGCATAGTAGCTGGGTCATTATTCGAGCGTTTCAACCGCCTCACTTTTGTGGACATATTTTTGAAGAATTGGACGTATATTTTGATGCGGTTTTTGGATATTTGTTAGGTGTCCGGTAAACTTAAACACCTAACCAGAAACGAAATCGAAATCTGCAGCCACTTCTACAAAGCTGTGACCACGAAAGTGATTCGGAACAAACGCCCAAATAATGACCCAGCTGCAGAAATTTACAATGTTCTTTGCGTTTTTAAAGGAGTCTATTGGGTTCCTTAATACCGAATTTGTAACTTCGCAAATGTTTGTATTTTTTTTTTGCATGACCAATAAAAATTTAGCTTAGCCCTGGCCGTAACAATTCTCGTTTCTGCTGGGAATGTCTGAGGGCCCTGCCAAGATGCATTGCGCTAACTAGCGTTTCTATTCGATTCTTTATTAAACCAATCGCGTCACTGGTAGATGACGTGATACGAAAAGTCACGTGATCTATCAGTGACGCGATTGGTTTAAAAATGAAACGAATAGAAACGTTAGTTAGCGCAATGCATCTTGGCAGAGCCCTCTGTAGCCTAGTTGGTTACTGCCCTCATTAGCTAAAAGGCGATATATCAAACTCAATAGCCAAATCAGATACAACCCTGTCCCGTTAGTAATAAGTTGTACTTGCTACAGGAGTTTGGTCAGAGATACCGCCATTTGTCTTATCTGCGGGCCTAGTATGGTTGCGTTTATCACGTGACAAAATGTGGATAAAGCATCCGACACTCTCGTACTTATATACGTGTCTAAAAGGGACGGATTCTTTATCCACATTTTACCACACGATAAACGCAACCCCACTAGGCCCGCAGGGCAGTTTAGGGTGTCGACTCGTGATGGTAACCTATCAAGTTCAAACCATAGTGTTAGTTGTGTACCTACTAATGAGTTTTTCTAACTTAAGTGAGAACTTACATTACCTGACACTTACAGCAAGAAAATCTCGTGAGGAAACCTGAGCATTTGAACAGCTGAGTAACTAAATTTTTCTTGTTTTATTGAGAATTATGTAAACATGTTCACATAGTTCTAACACTTGGTACTAACCCATTATTTTAGTAGGTAATGCAAACTTCTTCATATCCTTAACTGCGGCATATGTATGTAGGTATGTATTATTTCATCAGAAAATGCAAAAGCAATAGTCCAGTTTAAAAAAACAATAAAAGTAATACGTCAAATGACAGGTCAGTCGATGAAAACGCTGTAATTCTGTGAACCGGCGGCTTGCGGGCGACAGCTGGCCGGCGAGGATCGCTTAACAATATTTTTATTATAAACTCAATAAAACCTTTTTTTGGTTGAAAACGTGTATCGGAAAAACTTGTCTATCCGCGTTTTTCTGTTACTTTACCATTTTCGGAATTATCTGAATTCCTAAAGTTGCGAAACACACGAAATAGCCAAGATGCCAACGCTGCTTACGTTTCTGTTTTCTGTCACTTTGAAATGTATGGAGTTGACGTAAGTGGTTGACGCTGTCTGTAACCGGCTTACGTCAATCCTATACATTTTGTCGACTTTCGAAAATCGCTAATTTAGCTTTATGCCAGCTTGACTAGGCCTGGTGAAGACTTGAACCACACCTGAACACTGATCGATTGGGCAGCAATTGTTACAGAAAGAGAGGTGTGAAAAACAAGGGAGGAGGCCTTTGTCCAGCAATTGGACACAATAATAGGTTAATAGTAAGTCCATCTTCTCCTCCTCAAACGGTTTTAATGAGACTGCATCGCCACGGCTTCTGCGGAGAAGAAATTAAGCGGCTGGCAGTGTAAACAAATGCAAAGAAATCTATCGTGGCATATGTTTCGTGTTTCCCTATGCATTTGTTTTTGCCACCAACAAGCAGCATTGTGGTTAGGATGTAACAACCCTTACTTTCAACGAGAAGGCAATGTGGTAAAGCATTAGTTTTATGATCATTAATATCGCAACGAAAGTCTAATGAAAATGACTCTTAGCGGCTACAACAATATAATTCCTCTCTCGCTCCCTGTCTAAACAATTTTCTTTTTGTATTCGCAGTAATGGGCTCATTTCGAATACTAACTTTTTGAATAAATAAACTTACAATCGTGAAGTCTTAATATTGCTACAGTAAACTGTTACTTCACTTGCGGCTCTACCAATTGAATAACAGATAAAAATATATTTAACTCCTTGTTTCTGAGTTTGGTGATATTTACAATTGACCAGGATCATTACATTTTCAGGATAATTTGCAGCTCGAAACAAACATGAATCACGCTGACACATCCCGACTTCTGTGTGCTATTGAATTAAATATTGAAGATAACGGGTCGTTTCCGTGATCTACGCTGAAAAAAGGCTATTACATTCTATATGGATAATTTCCGTGAATTTCGTGTGAAAATGCGACTGTAGAA
Source organism: Acleris literana (assembly GCA_946894065.1). Lineage (NCBI taxonomy): Eukaryota > Metazoa > Arthropoda > Insecta > Lepidoptera > Tortricidae > Acleris > Acleris literana. The sequence goes on along the minus strand of OX335684.1, from coordinate 14,825,072 downwards.
AACATTTTACGGTAGCTTTTAGTTACTGTGTTGTGGGTATAAAATCGTAAAGTTTTGACTAAGGGTGGATTTTTCGGTCCGTAGGTTACAATTATGAAACTGCTGTGTCTACGACCCACAACAGGACGATACTTATCAAACTTTTTCTAACTTAATGCCCCAGATTTGTACTAGACTGGTAACCTATCATTTCATTGAATTTCACTTCATCGAATGCTATTTTCTGCAGAAACCGTGATGTTTTCAGCATTGGTCTACCGTTGGAACCGCTTGGTGAAGAGACGGAAAGTGACACGCTTAACACAAAACAACGTTAAAAGAAAAACAACATGGATTAAATAACAATCATTCGCCATTATCTCGAACGACCATAAAAATAAATAAATAAATATCAAGGGACAATGTCACACCAATTGACCTCGTCCCAAACTAAGCTCTAGGCTTGTACTATGGGTACCTACTAGACAACGATATAAATACTTATATAGAGAAATACATACTTAAATACAAAGAAAACATCCATGACTCAGAAACAAATACTCGTGCTCATCACACAAGTATCTGCCCTTACTGGGATTTGAACCCAGGACCGCTAGCTTTATAGGCAGGGTCACTACCAACTAGGCTAGCGCCTCGTCGTCGATAAAATCGAGATCGAAATTGAGATTTTGAGATTGATCGTCCCCTTATAATTTTTTATCCTTTTAAAACTGGTAAACCACTTCGCCGATACCAGCGGGTCGATATTTCAGAATCGAACGCTCGAAAGTTTCATTCGATTATGGAGATGAAATGGTAAACCGTTATTTTTGAGTTCAGCGTCGATGGTGACGTTTCATCGCCTGCGATTTACTCCCTAGCTCTCGACTACCGTTTCGAGCACTCACTTCTCAAAAGTCCTACAAAGGGCTCTGCCAAGATGCACCACGCTAACTAACGTTTATATTCGTTTCGTTTCTAACCAATCGTATCATTGGTAGATCACGTGACTTTTCGCATCACGTCATCTACAATGTGACGCGATTGGTTTAAAAACGAAACTAATAAAAACGCTAGTCAGCGCAGTGCATCTTGGCAGGGCCCTCAGTAGGACCACTAAGCGAACAGATCCTCAATCCTAACCGTCCAGCCGTGGATGAACACACATCGGCGTTAGTTGGAAATTGAACTAACGAAGAGTTAAAAAAAAAATCCCCACTAATTGAGACCTAGGATACCAATAGTTTTCTATTTTGTTCTGTATAGTTGATGTTATTATGAAAAGTTGGACAGGGGCTGTTTTTACCCGACTCTCGAAGGTCTAATTTGTGACCCATTTCGAGAAAAATATGCTTGAAGTCGTCAATGTCATTAGAGATGTCAAGTCATATGTAACTTTTAGGAAACTCAACCTTATTGTTGAAGAATGTCTGATTGACTTTGGACCTAAGGTGGGTACCAAATTTAATCTAGTGACTGTATGTAAGGATCTTTGTTCTTTTGTAAAGGCAGAACGAATGGCCGGATTTCGACAAGTGAGGTGTCGTTATATTCGATCAGCGTCGTGGGAGTCACTTGTTTTATTTTTATTCTTAATAATTGGCTTAATTTTTATTGGCGAATTGTAAAATATTTACATGATGACTAACATTATATTGATGACATCATCCAAGCAGCTGTTGGGTTTTTAAACGGCTCCTTTTTAGGGTTCCGTACCCAAAGGGTAAAAACGGGACCCTAATACTAAGATTCCGCTGTCCGTCTGTCTGTCACCAGGCTGTATCCCATGAACCGTGATAGCTAGACAGTTGAAATTTTCACAGGAGATGTATTTCTGTTGCCGCTATAATAACAAATACTAAAAACAGAATAAAAAAATATTTAAGGGGTGCTCCCATACAACAAACGTGATTTTTTTGTCGTTTCTTGCTCGATATTAATAACGGCAACAGGTATACACTTGAAATATTCACATAATATTTAGTTGTATGTTGACTTTAAAAATAAATAATAAAATAAAATAAAATAAATATTTAAGCGGGCTCCCATTAAAAAAACGTGATTTTCTTTCCCCTTTTTTTGCTAATGTTGTGTAGATAATGGTACGGAACCCTAGGTGCGCGAGTCCGACTCGCTCTTGGCTGGTTCTTATTTATTTATTTTAGCCCATCGTGCGATATTGTAATTGTATTGTTGACATTAGTACTTACTGTAAATAAATGGAATTACCGTAACATCAATAACATGATAATTATTACTACACCTTACCTAGACCTTAGTGAAATACTACAGAGTTACGGCATGATCTGGGGTTACGGTATTGCCCACGACTCGATTATTTTTTCCGGGAATTTATGCATTTATGCTATGCAATGCTTTTAATAAATAAATAATATTTTAATTTTAGTGAATAAGTGTAGTTCTTCTTCTTTTTAGGGTTCCATACCCAAGTGGCCTTTGCTGTCCGTCTATCTGTATGTATATCTATCAGCAGGCTGCTTCTCATAAACCGTACTTAAAAGCCGCTATTAACACAAATAATAACCATAAAATAAAAATAAAAATAAGAAAAAAAACCATAACTAAACAAAAATGGTTACGTAAACTTCGTGTGCAAGCCCGACTCCCACTTGGCCGGTTTTTAGGGTTTCATATTCAATAACTAGAATTCCGCATCGGTCGTAAAATGGTGGTGATCCGACCTAAATTAATATGTTTTTAGTGCTCAAAATGATAGTTAAAACTTTAGCCACTCTTGAGTTTGACGAGTCCCAAAGAGCTTAATTTCCATTAAGTAATTGCGGCGCCACGTCCGCTAGTACAATGGCTCTCCGTAATGAGCAATGACGTCAAGTGGCACTCGACTACGTCCAACCTAATGAAAAGTAAACAGCTGTTTTAAAATGTTACGAGGATCAGTAAAGGTTAAAATTTTAAATAGGAACGGTTTCAACGTATTTTTATTTTTGTTTTATCGTAAAATCGGTAAAACATACAGTCAAATTTGGTATGATTATAGTACAGTCAACAGCATAAATAAGTGATCATTTATGTACCTTGTCACTTTAACGTCGTGTTTGTTTTTTTTTTCAAATTATTACAATAATTACAATTATATTTTAACAGCGGGCGAAAACTACACAAAGTTTATCTGCCGCCGATATCACTCAGTTATTTATTAGTATTTTATATCTACTTAATGCTACTTATGTATAATATTTATTTAATGAATTCGTGTTGCTTAAACATTTTTGCGACTCACCTAAGTAAGAAGCTTTCATTATGTTAAAGCAACGGTGCGGGTTTTTACATATTCTTTCACAAGGGTCATTATTTGAGCGTTTGTTCCGAATCACTTTCGTGGTCACATTTTTGTAGAAGTGGCTGCAGATTTCGATTTCTTTTCTGGTTAGGTATCTAAGTTTACCGGACATCTAACAAGTATCCAAAAACGGCATCAAAATATACGCCCAATTCTTAAAAAATATGTCCACAAAAGTGAGGCGGTTGAAACGCTCGAATAATGACCCACAAGTGTCTAGAGATAGCTCATTCAATATTTTTGGTAACATATAATCCCAAGTACGCTTGCCACAGTAGTTTGTACACTTAGGCAGGGTATATCTTGACAGGTATGATAATGTTCTAAGCTGTGTAGGTCTGACATTTAATTTCAAATCGTTTAACTTATCAATTTCACTACTAATTATAGACATATTAATTTTATTTTTATTTTATAAATGTCATACAAAATTGTGGAACGATTGAAAGCGACAAGGTACATAAATGATCACTTATTTATGCTGTTGACTGTACAAACCCTGATGAAAGACAACAAATAATAAAAAATAGTCAAGAGCTGCTGACCCCCGCTGATTTCATTTGAAATCGAATTCAAATTTGAGCGTTTCGGAACCCTCAGGGCGCGAGTCCAACTCGCACTTAACCATTTTTAAGCTAGAGAGGGCAAATGAGTTATTGGTTCACCGGATATGAAGTGATCACCGCTGCCCATGGACAAATGCCACACCAGGAGAGGAATTGCAGCTGCGTTGCTGGCCTTTGAGAAAAGAGTATGCTCTTCTCTTGAAGGTCCCCAAGTCGTAACGGTCCGGATATACCGCCACAGTAAGCTGATTTCATAACACTGTCGTGCGGCTACGCATTCTGGGGTGTTATTCTCTTATAAACGGCGCTCGGTCGATCGAACGAGTGAACGCGCCACACCGGCGAGTTTAATTAGTCCCGTCAGAGCGCACAAAACACATTTTAGCTCGTGCATTCTCAATTAGGCAGCCTTATACTTTCCATCTTATCAACAGAAGCCTGCTGCCTAATTGAGAATGCACGCGCTAAAATGCGTTTTGTGCGCTCTAACGGGACTACTTAAACTCGCCGTCTCAAGTTACGTTAAGTCGAAGAAAACAGTAATTTCTGACTTGTCTATACATGTCATCTTAACCAAGATCAGTTTATTAATACGGCCCTTAGTTAGGATTGCGGTCTTGAGATTTTAATCTTAAGATTGCAAATGTCTATGGGTCTCGGATCCTATTGATCCTGCTTGCCTTCCATAAAAAATATGAGGATTTACAAACGATAGTTGTACTAATCCCTACTAATAATATGTGATAAAATTGATAGAAAAAATATTATAGAGAACAATTATCTCGGAAAATTTAAAAGGTCCCAAGGGAAAAATTATAAATGAGTAATACCCGTACGAAGTCGCGAGCAAATCTAGTATGACATCTTACGTAAGTTACATAGTAAGGCAGGCGAAGAGAAGACGTCAGACGAAGTTATCTCACGCAAGACATAGGCCCACCCGAGCGAGGTGCGTAACCAATTTACTTAGTGCAGCTCAACCCTGTTACGTTCAAGGCCCATAATCCCAAAGCCAAAGACATCGGGGCCATTTCGTAAGTAATATTGAAACCCGGGCTCGGAAGACGGTAACCTGCGGCGTAATTTGACGCCGTTATCGAGTTTCGTGCGTTTAATGTTGGCAGAAACTAATTGTGTACGTAGGTTGCTAAAGGAGCAAGTATAGGCCCTAGTTACTTATTTATTCATTGATAATAAATCCAAGGCCAACTTTATGGTCGTGCTGGGTCTTGAGTGAGGTTTAAAGCATTTAATTAGGAAACACGTAATTGCACTGCAGTATTTTTGGCGTTTTGCCCAAACTTGTTACTAACTGAAGAGTTTACAGACGACAGAACATTATTTGTGTATAACCCCATACTGACTCTATTATTCAATTAACGGCTAATAATCTAACAAAATATGTTTTGATTTATTACAGGGTAGTTACTAGTTACTTAAGTAGTTAAGACTGTAATAACCAAAAATTATTGGCAGGATGACGACGTAATAGTACACTGTGTATTAAGGGTGGTAAAGACAATTACAAACGAGAGTCTGTTAGGCTTTAATGACTCGAGCTTTGTATTTCCTTTACCACCCCTGTAACATACAATGTTTTTCATCACAATTGCAAGGAAATGAAATAAAATCGGACAGAAGATCATATTTTTAACTTACGATTCTCACTAATAATTTTAGCCGCGTTGGCGATGTCCGGCGGAGTCGCATTATCCATTTCTTCTGATGACGACATGTTTTTTATTGATATATAAATTTTAATATGTCCACAAAGACACCCTTTTAATTATTATTTTGGAATCGCACAGTTTATAATCAGTATTTATAAATTAGCGGCAGAATACATCACATTATTGTCTATGACTTACCACAGATAATTGTCAACCGTGTTCAGGAGTCCGATTCTAGTGACACTCGAGATCAATAGTTTACATGCGAGATTTTTAGAAATTTGTATGCAACTGACATTTCATCTCGAATGAAACTTCATATCGAACGGCACAAGAATTGGGGTCTTGACGTATTATGATAGTTTGAGTCCACATATTATATTTTAAAAGAAAAACTATTACGCACGATAGGGCGTAATGGGAAAAAAAGGCCCGCGGGTATTAGGTACTTTGGATTTACGGTCGATTTGTCTAGCATATTAAGACACTATTTACGAGCAAGTGTGATGAAAAATTGTTTACACAACATAGGCGGTATTAAGGAAAGCCTCAGATTGTATATTAATCGCCCTGCCCACGGATAAATTCTTTGTTTTACCACCCTAAGTATGCAATGAACTGTTATTGCATATTTCTTTTAAAGACTTAAAGAAATAATAAATACAATAATTAAGTAACAAAAAAGCTGTTTGAGCCTTGTTTATAAATGTCATGGCCAAATCGTACTTGTCATTCTATGTTTAAATTAAAGTTCACCATGACAAGGCAATAACGGCAATATTATTTATAAAATGATTTTGAGCTTTGAGTCCGTTACATGCCACGTTAACTAAATATTTAATCAAAGAAATCTGTCATTTCTGACAGTTCTTGAAACGGGCATTTGACTCGAGATTCATTCATAATATAAAGCGTTAAAGTGCTCAACACTTCATTTGCACCAATTGTAATTAAATTCGTAAAGTATTCCCACGGTCAAAACATCGCGTGAAAACTTCTCTAACAAATTCTTTGTCTTTCACAGCTCGAGTTCATTCGTCGTTTTAAGTTAACTAGTAATCGCATCCAGACAAATTAAGCCCCAGAGCGCTCTAATTCCAGGACTGGAGTTCAAAGTTGAGTAATCCCGCAGGTGCTGAATGTTTGCAGTTATTTGAGGCGATGGGAAACTTTACAAGCGCCTCAAGTCAGCAAATTATGTTCCCTTTTTAGGGATGCGTACAAAAAATGAAATGAATTAAAAAGCCAGCTTTAAAAAACTCGACTGTTGTTGCTAACCAACTTTAAATCGTTATAAATCCTAAATTATCGTTCAAAATGAAAAATTATGAAAGAAACCTAAATATGATTTTTAAATACCTATTCAATGATACCCCATTTGTCATAGTTCGTCGACTTATTTTTTTTTCTTTTTTACAATATGGCGTCCAGTTGCCGCCATATTGAATTTTAAACACTATCATATCTTTAGTGACACTCACGAGATTTAGATAAATCGATTGACATAAGAATCATCAAAAGCGGTCCATGCGTTTAGTTTCTAGAACGCCACAAAGGAACAAACATACATATATAGGCTGTGAAACACAATACCCTCCGGCAGTCGGGTAAAAAAACGGAACACTTATAGGATCACTCGTGTGTCTATCTGTCCGTCCGTCTGTCACAGCCAATTTGCTCCGAAATTACTGGACTGATTGAGTTGAAATTTGGTAAACATATGTAAATTGATGACCCAAACACAGATATGCAAAGTTTTTTTTTTTTAATAAGTACATTTTCCGGGGGCAAATTAGGAAATAAAAAAAAAAGTTTTGCAATCCTTACTGTGTCATATATGAAATGAAAGGGCTCGTTATGAGGATTTTAAATATATATTTTTTATTATTGTAAAATAAAGAGTTTTGATTTTATTCATGAAGACGAAAATTGACCATTCCCCTCTGATCTCCGAAAATATTGAGCCTAAAATTAAAAAAAAATACAAAATATAGTTCATTGCTTGTAGATTAATGTAGATTACAGGAAAACCTATAAGAATTCTATCAACAACAAAAAAAACGTATGTACGGAATCCTCTCCACGCGAGTTCAACTCGCACTTGCCGGTTTTTGTTTTTTCCTCGGTCCCGAGCCGATGGAACACTGGAAGTTATATAAAGAGCAGTAAATACAATACTTGCACAGTTATCAAGTTTGAAGCGTTTTTTCGGCTTCTGCTAGGTTTCTATTTACAAGTTCAGCCAGGTATAAAGTCTGGGGGTTTTGTTTGGTTTAGATTGGCATGTTGAGAACAACGGCCAAGTTTAATGAAGTTGGACAACAACGGACCTCTACCGTCTTAGGTGGAAAAGGTATTTAAGATACTTTTTTTTTATTAGACTTTGTTCTCGCACTTGGTAGTAAGCTTATAAAGCTTAGCTAGCGGTGGTGAGTGAGACTCAGTGGAGATGTCGGTAGAGGACGCCCTAGACACTATACAGTGGTAATCAGATTCACGATGCGATGTACTGTACTGTACTGGGTTGTGATTCTCTCAACAAGCAAAGGTGATCGTTCGCTCGAGTGAAGGTCCAAGCGGCGAGTTCAAGTAGTCCCGACAGAGCGAACGAAACACATTTTAGCGCGTGTATTCAATTTGGCAGCATGACTTTTCGAACGTATAAGGCTCCCTAACAATGCACGCGCTAAAATGTGTTTTGTTCGGTCGGACGGGACTACTTAAACTCGCCGCTTTTATTCGCTCGTCCGTCCGACCGGCCGCCGTTTTTTGAGAGAATAACACACCTGTACTGTACTGAATAAGGGCCAAAAGCACCCAAAACCGACGTACGTCCATGAAGAGATTGATGAATGTAAAGGAAGAGTTATATGTTAAGACCGGTGCATCTGGCGTACCGTAGTCTCTGCTTACCCCATTGGGAGAAAGGCGTGAAGCTGTGTATATATGTATTTATGTATGTAGCTAGCGGTCGTGGGTTTGATTAGTAAGGGCAAATATTTGTGTGAAGAGCGCAATGATATAATATAAAAAGAGGTAGATATGTTACCTATACGGTATTCCGCGTGTAAAAATGGCCCGGCTTACTGACACATAATCAGTAAATATTGCAATTACACACTAATTCATAAATGACAAGTGAAAGCAGCATGTTATGCTAATTTCCGGGAGCAAAACAGAGACGAGTGTATGTTGCTCTGCAGACTAGTTCACGGTTCCGTTGACGGCGCAAGACTAAGTAAAGGTGTACCAATTGGCTTGGGTTTAGGGTGCCACTTTCGAAGTGCGTATAATATATCTACCTCTTTTTACTATATTATATCATTGGATGAGCGCTAATATTTGTTCCTCAGTCTTGTATGTATGGTGGGTAAGTATTCCGATAAAAGAAAAACAAGACCAAGTGCGGGTAGTTCTTAAAACTCGCACGCAACAAAAATTAGCACCAGTCCTCTTCAGTCTGCTCGTGACCACGACCATTGCAACACGATGGAAACGTCGAGGTATATTTAATGTTTTAACGTGATTAAGTCCCGTTTTATATCAGTATGTGTGAACGTCGCGAATTTTTAAAACAAACTCAACGTATGTTTATTAAGTATGGTAATCATTGTCTAGTTCCTGTAGAGTAAGCCTAGCTTAGTTTTTGACTAGGTCAACTTGTCTGTCAATGTTCCTTGATGTATTTTTTTATTTTTATTTTTGAATTGTGTTCAACAAAGTGTCTATATTGTATTGTACTTAGTTTATCTACTGATAAATGACAAACTACAATGTATACGACATTGATATTGCCACAGATATTGCCTAAGTCGAAGGGCTTTCCAATTTTGTATCGGCAAGGATCAAGGGGCTTCACGGCGGTCGTATAACTAAGGCAATATCAGTAAAGTTACATATTTATGGAACCCTTCCTTTACGGCGCATCACGTTTATGCGCACTTATTCCGAGATCATTTACATTTTAATAACAAGAACAGAACTGTGTTTCCGAAAGACATCATCTATTCTAGATATACTTCGACGCGTTGGCCTACAGTTGGGTCGTTCTAAGAGGGCCGATTTGACGGGTGTGTAATGTTTAGCATAAAAACAAATGGTATAATGATCATTTTACATAAAACGAATTGCATAATTTCAATCTGCATAATAAACCATCGATATAATAGTCATGATGCATAAAACGAAATGCATAATTTCAAAAACTATAATGTTTATTAATTTAAAAAGTAAATATTTCTAACTGCTAACTATTAATGTGGTCACAGTTCTAACCTAACCTAACCTAGTTAGAATAAATTGACTTAAAATGCATAATAACTAGAAAATGATAGTTATACTAAATGAGTGTTATGTTATTTGATCGTATGCCAGATAAAATTATACAAATGGTTTTTATGCTAAACGTTCATTATGCTTTTCGTGGTTATGAAATTATGCAAAAAGTTTGTATACTGATTGAAACGCATCCCGATTTGACAGCTGTGTGATTGTAAAATGGTTGTAATATCGTAAATTAACTTTAATACAATTGAGTTTGGCTGATTGACTTTGTTATGGTTTCGATTTTATACTTAACGAATATAATTCTATAAATTAATGGAAATTGAAAATTATGGGACCAAAGAAACATAATGAAATTTTGAATCGCTTAATAATTAATTTGTTGGAACAACATTTCAATTAGTTTCCGAATCTTTGTAAGCAAAACTCATTTATTTGTCATAATTAAGCTTTAATTATTTTTGTTAAAATAAGAACAGTTTTCCTTTTATTATTTCCTTGTTTGAAAACAAAGGAATGAGGAAAATTTGTTTAGTTTATATAAAAAAACGATACTGATGTTAGGTTGATCGCTTATTTGAAACGAAAAGAAGTGTTAATTTTGAGGTTGATATTTGATATTTTAAAATAATCTATGTACCTATATAAGAGGCAAACCTAACTGACTGACATATCAAAGCACAGCCGAAACTACTGTACCTAGAAACTTTTAATTTGGTACAGGGGTTCCTTTCATGATGTAAGTGAGCACTAGGAAAGGATTTTTGAAAATTCATCCATTAAGAGGTTAAAATTGGGGGAGTAGCGGGACTCTAATTCTACGCGTACGAAGTTACGGGCGTCCTTTAGTAAATAAATATCAGGGGACAACCTCACACTAATGACCTAGACCTAAACCAAGCTCTAGGCTTGTACTATGGGTACTGGACAACCATAAACATAATTATATGTCTAGATAAATCCAGAGAAAACAAGACTCAGGAACAAATACTCGCGCTTACCACACAAAATACCTGCCCATATCGGCAATCGAACCTGGGACCATCGCCAGCTTCGTAGCCAGGGTCACTCTCACTACCAATTAGGCTAACCGCATCGTCCAGGGGTGTGATTCTTTCAACAACTACTGACGGACGGACAAACGAGTGATTGTCCAAGCGGCGAGTTTAAGTAGTCCCGTCAGAGTGAACAAAACACATTTTAGCGCGTGTATTCAATTTGGCAGCATGACTTCTCGAACTTATGAGGCTGCCTAATTGACAACGCACTAAATGACTACTTAAACTCGCCGCTTCGATTCGCTCGCCCGTCCGACCGACCGCCGTTTTTTTAGGAGAATAACACCCCTGCCTGTGTTAATGCAGAAATGTATAGGTACGCGCATTTATTTTTCAATCTTCAGATACTTAACAGTATCCGTCTGAATAATTTATTATTACAGCTCTAAGACTACATATGTAATACAAGCTACAGAACGTTCCCAAAACTTTGGAAATCTTTTCAAGTAAGTACTGAGAACATTCTCAAAAACATTTGAAAACATTAAGAATGATCTTAGTATTCTTGGACGTTACGGAGACTTCGTCAAAGGAAAGTTTTACAATTCGAGAAGTCTAGTTGATACAATGATACCTAGGGGTCGTGTTAATAAACTCATCTTGGCATGTCAAAGTACGAAGAAAATCTCAGTTACGATTAGTTTACGAGTATTAATACAGCCCCAAAACTGCTTCCAACTTACTAATAAACGTTGAGTAACGGTGGTATAGCTATACAATGTTTTGTCCTTATCTGTCATTTGAATTTGACATAAGGACAATACATTATATAGCTATACAACCGTTACTCAACGTTTATTAGTAAGGGGGCTTAAGTAGGTGTAAAGACAGTTATATCTGAAGAAAATGGATAAAAACACTTATCGACGCGTCGATAAAATAGACATTACTATAAAGCATTTTATCTCGCCTCGTTTTGTCTTCTAAAAGGTTTATACTTTTTCCTACTCCTGTACTTTTATCTGTCATTTATATAGTCACGAACACTAATATAAGAATATAGATAATATGTCCGCAGAACATTCCGTAGAAAAGTCTATCTAGTCTATTCCCCTTAACAGCACTTGTGCTTTGTTGAGCCAAAACGATATGCCTAGCTGCCAAAGCTTACACCTAGGTTAATTTGACCAATCAAAATACTTCACCAAATTAAACCACCAATCACAATACACATTGACTGTCAATCGGAACGTTAGGTTCTTTTTGGTATGTAAACTCTTTTACTAATTTAACTCTTTAAAAAAAACATTTTATTTGGTATCAACCAACCAGAACGCAGCTATATTAAAATCGACCAATCAGGTAAAAGAATTCATTTCTCAAATCATTAGTGTTTTTTAGTCCCTATTTCACAAGTTAAATCGATTGTGCAACTTTAAAAAAAAATATGAAACCTGTCAAGTGCACATCAATTTAAAAACAAAGTTAACCATAGACACATATTTTATTGTTTTCGAATGTTTCTCGCTCGTTTGTTGTTCTGTGCTTCGTTCGTTCGTATTCTAACCTAGGTATATTAATAAAATTTTGTTAATTTAATTTTGCATTTTAATTGAAACCTAGTCGTAGAAAAAGTATTGTATGCAACGGTGTATAACTAAGTCAAAAAATACTCGTGGCGTCATGATTTACGATGTTCGCCTGGGGCTCACATCGTAACCACACCACTCGTCTTTTTTGACCTCTCTTATACAACTGTTGCATAAACTACTATTACAGCTAGTCTACATTGTTATATGTTGTCCAATAAACTGTCAAAGTTACTAACCACCTACCCTATTTATTTATGTGAGTACTTGAAGGCCTTCTAAACGGTCGGGTGGTTGTGCCAACCGAGGGGTACACAGCTATCTGTGAGAATGAGATAGTAATATATATGTCTCGTTCCTACAGATAGCTGCGTCCCTCTCAGTTGGCACAACTACCCGACCGTGTAGAAGGCCCATTAAACATTACTTGGACAGGCATGCACGCTACCCGCTCTTGCCTACCTACATTTAAGACAAATATATACAAGTAATCTTATTGATTTTGTTAATCTTTTGTGTAATAAAGTATGTTAAACCATAAACCATTATATAAATCATTGATAAACTAGAATTTGAACACGTTAATTCAGATACCGTTTTCAGAAATTACTTGAATCTTCGTTTTCATTATTTGAATTCATTTAAGTAATGATTTTATTTACTACTGGGGCCTGTTTTATACAGCTACAAATTACAATTTACAGGTTACAAGTTTCCATTTGACACAACCTCGACCAATGACGACCAGCCATTTGAGCAGTGTTGCCAGTTTAGACCTGTAAAATTATAACTTGTAGCTTTATAAAACGTGCCCCTGCAAACCATAAAATACAATGCCGTTAAAAAAATCTTATTCATTAAAAACTTCACGGATACGATGTATTATTGTAATGAAAAGCTGGACTGTCATACCAAGTAGGTACTGCAGTTTCAAAAAGTAGACCCCAGCATTCGGCAGAGTTTTAGCGCATGAAAGCGGTTCGGATCTGAAAGCCGTGTGCAAAATAGTGGACTAACGAACCCGGTACACACTCGCAGATCTGCATAATCTCCAAAATGCTTTGTTATTTCCCACGCCGCACGTAGAATCTAAAAACCGTTTCGTTCAACGCGCCTAAAGCGAGATTCGTCGGTCGGGATACGGTATATAACGTGATTTTGCGCTTGCTTGCATTGGAACAAATAGTAACTAAGTAGATCGCAAGCATTGCTAATAATAACATATAATAGGTAGTTAGGGCCGTATTAATAAACTCATCTTGGCCGCGATGCCACAAGTCACAAGATACGTCAAAGTAAACGTCAAACCATAGAACACTGTCATCTTTGACGCATCTCAAGACGAGCATTAGAGTTGAGATTAGTTTATTAATACGGCCCTTAGTTTCTTACCTTAATGAAGCATCTGAAGCTAAACTAACTGTCGGTATTTATAAGTGATTCATAGTTTGTATGACTGTATGTAGGTATATCAACTAAATTGTAAGTAAAAATTACAAATGAAGGCTACACAGACAGAACATGTTTAATAACCTTATATTATAATTATTCTAAGATGATGCTGTAACAGCTCATATATACACTTATTACACTTATTTCTTTAACTTTACATAAATACTACATCGGTACAAACCTAGCGACGCTGTTGGAATTTAAATAATAATTCGCCGTTTTTTAAACACATCGCTTGTGAGTATAGTAAGTGATTGAAATTAAGAAATACGGCTGACACAGGCAGACTATAGTAACTAGATTCGAAAGTTAGGAACCATGTCATTTTTTACGTTACTTTCGTGTAAAGGGTTTTTTATTTTTAAAAAGTTATCTTAAAATTTACATCTGGAACTGCTTGGTAATTAATAGTTTATTGCGTAAGGCCACTTCAGATTGCTGTGATAAAAATCTCATTTAAAAAAGTGACTAGAAATGTTCTTCCGTGTTTGTTTAGTTGATATAACCATTATCATACCTATTTATTAAGATAAAATGCTTAGCAGGCATTAATATCTTTAAAGGAGCATCCCTACATGAGAGCATTCGCGTGTAATGAGCATTCGGCGCGAACATCGACTAGTATATAAGCTTTGTAACGCTCGGCTCAACATCCACACCACTCGAATATTCACGCGAATGCCCCTCAGACTAAAAATCTCAGTAATGCTAATTAATATGGCATAACATTATGATTATTTAGTACACTAGTCTAGTAAAGGGTTGCGATCCCTCAGGGCAGTCGGAATGCGGTTGCCCTCTTCCTGCCTTCCGCGGCCAACAGCGAACCTTCTCCTCTTGATTTATTACAAGCCTTTGCTTTAGTAAATAAGACCCCGGATAGATGGAGCCACGGGTAACAGATAAATCCTCCAAGTGGATAAAAGGTCTGTTATGTTAGATGCTGTTTCATGCGGAAATGTGTTGTTTGGTTGGAATATTTATGTTTCTTAAACGCGAAAATATGAACAGCGAGTCACCGTATAAAAAAACCGGTCAAGTGCGAGTGACTTTTGTATGAAGACCATTTTAATTTGTATTTTGTTTGATTTTTTATTATTTGTTGTTATAGCGGCGATAGAAATACACACTATTTTTTATTGATAATGGGTTTGCTCATGCCTAACTCTTGCCCTTAAAGGACGAAGATTTTGTCGACCTAATTCGGTTCATGAGATACAGCCCGCATACGGACGGACGGACAGCGGAGACTTAGTAATCTGGTCCCGATGGCACCCTTTAGTTCGGTACCGTAAAAAACAATGATTTTCATGAAAAACTCAGGGTTTTATTCACAATGTCTTGAAGACTTCAATGAATATATTTGTCCCTTTTTGATCGAGTACTTATTCAATTGCCTTTTAATTGAAACGTGAGTGGTCTTAAGAATCCGGATACTTACTGGGATTTCTTAATTAATACAGTGTACAACTGTACAGTGTTATTATCTCTTTAAAATAAAAACCGGGCCAGGCAATATCGGACCATCCTCAGTGTAGGGTTCCGAAGACATGACTAGTTACAAACGTTTTCGAGTTCAATATGCCAAATTACAGCTTTGTAGTCTCTGAGCTAGACCGCGCAACCCTAAAAAAGCAATAAAAGTAGTTTCACAACGATATTTATTTAAAGATTTTTAAATTTTAACAGAATCGTCTGTACAAAATTATAAAATATTTAAACTATATTAATATTGTTTCGCTTTAATATAGTTGTTAATTTATTTCAAAATGAAACGCTTACTTTAATACACGTTCACACAACGACTGTTAACAAATATTTTCAACCGATATTAATAATAAGAATAACTTCGGTACATAAACAGGAAAAGTTCAACTCCAAATACAAAATTAAGGGGTTTTTCTTGTCACGAGGATTTTCCCGCGCACGAGATTAGCCCACGCGCCCGAGGCAGCCTTAATGCACCTTTACATTATGTGTTTATGTTGCCGTGCCTGGACCGAAAAGGGTTTCTAAGCAGGACTTTTATTCTGTACAATGATTTTTTTGGCTATAAATAAAAATTGCAGATTGAGCCCTTTCCTAAATAGAGTAGTTACTTTATTCATCAATGTAATATCACAATATAAATGGCATTACATGTCAAAAAATACGAAATTACATTTATACCGTCAATATTATCAATGTCATTTCGTATTGAAATAATAAAATAATAATACAAAAATAACACAAAAATAATTAAAAACAAAATTTATAAACAAATAATAAATGGTCAGTTTCTGATGTCAATAGAAAAAGTAATAAATGTCAAATAAACATTAATAATTTTACAATTTAAGTTGCATATATTTATCGACGGAGTATAATGGATTATCCAATAAAAGGTTTCTCAGCTGATGTTTGATGTATGTTTTTTTTTTAATTAGAATAATTTATACACGGAGTTACTCTTTATCTTCATGTCTCATTTATCAGACTACTACAGAGCGACTGGTAAACTCAAATATTCACGTTTCTCACTGAGTACGTCTTTATCGTTATTGACTAGTTGAAAAGGGAGGTACGATCGTGAAATAAGTCGCAGCTCAGTCCTTCTGAAACTCTAACAAATGTGTGGTATATTTCTGAAATTTATTAAGAAGATAAAACTTTTCTGCGACATCTTGTTTACTCAGTTTTGCCACATGGCAATCTGATATCCGAGAACGTATGTTACTGAACGTGTATACTGTGTCGCTCCCACACAAGTATTCTACCAACCTACGTGCTACCAACGCCCTCGTATGAATGTATTTGTTATTCATTCCTTGCAGAGAGAATCCAGCTTAGAAACTATCTCCTTCTCTATAAAATAAATATTTTCTTTCTGGTCGGTTTTAGTTTTAAAATGGGTTGTTTCATTAAGATGGACCTTCCTATCAGGTGATCAGCTGGCTCGTCTACCTCCTCTGAAATAAAAAAACAAAATATAATTACCTACCAGTGATCGGAATAGGCAGAGTATATTTACCTAAAGTTCACAAAAGGACATAATATAGAGTGGTTACAACCGGGTGAAATATTAATTTATTTTTGGTATTTTTCTGGTACTAGTAAATGTAGTCGCAAGGAAGTCTCCAGTTTATGTCTCTGTTCTACGAAGTTTATGTAAATACTTATACTCCACCTATTAATTAGATATAAGGAATAAGTTACAGGCCCTTTTTATCACAAACTGACGTAAAATATCCCATACCGTGAGTAAATATTACGTTTATTTAGCATTAAAAATACCAGAAATCCGGAATTCAATAAACATACATTAATACTATATTATGTCCTTTTGCGCACTTTAGGTAAATATACTCTACCTACCTATTCCGATCACTGATAATTAGGTACCTGGCCAAATAAATAAATGACCTCGGAATTTTATGATAAAAATAAACTCTACGCTTTATTAAACTCGTAATTACTAACTTAAATATTATGTAAATGTCATCTAATCTTATATTTAATTTTGTCTGTCTTTGTTCAATTCTCGTTTTAAAGCTGCGCGTCCATTGGTTTAAAATCGGAACGAATAGAGCAGACGGATTAGTTGCTTTGTATTGATTTTAGATAATGATGATTTTAGATTTTAGAAAATTAGCCGTAAAATTGTAGGGATACTTTTCGTCGCACAACGGAACTTTTTTCGACTTCGTTGTTCGTATGGTCAACTGCGCTTAATTGTAGTCCAACTTTTTGATCCTCACCCCAAAATCCTTTTTCAAACTTGTGTCCGAGAAGCCGTCACTAGTGAGTCAACGACTTAATCGTCTTTAACTGAGTTTTAGTGCGGCCGGTGATTCACCAAATTCTAGAATAAATTTACGTTTCCCTTAGATGTTATTCGTAGTTATTTTAATGGGTTATTCCCACCTGTTACCACCAATTTGTTACCACTGGTAACAGCTAGGATTTTTTTCCCGCCTGTACTGGGAATAAAAGTTCCCAGCTGTTACCACTAAACTAATTGGTGGTAGCTATCACCAAATATTTTAGTGGTAACAAATGGGAAAAATATTCCCACTTGTTACCACCGACTACTTTAGTGGTAACAGGTGGGAAAAAAATTCCCAGCTGTTGCCAGTTGTAACAAATTGGTGGTAACAGGTGGGAATAACCCATTTTAATTAAGAAAGCAGCTTGGGGTAACTTAACATTCTTTGAGTTTGAGGCACTTTATATTCATAAATAATAGCATCTTTAGGTTGACGACTGAAGTTATCTTCTCGGGATTTAATTTACTTAATGCAAGATTATGAATAGACGAAGAATGTTCCCAAGAAGTGCAAGTTAAAATTAAAATTTCAGAGATAATCAAGGGATTCGGGGACTTTTATAGTTTGCTTTATAGCTGATGTTATTTTTAAACTTAACAAAGACGAGTTTGTCTCGGAGACTCGACAAGTTTTTCGACTTATCAGCTTGACATGACCCAAGATAACGGTTATTTGACTACACAGTACAGGTTGAGTTCATAAATATGTGTCCACTTTTAGTACCTTGTCTATTTGATGCCATGTTTAAACTGCTATAATATATGAATTGTCTAAGCTATTAAAGTGACAATGTATTAAAGTGTACACATATTTATGAACGTGACTGTACATGTATACTTATTCGACATAATTTAAACAATATAGTATAGTAGTATGTATATTGCGAATGTCCAGGGGCAGTGGTGGTTACTTTCCATAAAGTGAACCGGCAAGCTGACTCGATAATTTGCCTCCTCTAGCATAAAAATAACAATATCGTAAATCATTACAATTGTGTTTTGATTTATTCAAAGGTTTGGTTTCTTTTTTAACTGAAAATCAGCGTCAGGATTCACTGAAAATCAGCGTCAAGGCACTTCATGCCTTGGCACATGCTGAGTGGACTCCTTTTTGAGACCACCCTCAAAACTGTACTATTTTCCTACTTTTTTTTCTAGTTTTAAGCAAGTTGAAATGTTGTGTGGTTTCAAATAAATAAATCATTCAATAAATCATTCATCCATTCATTCATTCATTTTCCATCTTCTTCAATGGTAAATATATTTTAACCGATACAACAAAGAGTCAGCAGTCATTTTTTCCACGAAACGTTATATTTTCAGCACAGCCTGTGAAAATTAACTCCAATACTCCGAAACACGAATAACTACAAATTGTTAAGCTACTATGTAAACAAAAAAGCCGCGTGATATACTTTGCCAGTCAATCAAAGTTGAACACTGAATGTACGTCAGGGTGATGATTATTCGGCGTTTTAATCGCCGTCATTATTGTTTTCGCATATTATTTAAGATAAACTTAATAACTTTCTTGTTCTTTTAAATGAAATGGATACTAACCCCGGGTCCGCTGATTTTGACATCAAAACTTCCTGGTAATTATCATTATTTGCGTCAATATATTTTAGACAACAATGACGGCGGTTGACACGCCCGAATATCCACCCGTCACCACTCTTCAAACCAGTTTTAATTGCCTGTTTAACAGACCTGCGTGATTTGGTTTGTTTTAATTTAGTCAACTACATAAACGTACAAGTAACTTCATAACTTTGATACCTAACCCCTTTCTCTAAACACAAGTCGAGAGTAAGCCAAGGCTATCATAAATTCGAACTTCACGTAGGACCCCAGCATCTAAATAAATAGTTAACGAGACCACCACATATCCCTAACCCCCTCATTGTGTCGTTCTTAAGCGGCAGAATGGATACAATGATAGCTTTCCCTTGTCTAATGGCATTTGGAATGAGCACTCCGGAATATATCGCGATACGCATCGGGAAAATTCCTTAAGAAAAGCGCGCCGAAAGAGGGCCTAACATTACTTGTTTGTTCTTTTGAAGAGTATACTTGTTTTTACGTGTGAATTATTTACTTCAGGAGTAATGGGAAGTAGAAAGTATTTTGTTCCAGGTAAACTTAAGGATACTAATGATAATAAAAGGGTTCAGCGATTTGAATGTATTTATGGGTGTGCAGTGTCACGAATAATAACCGCAATAATTTTAAAACGAGTTTATATTTATAGTTCCAATTATATTAATTAAATATAGTTATAGTTTATTTACATCCAACTAAGTACAGAATTCAACATTAATACAATTAAAAATTAAAACTAAACGTATTTAAATTAAAATTAAACTAAGTTACTCGAATATTAAAGATATAAATAATAATCACCACTATAAAAAGAACACCCCCTCTAGCAGGTCCGCTCGCGGCATGGTCCCCATGACACTGGCTGCATTACCTATATAGTTATAGTTATATTAGTTATATTTATAGTTCCATATAGTTTTTAATCTCACGATAGCGGGTTTGTCATACTTGTAGTTGTAACTATTTTAATGGCTGCTCTGCACGATGGCCCATCATGGGCCAGCGTGGGGACGGAGTGATGCGTAAGAGTGAGATGCAAGAATATGTTGATCGCTCTAAGATGTAAATGCGTCCCTTACGTTGTCCCATGATGGGCCATCGTGTAGAAGGGCCATGACACGCACAGTCGGCGTCGCTTAGCGACGATAGCAACGCACTCAGAGACACGTGTACGTGCATCTACACACACAAGTATGGCCCACCCGCTTTCGTGAGATAAAGGAACCTGTACAGTATTCCCCGCTTCATAATAGCTTTCGGCTGGCTATCGCTATCACGCTTGCACTCGCAATTCACAAAATATTTGTCACTCGTCTGTCATAGAAAAACGAAGATTGCCGATCGCTATTAAGAAAATCTTAGCACTGTAGGTACAACTGGGGCCTGTTTTATAAAGCTACAAATTACAATTTACAGGTTACAAGTTTCCATTTGACACGACCTCGACCAATGACGATCAGCCATTTGAGCAGTGTTGCCAGTTTAGACCTGTAAAATGGTAACTTGTAGCTTTATAAAACGTGCCCCTGGTTGGCAAGTTCGGGTGTGTGTTGCCAGACGTTCCGATTTTCTGGGGTCTACGAATACATCCCGATTTGCATACACTTGATAGGGATGACAAAAAATAGCGGTGTGTTATTCTCGCTGATTTTTTTAAGAACATTTTAGATTGTTTAAAATAGGTAATCGCTATATAAAAACGCAACCGACCGCTAAGAGAACAACGAAATTCCTTTCGGTATAATATCATAACAGGAAGGAATAAAAAAAAACCTCTGTCACTGCCGTGAACTACCCACACATTTCATTTCATCTTGACCGGGAAGAGCATTCGTCAGGGAAAAACGGAAATGCCCCAAAGTGGCCATTACCACAGAGTGGAACAAAGAAAAGGGCCATCTATCTGAGAACGCGGGTAATCGCGGTAATTACTGCTGAACTAAGAAGACAGCACGGCTAGCACAAGTTGCCCGCGACTTCTTTGTCGCTCGGATCTCCCTTCCTATCTAGTCCGTAACGATAGAGACGCACTGAGCGACAAGCGAGAAAATACAACTTGTGCTACCCGTGCAGATGGCTCGAGAAGTGACGAGCCAAAATAGAGGAACGTTATCATTTGTCGAAATCAGAAATGTTTATATGGAAACATTTATTAGGTTTAAGGGGAGGGAAACGTTACCTTATTTTGTATGGAAATTTTCAGCCTCACAATGAATGCAACTTTTTACGAAAAATAGGTATTGGATATTAGGTATAGTAGTTTAGTAGTGTACGAGTAAGAAGTTTGATGCATAAAGCGATTCACCGCTTTATGCATTTCAAAGAAAATTTAAATTTAAATAGCACAAGTTTGAGCACATACTTACTTGCGAAATTGTATTTTTTGTAGAAACTGTTCTTTATAAATAAATATAATAAATAAAATACCTACCTTAAATCCGTCTCCGAGATATCTGAAGACTAACTGTACCTTAGGGTTGCTTTATTTTTAGGGTTCCGTATTTCAAAAGGAAAAAACGGAACCCTTGTAGTATCACTTTATTGTTCGTATGTCCCTTTATCTCGGGAACGCGTGGAGGTATCGAGTTGAAATTAAACCCGTATACTCAGGTCTACTGGGTCTACAGTCCCTTGAAGCTGTGAAAAAGTCAAACTCCTAAGTTCTAAGTTCTAGTATCTAAAAAGGATACGGCTGTTTATGCCGCAAAAAATGTATACTTCGACACTCTCAAGGGAATCTAAATTTATAGGGTATTTACCGTTGACCTAGAACTGTGAAATTTGGCAAGTAATACCGTCTTATACTACAAGTATTGGAAAAAAACTGAAAACTCTAGGTACACTTTTAATTAAATCACAAAAAACAGGATCTTTATGCAAGGAACGGCGGTCCAAATCGTTAAATCTTAAATACGGAACCCTCGGTGCGCGAATCTGAGTCGCACTTGGCCGGTTTTATTGATATTAGCGGCCTGTACACGTAGAGTTCGGACTGCGGGAAACGCCACGCGCCATTCCAATATTCGCTCCGAACCGTACGTGGAAATGCAACTGTAATAGTAAAATAGTAAAAAACCTACGGTTCGGACTGGCGCGTGGAATGGCGTGTAGCGTTTCCCGCGGTCCAAACTGTGCCTTGTAAAAGCCGCTATTGGGTTTGCTCTTGAGACTAACTCTTGCCCTTGGAGGATGAAAATTTCCCACCGCTCGGCTCGTTCGGCTGCGACGTTGAATTGAATCATAAAGAGACATCATAGCAAATTCACTTGTACATTTATGACACGAACCAAAGGATAAGGATTTACCGCACAAATGCATAACTTTGCAATTTAGCTGAAAGTTTAGTTGTCACGCCCGATGTAGTTAGATGCGGTGTTCGTTTCGCGGTGCCGCGGTATTGCAGCTGGATTTTATGCGCGATGTTTGTAATTGGACGCTTTCGTTTATACCGCACTTTAATTAAGATGAAATTAGTAAAGTTACATAAGTACATAAGTTAGGGGAATGAGTTAAGGTCTTTTAAGAAGCTTTCAGACTGGATCTGGATATTTTCCTATGATTTTGTACCTGTAGTATTTATTATGAACATTGATCGTACCATATTAGCAAGGGTAAGATGTAGTTTAATATGTATCTTATCTTACTAATATAATTATAGGGGTGGTAGGACCTTGTGCAGGATCCGTCCGGATCGCTACCACCATCTTATCCATTAACCCAACGCCAAGCAGCAGTGTTCACATTGCTGTGTCCCGGTGTGGGGATAGGACAACCGGTGAAATTACTAGCATAAAGGCATTCCATCTTAGTCCTCAGGGTTGCCAACGCATTTGAAGTCTGAGGATTGCAGTTTTGTGATTGTAGTCTTGAGATTTCAAATGTCTATGGGTCTCAGATCCAACCTACCATTAGGTGGCCTGAGTGCTCGCGTGCCTTCTCCTTGCTATAAAAAAAATAAGAAAGTTTGGATGTTTGTTACTCAATCACGCTTCAACTACTGAACGGATCGGGATGAAACTTGGCACACATATAGGCTAGATCTTGGCATAGGACAAAGGATATTTTTTATCCTGGATAATTGGACATTTCCCGAGGGAGCAGCGATACATGACTTCTACGCGGACGGGGTCGCGGGCAAAATCTAGTTAAAAAATAAATGTAAATCTCTGTATCTCGCTGAAAAAGAATAACACTCGCGCTTCTCACACAAATAATTGCCCTTACCGGGAATGGACCCTAGGACCGGTGGCTTCGTAGGTATCAAATATTCGTATTCAAATATCTGCAACGATGTATTATTTAATTCAAATTAATACGGTTGATATTAAAATGGAGCAATATATATCCACGTAATGTGTTACACTGAGCATCAAAATATTGATAATTTTCTTCTTGTTTCTTAAATTAATAATTTTATATTCATTTTCATTTAAAGAAACGCGACTTCATCTGCGTAGATATTGATTATAGTTATTCCCTCGGGAACTTTTAAAAGGGGTTTGGGTAAAAGTGTTGTCATTTGTAAAAGTCATACATTTTCAAGGTGAGCGGCCATTAGTAAAAGTGGTAAATTATGATAGAATTATTAAAAATAAACATATTTTGTTATGTAATGTAATACTCTTAAGTGCATCAGAGACGAGATATTTAAATATTCATACTCGGGCGTACTTTTGTACTAAAAACTGAATACTTAAATCTTTAAAATCTCCGCTCCGATATTATTTAACGCCATAAATTATATATATCTATGTGTATTTAGAGGTCCTCTAAATAACTATGTAAAAATTATCCGTGGCAGCTAAAAAAAAAGACAATATTGTTCAAACAAATTTACCCAATGCCCTTTCAACCCGTGAACAGCAAAATGTGATAAATGATAATCCAGCGGTTGCAGCGCAGGAGTAACAAAATAACACTCAAACTTTTGCATTTATAATATTAACATGATTAGTAGGATTAAAAAAATCCGGTCAAGTACGAGTTGGACTCGCGCACCGAGGGTTCTGTATTTATGATTTTCATACGATACCCCACATAACACGGTTAAATCAATTCAAAATTTGGACCGCCGTTCCTTGCATTAAGACGCTGTTTTTTGTGATTTTATTAAAAATGTATAGTTTTCAGATTTTTCTCTATACTTGTGGTATAACACGGTATTACTTACCAAGTTCTAGGTCAACGGAAAATACCCTATAAATTTTGATTCCCTGGAGAGTGTCGAAATATACGTTTTTTGCAGCATAAACGGCCATATCTTTTTTTTACGTTAACTTAGCAGTTTGATTTTTTTCACAGCTTCAAGAAACTGTAGACGTGAGTATATGGTTTGAATTTCAACTTGATACCTCCACGCGTTCCTGAGATAAAGGGTTTTGAAAGACAGACGGGCGGACGGACAACAAAGTGATCATATAAGTGTTCCGTTTTTTCCTTTTGAGGTACGGAACCTTAAAAAAAAGACTAAAAATAAATGTTTTTAAACACAAAAATCCGCGTATTTGAAGGCGGTTTTTTGTTTTTAAAACATTTATTTTATTTTATACTTTTTATTGATCATAATACGCTGTTACGTAGTCTCACTTCAGAGGTTGATATGAAACTTTAAGTTATTTCAAGCGCGCCGCAAGCAACGCCGCGGGAAAGTCATAGTGATATTACAACAAGTAAATATTCTTCGTTGTAGTCGCTCAACTATCTTAACCGAGATATCTTATCGCCACCCTTAAAATCAGTACCGTTGAGGAGTTCCGGTGGCCATCCGTGGTCTTCATCATCAGCTCTACTTCACCAAATGATATTTTCTGAATGCAAATGCTGGACTTGTTACTAAAAATACTAAAATCGCTATATGTTTGCCTACAATATTTGATGAGTTCCTTCAATTCCTCACTGATTCCCTCATCAAAGCCAGATTTGGTGACAATGGGACCACTTTGAAAGTATACTCTATCAAATTAAAAAAAAAAAATTAAAATCGGTCTACAATTGACGGAGTTATCGGTGAACATACATAAAAAAAAATACATACACTGGAACGTATAACCTCCTCCTTTTTTGAAGTCGGTTAGAAACCTGAACAAACTAACATCTTGAAAACCACCGACCTATTCTAACGAATCCCTAACATCTAAGAAATCACTCAAGTGTAATCTAAACTTGGGACGTTCATTTCACGCCTCGAACTTGCCTTTGATCAAAGACATTTGCATTTACAAGCAACTTGGCTAGGGTTGACATACGTCAGGCTTTGTCCTGACATTGTCAGGATTTTAGGACTGTTGTCAGGACTGCTGCTGGACTCGAAAAAAGTTAGGCTTTTTCAAAATATTCTAGAAAATAAAACTAATTTCTACGATTCATTTATCTCAAAAAAAAGATAAAGGTGACCAATAATTAAAAAAATGCACATAAACATTTTACAAAAATAACTATAAAGATGCTTAAAAAGTACCTATATTGTAATAACTACAAAAATAAAATTATTAAATTGCACAAATTGAAAATGAATCTCTGTTGTTGCATGTTGTTGCGAGAAATGTCAGGACTTTTCGATTGATAAAGGCTTTTTTTCAGGACTTTTCATTTCTAGATGGCAACCCTAAACGTAGCGATTACTGCCTGACTGTAACGTAATAACATTATTGTTTTACGCATGACAGTCGAGTTTGTCTGATCAATCTTGAGTTACTTGACCTCACTATTTCCTAGGATCTAGGATTCTGCTGTCATTTAATATTGTTAATTCTTCTTTTTTCGTAGAAATGCAGTCATTAACCCACCGCCAAGCAGCAGTATTCGCATTGTTGTGATTACTGATGTGCCAAAGGAAACTTTCCTACATTGCGGAACATTTCAGGTAGGAAAATTTCGGAAACTTCTCACCATTTTGTATGGGGATTGAAACTTTCCGTTTCGTAGATTTAAATTTCCTATATTTCTAGTGAAAGTTTCCGGAAAATTCTTAGAACTATTCCAACTTTTTGGAAACTTTCCGCAACTTGCACATCAGTAGTTGTGATCCGGTGTGGGGAAAATGCAACCGGTGATACTAGTAACTTATTGTTAAAATTCGAAAAAGGAATCAAAAATTTGACACATTTCCTTGAGAATTAACCATTAGTTACAGTTTTTAACGATTAGTTAGTTTAACTAAACTTAAAAAGTAATTGGTCGCTTCTAACAAGATTGTAATTGTTGTGCATAAGCGTGTTGATTCATTGAAGATATTAGTTGAATCACTAAATAAATTGCTGTTGTTACTATCAGCTTTGGTTGACATAACTAATATCTTAACTCGGTCATTCTCCAGACAGCCATTTCTGTATGTCCTCGGGCTTAAAAAATATAAAACTATTGAATTTGGTATAATTTATATTTTTTGTTCCTAGAAGGTACTCGTATTGAGGTGTACATGAATTTTCAAGTAAATATTCAATACCTTTCTAGGAGAAAAAAAAAATCAATACCCCATTCTCCTAATTAACACCGCGCGTCCCACTTCCGAAATCACTAATATAACTATTTTCCCCGATCATATACAAGAGGAAAGATGAATGAAAGTATTTATATTTAATGAAAGATAAGATATCCAAATTACAAAAAAAATACCAAATTTATTTAGTAATAAAGCACTGAGATATAAAATAAAGAAACTTTGTCCCGATACGTGTACTAATTCACGCGCCGCTTTCATTCTTGTCCGTGCAAGGCCATTGAAGAAAGAGACAGATGTCTGTAATGCATTTTGCGTGAGCAGACACTCATGTCAAGACCCTCTTGAGAGAAAGACGTGTTAATGTTGTGTGGATCGCACACTACAAATGTAAGTATCTAATTCGCATGTTTTGGTTCTCGTAAATTCTAATTAACACGTTCACGTTTTTAAAATCAGCCAATAACTCTATAGCTCTGTAAATTATTGTATACATTAAGAACCTCAGTATTTAACAGTTACTGGATTATGTAGTTTATCACATGTACCTAAAAGAAGTTATATTTTTTTTATCAAGAATCCCTAATACACACGTCTAATTCACGGGCCAAAAATGAACGCGTTAATTAGTTTAAGAGTAGTAAAAAAGGTTTTTGGTACATAAAAGTATTTTATTTCTAATTGCTCGCTTAAGCTAAACCAGTTTAAATTAATTTACAGGAATATTTTTTTTACAAAAATGTAATACCCGGAAGAATGATGGCATGATTAGAATGACATATATTATGTCAAACTGGTGTTATTAGAGGGGTCCTAACCTTAAAATCATCCTTATGATCGTATCTGTGTGCTTAAGTGTTTGGACAATATGTTTTTTAGAGGTTATTTTATTTTTCCTAGCATATTTCTCTTGGAAAACATGAAAATTTTGCTGACCGCATTAAAAAGTTGCATTTTGACAATAAGTGACAACTGTAATTCTAATCATGTAAGGAAAATCCTAGGGACCCGGCATCATTCTTCATATTTGTATAAATTATGTATTAAAACCACCCGCAATAATTAAACTACATACTTAAAGTTGAATGTCTGTATGTTATGTTACATAACTTATGTATGTAAAGCTTAAACGGCTCGACGGATTTTAGCATTATGAATTATGAGGTGTCCTTAGATTCAATAAAATTAACTAGTTTATTTATATCCTTTTAGTTCATCGGGTTTTTAAATTTTAAATTACTTTTTTTAAAGATAGATAAGGAATGTAAAAAGTAGGAGGAAGAAGTATTATTTTTTCTTTAGCAGATACGGCAATTTATTTGTTATTGTTTGTTCATAATACCTAAGGTATAATATAAAATTATTAATTCTGATTTTTTTTATCGTTTTCATTGTTGATAATAGAACGATTATTTCAGTGAAATATTAGTTAGCTTATTATGTATGTATATCGTGATGGATATTTTATGTTCCTAATAGTTTCAACGTTGCAATATAATAAATATGATAAAATTAATAGACAGTCTGACAGTTTTTGTCTTATTTCCTAAAAAATATATATTTGGCATGAAAATTTATCTAATAAACGCGTAGTTTTTTTAATTCGCAAGCAAGTAAACCTAATTAACGCATCGCTTTTCTAATTCGCGCGTCACGCAAATATTAAAACCCTTCTAGTTAATTAACCGCTAATAATAATTAAGTGCCCAATAAATATTAAAGTTTGAATGGTCGATATGTTACTACATTTTGCATAAATTTTATCAAAAACCAAGTGGAAAAAAAGGGCGGTGTTAATTAGACTGAGAACACAATTCTGGAGAATGACCGAACTATTGTATTAATTTTTTGTCAACTAAGAGAAAATCTCTCTTTATTGGCTCTTGAGTGTACCGAGCCGATAACAGGTCTAAGACAATAAGTATTTTACCGCCCATGGCCTCTATTCAACACGATAAAAAACATATCATTTTTGACTTGTTACTGTATTGTCAACGTTTTGATAGCTTTTATTCACTAGATAGTAATAGCGGCCAAGTTAAAAATATTACCATAACAGGTCAAATACGATTTGGATTGTTACCGCCTAGAATAGAGGCGCAGAATGTTTATTCTAATTTCTATGTACGGTCACGAGCGTTAATTTGGGACCCATTTCAAGAAAAATATACTTGAAGTCGTCAATGTCACTAGAGATGTCAAGACATTTGTAACTTTTAGAAAACTCAACCTTATTGTTGTAGAATGTCAGATTGACTTTGGATCTAAGGTGGGTAAAAAAATAAATCTCGTGACTAGTCGTTAAATTCTACAGATTACCTTATCCATCCCGGTCAGTATGCTGCACTTTCGTCTGTGCCAATTTCTTTGGTGCATGAGAGAATACCCCCACTAACTAAGTGCGGTGCATCAGCGAAGTGCAATCCGGAGAGTGCACCGAGCGGCCGGCATTGTTTAACTAACCTAGATGCTGTATTATGGTATTTATGGTAATTCATTACGAATGTGGTTGTAACTGTAAATAATTAGAGTAATGGGTGATTTTTTAGGGTTCTGTATCCTAAGAGCGATGACACAGAGCGTTGCGGGTGCGTCGCGTCGTCGCAACCTTGTGATTTCAACATAGAGCGATGCAAGTTTGATGTTACGATAGCCTAGTTGGTAGTGACCCTGCCTACGAAGCTAGCGGTCCCGGGTTCGATTCCCGGTATGGGCAAATATTTGTGTGATGAGCGCGAGTATTTATTTCTGCGTCTTGGATGTTTTCTATGTATTTAAGTATTTATTTCCCATAGTACAAGCCTAGAGCTTAGTTTGGGACGAGGTCAGTTTGTGAGATCGACCCTAAAAAAAAAAGTATTTCAACGCATCGTATGGTATCTATACTAATAAAGCTGAAGAGTTTGTTTGTTTGCTTAAACGCGCTAATCTCATGAACTCCAGGGCCGATTTGAAAAAATCTATAAGTGTTAGATAGCCCATTTATCAAGGAAGGCTATATATCATCACGCTATGACCAATAGGTGCGGAGCACCAATGTATAACGTTTCAACCTTCTACATAAACAAAGTCGCGGGTTAAAGTTGGCGTTAGCCCAAAGTAACTATTCCAAGGGAACGAAGTCGCGGGCAGAAGCTAGTGTCTTTATATGTAGAAAAACGCAGCGGCGTGATTAACCTGCTAGAAAACGCAGCCTTTGCTAAGTGACACTACTGTATTACTAACACAACTGTCCACTGTATATCTCCGTTGTTTGATTGGACAATATCCCTCCTGAGCCCACTTGGACAAGCACGTCGCTTCAGATAACATCGTCCTGCAAGTGGTCGGTAATCAACGGGCGTGTTATGATCGGGGATTGATGCAGGATGCAGTACCTATAGGTACATTACCATAATACTGGTACCATATCACCTGGTAATAATGGAGTCCCTCGGGACAAGAAGGGGTGTTATTCTCTACTTCATGACATCGAACTTGCTCATTATTTATGGTGTAAGGAACGGTTTCGGGAAAACTAACACAGTTGATCATTGGACCATTATTTTGGCACAATATAAATACATAAAAATATATGGTATAAATCAAATTATCTACGCACTTATTAGCCTGCTACAAAACGCCGTCTTTGCTAAGTGACACTACTGTATTTCTAAAACAAATTCTCCACTATATATCTCCCGTGTTTGATTGGACAATATCCCTCCTGAGCCCACTTGGACAAGCACGTCGCTTCAGATAACATCGTCCTGCAAGTGGTCGGTAATCAACGGGCGTGTTGTGATCGGGGATAGATGCAAGATGCAGTACCTACATTACCATAACACTGGTACCATATCAGCTGGTAATAAAGGAGTCCCTCGGGAAAAGACAGGGTATTATTCTCTATTTCAACGATGTTAAACTTGTTTTATTATTTATATATACCTACCTAAGGGAGGGTTGATCGAAAACTGACACAGCTGTTTCAGACCATTATTTCGCCGGCTTTTTACAATGTGTTAATCCAGGATACGGACTATCTGCAGATGCTAAATTCCATCCAAATCCGATCTCCGATCCGAAAATTCAAATATTAACATTATATGAATAGCATGGTTTAAACTTGAAGTATTTACGATATTTCTAATAAATTGTTTAAATTCTGTGGACTTTTGTGATAATTTTTTTTAATAAATCGTGCATTCGTCAGTAAGTGTCAGGGTGCGACTTTTGTGAATCAAAAAAACCACCTACTTTTCGTTTAATTTAATTGTAACAACTGTTCGAAAATGGACACCAAAATAGTTATACTGTGTAGTGTTTAATTTCACCGCAGAACTATTATTGAAACAACTAGGAAATAATTATCTGCGATTGCAAATAAGTAGACCATTGAATACTGGATGAATACATGTTACAATAATGGGCAATTAGTGAATCGATGGACAGCGATATGTCTTCCTAATTGCCACTTTCCATTAGAGTGCCCATCATTTATATAAAGTGGAACTATTTTTACATTGGAGCCAACACGTATTGTTTTTGAGATTAAAAAGGAGTTGTTGACCAAATCACTGTTTGAAATACCTGTCCTGTCTAACCATGACCACGTAGCCCTTGCGGTAAAGTGCGAAGGATACACCCAAAGTATCGGATTGAGTGTTAATAACCCTAGCGACGCAGGTGTGCGGTGAGTCAGGACCCGCCGCAGTACGCCGTTACACCGACAAGCCTGCGTTGCATTATGCAGGGACATGGGTATTAGCTTGCCGATACCCATAACTGCGGGTGTAAGTTATCTATTATAACTACGCGTGCAGCAGGCTGGCGATCGGAGGCTCTGCTTATTTATGACAAGGAGAAACGAGCTCATAGGCCACGTGGGATCCATAGAAATGTGCTTTTTAAAGACAAGGTACAATCTAAAGACGTCTGGGTGTCTGGAAGACTCTAATCCGCGATACGACCGCGTGTTGTTTCTAATTGTGCTGTTTATTTGTAATGTTATTGTCTAGTGTACAATAATAATTATTATAGCACTGTTATTACCATGGCAAAGATCATTATAGAATTGTTTTCACGCTTCGGTTACGCTATAGGTGGTATTCCGATACCGTTAACGCTATCAATATTAGCAGTTTATAGTAAGCGAGTAGAAAAAATGTTTTGTATTACATTGTATTGTATTGTAAAGACCCTTGAGGGAACCTGGGGCCAGTCCTATGTCCAGCAGTGGACTTCTTTCAGCTGAAATGATAATACATACATACATACATTAAATCACGCCTGTTTCCCAGAGGGGTAAGCAGATATCACTTCTTTCCACCTGCTACGATCCTGACAAATCTCTTTCGCTTATGGAAATGATAATAATAATATGATAACAATAATGAATGTAAGGATTGCAATCTTATGACGGCAAATGCGTAACAAACCCTGAGGACTAAGATGCAATTCTTTATTGCTAGTAATTTCAGCAGTAGAATGGAAATGAAAATAGTAGATTGTACAACAAGTGCATAAAACGCACCATGTCTCGCGTAAAATGGTGCGTTTTATGCACTTGTTGTACTATCTACTATTTCACTTCTCATGCTCAAAAAGTGTGTCATATTAGACTTATCAAGCGAGACTCAATTAGTACATGTAAACCCTAGAGAATACATTATATTCATATTTCCCCTAGGGAAAATATGAAATGGAAAATAGAATGATTTATTTGTACAAAACATTTTAATTTGGCCAATCAAAATACTTCACCAAATTAAATCCACCAATCAAAATACTTCACGAAATTAAATCAACCTATCACAATACACATCGATTGTCAATCGGAACGTTAGGTTCTTTTTGGTACGCATACTCTTTAACTATATTAACTCTTTAAAAAAAAACTTTGTATTTCGAATGAACCAACCAGAATACAGCTATATTAAAATCGACCAATCAGGGAACAGAATTAATTTCTCAAAACATTAGGTGTTTTTTAGTCCCTATTTTACAATCGTTAAAATATGATTAAATCGAGTGTGCAACGCTTTGAAGCGCTAAATACTCACAAGGTCAGTGGCGTTTATTTGCGGTGTCTATATTTTGTATCTGTGTTAAAGTACTTTTAAAAAAAACATGCCGCCAAATTAAAACTATATTTTCGCCGTAGAATATGTGGTGCTATCTTTGCTAATTTTTTACCTTTGTATAGGTAATGTTTTTATTTTCTCGCAATCGAAGTGAAAAGTAGAGTGTATTACTCGGGTCTAAAAGCCATATTAGGTAGGTAGGTTTTCGTCTTGGGCCAGCTTGAATCCCTCGCTGCACTCAGGACCCCGTTTTGATTCCCTCGCTTCGCTCAGGTTTTAAATCTTAACACCCTCGCTACGCTCGGGAGTTAAATCTGGAGTCCCTCATTTGCTCAGGATTCAATATCGCGCCCGTGACATAAAACAGTGCTTTATCCCCTCGATGTATAATCTACTATAATTTACCAACGTACATTAACGCAACTGTTTAACTTCAATTTGAGTGATACTATCGACACTATTATAGCAATACACACATTGATAACTATTTGAATATGGAGTAGCTAACTCAATCCATATTCCGATAGAAGCCATTAGTTAACAATGGAAATCAGTTATCAGCAATATACATATACGCTTTAGGGCAATATTTGTTTCGGAAGAGACAAGTTGGTAATCCTATTTTATATTAATGAATGACCAAATGGGAAAACCCGAAAGTTCGGAATATTATTTTTTCCGAGAGTTATGCTATAAGTAAACAAGATTAAATGCATGATTTAGTTGCCATGCGTAGGTGAGGTTTTATTTATATGCTATATCGAAGTATAAAGTAGGTATACAATAAAAATTTGAATTATAAAATTTGGGATTTCTAACAATTCAGAATTATTTAATTTAGGAACCCTTCCAAATGTTTGTTTGTTACTATTTCTTGTCGAAATATATGGTGTTGATGGATGTTCTGGAGAGATGGCACATGTTGCCCGCGACTTCTTTGTCGCTCAGATCTCTCTTTTTATCTAGTCTGTAACGATAGAGACGCACTGAGCAACAAGCGAGAAAATACAGCTTATGCTAGCCGTACTGCTGAAAGATAGAATTTCTCTATCCCGGCCGGATAACTGAGTTGTATATTCCTAAGGAAATAGAGAACATAATATTCTACGCGAATAAAGTCGAGAGAAAAAGGTGACCTGTTCCACATTTTCTCATTCAAAAATAAGTTTCTTAAATGTTGCCAGAAAAACAAAAAACATTAACGTTTCAGAAAGCAAAGCTAACCAAGCTTAAAAGTAAAAAATCAAAGCCAAACCCTTGCAAGTACAAAATGCAATTATTCAAATTGGGGGCTATTTAAACGGGGCCCTAAAAGCCGACGACATAAATTAACCCATAAAGAGCATTAATGATAAAGTAGGTCGGGATGGGGCAGCTACATACATATTTTATTCCATCCAAGTACAGTGGTGATATTCTTTTCGCAGAAAAATCGAGCTCGCATGGTAGAACTAGATTAACTTGAAATATGGATCACCTCGGACTTTCACGCCAAATAAAAGCGACTCGCTTCCCTAGGCACGCCTCGCTCAATGACATTATACGACAGTCTCTTGCCTCTGTCAACGTTCCCGCTTTACTGCAGGAGCCAGCCGGTATCACTAGGGAAAGCGGCAAGAGACCGGACGGTATGCTTTAATTCCGTGGTGGGTGAGTCTTGGTGTAGAACGCTACTTGTGTAGACACCCCAACCTGGTCACACCTCCGTGGAACAGTAAACAATCTAGGTACGGTAGCTGAGGCGGCCGAAACACTTAAGAAGAATGAGGAGGGCCTCGGCGCAGAATATATCTTTGTTCCTTTCGGTGTCGAGACCCTTGGTCCGTGGGTGCTATTGGCCTTAAAGGAAACTACCGGAGACAATAGAGCTGACATCTTCCTCAGGCAACACCTAAGCATTGCTATACAACGAGGTAATGTTGCCAGCATCCATCGTACCGACTTTGCTTGCAACTACGCGATACGGAAAGCGAACGAAAACATGTAGCTGCCCTAGGAACTTTCTTCAATGGTTTGAAGGCTGTGCCAATACCGTAGACACTGCACATTGTTAGATCCTAGCACGCGCACGGATCTATGTAATGTAGGCTGGTTCGATCAAGCGGGCTCAACTTTGCTGTGTAAGAGAATAACACCACTGACCGCCTTTAATAGGAAACAATTTAAATTAAGTACTTTTACTACCAACTTTGTATCAAGTTAAGCACCACTTTAATTTAATACTCGTAGTTGTACTGTTAGCAACTGCAACAACTTCACGTCAACAACAATAGTATTGAGGTACTACTAAAAAAAAAACCCCCAATTGGGGTATTCCACATTTTGACACCTTTGGACTCTTTATTTGGACTTACAAGACATCAAAACAGCTTATCTTATACAAGTTGCAGAACATTCTCAGAAGTTAAGAAATCTTCTCAAGAAATTACTGAGAATATTATCGGAAACATTTGAGAGTATTTAGAATTACTCTTTCCATACAAAATTTAAGAATATTCTTAAATTTCCGAGAATTTCTCATAAGAAACTTTCACAATTTGAGAAGTTACTTTTCGGTACAATGCTAATCACAACCTTTCGAAACGAAAATAAGTATTCAAAATGGTCTATGTTTTTAAACATGGGTGATTTTTCAAAGTACCAATGTTTCTAGTGCGTTTTAATAAACAACTTCAGAGAGCTTTTATTTTCTCTTTTTTCCTGTATTACAATCATATTGTTCATGACTCGACCGCTTTTACTGTCACGTTAATGAGAACAATCATCATGTTAACAATAGGGGCAAAGACAATGTAGAATAGAGCCCCAAGCATCATCTCATTCCTAGGCTTTAATTTGGATGCATTCAGCAGTTACACGGAATAGTTTGTTCCAATGCGCTTCTAGGATTTATGAAGGGAAGTTATAACTAGATTCCCTGGAATTTGCGATCGTCGTTCTATCAAATACTGTTCTAAATTCAGTTTAAATTAAACTTGAGAACCTGGTTTTAGCAAGGTAACGGTTGCTTTTGCTGTTATGTAGGTAGTGTTCGCATTGCTGTGCTCCGGTGTGCGAATAAGACAACCGGTGAAATTACTAGCATAGAGGCATTCCATCTTAGTCCTCAGGGTTGTCAACGCATTTGAAGTCTTAGGATTGCTGTTTTGAGATTGTAGTCTTGAGGTTTCAAATGTCTATGGGTCTCAGATACCATCAGATGGCCTGAGTGTTCGCGTGCCTACTACTCGCCATAAAAAAATTGTCGATGCTTATTTATGATCAGTTAGATTCGGTACAAAACCTTAGGGTTCATTCATTTATTTTGTTGCCTGTCATCCGTAAAAATACGAGTGATTAAAATATTGTATGAGGATACGAGTAACATTCCGGTATCTCTTTAAAACGCATGTATACAATTGTTTGTATGCGTTTAAAATATCTAACCCCTTACTAATAAACGTTAAGTAACGGTGGTAGGTATAGCTATAGCTATATGTTTTGTCCTTATCTGTCATTGTGACATTTGAATTTGACAGATAAGGACAAAACATTGTATAGCTATACCACCGTTACTCAACGTTTATTAGTAAGGGGGCTATTGTGTAGATTAGTCAAGTTAGGTTAGCTAACTAACCTATAGTTTTTAATAATAATTTTAAAAAACCGTTTTAAATGTAAAGTTTTTGAACAAAGTATTTTATTATAGGTAAAGTCAACGTCATAAATATGTTTACACTTTAGTACCGTGTCTATTTAATGTCATGTTTTAACTGCCATATGAAATTGTCATAGCGGGTAAAGTGACAAGGTACTAAAGTGTAAACATATCTTTGACGTCGACTAGAGGAACGACGATTATAACACTCGATATAGACCAAAATTGTGCACTGATTATTGACCGACTAACAAAGAAAAACCGGGCAAGAGCAATATGTTTGACCATGCTCAGGAGTGCGCCAAAGTTCATATAAAATTGCAACTTCGATTATTGGAACTCCGAAATTTTGTCTCATACCATTTCACATCATAATGATCACTCTTCATACTCTTCATAATATTTTTTAATACTAATGATCGGAACTTATACTCATCTGAACGTATAACGCTAATATTCATGGAACCGTACACTTTTCAGAATTTCTTAAATATCTTACGTGTAGATAAAATTAGGTTAGGTTAGGTTAGATTTATAATAATCCTCAAAAAGTAACAGTTTCTTAAAAAAAATGCATTATGAGTTGCGATTAATTTGAGTTAAAAAAGTATGAACAAAAAAGTATAAGCAAAATTTTTCGAAGAAATGATGAGTATAGACTAAAATCGTTATTTGTATAAAAAATCTAAAGACCAATTTTATATGAGCCAATATGGACCCCAAGCTCAGTGTCGGGTTCTGAAGCCTTGAGGTCAGTACTGCACAAAAACACAACAAGTATGAACTAGTCCTCTATTTAAAGTTATTTGGTGCATTTTAGTAGATTCAAACAGTTTAATCCCCTGTATCTCAGCAACCAAGCAAGTGTACTCAGTTGTGATAGTTTTCTTTTAAAATTCGTTATTTAAATTTTTTTTCTGTTTTTTTAGTACTTGTCGTTTTGGCTGTACGATAGGGGACGAATTCCTTAATCCAAAAATTGAAAGACCTATCCAACGACACCCCACACCATGCGGTAGACAATAAAAAAAAAACATCCCCAAGACGAGTAGGGGCGGAACCCTGAAAAAATAATTTCGTTTTACATAATGTATATTCATGCATGCCAAATAGCAGCTTTTGTGACTAATATGTATATTCATGCCAAATAAAAGCTTTCTAGAACTAAATATAAATATCAAGGGACAATCTCACACAAATTGACCTAGTCCCAAACTAAGCTCTAGGCTTGTACTATGGGTACTAGACAACGATATAAATACTTACATAGAGAAATATATACTTAAATACAAAGAAAACATCCAAGACTCAGAAACAAATACTCGTGCTCATCACACAAGTATCTGCCCTTACCGGGATTTGAACCCAGGACCGCTAGCTTCGTAGGCAGGGTCACTACCAACTAGGCTAGCGCGTCGTCAAAACTATGAGTCTCTGAGCTAAGCTGAAGATGGACGGACGGACGGACGGACGGATATGGCGAAACTAAAAGGTACCTAGTAAAAAAGAAAATAGTATTATTATTATTTACGGAACCCTAAAAAACAAATAAAAATATGTTGTCAGCTACTCACCTACTACTACTTAATTAATTCCATCTTGGGTCTATCAATTTGAAGTGTCGACTTTAATGACATGTTTATTGGATATTTTGAACAAGTTGTGGTTTTTGGTGATTATCCCCTAATTAATATTTATTTATGTTTTATTGTTTTTAAAACCTTTGACTATATTACTTTTTACAATATGTCATTAAAATATTTTAATATTGAAGCAATCTAACCAACGATTGACAACAAAAGGTTCTACTCAAAAATCCATGAATGGAGTCCAATAGACGAATGGAGCTCCAGAGTAATTCTCCCGAACAAAACGATATTCCATAAGCGTCGCCTGATTTTCCCGTAGGTATTTAAGAGCGTTCGATTTGCGGGAACGTATCCCGGACTAAGCCGGGATGTGAAAAGATCTCATCGCACCAACCAATTATTTTCTGTTTGCTCAATATTTTCTTGTGAATATACAAGGCTGTTGTCTGCGACTTTGCCCACGTATAATTGGTTTATTAAAAAAAATGTGGAACATTTTATCTTGGTTGAAGAGATTATTTTTTATGGCCCGGTAAAGGCACAAAAACAGGCCACCTAATGGAAATGGATGAGACACATAGATTTATGCAATCTCAAGACTGAAATATCAAGACCACCAATACGTTGCCAACCCCGAGATGGATGCAATGAGTTCTAGTTCGGTTGTATTTAACCTTACAGAGTTAAAAAATAATGCGAATACTGTGAGACATCTGTTGAGCTCAATGCTATCTAATTGAGAATGCATGCGCTAAAATGTTTTTTGTACGCTTTGACTGGACTACTTAAACTCGCCGGTTAATATGAGCTGCGTTGAGTTAACGAGTGATACGCTTAAGAGAATCACACGCATGATGCTTGGCGGTCGAGGGAATTGTTAATTTATTTATAATTCAATATTTTGAAAGCTTTTAATTTATTTTTCTCAAAAATGACTGGAAATGTTGACATTACTATCTACATATTGAGACGCGAAGGACATAGTTTACTGACAGATCTCAAATTAAAAAGAAAAAACATTGCGTGCTCGCTACACAAGCCCGCAATGTTGCATACAAATTCCATTACTATCTAGCTTGTAACTTTTTAAAAAGTGAAAAAGCCCATAATAAAATGAGGGCACAAGTCTTATACATCCAAATTTTATTCGAAACATAACTTTTTTATCTGTGTCTGGAATAGCTTATGTTTTTTAAAAAACAAAGCTTGCAGTTCTCCTTGGCATAAACAAAAAGGCAGTAAAGAGTGATAGTTTTTTCACATGAAGTTTGGTTGTTTTTTTTGTGTTTGTTGTATGCAATTAGAAAAATGAGTTCAAGCGATGAAGATTTTACTCCAACACAAAAAAAAACTTGCGATTTTCGAGAAAAGCACTATATTTGCCTCGGCAGGAACAGCAATTGCGGGCTTCGTATTTTTAAACGGACTCGCAAGCTCGTCCGTTTAAAACAATACTCGGCCCGCAATTGCCTACTTCCATGCCTAGGCAATAATGTACTATTAACTGGTTAGGCCTAGCAATGTACAAGTTGCAGAACATTCTCAGAAGTTAAGAAATCTTCTCAAGAAATTACTGAGAATATTATCGGAAACATTTGAGAGCATTGAGAATGTTCTCCTTCCATACGAAATTTAAGAATATTCTTAGAAATATCCGAGGATTTCTCATACGAAACTTTCACAATTTGAGAAGTAACTTTTCGGTACAATGCTAGGTAGGCCATTCAAAATAAGAGGAAAAGGAAAAAAAAAAAAAACTTGAAGTGATTTAATTTAAAATATCTTTTAAACTAGGGATAGCTTTTAAGGCCCTACTTAGATTTAATTTAGTTATTTTTTTCAATGTAGTGTAAAGTTTGTATAGCATAACAGTTTAAACATAATAATAAAATATATTTTTAATAATAATTAAATAAATATAAAGCCTCTTGAGTTCGAGTAGTGTTCGATTTGCCTTTAAAGACGTCTCGTGGTATTTAAATCGACAAGGCACTACAGCGCTAAAACTATTTACGATACTGACTGGCCATGACTCTACCACCAGGTACGTTTAATTTAATTTTTACTTAAATTATATCCATTTGCATTCGTTGTAGATCACCTTTCTCCGATAAATATGTGAATACTCTCGACGCAATACAATATAAATTAAGGCAGCCAAGTTCCAGTAATTTTAAATGAATGTTTCAAATTACTATGCATCAGACGGTAATTGCCGCTTAAAGTACCACTAATGTGCGGTGCAGACCATTACGCTTTTTACAAGACTTTAAGTAAATACCGAAGAAATGAGAAAGTGTAAATTGTAAGAGGAACCCGTAAATACCAGCGGTGAACGCTTAAAATAAAAGAGATGCAACAAAATGGACGACAATCAATCTACATAAGTGGCACATTAGTCAATGCAATGTTTAAGTGATAGTTAAAGAAGTTAGTCATTGGAATAATCTTAAAAGAACAATAAATCAATGTTAAAGTCGGTTCCGACATCTTTGATTTTTCAATGAACACCTTTCTCTATCTACATGCATAAATAACCTATTTAAATCATTCAAAGTCATATTTTTCGTTAGCTTTTTCTTGTCACAGGAAATGTAGTAAAATATGGCCGTCTGGGTGTTTTATTCCAAGAACTGAATTATTCCAAATAAATTCTCCAAAATGACGTATATATTATCCCTTCCCAACTCTGCAAAGAGCATTCTCGAATCTTTCTTCAAGTTATCATAAAACAGGCCGACCATTGGGGTAAATTTCTGTCTCAAAACATGTTTATATCGTTTTGGTTCAAGTAATATAGAGTTTAAGGGGAGAAACCCGGGAATCTCTGTAAGGAT
The DNA here is from genome assembly GCA_946894065.1 of Acleris literana. Classification (NCBI taxonomy): domain Eukaryota; kingdom Metazoa; phylum Arthropoda; class Insecta; order Lepidoptera; family Tortricidae; genus Acleris; species Acleris literana. The sequence continues at coordinate 14,784,242 of OX335684.1, read as the reverse complement.
GTGCGAAATGTTTCAGTTTTACGCTTCAGTGAATTCACCAGCGCTCGTTAGTTGTTAATATTTCAGGTTTGAAATACGCCGCGTACCTCTAACCAAGTGTTTGTGTAAATACTTTACCGCTTTTCTGACTAAAATACTTTGCTGCTTTTTTAACCACCAGCGCAAAAAGAGGGTTGTGTAAGTTTTACATCTGTAGGGTGATGGTACCAGTGCTGGACACTTTAAGCTGACAGGCCACTTAATTCCATTACATTCCATTCTTATGTCCATTACAGGTCACTTAACTCTTAATTCCATACGGTCGTAAATTGACTGTTGCAAAAACCTTTATCTTTTGTAAAATAATAATCAAATGCCCATCATTGTTCCTTGTCCATTACTGTTTCAGTCACCCTATCTGTATGTCTATATGTAGTTCCCAAACGGATGGACCGAATACGACGCGGCTTTTTTTGAAAAAAGTTAGTCTAATCGTATGTATGGTTCCTACCTACGAGTATATGTATGTATGTATACTTCTTAGTTCTCTTTTAGAGGCTGAATGGATAGTCTGATTTTAACCAACGAGGTGTCGTTAGATTCGTTAGACTTTGATAATATAAAATGACGTATTTAGAATGATTAATGGTTATTGTCATAAGTATCCACATAGACGACTGCATCAAAGCATGAGTTACACTATATTTTCTTTCTTATCATTTTTATTTTTTATTTATTTATTTAGAATTTAGGATATTACACGACTAACCTTCTTACTCATAAATGTACAATAGCTAAAATAAGTATGTTTAAAATATGCTTTATCCTTACCTCTCAATGTGACATTTGCATCTAACAGAAACTGACAAAGCTATTTATGAATAAATGGACAAGTATAGAAATCATACTAACGTTTGATTACAATTATTTCGGTATCCTGACTGACTTTTTACCAAATCATCATTTGACAAACTATATAATTTTACAAACTTTCATTTCGCAAAAGTACATACATATTCTCACGCCTTCATTCTCAGAGTGGGGTAGGCAGAGCTACAGAATTACAAACATCTCTAAAAACTTGTTGATCATTCTATAACCACAATTTGCACAATTAGGCTAAGATGTTTACCAGCGTATCAGTGACAGGTTGCAAGCCCATCGCCTAACAGTACTGCAAGCCTTTATTCCCTTAGTCGTCTCTTACGACATCCACGGGAAGACATGGAGTGGCACTATTCTAACTCGGCAACCACACGTCGCAAAAATATAATTGTGCTTAAACCATTAAATATTACATAGGTTACATGGGCTTATTAAACAATTGAGGTTAGGTTAGTTTTGACCACAAAAAATAAAATAAAAATGTGGCGGGAAGTACGTCTTTACGAATTGAAAGTTTGTAAAATTATATAGTTTGTCAAATGATGATTTGGTAAAACATTAGTGAATATTTATAGAACAATTTAACGAGGGGTTAGAGGTAGTTGAAATAATTACCTACCCCTAACCCCTCGTTAATTTGTTCTAAATATTTATCAATACAACCTCTGCGGTCGCTATTTATTACGCCTATACTGACAATTATTACCGACAGCGGTACTAGGAGGTTATAACCTACAGGAGGTAAGCGTGTAAGCTGTTAAGATAATTGCGTTTAGTCGTATAGTTCGATATGTAAATGATATACGCGTAGATTGCGTAGCGAAGCTATTAGCTGTTCTATTCAATCTGCATATTTATACGCGATGTGACCCTTAAGGATTATGGGTATGATCTAGATTATGAGGCCCTGCGACGCACTATCCATTTATATTGCCTCCTTACCGACTTATTGTTGCAATTTGTGCTGTGATGTGGGTCACCAGTTTAATCATTATAGCGCTACAAAGTTCCTTAAGGATGCAAATTGAAATTAGATTCAGATGGAACGAGACTAGCATTTAAAATTGCGAAACTTTTCTATGAGAAGTTCATGGTAAATTCCAAAAATATTCTTATTTCTTGTATGGAAAGGCAACATTCTGAATGCTCTAAAAGGTTTTCGATAATGTCCTCAGCACTTTCTCCTTGAGAAAATTTCCGAAACTTTGTACAGATAGTTTATTGTTTCGTATTACATACTGGAATAGCAAAAACATCAGGTAGGAAAACCCCACCGGAAAACTTGGATTGAATGTTTCGTGAACAATCATGCATGAACATGTCCAAGGCGGCGTCATGAAATTTTAAATATGTTGCATTTTCTGCCGGCGATACGTTTTCCTGACTTTCACGCAGTGCTTTGAACACATTATGTACCATTGTACTTTACATGAGTTTCGTATATTGAAAGGATCGATGCAGCAAGAGAAATACCAGCAAAGGGACGGCACGGAAGCAAATGCTTTAAAAATGGAATCCTTACTATCCTTATTTTAAGACAAACTTCAGTAGGTTTTATTTTCGCCTTTTTATGCCAATATTTTATTAAGTCTCGTCTTGTCTTATTATTAAGCTTGCTTACTTTACGAGGAATTTAAAAATCAAACATACATACAGGCAGAGGCTTTATTCTACTCGGTCTTAACGTAATTGCTTTTGACATGTTATCGTATTGTCAACGTTATGATAGCTCTTATTTACTTGACAGTAATGGCGGCCGAGTTAAAAACAGTTGGATAATAATACAAAGTAGAACTGTAAAGTAAATTAGAGCTATTATTACATTGACAATACGATAACATGTAAAAAGCAATATGGTTTTACCGAGTACAATAGAGCCCCTGTACTCTTACCGCATGAGTTACAATTAACGTACTCGCTAGAGAGTCGAATGCTCTATCCCTCGCAGACCTCGCAGCATTCTTATAGAGTGCGAGGGACAGAGCATTCGACTCGCTAGCGAGTACGGTAATTGTAACTCATGGTAGGAGTACTGTACCTTTACCATTAGTTACAATACTTACAATTACCGTACACGCTAGCGAGTCGAATGCTCTATCCCTCGCAGACCTCGCAGCATTCTTATAGAGTGCGAGGGACAGAGCATTCGACTCGCTAGCGAGTACGGTAATTGTAACTCATGGTAGGAGTACTGTACCTTTACCATTAGTTACAATACTTACAATTACCGTACACGCTAGCGAGTCGAATGCTCTATCCCTCGCAGACCTCGCAGCATTCTTATAGAGTGCGAGGTACAGAGCATTCGACTCGCTAGCGAGTACGGTAATTGTAACTCATGGTAGGAGTACTGTACCTTTACCATTAGTTACAATACTTACAATTACCGTACACGCTAGCGAGTCGAATGCTCTATCCCTCGCAGACCTCGCAGCATTCTTATAGAGTGCGAGGGACAGAGCATTCGACTCGCTAGCGAGTACGGTAAATTGTAACTCATGGTAAGAGTACTGGTATATGTCAAAAAACGTTACCCTCCTCGGATGGTTGGACAAACATTGCATTAGCGTTCGGTAACAGCAGGAAAGGAAAGATAAAGGTGCCCGTCACACATGTCGGACAAAGCAAACATAAACTGGAAGAATGGGCCGTGTAATGAGATCTCGGGTCACACAACGAACTAAGGAATAGAATCATAAGTAAAAACGTGTATGAAAGGTTTTGCCATCTACACACGAGAGCAATGAAAATGGATCACATTATCATATTCGGGTCATTATTCGAGCGTGTCAACCGCCTCACTTTTGTGGACATATTTTTGAAGAATTGGGCGTATATTTTGATGCCGTTTTTGGATATTTGTTAGATGTCCGGTAAACTTAAATACCTAACCAGAAACGAAATCGAAATCTGCAGCCACTTCTACAAAAATGTGACCACGAAAGTGATTCGGAACAAACGCCCAAATAATGACCCATTCATATTAAAATATTCATGCTTTCATAATACCTAATCCTGTCCTTTACTACTACGTGTAATTCCTACTAATCTGCAATTGTACTTTTATTTATTCTATGATCTTACTAATCATAATATAGGAAGCCCGCACGCGCAAAAAATTATCGCGTTTTTTTTTTTGAAAATTCTGTAGGATTCTGTCCTTAAATTAATTAATTGAATACTAATAAGGTGAACTTACACGGGTTACTTCGCGGCAACATGATGACAGTTGTTGTAGTCAGCAACAACAACTGTCTTACTCTAATTTGGTGTAACAGAGTGAGACATCCGTACTGTTGACGGGAAATATATTTCTCAAAAAAAGGTATGTACATGTAGCTAAATGCACCTTTAATCATTTACATAAATGTGATTACAGTCGTAATTACCAATATCTATCCATCTACTCGTAAGTATCACGTCAAATATACGTAGGAATATGCAAACCTTATTGTCAGTGGCATAGAGGCGAGTATAATGTTTTTAGGTTTTGGGAGCGTAGTACATATGGGTTACCTTTGTTTCGGCGAAATATGTTTGCCAAATGTTTCATTTCCAAACATTTCATTTGCCAACCCGCTTTGTTTTCTGTAACCGTAAATATTTCTGGATTTTATAAAAACTAACCTAACCTAACGTATACGGTTCTACACGATATGGTACTGAAATAAATTCTGGAAAATTTATATAACATTGGGTTGGCAAAATAGCCCGAAGAATAGTCAAACTTAAGTGGCAGTGGGCGGGGCACATTGCTCGCAGGACTGATGGCCGATGGGGTCAGAAGGTTCTTGAGTGGCGTCCGCGGACCGGGAGACAAGCTGTAGGTAGGCCTCCAACATGATGGAGTGACGACCTTGTAAAGATCGCGGGAACGCGGTGGATGCGAAAAGCACAAGACCGGTCTGAGTGGAGAGCCTTGGGGGAGGCCTATGTCCAGCAGTGGACGTCTTTCGGCTGACATGATGATGATGATGATGATGGATTGGCAAATGAAAAAGTTGGGAAATGATACATTTGGCAAACATATTTTTGCCAAACGGCACACTCCCACTACATATATTTATGACTTTGACTGTACAATCGTACGTAACCCGTTATCATTTCTCACGGGTATACTTTCTTTAATTGCGTTAATATGGTTTTGGGCATGCGGCAACAAATAAGCAACGTTATAAATATTCATCTTATAAGGAAACAAAATTGCTTTGACGTAATTATACCCGATTGAGCATTACGCACGACGATTTTACGGCATTTAAAGAAATACCGGTTCAAATGACGACGGTTCATTTGTTTCGCGACTTTCTAAGAATATAAATGTTAATAAAAAATGTTAAGATGTAAAGAGTGGACAAAAAAGCTACAGTGCAACCATTTTCTTAATAGCAATCGGCAATCTTCGTTTTTCTATGACACACGAGTGACAAATGTACTGTATGTTGCGAGTGCAAGCGTGATAGCGATAGCCAGCCGAACGCTCTATTAATAAGCAGCACGGCTAGCACAAGTTGCCCGCGACTTGTTTGTCGCTCGGATCTCCCTTCCGAACTAGTCCGTAACGATAGAGACGCACTGAGCGACAAGCGAGAAAATACAACTTGTGCTACCCGTGCTGGGAATACTGTACAATGTTTCTTGTTTTCTTGCTTGTTCAAACGTGATTATTATACCCCCAATGCAAAAGGAGTGATGTTATCAGTTTGACGTGTGTATCTCATGTGTATCTGTGTATATGTGTACAGTCAACAGCATAAATAAGTGATCATTTATGTACCTTGTCGCTTTCAATCGTTTCACAATTTTGTATGACATTTCAAACACGACGTTAAAGTGACAGGTACATAAATGATCACTTATTTATAATGTTGACTGTACATATATGTACTGTGTCTGTCTGTGGCAATTCAGATATAGAGGTTTATTTTGTCCCACTAAAAAAAAACTTATGTTATGTGTATTTAGAGGTCTTCTAAACCATTATAAGAAAATCACCCGTGACTGCTGAGAAAGCTGAGCTGAGCTCCAGGAGGGCTAATATGGCTGCGTTTATCCGTCATATAAAGCAGCCGTCACTCTCGTACTTATATACGTGTCAAAAAAAGACGGATGCTTTATCCACATTTTGTCACGCGATAAACGCAACCATACTAGGCCCGTATTGTGGTAACCTTTATCGCGGTGGATAATTCATCTGTCACTCCCGCACTTACAAACTGGTCAAAAAGTGACAGTCGTTTATCCACATCGAGAAACACGACCATAATAGAACCGCAGCGCTGGCAGTAAAAAATAACAAAATTGTTCCACAAATTCAATAAAACCTTGAATTTTCAAATAGCCAAAAGAGAAACGTTTGTGTAAGCACTCGTTACAATCCGTTAATGCTAAGATACGCAAAACCCAAAAACCGCTGAGTTCGACCAAGGCAACATAATTAAAAAAGTTAGACTACGCACAAAAGTTTGACTCGGAGGTATCATTCGAAAGAGTTCAGAACGTGGCGACGACTTTTTTGGAATTACTCTTCTTGTTTCTGATTGTGTTTTTTATGAGTTGCACCAGAGTTTCCAAGATACAGTGGCCGCGGGAACGCCTTGCAATAAAAAGTTATTGTTTATCGCATTATCAGGCTCTTTCATTTCGTGTGTCATTAGTGGGAGTGTAGCGGAGGTAAGTGACACTTAAATGGGAACAGAAACTACGTTGAAAGAATATTACAAGAAAAGCTTGCTCGGAACGATATCTAGCGCTTTTAAATTTGTTATTTTGTTGCTGCCTTAAGAATTTTCATCTCTGTTGTAAGCTAGGTACGAGTATGCTTTTACGGAATCAGTTAATTGGCAAGCATAAATTGAATGGCTACCTTTTAATGTTTCTCTCCCGTCTTATACGTTCTTTCCACTTTTCATTAAAGGCAAGTATTGCACATGGTTACCTAAGTTCTGTTCATTCTTACTTATCTTATATAGTAAACAACTTTCTAACCTCAAAATTAATCTTTTTTGGCTAAAACAGCTATTTTAAACAAAATAAAGCAATCACAGACAATACGTTAGCCAAGTTATGTCCATGTTTATTCTGTTTACTTTATTTACGATAAAAGAGCTGTTTTAGCCAAAAAAGGTTCATTTTGAGGTTAGAAAGTTGCTTACTATATAAGACAAGTAAGAATGAACAGACCTTATCTCAAGTTCGAAAAACTTTTGTCCGCTTTATCGTTTGTCCGAAATTTTCATTTGTCCTTTTAACTTTCCTGGATTGTTATAAAATTAACCTAACCTAACCTATCGGCTCTGTCGGTATATCTCTTTAAACATTTTGAAAAGTTAATGGGTTCAGAGAAAAAATGATTTTAGGACCAATGAAAATTTCGGACAAACGAAATAGCGGGCGAAAGTTTTTCGATAGAAACATCGATAGGTGACCATTGCGCATTTATATATTCTTTTGGAGAGGATTGATGATCAGTTTTCCTTCTGCAACGCCTTACTACAGAATGCGGACTTCTTTGTCTTTATGTTTTATGTTTTTATATGAAAAAAAAAACAGAATAAAACATACTTACGCTTACTTTCTAGACCTTAAACAAAACATGCGTCCTATTCCTCAATAGTTTCCACTTAGACATCATTACCTAAACAAGATTTTATTATTACTACATATAGTGTAAAAAAGTAGCTTTCCGTGTCTGTCTGTCTGTCTGTCTGTATATCCGATAACTCCTAAACCATGCAGCGGATTTTGATAAGGTTTTCAAGATCAGTTCGAGAGCATGTAACAAAATGTTCGATGTAATTGTTTTAGTACCTACATTAAAGAAAGAAAGAAAGAAAAAGCATTACATACATTACACGGAAGGTTCTTAATTTAAATATGATAAAGATCGCGGGAACGCGGTGGATGCGAAAAGCACAAGATCGGTCTGAGTGGAGAGCCTTGGGGGAGGCCTATGTCCAGCAGTGGACGTCTTTCGGCTGACATGATGATGATGATGAAATTCTGGTTTATGTACAGGTGTTACTTACAGATAAAACTATACTTAAGTGGATTTGTATTGTAGTTTATGTATTTTCAAGCTGTCTGATTATGAATTGACTGGATTTATTATATTATGCCATGTTTTTTGGTTCTCTAAAATATTATGATCAAAAATTTCAAAAATATTGTACGGTCACGGACTTTAATTCATGAATCACTATAAAACCTTGTCGCATGAAACCAACGATTAATTCCGATATAATAACTATCTCGTCACTTGATGCTGTTATTATGACAAGGTTCTATGGTGGATCAACATGTAAAGTCCGTGATGGTACGCAGTTATAAGGACTTAATTGAGACAATATTAACTGCTTGTATTTTTAATTGTGTTCTTAATTCACACCATAACTAATACTATTACAGTAAAAACAAAGTCAATGACGCCTCTGGCAATTTTCACTTGCTCATAAAAAACAAGTATAAACTTTCAAATTTTACGTAAAAGCACAAAGTGATGCTATCGCTAAGATAAAAAGTGAGGAGTATTTTAAATTCGTGACAATTCTCCATAACCTAAAAATGTCAAGAATAAACCAAGAAGAACCTACAAATAATCGTAATATGTCCAAAGCGTGGACAGAGTTCTTTGTCCATGTCAACCCAAAAAAATTCTAGCTGGAGTCTTTTGTGCCGCAAAGCCTGTTGTATGGCGCAAAAAGACTGAGCAGGTCGCCAACGCTGAGCATAATTAATGTAGGGTGGAAGTGTAAAGGGCAAAGGGACACCAAACGCGGAGCGTTGCGCGACTTTATTACACGACTGCCCCAAAAAAGGAGTGTAATGTTTTCAGGGTTCATGTTTGTGTGTATGTTTGTGAGTTTCTTTATTCCACTAAAACTTCTAAATCCCTTGACCGATTTAGATGTGTGAGGTATCGTTAGAATCCTTACGTCATCCCGGGTGACATAGGATACCTAAACTGTTAAAATTGAAATAACAACAATGGCAAAATGTCAATTATTAATATATGTAAGTATATCGACGACAGTATAAAAAATGCAGTCGGGTTTTTAAAGCTTGCTTTTCATATATTTATGGAAATATTGAAATTCATCATCATCATCATTTCAGCCATAGGTCGTCCACTGCTGAACATAGGCCTCTCCCAAAGATTTCCACCTCACCCGGTTGGAAGCGGCCTGCATCCAGCGGGTCCCCGCGGACTTGACCAAATCGTCCGTCCATCTCGCGGGGGTCGCCCTACGCTGCGCTTACCGGTACGTGGTCTCCACTCGAGAACTCTACTGCCCCAACGGCCATCAGTCCTTCGAGCAATGTGGCCTGCCCATTGCCACTTCAGCCTGCTAACCCGATTGGCTATGTTGTTGTGTAATATTGAACTTATGTTATAAGAATACAGATTATTAGTGTCTGGTTTACAAATTAGAATAGCTTAAGTATGTTACTAACTCTACCTGTTTTTTGTCTTTTTAACTAGAAATTCAAGTAAAAATTTACTTTACTATTTCATAAAATCCACACAGAGCAAATTTTTTTTTTTCTTCCAATATAAAGTGTACAACATTTTTTGTAGGTAAGTATCTCATTAAATTCCATGTTTTTCTTCATTTTAGTTCAAATTAAATCCTATCACAGTTTTTTGTGTTTGATTTGCTGGTTAAATCATAGAAGAAAACATCCAATACTGAGGAACCCAGGATTTGAAAATGGGACCGTTAGCTTCGTAGGTAGGATCATTACTAACCAGTAGGCTTATTGCCTAACGCACTCGGAATCGCAATCGTTTTCATTTTGACAGTCCGAAGGCGAGCGTGCTAACAAAATGAAAACAATCGTTCCACTTTGTAATTGATCGCGATTGCGAGTGCGGTAAGCAATAATAGGCAGGCAGGGCCTCTATTCAACACGGTAAAAACCGACTCGATTTTGACCTGTCATCGTATTTTCAACGTTTTAATAGCTCTTATTTACTTGACAGTAATGGCGGCCGAGTTTAAAACAAACAAATAGGTCGAATACGATTTGTATTTTACCGCCTAGAATAGAGGTGCTTGCTAACGTGTCCTCGAACGTTTTGTTTGCATTCATTGGCTCTGTAATCTAAGCTACCTATATATCCAAGGCTACCTATATATGAGATCCAATCGATTATAGTGGTAGGTAATCAATTGAATCTTACAGTGAACTAGGACTACAGAGCTCTTATGTGAACTACTCGCTCACAGTGTAAACAGACCTTAAGAAAATAACACCACCGCCTTTGGTGTGCTCCTGTGTTCGTTTGAGACCATATTCGTAAAGTAATTGATTGGTCGTTAACGTCGACACATGCGACGTCTCAATTTATCAAATACGAACTTTTATTATTCCATGAATGAACAAATACGTTGGTTGTAACCCTTGACAAAAAAGAGGAGGGTTGTTAGTTTAACGTCTGTATTTGTGGGTCTGAGTATCTGTTGGTCTAAGATCCGAATAGGAGACGATTTGCACCGGGCTGTTTATTAAAAAGTTAAAGTTAAAGTATTTCATATCAAATTTAATACGCTAAATAATATGTGGCGAATAGGTAGGCTGAAAAATGTCAGTCCAGTACTTATATCATTAAAAAAAAAAGATTTTTTTTAATTGCAAGTGCTTGTTTAATATACAAATTACATACTAATCGAAAGTATGAAGTCTATAGAATATGCAAACGTTAGGTTTGGTGCAAATTATTAGTACCGACTTACCTGTTTATACCTGCCTACCCAATAGTTTGACGGGGAAAAAATAGCCTAACCTAAACCTAACCTAACCTAACCTAACGTTTGCATATTCTATAGGCTTCATACTTTCGATTGGTATGTAATTTGGCTATTAAAACAAAGTTAATTTTTAAATTTTTAATTAACATGTACTGGACTGAAATTTTTCAGCCTACCTTATCGCCATATATTACTTAGCATATTAAATTTGGTATAAAATACTTTTTATCGAATAAACAGCCCAGTGCAAATCGTTTCCTATTCGGATCTCTTACCTAATTCTGTTTTGTTAGTAATAAGGTTGATTTGGCTACAGGAGTTTTATCTGAGATACTGCCTGTTGGATTAGGAGGGCAGAGCTAGGTTCCATAACATCATAGACTGTGTGTCCGTTTGGTAGGAGAGGTGGTGACACTATTCGTCTTCGATACGCACTGCCCTGCACAAGCACTCCTTATCTCCACCTCATCCTCAACTCCAACCTCAGCCATACTGCGATTCAGTGGACAGTGGACAAGTAACAGCGTACAGTACAGTACAAGTCGACACACGTAAAAAGAGCCCTGAGCGACCTACCTGCGCAGTGAGCAAATTACAGACCAAATTGGTGGGCGCGGCGGGGGGAGCGTAAACCACTTCGCTTTGCTGCCACGCTATTGGTTCCCAGTAATACACTCTTATCTATGATTGGTTTGTCAGTAGACAACATGCGCAAACTTATCCCCTCTACTAGCCGCTCGGAGCTTTTTTTAAGTGTGGTAGACCACGTGACCTTTCGTATCACGTCATCTACCAGTGACGCGATTGGTTTAAAAACGAATCGAATAGAAACGTTAGTTAGCGTAGTGGATCTTGGCAGGGCCCTCTGTAGTGTAAACCGATCGGACAGTGGCGAGTCAAGTTGCCAGTGGATCCAAATAGAATCCACTGTCCTTGCCACTGTACTGGCGGCTGTCCTTAACCAATGCAAATCGGGCTTAAGAGGATGATCGAGAGATAATGAATGCTATAAAATTAAGTTTGTTTGTTGGTTCCGTATCCTAAAAGTGGCAACGAGACCTGATTAATAAGCCTCCACACTTCGTCCGTCCGTTTGTCAGCGGGCTTTATCTCATGAATCGTAATAGATAGAAAGTTGAAATTTTCAGTTTGTATTTCTATTGCGGATATAAAAACAAATAATAAAAAAAATATTAGAGGGCATCCGACTCGCACATAGCCATGTTCTTTTTAATAAAGCGATGTAGTAACATAGTTGGAACAACATCAAAAACAAGATAGACTTATTGCATTTTATTATATTATAACCTATCGGAGAGCGTGCCTCGATAACGATGTGAAGTGCTCCGGTGTGGATGACACGTAATAAAGTTCCGGGCACAAATTGACAGCGTCACTAGGTACACTATTGAGGAGGGAAATAAATATGTTATGATCCCATATGGTGGAACCATAAAGATTTCCATGCATAATTTGACCGAAGAGTTATTTATTTATCCCGGAAAAAAGTCAACTTTGAGAATAGTTTTTTTTAATAGATAGAGTGATTCAAGAGGAAGGTTTTTATGTATAATAAGTTTTGGATTACGTACAGGTATTACAGAAAACTGGCATAAACCGAAGCGAAGCGAGGGCGGGTCACTAGTTATTTATACAGCGTTACCGGAAATTCGATACATTCCCTTGGAGGGGTAAAGGAAGAGCTCATTTGCGATAAATTTCGTCATATTATATCTTAGTTTTCTGCAAAGTTAACTACCATTAGGTTAGAAATGTAATTACCTCAGAAACTAATCACTTTCGACTAGGGTATCATAAGACAAAATCTATCGTAAATGATCTCTACTTTTACCCTCCAAGGGAATATATATCGAATTTCCTATAATCCTATATATAACTAATGTTTTCCCTCGACTTTGTACGCACAAACTTCTTCTTCCTTTTTCAATAATGGCGGCCCACCGCGGTATTTCGAAGTGATTTCGCCAGTGTCAAGTTAGTAGAGTAAATCAGTATAATATTATCAAAAGTACAAAGCCTCTTTCAATCGGCCATCTTTTAAGCTTCCCTCCCCGAAGATTACCGGAAGATCTCGCTCACACTTGTTAATTATAGTTTCCTCTTGAAGTATGGCGATTAGCCACTTTCAGTGTTGTACAGTAACACACCGTTAGCGTTATCATTGACCATAACCAGGGCCCTGCACGTGCCCTACATCTACGACGTTCATATATAACACTCTGACAGAGAAGTATATTCGGAAAAAAATACCCTTTGTTAGCACATAACGTAATGGCAAAATTTAAGCTGACATTGGAGCAATAATCGACACTAAACTCTTAATTCAAAGATCATACGGTCATAAATTGAGTGTTACAAAACAAATGAATAACCCTTATCTTCTGTAAAATAAGAATCAGTGTCGATCATTAGTCCTTGTCGATTACTGAGGGCCCTACCCAGATGCATTGCGCTAACTGACGTTTCTATTCGTTTCGTTTTAAACCAATCGCGTCACTGGTAGATCACGTGACTTTTCGTATCACGTCATCTACCAGTGACGCGATTGGTTTAAAAACGAATCGAATAGAAACGCTAGTTAGCGTAGTGCATCTTGGCAGGGCCCTCTGGTTCCATTACGTTAGGATATTTTCTAATCCAAGCATGGACCATCGGTGTGGTGAATTGTTTCAAAATGATTTAGCCGTGAAAGTGTGATTGAAAGACGAACATTCAAACGTTTTCACTGATTTTCACTTTTACTTGTATACTAGCGACCCGCTCTCGCTTCGCTTCGGTTTAGGTGAGTTTTCTGTAACACCCGTACATAAACTATAATTTATTATACACAAAAAATTTCCTCTTGAATTACTCTATCTATTGCTGAAAACTACATTAAAATCCGTTGCGAAGTTTGAAAGATCTTAGCGTACATACTGAGGGACAGACGGCGGGAAGCGACTTTGTTTTATAACATCTACGAATTTGTGATCCATTTCAAGAAAAATAGGCTTGAAGTCGTCAATGTCATTAGAGATGCCAAATCATTGGTAAATTATAGGAGACTCAACCTTATTGTTGTAGAATATCAGAATGACTTTGGACCTAAGGTGGGTCCCAAATGTAGGTATGTATAAGAAGATGATGTAGTAAGTGGTAAGTATTAAGAAAGTAGGAGTAGTAGAATCCAAAATCCTTAATCAAATAAATAATTAACCTAGTAAAACGACTATACAAAACAAAATTAAGGTGACGTTACAATAGGGATGTTGCGGCCGTTTCGCCGCGTTAGAAACGGCCATGAATCGCTGAAAGCTGCGGTCACAGGTTCCGGCTTCCGTCCGGCGAAATCGAAGTCGAAAACCACACTAACCTTGTCGTATTCCATCGCTACAGTGGAAGCTCACGAGCGAGAAGGATAGGGGAATCGGAGTTTCGAATGTGGTGTTTGTTGGCTGGCAGGGCTCGCGGCCGGGCCGCGCCGCGGTAGTGTCGCGCTGTCCACCGACCGCGTCGCACGCTGTCTGGCAGGGCCATTACGTTCCCGCACTTTACGTCGCGAATTTTCCATGCGCTGGTGACATATGCCTTGCTAGTTTACGGATGTGTGTGAAAATGGTATGTTGTTTTTTTTAAATTATTTAGATGTTAAATTAATTGGTTTTAATTGCTATACGCGTGTATATCATAGTGGTTTGAAAATATAAAGTTTTAATTAAGTTTCTAATTAAAAATTGTTGTATCGACTGCGTTTTTCCTAGACAATATGCTTAGCAAAATTGGAATCTGAACTTTTATCGTTTTTTTAATTTTAGTGTATGTTCTTTTTACTTTGACTATTTAATTTTACTATATGCTTGTTTCTAGAGGACAGGGGCATCTTAGAATCGGTTCTGAAAATTCCCCAAAACTATAAAAATATAATAAACTAGCTTTTGCCTGCGACTCCGTCTATGCAGAATTCGCATAATATCGATATTTCTATAGAAACTGTCCGATTCGGCATAAAAATTACCCTATGTCCTTCTTTGGATGCACACTATCTCTTTACAAAATGAAATATTACTAACCTATAGTATAAACAAAGTTTCGTCTTCACACTAAGAAACAGTTCGATGGAATATTCCGCGAAATGGTAAAGGTAAGTAAGTATGCTATCAAATTATTCTGTCACTGAAGTATTTCATTACTTTTTAGCGGCGGCGGTAATCTTAAATTAACGGGGTCTTATGTCTCCTATCCTACGTTTATATTGGAATAAGGTAAATTGGTAACCATTTTAAATGGTAGGGTTTGTGTTTTACTGTTTAATTAATTTAATTGTGTTGAGGATGGCAGCGGTACGTGTAAATGCTAATTATGTAGTTATTTTAAGGGTTATAATTTTATAAATTTGTAATACTGATGTGAAATTTTAATTTTGAATATAAAATTCCTTAATTATGTACCTCGTATTAAAGAAGAGCTGCAAAAACAATCCATACACATCTTTTGCTACTAATTATAAATGAGTATATTATTTATTTGTGAAAAATATTCACAAATAAGTATAGTCCTATTTAAACACATTATTTTGGAAATAGAAAAATGTGTTAGGTACTATTTAGCCTACCTCTACCTGCCTAGGTGTAGGTAGCTTGAAGAGTTTAAGTACCTATACCTATATTGAGCTAGCAAACTTCATCTTCGGGCTTATGGTCACTTATATGGGCCTGAAACACAGGGAATCCTAGCGCAGGA
The DNA here is from genome assembly GCA_946894065.1 of Acleris literana. Classification (NCBI taxonomy): domain Eukaryota; kingdom Metazoa; phylum Arthropoda; class Insecta; order Lepidoptera; family Tortricidae; genus Acleris; species Acleris literana. Next base: position 14,768,886 of record OX335684.1, on the reverse strand, counting down.
CCCAAAACCATTGTTTTGCCTTAAGTTAAGTTTTTCTGAATAAACATTTTCATATTTCATTTTCATTTTCATATTATACCTAGGGATGTGCGTTTCTAAAAATCTGAGAATATCATTTCATGACCAGTGCGTTTCTTGGAAACTTTGCATCGCTGCTGGTTAGAAATCAATCTATGTAAGTCAAAATTTCCTTAATCACAGTTTGACAAAAAAGCAGACTTGTACGTGTACCTATTAAGAAAATTTTGAACATATTTTAAAAGGACTAATTTAAGCCGTTTGTTATTACACTTGGCAAAGTCTTTGATACCTTTATTTGGGACTTGAAAATGCGATTGTTATTTTACTTACTACACTACGCTTCGCTGCGTATACTATGTGTAAAGATTGACTGATAATGAACCCCCTTGGAAAGAAAATGGATACTTCCGTTTGTTCCGACTAGTTAAAATAGAGTAAGAAAATGAAATTTCATGCTAGAAAAGAATCAATATTATTCATAAAATTATAAATTCACTTTACTTTCTTCACTTTGAAGCATAAATTCTCGTATTCTTACAGTATATTTAAACTACTTAACATAACGCACTGCCAGATCAATACAGCATTAACTCAAAATACGACTACATTTTAAAATCGACTCTATTACATTTCCTATGAACTTGAAACGAAACAAGCTAGTTTTTTGAAATGATACTGTGTTGATCTGGCAGTGCGATTACTAAAAGTGCCTGTTTCCCGTTTTCTTTGCAGGGGGGTGTATTAGTCCATGCGGTACATTTTAATTGTAAAAAAATGTACTGAGTGAATTAATATTTGTAGTTTACTAAGTTTCGAGAAACGGATCCGATAAAGGAAGCGATAGCCCTTACAGCACAGAATGATACGACCATGCAGGTTAAATGTCATTGAAAATGAACCTTAATCCCTTAACTCAAAAATCACCAAAAGACCAATTAAAACAAACCTTAAAAACAAAACAATACGAGTCATAATAAAATATAATAAAAATAAAAATAAAAATAAAATAAAAATAAAAAAGCCTTTTATTTCATGCAAACCAAATAACGCTTAAATATAATTTAAATAAATTACGTTTTTTTTTCTAATCCTATAGTGTTACTTTTTGTACTTTGTGCTAGATATATTTTATTTAAGGAAGGAATAATTTGCTATACTGTTATATTACTTAATACTAATTAAAAAAATATTTATATCAAAAAAAGTCTGCAGGAACCCCTCCGTAGGTGAAGGCCTCCTCCAAAGATGCCCAATTAACTCTATCTCTGGCTGCTTGCATCCAGCTTGGACCAGCCGTTTTTGCTATTTCATCTTCCCATCTCAAAATAGGTCTTCCTCTTCCGCGTTTCCCGCATGGGCCTTTCCACGATGTCGCCCTTATAATACGAGTCATATTATCTATTAATTAGTAAGATTCAATAAGATTCAAAATCATTCTTACCTTGATGTTTAGTTCGGTGCAAAAGAGGACGTGTGCCCTTGACAAATATAAAGACTAATTTTGGATAATATCTCATCCCACAGGCATAATAAAACCCGCGTTAGAAACTGCTGAATAGCCTCAGAGGGGAAGTAAGGCTGCCCATTAAACAACCACTTAACCTCGTAGTAGACCCTTGTACAGCCAACCAATTTGATTTCTGGGCCACTATGGATTTTTTCAAAGTAACGTTGTAAACCAAATCATAGGAAGTCTCACGTGTTTGTTGTCAACGTCACTAACATAGTCCATAGTCGCCTAGAAATTAAATTGGTTGATTGTACCTAGACGGCCAGTGTCTTTATTCCACTTAGGTTATTGCTATCTTGCTTCGATATTCAATTCTAATTTTAATGGCTTTCACTCTTTTAAGGTGTATTCTGCCAATTTCAAGTTATGTATAGACACTCCCATGGACTTATTAGAGAAGTAAGTCCATGGGTATTACACGCGAGGACAATTGGTTCAGTACCGTTTGATAATCAAAATTTCGTAACCAGGTACAGAATTACATTAAATTTAAAGGTGGTTACGAAATTTTGGTTACCGAACGGTACTAAACCGGACAATTAAATAAATAATAAATAAATAAACAAATGACAGAGGACAATCTCACACCAATTGACCTAATCCGGAAATAAGCTCTAGGTTTAGGAGAAATAAGTACATAGAAAACATCCAAGACTCAGAAACAAATACTCGCGCTTAGCACACAAATATTTGCCCATAGCGGGAATCGAACCCGGGCCCACTAGCTTCGAAGGCAGGGTAACTACCAACTAATCCAATACAATTGTTTGGTAATAGAGTATTTTCTCTTGTGGACTCAACAGTACCCTTACCATGAGTTACAATAACAGTACTCGCTAGCGAGTCGAATGCTCTGCCCCTCACAATATAGTCTTATAGAGTGCCAGGGACCGAGGATTCGACTCGCTAGCGAGTAGGTACTGTAATCGTGCCTAAACGGGTTCTGTCAAGTCCTTAGATATCGTAATCTTCGCTGTCGGGATAATACAAACGCTGGAGTAAATAGCAAAGAGGCATTACATCTTCGGCTTTTAGGTAACAAATATGCAGTCTAAGGATTGCAGTCTTGAGATTATAGCCTTATCATAGCAAATTTCTTCGTGTCTTAGATCCCATTTACCATGTGGTTCGTGTGCTTGTTTGTTCTCCATCTCGTAAAAAAAACTACGAACTGAGAGCGAAGGCAACCAGGGCCTCTCTTCTAGGCGGTAATAAGTTGCCGACTGTATTTTTTTTTCAGTCGTTATATTTATTTATTTATATTTATTTATTTATTTATTATTTACAGAGTCAATAAGAGGCTTACAGTGTAGACCAAGGCACCTCTCACTTTAATTTATTAAGAACACACACCAAGATAAAAGAAAAATAGAGATAACAAAATAATAATATCTAAGTAACAAATATAGAAAAACAAAAATTAATTAATTAAGTAAAAATATTAAAAAGTTAGGTGGCTAAGAATGTATAAATTTTAGCTAAAAGGGAGTGCCAATTGCCAGCTAGCACGTCGGTATCCCGCAGCTGCTTATCAAGAACAAACAAATGAGCTCCAACACGGTGGGTCTACGTTAAGTACAGTGTAGATTTTGTCTCCAGCTTTTGCCTTCATCATCAGATCAGCTCCATGTTATAATAGTATTGCATTGTCATCCAATTTACACATGTATGCAAATTTTCAGCTTCATCGTTAATCGGGAAGTGGGTCAAATTTAACTTGCAAGATTTGACCCGTACATACATTAAGTTAAATAAATGCTTGTAAAAACCATATCGTCGACGTGTTATAGTATTGTTTTTAACTCAACCGCCATTATTGTCAAGTAAATAAGAGCTATCAAAACGTTGACAATACGATAACAGGTCAAACACGATACGGTTTTTACCGCGTTAAATAGAAAAGACGTAGAAATGACGTTGTAAAGGTGTTAAAAAACATCAGTAAAATGGTGGGTTTCGCATTGATTGTTTGATGTGACATTTTGTTATATGACATATTTTGCCATTTTCTCCTTTGTTGGAATAAAAACAATTGCAAGTTAAGCTTGAGGATGCCTGCAGGAAATTAAACTACTTTACGTAGATTACATCCGTTTTAGAACTCCGTCCCAAAGGGTGTCCACGGAACCTTGTTACTAAGTCTACGCCGTTTTAAGATAGGATTTAAGTTTAAAGGGTAAAAGGTAAACGGTTGTTTTTTTTACTAAATATATCCGGAATACATATATGTGGCATTATCTATGAAAACCTTATTGTCGATGGCGCTTACGCCGCGCTGCGTCACGCGACGTTGTAGGTATTTATATCGGAGCATCGTTAATAATGACGGAAGTGACATCGACAATAAGGTCTCTTTTCATTGATAACGTCTCATATAGGCTTTGTCACCTGGAATTCAGGTGACGAAGCCTATCTATTACTCCCGCTTTTTCGAAACGGAATAAAGCCGATCACTAACAGGCACTCTAACGTTGAAATGGATTTTATTGGAGTTGAAATTAATCCGACGAAGCAAAGTGGAAGCAAATCCTATCAAAAAAGTAAAAAAAAACCGGATTGCAGCTTTTGATATTGTCGTCTTTATAATATATGAGAATAACCAAGAATAAAATCTTTCGTAAATCCGTCATACTTGCATTTTTTTAAATTCAAACGCTCAGTAACTCTCAATCGCGCAATGTAACAAAACCAAACGAGCCAATTAACAATGATTACTTCAAAATCACGAGCTTTTGAAGATGAAATGATCTTTTGAATGATTTACTTAATCATTACTTTCATATTTAAGTTTAAGTACAAATAAGTACGGTCACAGACGTTAATTTGCTACCCATTTCAAAAAAAATCTGCTTGAAGATGTCATTGTCAATGGAGATGCCAAGTCATTTGTAATTGATAGGAAACTCAACCTTATTGCTGTAGAATGTCAGATTGACTTTAAAACTAAGGTGGGTCACAAATTAAATTCCTTGACTGTACCTATATCGCATTCATTCTTACTTGTCTAATACATTATAGTAAACCACTTTCTAACATCATAATGAACCTTTTTTTGGGTAAAACGGCTCATTAAACATTTTGGACATCACTTGGCCAATGTATTGTCTATGATTGCTTTATTTTAATTAAAATAGAGGTTCTAGCCAAAAAAGTTTTATTTTGAGGTTAGAACGTTGTTTGCTATATTAGGGCCGTATTAATAAACTCATCTTGGCCGAGATGCCGGTCATAAGATACGTCAAAGTAAACGTCAAACCATAGAACACTGTCATTTTTGACGCATCTCGAGACGAGCATTTGAGTTGAGATTAGTTTATTAATACGGCCCTTAGACGAGTAAGAACGAACGCGGTATATTTATAATTCGTTTTTTTTTAAATAAAAACACACTCGATGAAACTTAGAGCGATTGCGAAAAAAATAATAACAACGGATACAACGTACAACAGTAAAAATTAAAAAGCAATACGAGTAAGTACAAATACATGTACTAAATAAGATAAATAAACGAATATCGAGTTACTGAACTAATGATGTGTAACGTATGCATAGATGCCAAGGTAGTTAACTAAGCTTTTGTTTGAGAAAATGCATTCAATTCAAACTTTCCACGATTCTCCAACTACAGACGTATTATTGAACGGATGTGCATTTTCTAAAGATCTAACTTTACTTGTACATTAAAGATGAAGTAGTGTGGGGGAAACCGGTAAGCTCCCCAAGCTCAAGGAAAGCGTCCGAAAGCTTTGAATTTCAAGACGCTCGTAGCGAGCTTTTTCTTCGCGCGACTCCCTAAGCTCGCTTGAAATATTATTTCACATACTAAATCAGTGAATCTTCTTACGAGTAATTTAATCCAACTTCTCAAGTGCAAAGCACAATTTAAGTTTAGAACTAACGCGACGGTTTTTTTTAATTAACTCTTCGGGCTTTGTGAACCGAATTCAATGCGTTTTTTATTGGAAATTGTATTCCTGATGTCATTTTATTTTAGGTTACAGTTTCAGTCAGGTGTATTGTTTTTTTTTATTTTGTTTTAATTGATATAGCAATATAAACTAGTAAAAGCGAATGACTATTTCAAAGACTCGCAAGCAATGTGTTTATATTTTGTTTGCTACTGTATTTAAAAACTAGATTTTGCTTGTGGCTTCGTCCACATAGAGATATTTTATCGGCTCGGTATAGGTGAAAATCTTAAGTAAATGACATCTTGCATGTTGTTGTAACACATCTGTATAGACCGTTCGACATTCCATATTTGAAATTTGACGGCAATTCCATTTGAGTTTTGTACACAACTACATGCAAGAGGTCATTTACTTAAGTTTTTTTACCTATAATTGTTTAGTTTTCTTTAATTTCAAGTTTTGAACATAGCTGCCTGTCCCTTATTAAGAGTAAAGTGGAAATATATTGATATATTAATCTAATCTATTAGTAAACACTTCTCTTCTTTCCAAAAAACAAAGGCAACCTGTCAGCAACTGATAAACGTACTTCACAAGTTGGAGAGACCCTTGAAGAAGAACAAGTCTCAAGATTGTTTTGATCTTATTGAATCCTATCAGATCCAATGGTCGTCTTTGAAATATTCCAAGGGTGAAAAATAAAAAAATCCAACCTTTATTTTTCCTTGGCTCAATACGTCATAAAACTGGCAATGAGCAGATATTAAACGCTTATAACGGTTATTTCATTGATACTCGTATGGGCGTAAATTTAAAGTACTACCTAATGATGCAAACAACCAAAAATATTCCTAAACGTAGTAAAAATAAAAATATTTTCGCAAAACTATGAAAACGTTTTATTACAAGGTCTCTAGTCTACTCGGTAAAAGCATATTGCTTTTGACATCTTACCGTTCTTTTTTTAACTTGGCCGACATTCAAATAAAATCAAATCAAAATTATTTATTGCGTGATTAGGGCTTTTTGTTGAGGTAACGCTGGCCGTAACGCTGGCCGTTTTTATGAGAGATGTCAATGTCGTTGTATTCCTTTTTTAAATTTTATTGTTCTGTCGAGGTTCTGTCAATAATGTGCCTAATGGACAAGGTGACAATCGCATTTTCCCTATAGCAAATATATAAATTATATAAGTTCATAAGTTCTCCATATCCTAACTCACAGCACAGATAGCACAAGTTGTTTTTTCTCGCTTGTCGCTCAGTGCGTCTCTATCGTTACATACCAGATCGAAAGGGAGATCCGAGCGACAAACAAGTCGCGGACAGAGGTGCAGAGGTATACAATATTATCTCAGGTCTGATTCTAGTCGTCAAGTATCGTAAATTTGTTAAAAACAATAAGTTTTTACCGGAACTCTTGTTGCTTATTACCTAGTATTAATAAATAAAATAGGAAGAATGGTGTAAACAATTTAGAAATACATTGTTCTTAACGCTTCGGGAATTGGAAATGCTTAATTAAACCTTTGTTGGGAACCGGAAAATTTTGCTAAAAAACAAGGGCACGCTATTCGGTGACAAAGCTCAATTTGTACGTTGTGTTTTAGTTACAATAACGTACCATTAAAAGTTTGAACTGTACATAGTTAATGGACTTCCTGTACCTAAGTGTTTAATTGCATTGAGGTGTTTTGACGTACAAGTGAAATTTTTATCAGAGGTTTAAGTTTTTTTTGTATGTTTGTGTTTTATTGTATTTTATTTACAATCTTAAAAAAATAGGGACAGAAAGGAAAGGGTTATTAAGAGTTAAGGTGAAGGATTACTTGTTCAAATACCTAATAAACAAATTTTGCAGCATCTGAACCTGGTTTGCTAAGATGGACTGAAACAGTCAAATGTTCATTGTATTCAAATCATTCAAATTGAGTTGGACAAGCAATCCTTCCCTCTTGATTTAAGTCCGGATACATTCCACTAACAGATGATATATAATGTATACATTGGTTTCTCGAAAACGGCTTCAACAATTTTAATAACAAGTGTAATAAAATGCAAGCTTTAATACCCGACTGTATTTTTGTATATTAGGCCATGATTACACCTGTAAGTTATTACGTAAGTTTTGAGATGTAACTATGGGCAAGAGTGGCAAATATCTGCATCTCTCTCTTGCATATAGCTTTGTTTCAAAACTTACGTAATAACTTACAGGCCGCCTTAAATCGTCTACGTAACTATACTTTTAAAAAATCCGCCATTTTGATTTCCAATAATTTTAATATAGCCCATGACACTGTAGTGCAATGGTTAAGGCGAATCTAACCATGTATAATTTATTAATATCAGTTTAGCCGTTTAGTAGTTACAAGGGAACATAGAGTCGGACATACATACACGTCAAACCATAACCCTCCTTTTGGGCTTGGCCGTAGTCGGGTAAAAATAACGGTCCGGCTTTTTTGGGGCTAGAAAATCGATTGCTCGAAGAAAAAATGGTTTTTAAATAGCCTATTGTCAACGTTATTAGTCTTATTAGCTATCTATATTTTTACTGTAATGTAATAGCGGCTGAGTTAAAAACAATACGAACATGTGTCGAAAGCAATTAGATTGGCTTTCAGCTTACGTATTCACTCGTTAGGTACTTTAATCTACTAACTAAACACTCTCAACTTATTACATAACTTAAAACCGTTTCCATTCGTTTAATTTCCAATTGAAGTCAAAGGGAATGTTGAAACGAGCTCCCACATTTTGTACAAATCTCCATATACGTTACAAAGGAACAACATTTGTGTTGGGCGCATTGAAGACGTTTTCAAACAGAATCCTCTTTGAATTTCCACGATCTCGAGCTCAGATGTATTGAAACCAATATTTCGATACGTATGCTCTCCTTACTCGAAGTCAAAAGGAATATTAGCAGTATAGTAGCAGTACATTCGTGGTCACATTCGCATTGATTGGGAATTTTGAAGAGGACTCAAGGCTTCGTGCTTCTGGTGTGTTATTCTCTCAAAAAACGGCGGCCGGTCGAACGGACGAGCGAATAAAAGCGGCGAGTTTAAGTAGTCCAGTCCGACCGAACAAAACACATTGTTCGGTCGGACGGGACTACTTAAACTCGCCGCTTGGACCTTCACTCGAGCGAACGATCACCTTTGCTTATTGAGAGAATCACCACCCTGAACATGTTTAGATCCGTACTCAGAGCTAGATATCTCATTCATGCATATACATTACGCAGTTTATATATATGCTTTGCGTTAATATCGCTAACATTCCAAAGCCTTTACATATTGAATATTAATTTTTGAAATAGCAAATGTGGGGAAGTAGTAAAAGAGATTATTTAATACTGTCTAAAACGCCTGAGTCTGAAAAGCTGCCGAAAGTTAGGGAAGACTTCAAGGAGCGTAACGCGACAGTTTTTATCCCCTCTGTCCATGAAAAGCAATGTTTTTGATCTGTAGTCGTACATCCTGAACGTTGTACTAGCCAAAGGCTGGGCTTTGAAGCCTATTATTGCATTATTTTCACAGTCAATCTGTTATGACAATACTATTTTATCATTTGGTCTATGTGTTTGTTCTCAACATAAAAAAAAAACATTCAAGACAAGTTCATATTCTGCATGTAGGTATAAAACTTGTTTATTCTTACTAGTAGTATACATTATTGTATTTGTTAAATTGCTCCATCGTCACGAACCAGCGCTTCAACCAATTGATTTGGAATTCGGAACAGAGGCGGTTTTTTTTTGCTGCAAGCTTTTAACCCTGCACAAGTCCTGCTACTTATCACTAAATAAATTTTTCAACTACCTTTGCTATGAAGCTGATGCTACATTTTCCGAAAAATTCAAAATTGGAAAACACAGACCATAACTGTCACCGTTACGTGAATGTAGTGTCTATTCTGTGGCAGTGACGTCACTCGCACACAGGACGTTCATATTAGTTGAGTTATGCCTGCGATAGCGGGATGTTTTATGAAACGCGCAGGAATCTACGCGTCGTGATATTGGCGTTCTTTCACGCACGTGAACACGCTTTGCCTTAGGAATTTCTTTGTGAGCCTACAATATTATTATTCTTACCGGCATACTCAGACACATTTTAGACACAATTAATTGTTCCGTTTTCAAATTTGGTTCTGAATAAGCGTCACCAAGGAACGACTTAAGGTTGGCACAGACATAACCGCTCGGCACTGGATCAACTCAAAGTGAGATATTGAAAAGTGAGCTTAGATTTGCACCTTAGTACGATACATTTTTCAGTGGACAAAATTCACAATTAAAAATGTTTTTCAGTAAATTGGAAACATGAGGGCCCATTTACACGTCGGTAATATGGAGTGAATCTTCTAGCGCTTCAGACAAGACCAACATTGCGGAGAAGAAGGGCCGCGCCGCAAGAAACTCCAGCAGAAGGTAATTTTTTCCAATCATAAAATACAATAATACTTACTTAAAAGTAAATCACCTGTCACATTACAAGGTAAAAAAGTAATAAATAATTATTTTAAAACTAACACAAATAAAATCATTTCAAATGTAACCTCAACAACAATAAATTAAAAATAGTGAATAGGAGAACAACATGACGAGGTCTCTACGTCAGGAACTATAATTAAAATATCTAACTGGAAAACAGCCCTTGCAAGCGTGAACAGACCGGACCCCACAGACAGCACCTGTTCACGAGTATGACGCGTATCTCAGCCATCGCCTCCCTCAACCATGTGTTGACGACGTGTTGTTTTCACTTTAACTTTTTAAAATGTATCGTATTAGCACAAATCAAAGCTCATTTTTCAATGTTTCACTTTAAGCCGGTCCGGTGCCGAGCGGTTTTGTCTACGCCAAACTTTAATCATTCACTAACTGACTCAGAGTGTGGCCGTTACACTCAACGTGTGATATAATCTGAGTGAATCGTTGAAGTTGTAAGTAGTCAGCACAAAAGGCATTGGGTAAATTTGTTTGAAGAATATTGTCATTTGGCCGCTCACCTTGAAAATGTATGAATTTTACAAATGAAAATACTTTTACCCAAACCCCTTTCTAAGAAAACCTGTCGAAAATCTAAAGCGAATGATGTTAGTTTCCGTTGAATTTTTATACCACGCTCTAGCTTTATTTTGGAAGAGAGCCTTAAAAGAACATCAATATAAACGTTTAAAAATAATTCATTGCACTGTCTACGATGAGCGAACTCGCCTGTTACGATACTATCATTTGTATTTACAATTAATTACTTACATTTTTTAAGTGTGTCTCTAATACATTTTCATAGGTCTATGTGGATTACGGAGAGTAGACTGGCCAAAAATAACAGGTAGGTTTTAGGTTCTATTAGTCCTTCAGAGGGCCCGAAGGGTAAAAATAACCGAGAAATAGAAGCTCCGCGAAAGCGGAGCTCCGTCGACTTCGTTAGGTTCTACTAAAATGCCCAGGTAAACTAATAGGTGAACAACGGGTAGATAATGATCCCTCTAAAACAGTTTTATTCCAAAACTTTCAATGTATATTATATTTAATTAGATTATCAAATCATTTAACGAACTTTAAATCCTCTTGTTAACCGTTTAATTAGATACATAAAGTGGACGTTAAAGCATTTTTATTCCGGTTAATAACTTTCCGAGATAAATTCCACATTCTCAAATTTCGCTGTCAGCAAAAACGTGGAAGGGATAATTACTAACTGTACCCGACCTACCATCTCGCAGATCTCCCTTTTAAGATTCGTATATGTACATTTAAATACAGTATTTACTGGAAGAAACCGAGGTATTTCGAAGAGGAAATGGAGAAAGTTTTCCCAACTCTCCTCAAAATAAGTGTACACCGAATTGATTTTATTAATAGGTAACATGGCCGAACCCTCTAGTCCCTCGGGAGACCGGTGACAGCGATATCTCCGCGTATATTAGTTTATGTGTTACGTATGAAGCGCGAGAAGGAAAATTCTTTAGTGATGTATTCTGATTTCCCCAGAGATTCGTAATCCTCTTATTTCGTTGAAATTCAAAATTTACCGTTCATTTTCGAGTGTGGCAAGCAATGTTTATCCTTTTAAATTTTCATAAAACTATATTCTAGCTCTTGCCCATGAGAGCGTACATATTTTTTAGTTATTCCCTCGGGAACTTTTCTACTATCGTAATAAAAACATAAAATGACTGTCTCAGAGGGGCCTGCCAAGATGCATTGCGCTGACTAGCGTTTCTATTAGATTCGTATTTAAACCAATCGCGTCACTGGTAGACCATGTGACTTTTTGTATTACGTCATCTCCCAGTGGCGCCATTGGTTCAAAAACGAATCGAATAGAAATGTTAGTTAGCGTAGTGCATCTTGGCAGGGCCCTCTGTACCTAATTTCAAATCGATTTGTTTAGGCACTGGATCGTGAAGACGAAACAAACAAACGATAAACAAATTGTATAGGTACCTATAAAAGAGATCGCCACGGGTTACACACGTAAATAATGTCGAATATCACTCGATATGTAAGTACCCCGTTGTAGTCACATGCTGAAAATTTGCTTTAATAATGTTATGTTAGTCACAAACACAGACCTAATTCTAAATAGTATTCTCAGAACAGATTGACAAGCGAGTAACAAATACGATTGATTCGAGGAAATACGAAGTATTTACGTCCACATGCTCTGACAAATGTATACTGACTCAAGTCTCTCTAGAGCGTTGAAACTGAAACTCTGTGCAAATATATGTACAGTACAGTACAAAGATATGTACACCTAAACTTTTGCAGCTTAAGAGGATTGTGAAGCAAAAAATTACCATGAAAAATGCGAAAACGTTTTTCTCCCCTCAAACCAAGTCCGATTTTTACGATTTTTGATCTTTGATGTCTGTACGTTTTCCTTTACTCGAACATATTTCTTAGAATGAAACAAATTGAAAAAACAAAAAATAGAAACGTACAGACCTAGTTCTTTATAATAATTACAACATATTCAAAAATCGTGCAAATCGGACTTGATTTAGGGGGGAGAAACGTTTTCGCCCGGAGCTAAATTTGTATGGTTTTTTTTTGACGGCCACGCCATTTTAGCGGCGCTTCACAATCCTCTTAATCCAATGAAATAAGACGCAAAAGTGGATACAAATCTTTGTATGTACTCTACTGTACACAGTAAACGGTTTTGGGTACACTATATACATAATTCCGATCAAAATGCCGTTTTTAGGGTTCAAAACGTTTTTTAATAAATACTAGGTACCATATTAGTTTAAAAAATATATTTTTGAGATAGCTTGAAACCCGGGGAACATGAAGACATGTGAACTATCGGAGCGTCATCTCTTTAGCATGTTCAAGAAAACTTGTAGAAAGTCTTCCGTTCACCAAATGTGTCGCTCACGCCTTTCCCCCCTCCAAGTATTGTCAAAACTTCCTAATGTTCAACTGAAAATGAATAAGAAGCGCCACAATCTCACTACCCCCGCGCAGGCCGCCTTGTTGAGATAACGACCAACTCAAGAGCCTATAAAAATGGTAATGGAATGAAGGTGATGTGCTGCCTCAAAGAAAGGGGATTGCGCGGAGCCGCGTATCGCGAAATCAAGGCAGGGTCAGCTAGGTTTACCAAGCTTTTTAACATTTTAATGGGATAATAACGAGGGCTGGGTCACTATACCACATAATAAATAATAGTACAAGTATCAACCTTTTTTTTGGTACAGGGAAGGCATAGGAGCTCACGGAAATTGAGACCCATAGACATTTGCATTTTAAGACTGAAAATGCCTTACCAAGCCTGAGGCCTAATGCCTTTGCAGTAATTTCACCGGTTCTCTTACCCTCACATCGGAACACAGTGTAAACAGTGCTGTTTGACGAAAGGTTAAAGGATAAGATGGCGTAATACCAAAGATACGGCTGTGCAATGATGTAGTTTATGCATTGAATACTCTATTGCCAACCACATTAAATTTTAAATGCTTTACTACTAGCGATCCAGACGGACTCTGCACCAGAACCCTTACCACCCCTTACTATGAGTTATAATTCACGTACTCGCTAGCAAGTGGAAGCTCTCTCCTCGCAGACCTTGCAATGTTCTAAAGCTGGGTTTAGACCAAACGAACGAACAATAATTCGATGGCATTATCTCTTACGTTTTCTTTGTAAAAATAAAGACAAAACATGTTCTAGAGCATTCGCTCGTTTAGTCTAAACCCACCCCTATAGAGTGCGAGGGATAGAGCATACGATTCGCTAGCGACTACCTATGGTAATTGTAGATCATGGCACAGGTCCTGCCACGACTAAACCGCCGAGCCACGTTCTGTTAGTTTATACATTTGGTAAAAAAGAAACCACGTGACTCTGTTAAAAAGCCAATCAAAACTGTCGATTTGGGCTTTGACGTATCAGTGCTCTGCGTCTATTGGCTGATCAACTACATCACGTGGTTTTTAGAGTCTCGTAGTCAACAAGAAACTCACATATTTTCGCCATGTCCGTCTCTCAGCAGCTTAATTTAGAGATTTTTATTACAATTTTTAGATTTATAGGCCCGTTTAGGAAATATTGAACTCGTAAAGTTCAATTTTGGCCAGTTTCGTGTCCCCTCGTTTGGAACCCTCCACTGAGCATGGTCCGACATGCTCTTGCCTAGTTTACAACCTCAATTTTGAACCGAATATTGGGCTGAAATTTGGAATACACGTGTAAACCCAAAAGAAATCCAATGACAATGCAATAGTTGGTACCATCGGGTTGATCTAATGATAGAGTCAGAGGGTGGCGACGAGATCTTTGCTGCACTTAATATGTACCCGCCGAGTTGGGGCTCGTTAGTTTTGTCTTGATAAGTAGATGATGTTACCTTTATTTTCCTAACCGTTTCATTTGCCAACCCGCTTTGTTTTCTGTAAACGTAAATATTTCAGGACTTTATTAAAAACTAACCTAACCCATTTAACTAGTACTGATAGTACTGAAATAAATCCTGAAATATTTACAGTAACCATATTTCGCAAGCAAACATATTTCGGCCAAACAGTAAGCTCCCGATGTCTGAGCGGAAAAAAGTAAGGTCAGCAACAAAAGCTTGTCCCAAAAATGAAAATTTTGATCGAAACTTTTCGTTTACATTTAGCTTATATCATAATAAATGGAGTATAAGACCTATAAGGTTGTATATGAAAGTACTGAAGCATGAAATTATTATAACAAAATGAATGCGAGCCGCATAACTTATTCGATTTACGTAACCGACTGGAAATACGAGATAAGACAAATCTCATGTGTAAGAGCTGACGTTTCATTCACAGTTTGAGCAAAGATTTAATAAAGGTCCGGAATGGCTTGCCAACTTTTTTTATTAAATAAAAAGTTTCCGGACATCTGTCGGGGAAGTTGATCGCAGGTTTAAAATTAGTTTCAATGTCGTTATTAAATTTTGAAACTAAATAGTAAACTTGACGCTGTAAAAAAAAAAAGATGACTGAAAACTTAGCTTGAACAGCTAAAAGCATTAATAATCTACAACCACTGCGTCAAATATAATGTATACATAGACTTTATTGTTAGTAGTATAGAGGCGTGTAATTATTTTTGACATTTTGGGAACGTATAAATATTTATGACTTTGACTGTACTATAGAAGACAGTCGTAGAGCTCAAAATTATCTAAAGACGCTCTTATTCTCTTGACAATAGAATCGTGTATAGATAATTTTCACTCTTTTCGACTGTCAATCTACTTCTGCCGCTGCTGGCTGTACTAGATAACTATAAACATACCCATAAAGGGAAATGATAAATTAAATACCAAAAAAACAGTTAAGACTCAGGAACAAGTACTCGTGCTCACAAATATTTTCCCTTACTAGGAATCGAACCTAGGACCGCTACCGTTTCAGGCAAGGGACACTACCAACTAGACTACCTGGAAAAAGGTAGAAAATTTACCTCATTTTGCCCTAGTCCTTTTGTAACTAACCTGATACGATACTGAGGGTTTTTCACAATTGAATCAAACCCTTAAAAACAAAAGAACACCGCACCTAATTAACATGATTAAATGTCGTCCTTTTCACTTCATGCTAACCTTGGGTGTAAACGGTAAACCTTCGCTCGCCTTTCTTTTTCATTCTAATCCTTCCAAATTACATTATTTAAGACCTTGCTTCATTACTTCACTGCCTCAAAGGCTTTTTCTAAATAAAGCTTTTATTCAAAGTCGCTAAGCGCATTAAACCAAACTTTTTGTCATCAACTCATCACAGCAGCCGTGACAACTTCCCTTTCCGATAGTTCAAAGTTCCAACAAGTAATAAAGGAACTTGGAAGTAGTAAAACAGGTTTATATCCTTTGCTTTATGTCTCCGTTTATTTTCAAAGTCTACTCTAATTACAATTGTTTTCTAAAGCAATTTAAAGTGCCGGTTTCAACAAACTTCGACTGAACACCTTTGTTGACCACGACCACGTTTAGTAAGTTTACCGACAAATTAAACAGACGTTTGCGTAAAGCAATTGTGCCCTCCTAAGCCAATAGACAGTATCTCAGATAAAACTCCTGTAGCAATATCAACCTCATTACTAACGAAATAGAATTAAAACTCCTTTGATTATCGAATTGCGATACTGCTTCTTGGTTTGAGAGGGCATAATTGTTTACCGGTAAACGATTCGATTAAGTGAAAACCGGGTAAGAGCATGTCTGACCATGCTCAGTGTAGGGTTCCGAAGCCGTTAATACACAAAAACTATCTCAAAAAACCACAAGTATTTAGTAATCCTCTATTTAAAGTTATTTAGTGCTGTCTTAGGTCATTTTAGTAGGTATAAACGCTTTAGTCACCTGTATCTCAGGAATCAATCAAGCCTGCATAGTCGTTATAGTTTTCCTTTAAAATTCGTTATTATGTGCTTTAATTTAAGAAATTTTTAGTTTTGGCTCTGGGGGGGGGGGGGGTAAAAGACTTATCCAACGACATACCACACACTATGGGGTAGACCAGAAAAAAAATACATCCCCACGTTACGTGTAGGGGAGGTCCAATAAAATAAAAAATACAACTTTGTTGGCGTGACTTATACGTACGAGTATATTATATTCATGCCAAATTACAGCTTTCTAAGACTAAGAGCCTCTGAGCTAGGCTGCGGACGGACGGACGGACGGAGGGACATGGCGAAACTATAAGGGTTGCTGGTTTGACTACGGAACCCTAATAAAACAGCTGTTTAATTGACAAAATGATATTTTTTTTTAAAGGTGTTATGAATAAAAATGCTTGTAGAGTATTGACTCAGAAGCATGTTTTTATTTATTTATTTTGTTCATTATTTATTTCTGCTAACGGCCAAAATTTCGTCTGTCCGTCGCATCATGTCATTAACTTCGTTCCTAAACGAGGGTTGGCAACTAAATAATAAATTAATCAGTAAGGCAATTTGACATAACACATAACACATAATAATAAAGACGTACGTATAGACTGTCCCAATTGAAATTGACAAAGAAGTGAACGAATTAGTACTGTTTGACACATAGGTAAATAATACCCTTTAGCTATTGCGCGGTTATGAATAAGGAAGTAAACCTTTAGCATTTCCATCACCATGCAGCATGTTCCCTTTAAACTCGTCGAAGGTTTAGTCGACAAAGAAAGTCCTTTACCACTTTTGGACCTTAATGTCATACAAATAGAGTCGAAAAGTGGTAAAGGAGATTCGTGGTCGAGCCAGATGAACAAAAGGTATTCTGAATGGAGTCGGTTCAATTCATGGCCAGGACGTGATCCAGCGATTTACCGAGGCATAGATATCGTCTTGGCAGCGGGCGGTAATTACTCGAACATTACTGGCTTGTTCCAGTAGCTTTGATTCTCGTAGTTTGAAGCTAAGGTCGCATGCTAAGTATGTTACAGATGTAGTGAAATATCCTTTCACATCGTATTTTCTCGGAAATGTTCGTATTTGTCATGCTACTTCAGTCTGACTCAGTACCCATCAAGACAACGTGGGGGAACGTCGCATCGCGAGAGTGATAATCGATATAGAGTGGTTAATACCAGAGTATTTCTTTGTTAATTAAGATTAAGTTTGTTTTCAGTTCTTTTTAATAGTCATGCCGAAAGCATTAAGACCTGGGAAACGTTTAGATCGACAAGCCTGTGAAATTATTTTCAATAATTATTTATTTCTTCTTGTGTACCTTCACCTAATGTAATATTTGATCGTAGTGGTTTAAACATCTCGGTGTGATATACTTCGAACGCGTTGTTTGACATTTGACACTGATAACTTAAGTACTCTATTTATTTCATACAAACATGTCACTTAATAATTCAATAATACATAGACATGTCGGCATCATTCGGAAGTAGACGTGAGTTCCGAGTTTTCACGATGTGAAAGGATTATTCACTACTTAGATCTGTACCTGCTATTTCTTGTGATTTAAAAACGGAAGTCGTGTAGGATTATTCAAGTAGGTCCTGTCTGTCACAGCCAATTTGCTCCGAATCTACGGAACTGATGTAGGCAGTAGAAATTTGGTACTCAAAGTGTCTATCTATAAGTTTTCTTTCCAATCTACTGAACTGATTTAGTTGAAATTTGGTACAAATGGGATTTTTTTGTGACCCAAACACGGACGTGTAACGTAAATTAATGAATTTTAAATATTCGTCACTTTGGGGGGAAATAAGAAAATTAAATTTTACAAACTGTATCGTGATTTGTTAGATGACTTTCCCAAACTCATTTTTTCTTTGAAGATTATTTTCTTTTCGCATTTTTTCCCGAACGTGATATTACCAGTCGCTCTTTTTCCCGGAAGTTTATTTTCACATTCGTGGTTTACCCCTTGCGAGTTTATCCAGTCGCTTCTTTTCCTAGCATCATATTTTCACTGACGTGTTTTTCCTATTCCAAAAATCAAATTTGACAGAGTCGACGGAGCTCCGCTACTAGATTATTTGGCCCTCCGGGCTTCTGCAAAACTGACACGATTAAAAAACGATGTAATTACTTTTAGGAAAAAGTGAGACTGGGATAGAAATCTTTCGGGAAAAGCTACGGTAATAAATTCGACTGGGTAAAATTAAGAATGGGAAAAAATGCGAAAATAAATATCACTTCTCAGAAACAATGATTTCGTGAAAACTATCTAACAAGTCGCCCTCACGCCCTGTTTATTGTGTGTAAGAAACAAACGAATATTTTCTTAAAGGGTATCCTACAACAATCGTGTTTTAAGGGCCGAATAACTTTGTCAACTACTAGAGCGCAATTTCGAAGGACAGTTAGGAACAAAGATGGTAAGGAAACGAAATTCCGCGCAAACAGAATAAAGACCTTTTACCAACTTTCCTCGGCAACTCCGGGGAACTTCAAAGAACTTTCCAGGCGGCATGTATAAATAAAATGTGCGAAACAAACTGAATCTGTTTTCATGTGATAAATAGATTTTGTAGGTCTTTGAAGTCGAACTCCTTCAACATATCTTATTAACTCATAATCCCACCTTGAATTTGGTAAACCAAAAGTCATAATTTATTTGATATACATACTCAATTTACTCATACATATCACACCGTCACGCCTTCAATAACCAACAACTCTAACAACTTTTTGTTTAGTCTATAACCACATTTTGCACAAACAGGCTAAGATGTTCACCATGTGTATATTAGTGACAGAACAGGCTAAGATGTTTACCATGTATACATGTGACAGGTTGCAAGCCCATCGCCTAACAATACTACAATCCTTTAATCTTTATTCACCTCTTACGACTTCCGTGGGAAGACATGGAGTGGCACTATTCTAAGCCGGCAACCACACTGCAACGGTACGGCACTCATATATGTTGGGTAAATACAGATTATCTAACTATATACTAAAGTATTTGCTGTAGGGTATTTACCTAGATATGTATACAAGGTGCCAGTTCCAGAAGAGATGCGTCAATTTAAGAAGAACGGCGCAATTTCCAAAGAAAAATCTGACGTTTCTATTCGTGTTTAAAGACCAAGCCGGTAAAATATCTGTTCACCGGTTGGTTGCGTCGAAACATTTGAAGTAAGAGCACTTAAATTTTCACAGCAGTATTTCAGCTAATTGACCCCTTTCTTTTCTAAGCATTTTGCTTTTTCAAGTCCACCTTAACATTGATGTCCGAGAAAACTAACAATTGTTAATATAAAAATTAATAGTCAAAATTGTAATACGTACGTCTTATCGTGAAACTAATTAGCAATAGTAATGTATAAATAAAATAGTTAAATCTTTAAGTTAAGGCAATGGCATAAAAAAAATGCAAAAAACAATATTTTATTAAATTGCGAGTATCTCAAAAACCGCAACACTTTTAACCAGTAGTTCCCCTAACCCCCCTTATTTGTATTCTTGAATGTTACCTTGATGGTGAAAGCAAGTAGGTTGCTGTTTTTATGCCCTGTCTTTACCACAGTAGTATTTATTTATTTATTTATTTGTTCTTTATTATACAAAAGAATACACTTAATTTACAAAAGGCGAACTTAATGCCGTAAAGCATTCTCTACTAGTTAATCTTTGAGCAAAGCAGAGATTACGGTGGCGGCGCAACAAGAACAAACATCATAGCTGATTTTTCTTGTTTTTCCACAAACTAAAGAAAGAAATTTTTACCGAAATGTTATGCCTGGAAATTCCATCAACAGACTGAGCTGTGGGGGATGCAGGTGTGAAGCGGTGAAGCGGATGCAAGCTTCAATTTTATGAAAAACTGTGATAAATATTGCAGAAATAAAAATATGACCACCCCTCGGCGGGAACGCTTGTTTTTTTATTTATATTTGTACGTTTTCGAGAATGGCTTTAAATCCCGAAGTGTTTTTTGAAGCAACAATATTTATTATATTAATACCCGTAGAACTAGTAGTCAAATGTAAGCAAGTGCGGAAAGTATGTCAATAAACACGAGTCCCGAGGTATCATGGCCCGAGTGCAAGCGAGGGACAACACCTGGGACTAGTGAAAATGGCAGATCTGCAAGTGTACTCCGTTTTTTGATACCGATGACCGATAAAATTACAAGAAACAAAACAGTTATTAAAACACACAATTTTACATAATTCTTAGTCTGACTTTCCCATTTCTTACTTCTAGGTAATTGTTCAAATTCACAGGACAATTTGAACAACTAAGAGTAAGAAAATGGAAAAGTAAAAAACACTAGTGCAAAAATTCAACTTTCCGCACAAGAAGTAAAAAGCACTAGTTCGAAAAATCCAACTTTCCGCACAATAGTCAGCTACAAAGAGTACCACTTTTTCAGCAACTGTATTCAAAAATACGTTTTTAAGTTTCAAATTTCGTTGATAGTGGTCGAATAAATTTTATAAATTTTATTATAATTCTTACTACATCGAAAGAATGGCAAAATACTCTATTATGTTAGTTTTTAAATCTTATGTCAAAATAAAGGAGTTTAAAATAAAGTAATGAATCTGATTTGACAGTTCGTTGGATATTTACCATTACCTAACTCGGAGAACTCGTATATCGCTATTCTCTATTATATCTTTTTTGCAAACAAAGTTAATAGCAAAATGCATGCAAAAATGCCTCAAACGCAAATGTGGCACAACTGCTACTTTTAATTAAATTAACTCATGTGACAAGTTTATGCAAAAATGGTTTAAATTTGAATTTAAGCCCCGCAAACGAGCGGACTACAAATCTCACTTCCCGGCAATTTTACGTGAAAAAGGGGATATTCACATAAACAAAAAACCCATTTAGCGTTAGTTTTCTCTTTACTTTGTGCCTAGCATAATATTCTGTCGTTTAGTTCTGCGGGGCTATTGTAGTCGTGTTTAACGATGTGGATAACCATGGATAAAACATTTGTTATTTTCTGATCAGCGGGCCTAGTATGGCTGCGTCTAAACTCGGATTCATAATTAGATTCCATCAAATCTACCACGGTGTTGCCATTGAAATGAAACATTCCAACATTAGTAAATCTACTCTTGGCGAAAGAATGCACGTAAGTAGTTAATTACTTAGTAATTTTAAGAATAACATTTAAATGCTTTCTTAAAATAAAAATAGCTTGTATAAAAACCTGTTGTTTAAATAAATATTTAATTGAAGCAATTTTGTGGTAGAAATATTCATATCGCAATGGTAAAACTTCAGGGCTCGATAAAATATATACAGAACGATATACGATAGTGCCTGTGTACAGAAAATGGAGACTATATTTGAATTTGGACGTAAATTCTCTTAATTCTCTACACCACTACAAAGACTTTCGTTAAGTTTTTCTCCTGTAGTAAGATAATTCTATTTTTTATAATTAAGAAAGGGTTAGTGGCATCTGGACCGTCATACTGGCATTGACAGATGTTATTGTGACAGTGACATTTCTTGGTAGATTTGTTGGAATCTAATTATGAATCCGAGTTTATATCGCGTGTCAAATGTAGATAAAGGATCTGTCACCCTCGTACTGATTTAACGTGTAAGAAAATGACGGATGCCTTATCCACACTTTGTCACACGATGATCGCAATCATATTAGGCCCGCAGGGTGTAAGTGCGAGAGTGACGGACGCTTTATCCATCGCGATAAAGGCTACTATAATACGAAGGCTGAGCAAATGTTGAAAGTATTAAGTCTCTATCCTCGGAAGTTAGTATAAAATCGATCACAAACAGCCAAAAAAGCGAGTTAATAAAACGTGGTAGAAATTACAAGTGTATGAAAGAGGGGTATCCTTCATCTGGCATAACTTTTTTTGGCATAATCATCATTTGGCATACTCATCATTTGGCATAGTCCAAATGTGGCATAATTATCTTTTAGCATACAGTCTTTTTTTCTGATAGCGTATACTTTTCAGGATTATTTAAAATATCATTGCATAGAACCCATTAGGTTAGGTTAGGTTTATTTTATAACAATCCTGTATGCTAAATGATGATTATGCAAAATGATGATTATGCCAAATAATGACTATGCCAAATGATGATTATGCCAAAAAAAGTTATGCCAGGTGAATGTAAACCATGACAGGGATATAACCTTTATAAATAACTATAAAATAGATAGAAGCTCCCGATACAAGACGACCCCTACTTCCAGAGTTGATATCTCTTGAATGGCCCAACCGATTTTCATACAACCTAGCTAAAGTGCGGCGTAAACTGGCAATAAAAATTGCAGAAGTTGAAAAGACAGCAAAATTGTGCTTCTTGCTCTAGAACTGAAGTAAAAGTAAGACAGCAATCAACTTCTGCAATTTATATTGCCAGTGTACGCCGCGCTTAAGAACCATCACAATTAAACTAGCTTTCTTTAAAATAAACGAGCCTAGGGTGTGATTCTCTCAACAACGACGGACGGACGGACGAACGAGTGATTGTCCAAGCGGCGAGTTTAAATAGTCCCGTCAGAGTGATCAAAACACATTTTATCGCGTGAATTCAATTTGGCAGCATGACTTCTCGAACGTATAAGGCTGCCTAATTGACAATGCACGCGCTAAAATGTGTTTTGTTCGCTCGGACGGGACTACTTAAACTCGCCGCTTCAATTCGCTCGTCCGTCCGACCGACCGCCGTTGAGAGAGTAACACCCCTGAATCTGGTCCATCCGTTTGGAGGCTACGATACCACAGACAGATACACAGATACACCCTGCTTTTTGCGTCTGGGCTTAAAAAAACATGGAAAAATGCAACTAGCATGTGAAGGTTTCTATACCATTCTTGTATCATTATTTCTTGTCATATTACAGCGGCAATAGAAACAACTAAAAAAAAGTCTATAGCTATTACGGTTTTTGAGATACAGCCCGCTGACAGACAGACAGACAGACAGCGGAGGCTTACTAATAGGATCCCCCTCCCTTTATGTACGAAACCCTAAAATTACACAGCTTGTAAAATATTACAAGCAATCAATACAATAACAACATAACAACGGCGGATTACAGGGAAAGTCCTGGGGGCTTTGTCCAGTATGACAGCAACATCGTTCGCCATGATTGATCGTTGTTTAGTGCCGTCCCTCAAGTAGTTAGCTAAACAGTGCCCGCGCGCCGGCACAATTAAATGTCCACTCCACAACATTCGGTGCCACAGACTCTAAATTACATGGAAAATGTTGCTATTGAGAGTTTCTGGGCACTGAATTAAGTGGCAATGCTAATTGTATTTTGTGTAAACGGTTCGTTTAACTAACTAGTGTGGCCTTTTGTATGTGCTTGTTGGTAGAGTAAAGAGACTTTTGTACCAGGGATGCATAACTTTTAGTAAGTTGTTTTACGCTCAAAGGATCGGCTACCTACACCGACGCGTAAAATACGGTGACGTTGCATAAACAAAAGAATGGGTCATGGTGTCAATTTTTACACGACTGCCCCAAAAAAGGAGTGTAATGTTTTCAGGGTTCATGTTTGTATGCATGTGTATGTATGTGAGTTTCTTTATTCCACTATAACTTCTAAATCCCTTGACCGATTTAGATGTGTGAGGTATCGTTAGAATCCTTACGTCATCCCGGGTGACATAGGATACTAAACTGTTAAAATTAAAATGACAACAATGGAAAAATTACAATTATTAATATATGTAGGTATATCGACGACAGTATCAAAAATGCAGTCGGGTTTTTAAAGTTTGCTTTTCATATTTTGGTAGTGTACCTAAGCAGATTTTTGAACCAAGGATGCATAAGTGTTAGTAAGTTGTTTTACGCTGTATGCATTTTGCATCGGCATTCATATTACCAGGGGGCCTAATATGGCTGCGTTTATCGCGTGACAAAATGTGGATAAAACATCCATCACTTTCTGACACATAAGCACGAGAGTGACGGATTCTTTATCCACATTTTGTCACGCGATAAACGCAGCAATAAGTATGAGTAGACCGATAGACTTTTTTATTTTTTTATTTTTTATGGTAAGTGGAATCACACTAAGATCTTATAATTTGGGCCCCTATTCCACTTCGTTCTGAACCATATTGTTATTGGCACATGAGGACAAAATGCTGGGCACTTGATTCCTATTCCAAATACATTTTTTAACAGAACTTTGAATTAAGTTTGTTTCCATTATTGGTCCAACACTAGTGTCATTACTATACGGCTGAATAAGGATAGATTGTATTTTCATTGTAAACGTTAACGGTATGTCGTTGTTCATTAATTGGAAAAATTAAGTGAAAGAAAAGAAAGTCTATGTAGGCGGAAAAAATAAGATATAAAATGTTCAAAGAGTCGAAATAATTTTCTTTCTAATAATTAGGCAAGCTAAGCTTTACTTGATCCCTCAGTAGGAATCTTTAACAACACAAGAATAAAAATTGGGTTCCTTTGTAGAGATACAAACTTATTTTCATTGTAAAGTATTTTTTGGTAATTCTGTATGAATTATTAATTGAGTATTACTCTTGTGTAGATTGCTGTCATTGTAGACTAAAATTTTTCAAGATTAAGTACCAATTTCACCATACAATGTTAAATTTAATCAACGTTAAACGACTGTTAGTTC
This sequence comes from Acleris literana, assembly GCA_946894065.1. Classification (NCBI taxonomy): domain Eukaryota; kingdom Metazoa; phylum Arthropoda; class Insecta; order Lepidoptera; family Tortricidae; genus Acleris; species Acleris literana. Next base: position 14,743,886 of record OX335684.1, on the reverse strand, counting down.
ATAGATTTTGACAGCTGTTAACGCTCTAATCGTCTGTTAAGTGGTTAACATCGTATGGTGAAATTGGCACTGAAGGTAAATTTTTTTTAGCGTTCGCTCTCAGAGTCAGCTCATGACGATTAAGGTCTCCGCACACGGCGTCGTATTGAAAGAGTATAGTAATTCGCGCGTTGTAGGAGAGAGTGATACGAGCACGTACATCTTGCTTTTTTACGCCAGCACGCGACGACTATCGTAGTGACAGTAAAAATGTCATACGATTGCTGCAACGAGGCTCAGTGTGCCGACTTGTTTGAAGATGTACGTGATCGTATCGCTCTCGTCCATAGCGCGTATTACGATACGCTTACGATACGACACCTTGTGTGGAGGCCCTGAGTCGTTCTTCAGTAACGAATGTTGTCTAACACATTAACCGCCGTTCTCTTAGGGCCACCTGCACAGAAAATTTAACACTGGGTTACGACACTAACTCGAGTGTAGTAAACGTCAGATATATACAACAACTGTCATTTAAACTCGAGTTAGTGTCTTAACCCAGTGTTTTTCTGTGCAAGTGGCCATAAGACAACGGCGGTTAATGTGTTAGACAAAATTAGTAAAATATAACAATAAAATACACAACTAATCAGCTCTATTATTACTTTAATAAATGCGAAAGTTTGTGAGTGTGGGAGTATGTATGTATACTGTTTATTGTACAAGAATAAAAAAGAAATACTAAACACAGACAATATAAAAAAAAAAGTACAAACGCCAACTTATACCTTACAGAGATTTCATCCAGCTAACCCTACTTAGGAAGTTCAGAAGTAAGTATATCTCTAATTATTTGTTTCGCTACTCCTTTATGCTGAAACGGGCCTGAACGGATTTGGATGAAAATTATCTTATACCCTAAATTATTTTATATGTATTTATATGTATGTATGTATGTAAACAGTTTATTGTACAAAACATTGTTTTTTTATATTTATTATTTATATTTGCTTGTAGTATTAAGTCCACCTTTTGTACAATATTTAAAGTTTTGCAATTAAGTGTTTAAATAAATCAAATAACAAAAAAAGTAACAATTCGACTTACAGGTACAAATATAGCCAAAACTATCTTAAGACACGTCTCACAGACGGTCTCTATTCAACAACTCACCCTACTTGAGTCCCGCACAACTTCCGTTTCGTTCGCTCTTGACCGCTTTCCCCGTTTTTTTCTCTCGGCATAAATTACACCGCTTCCTGTGAGCAAAGTGATTGCAGTACTCATGCTACAGGACTGAGCACTTAGGCTTTTGTGACCACGGTCTAAAGATAACCAACCTAGGGTATTCTACTTGGTAAAACGTATTGCTTATGATATGTTATCATGTTGTTATTTAGCCGCTCTTAGTGTCAAGTAATTAAGAGGATTGTGAAGCGCCGCTAAAATCGCGTAGCTGTCAAAACAAATCCATACAAATTTAGCACCGGGCGTTAACGTTCCCCACCCCCTAAATCAAGTCCGATTTCCACGATTTTTGAATATGTTGCAGTTATTATAAAGAACTAGTTCTGTGCGTTTCTGTATTTGTTTTTTAATTTTGTTTCATTCTAAGAAATATTTTCGTGTAAAGGAAAACGTACAGACATAGTTTTTCATGATATCTACAACATATTCAAAAATCGTAAAAATCGGACGAGGTGTAAGGGGAGAAAAACGTTTTCGCATTTTGTATGGAGATTTTTAGCTTCACAATCCTCTTAAGAGCGATAGTATCGTTGACAATACGATAACATGTCAAAAGTAATATGGTTTTACGGAGTCGTATCAAGCCAAAGAAAAAAATGTATGAAGCTAACGTTTGCGTTTTAAAAAAAACTGAATCACTATTAAATACTTAGATAAAAACTTCGATATAAAGGCGACCAATACTTTCAGAGTTTAGAGAAAGGGACAGAGCTATATAACTGCTATAGCTCTATCATTTAAGCTCGCCATAAAATTAACTGCATAGCGATGTCATAATAACCCCCCTGATATCTCGTGAACGATCCAAACAATTTTCAGAAAATTTAGCTTAGAATGATCTCGATCAAATTAGCTAGATGTTCGGTCTAACAATGCTGCCTGTCTTGCCTTGTCCTTGCCGCCTCAGCGTTCGTAGTCAACTGGTCGTCGTCTTCGTTTTTTACCCAAAGTCTAATTTAAATTTAAAAGTCAGTCGTGTTCCAAAACAGCCAGCCAGTCACATTTCATCGGTCTGTCAACTAGGAGGTTGGACGCCCCGACACTAGCTATGTATAAGAACAACGCGTCTATCTATCCTATTTTTAACCGACTTCAAAAAAAGGAGGAGGTTCTCAATTCGTCTGTTTTTTTTTTAATGTGTGTTACCTCAGAACTTTCGACTGGGTGAACCGATTTTGATGATTCTTTTTTTAATTGAAAGCTGGTGCTTCCCGATTGGTCCCATTCTTTCCATTCAAAATGAAGATCTGATGGTGGAATCCATGAGGAATCGACGGAACTCTTCAAAATTTATAGGCACACCTATGGCGATTTTGGTATTTTTCATTGTAACTCGTGTATTTAGTCTTGGAAAGTACTATTTGGTGAAGTGGAACTGATGATGAAGACCACAGATGGCCACCGGAACTCCTAAACGGTATATATTTCGAGGGTGGCGACAAGATATTTCGATTAAGATAGTTGAGCGACTATGACGAAGCATATTTAGGTTTAAATATATGACTATGACTTTCCCACGGCGTTGCTTGCGGCGAGATTGACATTTTCTATTGTTTCTTATTAATTGAGAAGTGGGAGAATAACAGCATAATTATGATCACTAAAAAGTATAAAATAAAAAAACAGTTTAAAAAAACAAAAACCCGCCTTCAAAAAGCAAAAAATAACTTGGTAGGTAAATAGGTCAGTCCAACTTAAGTCTGCTTTTGGTTAAAATATTGTTGGACGCCGACTTCAGTTGAACTGACCTATTTACCTACCATTTTAAAGAAGTTATTTTTTGCTTTTTGAAGGCGGGTTTTTGTTTTTTGAGCTACGATGTCAAAAAAGACACATATGTATAAGTGTATACACTTTTCACTTATAACACCCCTTCTTTTATGTTAGGAGTTACAAATGAATAGGATTAACGTAAGCTGCCCAGGGGCTCTAACATGACTGCGTTTATCGCGTGACAAAGTTTGGATAAGGCATCCGTCACCTTCTTACACGTAGATAAGTACGAGAGTGACGGATGCTTTATCCACATTTAGCATTTACACGCTTGTAACGATCTGTTGCATCGGCCTTTATGTCAATTCCATATTCTATCAGTTTTCGAAAATAGCGAACGTTACCGTTATGCATCTTGACTTAGCAACCTGATCCCAGAGGTCTTTATCCGTAAAGTTCGATGCGGATATCTGAGAGCTTTAGAGCTTTAAGCTTAGTAAAGGCTTGTCTATGTTGTACACAACAGGAGGAGAATGCATTCTGTAAACGTTAAGAGGGAATGTGGGGACTCAAGCTTAAAGGCATTTAATCATTCTATTCTATAGCGCAATAGCTCTTAAGAGGATTGTGTTGTGAGTCTAAATATGTCCATACGAAATGGGGTAACGTTTTTCTCCTTAAACTTAAGGGGGTAACTACCCAGAGCTAAAATTGAAAGGATTTTTTTGAAGAATAAGAAAAGGAAATGTTTTATTGCCACACACCAAGAAAATTTACAGAAATTACCGCATTTTCAATTTATGATGTGAATACATTCTAAAATGATCTCAATCGAGTGACAAAGGGAGCTCAGCGTGTGCTTTGACAGCTACGCGACTCAGGCGTCGCGCATTCACTGCCACCGACGCATATATGCCTGACTTCCACCCAGTGCCCTCAATGCATATGTGCGTTCTTACAGTAGGCAAGCTCCGTATAAAACAAAAGATGTGGCACCTGGCGAAGACAAAAAACAGTACTGGCAGTGAATGCGTTAAAACGTCTTTTAGGTTTGTATTTCCGTCGCACTCGATCTCATACGCTTTTATGCCGGCGTAACCCGACTTTACCTGGATCCGAAAGATTATTTCTCAAGACTGCACGTTACAGAACCAAAGAGAGCACAGTCTTTGCGGTGTTAGGTTGTCCTAAAAATAATTTACATCTCGTTACAAACACCCCAGCTAGCAAAAACTCCAATATCCCTGTGGTCGCTTCTAAGCCATACCTTTTCAACATTTAGCTCTTAGTAGATTTTTTACGTTCTTTTGATGCTACATAATAAATCTCTTTGACGGAGTGCGGACCAAAGAGGCAACATGTCGCAAAGAGAGAAATAATGGCTTCCGGAGGTCCGCTACAGAAAGTATCTGCAGCCGCATTTAAATTGTCAAACCAGCCAAGTTCCAGGGAGCGACAGGGACACCGCTATAGCTGTTGCAATCTCCGTCGCACTCACTCCCTGGTATTTGGCAGTTTTTGACACGTAATACGGTTTCAGCTCCTGAATGGAACCATAATCGCGCCCCTGGTGCTAAGCCGTATTAACATATAAATAGCTTGCATAAACAACCCACAGAGAGCTCCATTCTCAGTTCTGGGGCGAATTATAACGAGGCTGTTATTGAAGCAAATTTGTCTCTCTGTCTTGCGGGATGGGATGGGAATTGAATAGAGTTACATTTACGTAAGGTATTAGGTTTTGTAGGTATTCATTTGTTTGTTTATTAATTTAAACTTTTTAATATAAATAAAGTAACAAAGTATAAAATGGGTAACGCATTATCTTCAACCAGTTGGTTTAACTAGGTGTTCTTCTATGGTGAGATGGTTTATAAAACCGTTTTTGGCTTGATTCTGTGACAGTAGATAGATAAGTTTTTCAACAACCAAACTTAAAAAATCCAAGTACAGTTAGAAATTAAATATTTCTCTATTCATATTTATTTTTGTTCTTTGATGCAGCTATTGATATAGGTATTTAATTCAAACCTCTTTCGCTTCATTATATTACTGCGACAAGGTAAAGATAATTCTGGAGTCCTAGTGAAAAAGTTGTAGACTTAAATGGTTCTAAAAAGGGTATTTAGTTACATAAACAGAGTGAGACTTAAAACCTTTTTCACTTCATCTTCAGGAGAGTTATACCCTTTTTCACTGGGACCCAAGAATTATGTTTCAAATTTTTAGTTTTACCTTCGTCTGTCCTCTTTGTCTGTTTTCTGTGCATCCACTATGTGAATTTCTAATTGTTTATTTTTAGTCGACTGGTAGAGAATGCCTTTAACCATTAGGTCCTCGATTTGTACTTTTTTTTGTGCAATAATGATTATATAAATAAATAAGGTATTAACATTTACAGCTACTTCTAAGTTCCACGAATCTACGTATGCAGAATGTACCTATTTCATTGTACCATACATAATTATCGCGATCCTTGATCTTATCACGAATGGTCTAAGACCCGAATAGGAGACGACCTTCATCGGGCTATTTATTCGATAAAAAGTATCAAATTTAATATGCTAAGTAATATATGGCGAATAGGTTGACTGAAAAATTTCAGTCCAGTCCTTACTATATGATTAAAAAAAACTGAAAATAAAGTTTTTTTTATAATTGCTATCGCTTGTTAAATATACCAATTACTAATCGAAAGCATGAAGCCTATAGAATAGGTATGCAAACGTTAGGTTTAGTGCAAATTATTACTACCGACTTACCTACCTCCCCAATAGTTATGACGATAAAAAATAGTCAACCTAACGTTTGTATATTCTTTAGGCTTCATGCTTTCGATAAGTATGTAATTAGTCTATTTAACAAGCAATAGCAATTTAAAAAAAAAGTTAATTTACAGTTTTTTTTAATCATATAAGGACTGGACTGAAATTTTTCAGTCAACCTATTCACCATACATTACTTAGCATATTAAATTTCATATATAATACTTTTCATAGAATAAACAGCCCGGTGAAGGTCGTCTCGTATTCGGATCCCCGACTAGAAATAAATACTGGTAATCCAGCCTTTTTGTTTCCTTTCACCCTAATTTTATGTGACTTCACTTAATAAAGATCCCTCAAGTTGATTGGCGTGTACATATCTTGAAGATTACTTCGCTAATACGATGTTATTACTTATTAGGTATCGAATTCGCTATAGCTGATAAATAGCTTTTGATAACGGCGAAGTGGAAATGAAATACCATTCCGATACCCGGTTTATATATCTATGTTTTATGGATTTTCGGTTCGCAAAAGCGAGCTTGGTTGGAGGTAGCGGTAGGTAGGTATAATGAACATTTCGTACGGCTCATTTGAAGTTTATTAAGTGGAAATACTGTGGTGTTATTCCCTTACGCTGTAAAAGTGAGGGTACCGCACGAACTGAGTTTACTTAAACCAGTGCTGTGTCTAATTCTGGTGTTAGGGTATAGTCTAGAATTAGTCGGTTTTCCATTATTATCCGGTAGCCTAAGGCATTATAATTATATGCGAGAATTTTAGAAAATTGTATGCAACTGACATTTCATCTCGAATGAAACTTCATATCGAATGGCACAAGAATTGGGGTCCTAACGTATTGATAGTTTGAGTCCACGTATTATATTTAAAAAAAAAACTTACCGACCTTGGGTTTTATGACAAAAAAACAAAAACCCGCCTTCAAAAATGCAAAAAATAACTTCTTTTAAAATGGTAGGTCAGTCCAACTGCATTCGGCTTTTGGTTTAAAATATTGTGGGACGCCGACTTCAGTTGGACTGACCTACCATTTTAAAAGAAGTTATTTTTTGCATTTTTGAAGGCGGGTTTTTGTTTTTTTAAACATTTATTTTATACTTTTTAGTGATCCTATTTATGCTGTTACGTAGCTCCAGTTCTAAATATTAATTAGAAACTATAGAACATTTCAAGCTCGCCGCAGTCGACGCCGCGGGAATGTCATAGTCATATTTAAACCTAAATGTGCTTCGTCATAGTCGCTCAACTACCTTTATCGAAATATCTTATCGCCACCCTTGAAATAGGTACCGTTAAGGAGTTCCGGTGGCCATCTGTGGTCTTCATCATCAGTTCCACTTCACCATATAGTACTTTTCAAAAGCAAATGCATGAGTTACAGTGAAAAATACCAAAATCGCTATAGGTGTGCCTATAATATTTGAGGAGTTCTCTTGATTTGTCCATGATCCCATCATCAGATCCTGACGTGGTGACAATGGGACCAACTAGAAAGTATACCCATTCGAACAACGAAAAATTTTTTCAAATCGGTCCAGTGGTCTTAGAGTAATCGGGGAACATACATAAAAAAACGAATTGAGAACCTCCTCCTTTTTTTGAAGTCGGTTAAAAAGAAAGCTCGAGGGTTTTATATGGGGCATTACGGCCAAGTTAACCTGTACGAGCATGTTTAGATACTGTTTACGTGCAAGTGTGATGAAAAGACATTGTGCATTCTCAAGACTACAATCCTAAGACCGCAAATGCATTGCCATTGAGGATTAAGATGGAATGCCTCTTAATCTATGCTAGTAATTCCACCGGTTGTCTTATCCTTACAACGAAACACAACTATGTGAACACTGCTGCTTTTTGGTAAGTTAAAGGATATGATGATGTGATTAGGGTTACGTATACGTAATATAAGAATTAGTTACAATTGTATGCAAAAATTAATACCACTCCGCACGAAGTCGAGTCGCTTCTACGAAACTAGTGGACTGGCAGCCCTACGCGAGGGTATTATATGCCTGTTGCATCCCTTTCCGCGATGCTGTAAATAACACTTTACATTCGAAGCTCGAACTTTCTGCTGAAAATACATTATTGCTTCTAGCGACTGAATAAAGGTGCCGCTTGCCAGCGTTTTAGTTTGTTTTCAAGTTGATATCTATATTATCAAACGACTATACTCCGATTATTCTAAGATTCTGCCTGTGACAGCTCATATAAAAACTAATTACACTTATTTCTTTAACTTTACATAAATACTACATCGGTACAAACCTAGTGACGCCGTCCAGGTTTTAAATAATTAATCGCGATTTTTAAATATCTCGCTTATTGAAATTACAAAATACGGCTGTCACTGGCATCATCTTAAAATAATCAGAGTATAGTAGGTATTTTTCGTGTCATTCATGTTAGTTAAGAATGGCGGCCACTTATTTTAAATCTGAGTACGGGTTCGCATTTGTAGTCCCGACGGATCCTCAGATATCGATTTTCAAGACAATCGAAGCAGTAACAAAAAAGTTCAAAATGGCGGCCACTTTTTTTAAATCTGATTACGGGTTCGCATTTGTAGTTCCAAGGGCCCTCAGATATCGATTTTCAAGACAATCGAACAAGTAACAAATAACTTAAACTAATCACTTTCAAAAACGGTGATAGTTTTAGGTTATAATTGTCTGTCAACAGTAAATTTATGCTTAGAAACGCAAAACGGGGTGACGTCAGCAGGTAAGATCAAATACCGTTTACCATTTTCGTCCATAACTGTCGCTTACGATTGGCCTAGCGGCTGAGAGGTAGGTCTATGACGCCAGGTGCCGCGGTTCAAATCCCATCCGATTCCAGTATCTTTTTGTATTTTAAAAATTGTTTAAAAATTTGTTCTACCGCTGCCGTATGCGTGAGAGAAAGGGAAGCCAGACAGGCTGTCTAGTAACGCGCGTTACGTAACGAAATAGTCTACCCTCCGTTAAGAAGTTATCACTTCAAAAAATGCAAATACACAAATACGCAACAATAACAATTCAACAGGCAGCTGTAACGCGGCTCACGAAAGTAGTCTCAATCACACTTTTTTATTAATAAATACAAAATACCGACTGCGTTATGCGGTTCTGTTGGTAAACTCTTTATTCTTCGAATGGTTCCTGCATATTTTAAAAATGGAATGGAGAGAATCAATTCAGTCTTCCTTTTTCTACCGCCGCCCCTAGGGAGATGACGGAACACAGGCGCGCTTTGCGTCTACTTTTATCATGAAATGCTAAGAAATTTAACTCTTTAGGTGGTAACTTAGGTGGAAATCCTGGAAAAAAAAAGTTTATTTAAAAAAATGTCCCAGAGATTAATTGGCTTCATTGGAGATCGAAAAGCTGGCAGTTTTCCTTAGCGAAAAACGATTTAGTTTAGCCATTCAACTAGGAAATGCTGCCAGCATCTTTGGTACAATGCCGCAGGGGGCATTTTTAAATTTAATGTTTTAGTTTTATTTAACGCATTCACTGCCAGTAGGTACTGTTTTTTGAACTTTCGCCAGGTGCCACATCTTTTGTTTTATACGGAGCTTGCCTACTGTAAGAACGCACATATGCGTTGAGGGCACTGGGTGGAAGTCACGGTGACGCATATATGCGTCAGTGGCAGTGAATGCGTTAAGCTTAGTTTTAGTTTTTAATTATCGTTTTACACGTCATATACTAATTTTAAGTCGTTTGTTAAATAAGGCTAAGCTATTATGTTAAATAACATGATAAATTAGGCATTTACCATAATAATACGAGTATAGTAAGAATTTTTTTCCAAGCAAATGCCGACGTTTAGAAAATTCTTACTATAGGTATGTGTAATATTTTGCTCAAAAGGTTGAAGTGAGTTGGTGTGAAGGCGTCGAAAATATAATTTTACTGACGAATAAATTCTTAAATCGTTAAAGTTTAATTTCCTTATGAGAATTTCGGTAACTCCTAAAAATACTTATTTTTAATTTTTGTATGGACAGGGAAACTACGCATCGTAAAGTTCTCGATTATGAGTACATTTTTTTGAGAACATTTCCAAAGTACTCAGAATGTTCTGGAAAACGTTACGATATTAAAAAAAACCTCGTTCAAAAATATCCTTTAACCAATTGCGTAATCAAATATGTCTGTCACCGAGCGAATCCGCTGCAGCACTGCAGCGTTGAAAATGCAATTTGACGTGTCCGAGCGCGGCCCTCCGTATACGCCTACAGTGCAGCGATGGTGATATATAGCGCTTTATTGAGCTCGCTTTGACCATTCCAGCGACGATATGGCGGGATATGGTATTGTTCTGTTACGGTTTACCTCCTATGTATTATTATTATTTATTTATTTTATGGCGTCTACAAGTTATGTAATTTTTCTCAAAAATGTCTGGAAATGTTGATATTACTATCTATATATTGAGACGCGAAGGACATAGTTTACTGACAGACCTCAAATTAAAAAAAAAACCTTGCGTGATCGCTACACAAGCCCGCAATGTTGCATACAAATTCCATTACTATCTAGCTTGTAACTTTTTAAAAAGTGAAAAAGCCCATAATAAAATGAGGGCACAAGTCTTATACATCCAAATTTTATTCGAAACATAACTTTTTTATCTGTGTCTGGAATAGCTTATGTTTTTTTAAAAACATAACTTGCGTTTCTCCTTGTCATAAACAAAAAGGCGGTAAAGAGTGATAGTTTTTTCACATGAAGTTTGTTTGTATGCAATTAAAAAAATGAGTTCAAGCAATGAAGATTTTACTCCCAAAAAAAAAACTTGCGATTTTTGAGAAAAGCACTATATTTGCCTTGGCAGGAACAGAAATTGCGGGCTTCGTATTTTTAAACGGACTCGCAAGCTCGTCCGTTTAAAACAATACTCGGCCCGCAATTGCCTACTTCCATGCCTAGGCAATAATGTACTATTGCCAATGTCAAGTATATAATATAATATAAGCAATTGTACGGTGAATCGTCGTTGTCGACGGCGTCTTCCAGTCCCAGTCGGCACACCATTGAAGATGGCGGGCATGCACTTCAATGGCTTGAAGTGTTCTTGACCGCTTGCTCATTCAGAATCAACTTTTCACTGTTATTTTATTTGATGCATATTCTTCGTCAGTTTTGGAGGTTACAAAAAAATCAATAAATAGACAGATGTTTTCAAAATGACCGCTAGACAAGAACCCCCACCTCCTATGTAACAAAGCTAGTAGTGTCAGGTGACACCTGACAATTATACCTATTTGGATAACCCCCTGGAACGTCAGTGATTTTAGACTTTCATAGAGCCATAACCTAAAAAAATTTAATTGAATTGACTTTTATAAACTTAGCAGGTATGGAACTTGCTCTAATAAAGCCGTTGCCACTGACGTCCGATGGATTAACAGGAGTCTGGCCATGACTTTAGGTTAACAGCAGTAACAGCTCTATACTAAACACAGTGGCGCATGGCGTTCTTCATACATCCCTAAGCATTTGTTTTTGTCGCCCCGCACATCGCATTGCTGTAAACCTAAAGTCGTTACAAATAGGCAAACCGTTACGGTCTGGGTGGCTAGCACAAGTTACCTGATACTCGTTGACTCAGAAAATCCTCTTTACCTTCATAGTGTGTACCAAAAAACTCACAGAGCGGTAAGCGACGAAATACCAGTTGTGCTTGCAGACAGCAAGCAGCAGGCCACGAATTTACGCGACGGCGGCAGTGGTTATTAGAGGCGAGTGGCAAAATACAAATGTATAGAGATGTGTGCGTCATGCCACGAGTCACTGCGGCGGTGATGGGGCGACTTCTATGTAATTGTTTCCGCTGCTTCTCGCCACCATCGCCGTTGCGTGAAATTACAGTCATGCCGTTAGGACAATTTTCACGAGTACGAATCAGAAACTTGGTACCCGTATAAAAAGTGACCGAAGTTATCATTTTATCGACTTGAGTGCTCGTACAAATTTGATCGACCTTATTTATAGGCAAATAAGAGCTATCACTTGTAACTCTGGTTACATAAAGCACTTGAGTGCGTATGAACGATTGTGCTCTAAATTCGAACTGTCATCGCCATGTAAAATCCTGGCACCCGACCCATAAGCAGCAAAGGCGAGTTTGCTCAAGAAAAACTAGTCAAACTTGACCTTAGCATTCATCAAGAACCCGTTGCGATTCGTGTCTCCACTAGTACTCGTCAAAACCAAGATCATAGACACGAATGTCGCCTTTGTAACCAACAACGTATAGGAATACAACCAGGAACACTGTGATATACGGTGCGTTATTGAGCCCCCTTACATTGCCCCCTTTGACCAGTTGAGCCTACCATACAGCGTAATTTGTGGATCGCACTGTCGCTTTGTGCAGAACACGATTTAATGAGAGGCTCGCTTATTACAGCCACGGGCGTCATAACTGCCTTAACTACTGCTTTAGGAATAGCTACTTTAAATTAGTGGTGGTAAGGCCTTGTGAAGGGTTAATCCCGGTGGCATCTTTGACCCTAGACAAGATGCCTAATGTTAACGTAAACGATTTTCAAAAACTGTCAAAATAAGTGCTCGACGCGACCATGTGACAGGTTACGTCAATCCTAAAAAAGTTTAATAACGATAACGTTCTCGTAATGAATCTTGTCTGGGGCCACTTTTTCTTTAGTGAGGCTAGACAAGCTTAATGCTAAACGATTTTCGAAAACTGACAAAATGTATGGAATTTACGTAGGCGCTCGACGCGACCGTCTGGCAGCTTACGTCAATCCTATAGATTGTTGATAAAGATAACGAACGCCGAATGCATCTTGCCTAGGGTTTCAGATGCTTTAAGCATTCATAAAATTAGACTAATCATCATCCTCCTGCCCTTATCCCACACTAAGTGCGGTCGGCCCAACATGTCTTCTTCTTCCACTCTCCTCTATCTGCTGATAACTCAATACTCACACCTTTCATAGACATAGCATTTTTCACACAGTCCATCCACACCTTTTTTGGTCTTCCTCTAACCCTATATCCATCAACATTCTCATTACTCTTCTAGTTATGTGACCTTTGAAATAAAAAATCATTTCGTTTTCATTTACCTCAAACATTCCTCTGCTTACAACTAATATTAATAGCTCTAAACCTATCCATGCGCGATAACGCATTGATTCGACTAGGTACCTAATTCGACCACGCATTAGACACAATTACATACCTCTCGCCATAAATCACTGAAACCTAGATTCCTCACACCAAATCTTATTCTGCAATAATTCGGTCGGAATTATTCAGCCAGCTACAAATCTATTCATATTGTTTTATTTACTTCACTATTAATAACTTCAGGCGGCTATAGTACATTGTTGCAGAGGATAGAAAGTACGCGATTTTTGGACGAGTCATATAGAGGGCCGAAACGTAGTTGAGGCCCTCTAGTGTACGAGTCCATAAATTGCACTTTCTACCGAGGCAGACATAGTGCTTTTCACAACTACTGAGAGGAAATAAAATAAAAAATCATATTCAAAACTCAAATTTTAATTCATGTTAATGTGACATCACCACCAATTTTACCATAGATAACTTTTTTTTAATCTGGACCCCTATTCTCGTGGCACTCGAGATTAATAAACTAACATGCGAGATGAAGATGTCAACTCCATATAAAATTGTATTTGTTTCGCCATATCTCCCATGTAATTTCATCTCTAGTGGTTCGAGATTAGGGGCATAGTTTGAATTTCATTTTAAAAAAAGCAGTGACATAGTTTTTAGTCTGTGTATCTTTTAGCAAAAATACACCTAATATTTTATGACACAAAATGGTGTGCTGATTGGTGGATTTCAATTTTTCATTTTAAGGAGCTATGACACAAAAATTGATTGATTGATTTTCATTGGTTCTTAAAGTTGGACAACAATGTTCTCGACCAATCAGCAAACACGCCGACAAAAACATTCTTAGTCTGTCCTTATAAGTGACGTTTTGTGACCCCAAACAAGACCATCTATGGCCATATTTCCGAGCAGTGTTGTGAAAAGGATTTTTTTGATTTTTTATAGATTTTTGAGTGCTGGTTTGACTTTGTGCTAGATCCGTGTGGATTGCTTCCACCATCGTATCCTTTAACCGTTCGTTTTATTGTATTTCGGTGTAGGGAAGAGAACCGGTGAAATTACTAACATAAAGTATTTCATATTAGTCGTCAGAGTAGGCGACGCATTTTTGCAAACTTGGGAATGCTGTTTATGGGTCACAGGATCTCATTAACCATTAGCTGAACTGTGTCTTAAATGCAAGAGATTTAACACACAATGACTTACCTCTTCCCTTAAATCACTAGGAGCTAGATTCTTATAGAAGCTTACTCTGCCACAATTGGGTTGGAAATATTCAGTTGTCAGCCACAAATCTATTCTTCTGCCGTAAATAGGATAGCCTAGATTGTCGAATCGGGTCGAGGCGGCGAATATATCCACGTAGGGACTACTTTATAGTCAGCCCGTTGAGAGACGCGATAAAATCGCGATTATACCGCCGAACAGATTGGAACCGTGCCCGCTGAATATAATAAACAGTTGCCCTGAAGTCTTGTGTATAAATTGTTGCTCTGAACGGCCGTGGTGCGGACACTTGTCTCTGTCAACAGGGAACATCGCGGCCATTTGTTAACACGATTGTTCATGCTTCGTCATTAATAAAGGTATATTTATTCATATTGTTTTATTTACTTCACTAGTAACATCAGATTTTTACGGTTTTTTTTTTGTAGAAGACTCTGCGTAGTTCCTCCAACGAGGTGGACTGACGACGAAGGTTGCGGGAAACCGATGGATTGCAAGCGGCGCAAGACTGGTCCTTGTGGCAAACCAGCAGTGGACGTTTTTCGGCTGAAAGTATCATGATGATGATGATTAATTTAAGCGATGGTAGGACTTTGTACTAGGTCCATTCGAATCGCTACCACCATCTTTTACCCTAGACAAGGAGGCCCTGCCAAGATGAATTACGCTAAGTAGCGTTTCTATTCGTTTCGTTTTTAAACCAATCGCGTCCCTGGTAGATCACGTGAATTTTCGTATCACGTTATCTACCAGTGACGCGATTGGATTAAAAACAAAACGAATAGAAACGCTACTTAGCATAGTGTATCTTGGCAGGGCAACCAGATGCATTAACGCTAACGTAAACTATTTTCGAAAACTGACAATATGTATGGAATTGACACAAGCTATCGGCCGCGACCGTCCCTGCGAGTGACGGCTGCTTACCGCGATCCAATACTTTGTCGATAACGATGAAGCTTTTCAAATGCATCTCGCTATCTGTTAGCCTACCGTTAAGCAGCAGTGTTCGCATTGTTGTGTTCCGGTATAATTATAAGATGGCCGATTAAATTACTAGCAAGCTTTTCGTCTTAGTCCTTAGAGTAGGCAACACATTAGTAGTCTTAGGATTATAGTCTCGTGATTTTAGACTCAGATCCCATTTATAATCAGCTGGCATGTGTGCAATAGTGTGCATTGCTTACTCCTGGCCACAAAAAAAAGTTTTGTTAGTTTCCTTTTGTCATGAGTATTGAAAAAAAATCTTTAAAATAAACATAAAATAAAAGAAGAATCAGAGTGGAAAATTATGAAATCGTCCAGTAGATACAAAAATCCAGCCCCTTCCATCGGAATGGCAGGAATAGGAAGGGTCGGTATTCGGTATTAATTGAAATTCTGGAGGTCGTTGTGGTTTTAGGAATCTTCAATTACTGCCATTTGTGCCACGCTTTTAAGGTTTTGTAGGCTTTTAGTAAATGTAGGTATAGATAACATTAATATTATAACTAGTCCATATAAAATAAATAATTATCAGGGGTCAATCTCACACAAATTTTGCTATTAAACTTAAAATCAGGCGACTGAATACCGTGATAAAGCTCTGGTGAACGATGGGTCGGACGTATAAGGCTGCCTAATTGAGAATACACGCGCTAAAATGTGTTTTGTTCGCTCTGTCGGGACTACTTAAACTCGCCGCTTGGACCTTCACTCTTGCGTTCGCTCATCTTTGCTTGAAACCTTGATGAACCTTGACCTCTTTTATTATCCGACGTTTCGGCTGGGTTGTTAGGGGTCTGTTACCATGACATTCTAAAGCAGTTCAATTTAAGTTGAGAGAAAGGGACAGAGCTATAGCAGTTATATAGTTCTGACCCTTTCTCTCAACCTAAACTGCGGGGCTAGACAAGTTGCCATCGAATACAAACGCTAGCGTTAGGTGATCACCTGTCCCTTTAAAATGTATGGAATTGACGTAAGTTAGTCACGTGATATATCACTAAAGTGATCACTATCACTCGTGCTAATCAAATAGTGATATTTTAAACATAAAAATTCCGTGAGACTCAGACATATTAAGGAGATCACACCGGGTTACTCACGTAAAAATTGTCGAAAAACGCTCGACATATTTCGGGCTCGTCCGGAGTCCCTATTCATGAGCAAACGCGGCCGCAGCACGACGAACAACGAGCGTTTTTCGACAATTTTTACGTGAGTAACCCGGTGTGATCTCCCAAATAGTGATAGTTTTGACAACTACGGTCGTTACGCGGTACTATTTTGACAGGTCAAAATCATCACGAGCACTATCACAATATAAACGTCAGTAACCAAGGGCGGTAACTATTCGAAGAAACTATCAACTGAGTCAGTGTCATCACAAATGATCACCTAACGCTAGCGTTCGTATTCGATGGCAACTTGTCTAGCCCCGCTGAACTGATTTTTATCTCTGTGGTGTGAATGCGAAAGTTTAAAAATATCAAACTGTACCCAAACTAAGCTGTAGGTTTGTACTATATTGGTACAGTCGGCCAAAAATGTGGTCTACCACCCTACGGTTGAAGTTCATTTGCATGTTATGATACAATAAGTTCGATTTTCCCTTGCAATAATATAATGACAGTGACTAGTGTCGACCTTAGCGATAATTAGATCTCACAGAAACTTTTATCAAAACTGGTAGAACACTTTCTTGGCCGACCGTACTAGATAACTATAAACTTACTTATAATAAATTAAATGCATGGCTAAGTTATTAAATATTGGATATCGAGTTTTAGAATAACATACTTAAAGCTTTTTTAGCCAAAGTAGGCTAAGGTGTACCGCAAGGTTCAGTTCTTTGCCGGTATCATTAATACCTTAATAACTCCTTAACTAATAAACATTTAGAATAGTTAAAACTATATTCTGGACCGGTAATAAAGGCGTTTTCTTATGCCGTAATATTTACGTCATGTTCTAGGACACCCTGTATAAAGAAATGTATGCTCAAATACATGAAAAAACATCCAAGACTTAGGAACAAATACTCGCATTCGTCACTACCAACTAGGCTATTTTCGTAATTGATATAAATAAAGATTTATACATTCATAATGCTAACTGCTTCTTCAATGTCAGATTGTTTTGCTTGCTTTGTTTTGTTTCATATTTTCAATATTCCCAAAATGGTTATTTCCAATATTGTTAGTGTTTCCAAAAGAGACTGACTCTTTCGCATGCCCCGTCTATCGACATGTTATTCTCTATCATAATATAGAATTCGATGTCGAATTATACGTCGAATCTCTCTACACCTACACGTCTTCTAAACAACTGTCTTTAAAACAGATTTACGCTGGCAAATCCGACAGAAAGGACTATGTGATAAAATTTGTGAGGTCAACAAATCTTTAGCGAATTTGATCGCAATCATAACTCGATGCGAAGCATAGCCCACATACATGTAGGAGTACATTGACGAGTGGTAAATTAAATTATTGAATAGGGAGCTATTGTAGCGACGCAATGAATAGCTTAACGCAGATGTGAAATACGCAGAGCTATATGAAAGCAAAGAACGCTAGAACATTATAACTTCTTCATAATGGAAGAATTATGTTTGTTTTTCGGCGGTTTCGCAATCGTCCCTCTTACTTCGCCATCTTAACGTTTAAATGACAAGGTAATACCCGCCAAATAGCCTTAAAATTGGAACACAAATTTCTATAACATGAGAATATTGCTAAAGTCCACCCTTTAAATTGATCGCCAGTATTTTATCAACCTTATTGTTTTATAGCGTGCTAGTGAAAATTCAACCTTAGGGTCCCGACGTTTGTCTGATTATAAACTAAATAGTTTGTAACGGTCGCACTTTTAGCCAGTTAATGACGATTAAGTTGTTTCTTAGTGACGACTCATACACAATTTTGAAAAAGGAACGAGTTAATTTTTTGTAAAATATATCCAATTTCGGCGGTAAGTCTGTATTTTTAAATATGGGACCAGCAGGCCTTTCGCGTAACTCACTCGCAATAGCGATCGGCTTCAAAACAAAATAATTGGTTTCAATTTGTATGCAGAAAAGCCTTCGATTTTCAAAATGAAAACGATTGTGATCGCGAGTGTGTTTACGCGAAAGGCCTGCCGTTGCTGAAACAGAGGTTTTCAATTGTTACCCTGGCACTCACAGATCAAGTGGTTGAGTTCATTGTCAGTATCTACCTCAAAAGAATACTACCCTAAGCTCAATACCCGTAAATATCCGGAGTGGACAGCCCGGTCTACCCGGCGTGTTTACAGATCGTCGCGCTCTCGACAGCTCGACGAGATCCACGGACAACACTCGCCCTCAGCAAATAGGCCGTCGTTCATATTTTCATAGACCAAATAGAAACGGAATATTGCTTATTGTTGCGATAGGAGACTGTTGATTAGTTTTACAACTCTATATTTGCAAAGGCTTACCTAAACTTTTGATATCAGATTGCGTGAGAAACGGTATTCATATTTGAATGAACAATTATGATGCTATATTTCTGTTGGGGCAGAACCGCGATCACTGAAAAGTTGCCAGTTTAGGTTTGTGTTTTTTCTTTTACTCTTACATTCATAAAACTTTAGACACTATTTTTTTTCTTACGGCCGCGTGGTTCTACAACGTTGTCCGACATGTCGGACGACGAGGAATTTTATTTCCCTTCTGTCCGACATGTCGGACCATCAGGAATTTTATATTCTACGGATTTTTAAAATTCCACTTGGTTCGACCATCGGACCAAGACGAATTTTTTATTTCCTTTCTGTCCGATGGTCGAACCAAGAGGATTTTTTTATTTCCGTTCTGTCCGATGGTCGAACCAAGTGGAATTTTAAAAATCCTCTTAGTCCGATGGTCGAACTAAGTGGAATATAAAATTCCTGATAGTCCGACATGTCGGACAGAAAGGAAATAAAATGCCTCGTTGTCCGACATGTCGGACAACGAAACGAACGAAAAGAACTAGTGGAAATAGACTTTCCAGTGAGGACAGACGGGAACAGAGGTCACCTAATGGTAAGTGATATATCTGATCCACGTGATCAATATGATACCAAATGCATTGCCAACCCTGAGGATGAAAATGGAATGTCTCTGGATTTGACGACCCGTTGGCGCTACCTGCAAAGCTAGCGGTAGTGGGTTCAAATCCCGGTAAGGGCCGATATTTGTGTGATGAGCGCGAATATTTGTTCCTGAATCATGGATGTTTTTTATCTATTTAAGTATATATTCCTCTATATAAGTATTTATATAGTTGTTTAGTACCCATAGTACAAATCTAGAGCTTAGTATGGGACTAGCTCAATTGGTGTGATATTGTCCTCTGATATTTATTTATTTATTTACTCTACGCTTGATGTTTTACAGTTGTGAACAAAACAATGCCAAAACTTTCCACTTTACGGTTTATATCTGATAATCAATATTTAAAATAAATGGATAAACGAAGTCAAATAACCTTGTCGGGCCTTATGCATCGTTGGTCGTCTAAAGTTGGAGAAACGCCAGACGAATAACACTTAAAAGCCTGCTATTCCATCTCGAACAGTGTTCGATACAAACAGATTGAAATACAGTAATACTTTACGTGACGGTTGCGTAATGACAGGCTTTACAATATGAGTGTGGTTTATGAAACGAGCCGCAAAGCGAGTTTCATAATAGATTACACGAGTGTTGTAATGCCAATTACGCAGAGTCGCGTACAATACTTTATCTACACACATATTATAGGTACTCTAAGATGGGTTCAGAAACCGAAAGGCAAATGACCAGAATTACCTCACCTGTGGTAGTAGGTGGCAGGGATGACAGCTGTAACGGAATTTTGAAATTACGTTATTGAATATTGTAAGGTAATGAGATCCAAATTTGGAACATCTTCCAAAATTAACAGCTGTTTTGATCGCATAATAGAGGACTTATGATATGAGTGTAGATAAATATAAGTTCAACCTTTTTACAATGTTGGTAAGACCAGCAACTGGGTATTACGCTCCATTCAACATTGTTGATAGTAGCCGTCTTGTTTTCCCAGAGGATCAAACTTAGCATACAACCATTATCTGAGATATTATGCAGCTGAGCACTCTGGATGATACATAAACATTTTTACTTAAGACTTTAGCCACATAAATAAACACTTTGATGCGGTTTAAGGGAGCGTCAACAATAAAATCATATTATATTTGAGCAATATGGTCTAAAGTCGGTGGAATTGAGGCCCAGAAAATCTCTAAATTTGTCTTCTGCTACGTATATCTATTAATAGGGAAAATACATGGATTTTTTAAATCGCATTTCTCAACAAAATATGAAAATACCGTTAAATCACCAACCAAAATTGAAATTAAACATAAAATCGGCCAAGAACTACGGATGATAAAAAGTATTTACACTGCTTATTAGACAGAGAGATCCGATATGCAATGTGACATCATGTAACAAGTCAGCCATATGAACTCCATGTTAAATTCTGTTTTGCTAGAAAGAGATAGGAACAAATCTTTGTTAGCTTATATCTTGGTTATATTTATAGCTATTCAAAAAATTACTTTATCTACACTCATATCATAAGTCCTCTATTTATGCGTTCAAAACCCGTAGGCAATGACCAGCATTACCTGTGGTAGTAGGTGACAGCGATGACAGCTGTTAATTTTGGAAGATGTTCCAAATTTGGATCTCATTACCTTACAATATTAATATCAATATATTAATAATAATATTCGATATCGTAATTTCAAAATTACATTACAGCTGTCATCGCTGTCACCTACTACCACAGGTAAGGTAATTAATGCTGGTCATTTGCCTTTCGGCTTCTGAACCAATCTTAAAGTACTTATAATGGGTCTATATTGACCGACATAATTATTTTTAGTCATAATGTGCTTTAGGTCATAATCATCGCAAGTCATAACGTGTTTTTTTGAAAGAAACTGTTACTTTTTCAGGATTTTTAAAAATCAAACCTAACCTAACCTAGCCTTGTCTACACGTTAGATATTTCAGAACTTCTGAAAAGTTTACAGTTTCAGCGATATAAAAAATTATGATATGACTATCAAAAATTATGTCAACAATTACATTATGACCGCACTTATAATATGTGTGTAGATAAAGTATTGTACGAGACTCTGCGTAATAAGCATTACGCAACCGTCACGTAAACTACTATTTCTCAACTGTTTGTTACATGAATGAGCTTTTATTGAACCTGTGAAAAAAGTCATAAATATTCCCTATTGTGTTATTTTTAACCTCCAGCAAAAAAAGAGGGGTGTTGTAAAATTAACGCGAGTATAAATATATCTTTGTGTTTGTATGTCTGTCTTTGGCATCGTAGGTCAGCATCAGTAACCAAACGGATCGACCGATTTTGACGCAGTTTTTATTTCAAGAAATCTAGTTTAATCCGGATAAAAAAAGATAAAATTAAGATGTTTATCAGTAAGCCCGCTCAGGCATTTTTACCCGCCAAAAATCTACCAGCGCTTCCCTAGAGACTTGAGAAGAAATGCCGCAAGAAACTCAACTGTTAGTCGTTTTTTAAATATTGCTTATGTTTTTATACAATAATAATACTTAACCCAGCATTACGACGCGCATTTGACGACGCGCTGGCCTAGTTGGTAGTGACCCTGCCTATGAAGCTACCGGTCCCGGGTTCAAATCCCGGTAAGGGCAGATATTTGTGTGATGAGCGCGAATATTTGGCGAATATTTGTTCCTGAGTCATGGATGTTTTCTATGTATTTAAGTATTTATTTCTCTATATAAGTATTTATATCGTTGTCTAGTACCCATAGTACAAGCCTAGAGCTTAGTTTGGGACTAGGTCAATTGATGTGACATTGTGTCCTGATATTTATCTGATTATATTCATCATCATCATCATCATGTCAGCCGAAAGACGTCCACTGCTGGACGTAGGCCTCCCCCAAGGCTCTCCACTCAGACCGATCTTGTGCTTTTCGCATCCACCGCGTTCCCACGATCTTTACAAGGTCGTCACTCCATCTTGTTGGAGGCCTACCGACAGCTCGTCTCCCGGTCCGCGGTCTGATTATATTAAAACAATGAATTTAAAATAAATAATATCATGCGTAGGTAGTTGAGAAGGAAAACCTCTCAAAACTCAAAATTTTTGTGACTTTTTTGTGCTTAGTTTGAAAATCGGTCGGCCTATTTATAGTATATCAGCTCCGAAAAAAGGGTGTCCGTTATATAGATTTTACCTATTTAATACCTACTTCACTGTTTCTTATATCTACTAATTGTGTCACAACAGTTGAAGTGTTTACATCTAGCTTCTGCCCGCGACTTCGTCGCCGTGGAATAGTTACTTTACTAACGCTAACTTTAACCAGCGACTTTGCTAACGTAGAAGGTAGAAGGTTGCTCCGCTCGTATTGGTCTTAGCGTGATTATATACAGCCTATAGCCTTCCTCGATAAATGGGCTATCTAACACTGAAAGAATTTTTCACATCGGACCAGTAGTTTTTGAGATTAGCGCGTTCAAGCAAACAAACTCTTCAGCTTTATCAAAATCAAAATCAAAATCAAAATATTTATTCAGTAAATTGGCCACATACGGGCTCTTTTACACGTCGGTAATATACAGTGAATCTACTAGCGCTTCGGACAAGACCATCATTGCGGAGAAGAAGCGCCGCAAGAAACTCCAGCAGAAGGTCATTTTTTCAAACATAAAATACAATAATTCTTAAAAGTAAGTTACATTACAAGGTAATAAAGCAACAAATATAAATTATTAGAACCATCAAATATAAAAAAAATACAAATTCAAAATTAAAAACATTACAAATAAATGTAAAAATTAAAAAGATTAGATGTCAAATACATGAAACTAAAAATAATGAGTAGGAGAACAACACGACGAGGTCTCTACGTCAAAAGCCATAACTGGAATAATTAACTTAGCAACAAGTCCTTGCAGACGTGAACAGACCGGACCCCACAAACAGTATAATATTAGTATATATAGTTTGTTTGACCTAGATAAGGCTGCTCGTATTACCTATTACAGGTAAACCTGTACGAAAACATGCAGAAGACTCGAACACGTGAGCCTGGCACCTGACAAGCGAAGGCTTTGGCAGCCAGCCAGCTTCTCGGATGTTGTAATTCAATCTTTAGCTGGAGTTTTCCAAGAAATGCAGAATGAATCTTGGAAGGTTGAACTTGATTTAAGTCCCATTAGTTATACCACAGATAGTAAAATAGTACCAGTTATACAGTCACATTGATCGACGCTGGATCTTTATACTAACGGACAAATAAACTGTATCAACTTACGAACAATATTATAACTAATTAAAGTAAATACTCAACATCAGCACAGTATAAATGCGTTGCCAACACCGTCTTGTGATTGTAATCCTGAGATTGGAAGTGCCTATGGGTGTCTGATTAAGCACTAACTGTAACGAGGCCTGTGCGCTCGTTTGCCTTTAAAAAAACCGGCCAAGTGCGAGTCGAACTTGCGCACGAAGAGTTCCGTAGCATTATCTATACAACATTAGCAAAAAACGGCAAAAAAAACACATTTGTCGTATGGGAGCCCCCTAAAATATTAATTTTTATTAATTTAATAATTTGTTTTTAAAGTGAATACACAACTAAAATATTGTGTGAATATTTCAAGCATCTACCTGTTGTCGTTATTAATATCGAGCAAAAAAACGGCAAAGAAATCACGTTTGTTGTATGAGAGCCCCCCTTAAATATTTATTTTATTCTGTTTTTAGTATTTTTTGTTACTTGTAGTGGCAACAGAAATACATCATCTGTAATAAATTCAACTGTCTAGCTACCACGGTTTATGAGATACAGCCTGGTGGCAGTGGCGGACAGACAGACGGACGGAAAGTGAAGTCTTAGTAATAGGGTCCCGTTTTTACAATTTGGCTACGGAACTCTAAAACGTACTCTGACTGCAACACAACAAACAGAATGATAACGTCTTAACAATAAACATTTCAAAACAATTGAAAAACTAAAACAACGTCTCCATTCCAATTTGTTCTGGATCCTGCTTTTATGCTATAGATATAGCAATATTGACCTTATACTAGCACTTACTATCCTGTAAATAAGAGCTACCAAGAATAAAGCCCTAGATATAACTGATATAAGATAAAAGGGAACACAATAAATACGTTTCCAATTATTTCCGCCATTTATTAACTGTCTTTTGCAGTTGCCCCTTTCAAAATTTGAACAGCTTTTAGTGCTTTGTGGTTAGGGAATAATAACCCCCTTCACCCCCTCTACCCCCTTTACCTCTCATTATCAATCTATCACCCCCTAAAGACCATTGTAATCATAATAGAACCCTCTATCTCCCAGCTTTACATTGAATTTCGCACTCATTCGAGCATGACTCGTGTATATCATCATTGATTCTGAATGTTTGATTATTCGTGCATATACAATAGATATCCGTAGTTAGGTACCTACCCGGAATATACAGTGTGTGTCTTCCATACGAACATATATTTAAAGGGCTGAAAGAATATTATTTGATATCGTTTGATAAAAAAGTTTATCATGTTTTTTTTTCATACTAATTAATTCGCCACGCAATGAATCGGTAACAAGTAAGCAAGTGATATCACTCTATAAGGTAAACATTACAAATTGAAATGAAACTAGCTTTGCGTGTGAGAAGTGTTAAGAAAAACTTTGTATTCAAATACATTGCTGCTCGAGCAAACTTTAAAAATTAGTGACGTTAAATTACCAAGCGTAATTGTTATACAGGGTGCCTCTGACCTTGGGGCTTAAAATGTTTCGTCGTTTCTACTCCTGAAACAGAACTTCTTTTGTTCTGTAAGTTGTTAAAAATATGTCCAACTTAAATTTTATTTTTTTCATATAAGTTAAATGTAATTTTCAATGTACGCGATCCAATTCTCCATTTTCCTTTAGCCCTCGTACCAAGGAAATGTCGCCCCCGTACCATGAAATCTTGATTTTATGGCCATGTTGTAATACACTGATTTTACAACTAGACTTTAACATCAATTAGTTATCTAAATTTAAGTAATTTTTATTATTGCAGAACAAAAGTAGTTCAGTTTAGCGAGTAGAATCGATGGTTGCATTTAAAGCCCCAAGTTCTGAGGCACCCTGTATATCTATTATAAACTCGTTAACAGTACTTAAATGGTTTGTTAAAATGTATGTTCGTCTGGAAGACACACACTGTATACTCGTAGAGTATTCAGGGTAATTATCAGTGATTTCCTCTTCAGTAGGTATTCTATCTAACTTAATCGAATTACCCGTCACCCGAGCGAACTTATGGTATACCATCGAAATTGCGTTAGCTTCGTCAAAGGGAATTTGAGTTAGTTATCTAATCTAATTCCTGCTGAAGTATGTCGGTGTTATTCTGAATTGTACATGTAATTCCATCGTTATAAGTAAAATTATGATTTAAAGTTATCGAAGAACTAACAGAAAAAAAAAAAAATATTAATATTATATGCCTTACTGAAATTTTCATTAAATGCGGTAGTGAAAAAAACATTAATCTTAAAGGCTTTAATTTAGCATCGCACTTTACTAAACGGGGTGGAACCTGTATTTTATTGAGAAGAAACATAAATTATAAGTCAATATCTTGGTGCAGGGAACACTCATTAGAGAGCACATTTGAGTGTTGTGGAGTGGAATTACCAGATTTAAACTGCATCATTATTTGTCTATACAGAGTTCCTGATAGAAGAAACATTAATATATTCTATACAAAACTATAGAATATATATACATGCATTGATCAAATATTTAGCAATATAAGTAATGCAATTGGCACAGTTCAACATTTATATCTTTCAGACCACGAAACCGCTCAACTACTAAAATTCAACAGTGACGTATTATTAAAACAACAGGCCACTGTCTGGTATATCAATAAAAAAGACTACTGCAAAGCAAACATAAACATATTTTTGCAATGTATATCATCTTTGACCTGGTTTGAAACGTTGAATGAGCCCGATAGTGATATCGCTTTCAGTAAATTTCATGACACGTTCTGTCTTTTTTACAATCTTTGCTTTCCCGTACAAAAAATAAAAATAAGCTCGAACAAAATGAAACCACGGTGGATTACCCCGGGTGTTAAAACTTCATGCTCTAAAAAAAGGGAACTTAGGTTTCTATATTACAAACATAAGACTAAAGAACTCAAACAAATGTACAAAAACTATAACAAATTGTTAAAAACATGTATTTTGAACTCTAAACGTAACTTAAATAATAGGGTAATGATGAATTCTAAGAACAAATGTAAGACTACTTGGGACATTATAAAAGATAAAACAGATAAAATGAAAATCTTTAAAGGAATTGAATCAGTTAATTTGCAAGGCAAAATTATTAACAATCCTCAAGCGATTGCTAACGTCTTTAATAACTACTTCATAAATATCGCAAAAAATAGTACAGGGAAAACTGCGGACACTAAAAATATTAAGAACATAAGTGCCAGCATGTTTGTGGCACCTTGCACAGCAAAAGAAATCATAAAAATTATCAAATCTTTACGTAACACCAAAGCGGTAGGTTTTGATGGAATCTCTACTCATATTCTAAAGTTATGTTCAGATAAAGTTGCTTCAATTTTGGAGCACTTAATAAACAAATCTTTTACGCATGGTAAATTTCCTACAAGACTTAAACATTCCGTTGTAAAGCCTCTTTTTAAAAAGGACGACGTACAAGATTTAGGCAACTACCGTCCTATAACACTTATATCCATTTTTTCAAAAATCTTTGAAAAGGCCTTACATACTAGAATAACAAATTTTTTAAACAAACATAACATAATTCATAAAGAACAAAATGGCTTCCAGAAAGGCAAATCTACTACTTTAGCTTGTTACTCATTAATAAAATCAATTACTGAAAAAATTGATGAAAAGCTACCAGTTACAGGCTTCTTTTTTGATATGAGCAAGGCCTTCGACTTTGTTGGGCATAAAAACTTAATCAATAAGTGTGAGAGATACGGTATTAGGGGTACCGCTCTAGCGTGGCTTGAGAGTTACCTCACTGACCGAACACAATGTGTCGAAATTAATCAATTGGATGAACATATGATAGTTAAAGGATACCTTTCATCCCATAAGACAAGTAATACTGGTGTACCCCAGGGCAGTGTGTTGGGTCCATTACTATTTGTAATTTATATTAATGATTTGCCAGATGTGACTCTTGATAAAACTATATTATTTGCAGATGACATATCAGTTATTATAACTAATGATGAAATTAATAAATCTAATGTAAATAAAATAAATACAACTATAGAAGTTGTTAGTAATTGGTTAGAAAGTAATAATTTGTCTGTAAATTCATTAAAAACTAGATGTGTACAATTCAGTAATCACATGACACAAAGACCAATGCTGAATATTAAATATAGAGGACAAACAATTGAAGAAGTAGGTGAAGTGAAGTTTCTGGGATTTATAGTTGATCGTCACTGTAATTGGAAATCGCACATTAAGAATGTATGTTCCAGATTGGAAAGGTTCACATTTGCCTTAAGGCGACTCAGGCGTATATCGGGTGAAAAAACAGCACTCACAGCCTATCATGGGTACGTGGCATCCGTTCTGAGATACGGTCTTATAATCTGGGGAAATTCCACCGATATTAAGCTAGTACTTAAAAGCCAAAAAAAATGTATAAGGGCTCTTAGTGATGTTAGCCCCCTGGAACCATGTCGACCTCTTTTTAAAAAACTTAATTTACTTACATTGCCATGCATGTATATTTTTGAAATCTGCGTCTTTGTCACTTACCATTCATATTTGTTCAGAAAACCATTTGTAAACACAAAGCTGAGGCCGAGGGACCCAACGAGGTTAAGGGTGACGACATACAAAAGTGCGCTATATCATAAGAATTGTCACGCGATGGCTGTAAAAGTCTTCAATCATTTGCCTGAGTGTCTAAGACAAATCACACCGATTGCAAGGTTTAAATACGAGTTATTTGTTTGGTTAAAAGAAAAATGTTTCTACTCCATTCAAGAGTTTTTTAACTTTGACACCAAATTGTTGACTTAATTAATAAATAATAATTATACACAACTTGCTTGATGTTTATATAAGATTAGATTAAAGAATTATCAATGGTAACAATATTAGGATTTTTACAACTTAAGAATTTGCATGCTAGACATAGCTAAGTGTGTGCTCTAGTATCTAAAAAATAAGACCAATGTATTCCACACTTATTGCAAATAAATATAATTTCATTTCATTTATTTCATTTCATTTCATTTCATTTCATTTAGCAAAATATGTACATGAGAATTGTCCACCCTTCCTAATCTACGAAAAGAGCCTAAATAAAAAAACTGTCTGGTTGCCTGTAAAGTCGGTTTACGAACGATAATTTTACGTGATAACGTCATAAGAAAAAATATAAGCCGAACGCTTAGGCGGAACGTGACACTTTTTCGTGCGTGCAGCCGGCGTTCATCGATTTATAAGACGTTATCCCGTCAATAAAAACAGAAAATAGTTTATAAATAGATTATTAGGCTCGTATTATAGTCGCTTGCTTTTATCACGGTGGATAAAACATCTGTCATTTTCGCACTTACACACTTGTCAGAAAGTGACAGATGTCTTATCCACGTTTTTCCACATCGATAGATACGACAATATTTGGCGTGTTATGCTGTGATTAAATTTTACCTACCTACATTGCCGCTGCCATGCAAGTTGTGCATCACGAAAAGTTGTCTAATGCGGGGCGCGCCTTCACGGATTGAACAAATTCACCCGATATGACGTTATGATATTTTTTTACTTTTCAGTTTAATTTTCACGTTTTTCACGTTAATATCGACTTTACTTTATTTATTTATTTATTTATTTATTGTTTCATTTGAGCTACTATCTTTACAGCGTTACCCTAATACAATAGTGCCTTAAATTAACTTAATCAATCACATTATGTTTTACATATAAATAATACATAAGACATTACATAGACAATACGTACAAAGTTACATTCAAAAATTCATTATAATTACAAAAAAATAAATGATGTCGACTGTACCTACGGTTGAGTATGAAAAATGCAAACCTCTTTTAATTAGCACATTAGGGCTAATCGAGGTTTGACCCGTCCATTAAAGACAGGTAAAATCTAGTTCAGCCCTCCGAAGGGGCACGTAATGTGGCACATTACCCTGTTGGTATTATTTTTTATTTAGACGACTTTAATGTTCTGTTTTTTTACATTTTAAGTATTATACTTGTTTAAACTAGATTGTAAATGTCCTATTAATATGATAAAAGTTTCTAATTAATGATGATTAAATATTTAGATGACAGAATATTAGATTTGTGAATTGTGACTAAATCGTGAACGTCTGGACTGGTTTGTTAGAAAATTGTTATTAAATTCAATAAATGAGGACACTCTTTAACTCAAATAATTTCGTACTACGCTAATCAATAACACAAAGTGTTTTGCTTTTTATTGTAATTAACAATATTTACCTGTTTATTGGTTTGTTTGTTTATAATTACTAAAATTGTGAAATATGGGTCATTTCATCGATCTGTCAAGTTGTCATCATCGGGAAAACTCGGTTACAACCCGAGTGACGCTCGTTCTTTCATAAGTACTTAAAAGAATAATAGTACAACATAATTATAACGTTTTGTAGAAAAAAAAAGTCGTTCTACCGCGCGAAAGACTGGCAACCCTAAAAGCAATTTAAAAATAAGGCCTGCATCAACTAACGCGTAAAACTCAGCGGGAACACGGGACGTAATATTTATTTCACAAAACTCGTAGCGGTATGTCGTCTCCAGACATGTTATTCCCTGAACACGGCCAAGTGCAACTCGCTCACAACGGGTTCTGTACGACCATAGAATATTAAGATCAAGTGAAACACGGCAAAAAAAAACTTTTTGGTATGGGGACTTTCATTAATTTTAACTTTTCTTTTTATCGGTTGTTATAGTGGTAATAGTACACATACACTTTGTACAGTGTAGAATCTATATGTTAGGTTAGATTTTTTTAATAATAATCAGAGCTCGGAATAGGCAGTGCCTATTTACCTAAACTTCGCGGGAGGACGTAACTAAGAGTGGTTACAACCAACAAAAATAATTATTTCTTATTATTAAATGCGGGATTTCCCGGGATTGATTGTATTAATCTAAAGGCTTAATACATTTAACTTTACTTATAAATCAGGGTCGCAAACTGCAGGTAGTAAGTACACGGCTAAAGTGTCGGCTGCATCTGTTTTTGTTGAATACATTCTATACAATATTATAATTCTATTTAAATCAACTAAAAAGATCAAATTTCAGGCTTCCGTTTGATTCAATTTGATCTATATTATATTGTTTTATGACTGATTGTTATTTCAAGATGAATAAATAAATAATTTACAATATAGCAAGATTTATAAGTAAAGTTAAAAGTATTAAACCTTTAGAGTAATACAGTCAATCCCGGGAAATCCCACATTCAATAATAAGAAATAAATATTTTTGGTGGTTGTAACCACTCTTACTCTTAGTTACATCCTCCCGCGAAGTTTAGGTAAATAGGCACTACCTATTCCGAGCTCTGATAATAATCCTGTAAAGTTGAACGGTTTCAGAAAATAAATGCACTTGTCACTTCTGATTCATGTAAAAATCAGTTGAGAAAAATCATTATTTGAATATCTATAAAAATAACCGAGCCATAAGCCAGCCAATAAGGATTTGTTCCTATCTCTTTCTAGCAAAACAGAATTAAACATGGAATTTATAAACTTTCTTAGCCGATTTTAATTTTAATTTCACTTTTCGTGATCTCTTTTACGGCATTTTCATATTTTTTTTGAGAAATGCGATTTAAAAAAATCCATATTTTATTCATATTAGGATAAATGAAACAGTTGGAAACGAAAATTCGACCTTATGGTAGCTAACCCTGCTAGTGTAAACCCGGTCGAATAGATACACGACGATATAGTCTGTGCCAATTGAAATTGCCAAAGATGTAAACAAATTAGTACTGTTTGACACATAACCTCAAATATAAATCAAGCGTGTTTTTATTTAAAATAACGTATAATAAATTATTCATATTAAACTTACTGTGAAAGTAAATATCAAGTATATAAATATTTGCCAAGACCTCACTTGATCATTAAAAGCACGTGATTATTGACTAATGAAGGTAAATTGGTTCGTTTGGTTGTGTTTCATCTTTCCCAATTTCAATTGGCACAGACTTACGTCACAGCGTAAAAACTTGGTCTAAATAACGCCCCAGGATAACTCAAAGGTACTTTTATTGACAGGAAACTTTTTATTCACGTCTCTTCATGAACAGGCCCCGAGTTCCTTTCGTTTTGTTTGAAAATAAATCATAACTTTCACCTGTTTGGAGTTTATTGTTTCCGCCGTGAGAAATGTTTGTAATTTCGTAATATAGGTGAAGTGTATTTTACAGGGACGTTCACTGTTTATGTTTATCCTTATTTGTTCTATACTATGAACAAGGTTTTATCATATTTTATGATTTTTTGGGCTACATTACACGACTGCCCAAAAAACAGAGTCATTCATGGTTCATGTGACTGTTTTATATGCCAAAATAATACCCGACGGGCTAAGCAAATTATAAAAACAAATGCATGATCATGTTTATGTAAAATCTGTACAAATCACAGGTAGATCGATTTTTAAGGTTCGTTTTCATGTGTTGTTTGATTTAAATAAGAAATATTACAGATTTCTGACAGAGATTCTCTACCAGTTGAGCTTGGGCAAATCGGAAAATTGTTGTAGGCGGTGCAATATTCTACGAACGATAGCATTAATAGAGAAAAAGTATAATATCATACATCGAAGAAACTTATATAAACATACATACGTGCATATACACATAAATACATTAAATACATATCTATACTATACACTAAAAGGAGATTATAAGATGTCAGTTCTGTATGGAAATGTGTGCTTGAACAAAAATTCCTGAAATCGAATTTATTAGGGGCTTGTGTTTATAAGGGAGACCAGAGTCCCTAGCCAAGACGCATTACGCTAACTACCGTTTCTATTCGTTTCGTTTTTAAGCCAATCCCATCACTGGTAGATCACGTGACTCTTCGTATCACGTCATCTACCAGTGACGTGATTGGTTTAAAACACAACGAATAGAAACGCGCAATGCATCGTTACCTGTCATGCCCGTACAAATTCTAACCTCAAACCCAAAAGTTACTAATTAAACAACGAAAACAGGTGTCAGGTTTTATTTCTTATTTTTCTTTTACTATGAAACAAATTGAACTAGAACCCCGTAAGACACATTTGTTTACATCACGAATAAAAATAAAACAAACAGTATAACAGATTAATGTTGTAAGTGAAGTAGAGAGTATATCACTGTTCTGGCTGAGTGCATCGCGGAGGCGGCCGGCTTTTATAGTGATTTAAAATAGTGTTCCCCTTGCAGCTGCATTTTACGATGACGTCGTCTAGAATATTTTACAAGTACAGAGGGCCCTGCCAAGATGCATTGCGCTAACTAGCGTTTCTATTCGTTTCGTTTTTAAACCAATCGCGTCACTGATAGATCACGTGACTTTTCGTATCACGTCATCTACCAGTGACGCGATTGGTTTAAAAACGAAACGAATAGAAACGCTAGTTAGCGCAATCCATCTTGGCAGGGCCCTCAGGATGTTGTTAATTTTGAGAAATATGACGACATGGTAACCTAGTTAGCAGTCCCAGGTTCATCTCGTTATAGTCTGTGTCAGTTAGTTCCTACTGTTTGACACATAACCTCAAATATTCATCAAGCGTGTTATTATTCAAAATAACGTATAATGTACAGTTATTTAATCTTAAACTTTAATCTGAAAGTAATGATCAAGCGTTAAATCATTACAAATACCTCACTTACTGCCGCACTCAGAGTAGTCAATTAAATGAAATGCTTGTTTAGTGACGTGTTGTCTTATCCTATTGCTAAAGCAAAGAAAGTGACAGGAGCAACTTTAATCATGCATTAAATTTAATTGACGTCTCTGAGTGCGGCAGTTAATCTTTAAAAGTTTGTGATTATCGAGTATTGTAGTGGTAAATTATTGGTTCCTTTGGTATTTCTCACATCTTTGCCAATTTCAATTGACACAGAGTAAATATTTATTGTGTGCTGAGCGCGTCGTATTTAAGTATGTATTTCTCTATATTAACATGTTCCTCGTTGTCTAGTACCCATAGCATAAACCTAGAGTTTGATTTGGGACTAGTACAATTTGCGTGAGAATGTTTCCTGATCTTAATTTATTATTGAATCGGATAAACAAAAAAAAATGACCAGGGACTCTTTTCTATTCGGTAAAACAATGTTGCTTTTGTCATTTTATCGTATTGTTTTTAACTCAGCCGCCATTACTGTCAAGTAAATAAGAGCTGAGGGCCCTGCCAAGATGCATTGCGCTAACTAGCGTTTCTATTCGTTTCGTTTTTAAGCCAATCGCGTCACTGGTAGATCACGTGACTTTTCGTATCACGTCATCTACCACTGACGCGATTGGTTTAAAAACGAATCGAATAGAAACGTTAGTTAGCGCAATGCATCTTGGCAGGGCCCTCTGTTAACAATACGATAACATGTCATAAGCAATATTGTTTTACCGAATGGAATAAATTCCCTGCAAATCCTTTCACGTAGAATTCGTTTGCAATTCTGCCCTCATACGGAGAAAAGGCACAAGTGCAATTAATTCATAGAAGCATATTAAACTCTCAAGGGTCATAATAAGGTTGGAAGTGCAATACAATTCGTATAGTAGATGTGCCTTTTTTCCGTAGCAAAGCAGAATTGGGATAAAAAGTATCCTACGTTTATTCCCAAGGCTTTTTAGTAGTGTTGCCGTAAAAGCATAGTAACGGATGGATACAAAACTACGAACGGTACGAAGTCACGATCAACGTAAACGTTAACTTTTTATGCTTTACTATCTTTTATCAGCGTCTCCGCTACGTGAGAGAATGACGAACAAACAAAAAAAAGTCAGACAAAGACACACATTCTGTTAAATTGTCATTAGCACTTTTTAAGCTTTATAATAAAATGCGCAATTTTTCCCTTTGACGTGTAACTTATTAAAGGGGTGCGCCAAAGTTCATATAAAATTGCAACTCCGATTATTCGAACTCCGAAAAATTTTCTCATACCATTTTACATCATAATGATCACTCTTCATACTCTTCATAATATTTATTAATACTAATGATCGGAACTTATACTCATCTGAACTTATAACGCCAATATTCATGGAACCGTACACTTTTCAGAATTTCTTAAATATCCTACGTGTAGATAAAATTAGGTTAGGTTAGGTTAGATGTATAGCAATCCTCAAAAGGTAACAGTTTCTTAAAAAAATGCATTATGAGTTGCGATGATTACGAGTTAAAAATTATGAACAAAAAAGTATAAGCAAAATTTTTCGAAGAAATGATGAGTATGGACACAAATCGTTATTTATATAAAAAATCTAAAGACCAATTTTATATGAGCCAAATTGAACCCTTATTAAAGGGATTGGGTCAAACCATATTCGGTGTAATGAAGTTGTCCCCTCCGCCATGGCCTTTTTGTTCTGAAATAACTGGAGCACCTCTGCGACTTCGTAGCAGTAGAATTAGTTTTCTACTGCCCCCCTAATTATTCCCGTTGGGGGCCAATTTCAACCATCCCTAAAACTCCCAAGGAATCTCCAAGGAACCCTCCAAATTCGACGCGTTGGCCTAGTTGGTAGTGACCCGGCCTACGAAGCTAGCGGTCCTGGGTTCAAATCCCGGTAAGGGCAGATATTTGTGTGATGAGCACAAATTAGTCATGGATGTTTTCTATGTATTTAAGTATATATTTCTCTATATAAGTATTAATAACATTGTCTAGTACCCATAGCACAAGCCTAGAGCTGAGTTTGGGACAAGGTCAACTGGTGTGACCTCGTCCCCTGATATTTATTTATTTATATATTTAAATACCAAGTCCCGAGATTCAGTTGGTTCGGGCTATGCATTATCTAAGCTATCAGTCAGTAATTCAAGTAACATTTGTACGTGTATTATGGGTGCCCTTCGAGTGACCTAAAACTTTAAGTGCTAAAACTTTATGGTCGAAAATGTTCCCTATAATATTGAATAGCGTAGGTACTTTTTTAGCATAAAGATTTTTTAGCATACATGTTTTTTCTTCTAAAGCACTATTGATCTAAAATTGTTTTGTCTAAAATTTTAATGACTAGAAGGCTAAATCCATAATATTGTTTGGTCGAAGTATAAAACACACCCAGTATAAAACACCTAGGTCTCAACTAATCTATAGGTTAGGTTAGGTTAGAATCGTGTCAAGGCGCGAAGCTCCACAACTACACGAAATAGGAGCTCCACAAAGCGGAGCTCCGTCGACTTCGCCTCACGGTTAACGTTATACCAATTTTTTTTGGTATAACGACAAAAAAAAGTTATTCCAAACAAATGTTATACTAAACAATTTTTCGCCCAAACAATATAATGCAAAACAATTTCGATCAAACAATTTTCGACATTTAAATCATTAGACAAAACGTTGGCATACAAAAAAATATGTGGCGAAATAAAAAAAGGCCAAACAATTTTAGACCAACCGATACAAGCCTTTGTTTTGTTCCTTCATCACCTCCCCCAATGACCGTGATCGTTGCGTGTTCGCACGTTCTAAACTCGCGTGCACTGACCCAGATCCAACACTTCGGTTGACTAAATAGGACAATGTCACCGCACCAAGCGGTTATCGCCTTTGTTGCTCACACGTTCGGCTGACCACATGTGGGAAACACACTCAGACACTTTATTTAGTTCTAAAGGTCCCCGGAGACAATCAATGTCAATTGTCAATGTGTTACGTTACAGAAAACGAGTAAATGAAGTAGGTAGTAATAATAAAAAATAGCAATAGGTAGGCCTATTGATTATTATCAAGAAAATTAAATTACATGGGAGATGTATAAGGCCGAGGTCAGTCATACAAACTTAATATAACACTAATTTAAATGTCACAGGAATTAACGGGACCCAGGAGCAATAGTAAAACTTAATTGAAGTCTTAAAGAGGTGATAGACGGGCGAGTAAGTACGCCGTACTTGGGCATTTCACGAAAAAGTGTTACTATAAGGACTGAAATTAAGTTAGGTTAGAATGTCAACCGCAGCAAAAACGAAACTGTGCCAGAAAAATAGATAACGTTAGAATATAACATTAGGATACCTAAGTGGACAAAAATTTATACTTAACTCTATTTTTTTTGTATTTTTATTGCCAGGATCGAATTGCAATTGGTGGAGCAGGATAAATTAGATTAAAAAATTAAACAGAACAAATAAATACAATAGAATTGTTTTATTTATTTTATGCCTACTAGATAGTATGCGTTAATTTTTTTTGCTAAAACAATTATTCGATCATAGGACTATTATTCTAATCAATATTATGCCAATGTACTATTCTGCCAAATAAAATTGTGCGAAATATCAGTATGCTAAGAAATTTATAACCCTTTCTTTTGTTCCTTCATCACCTCCCCCAATGACTGTGATCGTTGCGTGTTCGCACGTTCCCAACTCGCGTGCACTGACCTCGATCCGACTCTTCGCCTCACTAAATAGGACAATGTCACCGCACCAAGCAGTTATCGCCTTTGTTGCTCACACCTTCGGCTGACAAAATGTGGGAAACACACTCAGACACTTTATTTAGTTCTAAAGGTCCCCGGAGACAATCAATGTCAATTGTCAATGTGTTACGTTACAGAAAACGAGTAAATGAAGTAGGTAGTAATAATAAAAAATAGCAATAGGTTATAACCTATTGATTATTATCATAAAAACTTAATTACTATCATAACACTAATTTAAATGTCACAGGAATTAACGGGACCCAGGAGCAATAGCAAAACTTAATTGAAGTCTTAAAGGGGTGATAGACGGGCGAGCAAGTACGCCGTACTTGGGCATTTCACAAAAAAGTGTACCCAATTAAGGACTGAAATTAAGGAAGTTTAACTTTGTCAGTTTTGGCGGCCGTCAATGTATAGGTAATTCTCCTAATCCTTAATTGGGTACACTTTTTCGTGAAAATGCCCAAATGTCGTGAAAGTACGGTGTACTTACTAGCCCGTCTATCACCCCTTTTAGAGCCAAAAGTCTCTAAGGGTCAAGGGTGATCGTACCCCTCACCAGAACACAAAGGGATGGTGGTAACAATTCGGACGGACCCTACACAAGGTCGTACCACCACTAAATAATCGGCTAATAATCTAAATCACCGACTTTTATTTAGCTGAATATAAGTTCCGTCGAATTTATTATGGCATAATTGTACTATAGCATAATATTAGTAACGAACTGCTACCAGTAAAGTAGGTTAGGTTAGGTTAGAACTGCGACAGCGACAGAAACAAAACTGTCAGAAAAGTAGGTTAGGTTAGGTTAGAACTGCGACTCTAACAGAAACGAAACTGTGTCACAAATGTAGGTTAGGTTAGGTTAGAATGTCAACCCCAGCAAAAAGGAAACTGTGCCAGAAAAATAGATTACGTTAGAATATAACATTAGGATACATAAGTGGACAAAAAATTGTACTTAACTCTATTTTTTTGTATTTTTATTGCCAGGATCGAATTGCAATTTGTGGAGCAGGATAAATTAGATTAAAAAATTAAACAGAACACATAAATACAATAGAATTGTTTTATTTATTTTATGCCTACTAGATAGTATGCGATACAATTTTTTGCTGAAACAAGTATTCGATCATAGGACTATTATTCTAATCAATATTATGCCAATTTACTATTCTACCAAAGGAAATTGTGCGAAATAACAGTATGCTAAGAAATTTATGCGAAAAGTAATTCTGCGGAATGATGATTCTGCCAAGGGTTGCTATGCGAAACCAAGTTATGTTATGACAGTCAATTTTATGCAAAATATTAGTGAACCATCGTAAACAGGTAGTCTATAAACTTATTAACCGTTTATTAGAACCTTTTAACTAAAGCTAAAAAAAAATACTTAAGTCCTTTTAGACACTCCTTAAAGTATTACATCATTGCCTTCCTGGGGTGTTGTCCCGTCCGAGCGAACAAAACACTTTTTATAGAGCGTGCATTGTCAATTAGGCAGCCTTATACGTTCGAGAAGTCATGCTGCCAAATTGAATACACGTGCAAAAATGTGTTTTGTTCACTCTGACGGGACTACTTAAACTCGCCGCTTGGACAATCACTCGTTCGTCCGCCCGTCCATCGTTGTTGAGAGAATCACACCCCTGACACGCCTTCCCCCTTACTAATAAACGTTGAGTAACGGTGGTATAGCTATACAATGTTTTGTCCTTATCTGTCAAATTCAAATGTCACAATGACAGATAAGGACAAAACATTGCTATACCACCGTTACTCAACGTTTATTAGTAAGGGGGTTAATGTACACTAAGTAGTCAGATAATACGTTACTTACATAACATATAACATTTCGCGTTACTTTTTCATAAAATTTACCTACGAGATAAAGATAACGCAGTTACTTATCGTCGGCCTAAATTGCAAACCTGCTAAATCCATTTTTAGGATTTAGCAGCTTTGCACTTTATTTCATCTATTTAGAATGGTAAACTGCTAAATACTAAAAATGGATTTAGCAGGTTTGCAATTTAGGCCGACGTTATAGGTTTCGCAAAATAAAAAGGTAACCAACCCACCTTCATAGTTCCTGTTAATATCCTGTCGCGTACCCGCTCTCCAGGATATTGCCTTATTACGATACCCAGACGATATTAGGTACATAAAAAAGTATAATATTTTTCTTTTCTCAAACATGCAATGAAATATTGATGTTATGTTCCTTATAATATGACGTTTCAGGTTGCGAAGTGTGACGTTTCAGGTGCGGCTAGGACAAGAGGTCGTTAATGGAATTTCATACAAATCGTGCAGGCCTAGGCCGGCCAAGTCCTCTTTTTTAATTTCCATTCCACATAAATTTGTGGCACAGGCATCATGACATTCTGCAACTTAGATTTTTTTGTTGTTTATTTCATTGCATGATTGAAAAAAGCACTATACATACCTCGGCGGGAAATATGGGGTTGCCCGCCTCACACCTATCCGGCCTCGCTTTGCTCGGCCGTCTATATTTCTTCGGCCGGCAACCTCTTTTGTCCCGGCCTCTGTAGTAATGTACTATTTTGTTAAATCTTGCTGTGTTTACCATACAAGGTGATGCAAACACAACTTAAACTGACCATGTCACAACTTTTCAAATAACATACATAATCTCACGCCTTCGTTCCCAGAGTGGGGTAGGCAGAGCTACAGAATTACAAACATCTCTAAAAACTTGTTGATAATTCTATAACCACAATTTGCACAATTAACAAATAACAATTACCTAAAATCATTAAATCATATTTAAAACCTCGAACTTTATGACTCAAGTAACAGTAATTAACTCAGAATAAAGTCAAAACATTCGTGCCGCGGCGAAACGCCACTCAACAATAATCAATGATTGCGTCGACTTTGTGATCACAAATGAAAAAACATCAAAGGCGAATTAAAAGAAGAATTAAAAAGTTTGAGTGGGCAGTTTCATAAATTATCTTGGGTCGATAAACTCAGCAGAATTCCTTTTTATGTGGCACTTACTTAATTGCTATAAAAGTATCCCGGATTAATTAAAGACTGGCCTAATATGGCTGTGTTTATCGCGTGACCAAGTGTGGATAAGGCATCCGTCACCTTCTGACACGTAAATAAGTACGAGAGTGACGGATGCTTTATCGACATTTGACACGCGATATAGATGCGGCCATACTAGGCCCGCAGGCCTTACTGTCGTTTTTATCAATGTGGATAAACGTATATAAAATATCTGTCACTTTCTGACCAGTATGTAAGTGATAGAGCGACGGTGGCTTTATACATGTTGATCCACCGCGATAAAAACGACCATGATAAGGGGGGTTGCAAAAGTTATCCACTTCAAAGCACAAATGACTTTATCGCTAATGAATTGAGTCAGTTAACAAACAAAACTTTTGGAACGAAAACATCTATTAACATGACTTTCAATTACCTTTATTACTGCCATCAAAGGTTTTAAAACAGTGGGGACACGAACACGTTTAGGGAGTGATTATGAATTTGAGACTCAGATGCGGGTTTAAGAAAATCCGTATGGATTTTGTGAGTTACGCGTAGTGTTTAAAAGTAGGTATATATAGGTATATAGTATTGCAGAGGTATACATATCGTAATGTTTCTGCGTTTAGTAATTGAAGCTATGCGTTGTTTGTATCTCAGTCAGTTTAACAGAACAGTTTTATAATTATTATGGAATATACTACAAAAACCAATCGGATTCCATAGCTCTTGTCGACTCCATCGGTTACGGTTCAACAAGCAATATGCATTTCTGTATAATTAAAATGTTAGTTCAATTTAATAACTTGAGTGACAAGTAACGCGTAGGATGACCGTATTGTCACATAGAGGTGACAAACACTTAACATTTAGTTCAAGCTTCGCAATGAATATAATTAGAGTGCATTTCAACCGGATTGCAACTGTCATTGTTATGATAATACTAGTAGGTACTTTTTATAAAGGCTAATTATGCGGTTGATTTGCAATTCAATATTAATTAATCATCCTGTATATTTGCGTTATTTGCTGGGCACAGTGTACACAGGCGTAACCACATGACGACAGATTTGGCCATAGTCTAATCAAAGACGAGTAAATAGATTTATTTAAAAATAAACCACAAAAATCATTTTCCAATCATTATACAATTTGGTAATGGAGATTTAAGTTGACGACGCGTTAGCAGGAAGCGATTAGAGCAAGCGATCAACTATTAATATATGAGTCTCTTTTATTGACACGGGATCTATATCTTTTCTTTCGACGAACTTTTGGAGAGAGTTCTCGCCGTCAGTGTTAACAGCCAGCGATCAACTATTAATATATGTGTCTCTTTTACTGACACGGGATCTATGTCTTTCGTTCGTTTCTTGAGCGAGAAAATAGTCGAGAGCTAAACGGTTCCTCGCCGGCAGAGGGACAAGACAAGTGCCTAATACTCGCAGCCATCTTTAAACCTGACCAATGCTTTCCCTGTTCATATTTATAACGTCCCTGGAAGACACCGCACCCATTCGTCTACTTATCCCGGTCGAGTAGCACAAATTAGTTGTTAGTCTCTCTCTAATGGCTCGCGGGCCGTAAGATGTGATTTACACGTATGAGTCAAGACATTTATAAAGGGTGTCCAGAAAAACCCGTTATTTACCGCCCATTACAGTCTGAAACTCAGCTACTCAGGGCAGTCAACATCACAGCTCCCCCCTTACTTAGTTCTTGGACGTAAAACATTCTTCCGTTGAGAACAAACTTTTACTTGGCGATTATTTAAATTTTCAAGTCATGAATATTATATTTTGCTTAAGCCAGTCACGAAGTACTTATCGCGTATACTGCAGTGTTTGAATACCATAAAGACAGAATAGACAGTCCAAAATGTTTCCTTTGTCATCTAGGAAAATGTTGGGCTAAAGCTGTACATATGACGTACCTACCTATTTAATTAGGATGTCCCAAAAATTATCCTAATTTTTAGTAAGCAGTCTTAGGATTGCAGTTTTGAGATGGCAAAATTTAATTTGTATGGCCCCTAGATATTATCAGGTGTCTTATTGATGCCATACATTGTTTAATGTAAAACAGCAGGCCACAGCGTTGTAGCTGCGTCAATAACATCAAGATTTTACCAAAAACGGACCAGCTCCAAGCAGTCAAGCCACAGCAATATGCGAATCTTATAGCTCTATCCTTTTTACTGACTGGAACCTGCCAGGTTTTTACAGCTCGTAATACGGCCTCTGATTACAGCAAGCTGCACAGTTACAATTTCAACTACTTTGAGCTTGTGTTAGCTTCCGCTGCCATTTTGCGTTCTACAAGTTCCGCATACGCAAATGTGCATAGTGCAAATGAAACTCATATGTATATACATGCTTAACAAAGATTGGAACTTACACTGCTGTTATGCATAAAGTTGTATAAACAAACAATAGCGCTGTGCATATGGCTGTGTATTCAATTACAACTTCAATTCACAACTTGTAGGTTCGTGTTTTGTTAAATCTAATAATGGTGTATTATCCATTTCAAATACCTACTTATCTACACAAGTCTGTTTTCATGGTCGGTTTTTTACTTGTCATCATTTAGACCAGTATAAAATGCAGAAATAAATATCTTTAGTCGTATTATTCAGCTTTAAAAAACTGCTTTATCGGGAGTGAGATATTTGTAATGAAAATAAATACGTCTGTATTTCCGAACCAATACGACTTGGGCGCCTGTAAAAAACGAGCGTTCTCTTCTCTCAAAGGCCGGCAGCGCTTCTGCGATTTCTCTGGGGTTAAGGTACTGACAGACGTGCTCATTACTACCACGAAAGCATGCTTTTATTGAGCAAGTGCTCATTAGTAGCACGTGTGTCGCACCATTGCTAGTAATGAGCATGCTAATTTTGAACGTGCTCAAAAATCAAACGACATTTGATTTTCGAGCATGCTACCTGAAGCGCAGTTGGAAGGGGGCGTGCTTCGAGCGCCTCTGAACAGGTTTACGTTTGTTTTGAGCATGCTTCTTTATGAGTATGCTTAAAACAAGCATGCTTATTGCTGGCAAATGTGAACAGTTGCGGAGCATGCTAATTTTAAGCAAGCTTATGAGTATGCTTTTTGTGCACGTCTGTCAGTACCTTTACGGGTGTTTATGGGTCGCAATGATCACTTACTATCAGGTGACTCGCTTTACTCGTCTACCTCCATTTCCACAACAACAAAAAAAATAATTCACCAAAATATGGTTACAATAAATATTCATAAAAATTTGGAACACGCTGTTTATAAAACGAGATCAAATTGGTACTATAGCATTCGATTCACTCTGGCGCGTA
The DNA here is from genome assembly GCA_946894065.1 of Acleris literana. Classification (NCBI taxonomy): domain Eukaryota; kingdom Metazoa; phylum Arthropoda; class Insecta; order Lepidoptera; family Tortricidae; genus Acleris; species Acleris literana. The sequence goes on along the minus strand of OX335684.1, from coordinate 14,700,692 downwards.
ATAAAGTCATTCACAGCCTACTAAGCATAATGGCGATATCTCAGACAAAACATCTGTCGAAATTGCAACCTAGTTTCAAACATAAGAGAGTTGAATCTGCTTTGGCTATTTTATTTAGTTATTGCATTTTTGCTTAGGAGGGCAGAGCTAGTATTTACGTGATACTGTAATCGCCCGCCTACACGACGGTTCGCCAAACTTCTAAAATTAGTGAGGCAGCTTATTATTTCAAGGCAATTTGGAGCTGCTCTTAGCAGTTCTCATATCTTTGTTAATCGAGAAACTGAAAAAAAAAGTTGATATATGTATAAGTTGAGTTTAGTTTAATTTTCTAAAGCGTGCAATGAAATATTGATGTTATGTTCCTTATAATAGGCCGCCAAGTATGGCGTTTCAGGTGCGGCTAGGACAAGAGGTCGTTAATGGAATTTCATACAAATCGTGCAGGCCTAGGCCGGCAAAGTCCTCTTTTTCAAGATCCATTCCACATAAATTTGTGGCACAGGCATCATGACATTCTGTAGCTGTTTTTTTTAAATGTACTAAGCCATGCATCCAATGCATGTTTATGTAAAGTACAGGGATAAAAAAGGTAATTAGGGGTGCGTAGCGCAACTTAGATCGCAGGCGGTGCGCTGCGGGGCACCGGCGGGCGGGCGGGCGCACACGACACAGCGCGGATGACTGAGCACTGTAGGTTACTTTTAATGTTTATGCACTCCTAGTAATTTGACCTCAAATTTTTGTTTTAATTTTTTTAATGAATTATTATTATGTTTGAGAAAAGCACTATACATACCTCGGCGGGAAAAATGGGGTTGCCCGCCTCAGACCTATCAGGCCTCGCTTTGCTCGGCCGTCTATATGCCTTCGGCCGGCAACCCCTTTTGTCCCGGCCTCTGTAGTAATATACTATATTCACCAATGTAATATTACAAGTAAATTGTGTTGCATGTCAAAAAATAAGATTTCCCGGTGACGCTTTGAAATAGATAAAAATCACCCTTTACTTGGAAAAAGAAGTGTTGATTCTTTATAATTATGAAAAACCTACTTCGTTAATTAAATAAAGAGGTAGGTAAGTAAATAATTGAGCTAAAGAGAATTAAAATTCCATTAGGGTGATGGAACCGGTAATGGACAAAGCACCAATAATGGACACTTGGTTCTTATTTTACGGAAGATAAGGGTTATTCATTTGTTTAACAACAATCAATTTAGGACCGTATGAAATTTGAATTAAGAATGGAGTGTCCATTACTGTTGCCGTTCAGCTAAAATGTCCAACATTGGTGCGGTCACTCTAGTAACCTTTACGGACAAACGGAAATATTTTTTATTAATTTGTCCCAGTCGTTCCCAACCAATTATTCTAGTGGGTACTGCAGGATTTTCTCCCAATACGAGGGTTGATCAATAAGTTTTTAGAATCGGTATAAAAAATGGGAGATAATAATTTGTAAATCGTTATATTTTAATTGGAATATGCACACTTTCTATATTTAGAAACATTTATTAACGTCATTGAAATGTTTTATTTTACCCCTATAAAAATATATTTACTTTTGGAGGTCAAATTTTGTACCTTCACTAAGTCATCATCAGCTTGTGATTTTTATTTAGTTGTTTTTGAACATTGGTGAGTGAGAAGTAGTAGTCAAAAGTTAGGGCTAAATAACAGAGGGAGGGGTTATCAGTTCTGAACTTAGGTCGGAGAGCAGCATCCTTGTGAATTAGATGGCTCTGAAGCATAATTCCTGCCGAAAATACGTAAATTGTTTTCAGCACTTTTTAAATATTTTTTTTCCTTAACTATACGGCAGAATAATGTTATATAACTCTCCTAGGTTATTTGATAATTGCTAAAAGCTAATATCACAGTATTTATTTGTAGGCCTCAATAATCCCGGAAAAGGCCGAAAAAGCCACCCTAAATGTTGGTGACCGAGCTGGAACTAAGAAAGTCCACTGCAAAGATAACTTGTTTATCCTTAAAATCATAATGATAAACGAAGGTTTCATTTTCAATAACATTTTTTTTTATTAGGGCATCAGGACTTTCTCCACACCGCTCCAAATAATTACAAAAGTAACTCTTATTTTTGCCGCCTTGTAAAATTGTTCATATAGATGTTTTTTGTTTAGCTATCACAGAAAAACAAATGAATATTGTTAAAAAAAAATCTCTAATTTAACGTTAATTAGTGCCATGGTATATTTAGTCCACATTAAAATAATAAGATTATGAGGATGGTTCATACCGATTCTAAAAACTTATTGATCACCCGTCGTACAATAAGCCCTTAGTCACTAAAGGAACCAGGGAAATAAAGTGGTGATAATTACCGAAAACACCTCATTTTGGTCGGCCGGTAATAGACGCTTTGCTTCATAAAACGCGTAATGAATGGCGCCCGCCTCATAATCTCTCAGCACATGCGCTTCCTGACTTTAATAACCATAAATCTGGGCCATAACGCGACATATTAAGCGTTCCCATAGTAACATCGTCATTTGGCGTCGGCCGGTACATAAGTATTTATATTTACGCCTCGGAGGACTCCTTTAATGATCGCATTATGAGCAAACGACGACGCCTCCGCGATCTCGAGCTCGTCTCCAAATATTCAAACTACGAAAAAGTCCTGTCTCTTTCTCAAGTTCTACTCACGATTGAAGAGTGAAAGGGCCGCTTATATTTCAAATTTAGCGAGTTGGAGTAACCTTCATGTTTATGGACCGCTTTTTAATATTTTCTCGTGAGCATAATTTAATTACGAACCTTTTAGACCTTCTTTGACTCGTAATGACTGTAATGACCCGCGGCCATTCGCCAACCCGAAAAATTTGAGAAATCATAATTCGAACGAAAAGTAACGTAAATAGAACCCGGCTGCGTTATATCATTTTTATAGGCGTAATTTCGCGAGTGTTTTTTAACGGCCAACCCATTTCAAATTTCGAACTTCTTCGATTTATTAGGCGCCGCGCCGTCCGTTGACAAATAAAAAAGTAAATATTATGAGCTCTCGAACTAACCGGTTCAATGCCAAGAACTAGATATAGGGTGAGTTTTTATAGAAATCTGATGTAACAGGCACTGAATATGTTTTTACATTCAATGCCGAGCAAACTAATTACCGTACAAATTGGCCCAAGTATTTATATTTTGGCACTATTAAGGTTAATAGTAGGCATAAACAAAACGTAAATGGGAGCAGGCTCGTTACGAGAAAAGCTTGGAGTTGGGAGTATTTGCACGTGTGACGTCACGCTAGCGGCGCCATGATGAATAATGGGCCTAATAAATTAACCCAGTGTCCAGATGTCTCGGCTGACCTGAAGCCCTCGCACATTTGTTACACCCCGTGTACCAACAAACGTGGACAACTACGCAATTTTTCCTCCTGTCACTAGTGTAGTGGCGATATTCTTAAAGTCCGTAGAGGCAAATTTATTAACCAACCCAGTAATAATACCTGTATAGGGCAGATACCCACTGAATACTAATACCAGCTAAATTCAGCTGATTGTTTATCTGGAAGAGATCCCAAGCATAATTATATATACTCCGCCTTTGTACATCCCTATTTTGTAAACATTGTACTTATTTTGAATTTGCGTTTTGTACAATAGTGTTTACATACATATATGTACATATGTACATACCCATTTGTATTAATTTTGCCACTAACTATAAGTATTTGTTTAATATTATCTATATATTTATATTCTAATTACACCATTTATTCGTTTAGCGTACCGTCCGTCTGTCACACTCGGAGCTGGCTGAAAATCAGCGCTGCAGGTGTTTAGCACCTCAGTATTATGCTGAGCCAGTGTCCGATTCACTGCCGCAAAGACACACTAACCACTTTGTTGATTGCTGTTTTCTCTGTTTTTACTTCTTTCTGATTGTGTGTGTAGTGAATAAATTTATTTTTCTTTTTCTTCTTATTTTCTTTATGCTAATCGGGTATACACTACTATACACATACCCCGGGTTTTGTTATAGCCAGCGACGGACGAACAAGCAGACGGGCCAATTGGTTAGTGGTCACTGCGGCTTATGGACATTTTGCAATGCGTTGCTGCTCCCGAAGAAATTTAATGACACCAAAAAGGCCCATATTGCAGCGCTTTGGGAAAATCTCAGCAGCAAGTTAACCTGACCTTGACCCACAAGAGATACAACTCCTCACTATCCAAAGCATCTGGAAATTCCTAGATGCAACGGCTTGTAATCCCGGTATTTTTGAGAACCGGTACTGTGACATTGATGTGAAATCTGTACCAGTCTAGGTACCGGTACGACGCTAGGTACCCGGTACTCGTGGTGCCAGTATTTTGTAAGAAATACAGGTATTTTATCGGTACTAAACCAATACCAATAAGGCCTAGTAGTTCTCTGGAACCTAAATGAAAAATACCTTTAAATACCGGTAAAGTACCGGTATTTTTGGAACCGGTTCCAAGCCCTAGATGAAATTCATGCAACAGGCCTTTGCGGTGAACTCTAAACAAAGGGCTGCCACAAAAATCAGCAATGGTTGAAGCGGCACACAAGGCCCATCTGACCTGTGTTAATTTAACCTGAATATATCCAGTTATCCGGCTAAATTGGTATCATACCGATTATTAGTAATGGCCTGACCTGGTAGTTGACCATCTCTAATTACCCTCCCTCACCAACCTATAACATAATAAGAGTTTAACTTAACCCTAGTTTCACTGACACTAATTGCATAGAACATAGTTACGTGTCACTTCGCAGAATTTTCGTTTCATAAAAAGCTATTGTCGGCTGCGACCGTGTTAATTTTAGGTTATCTTGCGATGGTTACAAGACTAACCTAACCTAACCTACGTGAATCATATTTAACATAACATACATTACATCACGCCTGTTTCCCAGAGGGATAGGCAGAGACCACTTCTTTGCACCTGCTACGATCCTGACAAATCTCTTTCGCTTCTTCCACATTCATACATCGAGTCATGCATGCACGTCGGTTTCGGGTACTTAAGATCCGGTCCTTTTCCAGTATTTCTCTGATTTGATTCGAAAAAGTACGCCTAGGGCGGGCCCTTCCGACCCTCCCACTCACTTTTGCTCTGTATATCTCTTTCGTCAATCTCCTTTCATCCATCCTTTCTAAATGACCGAACTATCGAAGCATGCCCTTTTCAATCTTAGTCACTACATCTTCTCTTAGGCCACATTTCTCTCTGACCTTCAATCAGTTCCACACCACACATACTACGCAAAGAGCACATTTCAACTGCATTTATACAAGTTTCATGCTTGTCCTGCCACACCCAAAACAGAGACGGGCATTATTTATTCGAATGACGAATAACGAATAAGAATAACCAAATTATTCGCGAATAACGAATGAAATTATCGAATGATTATTCTTATTCGAATAAATTATTCGTCAAATAATTCATTTGCGAATAATTTATTCGCGGATAATTTATTCGTTGAATGAATTGCCACGTATTATGTACTACTTTTATACCTGCTCCATTGTTCTCTAATAAATTAATAAATTATTCGTTATTCGAAAAGAAGTCGAATGATTCATTCGTGGATAAATTATTCGCAAAAATAATCATTCGCAAATAAATTATTCAACTAATAAATTATTCGCGAATAAAAATATCACGAATTATTTTTTATTCGAATGATTAATTATTCGAATAATGCCCATCTCTGACCCAACATTCAGTACCATACATCAGAGTAGGGGTCAACACTCCATTTTGAACAGCCAGTCGCACTTTTTGTGAATCATATTTAAGATAACCTGAAATCAACACGGGTTCATCAGAAAATAACTTTCTATGAGACAGAACTTCTGCGAAGTGATACGTTCTATGAAATCAGTGTCGGTGAAACAAAGGGACACCCATGATAAGACATAATTATACACTTAACCGATAAGGATCCCACGTGTTGCAGCACGTGCTGGAACCCCAGTTCACACGCGCCGCCATGTGACAATTGAGAAGGATATAGAATTAAAACGTGCACTATAGTGTCGTATCGTATACACGCTCTCAGGGAAGTATTTCTATCCTTATCTTGTGCGTAAAATAATCATGTTACTCTCTTCGCCGTCTCTTTGTAGCCACCTGAAGTTCTATGTATGAGGATGGTTCCTTTTATTATTATTTGATCGACCTTATTTATAAGCAAATAAGGGCTATCACTCGCAAATCTGGTTGCACTGAGGCACTTGAGCGGTTATTTCCCTGAAGAGGTTGAATGATTTTCACAAGCAAGGTGACAACGATATATTCGAATTGGGAAATGGTGAATTTAGTAGTAATAAAGGTAATATTGCACCTTCGTTAGAACCAGAGATGGGCAAAATTTATTCGAATGACGAATAACGAATAAGAATAACCAAATTAATCGCGAGTAACGAATGAAATTCTCGAATGATTATTCTTATTCGAATAAATTATTAATTAATAATTTATTCGTTGAATGAATTGCCGCGAATAATTATTATGTACTACTTATTTTACCTGCTCCATTTTTCTCTAATAAATTACTAAATTATTCGCGAATAAAAATATTACGAATTATTTTTTATTCGAATGATTATTCGAATAATGCCCATCTCTGGTTAGGACAAGCTGGTACAATTGCGCTTTCTGTCAAATTGTACATTGTACCCTTGTTCTAAAAAACGTGCTATATTATTAAAGACGTATCTACGTATATATGTCGACAATATCAAAAAACACAGTTGAGTATTTAAAGGTTGCTCGTTGTTAGACTTCTTATTACCAGTATTCGAACCTAGGACCGCTAGCTTCATATACCGGGTTACTACCAATATTGCTAACCGTGTCGTTAAACCCTGCATACTAATCAGAAAACATACTTACTTAATGCTTTGTGTGTGCAAAAAAAAAGTGTTTAAGCCTACATGTCTTACGATATTCTATCGTCATATCTCATAAAACGCGGCTAAATTGGTATCCTTCCTAAAATAAAACAAAAATGAACAAGCACGCAATTTTTCCGTCCGTCAACAGAACCATCTACATTCCGTTTGAACGAGAATAATTTTATTGCATGTTTAATTTGTCAGAACATTTGTATTTCGACGTCGAAACAGTCGACGGCTCCCGGCGGCTTTGTTTTGACTCTCATTATAATTATTGCCTATGTTTAATACTAAAATCCATGCTTTCTAAACTACTAAAGCATTTCTCGTTTTTCATTTATCAACTTTGACTCTTCGTACTGAAAAATTTGCTCTTGACTAAGGTGGCGTCTTGTCTGAAAAGTTACAGCTTTCTTTTCAAGTGAGCTAATTTCGTCAAGTTCTGGAACACCCTGTATGTATGTGCTGCTAACGACCATATCTCTTTAGGGTTATTCTCTCAATAATTCACTGACTCTGCGTCAAAATACACCAAGGTTGAGACTCGTTTGATGTAGGTGATTCTGATAAAAATCTCGCTCTTGAACTTGAAGGACGGATTTCCAGTTTTAACCAGTGTGTCGAAGAGCTCATCAGTTTGTTCAAGAGTCCACATAATGATTAAGGCGGTAGTGTTCAGCGATCTGGATCTCAATAACCATAACGGCTATTGTTTGTTCTTTGATTACATATATTTAAATTTGGGGAGCCCTTTGTTTCCCATAATTTTATTGGTCATAATGTAATTGTTGACATAATTTTTTAGTCATCATTTTTTATATCGCTGAAACTGTAAACTTTTCAGAAGTTCTGAAATATCTAACGTGTAGACAAGGCTAGGTTAGGTTTGATTTATAAAAATCCTGAAAAAGTAACAGTTTCTTTAAAAAAAACACGTTATGACTTGCGATGATTATGACCTAAGGCACATTATGACTAAAAATAATTATGTCAGTCAATATAGACCCATATTTGACATATTTCCTTGAGGCTGTTAAACGTGAAAACACAATTGGAAACAAAATAGTAAATATTTATTTTTCAAACATGACACTTCTTCGCATGTTTTTGGTTGAATCTTCAAAACCCTGCGATCTTCAACGATGATTTTTTATTCAAAAGTTCAGTATTTATAACTACTTAATCCTGGTAAAGCATTTTATTAATAAATGTTCTGGTTTTAAAGTAAACAACAATTGAATTTGACGCTGCAATCAAGGCACTCGTAAACTATTTCCATCTCACGTACTTCACGCGGACGCACATAAAGCCATACCTTTAGATTCTTGTGTGGGCGTGGCATCGTCATGTGGCCTAAGAGATGAGGGTGTTTAGTCATCCTATTACCAGGAGTTCAAAGGGCCCTGACAAGATGCACTACGATAACTAACGTTCCTCGATTCGTTTTTAAACCAATCGCGTCACTGGTAGATGACGTGTAACGAAAAGTCACGTGATCTACCAGTGACGCGATTGGTTTAAAAACGAATCGAATAGAAACGCTAGTTAGCGTATAGTCCATTCGCTTAGATAGTTTCGCTACACTCGCACGTACTTGTGGTTATTGTAATATAATACGAATATATATCGATGTAAACTGCCTAATTCACTAGCCGCTGTTATGGCGCAAGTAAATTTGGCAGTTTATGTCGAATTATATTCGTATTTTCTTACAATAGCCACAAGCACGTGCAAGTGTAGTGGGGCCGTTTTCAGAAAAGATGTACATAGTTAAAGCCTCAATTAAAATCCTTAACTTTTTTCCATTTCGTAACGAAAGTTAACCATAATCGAAGCTAAAATGACAATTGGCGTAAAGGACAACTAAATTGTACTGTAAAACTGTCCTTTACGCCAATTGCCATTTTAACAATCGAATGATTTAAATATATTAATTTTCGTTACGAAATGGAAAAAAAATAAGGATTTTAATTAAGGCCTTAACTGTCCTTAACTATGTACAATGTTTTTGAAAACGGCCCAGTGACACTATCTAAGCGAATGGACTATAATGCATCTTGGCAGGGCCCTCTGAACCTGTAAGGGTCTGCTCCAAACTGGCTGGCTGGTCGAACAGATGTTAATTGAAAATGAAAATGAGAATAACCGCTGAATGGAATACCACCGGTAGCTAATGCATAGCGCTGGCGCCGTCGAAACTATTAATTGAGAACACGCTTACGCCAACTTTCCGCAAACTACGGAGAAAGTGTGAAATGAATTAATTCTACATTACGGCAACAGGCGTCTCCTCTGGGTAACTTACAAATCCACTTTGAAACTTCAGATGACATTAAACTTCAAGATTTTTATTGAAAATGTTTCTAATAGATTTTATGCCAATTATTTAGGAGAGATAACACCTTTATTCACTAACGCGATAGTTAATGCCCAATTGCGTACATTGTTTTTGATTTGAACCCGGGACCGCTAGCTTCGTATGCGAGGTCACTACCGACTAGGCTAATGTATCGTCAAAGGCTATAAGGTTTTACTACGTAGAATAGAGCCCTTGTACTTGTGACGGTTTACATTCATAACTTTTTTGGCATAATGATCATTTGGCATACTCATCATTTGGCATAATCATCATTTGGCATAATCATATTTTAGCATACAGTATTTTTTCTGAAACCCTATACTTTTCAGGATTGTTATAAAATAAACCTAACCTAACCTAATGGGTTCTATGCAATGATATTTTAAATAATCCTGAAAAGTATACGGTTTCAGGAAAAAAGACTGTATGCTAAAAGATGATTATGCCAAATGATGATTATGCCAAAAAAAGTTATGCCAGATGAAGGGTACCCACTTGTGACTTAAACTAGACAACATATTGGTCGACACACGTAAAGCTGTATCCACATGCTTGGGTGTTTGCCCACACTGCGGGATGTAACTATATGTTAGAGTGAGCATGATGTATTTCCGTCTCACTCCAATGGGTGCGTCCTGCAGTGTTTGTGGATAACACCAAACATGTGGAGCCGGCATAAAAAGAGCTCCGAGCAGCTAATGGAGGGGATATGTTTGCGCATGTTGTCTACTGACAAACCAATAGCGTGGCAGCAAAGCGGAGCGGTTTACGCTCCCCCCGTCGCCCCCACCAATTTGATCTGTAATTTGCTCACTGCGCAGGTAGGTCGCTCACAATGATATTTTATATTAAGATACGTCATCTGCGCGCAAAAGCGTTCCTCGAAAAGGAAGGTCGCGCCGTGGCCGCTGACACGCACGCGTCAAAAACAGTAAAGTTTTATTACCGAATGCAACAAATATAACTCGTAAAATGCCGTCTTATGTTTTTCGAGGCTGCCGAAATTATACTGTAACTATAAAAGGAAGAAAGGATGTCTCATTTCATTTGTAAGTACCTTAAATATTTGTTAAATTTTGTTTTACATCGCCATACTTTGTTTAATTAGCACCGGTGGCGTCACTGTCACCTGTGAAACATGAGATACACAATTAGATATCGCATGAGTGCGATAAAGACGGGTAGATGTATGGCAGCCATGAGCGGGCACGCCGCGTCATTCGGGTACGCAATTTGAAATAACTATTTATCTCTTTCTGACAATAGCATTCGCTATGAATTGCCGTCTATATCTGTAGAAATATGGCAACGTAGCAACTGTCAGTCATTGGCGACGGTTTTTGAATGCGTTTAGTATGAGCATAACGTATCTAAATATAAAATATCATTGGTCGCTCAGGGCTCTTTTTACGTATTAAATGTTATGACCTTATTCTTCATTGCGAAATTTAGATTAGACAAAAATTAACAACAAATATTAATTTATTTATGAATAAGTTTATTGTACGTTAGTAAAGTATTTTGATCCCTAAGAGCTACTTTATCATAAAAGGCAGTTAACCTAGTAAAGATTTAACGTTTTCTCAGCCTGCCCCAGCGATCCTCGGGCAATTTATCCGCCCTGCAGCCAGGGCAGTAACAGGTGTATTTGGCGCGATATGCCGCTAATGCACGGCTATTATTATTAAACTCTGCAGTCCAGCCCGCGGCGTGATAAACGACCCTATTTATTACTAGAGATGCTATTTAGGCAACACTAAAACAGCTAATGGTGGTACGATTTACTTGGGAACTGTTACTCGACTAATTTGCGGTTATTTTGAAACTGTAACAATGTAAAGCCTAATTATGCAAAATGTGGTTACAGAATTGTCAACAAGTTTTTAGAGTTGTTGGTAATTCTGTAGCTCTCCCTACCCCACTCTGGAAATGAAGGCGTGAGTTTATGTACCTATGTATGTATGTATGTAAGAGTGTAATTGCAAGTTTCACTAATTCAGCAAACACAATGACGGACTAATATTATTAATATTATGAACTGCATGGATTTGTTTGAAAGTTGTTCGATAGTTGACGCAGTTTATTTTTCTGTAAGCATACAGGGTGGAAATAAAATATGAGCCTTGGAGGGGGGCTGCCTTAAATCCTTAAATTAGATCAAGAGAAACTAAACTGCATTCAAAGATTTTCTTTAATTTTCTTGTCTCACTCGGAAATCGAATGAGCTAAAAATTCAAAAAATAAACACTAGCTATAATTAATGTTAAATTTCACGATCTTTTCTATTTCTAACCCAAATGTTTACCTATTAAAATAAATTACCCTGAACAATTTAATCGTATCGGTTAGTAAAATAAAATAGCGTGCGTTTATTTTTTGAATTTTTAGCTGGTTTGATTCCCGGGTGAGACAAGCGAATTTTAGAAAATCTTTGAACGCAGTTTTGTTTCTATTTAAAAATAAAAGAATGTTTAATTTAAGTAAAATTATCTAACTGAAGGAATTAAGGTAGTTCCCCTCCAGTGCCCAAATTTTTTTCCACCCTGTATATTATATCAAACTGCAGTCAACATATTATGCCATTGGTAAACCTTTAATCAGGAGTTCTTTTCTATTTGGTAAAACGACATTTCTTTTCACATGTTATCGTATTGTTGTAAATCGGCCGCCATTAGGGCCCGGACACATGTCCACGGCACGGCGTGGTTAACGTGAAACGACGCGGCGACGTAGAAAGGCACGTTGCCGCGTCGTGCAAATACACGGTGCCGTCATTCATTATAAAGTGCAATATTAAGCCCAATGTCCTGCGCGTAGAGTTTAAAATAGTTCAAGCCGTTGTCACACGGCACCGTGTATTTGCACGACGCGGCAACGTGACTTTCTACGGCGCCGCGCCGTTTCACGTTAACAACGCCGTGCCGTGGACATGTGTCTAGGCCCTGACTGTCAAGTCAATAAAAGATATCGTAACGATAACAATGAAATATCACAAGGAATATGCTTTACCGAGTGGTATTGTGGCCCAGGTCTGTCATAATTAACATAAGTAATTAATCAACTACATTGAGATACGTACGTACACGGTCATTCAAAAACGATTTCGTGCAATACAATTTTTGAAATTATAGTGTTTTATACAAAAAACATCAAAGCATCTAAACATTGCGAAATGTAAACAGCTTACACATTGTAAACAAATACCCCCTTACTAATAAACGTTGAGTAACGGTGTATAGCTAAACAATGTTTTGTCCTTATCTGTCAAATTCAAATGTCACAATGACAGATAAGGACAAAACATTGTATAGCTATTCTCAACGTTTATTAGTAAGGGGGATAAGTGTATAAGTCTGCTCCATGATTAATTTTATGGCATGTCCATAATATATCGTTATTAAATACGCAACGCCTCGTGTGGTTGCCGAGTGCCTCGTGTGGTTGCCGAGTGCCTCGTGTGGTTGCCGAGTTAGAATAGTGCCACTCCATGTCTTCCCGTGGATGTCTGCACGACTAAGGGAATAAAGGCTTGTAGTACTGTTAGGCGATGGGCTTGCAACCTGTCACTAATACGCTGGTAAAGATCTTAGCCTAATTGTGCAAATTGTGGTTATAGAATTATCAACAAGTTTTTAGAGATGTTTGTAATTCTGTAGCTCTGCCTACCCCACTCTGGGAACGAAGGCGTGAGATTATGTATGTATGTATGTAAATACGCAAAACTTCTCTACCTATAATTAGGTATAATATTTCGGATTTAATGGAATTCTCCATCATTTGCGTTTTTGTTTATTTAAGAGAAAAACCTTAATTAGGGACGCCACTAATACTTTTTTAATCTCTGTCAGAATTGCAATAGAAAAGACAGTTTTATTTTTTCCGCAAAAAAATATGGCGAGTTATCTATTTCTGGCAGACTATTTTTTTAACCCACCCACGTCTTAATTAATATACGAATCATTTACCCGTTACCTAAGTTTCCTCACTCCACTTTAGCCGAGCTACTTTGACAAAATCTAGGTACCATCAATGGTCTAAGATCCGAATAGGAGAAGATTTGGACCGGGCTGTTTATTCGATGAAAAGTACCTATTTTATATCAAATTTAATACGCTAAATAATATATGGCGAATAGGTAGGCTGAAAAATATTAAATTATATTAAATTTGGTATAAAATACTTTTTATCGAATAAACAGCCCGGTCCAAATCGTCTCCTATTCGGATCTCCTACTACAAAGTCAAAATGGCATCGTTATGTTATTAACTAACTTTTTTTGTATGAATGTACATGAGTATTTCTGCAACGCAATCCATACAATTTGGAGATATTCAGAACAATAGTGACCTAATTGAGAAATTTTAAATTTCGAGTTAGGTCTCTATGATAATAAATTTATGACTCGAAGTTTGAAAGCACAAATTTTGAATTAGGTCATTATTGTTCTAAAGGTGCATATGTAAATTAGCCGTGTTATACATTTCCCGACGTGACACGACTCGGTACGTACCTGCTAAACAATTAAACTCTATAGTAAGTACATTAATTGGCGTAATTCGCGAGCATAACTCGGATAAAGCGCGTTGTCGTCGTTTCGTGCTAAATTCTACCTATCAGCATCCTTTTGTCTCGTCGAGATCCCGAACGTACGACACGTAATCCTTATTTAATCTCATCATGTCGTATGTATTATGAACAAATACATTTACTTCCAACGAATCCTATTATCTCAGAGTTGTTTTGTTTTACGAAAATATCTCACTTTTATAAAGTTACTAGAGGACGTGTACATTTTGTACGCGTAGAATAAGTTTCCTGTGGTTCTCCTGATTTCTTTTCGTTGGGGTCTATTTTCGAAAAATCGTTTGTTAATGCTGGGGTCCTAGTGAAACAAGGTCTCCTGAAGATCAAGTGAAAAAGGGGTTAAGTCTAGTATACTCTGTTCATGTATATACTCTTTTTCATTACGAGTTAATTCGACTTGTACCACATTAGCAATATTACCTCCAAGTTTCCAGTCCTCAATGTCGATAGGGTCAGTAGTACAATGACTATGTCACGAAATACTAAGTCGCAAAATGTCCCCATTGCTTGTAGCCTACATCTCAAAAAGTCTGAGTCGCAAAATACCGCATTGGTTTTTTTAAAATTTTAAGTCTGTCTTAGCACAGCTGAGAGAGCCCCGCTTGGCGGGGCTCCTATTCCTGGGTGGTTTGGCCTTCGGGCATTTGAAGTTGCCTGCTAATTAACCTAACATACCTGTAGTAACCAAAACGAAGTGGTCATTTTGCGACACGGATATTTTATAATACGGATTTGTAGATTTCTTTAATTTCAGAAATGCGACCGGAATCCATATCGAGATCCGTCAATACATAACACTGCAGGCTCGATAGTTATCATGATATTGGATCGCGATAAATATTGGAAATGTGTAACATTCGCAATGTATACATATTTATAGGAGGAACTACAATATTGTGAATAACGTCGTCAATGGAATCCGAACAAAGCTCTAAATTTTAACTCTTGCCAAGCAATACCTTTCACTTTGTTAATGGCTTCCGCCTTTTTGAATTTTTTCGTATTAGCTAGAAAGTAAGATTGGCATATTACGGAAAATAAGGATAGTTATTATACTAACATGCTAAATGCTATTCCAGTTCTGAAAATAAGTAGCTTTGTCAAGCAGGATTACTAAAATCAGTAAGCTCTATAATTTATTGTTAATTTCTTTATGGCCTGCAACTCCTACAATTACTGAATTCTGGGTCTATTCCAACTAGTTGACTAGAACTAATTAAAACCAGAGCTATATGTTACCGACAGTAGAATTAGTGGAAATAGACCAAATTTTGAGGGTGTTCATTTAGCACGAACAACTGCTTATCACCTAATTTGGTCAGTTACCTGCAACCAGAGATGGGCAAAATTTATTCGAATGACGAATAACGAATAAGAATAACCAAAATATTCGCGAATAACGAATGATATTCTCGAATCATAATTTTTATTCGAATAAATTATTTATTCGCGAATAATTTATTCGTTGAATGAATTGTCACGAATAATTATTATGTACTACTTATTATACCTGCTCCATTTTTCTCTAATAAATTAATAAATTATTCGTTATTCGAAAAGTAGTCGAATGATTCATTCGTGGATAAACTATTCGCGAATAAATCATTCGCAAATAAATTATTCGACGAATAAATTATTCGCGAATAAAAATATTACGAATTATTTTTTATTCGAATGATTATTCGAATAAATAATTATTCGAATAATGCCCATCTCTGCCTGCAATCCTCTATTGTATCCAATCTGTAACCTTCTTGTTAGATCCCCCTTGCACGTAACGAGACCCACCCTGCATCGTAACAGGGTGGTTACTTTGACACCGTGTAGCCAATGATTTACGATACAGCGTCTGAGTTGGCTGGCATCTCACGTTGGTCAATGTAATGCCAACGTATTAAAACAGCCAATGCTTATGGCCATCATGTAAAGAAGGAAATTTGGCTCGGAGGTGGCCATGCTTTGAAGTGTGAGCGGATGATTCGAGTGGATTATGACCAATGTCCACGTTTTGGCCACGCATTGAAAAGAATGAAAGAAAGAAAAAACATTTATTCGTGACGAACAACAATAAAGCACAGAGAAATACAAACGAGAAGAATGTAGTCACGAAATGGTCCCAACTCAGCGTAATGCTGGTATTTAAGTCAGCGCTATCTGTAGTTGGGACGAAATTGACACATAATGTTAATGGCGAAACGCGAAGAGACGGCTTTCCTAAAACTGTCAGGTCACAGGATAGGTCAACATACGGTTACCTTATAAAAGCCATAGCAGAAGACTTCAAATTATTTTGAATGCTTACATAGCTCATAAAACGTCCAAAATCTCAATCCTCCGCCCATGTTTTCCCGCAAATAAATATTCGGATAACACCAGCGTGACATAACTTGCCTATTCCGAACCACTAAACCCTACGATCTCTCTCAATTCGCGCCGGCTTCGCATTGAATGCAAATTACTCCAACTAACATAGGGAGGGTTTCCGAGGCACGTACGTGTATGAATACGGAATTTTAATTTTAATCTCGATATATGTGCGACGTGTTAAATTTGTTACTTGCCTTGAGCCTCGCTGCCGTCCTTTGTTCAGAGTGCCTTTGTTCATTTATCATGTGGTTGGCTTTGATTAATTTAATATTTTTTTCTACTTACGTGCTACAGACTGCTAATGTTATTGCCGGTAATGGTATTAATACCCATAGTGTCAACAGTTTTGTCATGGCAATAACAGTTCTATAATAACTATTACAGCATTGTTATGATTACATTTACCTATATAACTAGTATCAGTGATTACGGTTAGTGAACAAATTTCATCAATTTTTATAGAAATGTAAAAGAAAAGGAAGGGAAACGAAAGGAGATTTAAGAGTCCTGTAGCTGTCTGACGTGGGTCTGACTGCCCTCAGGTTTTTGAAATATTTTGCCAGCGATGCAAAACAGAGACATGTCTATATTTTTTTGGATTTCTAGAAAATTAGGAAGGATATATATATATTAGCCTCGTGTGGTTGCCGAGTTAGAATAGTGCCACTCCATGTCTTCCCGTGGATGTCGTAAGAGACGACTAAGGGAATAAAGGCTTGTAGTACTGTTAGGCGATGGGCTTGCAACCTGTCACTAATACGCTGGTAAACATCTTAGCCTAATTGTGCAAATTGTGGTTATAGAATTATCAACAAGTTTTTAGAGATGTTTGTAATTCTGTATCTCTGCCTACCCCACTCTGGGAACGAAGGCGTGAGATTATGTATGTTATGTATATATATATAGCATTGCATTTACCGATCTATTCAGCGTCCACAAACTTATAGTAGGTTATAGTAGGTCTCCTAGCTTGCTCATCGTTTTTACAACCAGCAAATGACTTGAGCTTTAGCCTAAAGCTTAAGTCATTTGCTGGTACAACATGTTCAAACGTGCTCGAATAAACGTAGACCCGACGAGCAAGTTTGTACAGTGCTACCATTTTCCTTACAGCTATCGACAATCATCGTTTTTCTATGACACACACACGAGTGACAAATGTACTGTCAGTTGCGAGAGCAAGCGTGATAGCAATAGCCAGCCGTGGTGATTAACGTGCTAAAGTTAGATCAGAAAACGTACATGTACAATACCAACTACTTACCTTTTAAACACTT
Organism: Acleris literana; assembly: GCA_946894065.1. Taxonomy (NCBI): domain Eukaryota; kingdom Metazoa; phylum Arthropoda; class Insecta; order Lepidoptera; family Tortricidae; genus Acleris; species Acleris literana. The sequence goes on along the minus strand of OX335684.1, from coordinate 14,683,200 downwards.
TAAATTGAATATTTTAAAGTAAAATAACGCTCGTAACAAATAAACTTCCCAAGTCGAATAGTTAAAAGTTCCAGTAACGTGTACTGCATCGCTCTTTAAAATGCAAGGCAACGGGATCTAATAAAACTTTCCTTTATTACAGGTACACGCTGCAGGATGACAAGGCTGTCGAGTGTAACGTGTAGTGCAGTGAGAGAATAAAAAATGCAACTCGTGACTTTTGCTCGAGCGAAATTGAATTCGAAGTGATGTGAACGTGGAACGTGGAATTCTGCGAAAAGTACAAGTGGTTTGTGATTAAAGATTTGGTGATGTGGATAAGGATGAGGTAGTAGGAACTTGGAAGATTGCTTGTTTTTGGAAGGGTTTGTGGGATGGGTTTGTAGGTGGTAGTTAGGGAGTGTAGTTGAGTGTAATGTGGCAGGGCGTGTGACGCCCGGCGACCGTCGAATGCGGCGCGGCAGCGTTTACAGCGTCAGTGAGGGTGTGGAGAGGTGTGCCTGTACCAGGTAAGTGGATATATTTGGACTTCTTGAATTATACCGTTGAAATTAGGAAAAAATGCTCGTGCATACGGTCCTGTAACATTGAGATTTATACATAAAAACCTTCATCTTGATGAATACCGCATTGAAATCCGATTCGTACTTTGAAAGATCTAATTGTACAGGTACATACAGAGGGACAGGCGGCGGAAAGCGACTTTGTTTTATACTAAACTAGCGACCCGCCCTCGCTTCGTTTCGGTTTATGTGAGTTTTCTGTATCACCCGTATGGTGGGCAGGAGTATACCGACAGATTTTAACCATCGATTCAAGAGCCTATTTGGAGTATATAATGTGGACATGTGTTATAAACATGTAGTCTAATAAAGCATAAATTTCCGAGATTTTTCATCATCATCATCAGCCCACTTTCGTCCACTGCTGGACATAGGCCTCTCCCATGGCATGCCACTGAGCTCGGTCCTGAGTTTTTTGTTTCCAACCGCTGCCAGCCACTTTTTTTATGTCATCGCTCCACCTAGCTGGAGGGCGTCCCACACTACGTTTGCCAAGCCGTGGTCTCCACTCCAGAACACGTCTGCCCCAACGATTGTCGGTTCTGCGACAGATGTGACCGGCCCACTGCCATTTCAGCTTGCTAATCCGAGATTTTTATTATTTAAAAATTATTCGATAGTTAAAATAATTTGAACTTTGTCACCTATACTTAAAGCATTCTTTACTAAGAAATTGATTAAATTAATTTATGTTTTACGTTGATGATATTGCTACCTACAACATGAATCTTTCTTAGTACCTAAATAATGCTTTAGGTTAAGGTGACAGACTTCAAACTAAATTACTACTAACTATGGAATTGTTTTTTAAATAACAAAAATTGCGGAAATTATGCTTTATTGGACTACAAGTTATACCACATTGTATACTCCAAATACGCTCTAGAATCGATGGTTAAAATCTGTCGGTAAACACCTTCCCACCCTGTATAATCCAGAATTTACTAAACATAAAAACAGTCCTCTTGAATCCCTCTATCTTGTGATGAAAACAGCATTAATATCCGTAGTTCAAAAGATCGAAGCAAACAGACAGCGGGAGCGACTTTATTTTATACTATGTAAAGATATCGCACCTCCAAAACAATAGTGACCTAATTCAAAATTTAATCTTTCAAACTTCAAGTCATAAATTTATTATTATAGAGACCTAACTCGAAATTAAAATTTTCTCATTTGGGTCACTATTGTTCTGAGGGTGCGATATGTACATACATAAACTCACGCCTTCGTTCCCAGAGTGGGGTAGGCAGAGCTACAGAATTACCAACAGCTCTAAAAACTTGTTGATAATTCTGTAACCACATTTTGCACAATCAGGCTAAGATGTTTACCAGCGTATTAGTGACAGGTTGCAAGCCCATCGCCTAACAGTACTATAAGCCTTTATTCCCTTAGTCGTCTCTTACGACATCCACGGGAAGAAATGGAGTGGCACTATTCTAATCCGGAAACCACACGGACACGGGCGATATGTAAAGATAAGAAAAATCTCACACAAATTAACCCAGTCCAAACTAAACTCTGGGTTTGCACTCTTGGAACTAGATACCAACATTTTTATGTAGGTACCTACTCGCAGTGATAATATTGTCATGGCAACGTATACTGCCTACTAATGAGCCGTAGTAAGTGGTAAATTCGCCATTTTACGAATACACGTTTTAACCACAAATATTTTCATTGAGTTTATTACTATTGCATGGCCTCAATAAAGTGACCTCGCGAATATTCTGTAGTATTTCCCAAAAGGTATGATTGCAATGTTTACAAATATGGAAATTGCCGTGTTTATGGCTTTCAGCGGACGGATTTGCAATATTGAATGTTCAATCCCGTTGTGATGATGACGGTGTATGCAGCAGTCTGATTTTTCATTCATTCAATACCAAAAGCTCGGGTCTTTTTTGAGTAAATTGGAGAGATTAGTATAAAGTATGCCAACCTAATTAATATAGTAATATAAACATCATTTCCGCCAAAAGACGTCCACTGTTGGACATAGGCCTCCCTCAAGGTATATCACAAAGACCGGTCCTCTTGTTCAAATTCCTCTCCACTACTGGAGGTTGGCAGTCAGCTCTGCATTCAACTTCCTATCTCTCGCCAAACGGAACAGCTCTTCAAACGTCGCGCGTCGCTTGAATCCATTGGTTTCCCGCAACCTTAGCCAAGTCGTCGGTCCACCGTGTTGGCGGTCTAACCACGCTGCGTCTTCCAGTACGCTGACGCCACTCGAGAAGTCTTCGACCGCATCGGCCATCTGTTCTGCGAGCGATGTGCCCCGCCCACTGCCACTTAAGTTTAGGAATTCTTAGGGCTAGGTATGACTTTGCTTCTCGCGCGCATCTCCTCATTTCTGCACAGATAGCAGATGTTGCCCGCGACTTTTGTTTGTCGCTCGTATCTCCCTTTCTATCTAGTCTGTAACGATAGAGACGCACTGAGCGACAAGCGAGAAAATACAACTTGTGCTACCCGTGCTGGCTCGATCGCGCAAAGAAATTCCGAGCATAGCCCTCCTCTAGATAGTTAATTTTACAAAAACCGGTCAAGTGCGAGTCGGACTCACGCACCGAGGGTTCCGTACCACCCAACGCACACTTTTGCCTAAGTGTGAGTTCCGTGGGGTTTATTATTTATTGTTTTTTTATAGAGTTTGCGCTAAAATTATATTTACGCCAAAGTACACCGCACGGAAAGTATACCTAACTACAAAGGCTAGTGTCACAGCTTTATTTTTTAAGCTTTCCAAACTTTTATTGTTATGCGTACTTAATTTCGAGTCGGTATACCAACGTCTAAATATTATGATGGGTGAATATTCGGGAGTTTCAACCGCCCTCACTACCGTTCTCAAAACAATGAAGAAAAAAAAGATATTACCATCAACTTCTGACGCAATTAGAAGCAGAAATAGGAATACTTTTCATTTATTTCAGAAGTTGGTGGTAATTATCATTGCTTTCTTCATAGTTTCAAGACGCGGTAGTGAGGGCAGTTGAAACGCCCGAATATTCACCCTGATACACAGTGGTAACCACATCATTAGGAACGCTGGCGGTTTATTCATACAATTACCTACTTGGGTTTCATTTTGTGAGAATTTTATATACCCTATGTCACTTTAATAATTAAGACGAATCGAATAATACCTCAAATAGCTTAAAACCCGTCAAGCCGTTTAGTCTGCAAAGCGTGCCCAGAAATAGACATTCAAATACGCTCGGAAAACTTTACCCCCCTTGGGTAGTGGGGTAAAAACGCAAGCGTTCCTAATTATGTCGCCACCACACTATGTCGTTGCGTGATAAACGAGTGACTGACTTTGTCACGTAATCGTAAGCGAAGAGAATCCATGAGTACGGTGGACAGACGCCAAACCTATTTCAAGTTTGTCGCCGTGACTGTGTTGGGTTAGAGGATGCTTTTTAAGGTCCCGTACCAAAATGGTAAAAAAAGAACCCTTATTGTTTGGCTGGCTGGCTGGCTGTCTGTCTGTTTGTCAACACCTTTATTATAACGCTATCGCATGCGGTATCAAGTTAAAATTTTGAAATTAATATCAAATAGGTACAGTCTCCGGAGATTCTAGAGCTGGTGCTTACCTCTCACAAAGGATTGGACTAGCTATCCATAAAGGTAATGCAGCCAGTGTCATAGGGACGTAACGCGAGTGGACCTGCTAGAGGGGGTGTTCTTTTTATAGCGGTGATTATTATTTATATCTTCTAATAATAAATCTATTTCTAATTAAAATACGCTTAGTTTTAATTTTTAATTGTATTAATGTAGAATTCTGTAAATATTGTATGTATGGTCCCTTCGAGGTAATAGATAAGTCAAAACCTATAGGGTACTTCCCGTTGAGCTAGAATCATGAAAATTGCCCAAAAAACAAAGTCTCACAGCACTCGTAAATGACAAAATTCGAAAATCGTCAATGACAGATGAATAAAATTTCGTAAGGAACCCTCGGAGAACGAGTTCACTTGCTTACACTTGTCCGGTTTTTTGTAAAAAGAGCAATGATTTCATAGTCTATGGGGTGCTCCTACACGAGTACCTCCTATTTTCACGGCAATTTATTACCGTCCTAAATGTGTGTCTAGCTCTCGCATAGAAACCCGAGCTGAGTAGGACATTCGTAATTGCCGGTTACATTTTACCGAGAAAAGTTGGCCGTTTTAGCGCGCCCTTGTAACAAGGTTGTTCTACCTTTTTTTTTGATTTCGTCCCTGGCCACTCTTACGTTTCTTTTATTTATCTAAATCCTTCAAAATTCAAAATTATTATGATCGATTCAGATATCGATCGATATTCTCATTCTCATAGCAACCTTCAGAAAAAACATTCAGGCGTCTCGGGTTTCATGTTAACAACTTAGTATTAATTTATTATTCGATTCATTAGTGTGTTAATCTCTGACAGTACCTATGGGGTAAGTACGAGTATCTCAGAGACCCACCACCGAGATGACGGCGTTGGTGATGTTAGGACGGGTTGTTGTATATTGTTGTGAGTAAATAAAACTCTTATTCAATTTTATTGTATTTTAATTATTTATGCACACTAATAAATGAAATAATAAATTAATACTAAGTTGGCATGAAACCCGAGATCCCTGTATGTTATTTCTGAAGGTTGCCAATATCGATCGATATCTGAATCGATCATAATAATTTTGAATTTTGAAGGATTTAGATCAATAAAGAAAACGAAAATATTTACGACATAAAAACTAAATCTAAAAAAACAACAGAAAAAAGAATAAAAATTGCTTTTATAGATTTAAACAGCCAAAACAGTACATACATGAAAGCCATACAACAACACTATCCTTATCCCCTTTGATAAAGTACACAAACATTCTGTTAACATCTCTTAAGGGTATCAAATAGAAAATAAATAAATAACAGGGTGCTCTTTTCCTGTCATGTTTATCGTCCGTTTGCCACAATATAAACGACATTGATAGCCGTCGCTACATTTCTTAAGACAGCCGCCACGATAACTAATAATACGCTCCGTTCCCCCGTTCTGGGTAATTGGTCGCCCTCCACACGTCGCTACGATTTTCCTCCGTCACAAAGAAACGGTCTGTTGAAACGGACACCGTCTGATATAGCCTTATTATAGGTTTCATGCCCGTGAGGTTGTTCAGGAATGCATAGAGCTTGAGTTATGTTTTGACGGTTGAATATGATATGTATGATTTTCTATTTCTACAAAGATTTGACAAGAACCGCATCACATTTTTTAACCGTTTTCAAAAAAAGGAGGAGGTTCCCAATTCGTAGGGATATTTTTATTTTTTATTTTTTTATGTATGTTCCCCGTTTACTCGAAGACCACTAGACCGATTTGAAAAATTGTTTCGTTGTTTGAATGGGTATACTTTCTTGTTGGTCTCATTGTCAGCACGTCAGGATCTGATGATGGGATCTTCGAGAAATCAAGAGAACTCCTCAAATATTATAGGCACACCTATAGCGATTTTGGTATTTTTCACTGTAACTCGTGCATTTGCTTTTGAAAAGTACTATATGGTGAAGTGGAACTGATGATGAAGACCACAGATGGCCACCGGAACTCCTTAACGGTACCTATTTCAAGGGTGGCGATAAGATATTTCGATTAAGGTAGTTGAGCGACTATGACGAAGCACATTTAGGTTTAAATATGAGTATGACATTCCCGCGGCGTTGTCTGCTGAGAGCTTGAAATGTTCTATAGTTTCTCATTAATATTTAGAAGTGGAGCTACGTAACAGCATAAATAGGATCACTAAAAAGTATAAAATAAAATAAATGTTTAAAAAAACAAAAACCCGCCTTCAAAAATGCAAAAAATAAATGTTTAAAAAAACAAAAACCCGCCTTCAAAAATGCAAAAAATAACTTCTTTTAAAATCGTAGGTCAGTCCAACTGCATTCGGCTTTTGGTTTAAAATATTGTGGGACGCCGACTTCAGTTGGACTGACCTACCATTTTAAAAGAAGTTATTTTTTGCATTTTTGAAGGCGGGTTTTTGTTTTTTTAAACATTTATTTTATTTTATACTTTTTAGTGATCCTATTTATGCTCTCTAAATATTAATGAGAAACTATAGAACATTTCAAGCTCGCCGCAGACAACGCCGCGGGAATGTCATAGTCATATTTAAACCTAAATATGCTTCGTCATAGTTGCTCAACAACCTTTTATTAATCGAAATATCTTATCGCCACCCTTGAAATAGGTACCGTTAAGGAGTTCCGATGGCCATCTGTGGTCTCCATCATCAGTTCCACTTCACCATATAGTACTTTTCAAAAGCAAATGCACGAGTTACAGTGAAAAATATCAAAATCGCTATAGGTGTGCCTATAATATTTGAGGAGTTCTCTTGATTTCTCCAAGATCCCATCATCAGATCCTGACGCGTTGACAATGGGACCAACTAGAAAGTATACTCATTCAAACAACGAAAAAATTTTTCAAATCGGTCCAGTGGTCTTCGAGTAAACGGGGAACATACATTAAAAAAAACCCGACGAATTGAAAACCTTCTCCTTTTTTTGAAGTCGGTTAAAAAATAACTTCTTTTTGAAGGCGGGTTTTTGTTTTTTTTAAACATTTATTTTATTCAACTGTATTTTCCGTCTTCTCTCTGTTGCAGAGCTCTATCATAGAAACTGATATGATGGCATGAGTTTAAGCAAATAATTTTAATGTCCCTACCAATAGAAATAGAAATAGAAAACATTTATTTAGCTTAATTTTTAATTTTTACATTGTGTGAAAAGTAGTGCTGCAAAAATCGTATCCACTCAGCTATATGCTACTACTTTAATGTTAATTATATAGCAGTCTACAATGCAAAATACTCTGTGTCCCAAAGATGCAGCCTTACTCTAGTATGAAATTTAAACGGGCGCGGTTTTATTAAATTACTTCTATATTAACAGCCAGTTTGGGATCATATTATTTTACACCCATTCAACGAACCCATAACTTTTGCAACAAATTAAAACACCTGTTTACATGCGCCAATTATTTTACGAAAACACCCCTTACATAGCGTGCTCCGTTAACTTTATTCTAATACCAGCCTCCATTTGTTAATTGATGAAGTAAACTTCGTGAAGCTGTTAATACGCCAATATGAATAAATAATGTTAACTCGAGTATCCGGCTAATCGAAACAACGCTCTAATTAGACGCTTTAAATTATAATGTTAGTGTGAAACAACCTGTAGGTACTCTCATGTTACCGGTGAAGAGTACTTCAGGCATTCTATAAAATGGCGGGCTTGTTTAGGCTATGTACGAAGAATTAGGTGTACCTTTTTTTAAGTAGGTACTGTGTCTAGGTAATGAGAAATGAAAATAAAAATGAATTATTCCGTAATTTAAACTATAAAAATTTATCCTCGTAAGGCCCACGTCAAATTTCGTTAGTTCCAAAAAGAATCTTATGTCAGTCAAATAAAGTCAAAGACATCGGGCCTTACGAGGATATCTATGCTGATACTTTTTGTTAAGTATCACTAGATAGTAAGTCACCCATGATTCTCCGCTGTTTAGGATGTGTCGTAACTACAATTGCTTGGAAATTGATGTGGATATCTTCTCGGACAATTTAATTAAATTCAAAAATGTATTATCTTATAGGCCACCTATTTGAGTAAGTTCCCTAGTTACCTAGTTTAGTTTGATATTTTTATACGTTTACTTTGTATACCTACCTGCTCCTTATGTTAAAGAATGTTGTGTACAATTCTGCCCTACTAAGCATAATGGCGTTATCTCAAACATAACATCTGTAGAAATTGCAACCTAGTTACAAACAGAAGAGAGTTGAATCTGCTTTGGCTATTGAATTTAGTTATTGCATTTTTGCTTAGGAGGGCAGAATTGTTATTGGGTTGTTACCACCCAAATGTCTCTGTGATTACTAAGTATTTAATTAATGTTTGGTTGTCAACTTGTTATTGTAACTAAATTAAATAAATAAATAAATAAATAGTATAAAACAGAGTCGCTTCCCGCTGTCTGTCTGTCCCTATGTATGCTAAGATATTTAAAAGTACGCAACGGATTTTGATGCGGTTTTTTTTTAATAGAGAGGATGATTCAAGAGGAAGGTTTTATGTATATTGGATTATGTACGGGTATTACAGAAAACTGGCATAAACCGAAGCGAAGCGAGGGCGGGTCACTAGTACTGTATAAGAGACACCGATCTTCCATATGTGATAACTTAAGTTAATTAATCGGTTAAAAGTAATTGAAAATTAATTGGTAAATTATTGCGAGCTATATCAAACAAGAAAGAGGATAAATTGAAAGTGCGTATTTACATAGTACGTGACGTTTATGACTTACTCCGTTCTTAATAAGATTTAAAAAAATTAAGCTTTATATTAACCTTACAGGATTTAAACATGTGATCAATTGTTTTGGTTTATCTTTGAACTTCTCTTCTTTGTAAGTCTGTAAGAGATCGCTTTTCAGCGAAAACAGCGTCTGTTGACTTACTTTGTAACATTTCTTTTGTATTTTCTTTTTAAATGCTGTAATTGTATAGGGTGTTCAATAAAGTATTTGTATAGTGTACTAAAAATTTCAGTACTTTACTTACACATTGCCGAAATATCTCAGGCATTTAATTTAATACCGGGTTATACACATTGTCAGTAGCATACAATATACCATTTAATAGTTTATTAATTCACGACGCGAGCCAGCTTGATTGCTTCGTACAGTACACCACTCCGGTTCAGCTCTCTGTGCATGGGAATAAGGTCTAAGGTGCGCTGAATTATTATAATTGCGGGTGGTTGTATGGGTTAACGAATGGTTCATTAGGCTAGTTATCACGATTAGTCCGGTCCGCTTGCATTAATTGATTACTGATAGGCGGGATATAAAATAAGCAATCAGGGAGTCAGCTTCCTCATTATTCCACCACGGTTACCACTGGCGTTTCCAGATGAATAAGGGGGTAAATCTTTAATATCTCAGTTCCTATATAAATCATTATAAGAAAATCATCCATCGCCGCTGAAAAAGAAGTCAATTATGGTCATACAAAGTTACCCAGTGCCCTTTATAAACGTGAAACTCGATTCTTGATTAAATTTTTTAATTTTATTTTAGGTTTATAGATATGATTAAAATGGAGAACACTGATCCGAATTGGGCCCTGTGTAGTTTTATATAATTTAGACATAATATAGAGTAATTTAGAATATATTTTTTAAAAAGTCATGTTAAGTTCTTAAATGTCAACTTATAAAACCTACCATGTTTCCAAGACTTGATGGTTCATAAAAGTTTTGTAGTAGTTAAGACCAATAAAGACTTAAGTCCATACAAAAACTCACATCCTATTGATCGTTTTCGACCGAGCTTTGCATAATAGACTTGTTGACCGCAATACAATTCCGTTTAACCGTCTAAAAGGGGTCTCCTATTTCCGGCTGTTATCCATACAGCTGCCATATTGGAATATTGGGTACCTTTGAAAAGGTTTGCTTGACAGTAAATTTTACTTTGCCTTTGTTCGAGATTGCCGGAAATTGTTTCCGATCGCTTTTGTAATGCTGTTTTAAAAAAGGGAAGTTATAAGTGTGTTTGTATAACTTTGCTTTCTAAAGTTTGGGTAAGGCCAGTGGTAGGAAAACTTTTTTATAGTCAAAATTAATTTGTGTGAGATTGTCCCCTGATATTTTTTAATTTGCATGAAACAACGGCAAGCCACTAACGGTTGATTTATCCATCCGCATTTTTTTTTCCATAGAAAATTAGCTCCAGGCGATAATATATATAGATAGAAACTAGGTTCGTATGTATTCTTTATTAAAACATGTCCAAGAATTATTTTCTTGTAACGGAAAACCAGACCTAATTTTTCATAATATCTACAACATATAGATAAAAAAAAAACTGCTTCGATATCCTCTTAACTGACAGATACTTATAAGAAAGAAAAGAAAGAAATAAAAACACTTATTCGTGACATACATAACAAAAAACAGATTAATTAAATAAGCCACAAGAAGAAAGTAGCCACAAATGGTCCCAAGTCAGCGTAATACCTACTGGCATCTTTTATCTGGACACTGGATAAGTCGAACCTAGGGTCAATTTGAATAAGACTGTCTTCTGATATGATATGTCCGTTCGTTCCCCAGGTAGCGAGTGCGCGGGCGCGGGTGCGGGTGCAGCCATGGCCGGCTGATGGAGGCGGGCTGGTGGTCGCCGGCGCCGTCGGTGTCCCCGCCGCCGCCGCCCCGCGCCCCGCCGCCGCGCTGCCGCTGCCGCCTCTCTAACGGCTACAACTGCTTACCACACTACGGTCAGTTTACATCAGCTAGTTATAATTAACGTCGATAGGTATTGTAAACCCGCGTCGCCGAATTATCATCATCATCATCATCAGCCTATATTAGTCCACTGCTGGAAATAGGCCTCTCCCATTGCACGCCAACGAGCACGATTCGTGGGCACTCTCATCCAGCTCTTGCCAGCCACCTTGCGAAGATCGTCGCTCCACCTAGTCTGAGGTGTACTACACTACGTTTGCCGATACGCGGTCACCACTCAAGAATAAGATAACTCCAGCGATTATCGGTTCTGCGGCACAAATGACCGGCCCACTGCCACTTCCAGCTGCTAATTCGATAGGCTACGTTGATAACCTTAGTTCTCTGTCGGATCACCTCATTTCGGATCCGATCCTTCAGAGAAACTCCCAACATAGCCCTCTCCATAGCTCGCTGAGCGACTTTCAATTTGTGAACCAGCCCTATCGTAAGTGTCCACGTTTCGGCTCCATATGTCATGACTGCTTTGTGGAATAGTCGACGTGAAGACTCAACGTGATTTCCCATATGCTACCCAACCCAGCTGTATTCTTCTGTTGGCCTCTTTCTCGAAATTGTTTTTAGCTAACTGCAGAGTTTGCCCCAGGTAAACATATTCTCGAACAACTTCAAGAGCACCACCCTGTACTACAATGTCGCCAGATAAGAGGGATCTTATAAGTTTAAAGTGTGTATCTTTGAATTTGTCTGTAGCATCGTAGCTCCTAGACAGGTAGCCCGATTCTCACGCCGTTTTTGAAGAAAGTTAGTTTAGCTATAATGTTTTTTAGCTAAGCTTCATAAAAATTGGCTGAGAAAGCAGGAGACGCCATTATCAGGATATTGTTTGTATATATTTGCTAGTTAGGGAATAAAGCTCTATTCTACAGCGTAAAAAACATATTGCCTTTGACCGTTATGTATTTTTGGTTACTTGGCCGTCAGTATTGTCAAGTAAATAAGAGCTATCAAAAATTTTACAGTACGATAACCTGTCAAAAGCAATAAAGTTTTACCGTGTAGAATCAGCTCAGAAGTGTTTGCTTGTTGGGTAATATGTTTGTATTGTACCAGATGGCTGGCCCGTCGGCATGGAGGGCGAAGAGGAGTCCACGGTGGGTGCTCTCCGAGAGCGGGAGCTGCGCTCCCTGCACCGCACCGTTCCCGCACTACGCAGGCGCGAGCTGGACACCCGGGCCATCAAGCACCACTTCTACCCAGAGGGAGGATGGGGGTGAGTCTTCGCCAACGTCACTTGTGAGAGCTACGAGTGTGCTCTCTGCATCCCCAATGTGCCTGATATAGGTCGAAGTTAGGTGGACACCCGGGGCATCAAGCACCACTTCTATACTGAGGAAGGAAGGGGGTATCTTCACCAACGTCACTCGTGAGAGCTACGAGTGTGCATGTGCCTGCTATAGGTCTAAGCTAGGTGGACAACCGGGACATCAAGCACCACTTCTACCCAGAGGGAGGATGGGGGTGAGTCTTCGCCAACGTCACTCGTGAGAATTAAATGTGCTCTCTGAATCCCCACTGTGCCTGCTATAAGTCGAAGTAAGTTGGACATCCGGGTCATCGAGCACCACTTCTACCCAGACGGAGGATGGGGTCAGTCTTTGGTAACGTCGTCACTCATCAAAGTCATCAGTCTACAAGTGTTTTCTCTGCAGCCCCACTGCGCCTTAGGCCGAAGCTAGGTCAGGTAGGTAGGTTAGGTCGATTACACCAAGGCTATCAAGCAAACTTCTACTTAAAGGAGGGTACAGAGGGGACGCTGTGTAATTCCGGCATAAAACTATTTTATTATTGATACTTACATACATACATTAAATCACGCCTGTTTCCCAGAGGGCTAGGCAAAGACCACTTCTTTCCACCTGCTACGATTCTGACAAATCTCTTTCGCTTCTACCACATTCATATATATTTCACTGATTGTGAGTTAAAATCCCCTGTAATAAGATCACAATAACTTGGCCCCTTATCAGATTTTACCTCATTTTATGACAGAATAATAACAATCGAGTTATGGTTACTCTTTTTACGGGAATGTTTCTCTCGGGATAACTTAATAAGATATCGTCGGCAACCTTACGGACTTTTCGTTCTGACGATATATCGCGATATCATATCTCGCCGCAAACTCAGGTGTGGGAAATGTTAGACAAAACAATGGCACTCGTAAGTTCATACGTTTATGTATTTGCATTTGTATATAGTTTATGTATAAGGTTTGTTCTTGTTATATCGACTCTCGATAAATCGATAAAGAACATGTATATATCTTGAAATTTCCGTCCGTTGACAAGCAATTTTCAACAATTTTAACCGTTCTTTCGTTAGTCACATTTCTCGTCAAGACGTCAATGTATATGAATTTAGCGAGGAAAAATAAAAGTTGTATCACAAAAATGCAAAATTAATAAAATACTATTTTAAGGAAAAGTCTTGATAAAAAAGAAACAATAATAACAATAACCAAGATCGTTCTTTTAAGTTTATCCCCATTCTCTCTGCAGGGGCCTGTTTTATAAAGCTACAAATTGCAATTTACAGGTTACAAGTTTCCATTTGACACAACCTCGACCAATGACGACCAGCTATTTGAGCAGTGTTGCCAGTTTAGACCTGTAAAATTGTAACTTGTAGCTTTACTAAGATATGGTATCATTTTCTGGGGGAATTCTGTAGATGTTAAAACAATATTTAAGGCCCAAAAGAAATGTATTCGTGCCATGTGTGGTCTTAAAACTAGAGACAGCTGTGTACCTTCTTTTAAGTCACTAAAAATCCTGACTGTGCCCTCACTATATATCCTAGAAGTTGCTATATTTGTCAAAATGAATCTCTCACTGTTCGCGACACCTTCTCGGGAGCGAACAAGACCAATACGGGCGCAGTACCAAAACTTATTATGTTTAAAAAAAAGCAAAACAGCTCTTTACCGCAAAAGTTTTTTTAGCATGGCGCCAGTTATATATAATAAAATCCCAAGTAGTATAAGACAGCAAAAAATCCATAGATTTAAGAATGAGCTAGCTGAATTTCTAATAGATAAATGCTATTATTCCGTCAAGGATTTTCTCAGTTAGTAACTAGGCCATCATAAGTCATATCTAAGGGTTGTAGTCTTTGTAGAATAAGTCAGTTGTTTATTTTTATATTATTATTTTTTTGTTCTTTTAAATTTTACTATCCTGTTTTAAAAAATAATCGGGACTCTAAATTTGTACACCTGCGGGTAAAGCATAGTGATTCATACCATGTACTACGATTTTTCCAACCAACACTGTACCTATGTTTATGCAAATAAAATTATTTCTATTTCTATTTTTATTTCTATTTATAAAACGTGCCCCAGGTGTTCCTGCACCACGACTTCCTCGTAAGTAATATTTAATATTCTATGAAAAAAACAGAGGATGATCTCTTGCAAATTGACATAGTTTCAAACAGCGATCAACTAAACATACTTAAATAGAGAAATACATTGAAGGGTACCGAAACAATAACAATCAAATCTGCACCTGTAAAAAGCCATAATTAATGCAGATTACAAATCGGAACCTTAACTCACTGTTCCAGTTCAATGGAGTCGCTCTTTGAAGTTTTTCAGCACGATCGACTTCGAAAGCGTTCAAATAAAAGAACTCGTGCCGTTTTCAGCCTACGCTACTGCACTCGTTCACTAAGCCTTGTGCCGTCGCCATTCTTTCTCATTCACGACTATTTGTGCCCATTAATTCGAAGCCGTCGGTTGTGCTATCTGATTGGAGGATGGCCAACTTCTGTGTATTCGGCTAACGAGAAGTCGAAAAAATCTCACGTTCGGTTTTAAATAAGGTTCTGTCAAAAATATCTGAGACTTTCGAATTCAAATGGCAGTTATTTTTTGTTCTAGAGCTCTATTCTCCTCGGTAAAATCATATTGCTTCTGACGATCTTATAATTATCAACGTTACGAGAGCTCTTATTCACTTAACAGGTAATCGAGCCGAGTTAACCGGTTCCCCTATGGAATCCCTAATCGTCATTTGTCATAATGCATCGTTTTACCGAATTTTCGTTTCTCCTAAAGCCATTTCCGCTTAAATTTTAAAACTTTTTAACCCCCGACGAAAAAAAAGAGGTGTGTTATAAGTTTGACGTGTAAGTGTGTGTGAGTGTGTGTGTCTGTCTATGGCACCGTAGCTCTTAAACGTTTGACCGATTTGGATGCGGTTTTTTTTTATTTGAAAGCAGGTTTTCTAGCGGTGGTTCTTGGACATATTTTATCAAAATCGGTTTAGCCGTTTTTGAGATATTGAGCTTTTAGGTGGTTAAAATCCCCCAGTATAACGGCGACACCTACTTTCGGAGCTGATATCTCTTAAATGGCCCAACCAATTTCGATAAAATCTTGCTAAAAACCATCCTGATTAATGTAGCTTTATTTTAAAAAAACTAGCGTCCAAATCCGTTCATCCGTTTGGGAGCTAATATGCCACAAACAGACACTTAGATACAAAGACATAGAGACACACGTTATAAACTTTTAACACTCCTCTTTTAGTGTTATAATACATCCCAAACCGCAGGTATAATTGGAAAACTTAAAAAGTTGCCTGACTCATCTGAAAACTAGTTTAGGGCAAATTTTAGTGGTGGTAGGACCTGCAGGGTTCGTCCGGATCGCTACCACCATCTTATCCATTAACCCACCGCCAAGCAGCAGTATTCGCAATGCTGTGTTCCGGTGTGGGGATAAGATAACCGATGAAATTACTAGCATAGGGGCATTCCATCTTAGTCCTCAGTGTTGCCAACGCATTTGAAGTCTTAGGATTGCAGTTTTGAGATTGTAGTCTTGAGATTTCAAATGTCTATGGGTCTCAGATCCCACTTCCCATCAGGTGGCCTGAATGCTCGCGTGCCTACTAATTGCCATAAAAAAAATGGACAAAAGATGTTTTAGGACAAACGTTAGGGATTCCGAGGGACACCCGAGTTAACCTATTTTAGCCTAGCTGTGCTGTTTGGCACCCTATATCGCGGTTAGAATTCGTACTTTATTGTTCTATTTCTATTTTTTTTACTAAATTTATTTAAATAATGAAACAATTCAGCCTATAAGCAATATGGTTTTACCAAATAGAATAGAGTCTTTGGTACAAAATTGACATGCAAAATGTGACCTTAAACACCCTGACTCACAAAGAAACAATTTAATTTTACAATCAATGATAAGCTAATTAGATCAGAGCGTAAATTAACCAGCGTAATGAAGATTGAGATCCCGAACAGCCTAAGCTTACCGATTCCCCTTTGTCGAATTCGTATTCACCCCTCTATTTGTTTATTCAAATGAAATCGCGTTTTAGATTTTCAATCGACCGCGCGGCACCCACATTTTAACTATTTAAGCTCCTGAACTTTCATTTGTTTTTGTGGGAATTTGGAATAACACTGTAATAGAACGCCCTTGGGGTTTGAATTTCTCTTTCACTCGCTCTCACGCGCTTTTACACTAGTCTTTTCGTGGTTCCGTAGGCAACAAGCAACCCTTATAGTTTCGTCATGTCCGTCTGTCCGTGGATTAACTCAGAGACTCTTGGTACTACAAAGCTATAATTTGGCATAGTTGTATATTAAATCTACGTCACAAAGTTGTATAATATAATCTTGAAAACAAGTTTTTAAATAGATAATAATAAATTAATCCCATACATGTAATGCAAAGGTATTTTTTTTGTTATCTATTTATTTATTTACTTATTTGATTCCCATATAAATTTACAGTATACACCAAACATAATTTATACGTCAAAGAATTACATAATAACATCAATTAAATAACATACTGAAGTAACTATACTAAATCACTAACCTATTCTAATTAAAATGTCACAATGATATTATGACATGAGGTATCATTGGATAGCTGTATAAACGTATTATGTAAGTACATATTATTATTGTCACTAACTTTTATTTTGGTTTATAAAATATTGGACTCAAAAAGTGAAATTTTTGCTAGAGTTGCGTGTTCGCACGTAAGTGCCCACCTTACCTTAATGCCCACCTTACCTCAATGCCGACTCAATCTAATAGTTCGTTCTATTTTGTGCCGTTAAGTGTGATGTATTTATTTATTAAGACTGGCAAGATAATAAAAAATGTTGTTAATCTTGGTTTATATTTGGTTAAAAAAATTACCTGAAAGACTGCAACAGTAAAAGTAGTTAAATATGTACGGAAAAAGCTATTTATCGTGCTATATTCCCGGAACTATAGCGGAACCTGCGAAACGGACTCAAATCTTACATGTTTCGAAACCTTTTTCTGTATTCTCAGAAGTATTTATTTTAGGACGATTGGATTCGCGGCCATAGCAGTATTCCCTGTTGGCAAATCGCGGAAGATAAAACAAGTTTGGCGGAGACTATTGTTGGACCGAAGATGAAAGACCGAGGTTCACAAGATTCTGTCTCAAATAGGTTGGAGTTATTCAATCTTTAAATTGGGATAATGTGCCTTGAATCCCAGTTCTGAATTCAACATTGGTTTATTGCCCAATTCTACTTAAATTATTTTCTCATCTATTTCATTATGTTGTTTTATTTTTATTTTCGACGTCTATTTTCGACTTAAAGGTTCGGCGCCTATCTGAAGTGTATTCTCCGCGCGAGCAAGCGGCAATTAAAAAAACAAATGGTAAACCATTAAGGCTGGGAACTTTAACAATGGGTGACTAGAAAGATAAAGTGCTCATTATTTTCATTATATAACATTGAGTTAAGATGTTGTTTAGAAAAAAAAAGAGACAAATTATCAGAGGCTTACCCTAAAAAGATAAAATTAAAGCGCATTTTCCGGACTTTCCTCCGATGCTCAAAACACGTTCGAGCATTCTTAAAGTAAGTACATAAGCTTTGTATAAAAGAAACATGCATTACCTAGAGAAAGGCCTGTCGTAAAGAATACCATGCGATGCGATGTCGAAATGAGTTGTACATGGCAAAACAAACTACCTAAGTGATTATGAATTCCTAAAATGTTTTAAACGCTCTGACGCGACAATGTAAACTCACAGGTTAAATAATTAGTTCTTCGAATTGAAAAGTCGTTTGCTTAAGAGAGTTAAATAGCTGGGTAAAGGGACAGCAGCGATGTTTTAAGCAATATACTACCATAATAATATTAGGTAAGTAGGTAGGTATATAAATTTTACATAAATTTTGATTTCAAAAAGATACCTAGTATGTGTAAACATCATACATATTGTACATAGGTACCTACGTAGTTAAGGACTTGTATATCGAAAATTAGTCATAAGTAAGTACTATACTTACTATTTTAATTAAGTCCATAGTTTCGAAAATAAGATACATTTCAAATTAAATAGCTAATTTCTCCAGTTTTCCAATGTAGCCCCTAACAAAGACAAGCAATGTAACGTTCCAGTAATCACCACCGAGCAATGTTATTGCCCTGGGATTTCCGAGTCACGACAAGTCACCAGTCCGGACCTGAGATAACCGCCGTGACATGCGACCTGGCAGGGCCCGAATCTTGATCCCTCTGCGGCTTGTTCACAGACAAGCGTATTATTCAGAAGACGTGCCACTGGCTAAGTCCGAGTAAATTGTGGTAAAACAAGAACACAGATTCAATTGTTTTAACGTACAGTCAAGGAATTTAATTTGTGACCCACCTTAGGTCCAAAGTCAATCTGACATTCTACAGCAATAACGTTGAGTTTCCTATCAATTACAAATGACTTGGCATCTCTAATGACAATGACATCTTCAAGCAGATTTTCTTTGAAATGGGCAGCAAATTAACTTCCGTTACCGTATTAAAATTGTATACCTACACGGTAAAAAGTTATATTTTCGCACCAGTGATTCTTCCTTTTGATCTTGGTAGAAAGAAGACTATGGCCCTAGACAAGATGCCTAACGCTATCGCAAACAACTTTCGAAAAATATAAAAGTGTATGGAATTGACACAAGCACTTGACGCAGCCATCCGGCAGCTTACGTCAATCCTGTAGGTCTGGGGCCACTGAATATCTTGTCTGGGGCCACTGAATGGTAATAGATGGACCTTATTACAATGCAATAAGGTGCAAAAGTGGATACATCTCCTTGTAGTCGACAGTACCTATGTTACTGATTAAAAATCCATTTTTAAACCGCTGCTTACTAAGACTTATTTGACGAATAAATTCAAACTGTGTCCAAGTTCAGAACAGCGAAGATCTTCTTGCCACTTTCATAATTCACAGCACTTTCATTTTTTTATTCAGTAAGGATTAAACATTGTCATTCATGTTCAGTACATAATTGCATTAAAAATTAAATACAATCACTAAAGTTAATGTTAATAATTCATAATGTGTCAAAATAAAATAATTAAATGTCATCAAAGTACTCATTGAAACCTGCAGTCCCTAATTTGGAGCGCTTGTGTTCATCTATAAGACACTAAAAATAACGTTATCGTCGGATTTACAAATATGTATGCAAAACTTTAGCCCGTTCCATTATGCAGATTCAAAATTGACTAGCATGATTTAAACTAAACTTCCTGACTGACAAACAAATGCATACCACACACTCACACTTGGGCCATTTTGGATACGTCTAATCTATGTATCTTATATATATAAATATCAGAGTATAATAAATACCAATATAAGAAAGGAGAAACTGGTACTGAATGATCGATCAACACAGCCTAAACCGCTGGACCTATTAGCATATTGCTATAAGAATATTTCTTCCTATCCACTAAGGAGGATTTTTGGAAATTCATCCCCTAAGGATTTAAAATACGGGGAGTAGCGGGCAACTACACACAGAAACACACATGTATACTTTTGTATTTTGTTCATCTGTTATTTTGTGTAATGTACATGCAATAAATATTTTGAGTTTGACTTACTAATTACGAACTACTAACTAATTCCACGCGTGCCTGCGACATCGGGCATCCTCTAGTTTTGAAGGTACCTAAACATAAATTTATAAACGGCCAACTGAATTCTAGACTTGAGTTTGGCGTTTATAAATTTAGGTTCACAGATATTGAAAATTAGAGAACACTGATTTGAATTTGGCTACCGGCCGTTTTAAAATAACGCTCACAGGCTTAGCCAGTCCACATTTTAATAGAAACGAGGAATTGTTTTACTAATATCCGGCTCAAATCTAAAAAGCTTATCCGCTCCCATCATGTCCCAAATAAATATTTGAAGGGAAACAAAAAAGTTTTGCGGCTTGCCTGTTCTGGCTGACTTAGCTACCAATTTTCCACTCCCACGGACCTAATGTTTTATTGATACATGAAGAGATGGTTTCCTTCAGCAGGGTAATCCATGGGGAACGCGAGATGAATCACATTTTTTGTAAAAGTGAGTTGTAGGTGTAGCCTCACAGGATTTCTTTCGTGAATCTCATTTAGGTGATATTAATAATTTATGAGTTAATGTAATAAATATTTTTAGCAATGAGGGATGATAAAGTATTAGATACTTAAGTAGGTTTTTCCATTAACAACAATAATGCATATTTAGAATTCCCTGTAAACCTAGAAGAGATACCCTTATTATCAGCTTGCAAAATCAATAAGAATGGGATTGACGTAAACTGACGTCGCGGGCGGCGGGCGGTCACCTTTACATTTTAACCGTTTTCGGCTTCAGTAAAATATAACTTATAGCCTGCTGATTGGGTATCACCAGAATATTATGTACTTGTTATTAAACTTGACTTCAAAGTAGTAGAAGATTTCCAATCTACTTTTCAATGCTAAAAACATTCAGTTACTACGAGCCTTTGACATCCTGCTTACTCAATTAACGTTTAATTTCTTCGGCAAAATTAACTGTAAAACTTTACAACTAAGACTCGAGCTAGCAATTTATTTGTTACGAGGGAAACTAAACATCAATTGTGTTCGAGAACAAATCGGACCAAGACACCTGACACGAGCTGGAATCCGAGACTTTCTGCCAATAAAGACCGACGGCTATTTTTAGTTTACTGCCTTCTTACACGATCTGTTTGCTTAATTGAAATTACTTTAAGCAACGTGACTATCGACTGCCTTTTGTCGCAGTGCGGAGATCATCAATAGCACTGGTAATCAAAAATCGGGTTACCTATTTTTAGTCCGAATTTATGTAACTCATCATATTATTATTTTATAGAATTTCGCTTCATCTATTGTATCGTTATCGAATTCATCGAACGCTATTTTCTGTTGAAACCATTATGTATTCAGGATATCTTAAACATTATAATGACATAATGACGTAGGTTAGGTTAGGTTAAATTTGTGACTAGCAAAAGTTTCGATAAAATGAAAATTCTGCGTAATGATGACGTTCGTTGAAAGTAATAGGTACCGTCGGCCCAAAATGTGGTCTACCACCCTACGGTTGAAGTTCATTTGTACGTCATGATACAACAAGTTCGATTTTCCCTTGCAAAAATATTATCACGTCAACTTTAGCGATAATTAGATCTCACAGAAACTTTTGTCAAAACTGATAGACCACTTTCTTGGCCGACCGTACCCCCGAATTTACGTTTCCCAACTGTACCATTTGCCAAATTTTCATATGTTAGCATTGCATTTATTTCTGATTTCGTTTAAGTTTTTCGAATTGTTACGAGTACAAAACAAACCTAAGTTAACCAAATAAGGTTTAACAAGCAATATTTTTTAAATTCTGAAAAGTCAACAGTTTTATAAAAAGATATATTTCTAACTTATGTAAACTTAGCCAATCAAACATTTGGGAACTTTGAACTAACGATAGGCTACCCACAAAAAGGCTTTTACATTCTGAGGGCCCTGCCAAAATGCATTGCGCTAACTAGCGTTTCTATTCGTTTCGTTTTTAAGCCAATTTCGTCACTGGTAGATCACGTGACTTTTCGTATCACGTCATCTACCAGTAAAGCGATTGGTTTAAAAACGAATCGAATAGAAACGTTACGTTAAACTGTTCTGTGCTTTTACTTAGAGCAATAATTGCCGGTCAAAACTTCGATCTAAAATCAGGAAGAATCAATGTGTATTTTTTGGGTTTTTTTCGTAATATTTTGGTTGTATTTTATCAGTCAAAACTTTCCTGAAAAGTAGGTAAACATCTACCCCTCCAAAACATTGAAGTAACTGTAATTCGATCTTCGGAACGTCCATACTTATTGTTGTTCGTACGAAGCGTCGGCATTATTTCAGAGAATAACCCTACAGCGAGAGTACCTATTATCTAGTGTGAAAACCTGCCAAGTTTCAGACAGAAAACGGGACAGAGATAAGTAAGAGCGGGTTCCCACTTATCGGGTGTCAGATCAGACAAAATATCGGGTGTTCTGGTGGCGACATTTCATATGATGAGATGTGAACAGCCTCATATAACATATATATTGCCACCAGAACACCTGAGTGTTTTGAAAATCTAAGTACAAAGTTACGTTAGCTCCATCCCTTTCTCACGATTTAGTCTCGAATGACGAGCGGCAGAGATGGAGTTAACGTAACTTCGAATCTTGTCGGATCCGACACCCGATAAGTGGAAACCCGCTTTAACGGACATTTGGGCACGTTTTGACATTTCATCACGTTTGAATTGTCACCTGTCATCTATCATCAAGGTGGTTATTATGTCATAGATATGTAGTTCACTTTACACTAAGAGAAAAGGACACAGCTATGTAACTGTTATAGGTCTGTCCTTTACGCTCACCATAAAATGAACTGCATAGCCATGTCATAATCACCCCTCTGTGGTTCAAATAAGATGCAGAGGCCGTGTGACAACATCACAAATTCCGGTCAGTAAAAGTGAACCGAGAGAAGAGGCAGTATTTGACTCCTACTCGTATGTCTACACTTAGACAAGTGTTAATTAAAGGGTGTTTCAGATGGATCGTGTGCGGCGCAGCGTTCCTCGCGCACCTGCTGTCGACGGGGCTCCAGCTGGCGTACGGGGCGCTCCACGTGTACGCCATCAAGCACCTCGGGCCGGCCGCCGACCATGCTGGTAAACCAATCCAAATAACTGTACAGTACTACCAGTTTCTTGACATTTTCAACGCCATTGACGAACATAACAGTACCACTGGTTCAACAACGGATATTTTCATCATGGTTGACAGCGCAAAATGAGCCCGATTGTCTATGACGCAAGGTTGACATTTTGGCCAGTTCGGATTGTGTTCTAAATTTGAAATTATATGTCAACATAAATTTGATAAACGTCAAACTCTATTCTTGTTAGACTAAAATTAAGATTGACGTTTATAAAATTAGGTTAGCAGATTGAAATTAGAACACTCAATCTGAATTGGACTCATTAGCTCTAGTTTTTAGCGGCTATTGGCGTGTAAGGTCTGTTCATTCTTACTTGTCTTATATAGTAAACAACTTTCTAACCTCAAAATTAATATTTTTTGAGTAAAACAGCTATTTTGAACAAAATAAAGCAACCACTGACAATTCATTAACCAAGTGCAGTCTATAATTTTTATTCAGTTTACTTTATTTACAGTAAAAGAGCTGTTTTAGCCAAAAATGGTTCATTTTGAGGTTAGAAAGTTGTTTACTATATAAGTACATAGACTAGACAAGTAAGAATGAACAGACCTTACATTCAACTTTAGTCATCATTAGCGTGTAGTTTAAGAAAATGAGACATTTCTAAGTTATGCAGACTAAGCCAGTGAAATATTTGGGCACTTTGCACTTACGATAGGTTACCCACAAATCGAATTTTACATTATGTGCTTATATTTAGAGCATAACTTCTATTATGTTTTAGAAAAACGCGATATATCTATATTTTTAGAGATTCTTCCTGAGTCTTGGTTGTATTTTATCAGCCAAAACTTAACTAAAAAGCAGGTAAACATCCGCCCCTCGTAAACATTAAAGTAACTGTAATTCGATCGTCGACACGTAGCGTGTTGTCTTTAGGGTGTTGAAAATGGGCTTATGTATGAACTCAGTATTTAGGGAACGGAAATTTTACCTAGACATACAAATGATGAAATATTTGTACATTTACAATATTTGTACGCTTGCTTGCATGCTGAATACAAGTGCTTTAATTTTATAACTAAGACCGTGTATTACTGTATTCTGACAAATAAATGGATTTGAATTTTGAATTTGAATTTGAATTTGAATAAAATTCAAAGTAGATAACCCTGTTACAAAACTTCGGCTTGCTGTTAATTATAAAAATAGATTTGGCAGGTTTGCACTAGTTTGGTTTGTAAATTTTAACAAAAATATGTGTGACTCGGGATGAGCAGATTGAAAAATTCGTTCATAGTTTAGTTTAGTTTAGTTTATTTATTAATCAATGTAATATTACAATATAAGTTGCATTGCATGTCAAAAAATACGAAATTACATTGAGATCGTCAAAACATAAATACTAATAATCAAAGAATACAAAAATTATTAATTAAAACAACAACAATTAAACATCAAATAAATGGTCACTCGTCCGATGTCAATATACAAGGATTAATAACTGTCAACACAATAATAAATAAATTTACAATTTTCGCTCCATATATTCATCCACAGAGTATAATGGATTATCCAGTAAAAGGTTTCTAAGCTGGTGTTTAAATGCTTCGTCGGAATGTACATTTTTAAGTTTGGCGGGTAGACGCTCATAGTACGTGGCTCATATTATCTAGGTATTGTTTTCAGAACGGTACGTACCCGTTTTGAGTAAATTTTAGGATTAAGCACAGCTACAGGAGGTATATTTATTAAGAGCCGTGGTTGGTTTGTGCAGGTCGTAATAACATCCTAACATCCTGTTTACGATGTGGTTTTATTTCCGAGAGATCCTCGTCAGAATCTGACCTGATTTTGGGTTTTGACGATTATGTTGCGTGATCACGTCGCAAAATTACAGATAATTCCACAACGTAATGCTATTTGTTCACACAAAACCAACAATTACAGAATGAAAGCACAATCTTAACCAAAACAGAACATTTGCGAACCAAAATAGGCCGCCACACGAATTCGAATGGGTGGATAATCGCGTAATAATAATCAAGGATCTACCACTTCGCTATTGAAGTGTTTTGTTGTGTCACGTGTGAATCTACTTAGCCTCCGCACTGAATACAAATGAACAGTAATCAATAGAGTGCGTCTCCAATTCAAGATGAACTGTGAGATTGGGAAAAAACATTTCCCGACGTGAAACAGACCGATGAGAACTGCGACAGTCGCAACGGAAAGCAATTTATCAACGGCACCCTCCGGAAATACTTAAATAAACAAACAACGAAGATAAGTCTTTTCTTCGATATCTACAGTAAGCAAATCTAAAATGGCTGTTGTCTGAAAATGGCCGTCTATTAACGGACTGTGACTGGATTGTTTTGATTTTAGAACTATTCTTCTTAGAAGCGTAATGTCCTATTCTGTATGCGTTACGGCTTCTTGCATATTTGTATAGCTAGCAGACATCGGTGTAGCTACACCCTTTAATAATATTTACAAACCACAATTACTTATCCTCGCTTTGTTCAGCACAACATAAATCATTCCCTAATCATAAATAAACTGTATTCCTACTTTACAAAGTAATTTATGCTAACAACCCGCAGCGTCGCGTTTTGACAAGGAAAATTTAAGATCGGGCAAGTAAATGAACTTTCCCAGTCACCGGTATTTGTGGAGCTGATTTATTGAATTAATTTTCCAAGATTCACGACCTGGGTTGAATATTAAGAGGCAGAAGTAATTTCGGTTATGAGCGCGGTCTTTGTTGTCAGTCGGGTGGGCGGGGCGCACGATCATAACTCTGTCAGGGCAGCGCCAGGGTACAAATTGGAATTTCGTGGACGCCAACTAGTTAAACTGTTCGGTGATCGAAAATTGGCGACTCGTTGCTGACTGGCGGGTTACTTCACCTGTCCATGGTGTTATTTTTTAACCAAGAAGTGGTGGTAGACACTATGCAGGGTCCGTCCGGATCGCTACCACCATCTTATCCTTTAAGAAGATTTCAAGCAAAGTGCGATAACGTTTCTCTCCCCTTAAACTTAGTCCTATTTTGTAGAAAAACCGCTCCCGACCCGTGGTACACCTGCTACGTTCAACTGATCAATAATTTCTATCTGAATATCAAATTTAACAGAGTCGACGGAGCTCCCATTATTGGTCGATTTGGCCCTTCGGGCCAGCTGAAGTTCTAACAAAACCTAAACCTACCTCATATTTATGATACTAATTTTGGTCAGTTGAACATAGCAGTTGTACCACTGGTCGGGAGCTATTAAAAACTATGTCTGTACGTTTGCCTTTCTAATAAATTTATAAACATATAAATAAAAAAGACAGAAAACGTACACACGTACTCGTAGTTTTTCATAATAACTACAACATATTCTAAACGTTATCGCCCAGAAGAAAATTTGTATGAATTTTTTTTAACAGCCACGCGATTTAAGTTTCGCTTCACGATCTTATTAACCTACCGCTAAACATGTTTTCATTGCTGTGTTCCGGTGCGGGGATAAGACAACCGGTAAAATAACTAGCATAGAGGCATTCCATCTTTGTCCTCAGGGTTGCAACGCATTTCTAATATTAGGATTGCAGTCTCAAGATTGTAGTCTTGGGAATGTAAATGTCTATGGGTCACAGATCCCACTTACCATCAGGTGGCCTGTGTGCTCGACTGCCTTCTCCGTTATATAAAAAGGCGAGTTTGGACTTTTAAACTGGATTTAAGTTTCAAGGTCAAGCTTGAACTTAACGATAAAGATGTCAATTGAGGCCGTTTTATGAACTGTAGTATTTTAAACAAAAATAGTGTCTTCAATAACCCGCTAAACAGAGGTATATATATAATTACTAGTCTGGAAATGCTTATTTGATGCCTGCATATATTTCGTTAACTGAATAATAAGTACATGAAATATATTCAAGCCAGTGTCGAGTAAACAATAGCAATGTAACCTGATTCTTGCCAGTCGTGTCACACAAATGCGGTGAAATTCCAGTCTGTTGAAGGGGTATAAGTCATTTATCTCTGTCTATCTCACTGCCTGTGAACATGTCAGTTTTTGACAATCCATATTACGATTTCGATCAACGAATTAGCATTTGAGAGAGCCTCTGCTCTTATGGCAAGCTGACGATCTTCTGACAATCTTAAAACAGAACTTAAAACAGCCTTTGTTAGCATTTCATCTGTTCGACACCCTTAGAGTTCGGTTCGCCTTCGCTTCAATTAGGCAGATCAAAATGTTTAGATGAACGTTTTCGGACAATATCTTACGATTAACACCCTTGGAAACTGGAGCAGTAAAATCTAATTGTTGTTTTATTTGATATTGTCATCTAAAGCTGTTCGCCAGATGGTAATCAACGTATTTTAGTATTAACGGAGTACATTACCTCGGCAGTTACCTACAAAAGGGAACACAATACAAATAATGGAGGAAACTGCTGAAGTGATATCAAAGCATTATGCGGGAGACACAATGACTCTATTATGTGAATCGTAACGGGTAATGACAGGGTAATAACGACAGGCCTTTATATAAATTAGTAAAATAAATTATCTTTGTCTGTACACACTAGCTTACTAATTACTTTTTCTGAACTTGACTAAAGGCCCTAGACAAGATGCATTTGGCGTTCCTTATCGTTATCAAAAATGTATGCGATTGACGTAAATTGTCAAGCTGCGTACGGATAGCGCGTACCCTGCTACGCGTAGTCGGTTACGCGTGTGTTTACGCGTACGTTGGATACTCGTACAGCTCCTGTACGGACTGCCACGAACCTCAACGCAAGCTGAATCGATGCACATAGCGCTACGCGAGCTCGGCCAATCACCATGTTTAGCCGGCGAACGCGCGAGTTTATCCATTTTGCCGTCCAAATATCGCGTACCAGAACGAGCGCGTTCTCTTTGACGCGCGACTAAAGACCGACGGACGGCTCGCACGGAGCCAGTTCGCGCGGCAAGCGTGCCTCAAAAGTGTACGCGTAGCTGTAGGTACGGATAGAGCGTTCCAGGACACGCGTAACCGACTACGCGTAACAGGGTACGCGCTATCCGTACGCAGTTTCGGACGGTCGCGTCGAGCGCCTACGTCAATCCCATATATTTTTAACCTCTGACGCCAAACGAGGGGTGTTATGTGCCTGTCTGTGTGTCTTTCTGTGGCAACGTAGTTCTTAAATGGGTAAACCGATTTGGATGCAATTTTTTTCTTTTGAAAGCAGTTTTTCTAGCGATGGTTCTTAGCTGGTTTCGTGGAAATCGGTTGATCCGATTAAGAGTTAAAGAAAGAAGAAAAAAAGATCAAGGATCTTTCTAAAAGATTATATTGGGGTTTTTTAGGGTTTTTCTAGCCTCACTGGTATTTCTTGTAAACAGATTAATTTCGAAGTAATTGGCTGTAACCCGAGCCTTTATTTTAATGTGCTGCCCACGGGCGTATCGATGTCCAATTATCCGGAATTGTTAAGCTTGTAACAGACGAATTGCGTTACGGGTAAAGTTCGAGAACGCTGTAGTTATAATTTTATACTCTTATTCATAAACGCGCAATAGCTAAAGTGTGCTTGAAATATGCTCTGTCCTTATATGTAATTATGAAGTTTTCATTTGACGGAAAGGGATTATAAAGACTTTTACTAAAATAGGTTTATAGTGCGTTTATGAATATGGCTAGTGGCTAACAACGTTTTAGTCTATACGATTTCAGAAGTAGTGAAGATCAGTTAATAGTTTGTCAAAGAGGCCGAATAAAATAAAAAAGCGGAAACACGAACGGTAGTGCCTTAAAAAATGGTAAATCATTATCAGAGGTCGGAATAGGTAGTGCTTATTAACCTAAACTTGTTGCATATTCATTCAATAACGTATTCCCATCTCACTCACGCATGAATGAACATGAGTCAAGTTTAGGTTAATAAGCACTACCTATTCCGACCTCTGATCATTATGCAATAACTAATAGTTTTACATTATTCGACTAAAATAAAAATACTCACGTAGGTACTAATTAACATCAGTAAACGGCTCAACATGTTCAGGGGATTATTTCCTGACTGTTACGTGAGTACGCCGGACCTGTTTTTAATTGTTTCATTAACTATTAACAATTAACTTACCATGTTAGCAAGGGTCCAATCATGCAAGTCTATTTTGAAACAATTTCTAAAATCGTAATGGGCTGAAATTTGGAATATATTAACTCGATGACAATGTAATACTTACTTATTATGGTAGCTGATCAGAGGGCCCTGCCAAGATGCTTTGCGCTAACTAGCGATTCTATTCGTTTCGTTTTTAAACCAATCGCGTCACTGGTAGATCACGTGACTTTTCGTATCACGTCATCTAGCAGTGACGCGATTGGTTTAAAAACGAAACGAATAGAATCGCTAGTTAGCGCAATGCAAGATGCCTCCTGATGGTGGAATCGGAAGATGGCGTAAGGATCTCCGCTATACTTAACAAAGATCTACCCTGTTGGGTCATTTAAGTTTGGTCTATAAGGTAATAACTTTGCAAAAAAGTACAATTCGCAACAAAAATCTTGTCCAAAAAATGTTTTTTGTCAGGAACTTATTCTTGTTTTCGTTCCTTTTAAAAACCTTTTGTGATACGCCGAGGAAAATGAAGAAGATTTATAATTTCAAGGTTCAGGGATTGTGCGAGAAGTCGTTTATGTCATTTACCGGCTGATTCCTTTTACGCAGACAAGCAGCCGGAATCATATTACCGCCGGGGACATGGGTCGTTGTGTGGATGTACGTATTCGTGCTTTGTGAGTTATGGAAATACGGATTTTTATGAAACATGCTGTATTTTTTGTATTTGGATTAATGTTTGATCTACTACTTTTAGTTGGCGAGCGAAGATTTCATCGCACTGATAAAATAAAAAAAAAGGTTACAGAGTTGTCACGACTCAAACGTATCGTTGCGAATACTGGCAACAATTTTTAAAACAATTAAGGCATTTTTTTTTAAATAAAAAATGTCCAATTGCTTGTAAAGCTCATATTACTTTAGGGTTCCGTGCTATATACAATGAGAGAGACAAGATATATTATTAATTTCCAAAACACTTGGTTCCCTATAGACTTAGAGGAGTACGAAATCAAAGGTTTAAATATCTATGGTACCTAGTGATTCTTATGATTCATATCTCATGACCTTGGTAATGTACTTGAAAAAAAAGTTGAATTTAAATATTTAAGAAGTGCTTTGTTTCTTCTAATATTTCTTGAAAATAATAAAATAAAACCATCTAAAGATAACTAACACGATGATTCCCATACAAAACCTCCCCACATCGGGTGTGTCCCACACATGTTTTTTTTTACGGGTTAATCAAAAAAACATCAAGCAGTTTAAATATACGTTCTGCCTAACAACTTAGTCCCCAGAGCATTTAAAAAAATACCGTGACATACGGCCATACAGACAAAGTAACAGAAAATCGAAATTGTAAAAGTTCCATTTTTGCCATGTCGTACGTAAAAAGCAATGTGTCTAAATTAACATAACGTCAACCTAACCAACGTGTAAATAAACCAACAATGAGAAACTTGTACAGTCAAGGAATTTAATTTGTGACCCACCTTAGGTCCAAAGTCAATCTGACATTCTACAGCAATAAGGTTGAGTTTCCTGTCAATTACAAATGACTTAACATCTCTATTGACAATGACATCTTCAACCAGATTTTCTTTAAAAAGGTTAGCAAATTAACTTCCGTGACCGTACATACTTGCTTCTTAGTAAATTACAAATTCAGATACTACCATATGCTACCTAGAAGCAAAGCAAGCGTTTTTTCTATCGAAATAACGATGCATCAGAGGTGGAAGTTTCTCCCCCTTTGGGTACTCGTGTCAACGAGCTGCCTCATTATACTCTCTCGGTAAAATGTGTGCAGACTTCACAGACCGAACTTTGCACTGGGGTGTTATTCTGTTAAAAACGGCGTTCAGTCGGTCGAACGAGTAAACACGGCGAACCGGCGAGTTTAAGAAGTTCCGTCAGAGCGTACAAAAAACATTTTAGCGCGTGCATTCTTAATTAGGCGACAGGGCTTCTGCCGAACGATCGAACGTGAAAAGGCTGCCTAATTGAGAATGCACGCGCTAAAATGTATTTTGTACGCTCTGCACGGGTAGCACTAGTTGTATTTTCTCGCTTGTCGCACAGTGCGTCTTCATCGTTACGGACTAGAAAGAAAGGGCGATCCGAGCGATAAACAAGTCGCGCTGGACAACATTTGCTAGCCGTGCTGACGGGACTACTTAAACTCGCCGGTTCACCCGTTTACTCGTTCGACCGACCGAACGCCGTTTTTAAGAGAATAACACCCCTGGAAACAACGGAGTTGAATTCTGGCCCGCTAAGCCAAAGGCAGCATGTCACATAAAACTCCTATAGCAATTGCAACCGTATTACTACCAAGCTAGGATTGAATCTGCTTTGACTATTTAATTTGGGATACTGCTAATTGGATAATCAGAGCAGAATTTATGACGCCCATATCATTATTATTAAGTGTTGCTTTGACACCGTCCGTGTGGAAATTGTTTGTTGTTTTTAAACAAGAAGCTTAACTAGCGTTAAGCACGTAGATGAACGATTTTCGAAAATTTAAAACTTGCATGAAGCGGTTGATGAATATTGAGGAAGCGAAACTTGTACGTTTAGACCGGTGCATCTGGCGATCCATAGTCTATGCCTGACTCTGTCTACGAAGAAGTCGTTTATCGCTCTTCCCTCAGGAACCGTACATTTTTTGGGATAAAAAGTAGCCTATGTGCTATTCCAGACTATAATTTAAATTTGTGCCAAATTTCATTCTGATTCGTGCAGCCGTTCTGGCCTGATTGAATAACAAACATACATCCATCCAAACTTTCGCATTTAGGAATTGAACCATATGTATAACCTAATTTTATAAACGTCAAACTCTATTCTTGTAAGACTAAAGTACGGCCAATGAGACGAGATATAGAATGACAACAGACTGACCATTACAGAGTTATATTGCGAAAGCGAGCGATTATTATATCTGTCCTTATTTCTCGTACACAATAATATCTTCAGTTGGTCGATGATGGCCGTCGTTGCGTGATTCGTGGTACAGGATAGCTGTCAGTTGTCAACATTAGGGCCGCCATTTTGTGAAGTTTTTTCCTGTTTGAATTGCGTTCGAAGTGACATGATTTAAAATAAAAACGTTTTGAACTCCTGAATCCTTGTTTACATTGTTTATCTCGTCTCTTTGACCTTACTTTAGAATAGAATTTGACGTTTAAAAATGTATGTCTACATATATTTAATATTAGAGAAAACTAATCTGAATTGGCTCCATATCAATTGAATATCAACGTATTATTTATCTAAACATCCTCTAACTTCATAATGTTTCATAATGTTTTAAACATTTTATAGGAATAGATACACCGTACGTATTAAATCTTTCATGTCAAACAAAAGATTTCCTCATGACATACAAACCAAGTATTTTAAAAATTCCCCAAAGGGAAAAAGATTGTCCCTGATTATGTGAGGATTTACTCACAACCCCAAACGTGAGCCTTTTCCGGCGAATTAAGGATAAAGCGAAACGTGGATACTCCAAATTGATCAATTTAGATCATTTAGGAGCACGTTCAAACAAAAAGGTTTTTTGATGCACGCCATTGTCATTCTCATTTGGGATGAAATTCTTTGGAAATCTGGCAATTGCAAGAAAGTATTAACATTATACATGGTCTTAGTCATCCTCGTAAGGCCTACTATACTACAAACAGGGAGTTTTTTCTGTGTGGGACTTTGAATCTACCATGAAGGCAATAATGTTCAATTACGTTCGTTCGATAATGCCATTTTCAGTTTACGAAGATAGGAAAATATACTTTATTCCTATAGCAACACAGTTCAAATTAAATTGCCTTGATTATGTACATTTTATTGCACACTGGGCCCTACGAGGATAATCCATGGGAAGTTAATCAAACTTCTTATCGGTTCATTGTTTCGCAACATTTAATTATTTAAAACTATTTTTATCCTAAAAAAAACAATTTAGACTCACAATGGACCCGATTTTACAGAGGCCTCTAAACTTCCTAATTTTATTTACGTGTCGCTAAAACACTTTGCTATTCTATGAGCAGCTGTCATAATCAAATGACAGCGCTAATTTGAATCTGACGCTTCTTATTTTAGGCGGTCTTATGCAATATTATATTGACATACTGGAATAGCACTTGTTAAATCTGCTGTCTAAACTAAGTCTAAAAATTAGATAATTTAGTTTTAGGCTATTTAAGCGATGTGCGCTTAGAATCGGGTCCAATTTAGGTATATAATCATTGTTTATTTAACAGGTAAATTAGAACTAAAACTATGGAAAATTAAAAAATTAAACAAACAAATAAACCTAAACAGAACTAAGCTAAAAATTAAATACGACTAAATTAACTGAATAAAAACTAAAAAATATCCCCTGACTACCACAGATGCTGGCAGCATTTCCTTGTTGTATAGCAATATAAGCAATACTTAGGCGAGAATTAGTTCAACCATGTTTTAAAGCAAATAAATATTTTGAATTTGAACAACTAATAATATTATGTACAAGTAGGTTCGAATATTAAACATATTAAAATACCTAAACAAAACTTCCTTTAATATACGAGTAAAATGAGAAGTCGATCCTTCGAATTGACAGATGCATCCTTATTAAGACTAACGCCAACTGTATACTTTGTTGACTTTAAGTGGTCTTGCAGTGTGGGCGGGCGCGATCTGCGTGGGAGTGTCCCGCGCGGCGGGCGCACTGGTGGCGGGACGGCGACGCTCGCCACGGCTGGCCGCGCTACTCGGCGGCCTGCTGCTGCCACTCGCCTGCCTCTTCACCTCCTTCGCCACTCAGCTGCATCAGACCATGCTCAGCTACGGTAAGCCACAAACTGTCAGGGTCCTGGTCGCGGCAGGCAATGGATAGTTTACAGTATCGCTCGCCTTCCTCTTCACCTCTCACGACACTCAGCTGCATCAGACCATGCTCAGCTACGGTGAATCAAGAACCGTCAGGATCCTAGGTGGTGGTGGTCAGCGGTGGACAGGTTCCACTACTTCTCGCCTTCTTTCTAACCTCTCTCGCCACCCAGCTGCATCATATCATGCTCAGCTACGGTTAATCAAGAGCCGTCAGGATCTTAGCTGGTCGCGCGCGGCCGGCGGTGGATATAGGTTCCACTATCGCTCGCCTTCCTCTTCACCTCTCTCACCACCCAGCTGTATGCTCCTGCAGCTCATCTTACTTACTGCTGATACCAATTTAGTAAGTCAATACTACCTACTTCGCCTTGTGGCTGATCCAAGCTATGACTTACTTAACATCTTTCCATCTCCCTTCCGATTTGAATACATCAGAAGGAAAGAAGATCGCAGGAAGCGGATTGATGGCTAGTAGCTCAAAATAGCCATATTTCATAGCACATAGCACGATGCAACTCCGGATAATACTATATAAGACAAATGATTCAAGATTTTCGAATGTAAAGGTATATATATAAAGATAGTCTTAGATTTTTTCATCGCCAATTGCGATCGCTAGTTTGATAAACTGCTGAATAACAGGTACTCCAGCAAGATCGTGCGCGATACTCCCGCAAGATGATAATGCCGGAAAAAGCGAGACAACTGCCATTAGGTATACCCGCTACATAACCCGATTCACTATCGCTGGCCACGTCCGCGGAAATTTGACGAATATTCGTGTTGAAATCTCTTGCTCCCTTTATTTTAAAAGATGCCAAAACGAATCTTCACCAAAGCCAGTAGATGTAGCCGCAGCGTTCGAGATAACTTAGGTAATGTGGATCAATAGTATTTAACCGCGATCTAAATCACAGAAAATTTACTAGTACGTCCCGTGGATATACTGTTACGCCGATGGCATAAGGCGTCGCATTTTTAATCGTTAATTTTGGTGCTTTAGAAGCGTTTTCAGCAGGCTGAAACATCGTTTCAGTCCGTTTCAGGCTCCGTCTTTCAGATTACGCCATAACCTGAAAACCCATTTTCAGGCATTTTCAGGACCCCTTATGGGCCTTTGAAGTACATTTCAGTATATGGCATTTTTTTCCACTAAGAGTGAAGGAGATAGCATGATTAGAAAGAGACAGCCATACTGAGAACCTTCGAGAAGTGTGTGAAAGAGAAAACACGACTAGAAAGAGACAGCAATACTGAGAACCTTCGAGAAGTGTGTGAAAGAGATAACACGATTAGAAAGAGACGGCGATACTGAGAACCTTCCAGAAGCGTGTGAAAGAGATAACACGAAATGCGACAGCAACACGCGGAACATTCCAGACTCATCCAGACCCGTGAGTCAAGGTCATAGCAATCGTAAAAAGAACAAGGTAGCAAGGCGTAGAACATTCCAGTAACGAACAATCTCGATCGACCTTGGCGGGTCGAAGTACATCGATCATTCCGGAATGGCATTCTGGAATGATCGGACACGGGACCTATAAAACGGCGGACACCGGTTGCGACGAGTCAGTCTTTACTTGGAACCGAACAGTGCGAATAAGAGCGACCCGAGCGATCATCTGAGTATTCGAAGTTTATTGTGCGATAATTGTTTTGTAACGGTTTAAGTGAGTGCGTAATTAAAGTCTACTTTTGATTATCGGTGTATTCGTGCATTTCTATCAGTTACCTACCCCCACGTACGTAACAATACTAATTTTGCGTGCTTTAATCATGCAACCGCAATGCAGTAATTAGACTAAGTAATTAGTATCGCTAGACAAAAGTGTTTGGTACATGTATCGTCAAGTGGTTAATTAGCACTGTTTTAGCCGGATATTTAGCTCTGTAATTTGATATCGAGGGAAATATTTGGAATAGTCTATGAGGTAAACGATTCATTTAAATTATCCAAACTTTAATAGAAGACAACTCTTGTTTATTAGAATATTCTGATAAGCATTCAATGGAGTTTATTTAAAGCAGAGTCTTTACATGTTTTTTTGCATATGTAAATGAATGCCCTAAAGGAAAATACTGATAGGGACATCGATACAAACGACTTTTTGAGGCCCTAGAAAAGATGCATTCGGCGTTCGTTATCGTTATCAAAAATGTATAGGATTGACGTAAGCTGTCAGACGGTCGCGCGTGCTTTACGTCAATGTCATACATTTGCCAGTTTTTGAAAATCGTTTACGTTCGTTTTAAGCACTTGTCTAGCCTTAGATATTGATTAGAGAACGATTGGGCCTCAGTTCCCGCACATACCAGTGGGTATTAGAAACTAAATAAGAGGTGCGGGCCTTTAAGTATTGTTGCGTTTAGCACGTGACAAAATATGGATAAAGCATCCGTCGCGGTGCTTATATAAGTGTCAGAAAGTGACGGATGTTTCATCCAAATTTTGTCACGCGATTAACGCTGCCATATTAGGCCCCCAGCACGCTGAATTTTCAAATATTGTGTTTAAAAGACACTTTTGTATCAGGCGTGGTCCTCGGCATTGGCTGCGGGCTGGTGCGTGAGGCGGCCGGGCTGGTCCTCGGGGCCTACTTCCGACGGCGCCGCCAGTTCGTGGAGCTGGTGGCGCACACGGGCGGCGGCGTCGGCATCGCACTCTTCAGCGTCGCCTACAAGGAAGCTGTAGGGTAAGGAGCTGGGAAACCAGAAATAAGGTTTTTAATATTTAGTGGAGAAGCAAATAAATTAAAAAAAATGCATATTGCTAAATTGAAAAAGGAATACGAATTAAAAAATACAAAAAAGTTTATTGTCACTTCGAAAAAGGAATACTAATATTTAAAAACACACAAAAGAAAAATATGTCAGATTACAAAAGTAACTTATTAAGTCGTCGAGTTGCAGAAAATTTGCCCGCTCTAACCTTAAAATTTAATGACGTCATGTTATGTCAGACA
Organism: Acleris literana; assembly: GCA_946894065.1. Taxonomy (NCBI): domain Eukaryota; kingdom Metazoa; phylum Arthropoda; class Insecta; order Lepidoptera; family Tortricidae; genus Acleris; species Acleris literana. Next base: position 14,646,279 of record OX335684.1, on the reverse strand, counting down.
ATCTCAGCATGTGCCAGGCGAGCCTGGCGCTGGTTTTCAAGCTTATTTACTTACCTACTTTTAAACTTAATTATTTTTTTAAATTATTTCCGACGCAAGTAACAGCGGATCCGTCTAACCGATGTAAGACCAAACCTGGCTAAGAATCATGACTGTTTTTGTTTTGATGTAAGTTCGTAAACATTGTCTGTTGTTGTACATTAGGGCTTATTTCTACAAGTTTTACGAGCGTAAAGCCTAATTTACACCAATTAAAATATCTCAAATATATATAGCAAACACATTTTTTAGGTCTATATAACAGTATATTATCAAGGAACTTTTGATAGTATGAAAAATTATTACCACATAAAAAAGTTGTAACAGGTAATATCCGCTACATCTTATTACAAACCCAACCAACAATAACTTGCACGAGCAATGTTTGAGAAAAGTTCATTCATGGAATCCGACGAGTATATGCAGTCAGCTCCGAAAATTGTATAACACCGTGAAAGACTCGATTATCTCCTCGAACTAAGCACGTGTAGCTTACTGACTCGGACGTGTGCCACACTCAAATTAAATTGCTTAACTTCAAGTCTGTGCCAGAGTTAATAGCTTGGTCAGGAGCCAAATGTTCAAGAGTGGATTAAACACAAAGTGGATTAACCTTTTTACTGGACCACACGTGCTGACAATGATCTGGACTGTCCAAATTAGCCAGGTCACACGGGCAGTGTTTTTCGAAAGTTATGGTACTGCTTTTCGGACATTGGCACTCAAGCAACACTTTTTTTTAAGTACGCTCAGGCACGTCTCTTAGTTTTCCTTTTATTCACAAGACTAATACAATTATCAACGGACAACGGACAATGGACACGGATTCGGGGCAACCTAACAGCAGCAATCATGATGCCAATTTTGGCAAAACAGGACCTCGCTGGTCAGCCTGGTGTTAGTTTTAAGTTTTATATTGTTATGTATGTTAGTCTATAAGGTATTCTTATACATTTATTATGCTTCAAATTGGCTGTTTCATCAGCCAGTCAGGTTGTCTTCAGTCAGTTTTAACCTAACTTTAACAACATACTGATTTCAAAATAAAAGGAACTCGTAGGGGCATACCTAGATAACTTTCCTAACTTAGTTTACTGGAAAAACGATCAAGCGCTGTAGACTGAAACATAGAAATCCTCGATATTGCTCCAACAGTTATAAATTCAGAAATGCTCCGTCTACAGATATAAATACACATAGATAACGTAAACACGTCAATCTGTATGAAAACTAACCGTGTCACATTTTGCTACTAACTGGGACACACCAAGAGAAGAGAATTTTGCGTTTTCCGCGAAAAACGATTCAAAGTCGTCCCTTTTTTGGGCTATTGCAGTTTATTATAACGCAACGAGGCATTTTCTTAATTTTCACGGCCGACCGGCTGCAACAACAGGCGCGCGGAACGTCAGTAGCGACGGCCAACCCCGACGCTTGGTCGGGGTTTAAGTCCGGATGCGGACACGCGAAGTAGATGCATTTGTTTTATCTATGTGTATTTATATCTGTGGCTCCGTCCGTCTATCTTCTAAGCAATTATTTTCGTTTTTAGGAAGCTTGGATGGCGTTTAGGCTTGCAAGCGATCACTGGTATTCTAGTGATGGCATTTTTCCTAAGTGCTGTTTACCGAAGCGCCTCTCTGTACCACCCACAACGACGAGCTATACTTCACCTAAAGAACCAACGCCGAAAGGTAACTATAGTTTGTAGAGAATCTATCTGAGCTTTATGTTATGTAGATAATTTCCCTCGGCCCCTCAATCCCGTAACAGCTTTTGTGTTATTCCCTGTTTCATTAACTGGAACTGATTCCGTGAAAATCTTACGTTCACGATTATTTTTTCCTTCAACGCTGCATTGTAGCGCTCATATAATGGTAAAATAACGTATTGGTTCCGTCAACAACTTTAATTTTTGGTCACTATAGAACTCTGTCACCGAAATCGAATGATTTTTTTGACGATATTTCTTCTTGTGATTTGAGGCTGTAAATATGACAGGGTTCTGTGGTAGGTCAACGTGGCCATCGCTGGCGTTTAAGCTCGACACATTGCAATCATGAATCAAAATCTTAAGCCACTAAGTAACGCTTTTGTTACATTTTCTTACTAGCTGAGCCAGTGTCTGTTGTTTTATTAACAAATCGTTAATGTTGCAGGTAAAGGAGAAGAAAGGCCTTAGGAGGTCGGCTCCGCTTATCGACCTAAGCCCTTTGAACTCTCGGCCGGCTAAAGTTTTGTTATTAGCTGCCGGAGTAGCCGCGTTTGGATTGTACACTCCTGTATTCTTTTTGGTAAGGGTTTCAACTTTTAACGTATTTATTTTAATCTCAGCTTTTTAGTGGAATTATGATTCGTGTTTGGAATTGAATATTAAAAACCAAATAAGTTTTGAGACGGGAGAGGAGGATACTGTGCATACACAATTGAAAATTAAACTGTAAAATCAAGCCAAATCAAAATTATTGTTTTTTATTGCATTATGTTCAAGGTGGTTTAACTATTAGTAACCGTCTATTTTACATCTTAGGATCATAATAAAAGTAAAATTTAACTTATATAAATCGTTTTTTCGTCTTATATAAAATATAATTAAAAATAACGTCTCATACTTAACTATACACGGTGCCTGTGACCTTGGGGCTTTAAATGCATGGATCGTTTCTGCTCCTGAAACTGAACTTCTTTTGTTGTGTAAGTTGCTAAAAATATGTGCAAATTAAATTAAAAAAAAATCATACAAGTTAAATGTTATTTTCAATGTACGCGATCATATTCTCCATTTTCCTTTAGCCCCCGTACCAAGGAAATGTCGCCCCCGTACCATGAGATAGTGATTACACGGCCATGATGTAATACACTGATTTTACAATTAGACTTTAACATCAATTAGTTATCTAAATTTAAGTTATTTTTAATGTTGCAGAACAAAAGTAGTTCAGTTTAGCGAGTAGACTCGATGGTTGCATTTAAAGGTCCAAGGTCAGAGGCACTTTGTATAGCATGTATATTGATGATCTAGACAGCATCCGTAAAGGAGCGGTACTTAAATTAACCACAACAGCCACAAAAATGTGGCCCGTAATTTTGGGAAAAGAGAAATGCATGCCACTTTGTAAGCCAGCCGGTATTTCCAGGCTTTACAAGGCTTCCAAGAGGGCCTGGAGGAAAGCGCGCTGGTGCTCCTGCAGACCTTCCTAGGGTTCGCAGCGGTGCTAGGCTGCGCTGGCTTCGGGCTGGTGCTCGTGAGACCCTCAGCGCAGTGCCTTGTCTCCAAGCAGTACCTGTGCCAGACCGCCATGCTAGGGATCGGTGAGTGATTAGGCAATCGAATTAACAAGGTGATGTGATAATTTTAATTATCGTATTCTTGAGTGGAGGCCGTGGATCAGCAAACGCAGTGTATGATCTCAAACTAGGTTAAGGCACTTGCCCTACCGCCGACGATGAGCGAGAAGCAAATAGAGCCGCAATCGACTATTAATCTATGTGTCTCTTTTATTGACACGGGATCTATCTTTTGTTTTAGAGAGAGTTCTCGCCAGCAGAGTGAACAGCCAGCGATCACCTATTAATATGTGTATCTTTTATTAATACTGCAGGCCTTTCGCGTAACAACACTCGCAATCACAATCGCTTTCATTTTGAAAATCGAAGGCTTGTCTGCATACAAAATGAAACCAATTGTTTTGTTTTGAAGCCGATCGCGATTGCGAGTGAGTTACGCGAAAGGCCTGCTGAGGGTGACTTTTCGTATCACGTCATCTTCCAGTGACGCGATTGGTTTAAAAACGAATCGAATAGAAACGTTAGTTAGCGTAGTGAATCTTGTCTGAGCCCTGTGGTCCTATTTCTTTTGTTTGTTTTTTGAGCGAGAAAATAGTCAATAGCTAATCGCTTGCTCGCTGGCGGTGGGACAAGTGGCGAAGCGACGATCTTTGAAAAGAGGCGGTTCTTGCCTGCTGCAGATCCTTCTTATATTATAAAAGCGAAAGTGTGTTTGCTTGTTTGTTAATTCTTTACCATTCTACGCCCAATCCGATCGATCTGAAATTTGGCGCAAACACAGTTTATGGTCCGGAGTTATATGCCGAAAAATTTAACAGTTCTCGAATAGCAATAAACAAATGTGTGGACGAAATCGCTGCCAAAACCAATAGTTTTATTTTTAAATATTTTATAGCGGACTGGTTTCCTTAACTCGACGTCTTGCGCTTATTTTGTGTGTGGAAAACTAGTAGTATATTTTGAACCAAAATCAACGACTGCACCATTGATATAAACTACAGTTCTAGTTCGACAAATAACCTAATTGAGAATATTTAAATATAATCAGAAATAAATATTTACATAGTGACCCGTTATTAGAGCTCGCTTGTATATTTGCTGAATATATTATAATGTTCATCTGTTTCACAATCGACAAGTAAAGCATATTTGACTGATAAATTTACCCCTTTCCCTTTCTTACACTTGAAAATAGAAAAGAAGCCCAACTTTAAATGCCCAATAAATTTACTAGTCGATTGCGAAACAGGTCCTTAAAGTTCCTTCTTGTCCTATCCTAATCAACCAAGCAGTCTTTGTGGATTTGAACAAAACAATTAAATGACAACTTTTCGATTCAGAAAGTTAGCCGTTCAATACAGAAAAAATAAGGGTCATAATCCTTTCCTAAAACTCTATTCCCGTAAATACGTTAGCCCGTTCTTATTGTCCCAACCTTATCACGAGCTCGCACTGAATAGCCGGGAATTCGTTGTTTCCGGGAAAACTACCCGGGAAAAGATGCTGAAAGTAGTTCATTCATTTACACATCAATGATACCCAAGTAACAAGGTGCTATTTACAAAAGTAATTCAAGCGAGTACTTGTCTAGCGCAATTAGTGAGTTCCTTGTTTCTGTTTTAATAAGCTAGTTTTACGCTGTCAAGACTTCAAAAGGCTTTCAGGATGTAAAGCTACCGAGAAAGCTTAACTTTAACTTAACTCTGTTACGCGATTTCTGAGGCTGATTCCTTTAAAATCATTCACTTTGCTCGAAATTCAAGCGTTACGGCATAAAATGAAAATATTTTTGGTATCGAAATACCTGCGGTTTTTGTGAAACTATTTCTTTTTGTGCAATAAAGAGTTTACCTAATTACTTATCTACTGGTTGATACTCTATCTATGATGAAAATGAATATAGGATGCTTTGAAAATCATTAGACGAATTTTATTACTTACTACCTAAATAATATCAAAAATCATGAAAAGCAAACGGAAATTAACTATTTATAACCCTATTTTGAGAGATCAAATCATCTTTTTCACTTAGTAGTTTTTGAAGGGGAGTTTAAAAATAGCACACATTTGACTTTTTGTTCAGTTTTGGAAAAAAATTGCACGTTCGTTGGGGTCATCATTCTGAACAAGAAAAACTTGTACTCCCGATATGTCCCCAAAAATATGTATGGAAATTTTCCGTTTTGTTATCGAAATCCAATACGTTTCTTGTGAACAAAACGGTCAATTCCATACATATTTTTGGGGACATATCGGGAGTACTATATTTTCTTGTTCAGAATGATGATCCCAACCAACGTGCAATTTTTTTCCCGAATCTGAACAAAAAGTCAAAGGTGTGGTATTTTTTTTGAAACTCCCCAAAAAATCTTTAATTAACATCTTAAACGTACCTTTATTCGTATTTATATAGGGTATATTATAGTAAAGGGAATTCATAACCTAATAAGATGTTTAAAAGTTTGCAAGCATATATCGAAATTAGATAAATGCAATAGAATTACGTCTTGCGGTTTTATTTGAAAGAGTAACAATTGAATTTCTGCTCAGGTATCTCGATGCTCGCCCTGGCAAGCGTCGAAGGCTACCACGGGTACGTCCTGTTTGCTTGGATGTACGGATTATGTTTGGGCGGATTCCTCTATTCTATAAAAATGCTGACGATGGAGCGCGTTCGAGGTCGACACTTCGCAAAAGTTTGGGGTAAGACCTATATTGATTGATTGATTACTTGTACCGAATCGAAGTTGATGTTTACTGTCTGATTCTACTATGTATAACAAATGAGGCTTTTGAACCAACCAACTACGTAATTTAAAAAAATATATATTACCAAAGAATCCGTAATAATTGTTGAAATGGTGATGGCTAGTTATTGCATCTGTTCAGACACGTCTATACTCTGATTATTCTAAGATTGTAACGAGGTTGTTACAACCTCCTTTGTTTGCGTTCCTGGACACTCTTACATTTCAATCTAAATCTTTCTAAAATTCAAAATTGTTTATGATCTATTCAGATATCGATCCATAAGCTCCTTCTCTAAAAAAATTCAATAGAACCAGACACGGGATCTCGTGTCTTGGTGCGTCTTTAAAATTAATTATTTTATTTTTGTTTACTTATCTTCCTGTAATCTGATTATTAGAAAAAGTATTAAACACATAATTTATAAAAGTGATTTATTTATTTACAACTTCAATACAACTTCTCCGTGTGGGTCTCAGCGATACTACCCTATACTTGTACAGTCAGAAGATGATGCCTGTGACAGCTCATATAAACACTTATTACACTTATTTATTTAATTAACTTTAGAAAATTACTACATCGGTACAAAACTAGCGACGCCGTTGAGGAATTTAAATAAGTAATTAATCGCCTATTTTTAAACACATCGCTTGTGAGTACCTAAGTGATTGAAATTACGAAATACGGCTGTCACAACATCATCTTAGAATAATCAGAGTGTATTATATTGTGTGTTTTTGTTCAACACGTTCCGTTCCGATTTTCTTAGGAGCCTAAATTTTCTTTTACCTATCCTTCTTCTCGTAGTCAAGTGGCTAACTGCCGTACTCAGAGATATTTTCGAGACAAATAAATCGTTCCAAAATTCAAATCCTCACTAAGGAACGACTTACTTGTCATTAACAGACTCTGAGTGCGGCCGTAAAACGTGATTTTTGATCAGGTTTCGTCCAAGGCGCGGAAGCCCTTCCTGTGATAGTCGGGGTGCCAGTGACGGGCTACATCAACCAGCAGGCTCCGCGAGCCGGCTTCTACTTCTCGACAGCGGCCACGCTCGTTGGCGCACTGCTTCTGTTCTTCGTGGGGTTCTCCAAGCGAGAGCCTGAGCCGCCGCCGGCCCCAGCCCCAACAGTGGCTGAGCTGTGTCCGTGTGCGACGCCTCCTCGGTGCGAGCCGGCCTGGTGTGCCTGCGGCGCTGGTGGGGCTACAGCCTACTGCGCATGGCCTGCGACTAGCTGCACCACACGGCTCCCCAAGTCTCTGTCTTACGCAGCTCCCTTGGACCGCGTTTGCTGCTCCGCAGCTGCCTACCCTGAGTGCTGTAGACGTGCGCCGCAATTACGTTCGTCACGCAGCGTCCCTGAGGGTCTAGCACGCCATCCCAGCAGCTGGAATCGTGCAGGATCCTGCCGAGCGCCTTGCAGACGCCGCGAACACCACCTAATAGAACAAATCACCACCTCTGTATGATAGAATTGTAGATAATTGATACGATGTGTAAATATTTCGTCTTACGTAGAAAGAGAAGTGGTATTGTGGTTAGAATTAATGCAATAACGGGATTGATAATGCTGGAAGTGTTTGGGTGAATATTCGAGAGTTTCAACCGTCCTCACTACGGTTCTCAAAACAATGAAGAAAACAATGATAATGACCACCAACTTCTGAAAAAAATGGAAAGTATTCCTAGTTCTGCTTCTAATTACGTCAGAAGTTGGTGGTAATTATAATTGATTGCTTCATTTTTTTGAGAACGGCTGCGAGGGCGGTTGAAACGCCCGAATATTAACCCGTTTAATGCGTACTCGAATCTGTGTTCACTGTGTTTAGAGACATCACATAAATACTTAATAGTTTTATTTTTGTTTCATTAATACTATAGCTGATTATCTGGATATGAAGAAGTAATCCTTTGATGCAAAGAAATCATGGTAGTTATGATAACAGTTTTCATGTTCTTGTCACACAATGTTCTTTTTTTTCCATCAGGATTGTTCTACCAAAAGTACCATGTTATTAAATAAGTAAATTTGTATAACTTACGTATTTCTCGAACCTTGTGGGACCTCTATCTTAGCTAATACTGAATAACAATTTATGCTCACCTTTCATCCCATTTTATTCTTAAAACTGTAGTAAACTTATGTCAGTAATCTTGGGATCCTGTTACTTTTCCTACCAGCAACTAGGATTGTGAAGACTAGGGTCTTAGGGATAAGTAAGGGGATATCAATAGGGGTAATTAGGAGGGGCAGGAACAAAGTCAATTTTAGCAATTCATTGATTATTACCGTGGGGTTGCCATCACGCCATTATGTAAATCAGTCACGCGGTGATAATTTTTTTGAAAATGTAATGTGACCTATTGCAATATTATGTCAAGCAAAAAAACACCAAAAAAATACTTTTGTTTCAGGGTTTTTTTTCTATTAGGTATTTGTTGTTATAGCCGCAATAGAAATACAGACTCTGTGGAAATTTCTCACCTGTCTACCTATTACGGTTTATGAGAAACTCTGACAGACAGACGGACAGGGGAGGCTTAGTGATACGGCCTGGCCACGACATTGCGCGAATTGCGGCGCGGCGAGCGTTTTTTAAATACATTGCACGGTTGAGACGCGCAACGTTCTGCGGTTAATTGGCATCACATGCAATGTATTAGAAAATCGCTTGCCGCGCCGCAATTCGCGCAATGTCGTGGCCAGGCTGTTAGGGTCCCGTTGACAACGTTTGGGTACGGGACCTTAAATACACGTTGTTTAAAAGAATAACGCCCTTTCCCTTTGTACCTTTCACTCACTGGAAACGGAACTAGAGTTACAATGGCGTCGTGGTTAAACCCAGTTATTTATGTGTAATCACGGCTTAGAATATTTTAGAAAATTATATTTCGTTATTGTTAAATATTTTATGAAATAAAGAATATGTTATTGTTGTTTGAAGATGTGCCGGTTATCTTTATTTGTGCTGTTGTGAGGATTGTTATGTTTTTTGTACTAAAGCGTGTTTTACAATTTTGGTGGTGAATAGAGATGATATTAAAGAATTTAGCAAAATTACTTTGTCTCTTATTATTTTCCCCATCCACCCAACATAAAAAAGTGCCTACTTTTCCATCTGTAAAGTAATGTATGTAGGTAAATACTTTATTGGACAAAATGCACAAAAAAAACAGTATTCATAAAATAGGGGTGTGGAAAGGCGCCTAAACTTATATTTTTAGGGGTTCTCTCCCAGCTAACCTTTGGGTGATTAAAGAAAATAAGGAAAAAGTAGCATCGAATTGACAAAAGTACTGAGTTTACTGGGGCCTTAGCCAAGATGCATTACGCTAACTAGCGTTTCTATTCGTTTCGTTTTTAAACCAGTCGCGTCACTGGTAGATGATGTGATACGAAGAGTCACGTGATCTACCAGTGACGCGATTGGTTTAAAAACGGAATGAATAGAAACGCTAGATAGCGTAATGCATTTTGGCTAGGGCCTCAGAAACTATGTGAGATAATAGTACATTGTTGCCTAGGCGCGGAAAGTAAGGGATTTCCTGACGAGATGGTTAGCAGGCCGAGCAATAGCGAGGCCTGCTAAAATACGAGTCAGGAAATCCTCGAATCGTTTCCGCCGAGGCATACATAATGCTTTTCTCAAACAATGCAAGGAAATTATACAAATACATGATAACAAGTATTTCTAAAAACTTTTGACAAATTCGGAGAGAATGTTTGTTTGTTTGCGTCATACGAGTATTAGTTAAGATAGTTTGACGCACAACGAGCCGCCGCCCGCCGCCGCCGCTCCGCAGAGCCCCGCCGCGCCGCCGCCCCTCACTGCGCCCCCACAAGTTGGGTGTACGGGATTTTTATCATGGTCCTTTCGATTTTATATGCAATAGAGAGCATTTATGCATGAACAATATGGACATGGACGGAAAGTGTTTTCATATGGTTTTTTTACTCCTAGGAGTAAAAAGAGGCATTTTCCGTCCATGTGTTTCAATCGGAAAACCGTTATTTCCGAGCATGTTTGAGAAAATAATGTTTTTTCCAAGATTCAAACCTCTGATAGGTTTTAAGCCCGTAGCTTTAAATCTATCAGAGGTTTGAATGCCGTGAATTTGACAGGCATAAACTACATTTCATGTAGTTTATGCGTATCAAATTCACGTCATCAAACCCTTTTTTTTATATTGGTTACATAGCTAGTATATCAATAATCTAACAGCTCTACCTATACATAATATCGTTAGAAAAATCAAATTTAAAATCATTATATGGCACTGCTAGATCGAAACAGTAGTAACTCAAAATTCAACTGTATTTTAAAATCAACTTTAACGCAACTTCTATGAACTTGAAACAAACTAGCAAGCATTTTGAGTTGATACTGTTTTTATCTAGCAGTGCGATATTAGCTTCAATGTATAGCAAAACACAATTTATCGCTGAGCTTTCACCGTTGAGAGAGATATTTATTGCTTAATCCGAGCGCCAATTTTTTTGTGTCCTGCTAATAGAAAAAACGCGTGCCGTCTTCACACGGACTGAACACACCAACACAATAAAGCAGCAAACTCACTGAGAGCGGAAAGTGTGGCTGAGGCGTTTGAAGTGAGTGTGAGCAATGATATAATATAAAAAGAGGTAGATATGTTACCTATACGGTATTCCGCGTGTAAAAATGGCCCGGCTTACGCACACATAATCAGTAAATATTGCAATTACATACTAATTCATAAACGGCAAGTGAAAGCAGCATGTTATGCTAATTTCCGGGAGCGAAACAAAACGAGTGTATGTTGCTCTGCAGACTAGTTCACGGTTCCGTTGACGGCGCAAGACTAAGTAAGGGCGTACCAATTGGCTTGGTTTTAGGGTGCCACTATCGAAGTGCGAATAACCTATCTATAGTGCGACCAAAAAGAGTAGAAATTAAATGAGGGCGCCACTTTCTACGTAACTGTCACATTTTTGACGCAAAATGCGTAAACATGGCAACAATTTTGTATGGAATTTTTTTAGTTGCAGCTGTCACCACTGGCTCGACTTTTTGGCCAGGCTATACCTCTTTTTACTATATTATATCATTCAGTGTGAGTGTATGATTTGTATTGTTCAAAACGTATCTGGCATAACATGTTTAGTATAATTATGGTTTCGACGAATGTTGGACATCGTAGAAAACATATTAAGTTATGAACTTGATAGCAATAAATGATTCTATTCTATTCTATTCTAAGTAGAATTGGTTAATATCCGAATAATTCATTGGTCGATTTATAAATATTATATAATTACGAATAATTTCGTTTAGTAATGGTCATATTGCATAATGTTATGTAGCATAATGGGAGCGAGCGAAGCGCGCGAGCAACTTGGGTAGGGGCAGAAGCGACTCGGGTAGTTTAGGTTGTTAGGTTTCTTTATATAAGGCAGGAACATCTTGCTGCCTTGTTTTAAGGTTTGAACATTGAAACGTTTATGCTGAAAAATTATTCTGCTTAATAAGTTAATGCGTTTCATAAGTATTATTAGACTAACTGAATTTATGACTAATGATTTCTGAGAAACAATATGCCATATGCGTATCTGCTTTTGACACTTATGCTAGAAGTGCCTTATACAATTATTCCGAAAAAGAATCTACCAAAGGGGACCCGTTTTTAGTATGAAAACGCGCCGCAATGCTAAAGTACAAACTGAAAAGTAATTCAACTCCAGGCTTTAACGAGCTCGAGTTAAGGCTTGGTTTCATTTCCGCATGCTTTTCGTGATATAGGTTAGGTATTGCGTCGCTGCAAGCATGCGGGCTATTGACTAATTAAACGGACCCTTTAGATTCCTACACATACGCATGCGGCGCAACCACGACGGATTTAGCGTCAATCAACTTTGCGGCTCACGGCTTGAGGAGCGCTAAAGGACGAAATAGAAGTTGATTGCTGTCTTACTTTAACTTTATTTCTAGCGCATGAAGCACAATTTTGCTGTCTTTTTCTAACTTTAAAGTTAGAGTAAGACAGCAGTCAACTTCTGCAATTTTTATTGCTAGTCTAAACCTCGCTTAAGGGTCTGGTACACGATTAACTTTTTACGGCAATGTGTGGCCGGCACCTATTGCTGTCTTACTCTTATTTCGTATGTTAGAGCAAGATGCGTATAGTTGCCGGCCACACATTGCTGTGAAAATGTTCCTCATCTAACCGGCCCTTTAGGCGCTCACTACAAGCCGCTCGCTGTATCCACGTTGGAAAATACTCTACTGGATTGTTTTTACTGTGCCAACACAATAACATCGCCGACGCATCATAAGTATTCATCTCAGACACGTTACCAGGAAAATGGTTTGCTGAGATACGACTTGTTCCCGAGTAGGTAAAAACGCAAATATAAGAGCTTTTTTCTGCGCATATTTTGTCGTAGACACATCGCACCTTTAGAATTATAGTGACCTAATTCAACATTTCAGCTGTCGACTTTGAGACATATATTTATTACTATAGGGACCTAACTCGAAATCCAACATTTGTAAATTAGGTCACTATAATTCTAAAGATGAGACATGTAGCTAGTTGCGATATGCTCGTTTTGTACAGTCAGCGTCTTAAGTAATTAGTTTTGCACCTTAGGGACTTAATCAAGATGCATAATTAACGCATGCTCATTAAACAGTTTTCGAAAATGGACAAAATGTATAGGTTTGACGTAAGCTCCATACATTTCTAGTCGACAAACAAGTCGCAAAAAAAACTGCATTCATCTTTTAAAGTCACTTGCCAGAACCAGGAAATGAACCCCCCAAATTTAAAAAATAAATAATCTGTACATCAACCATAACGAACAAATCTCTGTAATAAATATTACATCTAAAATTTGAAATAAACCCTGAAATTTAACAATCTATAGAAGTAGGCAGGTACATAAAAATGTCGTGTCACGGTTTTTGTGGTCGAACTCCTCCGAAAGGCCTCGAACGATTTTCATGATTTTTTAATATATATTTGGTAGGTATATGAGAATAGATCGTATAGTATATTTTATAAGGTTTGTATGACAAAAAAATTACACCCGGGCTGTGCCGGGCGCAGAAAGCTTGCAATGTATAAATTTATTAAGGGCGCTGCATACGGAACGTGATCAGGACGTGGACGGGACGGGGACGGGACGTGGTTGCATACATTTTTAGCTTTCCCGTTCCGTACGTGCAATCGTTACGTATGCACATTCCGATACATTTTCTATGAAACTATATTGTCGTCCCGTCCCGTGCCCGTCCCGTCCGCGTAAAATCACGTTACGTATGCAGCGCCCTTTATACTAATACGAGTAGGGTAGTATTAGGGTACTTCTCCTCAGGTCATTGAATTGGGGGAATTGGTTTGACTCACCCTGTATATAGGTACGCGAGGAAAAAACTGATCTAAAAAGGCCCTTACACAAAATACAATGATTACGTTCCAGTTGATGCACACGAAGGAAACGTGGAGCAGCAGTAAAAGTGAAGAGTCGCGGAATGGCCGGAAAAGATATCGATCCGTCGCTTGCCTTAGACAATGGCCATCACAGGGATACGATTCGGACCGATCCATTCGGAATATAGATGAAACCCCGAAAATAAGCCCTCAGATTACCCGAAGATACGGCTACTGAGTTAAGAGACGTCGGCGTTATCGTTCCCTTGACGTAATTCAATCTGGAATTAAGGCAAGTGTTAAATGACGTTCATTGTTTCTGATTCAATGAAGCAATTTTGTTTTTTATGGCTAGGAGAAGGTAAACGACCTATGGTCACCTAAGTGGGATCTGGATCTGACATATAGACATTAGCAGACTCAAGACTCCAATCACAACACTGCGATCCTAGGACTTCAAATGCATTGCCAACCTTGAGACTAATGGCAGTATTAATAAACTCATCTTGACTGAGATGCCTGTCTCAAGAGACGTCAAAGAAAACGTCAACCTTTAGAAAGATGTCATTTTTGACGTGTCTTGTGACTGACATCTCAACCAAGATGAATTATTAATACGGCCCTTATGCGGGCTCCACATGCTGGCTGTTTGCCACAAACACCCAACACGTGCCCAACACCGACTACAAACAGCCAACACAAACACGCATACCCATGCTTGGCGAACGTGGTAGTACATTCCGGATTGGCAAACACGTTCCTTTGATTTGTGGAAAAAACCGACACCAACGCCGATCACTGGCGAACACAAACACAAACAGGCAAACTCCCATCCACATGTTCGTGCTGGCTGTTTGGTGTTCGCTGTTTGCCATTGTTTGCCAAGCGTGTGGACGGCGCATGAGACTGAGGCGGAGTGCTATGCTAAAGTGCCCAGCCGATAAGAAGTCAATCCTGACATGCACAGCCATGAAGTTTATGAATATGGATAATGTTGACAGCAGTCAAACAACACTGTTCTTACTATTCCTTCACACAACAAATAAGTTTAGTATTGTTTTACTGCTGTCAACAATGTCAATAGTCAGAAACTTCATGGTCGTGCAATGTATCTGGATTGACTTCTTATCTGCCTAGTATATAGTATATTACCGATTGTCTTATCCCCACACCGAAACAACAATAAGAAAATTTGCTACTTCGCGGTAGGTTAAGATATGATGGTGGTTCGGACGAAATCTGTACAATCCTGTCCACTAAAATTATGATTATGGAATTATGAACAAAGCGTATCCCTAAAAACGGCAGCGATTACCAATAAACTGTAATAGCTTTGTTTATTTTACTAACTGAAAATAAATGCTTTAGACGATCATAAAATCCTGGTGACTATGGCAATTTTCCGCCCGCGCCATCATGAAAAGCATAACGTTCCATCTTTAAATTAAGTCTATAATCATAACACGTTTATAGCTACTCGTATTTGAAATGACCTGCGTAAAAACTGAAATAACAAAACCGTCTCTTATTCCTTTATCTTAACGCTTAGTTTATACCATCAATAGAATAATAGATCCTCATAATATTACGGCCTTATGCTTGAGGCGTCAGCCGCAGCCCTCTCATCCTAGCTTGATCCCCTCATAGGCAAATGCAAAGTGCGGGCGAGAGGAAATGAGGTGATTTCAATAGGTCTCACGCTCACAATTCCTCCACTCCATTTACGAGCTGTGACGTTGTATTAAACCTTAACGTTCAACCGCGCCAGAATAACAAGTGAAATGGGATACAAGTCTTCCGAGGTTCAGGTGTCCCCGACCTTCATATAACGTTATTTTACGAAAACGTTATAATTATATAATTATTCTCGCGCTATAACGTTATTAAATTCGGACCCGTGGCGGTATTTATTATAACGATATAAACTTCATATCAATATATCACAATGATATTTTCTATAACGATATAATGACGTTATACCGAGAAGATCGTCATTACCGCATCTGCATCACATGCGTCGCAAGCGTAAGCGGGTCGATTCTTTGATTTAGGGCTTTAAAAGTAAAACTGTCAACGGTGCGCAATTAATAACGATATTATAACGTTATGCTGTTTTTGTTACGATTTTGATTTCGTAGTGATGTAGCACAAAGTTATGAAAAAACCGGCCAAGTGCGAGTTGGACTCGCGTACGAAGGGTTTCGTACCATTATCTATAAAAAACACGTTTGTTGTATGGGAGCCCCACTTCATTTTTTTTTTTCTTAATTTATAAAGTGAATATAATCTACAACTAAATATTATGTGAATATTTCAAGCGTCTACCTGTTGCCGTTATTAATAACGAGCAAAAACGGCAAGAAAAATAACGTTTCTTGTATGGGAGCCCCACTTAAATATATTTAATTGTACGGTTCATGAGATACAGCCTGGTGACAGACACACAGACAGACAGACAGTGGAGTCTTAGTAATAGGTTCCCGTTTTTACCCTTTGGGTACGGAACCCTAAAAATATCGATATATTTAAACACTATTTTTAACACACGAAATATAGCGTTATGATAACTATATTATTCTTAACGTTATAATGGCTTTTTATCACGAGCTAAGTCGTCTTGTACCCGTTTTCACTAGTGCCACAGTACGACGTAATTATTTAGGGCAAACATCCTCGATACCAGTGAGATTACATCGAAACATTTTGCACATACAAGTGGACGAATAAGGAGCGCTTGTAAAAGGAATTAGATTAATATGGCTTGTAGTTGGCATTAAGGAATGCAATTTTTCATATACGGAAGATACTTAGTACCGATCGGGAGGCTGCTTGATATTCCGCGGAGAACGTCGTCCGTCGTAACGGCTGGGCCATGATTTTGAGTGACAACGACAAGCGATGAGCGGCAACAACAAATGCATGGAAATGTATAAAGCATGCCACTATGCATCCTACTGACAAGCAGCAATGTTCGCATTGTTGTCTGACGACGCGCTGGCCTAGTTGGTGGTGACCCTGCCTACGAAGCTAGCGGTCCTGGGTTCAAATCCCGGTAAGGGCAGATATTTGTGTGATGAGCGCGAATATTTGTTTCTGAGTCATAGATGTTTTCTATGTATTTAAGTATATATTTCTCTATATAAGTATTTATATCTTTGTCTAGTACCCATAGTACAAGCCTAGAGCTTAGTTTGGGACTAGGTCAATTGGTGTGACTTTGTCCCCTGATATTTATTTGTGTTCCGTGGTGGGAATAAGCTAACCGATGTAATGCCTAGCATTGAGGCATCATCTTTGTTATCAGTGTTGGCAACGCATTTTGGAGTTTTAGGCCTTTAAAAAATAAATTAATCTATTCGTTAACATTTATTTTCATGTGTCTTTAGACGTGTATCTCAGCCAGGTTCATTTTATATGCAGGATTGCAATCTTGAGATTACAATTTTCTATGGGTCTTAGTTACCACATACCATCAGAACCTTAAGTATTGCAATACTTGAGTCAGGAACCTCTTAAATAAATAATAAAATATGTTAATGATGTAAGTATGAATCCTACTATACTACTAATATTATAAATGCGAATGTTTGCGTGTTTGTTTGTTACTCCTTCACGGCTGGACGGATTTAGATGAAATTTGAAATTGAGACAGCTTATCTTATAACATAACACTAGCTGACCCGGCAAACGTTGTTTTGCCATATAAATAATTTAGGGGTGGACTACCCCTAACATTTAGGGGGATGAAAAATAGATGTTGGCCGATTCTCATAGATACCGGATAAGCACAAAAAATTTCATCAAAATCGGTCAAGCCGTTTCGGAGGAGTATGGCAACGAAAACTGTGACACGAGAATTTTATATATTAGATAGATATAGCCTACTTTACATCCCAGAAAATTTTAATGTTTCCCAGGGAATAACCATAATCGAAATCAACGCGGACGAAGCCGCGGGTAGAAGCTAGTCAGAATTAAATAAATTGAATTGTCCGTGTCATTGAAAAACGACTACGGTGAGCGATGGGCGGATAAAACAAATGCATAGAAATGTTTGAGGCATGCCACAAGTCGCCGCGGCGTTGGCGCGATTTCTATACATTAGTTCGCTCCGCCACCGCGCAATATCGTGGCCAAGCAGTAAGAGTGGCCGCGCTCGTAATTAAGACGCGGTGGGTCGACGCGTGCGGCGCATATATTTGCGAAGGATTATGGAAATGTCCGTGTTGTACTCGGGAATTCTCCCAGTTTGGCTACAGGTGCGATGGGTTACGACTTTTGCTATAACTCCATTTCATTTCGCAGAAGTACCACGTACATCAGTATTCTACATACATGGGTATGTATGTACAGTCAAAGTCATAAATATACAGGGTGCCCCCGACCTCGGGGCTTTAAATGCATGGATCGTTTCTACTCCTGAAACTGAACTTCTTTTGTTCTGTAAGTCGTTAAAAATATATCCAACTTAAATTTTAATTTTTTCATACAAGTTAAATCCAATTCTCAATTTTCCTTTAGCCCTCGTACGAAGGAAATGTCGCCCCCGTACCATGAGATAGTTATTATATGGCCATGATGTAATACACTGATTTTACAATTAGACTTTAAAGTGTTAAGTGTTAACATCAATTAGTTATCTACACTTAAGTTATACTTTAATGTTGCAGAACAAAAGTAATTCAGTTTAGCGAGTAGAATCGATCGTTGCATTTAAAGCCCCAAGGTCGGAGGCACCCTGTATACGTTCCCGAAGCGTCAATCTACCCGCCCCTATGCCACAGATAGTAAGGTCTACTTATGCTTATATTTGGTGTGATATCCTGGATATTAGTACTCCCGTATATTATAGCGCACCCCTAAAGTAGTCAGGTGTTCGACACTCCTATAAATGTACGGGGGATGTATGTTGATGATTGTCTAAAAACCACAGCCCTAGCCGAAGACATACTTTTAGACTAGTTGGTGCAAGATTGTCCCCTGCAGGCCTTTCGCGTAACTCACTCGCAATCGCGATCGGCTTCAAAACAAAACAATTGGTTTCATTTTGTATGCAGACAAGCCTTCGATTTTCAAAATGAAAACGATTGTGATTGCGAGTGTGTTTACGCGAAAGGCCTGCTCATATTTATTAATTTATGTGCTACGTAGCACAAATTTAAAATCAGTTCAAAATAACTTCTAGTTAATAATTAATTATGTAGGTCTGAAACTCTGTTTTGAAGATGAACTTCTCAAACAAACGCATAAAATCGATCCAACCATCGACTTCGAATTTGGCTAGTTTCACTATGGACCGAGCAGAAGTCACGACAGAGGCTGTAAGAAGGCTGATTTTGCCACTTTTTCGTTCAGCACCAATTTTAAGTACCAAAATAATTTGAATATGTATTTGATTGAAAGTATTAATATTGGGAACGGACATGACTCAGAACACAAAAAAGAAATTATATTAAACTATAATTACAAGTATACACCGATAGAGAAAAAAAATATCTTCTTTCCAAACTCATTTTGGCCAAAATGGCGTTTACTCAAAGTGATCCCCAATGTATCGATATAGATAAAAATCAGTCTATGATGATTCAATTGGAACATTTATACATGGAAAATGTTTAGTAATGTTAGTGAGTGACTGAATAGGGCAATGAATGTAAACGGTATTCGTAATTATGATTTATATTGGATTGATTTCTGTTTTGGTAAAACGAGATTGAAAGTTATTAAGTAATTAGAGTGACTCGCGTTCCTTTTAAAGTAATGGCGTCAGATGTTGGTATACGTTGATGTTTAATGGTCAAAAATAAATGATGGTAGCGGGCACACGTCTCAAAAATATTTGTATTTTTATACTTATAGAAAAACTAGACTGACAATATTTTAGCTTGAAATAAAGAATACAGTAACAGTTAGACCAACATTTAGAATCGACACCCCATTCTCCCCTCATTTTCTAAAATTGGAAAAATTATTGCGCATGCATCTTACACTGGTTATACGGGCGGGTATTTAGTATAAGGGATAATATCTCTCTGATTCCCCACCGTCGTATGTTTTTTTTAGAAAAATGGGAGATTTTGGTACCTAAACAAAAATAAAATTTAAAAGCGCTTGTCAATCCAGAGGTTAAATATAGTATTTTTAATGTACCTATTCCTTATAGTTTTTATGATCAACAAGCATACGGATAACGATATTTATTTTTTGCAAAAATTAGTAAGCGTTTGTGCTGTTTCACGCAGGTTCTGTAATTTAATGGTAAATTTAATTATCAAAAAAGTACAGAAACAAATATTAATTCACCCAATTATTGCCTGTTTATACTTATACTAGTCTACTTAGCTGTGTGGTTGCCGGCTTAGCTGTGTGGTTGCCGGCTTAGAATAGTGCCACTCCATGCCTTCCCGTGGATGTCGTAAGAGTCGACTAAGGGAATAAAGGCTTGTAGTACTGTTAGGCGATGGGCTTGCAACCTGTCACTAATACGCTGGTAAACATCTTAGCCTGATTATGCAAAATGTGGTTACAGAATTATCAACAAGCTTTTAGAGTTGTTGGCAATTCTGTAGCTCTGCCTACCCCAAACTGGGAATAAAGGCGTGAGTTTGTGTATGTGTATACTTATACTAAAGCTACCTTTAATTTTATACAAAACCGTAAATAAACTGTCACGTGTTGTGAGTTAGGAATAAACTTGTCAGGAGTTAATTATGTATGCATGAAGTTAGGAATATACGGGGAAAGACAACCACTGCGTGCTTCAAGCTTAATTAGACGTGCGTACGCGATCATTCATCCTCGCTAACTCCGTGTCGCTAAAATTAAGAGGTGTTTAAAATAAATCTCGCTTTTTAATGGACAATGACGAGGTCAGGTTAGGATTTTTTGTATGTGATTTATGAAGAGATGATGACAAACGATATAATTCTTAAGTATTAATACGTATTGCATTAAGTAAGTACACATGTAGTGAATAATCCTTTCCCATCGTTTTTGTTTGAAAATTTCGTATTTATCTTGTTTTCTCAGTTGGCTTATTGATGGGTAGGTTAAGCTAATCGAGAAAGCAAGATAAATATGAAATTTTCCGACAAAAAATGATGGAAAACGATTATTCACTACATCTGTACCTTATGTTTTAGTAGCGACCCGCCCTTGCTTCGGTTCAGTTTATGTGAGATTTTTGGACATCAGTACATACATAAACCAGAAAACTTTCGTAAAAAAATATCAATGTGAAAGCCGCATCTAAATTCGTTGCGTGATTTAGGAGGAATTAACGGGTAGGTATACAGACAGGCAGACGTGGAAAGTGACTTTCTTTTATGTAAAGAAACGATAAAGAAAAATGACTGACCGTTGACTTCAGTCGTTCTCGGGATGCGGTGGTAAATCATTGTTGCGGTGTAGACACTTACCTAGTGCGATTGTCAGAAAATTATATACCGTAAAACGGGGAGATTAGGGATTAAGGGGTGAGTAGGGACACAGTCCAAAATGAGTCATAACTTGTTACAAATAAGAACAATTATGAAATGGACCATAACGTTACGTCTATTGGAAATAATTTCAGTCTTATAATTAGTATTATATGCTTCATTTTAGGTTGTGTCCCTACTCACCCCTTAAGCCCTACTAACGCTGTTTTACGGTAGTTAGGCTAAATAAAAAATAAGGAGTGATAACATACTTCAGAATTGAAGGTAAGAAGATTTTCTTTGATATAACAAAACTAATTTGAGCTAATTAATCGCCATAATAGCCGAAGTGCCCCTTTTGGACAAAAATAATTAAAGCGATTTAACTAGCGACCTGCCCTCGCTTCGCTTCGATCTATATGAGTTTTCTGTGACACCCGTGAATCATCCAGATTTGTATAAAAACTCTGCTCTTGAATTTCTCTAGATCTGAGCCTAGATAAATACAGAGGGACGGACGGCAGAAGTGACGTTTTTGATGTACAAAGACGATGTAAATATTGGTAATTATTGGTATTGGATTGGTAATTATTGCGACCCTAAATATAAAGATAACCCACCAACATTCTATGATGAAACTTTGCATCGTCAAAACAGTCTTCCATCCATTTTGCATTCACACATGTAATCCATAAAGCAAGTTTACATGTACATCATATTACATTACCATACTCAGCGACCCCCGCTGATTTGTGTATTCAATTACATGGCAATATCACTTCAAACGCCTCCTCAAGGCTCTCGGCTATGTATATATGCTGGTATGAAATAGGCAATAATCACTTAAGGAGCTTCGGGTATGATAATATCATTGAAATATTAACATGGCGCAAAAAAATATTGTCGACTTCTTTCAACGACACACGGCTATTTTCTGGGCGGTTTTTCTTTTGGAATCAGACTCAACCTAACGAAGTCAAATAACCTAGCTAATAATCGTCTTCTTAAAATTGTATTTATATGACGCTATAATAAAAGATAAATAAATAAGTCTTGCACGCTATTACTTCACAATCTACACTAGATTTTCGCGGCCACCACTCTTAAAGCCAACTAACCGGGGAGACCAGCATTCAGATCTCCATTGCTACTTGCCAGGGGTCAACATAGCTTGGTTTATTCCCACATATACAAATACACATAGATAACGCAAATGCATCTACTTACTTCCCGTGTCCGAATCCGGACTTAACCTCGTAAGGCCCAGTGTGCAATAGTATGTTCATAATCAAGGCATTTTAATTTGAACTGTGTTGCTATAAAAATAAGGTTTATTTTCCTATGTTCATAAACTGAAAATGGCATTATCGATCAAACGTAATTGAACTTTATTGCCTTGATGTGTCTTGAGGTTCAAAGTCCCACTGACAAAATACTCCCTGTTTGCAGTATGGTGGGCCTTACGAGGTTAAACCACGACCAAGCGTCGAAGTTAGCCATAACTACTGACGTTCCTTCCGCGCGCCTGTTGTTGCAGCCGGTCGGCCGTGAACATTAAGAAAATGCCTCGTTGCGTGATAATAAACCGCAATAGCCCAAAAAAGCGACAACTTTGAATCGATTTTGCGCGAAAAACAGAAAATTTTCTTCTCTTGGTGTATCCCAGTTGGTAGCAAAAAGTGACACGGTTGGTTTTCATACAGATTGAGGTGTTTGCGCTATCTATGTGTATTTGTATCTGTCTTACGGGAATAAACTACAACAAATACCGAGAGAGAATACCGCACGAACGCTAAAAGCATCGACCGGTTACGTTTATCTTACAATTATGTTAATACGAGCGACAAAACGCGAGCGCCCGCACTTTTTGCGCACGGGGACCTGTCACGCCAATGGAATACGCCAGAAGATAAATTTATGAAGCTACTGTAAAAATTGGATTGGTATAACGTTTTAGGGCACGTACAAACGGCCTGGAGCTCTATTCTAAAGGGTAAAACCATAGTACCTTTGACCTGTTGTCGTTTTTAACTCGGCAGTATACTCGTACAATACTCTTTGCCATTACTGTCAAGTAAATAAGAGTTATCAAAACGTTGACAATACGATAACCCGTCAAAGGCAATAAGGTAGAATTTCGGCCCAGAGGGGCTATTGCCTAACGCACTCGTAATCGCAATCGTTTTCATTTTGAAAATCGAAGGCTTGTCTGCATACAAAATGAAAACAATTGTTCCGCTTTGAAGCCGATTGTGATTGCGAGTGCGTTAGGCAATAGCGACGCAGGGTTTAGTTTTGGAAGAACTTCCCTGCCATCTAATGTGCGTAATTTTTATTTTTTATTACCGTTTGTGCTCATCCTTATCCAGGCTACATGAAAGGCATGCACGATTTAACTTCGCAGGTAAATGTGTTTGTTGTTCAAGAACGTTCAAGCACAAGCTCGATCGCATCTGCGTAATATATGTATGGAAGTATACCCACGCTTTTTCAACCTCGAAATTGCCTTTATTGGGGCATACACGTCTTAAGAAAAAACCTGTTAAGAGTGCACATGCTTGGCCAACAAACTTTTCCGCAGTTTGGAGAAATTTTGTAAATTTAAAATATTTTGTGTAACATTATAATAAGTAAATAAACAAAATAAAATAATAAACACAACGCAAGAACTTTAACAAGTGTTTTTAGTTTTGTATAGAGAAATTCCATTCTTGTTAACCTGAGGGCCCTGCAAAGATGCATTGCGCTAACTAACGTTTCTACTCGATTCGTTTTTAAACCAATCGCGTCACTGGTAGATGACGTGATACGAAAAGTCACGTGATCTACCAGTCACACGATTGGTTTAAAAGCGAATCGAATATAAACGCTAGTTAACGCAAAGCATCTTGGCAGGGCCCTCCCTCTGACGCTATTACGTTACGTTAAACCAGCGGTCGGCAACACGCGGCCCGTGAATATTTTTGTTAAATAATTGTACAATAGGGTATTTGCCTGATATTAAATATCATATATTAATTTGGATAATATATCAATATACGTAGTATGATAAAATAATTCAAAATCAAATTTGAAATTGGTAATAAAATAAAAAAGTTATAGCCTTTTAAAGTTTTTTGTCTATCTCTTTCTCACGAAACGATGTTTTGCGCGTAATTCATATGGCGGTTGAGTAATATGACGTCATATTACTGTATTTTCCTCTCTGTTTAAAAGCAAGTTTTAAACATTTATATCTTTATAATTTTTAAAGATATTAAATTACTATTTATACTAGGCTATTCGGAAGCTAAAAAAGCTTCAATTTAAAAACTAATAAAAAAACCCTATTATAGGTATATTGGGTTTATAGGGATAATATCACACCTTTAGCCTTTAGTTTATTTTGCCACCTTGTGGCCCTCGCCTGCCAAAAGGCTGCCGACCGCTGTTTCTCTTGCATCGTGTTTAGGGATCAATGACCCTACAAAACGTTTTTTTATATAGCGGATGTTTTTAAAAGCCTGTCTTTAAAGTCGACCTTAAAAGAAATTGTTTAACTGAAGTATCTAAGTATCTAGTAGTGTGCAATAATTTTACAATTAAAAAAAAAACAAAAAACCGCCTTCAAAAAGCAAAAAATAACTTCTTTAAAATGGTAGGTAAATAGGTCAGTCGAACTGAAGTCTGCTTTTGGTTAAAATATTGTTGGACGCCGACTTCAGTTGGACTGACCTATTTACCTACCATTTTAAAGAAGTTTTTGTTTTGTTTTTTTAACTATTTATTTTATTTTATACTTTTTAATGATCCTATTTATGCTGTTACGTAGCTCCACTTCTAAATATAAATAAGAAACTATAGAACATTTCAAGCTCGCCGCAGACAACGCCGCGGGAATGTCATAGTCATATTTAAACCTAAATGTGCTTCGTCATAGTCGCTCAACTTCCTTTATCGAAATATCTTATCGCCACCCTTGAAATAGGTACCGTTAAGGAGTTCCGGTGGCCATCTGTGGTCTTCATCATCAGTTCCACTTCACCATATAGTACTTTTCAAAAGCAAATGCACGAGTTACAGTGAAAAATACCAAAATCGCTATAGGTGTGCCTATAATATTTGAGGAGTTCTCTTGATTTCTCCATGATCCCATCATCAGATCCTGACGTGGTCACAATGGGACCAACTAAAAAGTATACCCATTCGAACAACGAAAAAATTTTTCAAGTCCAATGGTCTTCGAGTAATCGGGGAACATACATAAAAAAAAAAAACCCGACGAATTGAGAACCTCCTCCTTTTTTTGTAGTCGGTTAAAAATGCATGTCTGTCGTGACATCTCTTCTTTCCATACGTAGTATAAAACGATTCACTAATGTTTTACCAAATCACCATTTCACAAACTACTTATATCATTTTACAAACTTTCAATTCGCAAAGACGTACTTCCCGCCACATATTGTTTTATTTTTTTGTGATCATTACTCATTAATCTAACGTAACCTAACTTATTTAATAAGCCCATGTAACCTATGTTATATGTAATGGTTTAAGCACAATTACACTTTTGCGAAATGAAAGTTGTCAAATGATGATTTGGTAAAAAGTCAGGTTACCAGTATAAAACACAGTCGCTTTCCGCATCTGTCTGTAGGTATATCCGCTAATTCCTCCTAAACCACGCAACGGATTTTGATGCGGTTTCCACCGGGTGCCCTTCGACTGACCTAAAATTTTATGTGCTAAATTTTTTTGGTCGTCAATGTTTCCTATAGAATTGAATGGCATACTTCTTTTTTAGCATAATGTTTTTTTTCCATACATATTTTTTGTTCTAAACCACTTCTGGTCTAAAATTGTTTTGTCTAAAATTTTAATTACTAAAAGGCTAAATCCTTAATATTGTTTGGTCGAAGCCCCTCCAAGCATAAAACACCTAGGTCTCAACTAATCTATA
This sequence comes from Acleris literana, assembly GCA_946894065.1. Classification (NCBI taxonomy): domain Eukaryota; kingdom Metazoa; phylum Arthropoda; class Insecta; order Lepidoptera; family Tortricidae; genus Acleris; species Acleris literana. The sequence goes on along the minus strand of OX335684.1, from coordinate 14,620,433 downwards.
GGTTAGCTTAGGTTAGAATTGTGTCAAGTCGCGTAGCGACACAGTTACGCGGAATAAGAGCTCCGCAAAGCGGAGCTCCGTCGACTTCGCCTCACGGTCAACGTTATACCAAAAAATCATTCGACAAAAAAAGTTATTCCGAACAAATGTTGTACTCAACAATTTTTCGACCAAACAATATTATGCAAAACAATTTCGATCACACAATTTTCGACATTTAAATCATTAGACTAAACCTTGGTATGCAAAAAAATATGATGCGAAACAAAAATAGGCAAAAAAATATTAGATCAACCGATATAGAACCGTTTCCACCATTAGTTACCTACATATTTTTTTACAGAAGATTTATATCTTATCTTATATTAACAATATTATAAATGAGAAAGATTAGATGTTTGGATGTTTGTTACGCAATCACGCTTTCACCACTGAACTGATCGGTATAACCCTTGGCACACATTAGGTTACGTCCTGGAATAGGACAAGGCTACTTTTTATACCGGAAAAATGAATAGTTCCCGAGGGAATAGCCGCACGTAGTCGTGGGAAAACTTACACAAAACGCACATAAACCAAAGCGAAGCGAGGGCGGGTCGCTAGATAATATTATTTTTAATTTCACACAGGGTCTTATTATTTCGGCGTATACTTTTTGGTTGCGCTTTAAGTGCCTTTTCTTTTATATGTTTACAGTGAATAAGACAAACTGAGCGATAGGAGAAAAAAATCAACCTGTGCCAGACGTGGCTACAGCAACACACGAAAAAAAAGACCATTAATAATAGTTCCTAAAACCATTTCAATCCTTTAATACCTTCATATAGTTTCACAATCCAAAATTAACTCATTAAATTAGACTATATATTACGCCAGTTTTGACAGCCCAATATTTCACCGCTGGCAACATAATTAAATGATTGAAAACAATCGTGTGACAACCTCATTTATTAATTAAATTGAACACAACTTTCAATGGAATTAACAACGCATTATTGGCTAGTGAAATAATAATTTCATGTATGGTTTAATATATTATTATTTGTTGTGCCAATAATACGGGACACACAAAAATCTACCAAACAGTAAATTTATTTATTTGCGTATCTTATTATATTCTCACGTTTAAAAATAGCTCAAACATTTTATATCGTTCATTATTTTTTCGTTTAAAATCGAATGAGGTTGCCAGAGGGCCCTGCCAAGATGCATTGCGCTAACTAGCGTTTCTATTCGATTGGTTTAAAAACGAAACGAAGAGAAACGCTAGTTAGCGCAATGCATCTTGGCAAGGCCCTCTGAAAGCCCTTTTACTTGCTAATTTCGATGTGTCTGAGAATTGGGAAGCTGCGATTTATTTTTATGTATTCAAAACGCATTTTTTATTTATTGCCTGCTGGTAGGATAGCTTCTTGTTTGTTTAGAATGTCACTTAAAATCCACATTAACGTCTAGAAAAAATAACACCCTAATAGTTAGGTCAGTCATATCTTAAAATAAAAACGCTAAACGCGATAACTGATGATGATGCTGGATATATGGTAGTTTTGTTATTTAAGGGGTTCCTTAGGGGTCTTTTTGGTAATTTGTAAGATATGACTGGCCTGAGTATAGGTTTGTTACTGGCCTTAACAAAAACTGTTATATATTCCAAATTTCTGAAGGGTTTGTCTAGTTTTTGAAGCGGGGGGTCCCGCCACACAAGTTTATAACTTAATTATTAGGGATAGAGAAAAGGGTTGTGGATGCCAGATGTTTTTGTTGGGGAGCCTGTTCTGTCTATTTTGTATCTAGTTGGTCTCTTTATATAGAATGAGTAGGGTTGAGTGTTTTGTTTATAAGTATAATATTATGTAAACACTTTATCGTACAAAGAAAAGAGATGACAATTATAAAATGGAGATAACACACTAAGCATTTCATTACGAATACTGTTTTTCAGTTGATTGTTTGCAGATAATATATACCACTCTTGCATTACAAGGTAGGATAATCATCCAGCTATCTTACTTGCTGGGTATTTAAGAGTTGGACAATGTAAGAACGTCTTAGAAGCTGTGCCCGGTGGCCGCACTCTACCAAAAGTTACAATCGAGATTGCGTTGAAACTTATTTTGAAATTGTCGTGTTTTTTACTCATATTAACAGTTAACACGGTAACTCGTAAATTCTCTGTTCTCCATTAAAGAATATAAGAATCAAAAATGGTGAACAAGGGTGCAGCATTATCAACATTTTGAAAAGTTGAGATATCTCCTTTTTTATGCGACTTTTACTAAACATGAATTATGATATTTTCAACACTCCTGAGCTGAGCTATCCAGCCCTGCAAGGTAGTCCACTATATACCGGACACCCTGTATATGTAGACATGAATGATGCTGACTCTACTAAGAACCGAGAGCAGAATTTTTCAACCATCTCTAAACATTGATTTCAGCTGGTTCCCTCGTAAAATAAACCAATGTTACTGATAAGAAAGGACCGTCTGAAGGGAAGAGCTATTTTCATGTAGATGACTTTGCCACATCACTAGTTAAGCCGTGATAATCCCTCCGAAAGGCAAAGATCGATCTCTTTATACACTGGTTTATTTTAAACGGATAAAAATACAATTTACCTTGGGTTTTCCTCGCCGAGATTGTATTTTCGGAACTTATTTTGAGCATGTTTTCTAAATTAGATAATGTGGGTGATATATTTTGGTTTGCGTACAGAAATGTATTTTCGTTGTTAATTGGATAATTTCATAATGGTGTCGTGTTAATAATAATGGAATTTTGGAGAAGTCTGTTTTACCGATAATGTTTTCATCGAATGTATCATTTCACCCACAGATATAAATACACATAGACAACGCAAATGCATCTACTTCGCGTGTCCGAATCCGGACTTAAACCCCGGCCAAGCGTCGGGGTTGGCCGTCGCTACTGACGTTCCGCGCGCCTGTTGTTGCAGCCAGTCGGCCGTGAAAATTAAGAAAATGCCTCGTTGCGTGATGATAAACTGCAATAGCCCAAAAAAGCGAAGACTTTGAATCGATTTTGCGCGGAAAACGGAAAATTCTCTTCTCTTGGTGTGTTCCATTTGGTAGCAAAAAGTGACACGGTTGGTTTACATACAGATGGAGGTATAACGTTATCTATGTGTATTTATATCTGTGATGTCACTTCATCGACATCTATTTTCCGCAGAAGCCTTGTTGTTTTAATTTCAAACTAGCTGTTCGTGCCCGGCGCCGCCCGGGTGTAATTTTCATACAAACCTTATCCTGATAATTACGAACACAATAAAAATACATATCGGTCAAGCCGTTTTTGAGTTATGACCTGACCAAGGGAAACAAGGATTCATTTTTATACGCATGACTAGATCAAAGTACAGTAGTAACTCAAAATATATCTGTATATTAAAATGAACTTTAATACAACTTCCATGAACTTGAAACAAGACTAGCAAGGATTTTGAGTTGATACTATTTTGCTCTATACTCGAAAATCTAATTTAAGACCAAAATCCTAACCTCAACGGGCGCACATTCGCTGTGATTACTGCATTTTGGTTTAAGTGTAGGAATTTCTATCAATAAAACTTACCCTAATATTACTGGTTACACGAGTTCTCATTCATATTTTTATTAAATAATGTTAAAATAACGAAATAATCAAGATGGGAACTGTCAGATTTTGGTCTTTAATTAGATTTTCGAGTATAGCAGTGCGTGTATAGATAATAATTTCGGAGGATAGGTTGGGTTAGACCTTGTGACTATCACGAAATGTTAACCTCTGCGACTAGAAAAACCTGTCGATGGAATGAAAATTCGGCGAAGTGATACGTTCGGCGAAATGAAATAATGAATGATTATTATCATTGTGAACCTAAATGTACAATACGAAAGATTTTATCTTGGAGCTGTTTAGTATTAAGTTATTTATAATATAGTTACCAAATATGTTAAGTTATGTTAAATTACCTAGTTAGCCCTCCTAAATTGCTGTGCCTTTGCAGGGCGTCACATGGATACCTATTTTGTCTCCCACCTTATATATTTGTAATGTGATATGCAATAAAGATTTTCAATTTGAATTTGAATTTGAATTTGAATTTCTGCAAAACTAAGGTAAATGGATACCGTTAATTAAGGGATGAAAGTAATAAATTGCATCCCGGGATATTTAGCCTGCTCGAACGCCACTCAGTGAGATTATAGTTCAAGGGTGCATTGACACTTTAAGCCGAGTTAAACACTCTACGAAAAGTAGAGTGTTTCGACTGAGAGGAAAGTAGTGTTTATTTCGTGTAACCCACAATGACACACTATTTTGTTATTAAGAATACTTAATCTAAGGTGTTACCGTGTTAATAATACTTATTAGCCTAAACACTACTTAAACAATATAACACTAGGAGGACAATGCAGTCCCCCGGAGTGAGACGTATATGCACAGTCTACTCTGCCCGCTATCATGCGCAGGATGGTGTGTGTAATATTCAATGTGTTTTTTTAACTGGGACATAAAGGGTAAATCCGACACCATAACAATGAAGTGAACCTTACTTGAAACTGAAGATACAAAGTATTGATTTAAAAATATTTTTTCGCCAATTTAATTCACTTTTACGGACAACTTACTCGTGACCAAAAAAAATCACTTGTGCCAAAAACAACAACAAAAAAAGACCTAATGTTTGCTAAGCATGTTTACCTGTATCTCCTGTGGTTTCGGATTTGCCCATAATGTCCCAGTTATAAAAAAAACCCTGTATGTAAGATTCTAGCATGATCTAAATAGTAACAAGACAAAAATGTATGTGTATTTGACCATTTCTTTTTACAAAATCACTTTCCTCCCTAGAGATGGAAAATGCTATGTTTATCGCACTACTGAGATATGGAAATCGATACTTACACAAGAGAGATGAAAATACCTTTTCATGCTGAGACATGACATACTCTGAATGTAGGCCATTGTTTATCTTAGAAACGGGTTGAAAGTGATGCATGTCAACCCTAGAGAAAAAAGTAATTTGAAAAAAAAAGAACTATGGGTATGTCAATGGACCCGTGCAGTAGCAATATCTATACAACCTCTCTGTAGTTAGACTAACTAAAAAGAACTAAGCCTGTACTAAGCCATGTTAAAATCATATACAGCCTCCTAGTCGACATGAAAAGTAGTGTTTAACTCAGGTGAAAGTCACCATTTATTGTTTCACACTCAAAATATCTCGTGAGAAATAGGTACCTTTCATCCCTTGGTTAACAATCTACTATTACTTACCTTCTGGACGTCGTTATTACTCCCGCGCCTTTGTTAGCATTAGAGTCAACTCTCAAGATTATTATCACCCTAGGTATCTGGGCGACTGATTTTTCGTCGTCTAAACTAAGTGCATAAAGCTAAATTTATATTTTTTTTTATAAAAAAATAATTCCAGAAGAAGTATATAAATAATTTTATTACCACCTTATTTTATTACATAAGTACCTAAGTTTGTAATATTTTTTTCCAAAAATCGAATGTTAAAACAATTAAAGTTATAAAATAAGTAATACAATTAGAATAAAAAAATTAAACTTAACGTAATAAAATGAAAAGAAAAATAAGCTAGGTACTTAAATATTAAAAGATAAAAATAATAATCAGACACCACAATAAAAGACGAAATATGCCGCGGTTGGTGCCTCCTAGAGGGGGTTTCTAGGAAGCACCAACCGCGGCATATTTCGTTTGACTCGTTATTCATTGGTACCAAGTTAATCACAATACCTACTCACAGTTATTTTCTTTCCCTAATAAGAACCGAGCACTAATTTCACTGGCCGCGTTCTGCCAACGCAATTAACATGGGTCAGCTCGTAATTCCGAAACATTTGAATAATCAGCGTTTTAATTAGCGTGCCTTGGGGAAATAATGGAAAAACAACGTTTCAGATTACAAGTAGAACATCCAATTTTGTTCTTATTGGAACTTCTTAGTGAAAAAGGGTGTAAGTCCACTTAACTTTTAATAAAAAGGCCATATACATAAACAGAGTGTACTAGACATATACCCTTTTTCGCTTCATCTTCAGGTGACTTATAACCTTTTTCACTAGGATCCCAGAATGACAGGGACTCTATTCTATTTTCTTCTTCTTCTCAGCATATACTCGTCCACTGCTGAACATATGCCTCTTCCATGGATTTCCATCAAGTCCTTGATGCGGCGATTCTGGTCCAAGTCGGCCCTGCCGTCTTCTGAATGGGTGTGTAATGTTTAGCATAAAAACAAATGGTATAATGATCATTTTACATAAAACGAATTGCATAATTTCAATCTGCATAATAAACCATCGATATAATAGTCATGATGCTTATAACGAAATGCATAATTTCAAAAACTATAATGTTTATTAATTTAAAAGGTAAATATTTCTAACTGCTTTTATTACTATTATGGCCTGCGCAAACCGGCGGACGGGACGGCAGAGGATATTAAATTTGTCATTGTATATTTAATGCTATTTCAATTGAAATGCTTTGAGCTATCATAAATGTTAACAATACGATAGCAATCAGGGTAAAGACAATGAAGAATAAGCTATCAGGAGGAGTCAGTAAGCTCTTGAATTTCAACAGTGTTAGGTTTGTTTAAGGCACAGTAAATAATCTGTTTGTATCAGGCCTAGATACTTAGAGATAATTTACAACAATTCATATCTGCTAAAGTAGTAAAATAAAATACCGTTTGTAGATTTTATACTGCTGATTACAGTAAAAAAAAAATTGGTTTTTTTTATGCAGTAGTTTTTTTTTATATTTGGGAAAAACAATAAAAAAAGTTGGATTGTAAATGTTAGGAATACACTTATTTATTCCATTTATTACCATAGGAATTGAAAAAAATATGCAACTGTCATGTCCATTTTTCATCTGTCTGACGGATTACTTGATTCTAACGACACGCTTTCGATTCTCGTAATACTATTATTTTGATATACGCTATTAAAAATTAAAGTGACTAACGGATTTGTAAAAGCGGATAGCCGCAATCTGCCCAAAGTCGACGAATTCATGTTGTTACAGTTGTTATGGTTGACAAATGACATGACATGACAGTCAGTTCTGTTTCTGTTGAAAGTTACCACATCACGACATAAGTATTCCTAACTTTGTATATACGGTCTTTTTAATGATTATTTCTTTAATAAATTATTAACGACGAATTTAAGTTAAATAAAGAAAAACCGAGAAACACGTGTAGTCTAATTTTGAACCAGCTATAATAAACGCGAAAAAACCAAAACGCTTTTTTTTTTGAAATGTTGTCAATTGTAATTTATATACGTTTTTTATTAAAATGATCAACAAACCAAACGGAATTAAGATCAGAGGTTTAAATGTTGGTCAAATTAAATTTAACATGTGAAACTCACTAAGATAATTGGATAACGATCCGACATGTTTTTATGTAAAATAGGGACCCCGCAATGCGGTGCTGGGAAGCTACGGAAGATAATCATTATAAATATTGACTTTTGATTAATTGAGTCTTGAGAATAAAAATGTGTATGGGTCACAGATCCCACTTACAACCAGGTGGCCTGTTTGCTCGTTCGCTTTATTCTCCATGCCAACATGCCAAAACATAACGTCACGGATTGTTGAACTAAGTAAATTGCGTCTACTTTAATCTTCAAACAATAAGGAATATCCATGACTTTTTTACAGCTTCAATAAAAGCTAATTCATGTAACAAACAGTTGATAAAAATCCTTTTTTTAATTAGCTATAAAAATAACCAAGATTTATTGCCAACAAAGAGTTTTAAGGTATTTTCATATTTTGTTAAGAAATGAGATTAAAAAAATCCATGCATATTCCGTATTGAATCTCTTAGCAGGTCAAAGGTTAGAGATATTAGCGTCCTTAAAATTTAGTTGAGTTTTCCATAACGTGTTTATTCTTTGCATACATTTAAGACGTAAAAACGTGTACCTAATAAAATACCTTGAAAGTCTAAATTGCACCTTATTTACTTTCATCTCAAGAGTAAGAGTTATTAATTATACAGCTGTTGACAGGAGCATTAGGTCCCCCGTGCGTGATCGCCCCCCCACCTCTGACAATTTTTCCCATTGATCAACGTCAAACCGTCCTCCGATGACAACAAATGAAAGTTAATGCCCTTGAGCGAACGCCATCCATATTTTCTCTTGTGGTGCTGGAAATATATGAATTATTTAACAATCGTTTAGTGTCCGCGGGTATCATTTAATCGATCAGCAAACAAAATATTCTTATTTTTGGTGAACAGAAATATGTATTTGGTCAGCCAAAATAGCTAGTTGGTAAGCAACTAATGGTTAGCAAAAATGTATAAATCTGTCTGCAATTAATGATATACTAAACGGCTCTAAATTATTTTGGTCAGCAAATTAAATATTTGATCTGCATTAAGCGACCCACAGTTAATCAAATTTTGGTAAGAAATTAGTAGGCAAGCAAAATATTTCATTTTTTCCATCAAAAAAAGGGGGCAAATTTACGCACATATGCCAAACCCACCATCGAATTTACAAATTTAACAGAGTCGACGGAGCTCCGCTCACGCGGAGGTCCTATTTCTGGATTGTTCTGGCCCTCCGGGCCTGATGTAAAAACGAACCTAACCTAACCTACCTAATATTTATGATACAAATTTTGGTTAATCTAGGGTGTGATTGTGATTTCTAAATTTGTGTGACAAAACTTAACTTGTAATTATTAGGTACAGTCAAGGTCAAAGATAAATATCCGCACGAAGTTGCAAAAATATGTACACATAGACCTTATTGCCATAGTAATAAGGTCTGTGTACATATTTTTGAGACTTTGTGGTGTATACATATTGGTGACCTTGACTGTAATAACCTCAAAATACCAACGCTTGGGTGCTCGCGTCACGTGGTCTGATTTCGCTCCGCCCACAATAACGAACACTGCTGATTTTTCAAACTAAACGCAATCCATTTATTTGTATAGATAACCATTATTTTAATATGCACACCTCTCAATTAAACTGCTTACAGACATGTTTTCTCTGTTGACCAATTGGAAAATCTTGCTGCCTAAGTAATTATTTTGCAGTTCGACTGTTTATTAGGCAGATAAATTATAAAAAAAGCAGATTGATATTGGTTAAAATGTTAACCGTTTGTAAATTGTTTGCTGAAGAAGAGTTGTAGCCCGATTTTTATTTATTGCCCGCCAAATCTTTGTATGCTGCCCAAATGAGTTATTTGCTTATTTTTTTGCGAATCAATTTTAATAACGGCTGACGATTTAGTTACTTCCCCTTATATTTTGGGTACGTTTTTATTTCATTTTAGTATGGTATTTAAGTTAAGAGTATCCCGTCCGTCAAAGCTAGGGGAATTTGTCAATCTATGGAATAGCTTAATTATTCCTAAAATAAAATATACCTATTAATAATTAATGTGTATATTTTATTTTAGGTGTTGGTGCTAGTCGCTCCTTTTCCTTTATTAAAAATGTGGTCCTGTAGGTGGTGTACATTTATTTTATACCTGTTAATGGAATTTGCAAAAAACCGTAAACTGACATAACTTCTTGTCAAATATCTGCATTCCATTCTAAAGGGTGTGATTTTTTCACGTTCAAAAATATCTTAGGCTGTGACTACTAAGCGGAATAACTTTTGATCGACCCAATCTATTAATAGGCTTCCCGACCCCGATATACTAATTAGCTCGTCTGTGCCAGGTTAGTTCGATCGACTATGCTGTAACGTAATTGGGGAATACCTTCGTATTTATAACATATGGGGGCAATTGTCACGCTTGAAAGTTTCACTTGAAAATAAAACAGTTAGCAATGTTTATTTTTGAGTTAGGGGTTGGTTTTGACGTTCTTTGCGATTTATTTTCTACCGATCGCCTATCGTTTGGAGCTCTCGCTTCTCAAAAACCATATCGCGAAAAAGGACTGCCTAACTAAAGTTTCAAAAAAAAAAAGTACTTAAGATTATAAGTGCAAAATACATCAACGCGTTTAAAGGAATTTTTGCAAAATGGGTTTCATATTATTAATTACTTATTATATTATTCAATCGGGGTGTTCGCGATTACAGCGTTCTTTAATTTTAGTGTACAAAAAACAAATTTGAATTGTTTTTACCAGCGCGACAGGTTGACCTACATTTTTTAATTTCGTTCAGTTTCTACCAAATTTATTGTTCACAGTCCTGTAAAAAATAGGTCATCGTGGATCCGCTGTTTTTATCTTACCGCGTATACAGGGTGTCATAAAATTGGTAAAAAATAATTGAACACTATAGTCTGTGCCAATTGAAACTGGCAAAGATGTAAACAACCAAACGAACCAATTTACCATTATTATTCGATAATCACGTGCTTTTAAAGATCAAGCGAAGTCTTGGCAATGATTTATACACTTGATGTTTACTTTTACGTTAAGTTTAAGATTAAATAACTATTAATTCTACGTTATTTTGAATAAAAACACGCTTGATGATAAAAAAAGATAAAAAAAGATAAAATAAATTTATTCAGTAAGTAGGCCGCACTACAAGTAGGGCACTTTTACACGTCAAGAATCTACCAGCGCTTCCCCAGAAGAAGACCACTGCTGAGAAGAAACGCAGCAAGAAACTCAGCAGTCAGTCATTGTTTAATGAATATTTGAGGTTATGTGTGTTACACGTGTTTTATAAAATAATACTAGGAACAATTTAACCACAACAAGCAAAACGACGATAAAAACGCTTCCTCATTCCCAAGTCAATGTTAACAAGTACATTTTGATTTATTCAACGAGGGCGCTCTTTTGTTTCCCTTTGCCGAATCTTAATTATGACAGCCTTTCCCCACTGCCTCATTGACTCGACCTTTTGAATTGATTCAAAGCCGCGGAAAGAAATCAGAAAATATCTCCCTTTGGAACGTTTTGTCAAATATTTGCGTAACAAAAAACTCCCTTATGTCGTAGAGTTTGCAAAGACAAGTGGTAGACATTCGTGTCACGTTTCCGCCGAGTCTGACGGCATTTCGGTTCGGGTGGATATGACGAAGATAAACCCAATTGTTGAAGTTCGATGTCTACATCGGCATAACCGTAAAGTCCGCAAATACAACTAACTGTATTAAGAGTTGGATTGGCGACATCGTATTTTGTTAGAAGGGTAAGTTCAATATAATCCGACGGTACGATGGGTCGGCACACCCGACCGGCTGACTGCATCGCAAAGATTTGCACATTTGAGAGCGATTGCATTCGGAAAATGACGGCGCCTTCCACAGGCGAGGTGCTTGAGAATTCGTTGCATATAAATTTACTAGAGATTGTCCGATGCAAAATTGTGGTGAAGGGGACGACGGAGAGGCATTATAATAATTTATTGGGAGGTAAGATTTTACTATATAATGATGTAGTTACCTTGTTAGTGGAGGTTCTAGAATTACATATTAGTGCATTTTCTTAAATCTATGTAGGTACGTACCATATAACCAGGGCTTAATTTAGGTCTGTTATCAAATATTTAAGAATGCTTATCTAAAGGTATAGGCTTTTGGTAACCATTTAACGATAGGTATTGTATCCTACTTTTTTTGCGTGTTTGTTGGTTTTTTATTCCTTCAGGCTGCAAAGGCTGGACGGATTTGGATGAAATTTGGATTGGAGATAGCTTATACACTGGATTAACTCATAAGCTAAGTACTTTTTATCCCGAAAAATTTAGAAGTTCATGAGGGAATAAAGATAATCAAGATCTAGGCGAACGAAGCCGCGGGAAAAAGCTAGTTAATAGTTATTATAATTTAGCTTCTTTGTACCTACTACAGTAATTTAGATTGTAAGTTTAGCTTTTTAATTCTAGAGTCTTAACTATGTAGCCGTTAAAATATTCATTCTCGTGTTCAAAATTATGTTACGAAAAGACCGCAGCTGGTTGTTTTTATAAGTGAAATACGAGTATTTTTAAATGATTCCGCAGAAAACGATCCATTTCAAATTACCTAAGTCGATAAAGATTGAAATAAAATCCTATTGAAGCTATTACAAAACACTTGCAGCGGGAAATTGCTTTTCAATTTGTTAAAGGTCCCTGCCGCTAGGTACCAGCTGTTCGTTCGATGTAAAACCTTAGGACACCTTAGTTAAAACCAAGGTCAGGTAATATTAATATCTTAATATCAGGTAATATCTTAATTGTATATATTTTTAACGGTACTAAATATGTTTATATTTAAGTGATGTCTAAATAAAAGGTATTACTTATTTGAAATTATCACTAGAACATACATTATGATTAACTACAATAAATAAATCTTGATTTTGACTTTACAGTTAAAATCATGACATGCATGTGCAAAAACAATTTAAAGTTTAAATTCAAGATATTTTGAATGATTGTGCTGTGATTTAGAAACAACTAAATATATAAGGTCAGGTCAGATTTAATATCTAACAGTGACTTAATGATATCCGAAATTATTTGGCTATGACATGTTATATACCGTTAAATGTACTTCAGTTTTTTTTTTTCTTCAGAATTTCTTTAACAGCTAGTTAGTGGTCAGTCAGGTCAATTAACATCTGTTTGACCGTAAGGCCAGCCAGTTCGGAGCAGACCCTTTCAGATTCTGAACTCATGGTAAACATGACTAAACACCATCATCTGAATGATGATCAAATTGAAACAGCTTGACGAAATATTCCTTCAAGGAGACATGACTCCGGTCAGTCAGGTCAGTCATCGCTACCACCGTCTTATTTTTAAACTTGGCAGTAAGCAGCAGTGTTTGCATTGTTGTCTTCAGGTGTGGGAATAAGACCAACGCGCAACGGTAAAATTACTAACTTAGAGGCATGCCATATTATTTGTCAGAGTTGGTGATGCAATTTAAGTCTTAGGATTTCTGTCTTGAGATTTTAGTCAAGAGTGTAGAATGATCATGTCTTTGGGTCTCAGATCAGTCGGATCCCACTTGCCTTCTACGTTACTTCTTCTACTGACTTTAACAAACATATGGGAATATGAAAAGCATTTGCTGAAGGCTGCCTAAACAACTTCTCATAAACTAACTGCATCGCAGGAGTAATCCTATATAGTTTATAATAGCTTCTCATCGTTCGTTTTCTTATAGCTTAAAGGAGAATGGGCAGAAATGTATGAACACTGGCCTAGAAACCAATAACAATAAGCACTATTATATCATCGGATATCCTTTTTAATTTTAGAATGATTTTGTGTAGCGGGAAACCTCAAATAACTGTGAGTTTTTTTTTTATCTGGAACTTCGGGACCCCTTGATAGCATAATTACTTTGAAATACCGCCGTCTTTGCATGGCGATAACTTATTTCACACAAAGATTTCGAACTACCTGCTATAGTAATAGTTTTACAACTTACAATTACCTATCCGGTGACAATCTCTTGTCCTTATTGGTCATATAGGCCAATTTGCCCACCCTCCTTTATTAATTTATTAATAACACATTTAAATACACGAAGTCATTCATAAAATACACAATGAACAAATTAAGCTATATTAAAAAGTATTGGATCGAAAGCCCATCTCCCACAATTGGTAAGTAACTAATTATTCCTGCCTGATCTTGTGGATAAAAATTCAAGGTATAAGTATTCCCATTATATGGCCAGTGTGCACTCCATAACATAATTCGTGGTTCAAAGTTAAAAGTGGCTATGTTCTAAAAAACGGACGTTACCTGACCCTGCTAAGATGCATTACGCTAACTAGCGATTCTATTCGATTCGTTTTTAAACCAATCGCGTCACTGGTAGATGACGTGATACGAAAAGTCACGTGATCTATCAGTGACGCGATTGGTTTAAAAACGAAACGAATAGAAACGTTAGTTAGCGCAATGCACCTTGACAGGGCCCTCTGTTGTTAATAAATAAATAAATAAAAATGGTTTATCTCGGACCTCACAATCCATATTTAAATTAGTTACATTTAAAAACTTAAAGACTATATTAGTAATACAAGACAACACAAAAAGAAGAATAGAAACAAAAAAGAACAACTTTATTACAAGAAGGGGCAATCAACGCATTGTGAATTGCCCTACTTGGCCCTCCCAATAATTAATGTTCACCAGTAAGTAGTAATGGATACGCTACCAACTACCTAGTAAACATATAGATAGTCAGTTAGTAGTATGTCCATTTCTGCATGAACAGATCCAAACCAAACAACCGCGATCAATACATTGTAACTCACAACGTAGGCGTGATCTCGCATAATTGTGACTAATGTTAAAATACGAAGTGTTTCTGTATTTTATTTCTTACGCATCAAAGTGGATAATTGAACTGAACCTACTTAAGGCATTCACGTCTTTATAGATATACAGGGTGTCAAAAACACGAGCAATTATTTCTTAAGGTCATAGTAGTACCTAGTAAAGTAAGGCCAAAATGTAAACAAGCTTTCAAAAATCGTGTCACTTCGAACGCAATCCAAACAGGAGTGAACTTCACAAAATGGCGGCCCTAATGTTGACAACTTCTGTTCTGACAGCCTTCCTCTACCACGAATCACGCAATGACAGCCGTCATCAACCCACTGAAGATATTATTGCGTAGGTACGAGAAATAAGGACAGATATAATAATTGCTAACTATCGCAATGTAACTCAAGTCAGTAACGGTCAATTTGTTTACATTCTTTATCTCGTCTCACTGTACTTGTACCTACTTAAGTAAGCAATTATGCCGAAATTAAAAAATAAAATCAGATGACAATGGACCCGATTCTACAGTGGCCTCTAAACTTCCTAATTTTATTTAGGTGTCAATAAAACACTTTGATATTCTATGAGCAGCTGTCATAATCAAATGACAGCGCTAATTTGAATCTGACGCTTGTTATTTTAGTTTACGCGGTCTTATTCAATATTATATTGACATACTGGTATAGCACTTGTTAAATCTAACGTCTTAACTAAGTCTAAAAATTAAACAATTTAGTTTTAGGCTATTTAAGCGATGTGCACGTAGAATCGGATCCAATATTACACCAAACTAAGCCCTTAGGCTATGGGAACTAGACAACGATAAATACTATAACTTGAATAGAAAGAAATCAACCAGTACTCAAAAACAAATACTCACGCTTAAATTCCCATTAATTCCAATGGTTCTAACAAATTCTTAATATTTTTTTTAATATAATCATTAATACTTAGTAAGTATATCATAATGTCATTCAGCTACTACAAATATAAGGCATAACAACTAATTCAGAAAAATAACCATTACAAACTAAAAGCACGCTACACGTGTTCGAAATAAAAAACGGAAAACGCGAAAGGACATTAGCACCGACCCTCTCAAGGTCCCCTTTATTTGGACGACCGCGTTTCGATCATTTACACCGTATTGTAGATTTTAATAAAGGCCAGTGGCCCGTATCGGATCCAGGATTTCCATTTGTTCTCAGTAATGCGTGTAATGGAAAGAATGACTAGACGGAATGAAAATATTCCCACCCTGTAAGTGAAATTGCAAATTTCCCTCCGTCGTTATACCTTTTTGCAGACGAAGCCTCTTTTGCTGCTCAACTCGACTTAAAATCACCGTCTTCAGCATTTTGTGTACTTCACCACATTTAGAGCGCTGTAAGTTGCTTACGTTACCTTTGAGTATTTATAAACGAGATATTTAAATTTTAGATAGGATTCGACAGGGGGAGACTTCAAAAGAATGGAGATCATATCGCTTTTTTCTGATACTTGAAAGAATTACGGTTCTTTATGTAAGTATCCGAATAATCAAATGAGCACGTATGTACCTATTCTTAGTTATATATTTTTATAGTAAAACGATCGGCCTTTAAGTAGTTACACACTTTAGCGCTTTGTCACAGTAACGTCATGTTTAAATTACTGCAGTAATCTGTCAAAGGCGTTATATCGACAAGGTGCTTAAGTGCGCAGCTACTTTTAAAGCCGATTGTACATCTAGAATAGAATAGAGTTGAGAGTGCTCATTAAGTTTTCGATTTTCTTCGTGTTATAAAACACCTATTGCGAAAATATTGTTATTTCGGTAGCGAGTGTGATACGGGTAGCAATTTAAAGCTGAAAACAATTCTGCCCTCCTACTGGTCTAAGATCCGAATAGGAGACGGTTTGCACCGGGCTGTTTATTCGATGAAAAGTATTTTATATCAAATTTAATAAGCTAAATAATATGTGGCGAAAAGGTAGACTGAAAATTTTCAGTCCAGTACTTATATCATTAAAAAATATATTAAAAATGAACTTTTTTTTAATTGCTATTGCTTGCTAAATAGACCAATTACATACTAATCGAAAGTATGAAGCCTATAGACTATGCAAACATTAGGTTTGGTGCAATTACTAGTACCGACTTACCTGTTTATACCTGCCTACCCAATAGTTTGACGGGGAAAAATAGCCAACCTAACGTTTGCATATTCTAAAGGCTACATACTTTCGATTGGTATGTAATTTGGTATCAAAAAAATTTTTTAATTATTTATGTACTGGACTGAAATATTTCAGCCTACCTATTCGCCATATATTACTTAGCATATCCAATTTAGTATGAAATAGTTTTTATCGAATAAACAGCCCGGTGCAAATCGTGTCCTATTCGGATCTCCTGCTATAAGGAAAAGAGGCACATCTACTATATGAATTGTATTCCACTTCCAACCTTATTATAACCTATGAGAGTTTAATATGCTTCTATGCATTAATTGTACTTGTGCCTTTTCTCCGTAGAAGGGCAGAATTCTGCACTCTATGTTGCACCGCCACCACAATCTCTGCTTTGCCCAAAGGTTAACTGGTAGAAAATGCCTTACGGCATGTACGCCTTTTGTATATAAAGTGTATTCTTTTGTGCAATAAAGATTAAATAAATAAATAAATATATTACCTATTTAATAACTCGGAAATACTGTATGATTTTAGATTTACTATTCCACTTCACAATGTTCTCCTAAATTTTAAATCATTACTATTATTATTTCAATGCATAGACACAGAAATAATGTAATTTTATGCTTACCATCCAAACAAAAAGGAAAGCTTTTAACAAAAAGGAGTCCGGAGGAGACAGCACTTTAAGCCTACTTACTCGAACTTGGAAAAAACACAAACATTCTCTCACAAACTGACCTAGTAAGTACCAAGCTCGTTTTCAGCCGCACGCCGATAACATTGACAAAATAATGCTATCATTTTACGTCAATAACGTCAAAATCTCTGAACGCCGCTTCAACCATGGGCTTCAACGTCGATGACGAAAACACCTAGCCATTACGTAGTACTACGTCAGCTCATATACAAGTGCTAGGACTAAACAGTCGTCAATAATACAATACTCCTGATTACGGCTGTGGCCGCGGTAGGCCGGCCGCCCGGCACCGGTGACCGCAGCAATCCGTCACTGCGGCCGCCCAAACCGCCGCACTTGACATGTACCATAATAATTTGCGCCAACGCAACGCCCAAAAGACAGATTGCCGTGAACACAACTCGAAGCACGCATGTCACGAATTAGTCCGTTTTGCGACCGTCATTGTTTACACGACGAAACGCACAGGGCCTCTATTCAACACGGTTAAAACGGAATCATTTTTGAACTGTTATCGTATTGTTAACGTTTTGATAGCTCTTATTTACTTGACAGTAATGGCGGCCGAGTTAAACACGATTAGGATTATACTGCCTAGAGTAGAGGCGCGAATAGTATTTCCGGTGTTAACTCGTAAATGTCTCCTGCGTTATAATTGATTTTGACGGAAAAAAACGACTAGAAGTGACACCTCGTAACAAGCATTCAACTGGTGTAACCTCGTAAGATCTACGTGAAACCTTGGTAATATTATCACGGAACAACTTTGTTAAGGTGGGACCTCGTAACTAAAAAGCAGTTTTTGGTCTCTCCTGAAAAGTTTCTCACTTTGCATATACGAGTTGTCACATCTAGACCGACGATATAGGTGAAAAACTTATAATAGTTTACGTGACGGTTGCGTAATGACAGGCATTACAACATGAGTGTGGTTTATGAAACGAGCCGCAAGGCGAGTGTTGTAATGCTAATTACGCAGAGTCGCGTACAATACCTACTTTATCTACACACATATTATAAGTACTCTAAGATGGGTTCAGAAGCCGAAAGGCAAATGACCAGCATCTGTGGTAGTAGGTGACAGCGATGACAGCTCTAACGTAATTTTGAAATTACGTTATCGAATATTGTAAGGTAATGAGATCCAAATTTGGAACATATTCGAACATTAACAGCTGTAATCGCTGTCACCAACTACCACAGGTAATGCTGGTCATTTCCTACGGGTTTTGAACTTATAATAGAGGACTTATGATATGTGTGTAGATAAAGTAAATGACCTCTTGCATGTAGTTGTAACACATCTGTATAGACCGACATTCTATATTTGAAATTCGACATGACATACAAGAACATTTACTTAAGTTTTTCACCTATAACCTTTTGTACCCGGCCATGACAGTTATAATTTTGAACACAAAAATGAGTCCAATAACGATTGATTTTATGTGGAATTCTCTTTTCGCTGTTTTCCCCTTCGTATTGCTTTTTGTATGTTTGAAAAATGTATTGATATTCCTTTTCTTTTTCCACATTTAATCGTTTAAAATGTAACTTTAGGGCTAACTATTGTTTCTTTTAAAAATTGCTTGTTACAATCTAAAGTGACTTTTCAAATGCTGATAACAACAACATTTTCGAGTAACAGGTTTAATTGGACCCAATAGTTAATAACCAATAAGACTAACCTATTGATTTCTATATGTTTGTACTTTTCCTTTGCTAAAAAGACACGTAAAAATAATTAATTATTAAAAATAAACAGTAAACCCGACTGCAATAAAAAAAAAACTGAAAAGCGAAAAACAAGCTCTATAATCTATAGAAAATTGTAAGAGCATGTAGTTATTGATATTTATAACAATTTAAATTTAACTTAAATATTGGAAAAAGTGTTCCAGGCGGGGACAAGCTAGTCCAAACGTTAAATTTTTTCAAGAAATAGCTTTTGAAATTCATTGCTTGTCATTGTCTGAGTGGAGAGCCTTGGCGGAGGCCTATGTCCAGCAGTGGACGTCTTTCGGCTGACATGATGATGATGAAATATCAATAAGTACATGCTCTTACAATTTTCTATAGATTATAGAGCTTGGTTTCGCTTTTCAGTTTTTTTTTGATTGCTGTCGGGTTTTTTGTTTATTTTTAATAAGTAATTTAATTTATTTAACTCTTTTTAGTTTTTATTAATAAAATAGTGGTTTAATTAATTATTACTAAGCAATATATGAGCTCTGGAGCTTAAATTTTTAATGTCGCGAAGCTACTAGTGACAAATTACAAGCGAAACTCTCTTTCTAGTGAAAGGAGTTTATTATTTAACATTTACGTATTTTTTTGACTTTCCTGTCAAAATAGTAGCATAAAAGTATTATAATGTATATATATTTGGAATGGGCTATTTAATAGCTTTCATTTGATACCCATATTGTTATAATAAAATAAAAAATATATATTCCCCCTCCATATTTTTTCCGCGGACGCCATATTGAAATATTATATACCCTATGTCACTTCGGCAATTAAGACGAATCGAATGACACCTTGTATGTTAAAATCCGTCAAGCCGTTTAGGCTGCAGAGCGTGCCCAGAAATAGACATACATACATACATATATACGCTCGAAAAACATAACCCTCCTTCTGACGCAGTCGGGTAAAAATTACAGAGACATAATATTTAGAAACCTTCGCAAGTGTCACGCCCGACGCCACCGCCCTTACGTCATCCTACGTCACGCCGCGCCGCCCTGTCATCCGAGTACGACGCCGTATCCAACCACCGCTACAAGGCATCGATTACGAAAGCAATGTGTTAGAATTCAATAAAACCAAACTCGATGACTTGAGGCCCATCGTATATTCCAAATCAGATCGTTAGAACAATTTAATGATTATATGTTAATTGTAACGTTTATGAACCATTATACTCTATTTTGAAGTAAAAATCTCTCCACTGCTGCCACTCTCTAAAAACTATATAAAAAAATACAAACGAATTGAGAACCTTCTCCTTTTTTTGAAGTCGGTTAAAAAAAGTAAAAAAAACAAAAACCCACCTTCAAAAAGCAAAAAATAACTTCTTTAAAATGGTAGGTAAATAGGTCAGTCCAACTGAAGTCTGCTTTTGGTTCAAATATTGTTGGACGCCGACTTCAGTTGGACTGACCTATTTACCTACCATTTAAAAAAAGTTATTTTTTGCTTTTAGAAGGCGGGTTTTTGTTTTTTAAAGCTTTTCTTTTATTTTATACTTTTTAGTGATCATAATTATGGTGTTCTTCTCCCACTTCTCAATTAATAAGAAACAATAGAACATTTCAATCTCGCCGCAAGCAACGCCGTGGGAAAGTCATAGTCATATATTTAAACCTAAATATGCTTCGTCATAGTCGCTCAACTATCTTAATCGAAACATCTTGTCGAAATATATACCGTTTAGGAGTTCCGGTGGCCATCTGTGGTCTTCATCATCAGTTCCACTTCACCAAATAGTGCTTTCCAAGACCAAATACACGAGTTACAATTAAAAATACCAAAATCGCTATAGGTGTGCCTATAAATTTTGAAGAGTTCCGTCCATTCCTCATGGAATCCACCATCAGATCTTCATTTTGATAAGAATGGGACCAATCGGGAAGCACCAGCTTTCAAATAAAATAAAAAAACATCAAAATCGGTTCACCCAGTCGACAGTTCTGAGGTAACAAACATTAAAAATAATTTAAAAAAAAAACAGATGAATTGAGAACCTCCTCCTTTTTTTGAAGTCGGTTAAAAATAAGGCAATGAAGGATCATAGACAAAGACAACAAGGTACTGCAAAGTACAGGCGGTATGATTACACCACTAGTCTTTTGTTGGACAACGTACGCCACAAAGGCTGGCTTAGTGCAATCTGGCTCGGCTCACCATCCTTCGCTAAAAAACCACAACAAAATACCTTTTTAATTTAATTCCGGGCAAGAAACCAAACTAGAATTACAAGATTACGTTATGCATCAGAAACAAAACACGTTTCAGTATCGGTATCCGTGCTACGGACGTGATGGGAATTCCCGTAACTATACAAACAAGGGACAAACCTGTGCCACAAGATGTACGTGACAATATTTTCTAATGTTACAGTAATAGCCGGCACAATTGGGCCATATTATTGGGGTTCCGTGCGAAAATCAACTATAATATGATATCGTGGGTACGCATAGTCGGCCTTATAAGTAGATGCACACTTTCGTACCTTGTCGCTTTAATGCCTTTGATAGATTAGTGCAGCAGTTCAAACATGACGTTAAAGGGACAAAGCACTAATGTGTGTAACTACTTATAAGGCTGTATAGATCTAGTGAATAATCCTTTCACATCGTGAAAACTCGGACCTCACGTCTACTTCCGAATGATGCCGACGTGTCTATGAATTATTAAGTGACATGTTTGTATTAAATAAATAGAGTACTTTAGTTATCCGTGTCAAATGTCAAACCACGAGTTTGAAGTATATCACACCGAGATGTTAAAACCACCACGATCAAATATACAGAAATTAGGTGCAGGTAAACAAGAAGAAATATAAATAAATGTTGAAAATAATTTCACCGGCTTGTCGATCTAAATGTTTCCCAGGTCTTAATGCTTTCGGCATGACTATTAAAAAGAACTGAAAACAAACTTATTCTTAATTAACAAAAAAATACTCTGGTATTAACCACTCTATATCGATTATCACTCTCGCGATGCGACGTACCCCCACGTTGCCTTAATGGGTACTGAGTCAGACTGAAGTAGCATGACAAATACGAACATTTCCGAGAAAATACGATGTGAAAGGATATTTCACTACATCTATACGTACGTAGAACAGTCACCAGCAATAATATATTATCCAACATTGGGCCCAAAAATATCTGATACATCTCTATTACTGGAGGCTTAAGAGCGTGTCAGATATTATTGAGCCTAATGTTGGAAAATATATTATTGCTGATGACTGTACGAGTTTACGTACGTTGACCCTTTTGCAAAACATTTTCCTAGTTTATTTAATTATTAATTCTAAGGTCGTAGTTCAAATCCCTAAGGTCAGATACTTGTGTTGTTAGCGCGAGTTTTTGTTCTGAGTCTTAGATGTTTTCTATTAATTTAAGTTGGTATGTGTTTCTCTGTTTTAGTATGTTTATCGTTGTCTAGTACCCATGGGAAAAGCGTACAGCTTAGTTTGAGACTAGGTCAATTCTATGTGACAATGTCCCCTCATACTTATGTATTTATTTAAGGAACCTATCAGTTACAAGAACAACACATGGCAAACTAATATGAAACACAAAACCAATTACATGAGAAACAGTTCTCCAAAGTTTAAATATAACTTGAAGTTGGTTACCCAGTTATAGGTAATAACTGGAAAAGAAATTCCAAGTTTTATTTAAACTTCTGAGAACTTCTTATTTGTAGCGTTATCTATGAAAATGAACCTTATTGTCGATGGCGCTTACGCCGCACTGCGTCATGCGACGTTGTTTTTATATCGGAGCATCTTTAATAATGGCGCAAGCGCCATCGACAATGAGGTCCCTTTTCATAGATAACACCACATTGATAGATAGTGGATAAAATAGGTACATTACTCGATTATCAAGTCAGATGGAACATTCATTATAAGTAGGTGATAAACAGAATATACGATACTAGCTGTGGCCAGCGACTCCGTCCGCGTAGAAATATATAATTGCTATTCCCTCAGGAACTGACGAACTTTTCGAGATATAAAGTACCTTAAATCTTTTCTTGTGGTTCAAGTTATCTCCACACTAAATTTCAATAAAATTGGTTCAGCAGTTTAGCTGTGATAGCGTAAACAAGGAAAGGTACCCAACTGTTCGGGTCCGATTTGGTTGATTTTGATGTATGTTAGAGAGTAGTCTAAAATAACAGACACGTATTTTTTTTAGCTGACCAATCTCAATATGTTTGGAGAAATTGTCCTCTAAAGTACTGAAAAGTGACTAAACTCTCTAAGTTCTATAGATAATTAAAAAGAATTTGCTAGTTACCTACTGGTTTGATTATATGTTTAAGAACATCGTTTAGTGCAAATCATTAGTACTGACTTTTTTTTTAAATTGCTATCGCTTGATAAATAGACCTATTACATACTAATCGAAAGCATGAAGCCTATAGAATATGCAAACGTTATGTTGAATATTTTTTCCCGTCATAACTATTGGATAGGTTACCTACCCAGCAATTTAAAAAATTAAGTTCATTTTCAGTTTTTTTTTTAATCATATAAGGACTGGACTAAAAATTTTCAGTCAACCTATTCGCCATACATTACTTAGTATATTAAATTTGATACTGGCACTAACAGCAGCTAGCGGGACTCCCCCCGTCCCATAGCACCCATGTTAACTTAAGTGGTAAACACCACTCCCGTACCGTTGGATAGGTAACCGTTTCGCAACAATTGCCACTGAATCTGTGGTCTCTTTTCCTTTAAGTTTTTTATCTCAGTATTTTAAGGTGTTTTTCCAATGAGGCGAGGCGAGAAAAAGCGGTATGAAAATTTATATTTGTATTAAAAAACCATTTCCACTGTAGATGCGCGAAGAGGAAATGGTTTTTTAATAGGTAGTTATTTCAATTATCGATGACAGTGAAATTTCTAACTGAAAAGAACATCCAAACCTTTGTTACTGCTTCTTAGTTGACCTGAAATACAACACATCCAGTGATTCATAGAAATAATAAAAGAGCAAATTAAAAAAAAATGCTATCATTATGTATTTATTACCATGTTATAATTTATTTCAATAACACTGCAAATGCTTGTTACTCATGTATAATGTATGTATGTATGTATACTCTTTATTGCACATAAACAATTACAAGGCATATTTGCATCAATATAGATAATGTACATAGGCGAACTTATCCCATAGGGGATCTCTTCCAGTTAACCTTGGAGTAGAATAAGCTAGGACAATGCAAAAGGATTAACGCTCATTTTAAATATAATATATAAAGTAACCCCAAAGGCACGAATCCACTTCGTTCTTTACATCCTTTTATCACGTGTGCGAACTCAAATATTAAACAAGCTTTAGCGCTGTAGGAAATGTGACATAAAACGAACTTATCTACTTTTATATGACTTAATGCTCCTTAAAGTACGAATATTCGCGACTGAGATAGGAGCAAGAAAAGGCATTTCGTTGCTAAGTACATATGCGGATAATTATGTACTTGACGTAACGCCTAAATACCCGCATCGAGTGATAAGGGTGTGTATACGCCATGCGTAAATGGCGGATCATATATACGTACCCCGTATATACGAACGGGGGATCGTAAAGTTACTCTGTAAATTGTTTCTGTTACGAAATGTTCATCTTTTCACTTTACGTACATGTACTTAGTGTCACATATGTATAACATTATATACATGAACAGTTTACGAGCGAAAAAGTTACGGGGTTATTGCGTTTTTATATTTTCTTGATTAAAATGAGATGGAAAGAAAAGTAAATTCGACAAACAGATACAGACAGGAACAAAGGGCATTGGGTAAATTTGTTTGAAGAATATTGTCATGTTTTTTTTCAGCGGCCACGCATGATTTTTACATAGTTATTTAGAGGACCTTTAAATACACATAGATATATATAATTTATGGCGTTAAATAATATCGGAGCGGAGATTTTAAAGATTTAATTATTCAGTTTTTAGTACAAAAGTATGCCCAAGTATGAATATTTAAACATCTCGGCTCCGATGCACTTTAGAGTATTACATCACATAAAAAAATATGTTTATTTTGAATAATGCGATCATAATATACCACTTTTACGAATGGACGCTCACCTTGAAAATGTATGAATTTTACAAATGACAACACTTTTACCCAAACCCCTTTGCAATCGTATGTTTGTTGCGATTAGCAATATCAATGTCGATAGACTTAGTTTTTTGTATAAAATGGATATTAATTAACAATAAAATCATTGATATATTAATTGATATTTTATTGGTGCTTAAGCTAAAGGTAGTGCAAAACGTGCCGTGTGCGAATTAATATGAGTTAGCTACAAAAGACAGATACTTATTAATTTCTCACGTTTCTTATGCCTTTACGCCGGCTTTTTAAAGGAAATGTATTTATTCTATTATTTGTTCTGTGACGAGAGCTCTATTTGCACTTTACCGGTCTTTTTGCGTTCGTTAGCGGATCGATTCATTCGAAAACTACGAACGTAAATAAATCGTCATTTTTAAATCCTTGGTTGGTTGTCAGTATTGTAAAGTTCTTTCTCTTGCAATTTACGTTTACCCGTCAACTCGAGCACTCGCTTTTCAAAAGTCAACTCGTAGATTAAAACAAAATGGTTCCAACTCAATTCCGATTGACACTTGTGACGAGTGGCTGGAGCTAAACATCACTCGGAAAATGTTGCTAGCATTCTACAACTCTTGATCCAATATTTTTTCTAGTTTCTATTTTACGGCAGAGAAAATCACCGGCAGGCGCTGCCGTTTCAGCCGTCTCATTCAAGCTCAACACGATCAATCGAAATTGATAGTTAACTTGGTCTCTTTTTCTCTGTTTTTCCAAGAATAAAGAGTGAGAGGGATGGATCTAAAGTTTCGAATTAATTTCGCGATTAATAGTAACCTACCTAATATTGTTCGGCTTTTAGATAATTGTTCGTGTGATTTCTTTTGAGCGTCCTCGCGAAACGCTCCCGATGATTGCGATAGGACTTATTGGGCTGGAAAAGAAAAGCTTTTAAGATTTATGTGATAAGACGCTCGTTTAGTTTTACTATTATTTTATTTTATCCTGTACAGGGTGTCCCAGAACTTGACGTAAATGTTAAGGAATTTACGTCAAGTTCTAGGACCCCTGTATATTTAACTAACTAGGTGTAATAACTGTAGAGAATTCTTTCGGGTTTTTTTTATGTTGCATAGGGGAGGGAAACGAGCACACAGACCACCTGATAGCAATCTGACACCCAAAGGCATTCTCAAGACTATAATCTTAAGACTGCAATCCATAAACTGCAAATGCGTTGCCAACCCGGAGAAGGAAGATGGAATACCTTTAAGCTAGTAATTTCACCGGTTGTGTTGTTATTGTGTTACACACATACTTAGGTACACCTAGCATATTTTTCAAAATATTTCAGTTTTAATTATTACGCTCAATATAAGAAAATACAACTATGTACCTAACTCGCTTTGACACTGTATTTTCGTACATTTGAAATAAACTAACAATAAAAATTGCTTGAATCCGTTAAACCCTAAATATGACGTCCCAGAAGCGTGTGGGCACGCTTGAAATTTAATTTGAATTAGGAAGGAAGTTAGAGAAAAGTTAGTAGGAATTACGACAACATTGGTTAAGATTTGCACAAGAAGAACCCGACTTTCCCCTCACCACTGTACCTCTTATATTTCCCCTCTTTGAATCTCAAGCTCCGGAAAAATCGGAAAGCACTTAGCGGTTTCTGACTTTTCATTTCGAAGTCCGCAAATTACGGTCCGCCATTCAGTTCCGCGTTCAACTTTAGACTGTGTTATGTATGTTATGTTTTGCTATAATTAAGATGAAGATTTTTTTTATTTAGCATTTAAAAGCTAAACAAATGTCACCCAAGTGAAGTACAAGACTTATGTATATTTGCATAGTCAAGATTGCAAATAAAGAACATGCATGGATTTTCTAAATCACATTTCTCAACAAAATATGAAAATACCGTAATAGAGCTCACCAAAAGTGAAATTAAAATTAATATCTGCCAAGAAATACGGATGACACAAGCGTTTTAAACTACTAATTAGACAACGATTAGACGGAGAGATCCGATATGCACTGTGACGTCATGTAGGTCGGCCATATAACTTCATGTTAAATTCTGTTTTGCTTGAAAAAGATAGAAACAAATCTTTGTTGGCCTATATCTTGGTTATTTTTATAGCTATTGAAAAGATTATTTTTTTCAACTATTTGTTACATAAATCAGCTTTTATTGCAGCTGTGAAGAAAACTCATGAATATTCCCAATTCGTTGCCAACCCTGAGGAGTTAGAATGCCTCTATACACCTTCCGTCAGGGCCTGTATTCTACTAGGTAAAACCATATTACCTTTGACAGGTTATCGTATGGTCGACGGTACAATAGCTCTTATTTACTTGACAGTAAAAGCGGCCGAGGTCAAATAGAATAGCTAGAGGCCGTTTGGATGTCACTGTTGCCAGCGTATTTGTCTGCACGATTTTCTTTTGTTTTTCGAAGTATGAACTCCGAATAACACAATTCTAATTTTGAATCATTTAAAATTCGAATTAGCATTAAATGGGCGAAACTTATAAGTATTTCCCGTAATCCGACGGCTGTTGGCAAAGTTTTACAGATCTCGTTAATTAGTGTGGTTCTTACCTTAATTAGTTACCCTACTCTAGTTTCCAGTTGAAAGTCCGCGGTGGATCGACGTTGCCCAGCACTTGCTGAAGTTGTAATCGTTAATCATTACAATCTAACAGTTTCAAGAGTTTTAAGAAAATATATTTAAAGTACAGCCTCTAAAAATTAAACGCGGTTGAAA
This sequence comes from Acleris literana, assembly GCA_946894065.1. Taxonomy (NCBI): domain Eukaryota; kingdom Metazoa; phylum Arthropoda; class Insecta; order Lepidoptera; family Tortricidae; genus Acleris; species Acleris literana. The sequence continues at coordinate 14,592,679 of OX335684.1, read as the reverse complement.
TGCCCTAAAATTACCCCAGCTCTAAATATTTACTCTAAACAAAAGTCTTGAAACTCACCGTAATAAGCCTGAGGGCCCTGCCAAGATGCATTGCGCTAACTAACGTTTCTATTCGTTTCGTTTTTAAACCAATCGCGTCACTGGTAGATCACGTGACTTTTCTAGTTAGCGCAATGCATCTTGGCAGGGCCCTCTGGAACGGCCACACATAAACCCGACTTATTAAAAATCCATCTCCGCAGGGAATAAAGTGCTTTCATGGTAAATCATATCTCACGATAGTTTCGCTAAATTCGCTAGCTAAACAGTAAAGAAGCAGATCTTTCTAAGAAGAGACATTAATATCCCCAAAATTGAAGACCTAATACCTAGCAAAGTTTACTAAGCAAAACAAATGAATACATATTTCCTTCTGTTATATAGGATGGGCCAGAAATAATTTCACTTTTACTAGGTTTTACTCTTGCTGATTTACAAAAATTTTGTCCCATATACAATGATAATGTGGTAATCACTGAGTTCTTGATTCTGTTCTTGCATAGGTTAATATCGAGAGGAAATCGTTAGGAGATTACAACGTGGAGTGGACTCAAGATGTTCGAACGAGCTGACATCGCGCCAGTCCTCTCGTGTACCCCTCGACACAACTAACCCTATCGACCCAGCCAGCTGACAATACATACCCTATCCTACTCGCACCACTACCAGATGTAAAAGACAGCTATATATTGACTGAAGAGTCTGGTTTTGAGATTACCGACCCAAGTCAAGTGTCTTCACACTTCCCAACTCACTCGACATTGAAATTGTGTGACATTCAAAATATTCTTAAAGTCGCTGTCGCTAGCAAACTGTATTGAAAAAGATTCCTTCTTTCAGCCTTTGTGTATAGCCGAAGGCAAGGTAGGAGTGAAAAGGGGATGAAATCTAAAGTGTACCAAATGTCCTGTCGCCAAACCCTTCAATTTTAGAAGCTCAATTTAAACAGGGGTGTTTATGGCTATTTTTTCACGATATTATTTTATATTATATTAATACATATTAACGCATTATGACAGACTTTAAAAAGGAAGAACCTTTGTCGTTCAGATTGTAACTTATGTGAGGAAGCCACGTAAAAACCATTTTCGAATAAGTAGATTTTTATTCAAACAATACCATGATCAGTTATGGTATTGTTTTTAACTCGGCTGCCATTACTGTCAAGTCAATAAGAGCTATCAAAACGTTGACAATACGATAAAAGGTCAAAGTCGATATAGTTTTTACCGCTTAGAATCTCGGCCCAGTACAATCTAATGCAACGAAAGTTAAAGTCCGACGAGCAGTAAACAAAAGCAATAACGCAACTCCTAATCAACATCAGTAAACAAGTTCATAATTTTCGCAAAGAATACATTAATAATGAGAGAACAAAGGCGTTCTGTGCTGTCTGTTTATTAATGTCGGAATGCCACATTCTCCGCCATCGCCACTGCTCACGGCGCTGTAGACGCCGCGGCGGAATTATTCCTCGCTTTGATCTGATTCACATTGTTTAAACACCGAAAAGGAAGCATTTCATTAATGGAAGATTAATATTTCAGCAGATATTATGACATTCCGAACGTAATAATTAGTTATTACGGCTGTAGAGAATGGGAAAAGTTGCGCAAGTCTTCGGACTGTGTTCACTTCAAAGTGTATTAATATTAATGTAAAGGGTGAGACGTTAATTATGAATATCAGAATCAAAAGCCGCTGTCGCTACGTGTTGGTGGATTAAATGAGTTACTAGAAAAGAGGAAAAGATATTTTTATATTCTAACGAAAAACGTGAATTGCAACTTTAATTTACAACAACAACTTTAACTTAGCAAAAACTTCTCGCAATGGTATTGGTTTTTAGGCTTCAGTACCCAAAGGGACCAAATGGGACCATATTACTAAGACTCCTGATAGCTAGACCGATGAAATTTTCGCAGATGATGTATTTCTGTTGCTGCTTTAACAACAAATACGTACTAAAAACAGAATAAATAAATATTTACGTGGGGCTACCATACAACAAACGTGATTTTTTTGCCGTTTGTTGCTCGATATTAATAACGGCCATTGATATAGTGTCTGTTGTATAGATCGGAACCCCTCGTGCGCGAGTCCGACTCGCATTTGGCCGATTTCATAGAGTTTGAGATGGGTTGAAAACGAAACGACTTCTGGGAAAATGGCGTTCGGCGAAATGAGAATTCTGCCAAGTGAGCACGTGGGAGAATCGAAGATTGGCTAGTTGAAAGGATATCTTAAATCGCAATGAAAACTCTTTTTAGTATTTTTAAAGTTAGGTAAATAAAAGCCAAGGTTGATATTGAACAAATGTACGTCAAATAAAAAAACCATTAAACAAATAGGTAGGTACTAAAAAAGAATTCAAAAATGACGAATGTTGACCACAGATGCTGGATATAGAATCATTTCCTAATAAGTGTAGTTTTAATTTAGGTAACTTTATTATTTGAATTAATAAAGAAAATCTCTCAAAGCAAAAAAGGAATAATATTTTAATAAGTCCCTCGTTAGGGTACGGTCGGTAAAAACCTAATACAATGTAAAGCGGCTTTTGTATTTATTTCGCGTACAATTGGACATTTCTATTCCGCCGGAGATAATGAGGTCAATTCGTGCATCGGGGCACGGACGTTCCGGAAAGGTTTTATATTAAATCAATTATACAGGGTGTCGCCTTTCAGACATGATTAATGAACTTTTTATGTGCCTGCTCTGGCTTCCCGCCAAATCTACATTGACATTAACCATTGACTATAGGTATTGAGTTGCTCAATAACCCGGCATATAATTCAACCATTTCACGGAAATATTGTTACAGTTATTATGAAAAGCTATCACGCCTTATACTAGCGACCTAACCTCGCTTCCCTTCGGTTTATGTGAGTTTTCTGTAACATCCATACGTAAATCAAAGTTTCCTCTTGAATCCCTCTATTTATTGATGAAGGCCGCATTAAAATCTGTTGCGTACTATGAAAGATCTAAACCTAGATACAGAGGGACGGACGGTGGGAAGCGACTTTGTTTTATAGGTACGAGTACTACGCAAAGATTATGTAACATTTTAAAAGTTACTAACGTTGTGTACGCGACACAGTTTACTCAATGATGTGCTTATTTTTTAGAGAAACTAAAACAAACAAAAATTTAAAATACAGCGACTAAGAAACCGAACCTTGGAATTTTCTGGCTAAGATCTATAGTTTCTATCTACCAGTATCCTCGCTAGATGTTTACGTCGTGTAAGTAGGCAGGCAGTAAAACGTTATCACGTCGGAAGCGAGATGCTGCGGAAGCTAACAGGTCGCACGTTACACGCGCACCGATGCCACGAGACTTCCACTGGTACTTACTTGTTGCTGCTCCCCTGGTATTTCAAATCTAAATTGTGCTTTTCATTCCCTTCATTGCGATAAAAATCAACGTTGAAACGCAACTCCAATGGGAATTCCATGAAAGTGCAAAATTCCAAGAATTGTCGGCTACTTTTTGTTCATTCCGCGCACCATTTCCATTAATCTCGGTATATTCAGCACTTGTTCCAAGTATGAATTTAATTAATAAATGATGAAACGTCTTACGCCTAATATATGTATTTGTTTTGAGACTTGTGAGCTCATTGACAAAAGTACCTAACTCATTAAAGGAAGAGACAGAACAATTCCCGTCCGAAATTTGGGAGCTGCTAGATTTTTCAATTAACAGTGAAAAATCTCCAGTACCTAATTATGCTGTTGGAAGTGAGAATTTTTGTATTTTTCCTTTACTTTTGCTTCCTTTGGACGTTGGAATAATTGTGTAGATTAATATTCAGGAGACGCGCCTCTGGGTAAAGGGTATTCGCACCCGACATCCCGCTGATCCTTAAGTTCCCCGGGGAATCGCCCGGGTCACTCAATACTTGGTTATTTCTATTGTTCGGAAGTCTGATGGACTTGTAACTAGGCTTGTTAAAACTGTTTTGCTAGTGTACATAGGATTTTTGTTTCAATTTTCGATTAGTCCATAAAATTATTGTTTGGTTGCTGACGCTGACCCACTACTAGAGCCGATCTAAAGAATATTGTAAAAAAACCACCAAGCCGTTTTAAATAACGAATTAAAACGTGGCGCCGCAACCGCGGATCAAATTAAACTGATTACTCTCAAGTGGCTCCTCTTCAGGTCACATTATTCAAATTTGAATCGAAATATTATGAAGTCAATCCAGGCGACATCGCGAGTAATCTCGGGTATTCACGTCGAAATTCTTATTTAAATTTATGCAACGCAAGATGATTAATAATTCACAGCGGATGAATTAAAAAGTATGCTTTTGCCGCCGGCACTAATACCTGTTAAATGTTGGCGAAATAAAAATTGGATTTACTGCGGCAGGAGTTCTAAAAAGTTGTTAATTTTGAAAAGTTATTCCCTGTTCCCCAGCTGGCGTAAAGCAGTTAGGACCTGTGGCTGAATGGCCGGGCGTGCCGCGGTCCACATATAAATAGCTCCTGTGAAAAACATCAACCATTACTCAACCGCGACCCCCGCTTGTTGCATATTCGTTATTATCGATGCCCTCCCGCATCCTTCGTATTAATCACGGGCTCGGGTTAGGGAATATTCAGAAACGTAAACAAACAATTTCTCAGTTTATCTGGCCGCGAATATTCATCTGCCTTCATTTCAAATTAGCATAAATTCCAAATCAGAATCATCGCGTCATCTGACTGCTTTGTGTCGCGCTCGTCGTGACGCCCACAGCTCTTTAATTAAACTATATTAACGCTTTCTTCTCGTCCTGGGAGCAGTTCCCGGCGTAAAATTACCCTGTTATGACTAGGAAAATTAAAATTTCTAAAAGTTTTAACTAGGGTCGTTCGTTGGACTTGGACTTAACGAGCAACGACAAAGGCCTCATTTGGAATTAGTTTGTAAACCTAGGATTAATACATGCATGCAAATAACTTTTAGGTGTATGGAGTTTCGAAAATAATATTTACTTAAAACTCATTTTCAGAAATGCATTATTGAACCTCAAACTCAGCTGAATTATCATAAGTTTGGAATTTGCCATTTTTGATTACTTATGCAACTAAGGGTTACGACGATGTAACCGGGACGTGTTTAATAAACAGGATAAGGATGACATCGTATTACTTAATTTCCAAGTGGGATCTCGCTATTTTATCTAAAACTGAGATACGGGCTAGCAAACAGAACTCTGGTCAGGGCACAACAAAACAAACAAATGGAATGTGGTCGGACAAATATTACAGCGACTAATTCGAGCAGTAATCTCGAACTAGATTCAAACACACGAACCACACAAAACTAAACTTTAAAGTTTTATTCGCTCTGCATGTTTCTTCAAATTTAGTTTTATGTGATGAGTAAAGGGGACGTCAAGTTTGGTCCTTTAGAATATCTTCCCCTAAGGGTTGACCGCAGTACGAATCTACCGCATCCGTACATCCCAGTGATTCGCAATGCCTTCATCACCTTTTGGTTCCTGTGTATACATATTACATTATGACATATTACGATTTAAATACTAGGGACATATTTTTATTCTAACGGTCTATAGGAGCGACCTAATCAATAGCATTCACGAGTATTGAATCTTCAAGCAGTATGGAACAGTGGCCAATGGAATATTACACGGGTTTGCATGGAAGCATAAACTTCGTTAACTTTTTGTATGAGATGGAAATGGCAAACAAGTACCTACACATGCCAGTGTAAGTGGGGTCTTATTCTATATACGCATATTATTATTATTATATTCCCGGCTTAAAAAAAACCTAGTGAATTATCTTGAAAAGCCTAAAAACATTCTTTTTACCTGACTGCCGAAGAAGGAAGGTTATGTTTTTGATCTGTATGTACCTAGGTAGGCACGTATGTTAGCATGGTTGTTTGTTCCCTCGTTGGAATCATCGTCATCATCAGCCATTTCTGCCCACTAAAAAACGAATGGATGGATGATTATACATATAGACGACAACATCATGCTATGCGGTTCTTTTTTTAAGAGCTTCAATTTTTCCTAATTCCCAATTTCTTATCTTTTTTTCTATTAGGTACTGAACAATTTCCTATTATTTGCACAACTATCTCTCTGTTCTGCGAAAATGACATTAGGTACGTTTAAAGCGTTTTATATAAAACGTTCACAGGTTTGATGCTGCAGCTCTAGTCAGGGTTTGAAATCTTGTTTTTTTTGTTACATTTCCCCCTCCCCCCCCTAATTATAAACGAACTATAAACCTAAGGTATGTTCATTCTTACTTGTCTTATTGTTTCTAACCACAAAAAGAAACCTTTTTTGGCCAAAACAGCTCTTTTATCGTAAATAAAGAAAAATGAGTAAACATTTTGGACATCACTTAGCCAATGTATTGTCTGTGATTACTTTATTTGGTTTAAAATAGCTGCTTTAGACAAAAAACGTTCATTTTGAGGTTAGAAAGTTGTTTACTATATAAGACAAGTAAGTATGCATTGTCCCTTTCTGTCACATGGAAATGTCACAATGACAGTTGAGAACAGAGCATGACAGAGCACACTTTAGCTATTGTGCGCTTATGAATAAGATTGTAAAGGTTCGCAAGAGCAATTTTTTTTTCTAAATGCATAAATTAACGTTAATTGGTCCGCTAAAAGGAAGTGGTTCTACAAACGGGTACTTGTCCAAAAGTAATTCGTTTTACAATTAGCCCGTCTCACAAAACTAATTTGTATTATGAACAAGTATAAAACGTAGGTAAATTTGTTATCCCTGTGTTCTTTGAAAGCACCTAAAGCTGTAGACAGGTACTGAACAAAACTAAATTAAATATTTTCTTTGTCTCATATTTAATAGGTTTTTCACAACTCATGCTCTTCAAATGTTACTTGAATAAAGCTCCTTATTAATGTCTAGGGATTAAAGTTTTTTTTTTTTACTTTTAAAACCCCTAAACAACCAATCACGGTGTTTGTGAATGGAGGCTTATCGCCATTTTCAGTGATTGTGTATGGACCATTTTTAGGCCGTGGAAATAACCTCAAAATGACTTGAATTTCGTGAAACACGATTAATGATTACGACATCTATTTAAATATATAAAGGATAATTTTATTTTATTAGGCATGGTCCAAATTGTTTTCAAGCTTGTATCTGTTGGCTAAATATGCAAGCATTTGTGTCACTTTACAAAAAACTGACAACCGCGAAACAAATTTGTCAGAAACTTTGTTACATATTTTGTTAAATATTGTAATTTTTTGTAGAACGTAGTTTTTTACTCGCATTCAAAGTGAAAAGTAGAGTGTTTAACGCGAGACTAAACAATCATAATGACACTCGAACTATAGCCACTCTCGCTCGCTCGCTCGCTCGCGTGGCTAAACGCCTCTTGTCATTGTGGCTTGTTTTAGTCTCTTGTTGAACAATCTACTATTAAATGTTCCAGTTCGCTTTCTTATCTGGTTGTTTGTAACTCGTACACTTTTTGTTATAGATGTAACTAACTTCCCGATGAGTTTGAAGCTTTAAACAGCTCAGAACTGGATGAATACGAAACATTTAAACAAAGTTAAAAAAGTAATACTTTTTGTATGTCTCGATTATTACCTTCAAATTAATCTGAGCCTAATTGTGCAAAATGTGGTTCCAGAATTATCAACAAGTTTTTAGAGTTGTTGGTAATGCTGTAGTTCTGCCTACCCCACTCTGGGAATGAAGGCGTGAGTTTATGTATGTATGTGATATTAATTATTACAGACAAATCAAAATAACGTTATTTCGTTTGATGTAAATGATTTGTGGAATAAATAAATCAGCGGAAAATATTTTCTACACTTAATAACGTCACACTATAAAAATTATAGCAGTTCATCTTGGAAATTCTAATACGAGTATGACGTTCGTTGGATTCCAATTATGCTAACAAAGTGTCAATTTCAGACAACATTCCAGGTAGCTCGTTAGACGCTCGCTTGTGACGAGAATTCTCAGTGTTATTACTATTTTCTATCAGACAATTTAGTATCAATATTAATTTCGTAGGAATATATTTTATTGAAATTGGTTTCCTTTGAGAAAGTTACCTCGAACAAATACACATTTATGATATTGAGCAAATATACAATTTCACCGAAAAATACTTAAATGTAACATTATGATAATTAGTTAAATTATTTTACTTAGTTAAGTTAATGGTACTAAAATTGAAGAAAAAAATATTAAAAATCTATAAGCTCTATAATCTATAGAAAATTGTAAGATCCTGTACTTATTGATATTTATAACAATTTAAATTTAACTTGAATATTGGAAAAGGTGTTCCAGGCGGGGACAAGCTAGTCCAAAATAATTTTTTTTTCAAGAAATAGCTTTTGAAATTCATTGCTTGTCCCCGCCTGCAATACCTTTTCCAATATTCAAGTTAAATTTAAATTGTTATAAATATCAATAAGTACAGGCTCTTACAATTTTCTATAGATTATAGAGCTTGTTTTTCGCTTTTCAGTTATTTTTTTTATTGCAGTCGGGTTTTTTGTTTACTTTTAATAATTTAATTTATTTAACTCTTTTTAAAATTATGGTTTAATTAATTATTACTAAGCAGTATATGAGCTCTGGAGCTTAAATTTTTAATGTCGCGAAGCTACAAGTGACAAATTACAAGCGATACTCTCTTTCTAGCGAAAGGAGTTTATTACTTAACATTTACGTATTTTTTTGACTTTCCTGTCAAAATAGTAGCATAAAAGTATTATAATGTATATATATTTGGAATGGGCTATTTAATAGGTTTCATTTGATACCCATATAGTTATAATAAAATAAAAAATTATTCCCCCTCCATATTTTTTTCCGCGGACGCCATATTGAAATATTATATACCCTATGTCACTTCGGCAATTAAGACGAATTGAATGACACCTCGTATGTTAAAATCCGTCAAGCCGTTTAGGCTGCAGAGCGTGCCCAGAAATAGACATGCATACATACATACATACATACATCCATACATACATACATACATACATACATACATACATACATACATACATACATACATACATACATACATACATACATACATACATACATACATACATACATACATACATACATACATACAAACATACATACATACATGCATACGCTCGAAAAACATAACCCTCCTTCTGACGCAGTCGGGTAAAAATAGAGACTTCGCAATATGCAAATAAATGTTAGGAGGCCACACATGATAAACTCTGTAGTCTTCCGCGATCTGGATCTCAATTGCCATAACGCTTATGTGTCTGTTCTTTGGATATATTAAACTTGATCATATGCCTTAAGACTGTTAAACGTGAAAGAGGAATAGAAACAAAATCCTCGATAATTTTATTTATCAAACATGACACCTTTTTCGCATGTTTTTGGTTGAATCTTCGAAACCTTACGATCTTTAACGATATATTTTGATTTAATAATAATAATATTATTTTATTTCAAGCAAGGAGGCCCATACCTTATAGACTAACATACATAATATACAACTTAAAACAAACACTGAGATGACAGAACAGCGTGGTCCTTTTTTGCCAAAATTGGCGTGAATAGAATAGTTGAGTATGTATGAGTTGATAAATATCAAACTCCAATATGTCCTTGAAATTTGGTTTACGAATTTAAAACTTAATCCCAACAAATTAAGTTTTAAATTCGTATACCAAATTTGAAGGACATATTGGAGTTTAATATTGATCGACTCGTATAACTTTATAATCCTGATAAACCATTTTTTTATTATTGTTGTGGTTATATAGTAAAAATAAATTATTTTAATTTGACGCTGTCATCAAGGCGCCCCTTACTATTTCCATCTCACGTTCTTCGCTCAGAACAGGGACTGGAAACCCCCTTCATTTGACTAAGCCTATCGATAGGCTATCCCGATCATTTGGTTACGCAATCCATGTGGTTATCCTATGATTGAGTCACCTTAACGTTAGGGCGAACCCCTTTGATTTAGTTAACCGCATCCATAGAGCTTACCAGGTTCGTTAGGGTTTCGGTAGTTTAATATTTAAGCACTTAGCATTGACTGGGTATTACCCCATTGATCGCCTCTCTCTTTTTTGCGCTTTCGGGCGAATTCTGACCGTCTCGCTTAGGCGGCTACTACCTAAGCGAGACGATTGATAGGGTATCAATTGTTAGGTAATGCAATAATAAGCCGAAACTCTAGCGCATAGAGATTAAATAAGATTGAAACCGTTCGATTAAGTCTGAATAAGGTCACAGACGATGGGGTATTGGGATAGGGTTAGCGCTTAGTCGAATTAACTGTATCGTTTGGTTGCCCTTTCCTCGAACTAAGTCGACGATAGACTTAGTGCATCCTTGGGGTTTGTAAAAACAAGTCTATCATATACCATATCGAAAACCCCTTTCGCGCTAAGCGGTTCCGATCCCTGGCTCAGAAGCACATAAAGTCATCTCATTTCATTTTTGTGTGGTTTACGGTTTCCCTTCATATATCTACCGTATCCATATACCTGAGTCTAAATTTAATTAATATTATCCGCAAGCTGATACCGATCCCATTATGATATAAACAGGGTAAATTGATAGCTCTCAATAAATACCGCCATTGTTTATTAAGTGTCGTGGGTGCGACGGCATATTGATCTACCTTCGCCACGGTGAGCTGAGAAACAGTATGACATCTTGCCGACCCAAAAGTAGTACATGGTTAATTAAAATTATTGGATAGTTTATTAATCTTTTATTTATCTTCAACAGTGTAAACTTATCGTGCACCAAAGCGTTTACAAGTCATGTCATAAAAATAAAAACGAATTAATTATTTAAACTCGAATTTAATAATATCCGATTAGGCATTTTAGGGTCAGTCTCACACACTGTCTTAACTATTATTAGATTTTCTTTAACTTTAACGATATCGTCGGTGATATGCAATACCGCGTAACTAACAAATTCAATAAGTTGCACAATGTACCTCACTGACTTGCTTGCTTACTTAAGGCCTCTACGCATTATCCTTCTTGACGTTCAGCCGCGCACGACCGTCAGGCATGATGGTGCTGTACGCACTATCGTGCAAAGTATCCATCATCAAAATCAAAATCAAAATTAAAATATTTATTCAGTAAATTGGCCACATACAGGCTCTTTTACACGTCGGTAATATACAGTGAATCTACTAGCGCTTCGGACAAGACCATCATTGCGGAGAAGAAGCGCCGCAAGAAACTCCAGCAGAAGGTCATTTTTTCAAACATAAAATACAATAATACTTAAAAGTAAGTTACATTACAAGGTAATAAAGCAACAAATATAAATTATTAGAACTATCACATATAAAAAAAATACAAATTCAAAATTAAAAACATTACAAATAAATGTAAAAATTAACAAGATTACATGTCAAATACATGAAACTAAAAATAATGACTAGGAGAACAACACGACGAGGTCTCTACGTCAAAAGCCATCATCATGTCATCATGCTGTCACAGGCCACAAATTCTTAATTCGCTCATTCCGTTTCATTCAGAAATTGTGGCTGCTACACTCGCTTCAAGAACCTTATGTGTATAATATGTTTTTTTTATTACACAAGCGAAATTCTAAAATCCAGTAGATTTTTTTGGGAAAAACAGTAGAGCAGTAGATACACCCCAAAACAAGTAGCTCCCCTGTAAAAACAGGAGATCTGGCAACACTGCGAAGATTTGACGGATGTCGACTGAAGGACCTAGCATCCACGGTCAAGAAAAATTATTTAAAAAAGCAAAATGACGGACGTCAAGTCTACGCATTACCATGCAAGGACGATGCACGATTGAACTAACGTACGTCAGGGCTACGTACCATCCAGCCGCACGTCGTGCGAGAAGTAGTGGGGGGCTGGTTAGATACAAATTCGGTCGTGCAAGTCCTTCACGCTAATAATAATAATAATTGACGTCCAGCAAGCCTACGCACTATTATTTTCCGTCGTGCATCGTGCTCGGAGGGATGGCACGGTAGGATAATGCGTAGAGGGCATTAGATGTATTTTGGACCTATTTAATTTGTTTTCTCAAACATGCCATGAAATATTGATGTTATGTTCCTTATAATAGGCCGCCAAGTATAACGTTTCAGGTGCGGCTAGGACAAGAGGTCGTTAATGGAATTTCATACAAATCGTGCAGGCCTAGGCCGGCAAAGTCCTCTTTTTTAATTTCCATTCCACAAAAATTTGTGGCACAGCCATCATGACATTCTGCCACTATGCGTATTAAAAAACACAATGAACTTTTTTTTTTAGTGTAAGCATGGCGTCTATGTTTATGAACAGGCTAGATATCTGTTTTTTTTTAATATACTAAGCTGTGCATCCAACCAAAGCGTTTGCATGTTTACCTAAAGTACTAGGAGAACAAAGGTAATTAGGGGTGCGTACCGCAACTTAGATCGCAGGCGGTGCGCAGCGGGGCACCGGCGAGCGGGCGGGCGGGCGCACACGACACAGCGCGGATGACTGCGCACTGTAGGTTACTTTAAATGTTTATGCACTCCTAGTTATTTGACTTTGTAATTTTTGTTTTAATTTTTTTAATGAATTATTATTATGTTTGATGTTTAAGAAAAGAACTATACATAATACATACCTTGGCGGGAAATATGGGTTGCCCGCCTCCGACCTATCCGGCCTTGCTTTGCTCGGCCTATATGTCTTCGGCCGGCAACCTCGTTTGTCCCAGCCTCTGTAGTAATGTACTATAGTTATGCAATATTACAGTATCACCGACGATACGCACTACTAGATCAAAACAGTAGCATCTTAAAATACAACTGTATTTTAAAATCAACATTAATACCAGTTAAATGGACTTAAAACAAAACTAGCAAGTTTTTTGAGTTCATACTGTTTTGATCTAGCAGAGCGTATGTAAATGTATTTGTAGTTAAACAGGACTTAAGAGGATTGTAAGACGATGCTTCAATCGCGTAGCTGTCTTTTTTTTCATACAAATTTAGCTCCGGGCGATAACGTTTCTCACCCCTCAATCAAGTTCGATTTCCACGACTTTTGAATATGTCATAGTTCTTTTAAAAATGTAGGTTCGTAGGTTTCCGTTTTTCATTTTTATTAATTTTCTTGAAAAGGAAAACGTATAGTACACCAAAAAAGTCCTTTACCACTTTTGGATCATAAGGTCATACAAATAGAGTCAAAAAGTGGTATAGGAGTTTCTTACTCGACTATACATATAATATCTGCAACATAATATTCAAAAATCGTAAAAAATTGGCTAGGTTTAATGGGAGAAAACCGTTATCGCATTTTGCATCAAATTTTTTAACCTCACAATTCTCTTAATCGCATACAATAATCATTATTAATTAACCTCAACGTTTCGATCGTATTGCTACGATTGCGGTAACAAAAAGACTACGATCGTTGCAATACGATCGCAACGTCCGGCTGCCAATATTTATTATAACACACGAAATGTCTATAGGTATATTCTTCCCACACGTGATTCAACACCTAGAAGTTCTTCTAAATGTGTGTTACTGAGCTTCAGCCCCCTTCTCGTCTACGAAGTCCTATTCATCGCGCCGCCCCGCCGCGGGCGCACGTCTCCGCGTATTAATGATCCCCATTAGTAGCTTTGCTTTGCCATTTGTATTTATTACAAGCCTCTTCTTATATGTCTTGTATTTTCAGGAAAATCCGCCAATTCTGTACAAGAGTAGGAAAATTAAGTGATTCAAATTGAAATTATTTTATTTCTAAGACAACAGAGTCCATTGCAATTGCTAATGAACAAAGTTGGATACGATGTAAATTTAATTGAGGTAATAAATGTGAAGATAAATAAAGCATCCATCAATCTCGTACTTCTATTCTGGACAAAACGGAACTGTCAACATCGATAAACACAACAATAATAGACCTGCACCTGAGGGCGTATTGTCTAAGGCACTCACAATCACAATCGTTTTCATTTTGACAGTCCGACGGGGAGTCTGCATACAAAATGAAAGCAATTGTTCCACTTTGAAGCCGATTGCGATTGCGAGTGCGTTAGGCAATAACGACGCTGATCAGACTAGGGGCTAGACTTAGAGACTGCTGGGTTAGTCTTAGATATTAGTGAAACATACGTACTAATTATTAGGGTAAATTGTGTCTTTGTGACTCTAAAGAAGTTCTGCCGTCCAACGGCAGAAAGCTGCAAATTGAGTTACAACGTTTTGTGTTAACTTGCATCAAACGATTCCTCGTGAGTGCTTCTATCATACCTACTAAAAAACTTTTAAAAATATGTTCTAGTTTAGGCGGTAGAAAACTGCCAAAACGCGGTAACTCTGCATAAGACTAGCAAAAACATCATGACATGACTGCAATTGGGTTATCATTATCACAAAAAAAATACCCCTAGTTTTTATCTATTTTTTCGATAAAATAGACTAATTGAAGACATTAATTTCACGGTTTTTGCATTTAAATCAATATATTAATTTATTTTAATTTTTAAACAAAATGGCTTTATGACGTCACTACAAGTTGGTTTGTTTGAGACATGCTTTAAAACTATTGAATTCGTTTGAGAGTACGCGTTTCTATCAGATCACGTAAAATGTCAATGTCTAGTCATGTAATTTCCCTCGGCCGTTTGTTGAGTTTGGCAATTTCACCCACAGACTAGCCTACGGGCGGAGGTTCCAAAACGGACTTGTTTTTTAATCATTTCAATTTTTTTAAAGATCTTACATTGTCATGTTTATATACAGTTAAAAATTGTCTTAATTTTAATAAGCGTTAAAATAAAACAGAAATAAATAAGACAAAATTCGATATACATTATTTATATATTACTGCATTTCGGACTCATATTATATGCAGTACTATGGTTGATCACAGATTAGACACAACTTACCAATGAAGATCGTGACGTCACTACATTACAGGTCAAATAATGTCAAATGATAAATTAGAAATAACTATTGTATACTAATTTTGTAAAATAATCTGATAGCAGGGAATGGTTCAACAACCCTTTTTCTCGAAATGGTTTTTGAATCACTATACATTACAAAATTATGGGATAACCCAATTATTATGTTTTATACCAAAACCGTCAATGCCGTCTGATCACCACAGAACGCTCTAAGTACTAAATGACCACTACCTCGGAACAAGGAACGGACCACATGCAGCGTTTTGCCTACTCTGCATCACCATCAATTCAACACGCGGAAACTGAGTGCAAAATAATAGGTGATTTCTACTTAGCGTGAAACTTAAAAACCTTTAAACGCGTTCTTCTCGAAACTATAATATTTACTTGCAACGTTTTGCTGTTGGACGGTAGCGTTACTCCATAGATTTTTTGATGGCATGGAGAAAGCAAGGAAGCACACAGGCTTGCAATCTCTAGACTACAACCTCTAGACAGCAAACGCGTTGTCAACTCTGAAAACTATCATAAAATGCCTCTATACAAGTCATTTCAGTGGTTGTCTTAACTCCACACCGGAACACAATTATTTATTTAATTATTTAAACGTTGCTACCTGGTCGCAGGTAAGAGGATAATATGGCGGAAGCCCCTGCACAAGGCACCTTCCTACCTCGATCGTGGTACCTGTACAGTCAAGGACTTTGTTATGCCACTATGGAACCCTGTCATAATGACAGCGTCAAACCACATGACAGAAATAACGCTTAAATGAATGATTAACGTTATGGGACCGGGTTTCATAGTGGCATAACAATTAAAGTCCTTGACTGTACATGTAAAGTATTAATATCTCTAGACAGGGCCCTATAGCTTGTCAATTAGGCAGTGTAGGCAAGTGCCTAGGGGCTCTGCAACGGCTAGGGGCTCTGCAATACATAGAGGCCCCGCGCACCGATAAAAAAAGTGTAGTGTATTTTAGGAAGCAAAAAAGTTAGAGGGGCCCTCAGAATTGCATTGCCTAGGCAGGGGCCCCGACTTAGTTAATCCGGCCCTGTCTCTCATTCTCGTCATAACACTATGCATACACGCGCCTACATTACTCATCTTCTTATTGTTAAAGATTATTTTACCCTTGCACAAAACAAAATTAAATTAATATTCGTAATCACCCACGACGACACGTTGTCGCATCATTAAAATGTCGTTAATGCCGTAATTAATTCTGAAAGCCTTCATCGTCGTTGCATCGAACTCGTGAAGCTGCGGCTCCGGCTGATTAAAATTTAATTAGTCAGTTGTTCACGAGTCGCCGCCATTTTGAGATTTACAGTTTACTCTCACGCGTAATGGGACACGAGCCTTGAAGGAATTGTCTTTCAGCTTGCAAGACATGTGAAGCGTTCATTGCTGTTTAAAATGAGAAAGCTGTTATGGTGTAAGGAGTTCGTGCGCTTTTACGCCTTTTTTGAGTTGCGAGGCTTGTAAACCGTTCGTGGACGTTTAAAACCAAAAGGCAGTATGATTTTAAGAAGTTCATACCCATTTAATTCCTTTTTATATTGATGACTGTTCAAGTCCGGGTGTTTTGACTCCCCTACGCTAATCCTACCTCGTTACGAAGCTCAAGGCCTCGTTTAAACGCTTTTAAGTGCTACGTATGGACATTATGTTGCACGTTTCGCTTCTAAGTATTCTGTAATTTTCTTCAACTTATAAGTGAGTTTAAATTGTGTTTAGGTTGACTCCGTGGACCTTTCCGCGAACCCTTTTGTTCCAAAGATCGAAGTTTAAGGAAGTTGATCGTATGTTTATTAGTTGAAGGTGTTTTTGTTCTTTGGACATTTCAGAACTGAATTACAGTGAAAATAGCTCTTCAGAAGTGTTTCGGGTTCGGGCAATGTCGGAAAGACTAGAATGAGAACGTATGGGAGTGAGTGAAAGTGAAGTACAGACCCGGTCTTTATAAGATCTACCTAATAGCTTCATTTGTTTTTATAAAGTATTGAATTAAATGTGCACTGTTCATTTAGCACTATAAATAGCCAAAGTACTTTGCCGCTTTAAAGTCGTGTAAGAACTGTCACACGCATTAGTTAAAGGCTTTGATGTGACAGGGTACCGAAGCATTTAAATATTGCTTCTAGTTTTAAAGTCAACCCAAGTACCAAAAATAAATAAATAAATACAGCTTACTAAACTAACAAACGTACTAATTCCCAAACACTTAATCGTACAGTCAACAGCATAAATAAGTGATCATTTATGATGTTAACTGTACACTTTGGTTAAATACTTGTGAAAAACAGAAGGTAACAGTTTTAATTGAAAGTATAGTATCATTGTATACGATAAACCATGTACACTTAAAGACAAATTTAAAGTAGGTAATAAAAAAAAAAAACACTTGGCGTCAATGAATGGAAAGGTTTATGGTTTTATGACACTTTATTTGGTTTAAAAGTAAATGCGATTTTTTTGTACATTTAAGTTTGTGTAACATAAACAACTGATCGTTAATAATACAAATTTAAAGAAAATAAGCAAATGACGAGCAGAGAATGACGATATAAACCCAAAAAAAACGCATATATAACACGATAAAATTAATATTTTGAAGTTATTAAACAATATAATTTGTCGCTGGGTTTAGTTTGACAAGCAATTAGAGCTTCACAGCGGAAGACGAATGAAGTCCCTAATTACGGATAATTCGAGTGGCTCCGTAATTGACGCCGCGATTTCTACCGCGAAACACAATCAACCCAGCCCCGTCGGCTACCCTACCTGTCATGTCCTCTTAAGGAACTCACTCACTACTCAACTTGAAGGACGAAGCCAAAGCGTGTAAACAACATTTTAGGGCGTGCATTCTCAATAAGGTATTTTATCGCTCGTTTGAGTATGCTCGATAGATCGCGCGAGATGAAGCCGTTTTTAACCGTTTATTAATAAACGTTGTTATCTTTCATTGTGACATTTGAATTTGACAGAAGGTAACAAATAATAATATAAGGGAATTTAGTGTTCACTAATTAGTACATTGGGTTTAGGTATTGAAAAAATCAAACTTTCAGGAACCAGAAACACAGATGAGGAGAGCTTCCTTTCGCCTCGGATGACAGATCGGGAGAGATCGAGACGCTACATTAAGGCACTGGTCCTACCGCCGACGATGAGTAGGGGCCTGTTTTATACAGCTACTAATTACAATTTACAGGTTATAAGTTTCCATTTAACACAACCTCGACCAATGACGACCAGCCATTTGAACAGTGTTGCCAGTTTAGACCTGTAACATTGTAACTTGTAGCTTTATAAAACGTGCCCCAGGAAGCGAGTAGAGCCAACGATCAACTAATTAATATATGTGTCTCTTTAATTGATACGGGATCTATGTCTTTTGTTTCGAGAAACTAGTGGAGAGAGTTCTCGCCAACAGTGTGAACAGTCAACGATCAACTATTAATACCTATATTGTGTCTCTTTTATTGACACGGGATCTATATCTTTTGTTTCGACAAACTAGTGGAGAGAGTTCTCGCCGGCAGTGAGAACAGCCAACGATCAACTATTAATACCTATATTGTGTCTCTTTTGTTGACAGGGAATCTATATATTTTGTTTCGACAAACTATGGGAGAGAGTTCTTGCAGGCAGTGTGAACAGCCAGCGATCAACTATTAATATATGTGTCTCTTTTATTGACACGGGATCTATATCTTTTGTTCAGCGAGAAAATAGTCGATATCTAATCGCTTCCTCGCCGGCAGTGGGACAAGTTGCCTAATCTGCGTTCCACTTATATGTAGATAGTCTTATAACAATGAGGCAAGGAAATGTATTAATTAATACAATGTTATTATAAAACAAACGAAACATTGTTAGAAAACATAACATTTAAACTTCTTTCTAACTTCCCATTTATCTTCTACTTTCTTAAGGTGTACGATATTTCTCCTAATTTCCTGACCAGTTTTCTCATTCTGATTATTAATGTTTTCTGTCTTCTGCCTTTAGCACTAATATTAGGTATCCTATCGCAAACACTAAAAACGTTTGCCAGCTGTTTCATTTGCCATAATTTTCATTTTATTCTGAACCCAATAACTTTTAAAAATGTTTAATGAGATATACTTACAGAACCTGTTGGTTAGGTTAGGTTTATATAACAATTCAGGAAAGTTAAACGGTTTCAGAGAAAAATGACTTTCGGACAAATGAAAATTATGGCAATTGAAACAGCTGGCAAACGTTTTTTAGTGTTTCAGATAGGTAACCCTAATATTAGTGTCAGGCGTTGGGCTTTATTCTGAGATTAACTTATTTTCCTTAATCAAATTCTTTACATACGCTTTCTCACCAATTTCTTATTCTATATCCATAACTTTCCTCTTTCTATTCTCTTTTAATTTGCTTTTTTCTTTTTTTTCTTTATCTCGATCCCTAATTTCTGAAATATCATAACTATTTTCGAGATCTGTTTGAAAAAGTACTTAATTTGTCTCTAAATTGTCTTCCGTTCCGACGGAGATTTTCCTGTGGAAGGATGAGGGTACTGTATACATCATTAAATATTTCAATAAATCCTCTTTCCAATCAGATTTTTCACGTTGACTGATTCTCAGGTGTTTAAAAATATTTTTATTTTGCCTCTCTACCTCGCCATTTTTTTGTGGCCAGCAAGAGATCTTATTAAAAAGCTTACTTAATCCCTTGTTCGATACAAAATGTTTTCAGTTCCTAACTACAAAATTGTCTACCATTATCTATAAATTGTTTCCGGTCCGTGAGAACATTTTTTTCTGTAATTTAATTGTGTCTTGTGAGTTATAGTTTTTATTATTTCAATCTTTTTGTAACGACTGTAATAATCGATAATTACGAAAAGATAATCTTTACTTGGCAATGGACCCAAAAGTCAACAGCAGTATCTACCCAGGCTTTCGAAAGCAGATGACGTCTTTTCATGGGTACTGGTGAATTAGGGGCCGATACTAAAGAACAGATTTTACAGATTATTACTGTATTTTCGGAGTATTTGTAAATTTTCCGCCACCTGACTTTGGTGCGTAACCTCGCTTTCAAGTTAACAATACCTGGGTGGCCATTAAGGGCTGCTGCTAAAACATGTTTCCACAGACTAAGGGGAATTACCATTTTGTGTCCTCTTAACACAACCAGATGTAACCGGAGTTCAATTGAAATAATTTGTAATTGTTTACTGAAATATCCCAAGTAGTCATCAAAGCCTCTCTGACTAATTGAAATTCAACGTCTCGCCTTTTGATGCTTCAATAATTGATTTCATAGACAATGCTACAGGCCGTGCATAATGAACAATCAGGGCGTTTATTCTTGACGGTAAAAACCATCCAACCGTCTTTGACATGTTTTTAAATCGTCTTCCATCACTGTCGAGTAAATAAGAGCTATCAAAACGTTGACAATACGAAAAAAGGTCAAAGACGATTATGGTTTGTACCGCCTAGAATCTCGGCGGCTTAGAAAAGACGTGTTTGTGTGTTTGTAATCGTGCATCGACGAGATAATGAATCTGCTACATTAGATTTCCCAGCTATATAAATTACTTTATGATCATATGCTTGTAATCGATGGACCTAACGCTCGATTCTTGCGCAAGACTTTGACCATGTTCCAAATATAACTTTCAGAGGTTTATGGTCTGTACCAAGCTCATTTTTTTTCTATATAAATACATGTAAAAATGTTCCATGGGCCACACTTTAGCTAATGTCTCCTTTTTGGTTTGTCAATATCGTTTTTCAACGTCTGATAAATTCTTATTTTCGAAAGCAATAATGCAGGGTCCATTGTTGTCATACTGAATAATTACAGCCCCTAAACATGCTAGGACTGGCATCAGCAAATATTTGGGTGTGATCTGTTGGGTCATAGTAACCAAGAGTAGGAAACTTAGAGAGACAATTTTCCAAAAACTGACGCTTGTTTATTTTGCCAAAATCCCTTAATACTCGTATCAGCGTTTTTGTCTACTTTTTGCCGAAGCATTTGGCGTAGTGATTCTGTTAAAGTTGACAAATTCGAGATCCACTTTGCCAAATATTTATCCCAAAATATACACGACCTCCTTTTACGTCAGTGGTTAAAAAAATCACCGTTATCGTCCACAGCCTTAGATAACACAGCCTTTATTCAGCAAATAGCTAACAAATGGCTCTTTTTTCACGGCAGATTGCGCTGATGGATGGGCTGCGGGTGCGTCGGAAATGACACCCATTCACGAGCGGCACTTTAATTCAGCATTATACCGATTTACAACCACTCAATCTATTACACGGTTCATTATTATGAGATAAAATTGATCACTTGCGGGTAGCAGGATCAAATCAGGCCAGTCATTGTTGAGAAGCTTTAACACTACGAAGTAGTTTTTTTTTTAACTATCCTATGTCCTCGATTGTTATCTTTGTTTGGCTGATTTCTAGAATTTATACATGTTATATATAGATGTATAATATTATGTATTTAGTGCGTATCGAGTATGTATTTACTTTATGTATTTGTATGTAGTTTATATATCTGTAAGTAGAGTTAATCATAACACAACTGTTTCTTGTAGTTTAGTTTGAATTCTGAAGAAATTAGTTTACACCGCCTGCCATGTATTCTTGTCTTTTATTATTTCTCTGTCCAAGGTTGTCTGGAAGAGATCGCTATTTAGCGGTAAGACCGCCTGTTGTATAGGTATAGTTAAAATGTACTGTTCCGTGTTTTGTTTTCCGGTGTCCAATAAAGAGTATTTGTATTGTATTGTATTGTAGATACGTATGGTATTTTTGATCTCGGAAACTTTGTCAATTACCGGGACATTTATATTATTTAGCTATACAGGTATTTATTTTATCTATCATATGGTGTATATAGAGATACTTTAAGACTAAACAGATAGGTTACACGATTTAAGGTATTCATAGCATCACACGAGACGGACTTGAAGACTTCAAAGGGTTCCCTGTGTATGCTGTAATCGGCTATTTATAAATGTCTTGTACTATCAGCCTAATCCCCGGACCCACAATAGAACGGTGTCACAGTAACATTGTTAATCAATTTGTTTGACACTTCTTACGACCTGAATCATAACGTCACTGTGAAACAGTTCTGTGATGGGTCAGGGTTACATTTCGCTGATAGTACGTGGACGGAGTCGCAGGCAACAGGTTGTTAAAAATAATTGTTTAGTAAGGTATGTTGGGGTAAGATCGGATCGGGTCAAGACCGGATAATTCAAATTACTACTAAACTAACAAAGGTTTTCGATTCCTGGCTACACACCTGCCTACGTTATCTTGTTGCGCCCCGCAGCCTGCAGCGCCAGGAATCGAAAACCTTTGTTAGTTTAGTAGTAATTTGAACTATCCGGTCTTGACCCGATCCGATCTTACCCCAACGTACCATATTACCAGGTGTCGCACTTTTGATGCCGATGACGCCATAATAACGAAATTTTACAAACAGGGTGTTCTGCTTTCATTTAGCATGTTTTTAGATATTAACTGGTACAAATAAAATAATAATGTCAAATAAAGAGCGGTAAAATTACTAGAGGTAGATACAGCTTAATCACAATCAAAATAAGAATCACGGCAACAACATTAGTTTTTTCACCATGTATTACTAAAAATGCCAAATTGAGTTAATTTTCTTTTATGAATGTCAATGCCAGTATAGTATTTATGACTATTAAATAATACTATTTTTTATCACAACATAGAAACAGTTTTTGAATGATAATATTACTCGATGTTTTTTGCTACTATCCATCTTGATGTCAGTATCGATGAACTCAGGAAGTTTAATAAGGGTTTATGAGGAACTTGTTCGGCGACACTCGAACCAGTCGAACAAGTCTTTCATTTGTAATCATCCTGTATGCAAATTGACGTTTACTATCAGTATTAACAGGTAAAGCGCAAATCGGATTAGGTTAACGAGGGTATAGCGTACATCAGATAGTTCATTATTATATTTATAATAAGTTAAGGGTTTTTGTTTCTGGATTTTCATATTGTATCACCTATTCTACAAGGATACATGTAAAATTTCAACAATTTAAGCTACTATTAAAATCAGAGCTTAAACTATTACCCCCTTACTAATAAACGTTGAGCAACGGTGGTATAGCTATACAATGTTTTGTCCTTATCTGAAAAATTCAAATGTCACAATGACAGATAAGGACAAAACATTGTATAGCTATACCACCGTTACTCAACTTTTATTAGTAAGGGGGTTATAATTTAACCTAGCCTCAACTTAACAATCGGGACTGGTGGGAGACTGCCCAAGATAGGGCTGCGTGGAAAGAAGGAAGGGAGGCCTTTGCCCAGCAGCGGGACATTCAAATTCAAATTCAAATTATTTATTTCAGACCAGGTCCATATATTTTTAGTAACATCTAGAAACTTAAAAGCTAAGTAATTACAAAATTTGTTTAATATTATATGTACTGACTGTCATGATTACTTGACGTACGTCAAAGTAGTCCTGACCAGTCCAATCCAATGCCACAAAATCGGGCAGCTAAATCTACCAGCAATCACCTTCAGAATGCCATTCTGACTACCCCTGACGCGACCCATCAGGGATGTAATTTTTTTACGCATTACCGCGTGGAAACCGTTCGTGTGCGTCTCGGCGAACATTTCCGAAGCACTGCACCGTTTTACATTTACATTATAGGCTCTTCGTAAATAAATAATAAGCATAACATTATATAAAATCGGCACCGTACTCCGCTGTAAACGGCTACCTTGTTTAGTTTAAGTTTTAGCTGTACAGAGGTGGTTTTAAGTATTTACTGGCTATTTGAGTTGCTTAGTAGCGATTAAACGTAGGTAAAGGCTCTAATCGCAGCATCCGCCGGTCGGGGCTTATCGCGAACTTCTCGCAAACAGCTTTGCTATTCTCGACGGCAAAGCTTTGTGTTTGATTACACTGGTTCCATAGCGAACCATTTGATTTAGAACCAAGACTTGTAGTAACAGTCTTAAAAATAATGGGTTGCATTGTTAATCCCGTAAAGTTGTAATATTATAGTAGATTGTTCAACAAGGGACTAAAACAAGCCATAATGACGAGAGATACTTAGATAAAGATAAAGACAAAGATAAAGATAAAGATAATTTATTTGTCAAACATGAGTAAGTTTACATAAAGGTCATAAATTTACAATAGTGTCCGTCATGTTTTGCCTTTCGGCGTACAAATTTAAATTAACAATAATAATGTAATAGAATAATAAATTAATTAAATGATCCTGTCTAACAAATGCATTAAACTAAACAATTACACTAAACGCTTAAAAACTATTATCATTTAAAAAGTCATTAATATTATAGTAACATTTTTCCACTAACAATTCTATCATCCTTTTCTTAAACACGTCAATAGTACAATTTCTAATTTCTAATGGTATCTTATTGTAGATTTTAGCCACGCGAGCGAGCGAGCGAGCGAGAGTGGCTATAGTTCGAGTGTCATTATGGTTGTTTAGTCTCGCGTTAAACACTCTACTTTTCACTTTGAATGCGAGGAAAAAAAACGACGTTCAGTGCCGGATTAGCCACGTAGCAAGAGTAGCAAATGCTACGGGCCCCGCGCATTGGGTGGCCCCGCGCACCCACGTGGAACCTCTAAAAAAGCGGCCTGTACACGTAGAGTTCGGACCGCGGGAAACGCCACGCGCCATTCCAATCTTCTTGCCGAACCGTACGTGTAAATGCAACTGTAGTAGAAAATAGTAAAAATTTACGGTTCGGAGCGAAGATTGGAATGGCGCGTGGCGTTTCCCGCGGTCGGATCTTTACGTGTTAAAGGCCGTTATTCTCCTGTTTTGGTACTTACATCAGTATGCGTGTACTCATATCCATCAGGGTTGACGATAGGATGAATAATCCAGTGGATATTCTCCAGCAGAATAACCTAAAACAAACCCCCACACAAAACAGGCGCATATCTAAGCTCGCCCAGTTACAGAAAAGAGCCCGCCACAACCTGTAACCTAAAGCAAACCGGGGTCTCTTATAGAATTTGCTACGGACCCCGAGCCTACTCAAAAGTACAATATTGATTATAAGAAAGTTTCTTACTAATTCGTTCCGCGGTTTTTTTCTTTTCTTTTGTTATTTTTTTGTACAGTGCCGCTTTAAATGCTTGCATATTTAGCCAACAGGTTCAAACTTGAAAACTATTTTAATACTAATTGCACCATGCATAATGAAATGAATTCATCCTTAATATAATTAAATAGATTCATATTCGTAATTATTATTCGTGTTTCACGAAATTAAATCGTTTTTTTAATATTTTTGCACGTTTGTCATTTTAGGTTATTTCCATAGCCTAAAAATGGTCCATACACAAACACTGCAAATGACAATAATTAGGCAATAATCCTCCATTCACAAACACTGTGATTGGCTGTTTAGGGGTTTCCAAAGTAAATTAAAACAAAATTACTTTAATCCCTAGAGATTAATAAGGAGCTTTAGTCCCGATGTGCAGAGACTAAAGTAATATTTTAAGAGCATGAGAAGTGAAAATTTATTTATTGAACTAGCAGTAAAGGTAAGGACAAGCGAAATATATATTAGTATGATTTCAAAGTTTAAGTATTTACTGTACCTCTCATTTTTCTAGTGGAGTTTTTTAAAACAGATCCCGAACCTAACCACCGTTTTCGAGTCCCTTTTAGAAAGGGGTTTGGGTAAAAGTGTTGTCATTTGTAAAAGTCATACATTTTCAAGGTGAGCGGCCATTAGTAAAAGTGGTAAATTATGATAGAATTATTCAAAATAAAAATATTTTGTTACGTAATGTAATACTCTTAAGTGCATCGGAGCCGAGATATTGAAGCAATTAGAGAATAATTAAAGAATTAGATATTTACTTCTAGTACCAAAAACTAAATACTTAAATCCTTAAAATCTCCGCCCCGATATTATATATATCAGTGTGTATTTAGAGCTCCTCTAAATAACTATGTAAAAATCATGTGTGGCCGCAAAAAAAAAGTCATTTTTTTTCATACAAACTTACCCAATGCCCTTTGATCAATTTCGTATCATACAGACAACTAAACAACTACAATACTAAAGATGTAATAGTACTACTAGATATACAATGCAATACAATGTTATATATATGTGTTACGTAACCCTTTTCCATTTTTGAAAAAACTATAACAAATCACTGTCTCAACTGACAGCGTCATTGAACTTTTTCACTAAATCACAAACCGGACGTAAGTGGAAATCGCTCAGGGTTGCCAGCTGTCGGTAATAACGTTACGTTTTTGTCATCTCGCTCGTCAGTTCGGACCCTACTCCAAAATTTCAAGTTGGAATTTAGAATAGCTATTTCTTTCACTCGAATAAGTCTCGAAGTAAGAGTGACGGGGATGACTGATCCGATGTTTCCGACTTAGTGTTGCGTAGTAGACGTTCCGGGCCAAACGCAATTCGTCTTCGTTACAGATTCCGTGCAACCTGCCAACATTCATCACGAGAAACGCTGCCCCATTATGCTGTGGCCATTCTGAAGAATGGTATTCCCTAAATGCTCCTAATATTGCCAGCGAAAATATATTTTAGGTTAAGGAAGATTCTGAAATTAAAGGAGAATCTGTTCATCTCGTCGGAAATTATTTGATTTGTTGCTCAAAAACGGTTACAAAGGGGTATTTTTTTTGCCTACGACCCGATTGTCGGGTACATTGTTCGTAGCAGATTTTCGCTACACAGCGGAAACATGCTGCTACAGGCTACAACGTAGCACTCGTAGCACTGCTGATACTAAATTTGCTTAGACACAAATTACGAAAAGTTTTCTCCCTCTACGCGCAAAAAGAGCTGGTATAAATATTATCACGACCAAAAATATTGTTATCCCAAACTGCCGTTTACAACGAAACAAATGACACTCTGACGTGACGTAATTTTGTAAAGAAAACCCGCCGTTCGCTTCCCGGAGCATAAAACAAAGACATAAGACACGCGCATTATACACAATGAGATCCCAGGATCACCTGCCTCATGGCCCCTAAACAATGCTTTACTGTACTCCTACATTTTGCAAACAGCATCACTTTATTAACGCCAAACGCTCACAAGTCCAGAAAAAGGAAATGATGTTGAATTCGTTATTATAACATTACACATGGGAGAATAAAAAGTATCGCTTCACTGAGTCTTTTCACGCCCTATAATAAGATTTACAAGAAGGTAGGTATTTTTTATGCCCTTATCTAGTCATAAACAATGGTATCGTATGTCTGTCCACCTGCGGATTACGATGATTAATTAGGGGACGTGACCTAAATGGCTCCATGATTAATAACCGAATCTTTCTCATATTATATTGTTTTTGTCATCTGTAGTGTCCTAATGAATTAAATCAAATGAAGAACTACCTCTAGTTTTAATGTAATTGTGTCTTTTTACGTATGTACCAACTTACCCTAAAATAAATAAATAAATATCAAGGGACGATCTCACACAAATTGACACCTAGTCCCAAACTAAGCTCTAGGCTTGTACTATGGGTACTAGACAACGATATAAATACTTACATAGAGAAATATATACTTAAATACAAAGAAAACATCCAAGACTCAGAAACAAATACTCGTGCTCATCACACAAGTATCTGCCCTTACTGGGAATTGAACCCAGGACCGCTAGCTTCATAGGCAGGGTCACTACCAATTAGGCTAGCGCGTCGTCCCCTTATGTTGATGTTTGTCGTATAAACGTTTTTCTATTCTGTTTTAAATATCGAATTGACAACAGAAACGTATTAAAACGTCTGTTAATTGTCTAATATAACTCATATAACCAAGATGGCTCAATGAAAAGTTTTGACAGCAGTATGCCGCCCGTATCCGCATGTTACGGCGGTTTTCCCGGAGGGTCCTTGAGGGGTATAATTGGATTAACCAAAGCTGACAATGGCGTCCCCTGCCACTTATTTCACCATCCTGACAATGACAGGTGATAGGTGAAATTTCAGTGTACATGGCGCAGCTGATTTAAATTCCACTGATGTGAAAGCTTGTTAACTTTGCCATGTATAGCGAATTGTCACCTGTCACCTATCATTGTCAAGATGGTGAAATAGGGGGCTGGACTGTCAGTTGTGTATGTCGAGAAATTTTCATCAATTTAACTAGTCCCGACTCAAGTTCACGTTTGTCCTAACACATCGTTTATCCGAATTTTCAGTTGCCCTAAACTGGATTTCAGCTGAGACAGGCAACTTTTTAAGTTTTCGAATTATATCTGCGGTTCGGTTAGGTTACGGTTGTATTATAACAACACTAAAAAGTTTTAAAATGTAAGCGGAAAGGGCTTTAATAAAAACGATAGTTCGGACAAACGATGCATTAGGACAAATGACGATTAGGGATTCCATAGGGGAACCCATCATACACTATGAAATTTTAACTACAATTTTACTTAGATTTCAAAATGGAAAATATTTCTAACAGAGGATAAATAAAATACTCGACATACAATAATTAGTTTTATGATTGCAGTCTTTAGATTGTAGTCTTGAGAATTCAAAGATCTTATGGGTCACAGATCCCACTTACCATCGGTTAGCCTGCTTGCTCTTTTGTCTTCTCAATGTCATAAAAAAGACAGATATTTCAGATCTAAATCTACGTAGATACTAATGACGTAAACCATTAAAGTGAATCGTTATTCCATGCAAACGATGAAATGAAACCTCGTAATTATTCTTTAGAAAAAATATTACAATGCCATCTTAACATTTTAAGAAAAATCTTGTACACAATGACATTCGTTCTCCCCTCGCTGTAGAATTCGTCGTTAAATCTGCATAGCTAAAGTAGCAGGGGAAAGTTGATTCCAAATTACCTAAACAAGCACCCGTAAAGCTGAATTAGGTATACCTAACTCTACTGCAGATAGTCGGACTAAATTGGCTAACTAAGCTAAGAGAACCGTGGCTCGTTGGAACGTTTTTACGCACCTTACTCAGCAACTAGAATACCTACTCAATTTGATGAATCATTTTGTCTTAAGATTAGGGAAACGCGACAGCTAACTAAGCCAGAAGATCTGGGTTAGCAGAAACATTTCCGTATATTTACTGCTCGAAATTAAAAAGATGCAAGTTTAATTATTTTGGTTCTAATATCTCGTTAAATATATATACCTACTGTATCTTCTAGTTTGTATAGAAGTACTAATATGTGTTTTATTTGTTTATCTAAACTCATATCATAAGTCCTCTATTATGCGTTCAAAACGCGTAGGCAATGACCAGCATTACCTGTGGTAGTAGGTGACAGCGATGACAGTTGTTAATTTTGGAAGATGTTCCAAATTTCGATATACCTTACAATATTCGATAACGTAATTTCAAAATTACGTTACAGCTGTCATCGCTGTCACCTACTACCACAGGAAAGGTAATGCTGGTCAATTTGCCTTTGAGCTTCTAAACCCATCTTAGAGTACTTATAATGTGTGTAGATAAAGTATTGTACGCGACTCTGCGTAATTAGCATAACGCAACCGTCACGTGAACTAGGTACTATTAGTCACTTATTATTTTCATATTATTATTGGTCCCCTTGTTTACGCATAATCACGATTGTCCGAATGTATGATTTCGCAGAATAATAATTTCGCATAATTATTATTCTACCTTTGACTTTTTTGAAAAGTTATAAAATAAACCTAACATAACTTACTCTATTTTACCATGATTATATTTTTAAAAATATTTTCCTACTCCTGTACTTTTATCTGTCATTTATATAGTCACGAACACTAATATAAGAATATAGATAATATGTCCGCAGAACATTCCGTAGAAAAGTCTATCTAGTCTTAACAGCACTTGTGCTTTTTTGAGCCAAAACGACATGCCTAGCTGCCAAAGCTTACACCTAGGTTAATTTGACCAATCAAAATACTTCACCAAATTAAACCACCAATCACAATACACATTGACTGTCAATCGGAACGTTAGGTTCTTTTTGGTATGTAAACTCTTTTACTAATTTAACTCTTTAAAAAAAACATTTTATTTGGTATCAACCAACCAGAACGCAGCTATATTAAAATCGACCAATCAGGTAAAAGAATTCATTTCTCAAATCATTAGGTGTTTTTTAGTCCCTATTTCACAAGTTAAATCGATTGTGCAACTTTTAAAAAAAATATGAAACCTGGCAAGTGCACATCAATTTAAAAACAAAGTTAACCATAGACACATATTTTATTGTTTTCGAATGTTTCTCGCTCGTTTGTTGTTCTGTGCTTCGTTCGTTCGTACTCTAACCTAGGTATATTAATTTTGTTAATTTAATTTTGCATTTTATTTGAAACCTAGTCGTAGAAAAAGTATTGTATGCAACGGTGTATAACTAAGTCAAAAAATACTGCGGCTCACATCGTAACCACACCACTCGTCTTTTTTGACCTCTCTTATACAACTGTTGCATAAACTACTATTTCCGTTTAACCTGGAGAAAAAATATGCAAAAACAAATTCGGCGTAACTATACATTCGGCGTAATAGAGGGAACCCATTATTACTGTGTCATATCATCATCATCATCATCATGATGTCAGCCGAAAGACGTCCTCTGCTGGACATAAGCCTCCCCCAAGGCTCTCCACTCAGACCGGTCTTGTGCTTTTCGCATCGACCGCGTTCCCGCGATCTTTACTAGTTCGTCACTCCATCTTTTTGGAGGCCTACCTACAGCTCGTCTCCCGGTCCGCGGACGCCACTCAAGAACCTTCTGACCCCATATGGTTACAATGTATTCTGTGCGTCAAATATTTGCCTATCCTCGCCATTTTCGTTGCTGAATCTCTAGGCTAGCTGGAATGAAGCTCGCCTTGGTACATTTTATGTCGAACAATTTTTTGTCCAACAAAGAGTTTACATACATTACCCGAGATTAATTCAAATTGGTGTTTATACCTGTGTCGAAATAAATAAACGCGAGTCCATCGATCAACTGCCGTGTCGGCCGCCAACCGCACCGATATTCACAGGGATTGCTCGGATGATTTATTGTCTCCAGGATTATGTATAGAATAGGCTTATATCGGATCTGAATTAAATCTTTCCCAGCCACAAATGATATCGGCAAAGTAATCTGTTTGCTAGCCGGATTGGTGGCGCGGCGATAATGTCCTTAGTAAATGAGGTTTTGATTCGTGATCACAGGAATTTGGCAGATCACCGGCTCCATTACTGTTTGATTTAGGCCATCTTGCTTGCATATCGTAGTGATGTTGAGTTAATAAGAGCTACCATAAAGTCAACAATATGGTCAGCATATAACCTAGTGAAATAGAAGCCAGAGAAGTAGAAGTACGAGAGTGACGGATGCTTTATCCCACAGAATAAAGACTAAAGGCATAGAAACCGTACTAAATAAGCAGAAAATACATTATGGTTCACTTCTTTTTACTTATGGTTTTCATAGTGAGTTGAAAAAAGATGAATCTATAGCTGTTCTTTCGTTATTCACCGTTTAGAATCTCAGCCCAGGGGGTCGATTTTTCTTTCTAGTGAAAATATTCTCAGCGATGACATTGAACTCACTATTTTAAAAAAAGTCGTAATTTTGAATGTGCCCTGTCTACCAACATGCAGCTAGCTAACCTGCCGTTTCTGTAATAGACAATCGTCTAGATGAGTCCCGTCCTACGCAGGTTTTTTAAAAATTACCGGCTTTTTTGTCATAAGCAATCCCTATGTATTAGTAGTCACTGGAGTTGATCGTAAAACGAAACTTATCTATCAATGTCATGTTATCGGTTATTAATCTATGGTTTGTTATTAAAACAGTCAGCTGTCAGTGGCAAGTAGTTATAAATAGTCACGGGTGATTTCGTTTACGACTGGATAGGGGCACTCGTATTTGATGTCATAGGTATGAGAATTTTAGTCACCAGTTAGTTTCAAAAATCCACCCCCCATTGCTACTTTCTACATATATTTATCGTGAACAGGCTGTTATTATTAGTAGGTTACTTTCATTTCCTTTGGATTATTTGCGACGATTTTAGTGAAGCGTTGTGTAATTAGAGTTTGATTTAGAAGTACACCTTATGCCGGCACCACACTTCGCTATTCGCTATCCGTTATTCGGCTTATGCGCCTACGTTCGACGAAGTGTGGAGGGTTTATTCGTCTATGTTTTCTTTATTCGCACACATAACGCTTAAGCGAGATAGCAAATATTTTAACAAATACGGCGCAGCCGCATAACGAATAGGGAATAGCGAAGTGTGGTGCCGGCATTAAAATAATACTTTAAACGTTTTATTATTGCACAAAGGGAAGCAATTTGAAGACACAAATTGGTATGTATTTTGATCGATTTAAATGCATTGGCCCCTAGTATGCTTATATTTAGGTAATACCAAGTGCCAATAAGTAAACCAGAACGTGAAAGACGTTCAAATTTATTCGAAATAATAATAAATTATAAATGTGCACTTATTTATACACGATCGTGAAGTTAAAATTAATTTTAAGAAGAAGGGGACTCTTACAAAAATTGCGCTAGACCCAAACTAATATCTACGCTGGTACTATAGGTACTAGACAACGATAAACAGAAAATAATTAAAAACACAATTAAAAGTAAGAATTTTATTATTATACAGGGTGTAAAAGGAGGAGTGGATCAAACGATACAGGTCAATAGAGGACGTCTAGACCTATAGCAATTTATACTAATTTCGGAGATACTGAAAAACTTAAGAAATAACACATGAAATTAATGATTTTTCGTGACATGGACATAAGGGAAAATTACAAAAATTCAGATTGAAATGATCAATATCTCCGAAATTATTATAAATTGCTGAACTTACATAGGGGTGAATTCGATAGGTCTAGACGTCCTCTATCGACCTGTTTCGTTTGATCCACTCCTCCTTTTACACTCTGTATAGCCTATAACAATCACACGATCTTGACGAATCATACGACATCCATTTATGGACACCCATATAGTCACTCAATTAAATTTTCTATAAAACTTTTCCGTTGTGACACGAAAATTAGCCATACAACTGTAGGGATACTTTTTGTAGCACAACGGAACTTTATTCGACTTCGTTGTTTGTATGGTTAACTGCGCTTATCTGTGGTCCAACTTTTTGGTCCTCACCCTTATTAAAATCGGTCCAATAGTTTAAGTGCTAGAGTGATCATCAGTGATCGGAATAGGTAGTGCAATTTCACGGGATTACGGTGCGTAAGCTTAGTATGGATATAACTTGTAATTCCGGATTTTCACTTTGATAAGTTATAAAGTTGCGTTTGGTTTAAAATAAATATCAGGGGACATTACGCAAATTGACCTAGCCCCACAGTAAGCTGAATTTTTTTATTAATTTATAATTTTGTCAATTATACTGCTTTTACAAAGTTCGTAGTGAGTAGGGACAAAATATGTAGTTAGACACTTTAATTTCGACAATCTTGCAAACAAAAAACCTTATGTAACCTTATATATACTTCAACTAATATCATGTCAAGAAAATATTTTGTGGAAAAATACGACTCCCGGAATCCCGGGTCTTATCCATATTATTTATAATGCTTGAGGTCATTCACCCGAAATTCCACTACCTATTCCGATCACTGGTGATCATCCGACCCCATATTAAACATACGTATATGCAATAGCTCTCACATACATAAAAAACCGGGCAAGAACATGTCGGACACAGATATAAGTAGGTAATATAGATATCTGATATAGATATCTGTGATGTCGAATCATCTCTGCTCACTGTTGAAATTAGGATTCTGACGCTGTTACTACAAACTCGCAATTCTAACGAAACCGACACTTTTCGAGTTCAATTTCCTTTATGTAGGTAAGTACCTACATAATTATTTAATAAGGGTTATCCTTATTAATATTAGGTTAAAAAAATACTTAAATTCTCGTTTCTTAATTATTCGCACTGCCAAAGAGTGGAACGCCGATCTCCCTGCGTCTGTATTCTCGGAATCATATTAACCGTGGTGTTTTCAAGGCAAGAGTGAATAGGAATTTTCTGGGTAAGCGTGTACCACCTTCGACCTTTTCGTCACTTAACATCAGGTGAGACTAAGGTATGCCGCTCCATATAACGAGCCATTTTAATTTTAGCTTGTGTTATTGTATTAATGTGATGAACCTTTGTTCATCACAGTTCGATCGATCAAGAATAGTAGTTTATGTGCCTGGTGCATAATAAGAGGCATTAAAGAACGAGTGTGTCAAAATAAGATCACACTAGTGTTTTAATGCCTAATTATGTATAGCCGCATACATAACTTTATCTACATGCATATCATAAGTTTTCTATAATATGTTCAGATATGGCCTGTATTTTTATTAAGTTAGTGTTACTGTTAACTTGTTTGTAGTACAAAAGCTTAAAAAATAATAAAAAACAAACTTTATCTATAATGTATATAGCTTGCATTTTCAAGTTAGTGGTACAGTATTACCGATACTTTAATGTTTAGGTACCGACACTTTAATGTCAACATTACGATGCACTATACTTTAATGTAAACATTAAGATGCAACCACAGATACAGATTTCTTAATATAGGCGATTTGTTTATCGCTTCTGAACATATTGTAGGGAAGTTATGATATGGATGTAGATAAAGGAACTTAATTTATTTTATTTTACTTTACATGACCAGTTAACAGAATAACCCTTCTTGTCTTCGGGTTATTACACCGTGTAACGCTACCAACTAAACTAACACAACTCCCGGCACGCGCTTACTATTCAGAACATGTATCGATCAAGGCTTAATTGAATCCGTCCACAAAACTTCCTCGGTAACGGGTCCCAACAACGTTACATTACGTTATAGGGTTCCCAACATGTAAACCCTTAAATGCATTTTTTTGTCGCTTACAAATTCTATTGTGCTTATAGGTAAACATTTTCGAGTTTTTGTTACGTAGGATGCATCCTACATCATGCATTAAATTTAAGAGGATTGTAAAGCTAAACAATTCCATACAAAATGCGAAAACGTCTTTCTCCCCTTAAACCTAGTCCGATTTTTACGATTTTTGTATATGTTGTAGATATCATGAAAAACTGTGCCTGTACGTTTTCCTTTGCACGAAAATATTTCTTAGAACGAAACAAATTGAAAAAACAAAAAACAGAAACGTACAGACCTAGTTCTTTATAATAACTACCACATATTCAAAAATCGTACGAATCGGACTCGATTTAGGGGGTGAGAAACGTTTTCGCCCGGAGCTAAATTTGTATGGATTTTTTTGACAGCTACGCGAGTTTAGCGGCGCTTCACAATCCTCTTAAGGGTTACACGTTGGCCATTTTGTATGGAAATCATGATAGGCATAGTTGGTTTGGGGTGATCCTGTCTACGCAACTTCCCGTCGTAGATTCGATACCCGGTAACGAAAAATATTTGCGTGAGAGGCGCGAATATTTATTTGCGAGATTTATTAATATTTGTTTATCTGGGGCTCTATTCTACTCGGTAACACCATATTGCTTTTGACATGTTACCGTGTTGTTAATGTTATAATAGCTCTTATTTACTTGGCAGTAATTGCGGTGAAAACAATACTACAGCATGTCAAAATTAAAGGTCTTCTCCGCAATGATGGTCTTGTCCGAAGCGCTAGTAGATTCACTCCATATTACCAACATGTGAAAGAGCCATGTGGCCAATTTACTGCATAAATATTTTGAATTCGAATTTGAGTCGATGTATTAAATAGATATAAAAATGCCCCCCACATTATTTTGTGGTTTAGTACCGTTTGGCCAAACGGTAGGTACTAAACCCATTTTGTTATTTCGCAAAATAAAGTTTTTTTTTTAAAACATGTATGTTCTCGAGACAACTTTTAAACTGTCTTTTAAAACATTTATAACCAGTTAACTTGATTTTAAACTGAAGCAAAAGTCGTTTTTTAAATTCGTCAGTTTGATAGAATTCAGTCTTTGTTGGACAAACTTAATAATAACTTCGCTGCTATAATCATAGCAGCGAAAGCAGATATCACAATAATCTCAATTGTAATATCATTTTAAAATCTCAATTAAATAGGCAAATTTTCAAGATTTTTTTACTACAGGTTATAATACATTTTCTTTACACTGTGTGATGTCAAACTTGCCGGAATAAAAACTCTTATTCTTAAACTTTAAATATGACTTGGAAAATTTAAAAAACTGCTAATTATTTATTAATTTCGTTATTAAGGTCTTAAAGCAAATTTAATCAGCTTTCTTTCACAGCAAACGATTAAAAATTGTAATAACTGCGGCCGTGGCATCGAAAATGGAGAACCAGGGCACCGCATTTCCAAAATTTTGAAAAGTTGAGGTATCACGTTTTTCGGTGCGACTTTTATTTAACATGATTTATCATATTTTCAACACTCCTGCTACTCTATTCAACATGGTAAAAACAATATCGCATGTGATCCGTTATTTCATTGTCAACGTTTTGATAGCTATTTTCTTGACAGTAATGGCGGCTGACGTCTTAACAATACCATAACAGGCAAACTACGATATCGTTTTTACCGCCTAGAATAGAGGCGCTGAGCTGAGCTATCCAGCCCTGTGAGGTAGTCCAGTACATCCCGGACACGCTGTATATTAACTCCCTTATTCATAAACGCACCTTAAACCTATTTTATTGTTAAAGTAATCCTTGTCCCTTTCTGTCAAATTCTAATGTCATAGTGACAGATAAGAACAGAGCATATTTCAAGCACACTTTAGCTGTTGAACTTTTATGTATAATAAATCTTTATTGCACAAAAAGTACACTTGGTCTACAAAAAGCCGTAAGACTGTACCAGTTAACCTTTGGGCAAAACAGTCGCAAATTCTCCGCAGCCCTTTAAGTGTAACTGAAAGTGTTAATTAATATGTCTATTCGTTCGCAGCTCGTGTTACAATCGCTACTGTGCCAAGATTCCAAAATACCACACAGAATGGACACTTATTGGAGTTGTTGGCGCGGAATATGCCGAAAGTTTGTTTTGGCGAGCCTTTCTAAAAACAAAAAGCGAATGTGCGATGTACCCGCAAAAGCATATTATACCCTATAGGGTTACAATAAGGTGTAATGTGCAATACGATTTTAATTAGACTAGCGTTTGTTTTTCTAAGTACGACAGGCCGGGTGGCGGTTGACACGGTTGGCTTGCACAGAATGCTTTGACAAATAAAATGCCGCTTCCAAAACAGTTTAATTAACTAGCTTCATTAACATTTCAATAGACATTCTCGAATTCATGAATAAATGCCTACACTATTAGCTGGATAATTGATTAAAAGATTCTCTCTATCACTTTGCCTTTGTGTTGGTTTTAGGGTTGGTACGGGCCGCCTTAAAAGTAGCTGAACAGTTTAATACCTTGTCACTTTAACGCCTTTGACAGGTTAATGCAGCAGTTCAACAATGAAGTTAAAGTGACATAGCACTAAAATGTGTAGGTACTTATGAGGCTGACCATGCCTAATGAGTAAGTTTGTAACGATTAGGTTAGGTAAATTCGAGTTCATGTCAACAGTGTGATTACTAATTACAAACCAAAGTCGAATAAAGACCTTGAAAAACTAGACTAAAACTAAATATTCCATACCATTTTCAACTCTCCACACAACATAGTTACGAGTATGTATACCTACTTAGTTTATGTAAGTTTAAGTATACCTTCACGCCTTTCTTCCCAAAGTGGGGTAGGCAGAGGCAGAGCTACAGAAGTACCGACAACTCTAAAAACTTGGTGTTAATTCTGTAACCACATTTTGCACAAACAAGCTAAGATATTTTTACCAGTGTAAGGAGTGGTTCAGTAATAAAGTAGCATTGTATTATCTGTTTTTTTTATTTTATTTAATGCTAATTATGAAGCAGTTTTTTTTTAGTACTCTGTAGATATGATACTATGAAATAAAAATACAATCATATTGAAATTTATGACATTCTTTAAGTTTTCTTAATATTTATTGCAGGTACTTTATAACTTTTTGAACAACACAATTTGACAATCTTCGCTTGGCGTTTTCTACCATGCCATAATTGAATTTCCATTTTCACAACTTGTTTCATGCTTTTAGGAATATCATCTTACGGATAAGTTATACCAATAAACTGGATTTAACTTTGGGTAGTAAGGAAGTCTCTCCAATCTAACCTCTGACAGAGGTTTTTCTATGGGAGACAAATTTCTATAAAAATGGTAAATACACCAATGTTGAAATTCCATGTAACTACCTCAAAGTAAAGTCAAAACAAAAAAGTTAACTATTGATCAAAAGACAATTTCAAAAGGTATTAAGTAGCCCATTTAACTTAAAGGAAAAACTATGTTTATGACAAACACCTCATAAATTCTCCAGAGGACGCTGTTCAAAAAGCTTTAGGTGAGATGTAATATAAAAGGCGAAAACTTGAAACCGCCCGTTCATTTTTAAGATTGTTATTTTTTATTTTATTGAATAGTATCTACAGATTACTATAAAAAATGCACTGCTTAAAATTACCACATAATAAAAAAAACATATTATGTACTGCTACTTTTTTTCCGGACCACTCTTTATATATCTCTCTCTTAATTCATCGATGCACAATCTTTCACTTTTCTCAATCGTCCAAGGATTATCTGGAAGAGATCCCTTAATGGGATAAGATAGCATTTTTACCTACATCTTTTATAAATTAATTGTATTTTTTTGGTTTTTCTTTTGTACAATAAAGTGTTTATATACATACATACATGAACTAATTTCAGAATTTTCTATCTATTCCAATAAATAATGTTGATAAAATCACTCATAACATAAACAATCCCCATTAATGTCTCCACACAAATATCTTCAACATACAACTAACGAGCGACGTCCGAGTAACAAAAGAGTTGTGGTTAAACTTCCCGCGACACAAATATAATAAAGCCAGGGACTCACTAGGGGAGAAACGTCCCGCGACGCGTGTCGGCGACATGTCAAGCGAAGTCGATGGACTTCACTTGACATATCTGGCGACATAGCGCGACAGGTTTCGACAGCGACGTCGAGTGACTTCGCGTACTTCGCCGAACATTATCTAGCGACATCGCGCGACAGGTGTCGGGTGCGCTACATCACGGCGACATGTGTCGCGCCATATTGCGGTACATATCGTGCACTGTTTTGCAAAGTGGCTCGACCTTCACCCAACATCGCTGGAGACACGTGTCGTCGGACATTCGTCCTCCAATGAACCCTTGGCTTTAAGCTGGCAGGCCGGAGTTCTGTTCTTCAACTTAGTTTGCTCGTACGTGGCTGCTAATCCCAGGAGGAGCCGTAGTTTATAGCCGCCTTATGGTATTATTCAGAAGACGGGAGCCGACCACACCCCGCTCTGTTGGTTTGTTAAGTTTGTACTCGTAAGACCAGGGGGGTTATTATGACATAGCTACGCAGTTTACGCTGAGAGAAAAGGACACAGCTATATAACCAGCTCTGTCCTTTACACTCACCGAAAAATCAACAGCATAGCTATGCTATAATACCTCCCTGTTCTTGCATTTACAGCTCAAAAATAATACTTCGTAAAGGAAATGGGGGCGGCGGTTAGTCTATAATCAATCGTAATAATACTAGTGCAGAGCCTCTATTCTACTGAAGAAGAAGAAGAAAGACATTTATTAATTAACCAAAAAACACACAAATATACAAATCATTGAAGTAAACGGTAAAGATAAAAGGGATAGCACGTAATGTGTGTCCTCGCGGCATTGAAACGGACTCTCAGACAAGAATATCATACGGTAAAAGTCACTTTCTTTTGTCATATGAGGTAAAATTTATCGCAGATACAACTGGCGATTGAAAAATCAGCCCTTAAAAGCATAGCATCACTGACACCCGTCACCTATCACGACCGTTATCGGACGAAACCGAAGCACTCGAGATAACAAGCAGACGCGACAAAGCGCCATCGGTTCTACATTTAACAGCGTTCCGAACAGGCGACTTTTAAGTTTACTGCTGCACCATTTCTGTTCATTTTCAGCAATATATTGTATTAAAAATATACTGTCTTACGGCCGTACTGAGGGAAATTTTAGAGATAGTTAACTCTTTCCTTTATCTAACTTGAGTATGAAAAATCGTCACTAAGAAACGGCTTAGTCGTCATTTACTCCCAAGACCTATGGTCCTCTTAACTTAGTATTGTAGATATCTTGAAGACAAAGTATTAATTCATACGTCATTCATTCGTTTTGGTTAAATCAAAATGTGCGGCTGTTAGTGCGGTATTAGAAAATTATAGGAGTTATTTATATGTTTTGTTAAACTGATGTTATCCTAAATTTAAAAACAGGGTGTATTTTTTACTCTAGACTTCTTGTCTGAAATTATCAACGGAATCGAGAAGTAAGCTTCATCGTCGACTATCGTTACTAGGTACGGTCACGGAAGTTAATTTGCAACCCATTTCAAAGAAAATCTGCTTGAAGATGTCATTGTCAATGGAGATGTCAAGTCATTTGTAATTGATAGGAAACTCAATCTTATTGCTGTAGAATGTCAGATTGACTTTGGAACTAAGGTGAGTCACAAATTAAATTCCTTGACTGTACCTCCTAGTGAGGTTGAGCCATTTGCTTTCTGTAATCGTACTTGTGGATAAATACACGGCTTATGCTCAAAAAATAACAGGTTTGTGTATGCTTTGAGAAAGGGCGCGAGATGGTTTCTAAAACAGCAGCTCTAGCGGCTGACAGTGGTTATCTTGATTCTGCTCTATGCTATGATGTTGCTATAAAAATAAGACATTCCTTAGAAAAAAAAGGTGTATTTTGGATACAAAAACGCTGCATTTTCTGATTAAACATGATTAGACATGTCGGCCACACTTCGTTAAACACGAAAGTTTAACTGTACCATAGCTTGTCATTAGCTTATCATTAGCTTGACATTAGCTTGACATAACAGTTTTATTGTTCTTGTTTAACATAAATATTATTTTGATGTAGACAATGAAATTGCACAAGCCAGATGTAAAAAACTAATCATCTTTTTTTTTATTGCTGATCTATTTGAAGGCCCCAAGTTGGGCGCCACCGTCAAAAGACGAAATTACGCTTAACAACAACGGAGGGACAAGAATGAAGTTTTGGTAATAATAATAGGAAAACACATATTTTAAGGTGAGGCTATTCAAGGTTTATTCAATATAGAGAAACACTTTCAATTAAACTAAATCAGATCGCTTATGCAACACATATATTATTCAATTGCTCACGATTTTTTTTAAATTATAAAATTATGGATTAAGAACTTTTTCAAACTGCAGTAAAATAATAAGGTATGTTAGGAGTAGTCCCGTAAACTTAAAAGGGAGGGAGATGTCAATATTGAAGATCTGGAGGAGTGAGAAGGACAGGTCGTGAGCTTCCGTGAGGGCGAGCAGCGCACGCGTCACGCTTCGTCCCGACTTGTCTGAAAAATAATTCAACACAGGGTGTTCATTTATTTATATATTTACTCGTGAAAAACCAAGGGCCGAACTGCCAATTATAGAACGACTTTAGTGTGAGATTTTGCGTTTAGTTGCGTTTAACTAAACGCAAAATATACTCGTAGTATTGATAAGGTCAAGGTACAAATTACCCAGACTATGAAAAAATAGTTTGAAGTTTTTTTTTTACGGTGAATGAGTCAATGAGTGTGATGATTTCTCATAAAAAAAAACATTTTCCGGCCTTATTTCGCTATTTTCGTTGACCGTTTTAAAGTTCAAAATAATAAAAATAAAAACTACAAATTCCCAGCAAGACAGTTCATTACATCACATAATACTTATAAGAACTTTTTATTAGTTATTTTTGCATAAAATATCTTTATTTTGTAAAATATGTTTTTTGCTTGGTTCTCTCTGTTTCTTTACTAGGCGCCAATTTTGGTAGTTTCTGTATGATTATTTGGTTGACTTGTAGACAGTGCCATCAGTTTACCATTTTCGTTTTTTTGTGCAATGAAATAAAACAAATTAAAAGTACTTTTCTTTATGAAATAATAGTTTGTTAGTTTATTTATCCTGTATATGAATAGAAGAACACCTTTATTTAAATTTTTGTACGCGTTAATTAACTCTATACAACGTCTTTAATACTCTGTATAAAAAAGTGTTACCTAAAATATGAAATGTAGCTATTTAGATTAAACATTTTGCGTGACAGGCTTAGCTTAAAATGGAAACGAACTCACTGCATTCTTTTTTTCCAGCGCACCAGATACATATAATGAAAGCTTTGACGTTTATTAAGCAACTTGAAAAAAAAAGCGATTAAAACTGATACAGACGGTTCTGGAAACTACTTGACAAAAATGAGAGAAACGCCATAAATGGAATTTTAAATTAATTCAAAAATTCAGACTACTAATGTCATAAAAATTGAATTGCACTCTGAATTCTACAATTTTTAGTTTTGTCAGGATTTTCATGGCGTGTTTTTAAAATGTTAACATTTATTCATACAGATATTCTGCTACATATCAATAAAAAAATCGTAAAATATAATAACAACGGCGACAGTACCTCGTTTAACCCAATAAGCACGGCCAACATTTTCAGAAAGGAACTAGAAGCACTTTAGAGCCCCCTGTATCTTTTTACAGTCGACAAAAAATCCTGATATTTAAATAAGAATGCAATAGCTTTTCAAACGCCCCTGGTTTGTAACTTCTCTCTCACTTGGTTTGCTCGACCACGAAAGACATTTTTGGACATATATTCCAGTATTTTTAAAAGCGGTGTCACCTCGCCTCACAGACTCAAGTCGAGGCTATGCCGTTACGTTACTGATTTGAAAAAATGTCGAACGATTCGAATGTAGACCACGCTGATCCGGCGCTAAGTTGATATACGAGTATGTATATGCGGTAACTTTTTCACTACGGTAAGGTTTTAACAGCAATACTCAGTTTGTTCTCGTAAAGTCTGGAAGCCAGCAGTTCCCTGAGGCGCCGCACTTCGTCGTGAACCTGGTCCCCGAACAGGCAGGGCGAGAATATCGGCAGCAGGCGGACGGCGGTGAACGCCGACTCGGCCATCACATACACAATCGAGCGCTGGAAGATTGTACAGGGTGTTTTCTTTATTTTAGGAACGGTGTTTAAATTGTGGTAAGGAATCTACAATATGCGCCACTTTAATAATTGCAGAGTCGTTTAAGGAATGAGTAGACATTATTGAAAGGGAAGATCTCTTGCAGGGTCTGGCTGGGTAGCTTGCTGTGTTGCGACCGTTTTCTTTCGGTGTAAGTGAGACAGTAGGTGAAAACACTATCAAAAAGGTATCTTAGTTGTTGAAGGATGAGTGGATAACAACACATACAAAAACGCAACTTCACTTATTGCAATGGCGCTATTTTTTTTTTAGTGAAATAACATATGACTAGTTTAGACGACAAAAGAATATTAAAGCCTCCAAGACTCTGACGAGTTGACAAAATAGACTCTTAAGAATACCATAAGGCTAGTTACTACCTAGTGTTTTCTGGTCAAAATAAATAAGTTTGCTTACCGTAACACCAATCATCATGAGGGAGGCTAGGTAAGAGAAACTTAGCACGGAGATAAACGACGAAATTAACGCCACTAAGAACTGCAATGAAATAAAACCAATTATTCATTTGAGAACATGACAAAGAACTAATTTAAATTTTGTGAAATTTCTTATAACTTACCTGCCATTTAATTGCTTCAATCAAAAGGTCATAAGCGCTAATAATAATGCAGTAGAGCTCCATAAGTTTTTTCATCTGACTATTCTGCGATTCCAAATTACAAGCCTTGGCGTACGGAAGCTTTTCTACTTTTGGAGCCGCTAGTCCGCTAGTAGTTTGGTAGTCGTTTAGTGATATCTTCATGTAAAAGTTAATCAAACGGAGCCGAGGGACTAGGAGGCTGAGGAGGTGTCCGTAGAAGTGAACCTCCATGATGTGAATCAAGCGCACCCCCAGTTGCGGCAGTGATATTTGCTCTTTGACTAATATTTCATAAGGAATAATTAACAGAGTCAGAACTATAGAAATACTCATTTGGATGAAATTCTTGATAGAAGCCGCCGTAACTTTAGGCCTGCAACCCACGACCTTATCAAACTTCTGTAGCTCGTTGAAATATAGCTGCAACCGCTTCCAAATAATCGTACTTATTAAAACGCACAATAAGAACTCCAATGCGTCTATCCCAACCACAATTTCATATGATGTGTTAATTTTGAAAACGTAAGGCAAAACCACTACCTGGCTGAAGAGAAAAATACTGTAAAATGACGCAAGG
Source organism: Acleris literana (assembly GCA_946894065.1). Taxonomy (NCBI): domain Eukaryota; kingdom Metazoa; phylum Arthropoda; class Insecta; order Lepidoptera; family Tortricidae; genus Acleris; species Acleris literana. The sequence goes on along the minus strand of OX335684.1, from coordinate 14,548,268 downwards.
GCTTTAAAAAACCGTTTTATTTTACCAAACACGGCGATCCGGTTCAGACCAATTAATAATTCGCCTATAATAAAACTTTTTGATAAAGGATCTACATAAATATCTTCTTCTTGGACTAAATTATTGAGAAACACTACTGAAGACGGCATGGCTGTTTCAACTGAGGCCAATACGAGTGGCTCGTCAATTATGTTAAAACTACAGAAACATCGTTTCATTTCCTAATAGCATCAGAGTCATTACTATGAGTGATTCCTGCGGAGTTGCCACAACATATTCGTGGCACTAGTAGACATTAAATTAATGAATCCATCCTCCATTTCACATTCCGATCCTTTTACAATACCGCCATTTTAAACAAATACTCCGCACGATTGAGCAGCTTCGTTACCAGAAGGGCTGGCCAATTTGCGTTCTGCAAAGGTTAAGTAACACTCAAAAATATAAAATTTCACCTTGTAATAATGAAAAGGATTCGAGTTAAACAATACGAGTAGCTTGTCACCTTAGCACAGACTTAAGTTAATGTTTTACATTTCATCAGATTTTGACACAAAATGCAACACCTTAGATGATACAATATTGTCAAAACTTATAGTTTCGTTCACAAAATATAAATAAAAACCTTTCGCCCCAACGAATAAACAACCAAGTACATTTGTTATAGAAGGATACCATTTAGATCCATTTGTTACCATCAACATTCCATATAGCCCGGCAGAAAATATTCAATTAATTACTGCAATAAACCTCCCCAATTTCCCAACGTAGTTTACGTTGTGATAAAATTACACGGGTAATAAACCAGACGCAGAGGCAACAAACGTGTCCTAACAGTAAATTTTACCAGTGGATTACACCAACGTAATGGTAGAGTGGCTTTTAGTGGCCGCACACTGACGTTTACCGTTTGACGGATTACGTAATAAACGCTGACCCTTATTCATAAGAAGCTGTTACGAGGATATTAATGTTACCGACCAAAGGAAACCATCCTGAAATTTTTTAACGACATCGTGTAACTGGCTCTTCATAGCACGTATTATTTTTGTTTGTTTTAAACTCATTTACTTCAGTTTTTCGTTCTAAAATGTATTTTAATATCATATGGTTAAAGTAAAATTTCTGATCAGAATAAATTACAGGAAGGATCAGTGTTCTTTATTTAAAAAATCAGAAAACCTTAATTTGTAAAAGTAAAACTCTTGTTACTGTAATTGAGTTTGATGTTTATAAATCTAAGTTTACACATATTTTTTTAATACAAGAACACGGCCCGAATTGGTCATTCAAATGTCTTCATAAAATTAAATAACAGCTTTGGCTCTAATTTTATCAATATTGATATTAAGATCATCTTTTTCATTGTTGATCTATTTGAAGGCCCCATGTTGGGCGCCAATGTCAAAATACGCAATTACGCTAAACAACAATGGATGAACAAGAATACAGTTTTGATAAGGATAATAGGAAAACACATAATAAGAAATCGAAGAAAAGATTAAGTAAATTATTTTAGTGTGACACAATACGAGGTTTATTCAATAGACAGAAACACCTTTAATTAAACTCGAGTAAGTTGTGTAGCCCACGTTACACACGAGTAAATATTAATTATTGCACACGAAGCAAAAAATATTTATAAAATTAAGGATTAAGAACTTTTTCAAACTGCAGTAAAATAATAAGGTATGTTAGGAGTAGTCCCATAAACTTGAAAGGAAGGGAGATGTCAATATTGAAGATCTGGAGGAGTGAGAAAGACAGGTCGCGAGCTTCCGTGAGGGCGAGCAGCGCACGCGCGACGCTTCGTCCCGACTTGTCTGAAAAATAATTCAACACAGGGTGTTCATTTAATTATATATTTACTTGTCCTAGGTCCGAACTGCTAATTATAGAACGTCTAAAGTGCGAGATTTAGCGTTTCACTTTAGAAAGTTTGTATAGATTAGGTCAAGATACAAATTACTTTAAGTTTTTTGTTTAACAATAATAATCAATTGATCAAATAAAAGTTAATTAAAAGTAATTTTCAACTCATGAAATAATAGTTAGCTAGTTAATTTATCCTGTATTTGAATACAAGAAGACATCATTGTTTAATTTAATTCGCGGTAGTTAAGTCTATAAAAGGATAGGACCCTAAAAAAGGTGTTACCTAAAATATGCTCACGCAATTATTATTTTTTTTTTTCAGTGCACCAGAAACAGATAATGAAAATAGCTTTTTGGCGTTTACTAAGCAACTTGGAAAAAGGGCAATTAAAACTGATAAAGACATTACAGACGGTTTTGGAAGCTACGGGACAAAATCGAGAGAACATATTTTCTTATCGTAGAAAAGCCAAATCTAGAATTTAAAGTTAGCTTAAAAATTCAGAATTCTAATGTCGTAGAAATTGAATTGCAATGTGAATTCTGCTATTTTTAATATTTTCAGGATTTTCGTGGCGTATTTTTAAACTTTTAACTATACATACAGATATTCTCCTACTTACTTATTAACAAAAGTCGTGTAACATAATAACAAAGAGGTAAGGTGGCAGTGCCCCGTTTAACCTAATAAGCTCGGTCACCATTTTTAGAAAGCAACTAGAAGTACTTTAGAGCCTCCTGTATCTTTTACAGTCAAACACATATTCCTGATATTTAAATAAGAATGCAATAGCTTTTCAAACGCCCCTGGTTTGTAACTTCTCTCTCAAATGGTTTGCTCGACCACGAAAGACATTTTTGGACATATATTCCAGTATTTTTAAAAGTTATCGCACATATATCAGCTAAGTACCGTAGCGGTGTCACCTCGCCTCACAGACTTAAGTCGAGGCTAGGCCGATAAACTGATTTGAAAAAATGTCGAACTATTCGAATGGAGACCACTCTGATGCACCGCTAAGTTGATATATCTATGCGCGGTAACATTCTCACTACGGTAAGGTTTTAAAAGCAATACTCAGTTTGTTCTCGTAAAGTCTGGAAGCCAGCAATTCCCTGAGGCGCCGCACTTCGTCGTGGACCTGGTCTCCGAACAGGCAGGGCGAGAATATCGGCAGCAAGCGGACGGCGGTGAACGCCGACTCGGCCATCACGTACACAAACCAGCGCTGGAAGATTGTACACGGTGTTTTCCTTATTTTAGAAACGGTGTTGAAATTATGGTAAGGAATCTACAATATCCGCAACTTTAGTAATTGAAGAGAAGTTTAAGTATAGGACTAGGCATTGTTAAGAGGTTAGATGTCGTACAGTCAACAGCATAAATAAGTGGTCATTTATGTACCTTGTCGCTTTCAATCGTTTCACAATTTTGTATGACATTTCAAACACGACGTTAAAGTGACAAGGTACATAAATGATCACTTATTTATGCTGTTGACTGTACGAGATCTCACCTCTCAACAATGGTCTGCCTGGGTAGCTTGCTGTGTTGCGACTGCTTTCTTTTGGTGTAAGTAAGACAGTAGGTGAAAATACTACCAAAAAGGTACCTTAGTTGTTGAAGGATCAATTCAAAATATTTATTCAGCAAATAGGCCACAGGCTCTTTTGCACGTCGGTAATATAGAGTGAATCTACCAGAATGGACAACAACACCTACTAAAAACTCAATTTCACTTATTGCAATGGCGTCATTTTTTTTTTAGGTAAATTACTTAGGTACCTATGACTAGTTAAGACGCCAAAAGAGTATTAAAGCCTCCAAAAATCTGACGAGTTGACAACATAGACTCGTAAAAATACGATTAGGCTACTTGTGTTTTCTGGTCACAATAAATAAGTTGACTTACCGTACCACGAATCACAATGAGGGAGGCTAGGTAAGAGAAACTTAGCACGGAGATAAACGACGAAATTAACGCCACTAAGAACTGCAATGAAATAAAACCAATAATTCATTTGAGAACATGACAAAGAATTATTTAAATTTTTGTGACAGTTCCTTTAACTACTTACCTGCCATTTAATCGCTTCAATCAAAAGGTCATAAGCGCTAATAATAATGCAGTAGAGCTCCATAAGTTTTTTTATCTGACAATTCTGCGATTCCAAATTACAAGCCTTGGCGTACGGAAGCTTTTCTACTTTTGGAGCCGCTACTTGTTGGTAGTCGTTAAGTGATATCTTCATGTAATAATTAATCAAACGGAGCCGAGGGACCAGGAGGCTGAGGAGGTGTCCGTAGAAGTGAACTTCCATGATGTGAATCAAGCGCACCCACAGTTGCGACAATGCTATTTCGTTCGTGACCAATATTTCATAAGGAATGCTTAACAGAATCAGAAAAATAGCAACGCTCATTTGGACGACATTCTTGATAGAAGCCGCTGTAACTTTAGGCCTGCAACCCACAGCCTTGTCAAACTTCTGTAGCTCGTTGAAATATAGCTGCAACCGCTTCCAAATAATTGTACTTATTAAAACGCACAACAAGTACTCCGATGCATCTATCCCAACCACAATCGCATAAGTAGTGTCAATATTGAAAATGTAAAACAAAATCAATACCTGGCTGAACAGAAAAAGACAGTACAAGGATGCAAAGGCTTTGAAAAACCGTTTTATTTTACCAAAAACGGCGATCCGGTTTAAACCAATCAATAGTTCGCCTATAATAAAAGTTTTGGACAAAGGATCTATATAAGAACTGTCTTCTTCTTGCACTAAATTGTTGCGAAGCACTGCTGGGGAAGGCATGGCTGCTTCAACTGAAGTCAGAAGTACGAGCAGCTCATCAATTATGTTTCATTATCAATTATCACTTCATTTCCTAATAGCATAAGAGCTATTAGTCTGAGTGATTCCTGCGGAGTTGTCACAACATATTCATGACTAGTAAATTAGATTAATGAACTCCATCCTCATTTTCACATGCCTATCCTTTTACCATACCGCCATTTTAAACAATCACTCCGCACGAGTACGACTGAGCTATGTACATTACCTTGTTACCACAAGTAGAATCAGGCTGATGGGCTAGGCTAGTCATTCCCACGAAACCACGCACATGATATTCATTAAAATGATCCAAACAATATACACGGCAATAACGCATTCGAAACGACGCTATTACTCTCCCGTCCCGTACATCTGATATAAATCCAGGCAGTAAAAATATTCGCGAGCCTCTCTGACACCACCCTCCGCACAATTCGCATCTAATCTCTTTAGGGCAGACTTTACGAAATAAAACATAAACCGGCATCAAAGGAGACATAAAACTTTCAAGAAAATTTAATTGTGCCATTTATTTAAGTTCTCCTCCGTTTTTTTCGCAAATTAAACGTTATCATCCTAAAACACTAGGGTAAGAAATACGACAAACACAATTTGTTTAGCGAAGATTAAGAAAAAGAGCAGTTAGCATTTCAGCAAAGCCAACCCTCGCCAAAATATCAGCATCTCTGTGTGAAATTAGATGTTGATCTGTTCTGACGTCACACAATCAAGAATTCTATTTATCTTCGACAACAGCGACAAAGATCGTAATTTCGTACATAATGCGATTTAAATCCCGTTTTCGGAGGTAGGTAAGTTTTCTCATTTGTCTGAGTGCTGAGATTCCCTTCCAATTTTTATTTAAAGGACTGCTATTTATTATGCGGCTTTCGCTTCATATTTCGGGTGTAAGTTGACTGGGGAAAAATGTCGGTGGTTGCGTTGTTTGCCGTGTCGCGGGAAGAGTGTATCCTTTAGCACTCGACGCTTTGAACTTCGCTTCAAATTAACCGCGGAAAAGTTATAAAACGCCTTTGTTCGCTGGCCGGGGGCGCCGCCGCGAGTGTTGTTGTCACACCGCTTCGGGGAAATAAGTTTACTTTAAACCGAAAACCTTTTTAGACGTACATGTAACCTTGCCAGTGTTGTTAATGTTCGTATTTTTTGCTGACAGATTTAAAAAGACTCAACACATTTGTGTTAAAATTAACATATTTAAACTACTATACGTCACTGCTTCATTTACTTTGGCAGATTCCTTAATTAGTTTCATTATTTTATGATTGGCTGGACCAATAACGACGCGTTTTTTTGGGATGCGTCTTCACTAGGTTATATCAAAATCGGGGGGCAGTGTAAGAAATATACATTCCTACATACATACATACAAAGCTTCACGCCTTCATTCCCAAAGTGGGGTAGGCAGAATTACAGAATTACCAACAACTCTAAAAACTTGTTGTTAACTGTGTAATTACAAATTCAACAAATAATGTAGGACTTTATTTACATCCAAATAAGTACAGAATTCAATATCAATACAATTAAAAATTAACTAAACGTATTAAAATTAAAATTAAACTAAGCTACTCAAATATTAAAGATCACCACTATAAAAAGAACACCCCCTCTGGCAGGTCCGCTCGCGGCATGGTCCCCATGACACTGGCTGCATTACCTCTCTGGATAGCTAGCCCAATCCTTTGGGAGAGGTAAGCACCAGCTCTAGGATCTCCGGAGGATTCTATGAGGCGGGAGGACAGGGCCTTAATAAAGCTTTTCATATCAGCTGACCAAGTTCCATGGTTTCCACTGCAAGAGCCACAAATTCGTAATTATTTAATAATGATGAATATTTGCGGCGCTTGAGTGTTTGGGCCTGATCAGCTGCTGCACCGGCCCGATTACGGGTTGACTGGACGTGGGAAAGGACGAGTGTGTCAACGCACGTCGCGTCCCACACCAGTGCCCTACCCAGTTTCCACGGCACCAATGTAGCTCCGTCTGGTCGCTTGCCATCGTCTATGTAGGTATATTGTTTGGATCATTTTAAGAAATCTCAGCTTTGAAAATAGGGATCGCCATTACAACAGGGTTATTTATGTATTTAATATTTATGGAAAATACATAAGCTCACGTAACAAATACACAAACAGTACTCGAACAAAACTCTGGATAGAATCAAAACTGTATATTGCAAGCTATTATTGCGGTCAAGAAAAATACAGTTATTTTTCTGCTTACCAATGCATTTTCCCGGCACGGCATCAATGTGCGCATTTCAAATTGAAACTCCCGAGTGGATCACGCATTGTTGCGAGCACTCCACAGATGAAGCGGAAACTGCCTTTACCGCATGCGGAATGAAGGGAGGCGGTGGATAAAAAGCCATTTTGTGAGAATTTAAATAAATAAAAATTAATTAAGGCTACAAGTTTTTTTTTAAATCCCGACGATAAAAGAGGGGTGTTATAAAATAAATGTGTATATCCGTGTGTCTGTATATAGTTATGTGTATTTGTGTATCTGTGTATGTATGTGTCTTTTTGTAGCGTTGTAGCTCCCAAATGGATGGACCGATTTGGATGCGGTTGTATTTTAAAGGACGCTACTTTAATTAGGATAGTATTTAGCTAAGTGTCATGCAAATCGGTTGGGCCGTTTAGTAGACATCTGTTTGCAGAATGCGGCGCAGCGGCGAGTTTAAGTAGTCCAGTCAGAGCGTACAAAACACATTTTAGCGCGTGCATTCTCAATTAGGCAGCCTTATATGTTCGATCTTATCGACAGAAGCCCTGCTGCCTAACTGAGAATGCACGAGCTAAAATGTGTTTTGTACGCTCTGACGGGACTACACTCGTCGCTTCGCCGCGTTCACTCGTTCACTCGTTCGACCGACCGAACGCCGTTTTTAAGATGGGGGTTTTTTATAACTCTTTAATAACGCTTTTCTTCTGTAAAATAAGAATCAATTGTCCATAATTTTACCCCCCTAAGCCAATAGGCCGTATCTCAGATAAAACTCCTTCTGCAATATTAACCTCATTACTATCGTAATAGAACTGAAATTGCTTTGATTATTGAATTCGGGATACTGCTTGAGGCTTGGGGATGGCTGCTTGTCATGAGGGCAGAATTGGTCCTTAGCCATTACTGATAAATAGATAAATATATCCTCGTAAGGCCCACGTCAAATTTCGTTAGTTCGAAAAAGAATCTTATGTCAGTCAACTAAAGTCAAAAGTCACTTTGACAGATGTCCTAAATTTAGGACATCGGGCCTTACGAGGTTAAAGATAAAACGATAATTTGCGTACTACAAATCACACATACAATTGACGAAAAAAAAGTACAGTGACATTAACATTACACACAAATTGCCAAAAGAATGTGTGCGCTGCAGCAGGGCAAAAGGGTAATAATATTTTGCAAAGGCTTAGCGTATAACTTTGCTCATCATGAGCAAAACACTGGTATTCTGCCACAACTCCGAGGAACGACACAGCAACAACAAGCAAAACATTATCAAAAAAAAAGAACAAGAAGATAGTTAATTATGTTTATACATACTGCCATGCGTTTGGGTGCTTGTGCGTGGATTTAGGTGTGTTATGTGTGTGTGCGAGCGTGCGTGTGTATGTTACTTCGCAAAACTGTGTGTGTATATACTTACATAATTATGTCTGGCGAATGTGATAAGCCGTGAAGAGCATTAAACAGCAAAATCCGATACCAAGTAACCGCTAAGTAGGTATACCAATGGTTTGTTACTGGCTCCTAATAGTAGGAGATCCGAATAGGAGACGATTTGCACCAGGTCGATAAAAAGTATTTTATACCAAATTGAATATGCTAATTAATATATGGCGAATAGGTAGGCTGAAAAATTTCAGTCCAGTACATAATTAATAAAAAAATAAAAACTAACTTTGTTTAAAAAAAATGCAATAGCTTGTTTAATAGACGAATTACATACCAATCGAAAGTATGAAGCCTATAGAATATGCAAACGTTAGGTTGACTATTTTTTTCCCGTCAAACTATTGGGTAGGCAGGTATAAACAGGTAAGTCGGTAACTATTAATAATTTGCACCACTCCGAAGTACTGGACTGAAAATTTTCAGCATACCTATTCGCCACATATTATTTAGCGTATTAAATTTGATATAAAATACTTTCCATCGAATAAACAGCCCGGTGCAAATCGTTTCCTTTTCGGATCTTAGACCATAATAGTGGCTGAGTTAAGAACCCCAAAAATACTCATTGCATCACAACTTAGCTTAGATAGGCTAGATATTGTAGATGGGTCTATATTGACTGACATAATTATTTTTAGTCATAATGTGCTTTAGGTCATAATCATCGCAAGTCATAACGTGTTTTTTGAAAGAAACTGTTACTTTTTCATGATTTTTATAAATCAAACCTAATCTAACCTAGCCTTGTCTACACGTTAGATATTTCAGAACTTCTGAAAAGTTTACAGTTTCAGCGATGTAAAAAATTATGACTATCAAAAATTATGTCAACAATTACATTATGACTAATAAAATTATGGGAAACAAAGGGCTCCCTTTGTGGATACATTCACAACAACGGAACGATTCGGTACTAACCGCAATACAGTGCCAACAAGCAATATCATTGTAACACCGTCATCTTTACACGTTTGGCGCCAAGAATTTAACGTTGGAATAATTTAGTAAAGGAACTAGGATGACTGGCGCAGGAGACGCCGAAGGGTTGCGAGAAATGCTGTATCATTCTGTTAACATTAATATTATGAATGTCTTCATTTATGGAATTTAGATTTACATCCGATGAATTAAATGCAACATTATTAGACGATTTTTATCCACCTGCCTATAAATAAGTGTAATGTTTTTCAAACTTGTACCTACATGTATATTAACACTTAGCGCAAGAAAGCGCTTACTTTATGTCCCCCCTCTAACCTATACACATTCATCATTGAAATATTTGACATAACCGAAAACCAAACCTAGGACTGCTACCTTTATAGGCAAGGTCGTTACCCACTAGGGAATGCAAATTAACCGGTTATTAACCGTTTTTGTATCAAAATAATCGGTTAAAACCGGTTACAACCGTTTATTAGCATTTCCTATTACCAACTAGGCTACCCGCGTCTTCAATAATGTACGAGTATGTAATGTATGTTAGTAAAATCTACTACAAAGAGATGTATCCACTTTTTCCCCTTATTGCATTGTAATAAGGCTCAAAAGTGGATACACCTCTTTGTAATCGACTGTACCAGCTGGGTTTGTTTCTGATTCTTTCTTACCTCATACACTTAATGGCTTGCCAGATAAAGAAATGTGAGGTATCACTGGAATGGTCTTTTTCAAACGACGGTCATGAGCCATAACTATTTATCAAAACTAGAATTTCAACTGGATTAAGACCGAGATTACCTTTCGGTGTAATATTGATGCTGTTAATTTTTATGGGGTAGAGAAGGCAAACGAGCACACAGGCCACCTGCGCCTCTACTCTAGGCGGTAAAAACGATATCGTAGTTTGCCTGAGGGCCCTGCAAAGATGCACTACGCTAACTAACGTTTCTATTCGATTCGTTTTTAAACCAATCGCGTCACTGGGAGATGACGTGATACGAAAAGTCACGTGGTCTACCAGTGACGCGATTGGTTTAAAAATGAATCGAATAGAAACGTTAGTTAGCGTAGTGCATCTTTGCAGGGCCCTCTGTTATGGTATTGTTATGACGTCAGCCACCATTACTGTCAAGACAATAAGAGCTATCAAAACGTTGACAATACGATAACAGATCAAATACGATATTATTTTTACCGTGTTGAATAGAGGCTCTGATGGTAAGCAGGATCTGAGACCCATAGACATTTGCATTCTCAAGACTGCAATCTAAAGATGGCAATCCCAAGACTGTCAATGCTTTGCCAACCCTAAGTATAAGATGGAATGCCTAAACGCATTTTTTTTTACCGGTTGTCTTATACTTACACCGGAATACAACAAGGTGAACACTGCTGCTTGGCGTCAGATTAAAGGATAAGGTGATGGTAGAGATCCGGATGCACACAATAAGGCGCTACCACCGCTAAATGCTGCTGAGATCCATATACAAATTAAACAAAGACAGTCACATTTTTGTTTTAGGTACTGTTGTATGTAAGTAGGAAGAGCGAGCCCTTTGTTTCTCATAATTTTATTGGTCATAATGTGATTGTTGACATAATTTTTGATAGTCATAATTTTTTATATCGCTGAAACTGTAAACTTTTTAGAAGTTCTGAAATATCTAACGTGTAGACAAGGCTAGGTTAGGTTAGGTTTGATTTATAAAAATTCTGAAAAGTAACAGGTTCTTTAAAAAAACACATTATGACTTGCGATGATTATGACCATTATGCACATTATGACGAAAAATAATTATGTCAGTCAATATAGACCCAGGAAGAGCGCAATAGACGATTGCTAACACATGTCATAACAACTATCTAAACCAAACTAAACTCATGTTCAGTTCAAACCGCTTTGTCCGCGCTGTAATCAATCACGTTCCCGCGAACAGCGGCCGCTGGAGCGTCCATTACCGCCCCTTTGTCTCGCGATACCGCTGACAGCTGCAAGTATCGACAGGTTTATTGTATTCCACACAAGCAATTTGTACATGTTTCCACATTTTATAACTGTTTACTAAAGTGCTCTTACTAGATGCACAGCTAGATATTACACTTTAAGTCTACGGTTGTGGCATGACTCTGGCTCGATGTGGATAAATGTGGATAACACATCCTTCTCTTTCTGACAAATATGTAACTGAAAGAGTGACGGGTGTTTTTTTATATTTATCCACAGGGGTAAACGCGATCATTTGTTTTTTTTACCGAACAACCTTTCTAAACTTACTGTTGTTTAGTTCTAGCAAACAGCTTTTTCGCGGCGTAATCAATCTAGTTTCCTCAAATAGTGGCCACAGGCGCTTCTAACTATAACCGCCCCAACATCCATCCCCTTCTGATAAGTATGTAAGGGCAAAAGTGACATATACTTTATCCACAGGGGTAAACGCGATCATGTTACTTTTTTACCAACCAACGTACTAAAACCTACCGATGTTCAAACCGCTTTGTCCGCAGTGTAATCAATCACGTTCCCACGAACAGTGGCCGCTGGAGCGTCCATTACCGCCCCTTTGTCTCGCGATACCGCTGACAGTTGCAAGTATCTACAGGTTTATTGTATTCCACACAAGCAATTTGTACGTGTTTACACATTTTATAGCTGTTTACTAAAGTACTCTAACTAGATGCACAGCTAGACATTACACTTTAAGTCAACAGTTGGCTTGACTCTGGCTCGATGTGGATCTGTCCCTTTCTGACAATAAATGTAAGTGCGAGAGTGACAGATATCTTATCTTTATTTATCCACACTTCCACAGAGGTAAACGCGATCATGTGTCTTTTTGTACAACCGTTCCAAACTTACCGATGTTTAGTTCAAATCGCTTTGTCCGCGGCGTAATCAATCACGTTCCCTCGAACAGTGGCCGCTGGAGCCTCCATTACCGCCCCTTTGTCTCGCGATACCGCTGACAGCTGCAAGTATAGACAGGTTTATTGTACTCCACACAAGCAATTTGTACGTGTTTCCACATTTTAGAGCTGTTTACAAAAGTACTCTTACTAGATGCACAGCTAGATATTACACTTTAAGTCAACAGTTTGCTTGACTCTGACTCGATCACACATCCGTCCCTTTCTGACAATCAATGTAATTGGGCGTTTTCCAAAAAAAGTGTACATGAACTTTTTTCCAGAATTCGTTTTTATTTGGTGTTTCTTACTCAGAATCGTTGATACTATCGATCCTCATACAAGAAAAAAAGTGTCTCAGAATTTACTATGAAATTTTTATCTTCCACTGCGTCACGACCATATAAATAAAAAAATACTGCATACAAAAATGTGACGATCTGGAATGGAATATTTGGGACACTTTTTTTCTATGAGAATCGATAGGTTCAACGATTCTGAGTAAGAAAAACAAAAAAAAACGAATTCTGGAAAACATAATTCATGTACACTTTTTTTGGAAAACGTCCAATTGCGAGAGTGACAGATATCTTATCTTTATTTATCCACACTACCACAGAGGTAAACGCGATCATGTGTCTCTTTGTACAACCGTTCCAAACTTACCGATGTTTAGTTCAAACCTCTTTGTCCGCGGCGTAATCAATCTAGTTTCCTCGAACAGAGGGCCCTGCCAAGATGCACCACGCTAACTAGTGTTTCTATTCGATTTAAACCAATCGCGTCACTGGTAGACCATTTGACTTTTCGTATCACGTTGTCTACCAGTGACGTGATTGGTTTAAAAATGAATCGTATAGAAACGTTAATAGTTAGCGTTGTGCATCTTGGCAGGGCGCTCTGTGCCACTGACGCTTCCATTACCGCCCCTTTGTCTCGCGATACCCCTGATATCGACGAAAGCCGGGTGGAGTACTGCAGGTTTATTGTATTACAAGCACTAAGTAAAAGGAGAAGCAATTCGTACGTGTTTTCACATTGTGTAGTAGTTTACTAAGGCCCGTATTAATAAACTGATCTCGACTTTAATGCCAGTCTCAAGATGCGTCAAAAATCACAGTTTTCTACGGCTTGACGTTTACTTTGACGTATCTTGTGACGGGCATCTCAGTCAAGATGAGTTTATTAATACCAATAGAGTTCACCAACAATTAAATGGATGATTAGCGGTTTAACGGGTGTCAAATGTATTGATTAACAGCTGATTAAGACTTAACCGTCCGTTTAATTGTTGGTGAACTCGGCCCTAAGTGACGTACCTATTAATAAAGTCTTGGCTGAGATGCCCGTCACAAGAAACGTCTAAGTAAACATCAAACCATAGACAACTGTCTGTTTTAACGCATCTTGAGACGAGCATTATAGTCGATATCAGTTTATGTCACGAATGCGGGTTGGCCATACGTTTGTGTGTGTAGATGGACGTGCACGTTGTCTCTGAGTGCGTAGCCGTCATGGCTAAGTGACGCCGTAGTGTACGTGTCTATACGTACATACTTACAACTACAAATATGACACACCCGCTTTCGTGAAATAAAACAACTGGACCTCTATTCAACACGGTAAAAACCATATCGTCTTTGACCTGTTATCGTATTGTCAACGTTTTGATAGCTCTTATACAATAAGGCACTGGTCCCACCGCCGACGATGAGCGAGAAGTGATTAGAGCTAGAAACTAGAAACGAGTTGGCGAGCAGCGTGAGTGAGTGTATTAGTTAGTGGAGGGAGAGTTCTCACCGGCAGTGCGAACAGACAGCGAGTGACGAGAGTCCTCGCCGTCAGTGTGAACAGCCAGCGATGAACTATAAATATATCCGTCTCTTTTACCGACACGGGATCTATATCTTTTGTTCGTTTCTTAAGCGAGAAAATAGTCGATAGCTATTCGCTTCCTCGCCCTTGGTGGGACTAGTGCCTAACAGGTCAAAGACGATACGGTTTTTACCATCTTGAATAAAGGCCCTGTAACTAGACTAAAGCTTTAAGTGGAGTTCACGGCTGTCGCTCGCTAACTTGGCTTTTGTTTAGCCCATCGGGAGATTCCGCCAGGAATTGAACAAATCATTTTGAGATTTGAACAGTTTTTGTTCAAATATATTTATTCAGTATACATAGTATCCGCAGCGCGCTTAGGACCAAGTCTTAGTGAATTTCTACACTACGACTTGATACTATAACAGACTATTTGTAAGCCAATAAGTATTTGTAAAAGAGACCAACGTACAAACGTATTCTTTATCTACCAAAATGGGCCAAAACGGGTGACTGTGCGAATAGTTTTACACACCCGCTAAGCCGTTTTCTTTGCTTTTCAGTGAAAGCGGTTCGTTTTGGTAAATTTTCTATTAAAAGCAGTAAAAATACAAAGAAAAAAGTTGGTCTAAAATATATTCAAACGAAGAAAAAATAACTTGTACCCTTTCGAAAAATCTCATCCCTTGCTTCATTTAATGAATGAATGAAAGATCTTTTTATCTTTATGACCTTCTCTCCTAAAAATAGGAATGCCCAAGTGGTCCTTTATATAAAAAACCGGCCAAGTGCAAGTTCGACTCGCATGGAGAGGGTTCCGTCTCCACACCATAATGCTGTCTGTTAGTCTGTCTGTCTATCTGTCCATCTGTCACAGCACATTTGCTTGGCACGTAAATAAATTGGTTTTCCTGTAATCTATAGAAGAAAAATTATTTTTCATATTTTTTTCCAAAATTTTAAGTAGCCCCCTTGTTTAAAATTCATTTATTTACGTTACGCATCCGTATTTGAGTCACCGACTTACATTTTGTGTACCAAATTTCAACTCGATCGGTCCAGTAGTTTTGGAGCAAATCGGCTGTGACAGACGGACTGACAGACAGACGCACGAGTGATCCTATAAGGGTTCCTTTTTTCCTTTTGAGGTACGGAACGCTAAAAAGTTATATATAAAGGCATTATAGCAAATAGAAATAAAAGCGGTGAAAATAAATATTATTGTCAAACAGAAGGACACTTGACGCCGCTCCGGTCGACCGAGGGCGGCGCTTGTTTACCTCCAATTTCAATAAAGTGGTTGCGATATTTGTTGCTACAAAAGAATTATGAATACCTACCTACTTACAGTATACTTGTGTTATGAGCGCGAGTAATTTTGTTTCTGAGACTTGGATGTTTTCTATCTATTTAAGTATTTACAGGTCGATTCACAAGAGCTGGCACTGGCACGAATGGATTGAATGAGTGAACGAAAGTATAGTGTGGAAAATAATAACATGACGGCGCGTGTGGTTTGAGAGCGAGTAGACATAATGTTTAGTTATGTTATGGTCCTGCTCACTCTGACGTAACTCGGGCAGTGGGCCTCTACTTTCATAGTTCGAACGTTACGCTTACTCCGTCACTTTCCGTCGACTTCAGTACGATGGGCGAGTGAAAGGAACGGAGTATCCATTAGCACTACTGTGGTGTTGGGAGTAGGATCCCGGACGTGCCTCGCCATGTTTGACACTCTTGTTCTAGACTTCGCTGGTAAAACTGGGTCGTGAAACATGGTACGCCGCGAGCGTGATAGTTTTGCATTTGGCCTTGGCACCCCGTGCCCCTGGAACGTCGTCAGGCGGATTTCTTATTAAATGACTGTATTTTGATAATTAAACAAGAAATATGTGAAACATCTAGAAAAGGCTTTTGGTTCTCCTTGCCCGACTATACTCGCCTACACCTAAATTCGACCATCGTGACGCTCCCTTTACCCAAAGATGAGGAGGAGCTTACAAACATGTTTTTGGTTTGAAATTCGAACTCTTCGAACGGCACTCACACAGTGACAGGTGACATTACTTTTGTTCGTTCAATTTATGCCAGCTTTATTGAATGTACGGTCACGAGCGTTAATTTGGGACCCATTTCAAGAAAAATATGCTTGAAGTCGCCAATGTCATTAGAGCTGTCAAGTCATTTGTAACTTTTAGGAAACTCAACCTTATTGTTGTAGAATGTCGGATTGACTTTGGACCTAAGGTGGGTCCCAAATTTCATCACGTGACTGTACCTGTATTTTTCTGTATAAGTAAGTTTATTGTTGCCTAAAATCCATTATACTATCGCGATCCTGAATTTGTGACCCATTTCAAGAAAAATAGGCTTGAAGTCGTCAATGTCATTAGAGATGTCAAATCATTTGTAACTTATAGGAGACTCAACCTTATTGTTGTAGAATGTCAGAATGACTTTGGACCTAAGGTGGGTCCCAAACTTAAAGTTCGTGACAGTACAAGCCTAAAGCTTACACTAGGTCAATTTTGTAACGACTGTAAACACGTGTATAGTAACATTTGTAACAAGGGCTAGATTCTAGGCGTTAAAAAACATATGGCTTTCGAACGGTATTGTTTACAATACCGGTATTGTCGATAACACCGGACGCCATCACTGGCAAGTAAATAAGAGATATCAAAATGTTGACAATACGATAACAGATCAAAGACGATATACTAAAACTATAAAACCGCGTAATAAAATGAAACATTTACCTCGACGTTTCGACTGTGTTACCACAGCCGTGGTCACGAGAAGACTGAAGTAGTGGGTGTTCGTCTGCTTGCCGTGCGAGTTTTTCAACCTACCCGCACTTGATCTTGTTTTTTATTCAGAATGTCATCATACCGACACACAACACTCACAACATCTGACGATTTATCCGAAGATACACTTTCCCGCTTACACTATTTTATTACGCGATTAAGTCCCGTTTTATAGTTTTAGTATGAGTGAAAATCGTGTTAGTTTAAGGCAAAGTAAAGACGATATAGTTTTATCGCCTAGAATCTCGGCCAAGGCGTCGTGCATTGAAAATACAATTTGTTTTGTTTGAAAGTATAATATTTTTAAAACTACCTAGTTTTTAAAGTTGTAGAACAAAGAAAGTCCCATTTGGGAAGAAGATTCGATACGTACATTTAAAGTCCCTTGATCAAGGCACCCTGTAAATTATACCTATAACAATATACAATGTTGTTTTAGGCCGCTTAATATTCACTAACGTGAAAAAAGTTATGGTTAAAAGTTGAGTTTTCCCGTGCAGAGTTCCACTATTTTCCAGTTCAGAACAATGTTCTGAAACTATAGTTTCATTTTTCGGTGGACCGTCATTACACCCTGTAGTTTAAATTAAATGACCTTGAATATTTACATCCTATTGCACACATCCCTACAGGGCCTCTATTTAAGTCTGTAAAACCACATCATCTTTGACGTGTTTCGGTGTTGTCAAAGTTTTAATAGCTCTTTACTTTGACAGGGCGGTTTCTATTCCAGGCGGTAAGTTTACGTGACGGTTGCGTAATGGCAGGCATTACAACATGAGTGTTGTTTATGAAACGAGCCGCAAAGCGAGTTTCATAATAGATCACACGAGTGTTGTAATGCTAATTACGCAGAGTCCCGTACAATACTTTATCTACACACATATTATAAGTACTCTAAGATGGGTTCAGAAGCCGAAAGGCAAATGAGCAGCATTACCTTACCTGTGGTTGTAGGTGACAGCGATGACAGCTGTAACGTAATTTTAAAATAACGTTATCGAATATTGTAAGGTAATGAATGAGATTCAAATTTGGAACACCTTCCAAAATACCTACCCATGAAAGCAATGAATAAACTGAATAACTGAAATTAACAGCTGTCATCGCTGTCACCTAATGCCACAGGTAATGCTGGTCATTGCCTACCGTAAACAGAGTAAAGAATAGACTTGGCCCGCGCGTATACCTTTGAGATGGAGATAGTATCTATACATATAAGTATGGTATATAGTCAATCAATTCTGAGTTGCCAACAATTTGCTAAATTTCCCCAATAGCTACTTTTTACCCGACTTCAACAACCGGTCAATTGCGAGTCGGAAATAAATTCCTCGTGTGACTTTGGTTTTAGAACATAATACACTATAATTTTCATACGGCGTTGCTTACTTTAAATCACATTCGCAACCACCTAACCTCCAAATGTGTGTACGTATATTTGAATATCGAAAGTTACAATAACGAACGGTCGGAAAATATCTACAATAATAATATTTTTTTGGGTCTGAAATGCCTACGATTAAAATGCGTTTAGCATATCGAAAGTTACAAAATCGAACAAAGCCGTTTTAGTGAAGTGAGCGAGCGCAGCGGAGAGTCGGAGACCGTCTATCTCATGCGGAACCGTCTGTTATGTTAGGTTAAGAAGGCTAAGTACCAATTTCACCAAACGATTTTAACAACTTAAAAGACGATTGAGTGTTAACAGCTGTCAAAATGTATTAACAGTCGATTAACATTGATTAACATTTAAAATCGTTTGGTGAAATTGGTACTGAAGCGTGATTTGATTTTGACACACTAGGCTTTGTTACATTATTTTTGCAAAATCATTATTTCTGAGTAGTAGAATAAATTTTTTGCCGATTTTATTATTTTTCACTCGCATTTTACTACTTAAAATTAGGCCGAAATAGGTAGTTTAAGGGCATGTTAGTTTTGCAGCAGGTTCGAAGGGTCAAACCACCCAGAAATAGGAGATAAAACAAGCGACAGGAAAAAACGCCTCAGTGGAAAAACACGACTGTGAAAACTTAATTCGGGAAAAAATGCGAATGTAAATTCTGCTAATGAGAAATAAAGATTTTGGAAAAATAAACAAATACCTGCTAGGAACAATTGAGGTAAGCCCAAAAGTAAAAAATCATAAAAGTCATAAAAGTTTTAGTTTTTTTTTTAAACAATGTGCTTCAAAGTGTTCTGAGCATATCCGCGAATACTTCGTTGGTAGCGAATTTATGCGACCTGTAGCTTTAATCCACAGCTTCCTTCTTTCAGTATCAAATGGGTATCTGAAAAATTATAAAAAAATGTTCTAAAATTTTGCAAATGTAAAAAGGTAAATTTAACAGATTATAAGAGTTAATTCGTAAAAAAAATACTATGTCAATTCAACAAAACTTTGATTTATTAGTATAACAAAATACCCAATAATATCATAATTATATATTACCCCGTTTGTTGGGTAAAATGAATTTTAAATGGATGACAACACGAAATTGGTTTTATACGACTAAATTTAAATGTCAGCAATCACACGGATTACCGTGTATTATCGTTATCAACACAAATCGGACGTTAGCGGAAGAAAAATACGATATATTTGAACACAAAACCGATCCTTTTTTATGTTAAAATGTAACTAGGAGAAGTTATTTGAAATAATTAGTTGTTTACATTGCCAATCAGGATTTAAAAGACCATAATAATAGTATAATGTATCCACTTACGAATGAAAGGTTATGTGCTCATATTTCTGCTCACTGCGGCTTTTACAGCTTAAAATACTACAATTCACCATTACCAAATTGTTCTTTAGCACATTAAACGTAAACTTCACACTTGTTTTTTGCAAAAAATCTCCGAAATCAGCTAAAAACGACTAAAAACTCATGCGACTCGCATCCGCTGTCAGGGTTTGTTTGCCACAATGATTGTGGCAAACAACTCGAAAACGTATACGCGCGAGAGGGACAGGTAACAGTAAGTGCATCTCTTTTATACATACGTAATCATGTATAAACGCATCTCAGACTTCCCACCTGGTACAGTCAACATCATAAATAAGTGATCATTTATGTACCTTGTCACTTTAACGTCGTGTTTGAAATGTCATACAAAATTGTGAAACGATTGAAAGCGACAAGGTACATAAATGATCACTTATTTATGCTGTTGACTGTACTAGTCCAATGCCCACTCTATTTATTCTCCCTCTACGTTGCCTACGGGTTTTGAACGCATAGAGGACTTATGATATATGTGTACATAAAAACAATATCGTATTTGACCGTTATGTAATTGTTTTTAACTCGGCAGCCATTACTGTCAAGTTAATAAGAGTTATCAAAACGTTGACAATATGATAACAGATCAACAAAGATATGGTTTACCGCCTAGAATACCGGCCGAGTAATGGCGGCCAAGTTAAAAACTACTATACCACGTGAAAGACATGATAGGCATGCGTTTATTCCTATACTCATATGCATAACAATGTGTTTGCAGAGAGCGGAGTATCGGTACTTCCGTAGCGGGCTTTATAGTCTAAGAGCCCACGACATTAAACCTAGTTCGTTAAAGGATGATTCCCAGCGAACGGCTCGCATCGCATCGGATCGGAAAGGATACGGACGGACACGCGGCGACAGCCGATCGCGTCTATTAAAGTTATTATTGTCTATTTATGACAGAGCCGATCGCGCGTCGCAGCATAATTTCGGCTACGATCGCGTGTCGCGGAAGACGCCCGCGGTCAAGTTGCTGTGCGCGGCTTGGTAATATAGACTTTAAATACTGTGAACATGATTTAACATCCTTCAAATACCATAAAATTATTTCCGTTCCGATGCGTTGCGGGCCGTTTGGTGGAAATAGTGCTTAAAACTACCAGATGATATATAATATATGGGTACCCCTTATCTTGCACAATCTCTGTTGTCCGAAATACACTTCGCATAACCGTTTTCGCACAATTACTTTCAGCCGAATGATACTATCGCATAATTATATATTTACCACAATTATTATGTCGCATAATATTCATTTGGCACAAATTTGAATAGCATACTACTACTATCGTCGACTTTTATACCGCTGAATTTTCTGTAGCACAATATGTATTCCGCCGAATTTTATATCGCAGAATTTTCTGTAGCACAATATACATTCCGCCGAATTGAATATCGCAGAATTTTCTGTAGGACAATAGACATTCCGCTGAGTTTATTGCGGCATAATTGTACGATAGCACAATATCCCAATGTATAACGAGTTGCAAAGTTGATGGTGTTAGGTTAAAACTACATCCCCACAGAACCGAATCGCTGCCAGAAAACTAGGTTAGGTTAGGTTGAAACTGCGTCCAGCACATAACCGAATCGCTGCCATAAAATTAGGTTAGGTTAGGTTAGGTTAGGTTAACTACATCCCCACAGAACCGAATCGCTGCCAGAAAACTAGGTTAGGTTAGGTTGAAACTGCGTCCCGCACATAACCGAATCGCTGCCAGAAAATTAGGTTAGGTTAGGTTGAAACTGCGTCTGCGTCAGAAAAATGATGGGTTACGACAGTTAAAGAAAAACAGAGCTTGTAATTTTTGTTTTAATTAATAAGACATGTAAAACAAGAAAAGACAGATAGGAATATGCAAATGCTATGTAATACTTACAATAATTATGCAAACAGAATATTATACGTTTCGGCGAAACAATTATTCAACCGTAGGAGTATTGTTCTAATCAACATTATGCCAATGAAAATTGTGGGAAATGATTATTATGCCATAACAATTTCGGCGATACGATTATTCGGCCATAGGAGTATTGTTCTAATCAACATTATGCCAATGTATTATTCTGCCAAAGAAAATTGTGCGAAATGATAGTGTGCCTTAATTTAGGCAAAAAGCAATTGTGCGAAATGATGATTGTGCCAATGGTTGCTATGCGAAACGAAAATGTGCGAATAAATTTTGTGCAAGACATTAGTAACCCATAATATATATCATCTGGTAGTCTATATACATATAATTAGTCACCTCATTAATGGGGGAACACGAAAGGGTGATGCTGGCGATGCTGCAATGCAAAAAACCTGGCTGCGCGGAGGGTGACCTCCAATCGCTGCAGCAACCACTTTCGCCACTGTTTAGAAAATGCAGCAGTGGTTTTTTTTACATAGAAATTGATGATCTTTCGGATGAGCTTTGATTTCTTGGAGATCGATTGTACGAGATACTTAACCGATTCGTTTCGTCTTCCATTTTCGAAAACTTTTGTCTGTGGCGGCAAACAATTATTTCATGACACGCCAGGTTCTAATAACGCGATTACGCGATCATCGCAAGTTCGCGCGACTGTTTGTATGTAAACAGTCATATAAACAGTCGCGCGAACTTGCGATGATGCGCGATCGCATTCTATTAGGACGATGCCATAGAATATGATGACACGCGCGTGTCATCCGCCACACGTTAAAAACATTTGATAACACGCCTGGCGTGTCATCCGCCACACGTTAAATACATTCGATGACACGCCTGGCGTGTCATCCGCAGTCAATCGGTTAAGTACGAGGCGTTGCTTATCATGCTGCTGCCACGGATTAGGCCAATCAGGGGGGCTTGCAGCACTGCATTATCGTATATTCCTACCCCTCCCCTGTTCAGGGTCAAACGAAACTTAAGAGTCTTATCAATCTTATCATACTAGACATCGGACTTATAACATTAAAAAAAAATGCCTTGCCAAGTTTTTTGCAATTTTCCCCCATTAATGACGTGACTCATTAATGACGTGACTCATTGATGAAGTATATCATCTCGTAGTCTTATCGAACTAGGTTTAATGTCGTGGGCTCCTCTACTATTAGGTACATTAGCGCACGAAAGCGTGTAGGCGTCCTACGATTAGGCGCTACGCAGCTGCTACGCACGAACGCGTAGCACTTGACATCAAAAAGGGTAACTTGCATTTAAGATAATGTATGCCTTTTTAGGGTTCCGTAGTTAATTTAAGAACTTATATAATTCTGTGTTATTTGTTTGTCTGTTTGTATGTTATAGCCAAACAATTTATATTTGAAGTTAGTAAGAAAGTTTATTTATCGGTTCCCCTATAGAATCCCCATTCGTCATTTGTCCTAATGCATCGTTTGTCCGAATTTTCGTTTATCCTAAACCCTATTCCGCATAAATTTTAAAACTTTTAAGAGTTGTTTTAATACAACCCTAACCTAACCGAACCGCAGATACAATTGGAAAACTTAAAAAGTTGCCTGACTCATCTGAAAACCAGTTTAGGGCAAATGAAAATTCGGACAAACGATGTGTTAGGACAAACGTTATTAGGGATTCCGAGGGACACCCTTATTTATCACTAGCCGTTGCCCGCGACTCCGTCCGCGCAGAAAAATAAAACATAGCCTATGTTACTCAGGGATAATGTAGCATTCTAATGGTGACAGAATTTTTAAAATCGGTCCATTAGTTTTGAGTTTATTCGTTACAAACATACACACACACACAAAAATACAAATCTTTCCTCTTTATAATATTATAATAATATATAGTATAGATTACTAGCTGTTCCCGTGCCCACTTCCTTGAGCATTTTTTTTTTGCTTAATTTATTGCCTATAGGCTATATGTATATAACACTCACAAATAACATGGCTTTCTATGTTTAAAAGAATTTTCAAAATCGGTTCAGTAGATCCAGAGATCCCTACAACGTCACAAACTTTACCTGTTTATAATTTAAGTAAATATAGATTACTTTGTCATAATAATAACAAAATACTATCTATGATACCCACATAAAAATGAGCTTATTTATGTTAATTATGTCGGTTATCTAAGGATCTACACAGTAAATAATTGAATGGGGTTACATTTCAGTACCTGCGGATGACAGTTTGACAGTTTAAAAAACGGGCAGACGCTTTTGAAACGTGTCAAACACAAACAATGGCCAAGGATGAAGAACGGGCCAATTTAATAATGGTTCGTTTACTCAAATTTGCAAGCATTTTACTAAGTAAATATCGAAGAAAAGGCTTTTCTAAGGAAATCTGAAGGATGTCATTAATCACTTTGGTGATCGCCCCGGACAAGTCTGTATAAAGTATATTATTAAAAGTGCGTCGTCTTAAATTCCATCGAACAATAAACGTCTTAACTTGATTAATGGATTAAAACAAATACAAAGATTAACTCGGGAAAAACTTTAAGCAATTAACGGTCGTTGTTGGGGTAATCTAGAGAGACATCCGACCCCGTTTAGCGTTTTAAATGGTTGGGCGATTTTGTTAAATATTAAAACGAACATTCTTATTAATATTATGCATCTTTATCTTTACTTAGTATAAAATGAAGTCGCTTCCACTGTTTCTTCGCTTAGATCTTTTAAACTACTCCACGGATTTTAATGTTTTCATCACAAGATAGAGTGATTCAAGAGGTAGGTTTATATGTATAATAAGTTTTGGATTACGGGTATTACAGAAAACTGACATAAACCGAAGCGAAGCGAGGGCGGGTCGCTAGTTAAATATAAATTATAGTATTATTTTCGCAATAAAAATGCAAAGTTTTTTTTATTTCATGATCGGTCACGTGTGTGAACAGGACATAAAGTTGTTGGATTTTATGCGTAAATGAAAATTTCGTTAATTTAAAGACAAAATGTGCATGTATGTACTCTTTATTGTACAACGATAACAAATAAATACAAAACACTGGGAATATAACAAAAAAAACAAGTATAGAGGCGAACATATCCCTTTAAGGGATTTCTTCAAGCTAACCTTTTGGGGTGGGATTGTCAACTGGACTGTTTGTTTGTCATTAGGGTTATCCTAATGACAAACAAACAGTCAGTAAGTGTGTTGTGTGAGTTTTATTTTAAATGTATTAGATTATATTGGTATCTATACTTTAATCACTGGAATTTGGCCTTTGTGTGTCCTACGAGTAGGTTTAAATTAAATACAGCACTAATTCAGAACAAAAATTGGGATAAACCTGAAAACATGAACCCTATTTTTCATTGAAAATATTTTTAAATATATCGTTTGAATAACTTATTTAATTTTAAGGTTTTATAGTAAAGCCCCCTTGGAGCAACGGTACGGAACCTTCCATGTGCAAGTCCGACTCGCACTTGTACGGTTTTAGACTTCATATTGTCATTCAAAATGTTCTACGATGTTTGTTGTGTTGCGGTCTGTTTATGATTGATAAATATTATGAGTTCTTTGAGATTGGAGATATAAAAGGAATAAATACAAGGGCCTCGGCGCATAATATAACTTCGTTCCTTTCGAGTCCCTTGGTCCGTGGGGACCCGGTGTTATTGTCCTTTTTTTTTTTTTTTTAAAGGGCTAATAGAAACAACCGGAAACCACAGAGTCGGCAGGCCTTTCGCGTAACTCACTCGCAATCGCGATCGGCTTCAAAACAAAATAATTGGTTTCATTTTGTATGCAGACAAGCCTTCGATTTTCAAAATGAAAACGATTGTGATTGCGAGTGTGTTTACGCGAAAGGCCTGCAGCTCTCTATTCTAGGCGGTTAAATCCAAATCGTATTTGAGCTGTTATGGTATAGGTTTTAGCTCGGCCCCCATTTAAGGTCACAGCACACATATCAACTCGGAAAGGGATCGTCACCGGATCAACTCAAAGTGAAACATTGAAAAGGGAACTATGACCTGTGTTAATACGATACATTTTTCAGTGGACGACTGCTAGCTAGTGCCGTGAGGCGTTGCCGTTCCGATGCCGATAAGTGTGCGTTGCAGTAGGGAGTTTCATACAAATGATACTGAACGGCTCGAGTTGATAGGGTGACGATCTCTTTCAGAGTTGATATGTGTGCTGTGACCTTTACTGTCAAGTAATTAAGAGCTATCAAAACGTGGACAATACGATAACAGCTCAAAAACGATATGGTTTTAACCTTGTTGAATAGAGGTCCTGGCAGCTTCCTCGGGCAACGCCTAAGAATTGCTATACAACGAGGAATTTTGCTTTTTTTACCATAGATTTAGTTTTAATTTCTAACCTCCTACGGCCCAGCATACAACGAAATTTGCCAATGGAATATGAATCTATTACGAACGACATAAAGTCAATTTTCCAATTTCATCTTATGTCATAAAAACTGAAGAAATTACACTTTACTTTCTTTGCACTAGATCTTTATTTGAATGGCCGTATTTTGAACTAGTTTTAGTACAAGGAACCTCAGGACTATTATTTACCTTGTATTATAGTTAATACACAAATATTTTTTTATTGGTTTTATCGTCTACAAACTACCAATGTTTAGCTTCGTTAGCGTTGGTAGGCGCTGCAACGAGTGCAGCGATGCAGTGCCGTGATTGCGGCGACATCTGGGCCACGTCCCGAGCTCGTACGGTTTACGATGCGGTGTGTGCAGCAAACTTGCACCCGAATGCATCTTACCAGGGGCTCTACGAGTATTCTGCTTGTTAGAAGCCTATTGCTATTGACATGTTATCATCAGGGGTCGTAAATACGAGCAAAATTGATTGAAGTGCTAGGGTTGTCGCTTATAATAATAATCGAATAAATAAAATATGAAATAGGAATGTGTTTATACTTATGAAAGCACTTGTCATCATTATGGTAATAAATTGCCCTATGTGTTTATGGTTTATCTATAATGCTAAACTAAAACTTATTAAAATTGATAAGTACAGTCAACAGCATAAATAAGTAATCATTTATGTACCTTGTCACTTTAACGTCGTGTTTGAAATGTCATACAAAATTGTGAAACGATTGAAAGCGACAAGGTACATAAATGATCACTTATTTATGCTGTTGACTGTACATTGTCTATTTACGAGTATTATCTTGTCATGATTGTCAATCTGATTGTATTATGTGCATTGTCTCGCCATCGTACTTGCGAAAATCATTACTTACTATCCTAAGTCTAAAATTGGGAATTATTTGATTTTTAATTGTAAATAAAATAAAAATAAATACCAGCCAGTAAACTGAGTTACGGATTGTGTTCAATTTCATGGGTAAAAAAAATATATTTAATTGTTTTATTTTAGTACCTAATATTTTAGTTCATAAATTTAGAACCATCGCCAACCCTAACTGGTTGTCATACGTCATTCCAATGGATTTTACTCGCATTATACGATCCCTGGTTAAGGTTATCAGCTAATGGTGGCCGATTTAAAAACAATACGATAACACATCATTAGCGATATGGGTTTACAGAATAGAATAGAGCCTAGCAACCTTGTACGGTCATGGACGTTAATTGATGAAACGCTATATAACCTTGTCGCATAAAACCAACGATTAATTACTATGTAATTTATATGTCGTCATTTGACGCTGACATTAAGGTTCTATGGTCGATCAACATTTAAAGTTCTTGATAGTACACATACAAAGCCTTTTGTCCTTACTTACTTCCACTATAATAAAGAGGAAAGGCTTGTATTTTTGTATGTTTGTATCGAATAAACAAAGAGTAATAGACCGATTTCAAAAATTATTTCACCATTTAGAATGCTATAGTATCCCTGAGTACCATAGACTATCCCGCTAAAATAAAGGTCCCGTGGGGTGAGAAAAATACGCAT
Source organism: Acleris literana (assembly GCA_946894065.1). Lineage (NCBI taxonomy): Eukaryota > Metazoa > Arthropoda > Insecta > Lepidoptera > Tortricidae > Acleris > Acleris literana. The sequence continues at coordinate 14,520,742 of OX335684.1, read as the reverse complement.
TTTACGCGGATGAAGTAGCGGGTAGAAGCTGTTTCTTTGTTACGAATATAGCTAAACCACTGAACCGGTTTTAATGAAATTTGGTATGGAGGTAGCTAGATCCCCGGAAAAAGATATAGGTTGATTTTTGACCCGGAAAATTTGTCAGTTCCTAAGGAAATACCGGTAAACGACAGGAAACAGCGAGTACTCAATAACGATGGGATAATCGTTAATTTGTAAGGTTAATGAGGTCTTTTACCTGCCTTTATAATACCGTGTGCCTCTACATAGAGGGTGCCCCAGATTACAAAGTGTAGAGTATCCGTGGCGAGCTAAAGACAAATAATCATAAAAACATTACATTAGGTACATAACAATTATTTTTACAGAGGCAAAGAGGCATTATGATGGTAATTACGATACGGTTAAAAAATAAAAATGAGAAATTTCTTAGCCGTGGATACTATACCAACTTTAACCTATCGTACTCGATAATTTATTACCTACCTAGGATGACGGCCCCAATGATGGACACTTAGCTGACGGCACCAGTAATGGACACTTCACTCTTAATTCAAATTTCATACGGTCCTAAATTGATTGTTGTCAAACAAATGAATAACCCTTATCTTCTGTAAAATAAGAATCAAGTGCCACCATTGGTCCTAGTCCATTTCTGGTTCCGTCACTTTACCTACACACATCAAAAAATATATCTACATTATTTATGAACCTTAGACATTTTTAACGTATGTATTACATGACCATTTACAGGTTAATTAATGCAAATAACACGAAATACCATTAGCACAAACCCCAAAACTTAAACCTCTTCCATTTCATCTTATAAACCCAACTAAAATCAAACATTACAGCACACTCTCACTAAACTATTGTAAACTAGAACACCGGTACCCTTACCATGACTTTTTTTTTATATATATAGACACACCAACAATATACATGGCTTACATTTTAAAAATAAGTAACAGATGATTTTAGACTAGCCTGTATACCAGGCTAGTCTAAAATCAGGTACAGTACAGGTGTGCAACAGCGTTAACCAAAAAACAGTTATTACTTTTTGAATAGGTAACCTAGTAAATTACCTAATAAACTAAAGTTATATAAGAAAACAATTTACAATTTTTAAAATTTACCAAACTTTTTAAAACTTAACATAAAACACACTAAAACCGCTTATTACAAGGTACAACTAAATCTATTTGACATTTTCTCGCGAACGACCTGGCTGCAGCACTCTGCGCCTCCAAACTCCGGACTTATCATTATATATATCTAATTTGTAGAGTTCGTGGTAATCATTATACAGAGACTGAAGTCTACGCAAAACAGAAAAATTGCCCAGGTTGATATTGCATGGTTTCGGCCGAAAAGTGGTAATGCGAGATGGCCTGGTGTTAATTTTAGGAATTATAAAGTTAAGATTTACAACTTCCGAGACTTACTTTAAACAGAGTTACAATTACCTTGCTCGCTAGCGAGCCGAATGCTCTGTCACTCACAGTATGTAGACTCACCTTATAAAGTGCGAGGGACAGAGCATTCGAGTCGCTAGCGAATACGGTAATTGTAACTCATGGTAAGGGTACAGTACCCTTACCATGAGTTACAATACCGTACTCGCTAGCGACTCGAATGCTGTGTCCCTCGCAGACCTCGCAGTATTCTTAAAGAGTGCCATGGACAGAGCATTCGACTCGCTAGCGAGTACGGTAATTGTAACTCATGGTAAGGGTCCAGAAAGTCAACCTGCCGCTTCCATATCGGAACACATAACCGTTAAGAAGCCCCGTAAAACAAGGCAGGTGGTTGGCCGTAAGCTGCCAAACGAAGCGGCGGCCGGCCAACTTTAAACACCGGTAGCCAAGATTTAACTGCTGTGGTGTTATTCTCTTTGCAGCATTGGTGAGTTCTATTGATCGATATAGCTTAACATGATCCTAGGTTGCCATGATCGCGTGGCGATTAGAACCTATAACTTTACTACTATTTACTACTATGTTAATTCTAAGTGCGTGCCTTATATCAAAGTCATTTTTAATCTTGGAGCGGTAGGCAGTATACGGGTAAGAATTGAGAAAAGTTTTGTTAAACTTTTAAGAGAAGAGATATATGATATTAGAAAGCCGGGACCTTTAATTAAAATTGAAATATAATCCTTAATTGGCAACATTTCCTTAATACAAATTAATTGAAGAACAAAAATAGGTTTCTGTAAAAAAATTCATTTATGAGACAAGCTTTCGCTGACTTTACTTTTTTCCGCTCAGTCATCATCTACTTATCAAGACGTATCTAACGAGCCCCATTCGGGGGGAACATATTAAGTACAGCAAAGATCCCGTCGCCACCCTCTGACTCCATCATCAGATCAGCTCAATGGTACCAACTATTGCATTGTCATTGGGTTTCTTTTGGGTTTACACATGTATTCCAAATTTCTGCCCATTCCATTGACGGGAACTGGTTCAAAATCGGCTTATAATAATATTCAAAAATACCCGAGATACAAAAATTTCATACCTATTTTTTGTATGTAAATAATACCGGTATACGAGCCCCGTATGAAAGTATTGCTGATGATAATGCTATCTTCAAGGTATTCCGCAACCTAAATGTCAAAGTTTACGTAAAACTTTCATCAACGTCTTCTTATCCTATTCTAGAGCTACCACACTTTTATACTTACCTCTTTGGCAAATACACAAAATAGATATATAAATGGCGGTTCAAACACCTTAAACATGTAGGGCAACGTCAAGTTTTTTTTTTAAGAATGATTTTGTGTCAGCCAACTGAAAATATGCGTCACTAACAAATGTCCCTATTAAATAATGTAAATAAAATATAAAATGTATTCACCACCTATTAAAAAAACCGTAATAATTTACTAATTTCCCTATTAACACGTCCTCTTATATAAGAGTACTATTTATTTTAAAAAATACGATAACATGTGAAAAGCAATTAGCTTTTACCGAATAGACTGTGAAATGGTCAAGTTAAACCAGTTCGATCCAGTTTAATGGCCTTGAGTAAGTTAAAGAATACCCCACCAGCCCTAATTACACTGCCCTTTAATATGCTTCCGCGCAAATTGGGTCCCAGTTTAAATACACGCTGTATCTCCCGATAGGATACACCCAAAGTTCCGGCCGGGCCGAAGTTTGGTCCGTCAAAAGCTTTTGAAACTATTCAGTAGTTGCTCAAGTTTAGGACAGGTCCAGTTTGAAGATTATTCGCTCGTTCTTATTAAATAAATGTGTTCATTTGTTCTAAATAATACAATTCAAATGTAATGTACATTCAATTTAATGTGTGTATCTGTGTATGTGTATGTTTGTGTTTCAGTGTATCTATCTGTAAGATCGTAACTGTTAAAATAACGGATTAAAATGTATGTATGTATGTATGTAAATACTTTATTGTACAAAAGAAAAACCAGAACAATACGATTAAAATTAAAATATGTACAAAGGCGAACTTATGCCTGTAAGGGATCTCTTCTAGCTAACACTTGAGTGATTGAAATAAGTGAAAGGTTGTGAATCGAGTAAGCTATATTAAAAAAAAATAGAAGGGCATAACACATTGACCAATAAAGCCTATATCAATAAAATAAAGATAAAATATACATTCAAATACCTACATAAATAGCTAAAGATATATATTAATACTTAAATATACATACATAAACTACCTTTTATGGACCTAGAGGATAGTTGATATTTAGGAGATAGAGCCAAGCCAGAACTTCTTTAATTTGCCTTTTAGGGAATCTATACCGTTTATGATTGCCTAGTGCCAGTTGGTAGCCGATTCCACAACCTGACAAAATTAAATGATAAAAACGCGGTTTTTTTAAAAGAAAGCTAGTTTTATCAGGATAGTTCTTAGCTTAGTTTTATGAAAATCGGTTGAGCCATTTAAGAATAAACGCTCTCTCAAATATGGGATTACTATTATACTGGGGCTTTTATCTCTTAAATAACAACGCGGTTGGTTAACTTATTTAGGTAAGGACAAAGTTAGCGGCCCCGGGTTCGATTCCCGGGTAAGAGCATATAATAATATATTTGCGTATTTATTTTTCGTATTGGATATTTTCAATGAATTTAAGTATTTCTCTTTTTCATTTTTCATGGAGGTTTTTTCTGGCACTTTAAGTAATAGAGACATTCGTAAATTGCTCTTATTTTGTTTTTGCGAAGAGCCATTTGGAGACAAATAACCAATTAGGGAAAGTGTTTCCAATTGAGCTTTACTCGAGGGAAACAAAAATGTCCCGTTTTTTGAGGATACTTAGTACGAGATGTTTAACACAAAAAACGTTGACAAAGCTTCGTATATCATTGATACCAGAAACCTATGCTTTATAATTATTTAATAGATAAAAACATCGATAAAATGGCGGCCATACTTGAGCTAATAAGTTTTCATCAAGACAACAAGAACTTCACTTCATCGATGATATCATTTCATCGAATTTAATTTCATTGAACGCTGTTTTCTGCTGAAGCCTTGATGGTTTAGAACGTCTAAAACATTCAATCAATCAATCAATCAATCAATCATTTATTTGCGAAAATACAGTCTTTAAATAGGTCTTACATTTTAATTTGTACATTGTATTCACCAAAGCGTAGGTATGCAAATTTTTATAATAACCCAAATGAGTTTTGCCATTACATTAACATATTTTTATACTAGATTACTACATTTTATTAATATTTTTTTTCAAGCATTAATTACTAAGGTTAGGTTAGACAGGTAACTACTAAAAATTGTTTATTTACGCGGCCTTACGATAAAATGAAAATTCTAAGGTCCGTTCATTCTTACTTGTCTTATATAGTAAACAACTTTCTAACCTCAAAATGGACCTTTTTTTTGCCTAAAACAGCTTTTTTAAACAAAATAAAGCAATCACAGACAATACAATAGCCAAGTGATGTCCATAATGTTTATGCAGTTTACTTTATTTACGATACAAGATCTGTTTTAGCCAAAAAAGGTTCATTTTGAGGTTAGAAAGTTGTTTACTATATAAGACAAGTAAGAATGAACAGACCTTACCTAAAGGTACGTTCGTTGACCGGTGTTTCGATAAAATAATATGTACCCTTTCATTAAACCTAACTAAAATTCGGGGAGTAAGGGGAGAACGGAACTAGACCTTATCCGACCCTATTGTCAACCTCACCTGCACGCGCCGGATGGTGGCGGGGTGGCGTATTACTGCCCCGTGGTGCTCCCTGCTAGGCAACAGACGAGGCTCTGGCGACCGAGCAAATGGCGGGATAACCATTCACCTTGCTGGGAAACCGGTTGGAAGAGGCTAAAACGGCCTTGGGATTTAAATAACCCCAAAAAAGGCTTTAATGCAGAAGGCAAGGGGAAACCACTGCATAACAAATTCCCAAGAAAGTCATCATGAAGGTACAGTCAAATACACAGAGGAGGCCATGCGATCCGCTTAGCAACCGGCGCCGTGCTGCGTCCGGGGCAGACGGTGGGAAACTGGCTACCGGCCATACGGTTGTAGGGGACCAGGCAGCGTATGGAAAACATGCTACTGGAGACCCCATGACGATGCGACATATCCAAAGGATCGGAACATGGAATGTTCGCGGTTTGCTTCAACCAGGCAAGCTAAACATCCTAGAGAAGGAGTTAACGAGGTGTGGCATTAATATCTGCGGCATTAGTGAAACTCACTGGAAGAGCAACGGTCATTTTCTCACAGAGACTCATGCCATATACTTCTCTGGAAATGACGATAACAGCAGGAATGGAGTTGCCTTCCTTATTCCAAAAAATCTAAGGAATAGTGTAATGGAGTATGAACCTATTAGCGACAGGATAATAAGGATAAAGCTTAAAGCGGCTGTGAATTTTAACCTCATTCAGGTTTATGCACCGACTAGTGCTGCACGTGATGATGAGATAGAGAGCTTTTACACAGAACTGGAAAATACCATCGAAAAAATCTCCAATAGAGAAGTTTTGATCGTCTTGGGTGATCTCAACGCAAAAGTGGGAGCAGATGCTCATCAGCTGAGTCACTGTGTAGGTAAATTTGGCTTAGGCCAACGCAACGAGCGAGGGGACCGGCTCATCCAATTCGCGGCTGATAACGGCTTGGTGATATCCAATACATTCTTTGAGCATCACCGACGCAGATTATATACTTGGATATCGCCAGACGGTAAACACCGCAATCAAATTGATTATATCCTGATTAGATCGCGGTGGAAAACATCTATTAAGAATGCTCATACTCTACCAGGAGCAGACTGCGGGTCAGATCATCAGTTGCTGATAGCGAAAGTGCAATTAAAGTTAAGAGCAGTTGGGAAACTCGAGATACGACAAAAGGTTGAAGTAACTGACAATGCGAAGTTTTTAAGTGCACTGGAGCAAGCGATGATACCGTGGACGAACGTGGACTCCAACGCAGAGACTCCAGATCAGTTGTGGGATCGGGCTAAAAGCGTTATGGTGAGTTCGGTCAAAGAGTCTAGCGTAAACGTACGGAAACGGAAACGGCAGCATTGGATGAGCGATGCAACGTTAAGTCTTGTGGAGGAAAGGCGAAACATGAAGGCATCTGGAGCTGATATAAGATCTCTCAACGAAAAGTCCGCCAGAATTCAGGAAGCTTGTAGGCGGGACCAGAACGACCAACTTCGGGACATTTGTGCAGAAGTGGAAGTCCATGCAAATAAGCATGAATCTAGGGACCTGCACCAAAAAATCCGCGCTATCACAAAAACTCTGAGTTGCAAGACCTGGGCCATCGAAAGCTCTACTGGAGAAACGGTGACGAACGTAGTGACAATAGCTGAAACGTGGAGACAATACTGCGAGTCCCTCTTTCAAGACCCGCAATCAGAGTGTTACGCCCCTACGGAACCCGGAAACGAAGATCTTGAGCCCGATATTCTGAAGGATGAATTACGAGCCGCAATTAAACATCTGAAGAACGGCAAAGCCACAGGGGCAGATGCCATACCGATCGAGACGATCAAGGCATCGGGTGAACATGGTGTCCAGATCTTCCACACCCTGTGCAATAAGATATGGCTCACGGGGCACTGGCCGAAAGAATGGGCTCACACTGTTCTTGTCCCCTTGCACAAGAAGGGTTCCACCAAGACGTGCAGTAATTACCGACTTATTGCCCTTATCTCTCACGCGAGCAAGATTTTACTGCACGTACTGAACCAGCATCTAAAGCCCTACTTAAGCAAAGAAATTGCTCCTGAACAGGCTGGTTTTGTTAAGGGGAGGGGAACCCGGGAGCAGATTTTGACAGTTCGACAAATTATAGAGAAAGCCAGAGAATTCAACAAGCCCGCCTACATATGCTTTGTGGACTTCTCTAAGGCGTTCGACTCTGTCAAGTGGCCCAAACTCTGGAAAACGCTGACGGCGATGGGTGTTCCAAAACACCTGGTACACCTCCTGCGAAGACTGTATGAGGATGGCACAGCCTCAGTACGCGCAGATGACGTACAATCCAATCACTTCCACCCCAGGAATGCATTATTTCTCCACTACTGTTCAATGTGTACACAGAGCTCATAATGAGGATTGTACTTGAAAACTGGACAGATGGCATCTCGATCGGTGGCTTGACGATCTCCAACCTGCGATATGCAGACGATACCACTTTGTTCGCCACCAGTACCCAGCACATGGAAGAACTTCTCGGCAAGATGGAACGCGTTAGCCTTGAGTTCGGACTTAAGATAAACCGGAATAAAACAAAAATGATGATTGTCGACCGCATGAATAACATTTCTCCAGAAACTACACAAATTGCTAATTGTGATGTGGTGCAATCATACATTTATCTGGGAGCCTTAATTACGAACAACGGTGGATGTATCGACGAAGTGAAGAGGCGTATGGCAATTTCTAGGTCTGCAATGGACAAGTTGAGGAAAATATGGAGGAATCGCAACATATATAGAGACACAAAAATCCGTCTAGTTCGGGCACTTGTATTCCCCATATTCCTGTACGCCGCAGAAACGTGGACCCTGCGGGGAGTAGAGAAGAAGAGGATAGACGCCCTAGAGATGTGGTGCTGGTGGAGAATGCTCGGAGTATCATGGACTGAATTCCGTACCAACGAGTCTATACTTCGAGAACTCTCTTATCGTCTTTGGTACAGTCTCGCATCCTCACCTTTTTTGGCCACGTATGCCGCCGAGGAGAGGTGGCTATTGAGCGACTTGTGGTCCAGGGAAAGGTTGAGGGTACCAGGTCACGAGGAAGATCGCCTATGAGGTGGACTGACCAGATAAAAGCGGCAGTGAATGGCTCATCATCACTGCATGAATGCACGAGGAAGGCGGCCATCAGAGAAGAGTGGCGGCGTGTTGTGAAGCTTGCCACCAACACCTGAAGTGATGACCACGACCACTCTGTCAAGAGTGATACCGACAAAGAAGAACTAAAATTCACCCCGATTTATTATTAGAAACAATATTCAAGAGATTTGTCAGGATCGTAGCAGGTGGACAGAAGTGGCCTACCACTATGGGAAACAGGCGTAATTTAATGTATGTATGTAATATTTTTAAATACAACTAGAGTAACTAATACAACTAAGTTTTTGTAGTAAGAGCTGTGCATTCTGTTTTTCTTCTAAACTGAGAGTCTTTTATCGAAAAATAACTCTCAGTTTCATACATTCTGACAGAAATAAAGTTAAATTTAGCCTTAATATTTTTATATTTATGCATACAAAGAACACAGTAAACTGTGTCTACATAAAACCACTGCGTTTGAGCGTTTATTCATGAGAAAAAACACTAAAGTACTCTGAGGCACCGCAAATTGGAATTTTCCCTCGCGGCACCGCTATCTACACTGAAACCGGGACACTTACTGTTCCATTCTCTTTGCACCGTAAGCAATGAAAAAGATAGAGCTATAAACCTGCTATAAGTTTGTCTCTTTTCAATGCTTGGAATTTGGCAGGTTTTAACACTTAAGCCTGGTTTGCACGACTAGAGAAACTGGCGTATTAGCATGCGAGTACTAACTATATGAATGTAGACGAAATTAGTAGTGTCAAGTACTAAGAAAGATTAAATGCGCTATCACCGGGGCAAGTTAGTTTAGCACTTGCTTTCCTCTACCCCCGGCGTCCACTTTACTAAATGGCTCCTAGGTCCGTGTTATGTTTAGTAGAATGAAACCGGTTTGTGACGTTCATTCGAAAACTTCCTCCAAAACAAAATTTTAGAGCCGCTAGTCACTGATACAATTTAATACTATGCTACTTGACTACTTGACTCTGCTGTTTACTCTAACCGTGTAAACAGGCTATTACAGCCCACGGGCTGACACTTAATACAGTGTCACAGTGACTTAGAACGTATTTTTGTAGCGACGTGCAATATTTTATTTTTACTGACTGGTGGTATTCTTTGCAATTGTACCCGTGTACACAAGCCATAACAGCCCGTGGGTTGAGACATTTCACACAGCCCCGCGTGACATAGAACATTGTTGCTGTGTTGCGTGACGTTTTATATTAACTGACCGGTAGAATACTTTACTATTTGACTCTACGTCAACTCTTCCCGTGTACACAGACTATAACAGCCCGCAGATTAAAACACTTCACACAGCGTCGCAGTGACTTAATAACGCATCGTTGTAGTGACGTGCAACGTATTATTTTAACTGACTGGTATAATTATTTGCAACTTGACTCGTCCGTCAACTCTTTCCGTGTACATAGACTATAACAACCCCTGGGCTAACGCTAACGCCTCACACAGCCCTGCAGCGGCTTCTAACACGTTGTTGTGGTGATGCGTGAAGATTTATTTTGACTGACCGTTAGATTACTTTGCAACTTGACTCTACGTCAACTCTTCCCGTGTACACAAGCTATAACAGCCCGCGGGTGAAAACACTTCACACAGCGTCGCAGTGACTTATAACGCATCGTTATAGTGATGTGCAACGTATTATTTTAACTGACTAGTATAATCACAGAATAAGAACATATAGCATAGAAACCGGACTTTAAGACGTACTTTGCGTCAGCTATCTTTCTCTAGTTTTTAGATTACGTATTACATGAAAAAAAATGAAACAAAAAGTAGGCTGTTTTTTCTTCTTTAACTGTCATTGTCACAAGGTTTTACACAGGGACTTCTTTGTTCTTCCTATAGGAACGATTTGTCTTTCCTTGTCTATAGGTCCAAATTCTATAGGTGCTTATAGGCCCAAATCACGCCTTACTTGTGACGATGTACCAAATAACGAAAGAACAGCTATAGATTCATCTCTTTCCAACTCACTATGAAAACTATAAGTAAAAAGAAGTGAACCATAATGTATTTTCTGCTTGTTTAGTATGGTTTCTATGCCTTTAAGGCCCATTTACATTATACAACTTTCTTGCACATTCCATACAATAAAATTGAGGAAATAAAAAATTGCTCAGTCTAAACCTTACGTTTGGTACAATTCTTAAACACTATTATTGCAACAAAATAATTGCATACAATTATTGCCGATTCTTGTACAAGACTTGCATAATCTAAATGGGCCTTTAGTCTTTCTTCTGTGGGTATAATTATTTGCAACTTGACTCGTCCGTCAACTCTACCGGTGTACACAGACTATAACATCCCGCGGGCTACAACACTTCACACAGCCCCGTAGTGACTTCTAACGCATTGTTGTCGTGTCGCGCGACGTTTTCTTTTAACCGAGACTACGGAGAGCCTTACCATCTTGCGTCGTATAAAGTTTCACAATCGAATCCCGCTCTGCTTGTTTTGCTTTGTATTGCGATAAGTGAGTGGACCGCTCTAGTTTCACTGTATTGAGAGATTTATTACTTGATATTTATAGCAACTTCTTCTCCTTGAAATTTATTTGTTGTTATGCCAACGAAGTTAGATTTCTGATTTAAAAACTATAGAGCGCCTCTATTCAAGACGGTAAAAACAATATCGTATTTGATCTGTTATTGTATTGTTTTGATAGCTCTTATTTTCTTGACAGTAAAGGCGGCTGACGTCATAACAATACCATAACAGGAAAACTACGATATCGTTTTACCGCCTAGAATACGGGCCCTGGATGAAAAAGAAACGCCACATGGACGGCAACTACCTTAAATTGGTAATAGCAAATTCTACGCAAAGGAGATTTACTTTTATTTTTGAAACCGATAAATAACGCATTTATGGGTTATTCCTAAATTCATCTTCGGGAATCGAACTGGTCGAATATGACAAAACAATAACGTCATGTGTTTTTATGCAATAGCTCTTATAAGGCAATCAAAATATATAATTCTCTTCCTATTGTATGGACATATTTGACAAATGAAATTAAATGAAATGAAATGAAACTAAATGAAACGAAATGAAACGAAATGAAACGAAATGAAACGAAATGAAACGAAATGAAACGAAATGAAACGAAATGAAACGAAATGAAACGAAATGAAACGAAATGAAACGAAATGAAATAGTTTATTTGAAAAAACATGAGTCTAAATAAGTTCTTATGGTACAGAAGTTTGTTGCATACATGTTTTGCCATAATTACAGCATTCAAATATTCAGTGTAACAACGCATTCTTGACTAAACTTACTAAATTATTAATTGAGGGAGCATTTTACTCACTTGACGATTATTTTATGAAATGTAGATCGATGTGTTAGACTTTTTAACTTTAATAATGATTTAATGTACCTTATGATTTTTTTTTCTTTAATATTTTGTGTACTTATGACTACAAATTGCATGCCCTAAAGGCGAAATAATGAACTGCATTAACTAATTTTTAAGGTCCATGTAACATTATTTCGAGCAATAAATGATTTTGATTTGAAAGGACCTTTTCATTCGCTCCCATGAAACATTTCTACGAACCTTACACTAACTAAACTAACTCTCTTTTAAATAAACCGCATCCAAATCGATCTATCCGTTTGGGAGATACAATGCCACAGACAAGCAAATACACAAGTGAAACTTATGACTCTCTTTTTGCCCTGGAGGTTAATAAATAACAGTGTTTGAAGTGTCAACAGACAGTATCCGAGCTCGTCAAGTATTACAGAGCGAAGTCTGAATTGTTTGTTGTAATATTATTGGGCCCCGAGGGATGCGACAGACCAACAGCGGTCTGGTAACGAACCCGGATCAAACTTAATAAAGGCCGGAGGACACGATACTTTTAGCTTCGGCAATTTGTGATTTTGTCTCTGCTGCACTGAAAGAAAACGCAAAATCATTTTTGGGCCAAGCTGTTGTTGCCGACTATACTTTTTTCTGCTCAGACATCACCAGTGACCGGAATAGGTAGAGTATATTTACCAAAAGTTCGCAAAAGGACATAATATAGAGTGGTAACAACCGGGTGAAATATTAATTTATCTTTATTGAATTCCGGATTTCCGGTATTTTTATAGCTAAATATACGTAATATTTACTTACGGTGTGGGATATTTTATGTTAGTTTGTGATAAAAGTGGCTTGTTACTCATTTCTTTTAAGTATCTAAATAATAGGTGGAGTATATGTGACGTTATCTATGTAAAGGGACCTTATTGTCGATGGCGCTTACGCCGCACTGCGTCACGCGACGTTGTATTTATATCGGAGCATATTTAATAATGACGGAAGCGCCATCCGCCATAAGGTCCCTTTACATAGATAATGCTACATATTTACCTAAACTTCGTAGAACAGAGGCATAAACTGGAGACTACATTTACTTGTTCCAGAAAAATGCCGGAAATCCGGAATTAAATAAAAATAAAATAATATTTCACCCGGTTGTAACCACTCTATATTATGTCCTTTTGCAAACTTTAGGTAAATATACTCTACCTTTTCCGATTACTGGACATCACTTGCTTTTTAAGACGAAACTATCGAGCCCCAATGCTTCGGGTACATAGGGTGACGGGACCAATGATGGACACTTTTAGCTGACAGGCACCAGTAATGGACACTTCACTCTTAATTCTAATTTCATACGGTCCTAAATTGATTGTTGCAAAACAAATGAATAACCCTTATCTTCTGTAAAATAAGAACCATGTTCGTTATTGGTGCCTGGTCCATTACTGGTTCCGTCACCCTATTAAGTGCAAAGATACCGTCGCCACCTTCAGACTCCATCATCAGATCAGCTCGCTGGTACGATAATTTGGGTTCCTAGTGAAAAAGAGTATAAGACGACTTAACTCGTAATAAAAAAGGGTTTATACATGAACGGAGTATACTGGACTTAAACCCTTTTTCACCTGATCTTCAGAAGACTTATACCCTTTTTCACTAGGACCCCAGTTGCATTGTCATCGGGTTTACATATGTATTCCAAATTTCAGCCCCTTATATAATAAGTCTATTTTCAGCCATAAGCCAATTTCCTAATTTACTCATCAATCCAGAGCTTTTTTTCTGGAGGCCCTGCCAAGATGCATTACGGTAACTAGCGTTACGTTGCGTAGCGTAGCGTAGCGTTGCGTTGCGTTTGGCGTTTGGTTTTTAAACCAATCGCGTCACTGGTAGATCACGTGTCTTTTCGTATAACGTCATCTAGTGACGCGATTGGATTAAAAACGAAACGAATAGAAACGCTAGTTTAAAACGCCTCCTGACTAAGCCATATTTATCAGCAAGAAACGTACATTCACAAAATAAATAACTAGTCACCTTATTCATAAACGCACTATAACTAAAGTATGTTTCGAATATGGTTTGTCTTATTCCTTCAATAGCTTCTGCCCGCGACTTCGTCCGCGTATATTTTGATTATCGTTATTCCCTCGGAAACTTTTAAATTTTCCGCGATGAAAAGTAGCCTATGTGTTAATCCAGGGTATAAGCTATCTCCATTCTAAATTTCATCCAATTCTGTCCAGCCGTTGCAGCGTGAAGGAGTAACCAACCAACACACAAACACACACACACAGACAAACTTCCGCATTTATAATTTTAGTAGGATACACTCAAAAAAATGAGAGCCAACGAAGAGAGATTTTCACTTAGTTGACAAAAAATGATTACAATAGTTAAGATATTTACGACAGCAATTTCTTTAGTGATTCAACTAACATCTTAGTTGATGTATCTAACGTCTTAGTTGATGTATCTATCGTCTTGTCAGGCTCGTATGGGATCAAGACGCTTATGCACAACAATCACAATCACTGTTACAAGCGACCAATTATTTTTTTCAGTGTAGTGACATTTGAATTTGACACAAAGCATAATCTTTATCTATACTATAATATTATAAAGCTGAAGAGTTTGTTTGTTTGCTTGAACGCGCTAATCTCAGGAACTCCTGGTCCGATTTGAAAAAATCTATCAGTGTCAGATAGCCCATTTATCGAGAAAGGCTATAATTATATCATTACGCTAAAACCTATAGGAGCGGAGCACCAATGAAGAATGTTTCAACCTTCTACGTTAACAAAGTCGCCGGTTAAAGTTAGCGTTAGTTTAGTTTAGTTTATTTATTGCATAAAACAATTACATTATAAATTACATTAAAATTTACATGCATTGATCTATGTTCGTCAAAATAGGTACAATAATTAAAACAAAATAAAAGTAGCACTCATAACATAAATAATTAAATTTGACAAATAACAGAAACCTAAAAGACTATACTAATACTAAGTCAAGTAATACAAATACAACGTCAATATAGAGAGCCGTAGAACTACAGTTTAAAGTCAACAAATTCTTTGAGCATGCGCCAGACGGCATTCTACCACAGTTTCTGCCAGGTGACCTTGGTAGAAAAACAGTGGTTTTAAACCATGTAGCCAGTGGTTTTAAACCAAATTTCGACTGACCTTTAAACGCCCTTGGTAGACGGGCGTGCGCTTCAAACCATTGGCAGAAACAGTGGTATAATGCCGTCTGGCCGCTTGCTGTAAACCATTCGCTTCTACCGCGCTTCTACCGAGGTCACCTGGCAGAAACTGTGGTAGAATGCCGTCTGGCGCATGCTTCAACTGAATAAAATGCATTCTCCAATAAAACGTTCTTTAGTCGACGGTTAAATGTTTCATCATTTGATTCACATTTTAAATCAGTGGGTAGGTGCTCATAGAACGCCCAAAGTAATTATTCCACGGGTATGAAGTCGCGGGCAGAAGCTAGTCTTTACGTAATATCTGCCGTCTGTTCCTCTGTATATACGCTTAGATCTTACTACTAACTAAGTACGAAAAGGATTTAAAGCGTTTTTCATCAATGGATAGAATGATACAAGAGCAAGGTTTTTAATTTATGTTTAATTAATTCCGGATTATTTACGGGTGTTACAGAAAATTCACATAAACCGAACCGAAGCGAGGGCGGGTTGCTAGTTTTAACTAAAACTAGCTTCTGCCCGCGACTTCGTCCCCGTCAAATAGTTACTTTGGGCTAACGCTAACTTTAACCCGCGACTTTGTTAACGTAGAAGGTTGAAACATTCTTCATTGGTGCTCCGCTCCTATTGGTTTTAGCGTAATGATATATACCTATGGCATTCTTCGATCGAAGAATTTTTCAAATCGGACCAGTAGTTCCTGAGATTAGCGCGTTCAAGCAAACAAACAAACAAACTCTTCAGCTTTATAATATGAGTAGGTATAGATAGGTTTATTGTACATTTATGCATAACGGGTATTTACCATAAATAAACTTTGTTCCGTTCTTAAATCCAGCTCCCTACAAAGAATATACGTACAGTCGAGTTCATAAATCTGTGTACCCTTTAGTACCTTGTCACTCTAATCGCTGTGACAATTCATATATATGGCAGTTTGAACATGACATTAAATAGACAAGGTACTAAAGTGTACACATATTTATGAACTCGACTGTACCTACTACGCCAAGATTCGAGAAAATCCTAAGAATAGCGTAAACTAACTGTAGTGTACTCAGGAGCAGTCGAAGACAAATCCCCGGCATGTTCGATTTGCCGCCGGCTGCATCCCGCGGGCTCAAGTGCATACAAAACACTGCACATCCGCTGCACTCAGTGCATGCATACTAACAGTACGGCTCCTCGCAGCTTTATGCAATTCATAATTCATAAACCGTTCGAGCTATAAATTCCTCTTGGTTTCTAGGGTTCCGTAGTCAAACTAGGAACCCTTATAGTTCCGCCATGTCCGTCCGACCGGCCGTCCGTCCGTCCGCAGCCTAGCTCAGAGACTCTAAGTACTAAAAAGCTGTAATTTGGCATTAATATACGTATTAGTCACGCCAACAAAGTGGTAAAATAAAAGTATTTTTTTTATCGTACCTCCCCTTCACGTAACGTGGGGAACTATTTTTTTTTCTCGTCTACCCCATATTATGGGGTGTCGTTGGATAGGTCTTTCAAAACTATGGCGGGTTTGTGAAATCATTTTTTCGATTGAGGGATCCGTTTATCAAATATTAAGCTTTAAAGCGCTAATTTTGTTAGAGTCACGTGCCCCCCCTCCCCTACAGCCAAAACCATAAATACAAAAAATCTGAAACATATCTTAAATGAAAGCACATACAACTAATTTTAAAGGAAAGCTATGACGACTAACTAGACTTGATTGGTTCCTGAGATACGGTGACTAAAGTGTTTATACCTACTAAAATGACCAAATAACTTTAAATAGAGAATTACTTCATACTTGTGGTTTTTTGAGATAGTTTTTGTATAGTGTACGGCTTCGGTACCCTGCACTGGGCATGGTCAGATATGCTCTTGGCCGGTTTTTTGTTAAGTACTTGCGTAACAAAATGGTGTTTTTTAAAGTTTCGTACTCGAAGGGAGATAATAGATAAAAAAAAGATAAAAGACATGAATTCAGTAAGTAGGCCGCACGGGCACTTTTACACGTCATGGATCTACCAGCTCGCTCCAACGGGACCCTGTTAATATGCTTATGCTGTCCGTCCTTCTTAACTTTAAAGAGCTGTAAGAGTATCTTTTGAATCGTAAAAGATAGCGGGTGTTTTTTGCTGAACAAGGCGGATTTACTAACATTTTTTATTCATGAAGTAAATTAATAATGGGGGTCCCCAGACAAAAAGCCTAATTTTTTAAATATTTTTATTTTAATTGTATTGTAAAGAAGGTAAACTATACGTCAAATTTGGTAGGATTATAGTAAACGCTAAAGAAAAACAACAAATACAACAAAATTGTCAAGTGTTATGGACTCGCGCTGATTCGGTTCGGAATCGTATTCAAATCGGAATATAATAATCAGAGATCGAAACGAGTGAGCTGTTTTGAGAGTTTGCATAACAGAGATAGTCCTCCCATGTGTAATTTAATTATTAATGCAATGATTTTATTTAAAATGCCTTTCTGCTACGAGCTTTACGTCGCCGTTAACACGAAGACAAGTGAATTAGAATCTACGGAATGTGATTGGTCGATTTTAGACAGCTTTGTTGCAGTCAGCTCAAGGGGGAAGTCAGTTTTCACAATCAAACCTCTTTAGATAAATATATTTTTGAAGTTTTTTTACCTTTAATATACTCGTATACTTCAAAGTCAGTATCAATCAAGTCTCTTCAACATTCTCAATTGAAGGAAAGTTTACAAAAACAACATAACTAACATTTTTGTGGATCCGAGTGAGTTTAATCATAATGAATTGTTTTGATTTGTTTTAATAAGTATTTATTTTGAGGGTGTATCCATATTAATACCTACATAATGACATCAGAATAGCGCACCCTTTGCGCGCTCTGATAATAATACCTACTGGGCGGTACGGAACCCTCGGTGCGCGAGTCCGAATCGCACTTCACCAATTTTTTAAAGGTAAAAAGAGTTTTTTTACTAAACGGTGGTTATTCGATAAGCGTAGTTAATAACGACCATGCATAATTAGCTTCCCAGGCAAAGGCGAATGTTTATTTATTTATTTATTAATTTATACTTTATTGCACAATAAAAGAAAAGTACAAATGGCGGACTTAATACCTTAAGGTATTATCTACCAGTCAACCAACTGGCCAAACAGAAACAAGACAAAGGTTGGTGCTTACTTTAAAAAATCAGCTAAACTATAAATTATAGAATATGGGTATGAGTACTATTACAATACAATAACATATATAATAAAAACAATAATATTAATTTACATATATAAATACAATAATATGACATAAATAAATACATACAATAAACACCTACTATAAGAACATTATGCACATTATCAAAGAACACAAATACTCGTGATTGTTCCTATTTTTATCGACATCTTACAAATAGTGTTGCTACACACGATAATGATAAAACCAAAGCAATTGGAGTATTCGGTATCAAAGTCCCTTATCTCAAAGCAAAATTGACCCGATTTCGTTTACGGGTCGTTCTCAAAAAAGTGGCACCGCCACCTGTCAAAAGGTGTGTGTTAGAATATTTTTTTTACAAAGCGTCGTCCATATAATAGAGTTATAAATTCATATTAAAAGACACTTTTTGAATAGAGGCCAAATGGTTTGATATAAATCTAAATTATACGTTTTGTCGCTCACCTGCAGTGTCCCAACGCCAGGCACTCATGTTTCGAGTTGATTAAAACCTAAAAATCACGAACGTAACTTAGTTCGAATACTATTTTTTACTTACACATATACTCAAGATTTAAAACTGTAGTGTCGCATAAGAATACTATACTTATATTTCGAATTATTCGAAATTTATTTTTGTCCACGACAGTTTTTGTCGCTCACCTGTCATGAGATAAACGCTACCTCTGTGGTTATACTATCTCGTCTAACCTACCTAACCCCGCATAATTCGAGATCTACAGTCCCCAGCTACCACTGCTAGAAGAAACACGTCGTCAGTGTGAGGTTCTCAAAAATAATAAACAAGAAACTTACGCGAGCGGGAGTTTGTAATGGGTACGTAGTCGCTATTCTGTCTTCCATATTTTAATAATTGTGTGACTTATTGTATTGATATTAATTTATAGCACGTAAAACATGGTTTATTTTTATGTCAATAAATATGCAGTTCATTAACCAAGTACTTATTTTGTATTAATGATATAACTGTCATTTTATCCATCACCTGTATGTCGTTCACCTGTCTAAAAAAACGTAAAACGACGTTTACGGCAGGCGAACGACAATTATTTAATAACTTATAGTGTAAATAAAGATGTTTGTGTTGTAAATAATTTTTACCCGACTGCACGAAGCAGGGTTGTATTCCGAGCGTATGTATGTAGGTATATAATATGTATGTAACACCCTATAGCCTATACGGTTCACCGGATTTCAACATATGAGATGTCGTTACGCTCGAAAGGTAAATAAGGTGTGTTATTTTATATAAATAATTTAGATAAGGAAAAAAACGAATCAAAAATATTCAAATTAAGCACTTGTTGTCAGTTTAATGTAGTTTTTATTAAACAATTTACTTAACTGCACCCATTGTCGTTGACCTGCTAACAGTTTTACTTTATTTGTACGTATTTGTCGCCATCCTGCCCCTATTGTCGATAACCTGGTTACAAATAGTCAATGCAAAATTAATTCAGCGGTGCGACTTTTTTGAGAACGACCCTTACGTTGTTCTCGACGAGTCACAATGGCTTAAACAACCGAGTGCCCATTGTAAACCATTCTTATCTTATAAACAAGCCAACAGTTGAAACAAGGTGTAAAACAGTAGTTTCAATAAGTTAGGCCCTAACTGTTGGGGTATGATACCTGTTAGGGACCAGTTATATTGGTTTTATATCAGTATTATTTTATTAATATGCAACGATCCTATGTAGCAAGCTTACGTGTATTTAAGAAAGTAGGTACATACACATAGACCAAATCCCTCACGTAAATAAAATTACATTCTTATTTGATTGTATGGCAGTTATTAAGATGTAGTGGTAGTAAAGATTTGCTGCCGCTAAGAAAATTATAAAGTAAATCTAAAGTACAGTTATTTTTTTCTGTTAGCCAGCTCTGTGAGTGACATTTACTTATTATGGAGCATGACTTATTAATTAACAGAGGGGCTAGCACATTTTCTGTTTTTTCGCTTGAGCCTCAGTGTTTCTTTTTAGTTATTGCCTGGGAATTACCGATCGACGTACAAGTCGCGGGCAAGTTGTACTTAATTAATCTCATGTGAAAAATCCAGTTTTTCCAGGAAGCTAAAAATAAATGGCCGTTCGAATCACCAACGTAACTTGGACGTTAACGAGAATTGTAGACTAAACAATGAGAGGTTGAAAATAGGAAGTGGTCAAGAATAGGCGTAACTACCTTACTCCTGTAGTACTACGAGAACTGTGAAACTGAATAAAAGTCATAGCATAGCTGCTAGTTGTTCAATTCGATGTGAATTGTCTTAAGAATTTATCATGCTAAATACGACACTTTAAAAAGGGTTCTTCTAACTGTTAAGTAACTTAGGGAAACCGCTACAGTACAGCGATATTTGCCGCCATTGTTTTCTACAGTCATATACCGGTGAGAATATAATTATTCTTATTTTAAGAGGCCGTATACGAAATTTTGCCGATTTCGCTGATTTACGTGATTTTACAGACGTGATTTTGCAGTTGAAATACTGTATTTCTACAAGTTTCAATGCACAACGCGAAAGATAATTTCTATAATTATTCTTATTTTAAGAGGCCGTATACGAAATTTTGCCAATTTCGCTGATTTACGTGATTTTACAGTTGAAATACTGTATTTCTGCAAGTTTTAATGCACAACACGAAAGATAATTTCTAATTTTAGCAACTTTTTTGTTTTTATTATTTTATTTTGATTAATCGACCTGACACCGGCGACTGTTATGTAAATTTTGCTGGAATAGGTTTAGAATGTCACATATTCATGAATCGTTTTGACGTCTTAACGGTATGAAAAATTTACAATATATTGCTCTGGAAGTCGTCTAAAAAATGTATGAATTACTTTTTACCACTTTCATACAAATTTTTCGAGTAAAAAAACAATAAACTTGGTAATTTTTTATAGAAAACGGGCAAAAATTATTTTAGATTTCGGCTACTCAGAACTCTCGTTCATAAAATTAAAACAACAACTCAACTTTAGATCAAAATCAATCCATTACCTAAAAACAATATCCAAAAAGTTCAAAAGAATTGGCAATAAATAATGTTTTAAAACAACCTAAATCTCGCATTGTAATACTCGGATAAAATAAAAAAATGGCTCATTTATTCGTAGCTCATTTATTCGATCATAACTAAAATGACATTTAATGTTGAGCATTAAAACTTTTAGAAAACCAGTATTTTAACTGTAAAATCACAAAAATAAGCAAAACCGCCAAAATTTCGTATACGGCCTCTTAAGTGACTTCAAAAAATAGAAGAAAGCCGTAGAAAGTTAGATGACTTTAGAGAGTTTTATTAATTGAGAGGCCTTTGACAAGATGCATTGCGAGATCGTCATCGTTATTCGAAATACATATATGTGAGGATAGCTCTCTTTGTGAGTGCGGTTTGGACGAAGGCTCTCCTGATCATATTTTCTTTTCATGCCCTAAGTTACCATATTCACTTTACGACTTAATCCCTTTGAATTTTCCTCGTCCTGTAAATATGTAAAACTTTTTAACTCTTGTAAATAGTCCTCTCATTAAACATTTAGTTAGTTTCATTCATAAAAATAGAATTAAGTAGTAAAAATGTAAATATTTGTTTTCTTTGTAAGTATATGAATCCGAAACATTCGATGTATTTTATTCCTCTTTTCCAAATTGTTCATTCTCTTCGTTAAAACGTGTGCCTTCCTTAAACCTGACATTGGCGAAATCATAGTGGCAACACAAATGACATATGCCACAAAACAAAGATCTATCTATCTACATATATGTGAAGTTATCTTTGAAAAGGGACCTTTTTGTCGATGGCGCTTCCGCCATTATTAAATATGCTCCGATATAAATACAACGTCGCGTGACGCAAGGCGGCGTAAGCGCCATCGACAATAAGGTCACTTTACATAGATTAGGCCACATATAGGATTGACGTAAGCTTACGTCTGGTGTGGCCACTTGTCTAACCTAAAAAATTAGCTTGCAGCACTAAAGATACTGCATACTTGAGGTTGACTGTCGTGAGGCAGTCATTGGAATAAAATTAAAAAGAAATTAACAAGTACTAACGCCCATCAAAAATATTTGCCCTTACCGAGATTTGGATCTGGCACCGCTAGCTTCGTAGGCCGGGTCACTATCAACTAGGCTAACGTGTCATTAATAGCTTTTAAATAAGTGATCCGTTCAATTATCACTTCAATGTTAGTCTTGGAATAATTTAAGTCTAGGTGATAACTTACGTGAAGAAATTATCGTCATGTTAACTTACTCGTAAATAGTGTTAGAATTTTGAAGATATTAAAACTTTCATCTTTATTTAAGTGGTTACCATTGATCCTTATCAAGTTAAAGTCTATATCAATTAAAATGGGCAAATATAAACGAACCAAATTACCATTATTACTTGATAATTATGTACCTACTTTTAAAAGCTCCGACTAGCAAAGTTTGGTCATGTAATGATGGAGACAACGTTTTCGTCACAACGTAACGTTGGAGTGTTTTGTTTGTATAACAATCTTATACGACTAAACATTCCTATAAAATGCTACAACGCAATTCCTTGAAGTTTAAGATTTCAGGAGATAACCTCCCAAAGCATGTTGTTTAGTCTCTATCCAATCTATATTATAGGAAAACTTTTGCAATTTTTTATACCTACACATGATCATTATGTTCAGTGTAAGATTAAATAACTATTTCATAAAGGGCCTGCCTACGTTTTTTAAATAAAAACACGCTCCATTAATAATTGAGGTTATGTGTTAAACAGTACTTTTGTTTACATCTTTGCCCATTTCAATTCTTACCGACTGTAGTAATTCTATCATGTACACATAACAAACATAAAATTCTGTTCCAGCTTGAATAGGCCAAGAACTCTTCATGACTTCGGAGAGCTCTTTGGTTTTGAAGACACACCTTGGAAAAGATCTATGTACCCAACGTGGTTATAGTGATAAACCATCTTGACCCAGTTCAGGAAAAGAAGATTAAGATATGTCAAACAAAGTTTTTTCTAGCGAGAGAAACACGCGTCAATAATAATTAACTCCCTGCGCTTACAGCCTTGGCAGTGAAAAAAAAGAAACAAAATAAAATAATACTAAGACAGACAGTTGTTGCTAAACGATAACGACTTAGCATGCGCTGGCTGTAGCCAACGCTGATCCAAAAAGGACTTGGATCATTAATTGTTCTGCGCTTCACATCCTAATGTTTTCCCGTTTCGTTGACTCAAACGGTCTATCATACTCAGTTCTTGCTGAAGAAGATATAGCAGAATTACTATATCTTCTTCAGCAAGGACTGAGTATGGCCGAAGAAAAAAGCTGACTTCGGACAGCTCCGACAATTCGTCTGGCAGTCAACGAACAAAACTTTGGAGATTTATGAAATTACAGTGGTTTGTGAATAACGATTTTTGTCAATAAAATAATTTATCTTTGAATTATCACTTCAATATTGGACTTAAAATTGTTTAAGTCTAGTATTGAAGTGATCATTTACATGAAGAAGGTTCATCATCATGTCTGCCAAAAGACGTCCACTGCTGGACATAGGCCTCCCCCAAGGCTCTCCACTCAGACCGGTCTTGTGCTTTCGCATCCACCGCGTTCCCGCGATTTACTGATCCGGTTACCGAAATAGCCCGAAGAATAGCCAAACTTAAGTGGCAGTGGGCGGGGCACATTGCTCGCAGGACTGATGGCCGATGGAGTCAGAAGGTTCTTGAGTGGCGTCCGCGGACCGGGAGACGAGCTGTAAGTAGGCCTCCAACAAGATGGAGTGACGACATTGTTGAAGAGTACCATGTTGTTTTCGAATTTGACCATAACGATATAGACAAAGAGTATTGTATCTAAAGTTCTCAAATAATAAAAAGAACATCACATTAGAGCCATGTATTTCCTGTAAAGTGTTCTCTGACAAAAGCACTTAGATTATGATTAGATTATTAGATTTTTTTTCTTTTATGACATTATCAACAATCTTCACTTAACGATCCAATGTCTGTTTTTTTACTAAGTTCTAGTTAAGTTGCAGTAACAGAATACAGACTAAAGGCATAGAAACCGTACTAAATAAGCAGAACATACATTATTGTTCACATTTTTTTTACTTATGTTTTTCATAGTGAGTTGGAAAGAGATGAATCTATAGCTGTTCTTTCGTTATTTGGTACATCGTCACAAGTAAGACCGGCCGCATACATACGTTTTCCGAATGCGTTTTCCGCATTCGGAAAACGTATACTGAAAACGTATGTATGCGGCCGCCCTATTCGGAATTCCGCATTCGGAAACTGTATACGGAAAACGTATGTATGCGGCCGGCCTAAGGCGTGATTTGAACCTATAAGCACCTACAGTATTTGGACCTATAGACAAGGAAAGACAAATCCTTCCTATAGGAAGGACAAAGAAGTCCCTGTGTAAAACCTTGTGACAATGACAGCTAAGGAAGAAAAAACAGCGTACTTTTTGTTTCATTTTTTCTCAATAATTTGTAATCTAAAAAGTAGAGAAAGATAGCTGACGCAAAGGACGTCTTATAGTCCAGTTTCTAAGCTATATGTTCTTAGTCTGTGGTTGCAGTACTTACCATGAGTTGCAAATATCGTACTCGCTACCGAGTCGAATGCTTTGTTCCTCACAGCATTGTTATAGAGTGCGAGGGACAGAGCATTCTACTTGTCTTATTTTTGTGCATGTTTTTTTGACATATTATTATCTATAGCAGAATTCACTGTGGAAAAATAATTGTCACGATTGTTATAACTGTCAATAGTAAGTATTGCCTACTATTTTGGACCAAGCCGTATGGAATTACATAAATAACATTAATGATTACGAATATGAATCTATTTAAATATATTAAGGATTATTTTATTTTATTAGGCATGGTCCAAATAGTTTTCAAGTTTGTATCTGATGGCTGAAAATGCAAGCATTTGTGTCACTTTTTTAAAGTGTCACTTTACAAAAAACTAACAACCGCGAAACAAATTTGTCACAAACTTTGTAACATATTTGTTCAATATTGTAATTTTGTATAGAACGTTGTTTTTTTTCCTCGCATTCAAAGTGAAAAGTAGAGTGTTTAACGCGAGACTTAACAACCATAGTGACACTCGAACTATATCACTATCGCTCGCTCGCTCGCTCGCGTGGCTAAACATCTCGTGTCATTATGGCTTGTTTTAGTCTCTTGTTGAACAATCTACTATTATTTAACACCTTTTTTACTCACATTCCAGCAATAAACGATTTGATTTGATTTGAAATGCCTAGAGCTTATATTGCGACTAGGTCAATATGTGTGAGATTGTACCACAATATTCATTTAGAGGTATATTTAGAGTAAGTATACTGGGTTTTATCATCACAAAAGAAAAATTGGACCATCCGCCTCTAGGCAATTAATTCGGAAAGGGAAAACGAAGGGCAAGGCCGTGTCTGCTCGCGCCAATCATTAGCCGAGAGAGAATCCGTTTTTAGCAGAAAAAAATATTATAGGTACTTAACAAAGCAAAAAAGATTTTTGTTTGAAATATACGTGATTATTTATACCCGCTTTAGGGTTTGGTATTGAGTACCGTATTAACCAAAGGGTGCTGACGAGATGCTAAGCCTACGCTGTCTATCCAACTGTATGTCCGTCTGATCTTTAAAACTGTGGTCCCTAATAAAGTTTCACAAAAATATGTTTAAGTATGGTGGATATGAAAAAAGATTTTAAAAAGATTTTACATATACCTACACTTATATGAAAGACCCCATAGCAAACTACCCACAATATAAAAACGACGAAACGATTTCTAAGTATTCTTTGGATAAAACGTTAGACAGAAAGTACTGCTTTTTATGGTTGATAATTTTATACGATAGGTACTAGAGAACGCCCTTCGTACGCGTAGAATTAGTTTCCCGCTACTCCCCCTATTTCTTCCCGTTGGGGGTCGATTTTCGGAAAATCCTTTCTTAGTGCTCACTTACATCATAAAAGGAATCCCTGTACCAAATTTCAAGTTTCTAGGTACAGTAGTTTCGGCTGTGCGTTGATATCTAAGTCAGTCAGTCAGTTTTGCCTTTTATAAATATAGATTTGTTGAAAATATCCACTTTACGAAGCAGATAGTTACAAAAAGTATTATTTACATTAAGAAAAGATAGACATTTAAATTCAAATTATTTATTTGTGAAACATAGGTGTAACGTGGGCTTAATAAGGATCACTATGTTTTGCCGTTACGCATTTTGAATTTATATAATATATTTTTTACACCTAGGTAATCATATATTCTTGTATGGAATATATCTATATAATATAATCGCACCAAAGGCCGTTTTACTTTGGGTACGAGTACTATGCTAGAGCATAACGATCCCTAATATATTGACCACCGATGGCAACACCCGCACATGACAATCAATACCGTCTTAACTTAAAATGTGTCGGTGTTGAAAAAGTTATTCTCATTTTAAACCAGTACAAATAGTTATACATTACAATTTATTTTTGAGTTAATACGGTACTGAATGTCATTTGCGAGTACTTTAAATGCGTATAAAACAAAAGGGCTTTCGTTGTCCTTTGTATAAAACCTTGATAAAATCGAATTACCGCCAAAGCAAAATGGATTGCAGAACAAAAGCCGAAAACTAGAAAGCCCCCGCTTGTACAGCCACACATAGCTGGTGTTTGTATATACATATACAGCGATGGCCACATAAATAGGAACGCCAGTTTTTCCGATACAATTGCCTGCAAATATGACCTTTCAATTTTGACCACCAATCAAAAAGTTCTTGATGGGTTACCTGTTGGAATAGGTGGGTAAGTCGACCACAAGATAAGTTATGTAACTTTTGCATATTTTGCACCTACATACTTTTGTAGTTCACTGAACAGTTGTAAAATGGCAGTAGGACAGTGTCTCTATTCTAGGCGGTAAAAACGATATCGTAGTTTGCCTGTTATGGTATTGTCAACGTTTTGATAGCTCTTATTTTCTTGACAGTAATGGTGGCTGACGTCATAACAATACCTTAACAGGCAAACTACGATATCGTTTTTACCGCCTAGAATAGAGGCGCAGGCTGCTGTCCTTAATAATTTGCACGTTTAAAAACAACAGTAAGTGAAAAGATTTTTGACCAAATGGGCTGCATTTTTTCGCAGTCAACGATGTAAATGATAGGTACGAATCTATTAATTGTAAGCCCTGAGTGTCTACTCTGGCTAAAATCCTGTAGTCTCTGGCATTGATATCTGATTTAAGGGCGCTGCATACGTAACGTGATTTTACTCGGACGGAATCGGACGGGGAATTTTTTCAAATATTGTTTCAAAGAAAATGTATCTGAACGTACATACGCAACGATTACACGGACGGGACGGGAAAACTAAAAATGTATGCAAACACGTCCCGTCCCCGTCCCCGTCCCGTCCACGTCCAGAAAAGTCCTGCCAAGACGCATTGCGCTAACTAGCGTTTCTAACTAACGTATTCAATTCGTTTTTAAACTTAACGCGTCACTGGTAAATCACGTGTCACGTGATCTACCAGTGACGGGATTGGTTTAAATACGAAACGAATAGAAACGCTAGTTACCGCATGCATCTTGGCAGGGCCCTGATCACGTTACGTATGCTGCGCCCTTTACGAAATGTTTACATTAGGAAACCAAATTTCAGTCCCTTCCAGTATCGTAACGGGAATCTATTCAAAATTGACTTTATATTAAATAGATATGTGACTCTAAATGAAAGTTTGTTATAAACCCAAATAAAACATACGATTCCTTTTTTCCTTTTATACAACCCTTGGGAAAAAAGAGAACTCAATTCTTATTACGTTTGAATTCAAATGATCACACATTTTTTTGTAAATAATATTACAGTAGGTACCAACAAATTCTATGCATTGGTACTAGGGTTAGTTGGAAGAAATCATTTGAAGGAATGAAGGTATTGTTATAAGGGAATAAGGCGTCTAATGTTCAATCGTTATTTTTGGTGCTTTGGGAGCGTTTTCAACAGGCTCTTTTCAGTTCGTTTTAGAGGTCAGTATACCAGATTAAACTGTACATTTCTATCAGTTACGTACGTAGGTAGCAGTGTTATACATAAAGAAACGAAGGCGAAAGGTTCGCTCTTGTATTCGCGCGATTCGTGTTCTATGTATTTTTTCCGTAAAATAATGCTTATTCAACGCAAATAAAGGTTTAAATTCGTTACTTTTTCGTACCTACTCACCGTATCCCATCCCTCTCGCGCCGCCGTAACGTGCGGAATTGCTCTGTGCCACGTGAATGCACTTAAATTCCCTCCGACTTAAGCGTGAGTGATGACGTGCGCCCTCGGTAGCCAAGTGCCAGCGACACGCTTCCCGTACTTAAATTACATACAACCATAAAATTGTGGCAGTGAACGTGCTTCGCATTCACCGCCCAACACGCCTACGTCGCTTTGTAAACGCACCCACATTATAATCACGGGCCTTGAATATGTTTTAAATAGGTGGTACGAGTTTCTTGTTTGGATTCTTGGCAAGTTAGATTCACTCTATTATGTACAAAGTGTTAAGAAGCCTTTATGAGGCTAATTTACAGAATAACCGTTTGGACATTTACAAGATTTTATTAACCCCTATTGTAAAAAGGAGTGTTATAATTATAAGTGTAACATGTCGGGATGGTTCTTAATTACTTTATAGAAGGTAAAAAATTGTGCTCCGGGTACGGGAAAGACGCGATAGTAGAGGAGCCCACGACACTAAACCTAGTTCGATAAGAGTACCATATTATACATATATATACCTAAATAGTCACGTCATTAATGGGGGAACACGAAATGGCAATGCTGCAATGCAAAAAAATTGGCAAAGATATATATTTTTTTTTAATTGTAAGTCCGATGTCTAGTATCATAAGACTCCCCAGTTTCGTTTGTTCCTCGGGACAGGGGACGGGTAGGACTATGCGACCATGCAGTGCTGCAAGCCCTCCTAATTGGCCTAATCCGTGGCAGCAGTATGATAGGCGACGCCTCGTATCTAGTATGATCGATATCCTCAAAAAACAAAAGCTCATCTGAAAGATCATCAATTGCTGTGTAAGAAAAACCACTGCTGCATTTCCCAAACAGTGGAGAAAGTGGTTGCTTCAGCGATTGAAGGTCGCCCTCCGCGCAGCCAGGTTTTTTGCATTGCAGCATCGCCATTTCGTGTTCCCCCTTTAATGACTAATTCACTAATTATATCTAATACCTTTAAACGAGTAATTTTTGTATATATATAACGGGGCATCAGGAAGACCGACCGGGCGGTCTTGGAGGTTACCCTCCATGTGGGCGTAATGATGGCGAAAACTCCAAAATAAATACACTATCGTATCAATCAACAATCACGCGTTTAATTTTACAACACACTGAATTTAGATTTCAAAGATCGAGGCAGATTGATAAGAGCCAATAGTTTAGTACGTGTGCAACCCTCACGTCAGCTGTCATTGAATGACCCGCTTCACCACGGTGGCGCCACTTATATTCCGATTTACCTTATTATTTTTACCAATCATAACATTATCATTATTACTTATTTCTAAATTAAACAATAATAAGAAATCAAATAAGATATTTTGATTGCGCGCCGCGCCGTCATATATAATCTGAATCTCGGAAACGGCTCCAACGATTTCGATGAAATTTTAAATATAAGGCTTTACGGGGGCGAAACATCAATCCGCCAAGTTGTCATCTTCGGGAAATTTCGTTTTCCTACCCGAGCGACGTATGTACGTATATACATACATATATATATATCATCCTGGTAGTCTTATCGAACTAGGATTAGTGTCGTGGGCTCTTAGACTACGAGTAAGCAATCTTCCCGTTATTAGAAGTAGTCAGTCCTCAGGTACGTAAGAAAATGTGATATTGCAACTTGCTCCTTACTTTTAACATAATTAAATTCCAGCCTTGAAGGTCGTGCAAAGTCGGCTTCCTAAAGTTCTCGTCATAATTCAGCCCGAAGAATTTTCCGGGGAAGTTTTGAACCCATTTCAATGCGCGGTTTATTGATGTGGTAGATTCATATGGTAATTTAACGAGCTCAGATTCTACGGTTCAATTTTTAGGGTTGTTTAGTTGAAAGTCTGTCACACGTTTTGGTATGTAGCTACTTCTATCCGTCCAAACGTTTATGTTCGAAACAACCAATTTTACTCGAAGGGCAATAAAGCCGGTAGATTTATGAGGTATTCAATTAAGAATTTTTACTGGGTAGGTACCTAAACGAATGCATACTTAGGTACCTAATGTAATAAATGAAATCAAAAGGAAAATATATTATGATTACCTACAAATATTTCGAAACAATTGAGTTGGCGGATGGGAAAATCTTTTTTCTCAAACATTCATTGACCTGTATGACCTGTGAGTATGACGTTTCAGGTGCGGCTAGGACAAGAGGCCGGCAAAGTCCTCTTTTTTAATTTCCATTCCAAATAAATTTGTGGCACAGGCATCATGACATTCTGCCACTATACGTATTAAAAAAATAAAACTTTGATTTTTTTGCTGTTTATTTCATTGCATGTTTGAAAAAAGCACTATACATACCTCGGCGGGAAATATGGGGTTGCCCGCCTTAGACCTATCCGGCCTCGCTGTGCTCGGCCGGCAACCCCTTTTGTCCCGGCCTCTGTAGTAATGTACTATTAAGGCTTGTCTATATAAAATATTAGACCTTCAATCTTATGTTGTTTTGTGTCGTTAAAGCTGCGCATCCATTGGGTTGGAATCGGAGCGTACCTACGGAGCGGCCGGTTTTGTGTCTTTATATTCATTTCTGCAGTACAGTGTGCACTGGATCGGCATATCTGTATGCATATATAGCAATCAATACAAGGCAACAAATCCGTCCGCTCCATACGTTCCGATTCCGAGCCGGGGACGCACAGCTTAAGAAATAATTTTTAATGTAAAGAGTGTTCACCTGTGATTGGGGTGCATGTTAATAAATTTTAAACATGAATTCTGTTCTGTTGGTGTTATGTGTTAAATAAATAAATAAATTCCATAAAAACCTGTCCCGTGGTGACGCAAGCGAACTGATGTATGAATACGGAACTCTACTTTGACTTTGCTATAATAGGGACCTATCATACAGAGAGCGGTCACGCGGTCAAGCGTTCAAGCGGTCAGTATAACGTAATATAGCACAAAGACCGCAAGAACGCAAAACTGATAGCTTGACCGCGTCACCGCTCTCTGTCTGATGGGTCCCTAATAGCTTAGTTCGGAAGAAAACAATTTGTCCATTTACCTAAATGCGGCTAGTAGGACTTGGTTATTAAGCTAAATGGGGCGTTCACCGTTTTTCTCCAGCATAATTGCAAAGGTACCGTCTCGAGTTTAATCGAAACGTTTATTGTTTTCAAGGAAAAACCGAGAACTACAAAGGAGAATTTTATTATTTTAGCCTATTGCTATTTACTTCTTCTTTTTATAGATTTTAAAAATATTGCGTCGTTTCTAACTCGTCGTTCGTTTTCAAGGGGTGAAATAGTTCCTTTGAAATTTTGCGGTGCATAGTTTACCAAGAAAGGAATGAAAATACAAAATTAAAATAATTATTCTTGAATTATCTAAGTAAGGGGCATGATCAAATTGATCAACTTAGAAGGTTACCTATTTGTTGCGTCGTCCCTGCTGCGTTGTTCTACCTACATGTAAACTAAGGTCTGTTCATCCTTACTTGTCTTATATAGTAAACAACTTTCTTACCTCAAAATGAACAGACTTTAGTTTACATGTAAAACATCTCTTTTATCGTAAATAAAGTAAACTGAGAAAACATTTTGGACATCGCTTGGCCAATGTATTGTCTATGATTGCTTTATTTTGTTTAAAATAGCTGTTTTAGCCAAAAAAGTTAATTTAGAGGTTAGAAAGTTGTTTACCACAAGACAAGTAAGACTAAACAGACCTTAGAACGACATGCCACACGATGAGTTGAAACTTGAAATACTTGCGTCGCTCTATGTTGTGATCACAGCGATGCGACAACTCAACACACCGGCAACACTCGTGTGGTATCGCTAGTACTCCGTTTAATAAAATAAAAAAACTTTAGTTGGCATTAAATAATATCCAGCAATTCTGATAAAATATCGATTTAAACTATATTCTAACTCACTGACTACGCATAAACACCCATTTTTTTTGCAGTATTTAAATATGAAAGTGCAATTTATAATATGGTTTGGATTTCTAAAATTATAAATCAGACTTTTTAATCTATCACCATAACGAACTCGCCAAAAAAACGTCACCTGAATCCACTGACATTTAAAACGTCAATATAAAAATATTACGGCACAAAATAATAACAGTCCAGGAAAACCTGTAGACTTGTTAGAGTCATATTGTTTCTGGAAGAAAAAATACTTAAATATGGATGTGGCTGGGGAGAAATCTGTGGAGGAGCATATTCGTCCGGAGAAGATGACGTCGAGGTTGTCTCGGGACACGGAGAAGCTGTACAACCGGAGCTCGCTGCGGAACTGGGCTGATGTCTCCCGCATCAACTACATACCGTCAGAGATGAAGTCAAGTGGTAATTAACAAACTGAAACACAACATTTATTTGTCAAAAATATAATCCAACATTTGAATCGAAAATCGACGAACCTAAAAAAATACGGACGTAACCTCGTCTAAGCATGTATAAATGCTGTCTGCACACGCACACACGCATACTGTCGCCCGTGCTGTGGCTCGGCGCTTTGTCTTACCTAGTGTATCTGTGTGCTTGCGGTAAGTCGTGTATAATGAACGATCCAAAGTGCCGACCTTGCATGCTTCACACCTTTTTAGTGCAACGTAACGTCCGTTTTTTTTTTAGGTCCGCGTATACAATTAGCGAATTTAGAGACGTTGCACTGTAGTGTGAAGTGAAATAGGACTCAGCTCAGCATGTGCTGCAGCTGGAGCCGCAGCGCTGGTTTTCAGCCAAACCCTGGTGTTTACCCACATAGTTCATTAACGTCACAGATACAACTACTTATAGCATTAAAAAAATAATCTCCGACGAGACATTCTTAAGGTGCGTTTAGACCAAGCGAACAAGTGCCCTAGAACATGCTTTGTCTTTGTTTTTAAAAAGAAAACGTAAGAGATAATGCATAGAATTCTTGTTCGTTCGCTTGGTCTAAATCGAGCCTAACACTAGTTCACTTAGTCCTTGGCATGATAACACATAAGAAACTTAGTCCACGCATCAATGTGATGCCACTCAAACTAGACTAAATTTGGTCTACTCAGTACGAAATTATTTGTGCACTAGTGTGCCGAAAAAAACATTTATTTTTAGTGCCGAAAAATGATGGCCGCCGGGTCGGGTAGGATCCGAAGTGGCGCCACCTACCGAAAGGCACAGTAGTCGTGTTTTGACCCTAAAGACTAATGGGGCTACCACACGCACCAGCTTTACCACAGTTTTGCATGCGCAGGCCGGCTTGTACACGGAACACGGAGCGTACTGTGTATCACGCGCTTATGGGAACCCGTCATTTTAACTTTTGAATTTTATAATTATTTAGAAACCATTCATCTAACCTCATTATTTCGCTCATAAAGGCTTTTAATCAAAAAGCAACTTATCGAATTTTTCTTCATTATTTTATTTGTACATCGATATAGTTTTTCATCGAAGCTTTTTTGTATAATTTTAATCGAATGTAAGCTTTAGTTCCCATAATTCTTATTAGATCTTAAATCGTTTCATCAGTGTTACTATAACTGATAAAATGTTTTAACGAAGGTAAGTTACATCGAATGCATTTGGGTACACGTTATTTTATCGAAACACCTTTCATCGAACATGCTTATCATTTCGCAGACTTTAAATGTGAAATCTGGTAACCCATCATTTTATCGAATTTCACTTTATCGATCTTATCATTTCATCGACAGCAAATTTCTGCTGAAATCATGTTTTCTCTCTTATCTTAAACATTCATTAGTCATTACGTAGATCAGGTCAGGTTAGGTTAGGATTGATTTCCTCCTACGCTGACATCGGTCGCTGACGTCGGTCGAGCGTAAGAATATATGGCACATCTGCCGCGGACGTCAGCGTCGCTGTGCGGTGTCCCGTAGAACATGGTGTATATTCGTACGCTCGACTGACGTCAGCGACCGATGTCGGCGTAGGAGGAAATCAAGCCTTAGGTTAGAAATTAACTCATCTAATGTATTTTCTTGAGATACAAATAATATGTGTGTACCTATAATAATATGCGGATAGAAAGAAGATGTAGTGACAAAGATCGAAAAGGGAATGCGAAGATAATTTGGACATTTAGAAAATATGGACGAAAAAAGAGTTACGAATGAGTTACGGCAGGCAAAATTGAGCAAGACAAATTTTCTTTTCCTTCTCAGTTTACAAACTCAAAAAAGTCACAAAATCGAATCTGGTAACCCCGATTCCACGAGGTTTTGTCTGCCCTGCCCCTAGAGTGTATATAAAAAGCCGGAAGCGCGGAGGGAGGGCAGCCCCCGCCCGCTGTGGGAAAGCGCTGGCATCGAGTGAGCCGTAGTGGTTGAGGCCGCAGCGCCGCAGCAGTCGCAAATTCTAACCCTAACCCTTCTAAACGCGATGTTGTGATAACACTGATAATAACAGATCGTTCGATGAAACGTTACTGCGATGACATTGTTCTTGAAAACAATAAAATATAAAGTGTTAACACTGGGAATTATGTTTCGGTGAATTTATTCTACGAATAAATAAGAATTCTATGAAAGGTAAATTCGATAACCAGTTATGCTATGACTTGATACAAATTCGAAAGGATTTTTCGATGACCAGTTGTTCGGTTATATAATAGAGTATGAGATGTTGATTACGGGACTCAAGAAGTATGTGCAATGATATTCGTGGAATAGTTTTCGACGACATGAAAATCGACAAAACTCAATGAGTGGTAATTTACCACTCACAAGCTTCACCGCAGTTTCGCCAGCGCAAGCTTCTCGCGTAGGCCGGGCTTATATTGGCGCGGGGTAACTATTAGTAGTAGATAGTAGAGCTTGACCACCTTATTGTAATTTACATACATAATTTTACTGTAAATTACAATTAGGTGGTCAAGCTCTACTATCTGTGGATTGTATTTATTATTAGCTTCTGCCCGCTTCGTCCACGAAGATTTCGACTATCGTGATTTCCTCAAGGAGTTTAAATTTTTCCGGGGTTAAATTTCAAATACATCCAAATCCGTCCAGCCGCAGCCGCGTGAAGGAGGAACAAGCTAACTGTGTGTTTATAACTTTCGCATTTATAATATTAGTAGGATATAGTAGTAGATTGTTGGAACGTTTTATATTCGACCAGCAACCCGCCCTCGACCCTCGCTTCGCTCAACTCTTTATCAGAATAAAGCCTATATTATTATTACGAAGGGATAATGTAGCTTTCTTGTAGTAAAAGCCTGTTTAAAATCGGTTTGGTACAAAAAAAACCGTCGAACTTTTGTATGACATTATTGTTTTTACTTTTGTTTTATCTCTTGATCTTTCTTTTTACCAATTGGATCAAAAGTATGTTATAATATGGCAATCTTAAAATAAGGATAAAACGATTTTTTGTGTCTCATCAGATTTATATACCGTAAAATGTTCCTACTTTGCTCCTCCATGGGTAACTATGCTCCATAGTGACTATTTCGTTTATTCAAATCAAGGCTCAAGTCAAAGTCTATGTATGACAGATTTGCTAAAAAGAATCGAATCCAGCCACAACATGAAAGAAAGCAATAGAATGATTTACAACACCTGAATATAACCATGGAGCATAATTACCCGTGGGGGAGCAAAGTAGAAATATTTTACGGTAAGTACCTACATTTGAGCCCTTGGACTGTGGATATAAGCGTCTAATCCGGTAAATATGTTAGGCAACACTGATGTTAATTTTGAAAGACGGCTGTCTGCCTACAGAAATTGATTTAATTAACAAAGTGAAAGTATGAAGAATTTAATCCCGAAATTAGGTTATTAACAAGATCAAAAAGAACCGTCGAGAAACCTTTGATGTCTTCATCAACGTTTTACTCGTACTTTCTGAAATTAATGTTCTACAATAAAGAATAACGGCATTTAATAACGTCCTATTTAAATATTTAACATTCATATTAACTTTTGCCTGATTGATGCCTAGATTTATTTTCATGCCAAGGTTGTCCATGATAAATAAAGGGGTGCGCCAAAGTTCATATAAAATTGCAACTCCGATTATTGGAACTCCGAAAATGTAATTTTTATACCGCTTGTACCGTAAACTTTTCAGAAATTCTGAAATATTCAATGTGTAGATAAGACTAGGTTAGGTTAGGTTTGATTTATAAAAATCCTTTAAAAGTAATTGTTACTGAAAAAAATATGTTATGAATTGCGATGATTATGACTTACAATACGTTATGAGTAATTAATTATGAATAAGGATGGCATGTACAGGTAGATTCACTAAAGTTGGCACGAATGGAATGAAAAAAAGTGATGTCACCTATCACTGTGTGAGTGCCGTCCTTTGAACCGATGTTCGAATTTCAAACCGAAAGCCTGTTATTATTTCACACACTTGTATAGTTTCGTTCACTCATTCAATCCATTCGTGCCAACTCTCGTGAATCGACCTGTAGTTGTGTACAAAACTAATATGGAATTTACGTCAAATTTCAAATATAGAATGTCGAACGGTCCATACACATGTGTTACGACTACATGCAAGAGGTCATTTACTTAAGTTTTTCACCTATAACACTGTGGTTTCGTTTCATTGGCTATTCCTTATATCTGTTGTAGTTGTACAATCGATAATAACGAATATATGGCTAAATCTTCAGTCCAACAGCGTCCAAGGACGTCTTTCTTGCTTTGTCAGCCATATACACATTTTAAGGATCTCTCGGGGTTCAGTGAGCAAGCGCACGGGGGTGTAAAATATGTCCGGGTGGGAATGGACGCGTTTATCATCCACACGAGATAACCCTCACGTTTTTACGCGCGCTATGTGTGGTTCTGTTGATGCCTTTTCTAGGGTTGCGTGGACAAAACGCACAAACTCCTTTTTTAAATTCCTTTTTTTAATTTTATGTTAAAAAAGCGTGCAAGAGCGTGTTGGACCAGGCTCATTGTAGGGTTCCGACGCGGCTACTATAAGAACAAAAAACTATACGGGGCTGAGCGCTTTAAAGGTTCTCTTCCAGTTAACCATTGAGTGAATGAGAGATAAATAATAATAAAATGTTAAAAAAATGCGTAGAAATATAATACTTAAATGGGATAAATAAACTAGGTTGATGGCACTAGTGTTGGCCACTTTTAGCTGACAGGTACCAGTAATGGACACTTAACTCTTAATTCAAATTTTATACGGTCCTAAATTGATTATTTCCAAACAAATGAATAACCCTTATCTTCTGTAGAATAAGAATCAAGTGGCCACCATTGATCCTTGTCAATTACTGGTTCCGTCACCGTAATATACACTAGTACAATTAGTTTAACTACTGAACCTTAAAAAGGTATAGGTGAGCAAATTCCTGCGCGACCGTCGTGCGGGGTGGCAGACGGGGGGGCAAAGCGACTTTCGAGTTTTTCTGCAATGCTCTTACGTTTTTTAACTGAATAATAAGAAAAATCAGACATGAAACAATACAGCGGGCCTAGACTAAAACTGTCATAATAGGCTGGTGTCCTAAAAAATCTAATTAGTCCGTCTTTTACATTATCAAAAAATATTGACCACGTACTTTTTCTTTTGTCAATTATACAAAAAATGACGAAGATAAAGTGCGTTGAAGTTTCGCGTGACGTCACGCCGTGGCACACTTTATACCACGTTGTGACGTCACGAGCCCCCACTCCCGAACTTTGATGCGCGTTATAATTGTCAATTATGATTGATTTGAAAAAGCAAAAAATACGTGTTCAATATTTTTTGATAATCTTACTGACGAACTAATTAGAATTATTACTTTTTTACCCAGGACACACCCCTATTAACCCCCGACGCAAAAAGAGGGTTATAAGTTTGACCGCTATGTGTGTGTGTGTCTGTATGTGACAGGTGGTCCACGTTTGTATGGGAAAAAATCAAGGTGCAGTTAAAAGACACGGCACCCGCTTATTTGTGACGTTCTCTATGTAAAGCATGTATAGGGACCTTATGGATGAAACTAGTTTCCAAGAAATTTTGTGAAATGGAAATTTTAGAAATGGAAATTCACCATAGATTTTTATGTAGTTTAAAAAACATGGTTTTTAGTGAGATATCATCCTTCAAGTTTTTGATAAAGGGACCTTATGGGGTCGAATATGTGGTGTTCCACACAAGAACAGTTCATGATCTTGGCAATGAGATGTAACACAAGGCATAGTGAGGTGGTGGGGGAAGGGGAAGACCCCCCCACCCACTCGAAAAATATAATCGCTCGACACGACCAGAAGTTTACGTCAACCCCATATATCTGGGGTCCTATTGAAAAGATGTATAAGTCGACTTAACTCGTACTAAGAAAGGGTATATACATAAACGGAGTAGGGTGAAGGCGCCAATGATGGACACTTTTAACTTACAGGCACCAGTATTGGACACTTCACTCTTAATTGAAATTTCATACGGTCCTATATTGATTGTTGCAAAAGAAATGAATAACCCTTATCTACTGTAAAATAAGAATCAAGCGTCCATTATTTGTGCCTTGTCCATTACTGGGTCCATCACCCTATACTAAACTTGAACCCTTTTTCCCTTGATCTTCAGGAGATATATTCTTTCGCAGAATGCATCTGGTCTAAGCCCACTGTTCAGCCAATAACAATTATTTCCAGTGATCGCAGGAGGAAGCAGCCTGCGGGGTCACATGGGCCTGACCGGCAAAGACTTCTCAACGACACAGTACTACACGCCCTTCGACAACAAAAATGACGACATCTTATTGGAAGAACAGGCAAAGCAATATTTTTGGTAACAACCAGTGTTGCCAGACGTCAGAAGTCTCGATTTTTAGGGGTCTATGGACACGTCCCGATTTGCAGCACATCGCCAGTGTTGATATACAGGGTGTAACATTTACATCGGTCAGTATGGAAAAGTCTGAAACTATAAGACATATGAAGGTCTGGTCTTTTCTTAGGAACCATGTCATTGATTTTAGTAACAAGGAAAACTGCATTCATACATTTAAAAAATACTTATACTCACCTCGGGAATCGAACCCGGACTTTTTGAAAAATAAAACTAACACTACTCAGCAGTACAATACTTACATTTTATTAATTTTAGTTATCATGTTTCATAGTAACATTTACTGCTTAAGACCTACGCAATCGATATCTAAATAGAAATAGTGTTATGTAGTTTTATTTTTCAAAACGTCCGGGTTCGATTCCCGAGCTGAGGACAGGTGTTTTTTTTTAAATGTATGAATGCAGTTTTCCTTGTGACTAAAATCGATGACGTGGTTCCTAAGAAAAGAACAGATCTTCGTATGTCTTATAGTTTCAAACTTTTCCATACCGACCGATTTAAATGTTACATCCTGTATAATATACTAATGTAACAACCGAGAAGACCAGTTGTCACAATTGACATTGCAAGACCTTTTACGGCTGTAATTCACGCGATTTGTTGTACTGTCCTGATTTGAAAACACAAGTCCCGATTTTTTTCTACACAGTCCCGATTTATGATAAACTAGACCTGGCAACACTAGTAATCCATACTCCATATATATATATATACTAATATTATAAATGTGAAAGTGTGTATGTTTGTCCGTCTTTCACGCTTCAACCACTGAACGGATCGAGATGAAACTTGGCACACGTATTGGTTAGGTTAGGTTAGGTTAGGTTAGGTTAGGTTAGGTTAGGTTATATGTGTGTGTATAGGTCCTGGAATAGGACATAGGATAATTTTTATCCCGGAAAATTGGACAGTTCCCGAGGGAGCAGCGATAAACGACTTCTACGCGGACGGAGTCGCGGGCGAAAGCTAGTAATTAATAACACAACGGTATCGTTCAATTTGGGTTTATTGCTAAGGTATAGATCAGGATTTTTAAATCTCTACTGTTTGAAAGTTAATATCTCAATAGCGGGATACAAATAGCATTTTTATACCTAGGAAGAAAAGTAATTTAAGTACTCAGCCATTTCTGACTAGTTACTAGACTATACAAGGACTTAATAAAGCCATTACGTAATAACTTCCTGGGGGCCTAATATGGCTGCGATTATCGCGTGACAAAGTGTGGATAAGGCATCCGTCACCTTCTGACACGTAAATAGGTACGAGAGTGAAGGATGCGCTTTATCCACATTTGACACGCGATATAGACGCTGCCATACTAGGCCCGCTGGGGCTGTATTATAGTCGCCTTTATCGCGGTGGATAAAGCAGCCGTCACTCTCGTACTAACATACAGGTCAGAAATGGACAGATGTTTTATCGACGTCTATCCACATCGATAAACACGACTAGATCCTGTAGCTTTTTCAAAACAATTTTGAAAAGAGACATGAATAAAATCACACATCATTGCGCACACTGCGTCAGGAGGGTTATGATGTATGGCAATAATTCAACAAAGTTGATTCGTGACAATAACATATTACATACTTTTTGTTAACTTTCAGTTGAAATTTCTGATGAACTCCGTAGCGCTGCTCGTGCGGCCTAAATACCTCGGGCTGCAATTGATCACTTTCGTCCCTTGGTTAACAATCTATCATTATGTGTAGATACATAAGCAATACAATAAATTTAAATAATTTATACAGGAGTGATAAACGTGTCAAAGATATAAACAAAAATATATTTTCTAAACTCCTGCTTCTTGCCTTATGTAAGCGCATTATACTTACTGCCGCACTCAGAGACGTCAATTAAATTTCATGCTTGTTAAGTGACGTGTAGTCTTATTCTATTGCTATAGCAAAGAAGGTGACAGCAGCAACTTTAATCAATCATTCAATTTAATTGACGTCTCTGAGTGCGCCAGTTAGAGCGCTTCCTACCCTCATCCGATCAATATCCGAGAAGTTAGATGCTAAAATTAAATCATATGAATAACTTTGTCAACCCCAAATCTCCATAGCCAACGGAGCTTGAGAATTTCACTATAAAATACCCTTTCTGTGTTACCCTTACAAACCCATTAACGTAACCTGCGCGGCTACGTAACGTTAACAAATGACTATAATTTTTCCCAACTCCAAAGCAACTAGTCACCAAAAACTTGTTTGGGGCCTGCGAAACATTCATAAAGTTGTATGAAATATCGTCGCCAACAAGGCTCGGGGCCATATAATATGCGGGGCAGGTAAAAGGGCCGTTAAACATCTTCAGAGGTGATGTAAGGCTCAACGGTAACGGGGCAGGATCGCGTCCCCGCCAATTTGATGAACGTCCCCGTGAGTAGGGTCACATTTCGTCACTCGGCCTGTATTTCTTCGAGGTAAAAATGTAATATATTATTATCGGGTGTCGTTTTACCTTTGATGGGAAATGCGGTGATTTTTTTCAAATGCTTGATACTGGAGCGTTTGTAGGTCAATCGAACTTTTTTTACCCACACTTTTGTTTTACCGGATTTCAACAAACATGTTTGTTTTTAAATATAATATCACTGCTTATTTTCGTTTTTAATCATGTAGTCAATTTACTAAATAGTTTATCAATCTATCTTTGTTAAGTAAGGTCACAAGCGTTAATTGGGACCCATTTCAAGAAAAATATGCTTTTAGTTGTCAATGTCATTAGAAATGTCGAGGCATTTGTAACTTTTAGGAAACTCAACCATATTTTTTTAGAATTTCAGATTGAATTTAGACCTAAGGTGGGTACCAAATTTAATCTCGTTCTCAAATGTGTGAAAATTGGGTAATTACGTGTCTACTGAGTTACTGTCCGCGAATTTGTGTGATAAATAGTGAATTGTCAACTGAGTTGCCACATTTTTATTACTAACATTTTTAAACAATACATTACATATAATGTGATTTATGAAAGGAGTTAACCAGATTTTTTTTTTAAAATATTTATTAA
Source organism: Acleris literana (assembly GCA_946894065.1). Classification (NCBI taxonomy): domain Eukaryota; kingdom Metazoa; phylum Arthropoda; class Insecta; order Lepidoptera; family Tortricidae; genus Acleris; species Acleris literana. The sequence goes on along the minus strand of OX335684.1, from coordinate 14,478,503 downwards.
CATCTGAACGGTGGGCAACGGACAGAAATGTGTGGGTAAAAAGTTGATTGACCCTTGTACAAATACAATGCCGTTCGAATAATTTGTATTAGTAGAAATTATTTAACAGTAATCAGTAATCACCTACACTGTACAGATGTGGTTTATCACAACTAACACCTCTCGGGGACTTTTCAAATAAGTACGTTAAAAAGAATTGCGGGGTGTCTGTCTTAAGGCTATCTGTATCGGTTTATACAAATTTTAAATCGATTGGTTGAAGAGATGAACCGTGAAGATGGAACAAAAAATATATATTAACTTTCACGTTTATACTATACTAGTGACCCACCCACGCTTCGCTTCGGTTTACGTACATAAACGAGAATTTATTATACAGGGTGTTACGCAGAAGGTTGGACAAACTTCAGGGACTAACTCTGTAGGTCATACTCAACTTTTATTATGGGACCAACATCCAAATCGCGAAAAAAAACCAGCTGTTCCATACAAACATTGAGGGCTAAACAGCCAAAATGTATGGAATAGCTGTTTTTTTTTTCGCGATTTTGATGTTGGTCCCATAATAAAAGTTGATGAGTATGACCTACAGAGTTAGTCCCTGAAGTTTGTCCAACATTCTGCATAACATCCTGTATTTATAAACCTTCGTCTTGAATCACTCTGTCTATTGCTGAAAACTGCATTAAAATCCGTTGAGTAGTTTAAAAGATCTAAGCGAACAGACGGGGTCCGTTCATTTGACCAAAAGTACGTTTGACAAACGTATCATTTTACAAACTTTCATTTCGCAAAAACGTGTTTGTGCTTAAACCATTACATATTGCACAGATTAAATCAGCTTATTAAATAGGTTAGGTTAGGTTAGAATATCGACCACTAAAAACTTGAAAATAATACGGCGGGAAGTATCTCTTTGTGAAATGAAATTTTGTAAAATGATACGTTTGTCAAATGATGATTTGGTCAAACATTAGTGAACCGAACAGACAGCGGAAGTGACTTCATTTTATACTGTGTAAAAAAAGAAAAGGAAAGAAAAGACGTAACGATTAGTAAGGAAAAACGCACAAAAAGGCTTGCAATAATCCAATAGAAGAATTATCCAGCTACTATAAGACAATGCATATTCGCAAAGGGCATTGGGTAAATTTGTTTGAAGAATATTGTCTTTTTTTTTTCAGCGGCCAAGGGTGATTCTTACATAGTTATTTAGAGGACCTCTATATACACATAGATATATATAATTTATGGCGTTAAATAATATCGGAGCGGAGATTTTAAAGATTTAAGTGTTCAGTTTTTAGTACAAAAGTACGCCCGAGTATGAATATTTAAATATCTCAGCTCCGATGCACTTAAGAGTATTACATTACGTAATAAAATATGTTTATTTTTAATAATTCTATCATAATTTACCACTTTTACGAATGGCCGCTCACCTTGACAATGTATGAATTTTACAAATGACAACACTTTTACCCAAACCCCTTTATTTAGCAGAAATCTTTTATTATTGAGTCAACAGTAAAATAAACAAGAGCTTGATTACAGTAGCGGCATCGAGTGATGGCACTTTTGAAGTTTGCTCGCTCATGAAGTTCCCTAAATATTGACAGCAGGAATAAAGGAACAGATGTCAAACTTCATTGTTGCAGGTACCGGAATAGTGATGTACTGCTGGCGCTGTAATTTACCGAAACACATTTCGTAACTAGCTTCATCTTGAGGTTGTTTTTATTTGCTCGCACTCTAGCGTTCATCGTTTTAATCATAACTAACAAAAAACATATCAAAAAAACAATTCGCGTGATGATAAAAAAGGACCGCTGACTGGTACAACAACGTATGACAATGAAGTCGCTGCAATTTCACGTCACCGCCGCTGGCAAACTCGCGTCCTAGCTCTAAATTAACGTGGTTTTATGATTATTTATTCACTCATTTATCAATAATTTCACATTTTGTATATTTTGACACAATATTTCAAATTTCTGTCAATGTTGTCTTCTTCTAGCCACACAGTTTATTTCGAGTTTGATCTACAATTTATGGCCTTTTATTTTTATGCGTTATTTCTTTAATAAACTGTAAAAAAATATACTTCTCGCACTTGACTGAAATTTTTACGATAGTAAAATGGAGTGTTTCACAACGCTATTTGTCAGCTATCAAAAGTGCCATCACTCGATGCCGCTACTGTACGTACGGTAAGATTTAAAGTTGTCAAATCTTATTCTTTTAAAGGGATCCCATCCATAAGGTTTGGCTGACGCTTGAGTTATTGAGTATACCTAATTAATAAAGTGGTATCGAGTAGACATATGTGAAAAGGAGGACGAAGACATCAGCCTATGTGATCAATAACAGCAAGCGATATGTCCCCCGAAAAGGTTATTTTAAGTTCTAAAATTTTTATTATGGCGGGTCGTGCCAAATGTTTGTGTTAAATGGTCTAAGATCCGAATAGGAGACGATTTGCACCGGGCTGTTTATTCAATAAAAAGTATTTTATATCAAATTTAATACCCTATATAATATGTGGCGAATAGGTAGGCTGAAAAATTTCAGTCCACACTTATACCATTGAAAAATATATTAAAAACGAATTTTTTTTGTAAATTCAAATGTTTGTTTAATAGACAAATTACATACTAATCGAAAGTATAAAGTCTATAGAACATTTAGGTTAGGTTTGGTGCAAATTATTAGTACCGACTTACCTGTTTATACCTGCCTACCCAATAGTTTGACGGGAAAAAAATAGTCAACCTAACGTTTGCATATTCTATTGGCTTCATACTTTCGATTAGTATGTAATTTGTCTATTAAACAAGATATTGCATTTTTTTTTAAGTTAATTTTTAAATTTTTAATTAATTATATACTGGACTGAAATTTTTCAGCCTACCTATTGGCCATACTTAAGGTCTGATTTTTCAATGTCCAGATAACAATAACTGTTGGGTAAATTTTAGCTTGGTCCTTTTCTATGTCAAATAAAAGAAAAGGACCAAGCTAAAATTTACTCAACAGTGAAAGTTATCTGGACATTGAAAAATCAGGCCTTTGCATATTAAATTTGGTATAAAATACTTTTTATCGAATAAACAGCCCGTTGCAAGACCCTATTCGGATCTCCTCCTAAAAGAAGTCAGTGGGCGAGTTCAAACATAACCACAAGTTTGTGTGACATTTTAGTTCGGCCATTGAAATTTCTCACAGCGATTTGACATTTTCCGCGATAAAAAATGTTGTAAAATATAATACATATTATACGATAAAATCTCGCTTATTGCTAAGGTTCCTAGGCTGGAGTCTATAAATTTCTGCCCATCCTCCTTTACTTTTAATTGTTATGTTATCAGATTCCAGTGAACGTAACCAAGTTGATGAACGAGGGCCAGCTCTGGTGCTGCTTTTACAACTTCCCCGAGCTGTACTCGGACACGTACTCCCCGACGGTGCGAATCCTGCAGCCGGACGACATCGCCGAGCTGGTGGACGGCGTCCTCACGCGGGACTTGATCGCCACCTGCCTCACCTACCCCAAGCGGACGCCGATCCTGGGGGACTTCGTGTACATCAAGCTGAACTTGTCGGGAAAGGTTACGTTAATAACGTAGTTTTTTTTTAGTTTCATGTTTTCTCAAAAGCATTTATTCCGTGAAGCGTATTTTCCATTCGCATTTTTCTCCATTCATTAATTTTATCACGCTCATTTAATCTTCTCCTTCTTTTTCCATTCTCATTCTTCCTCATTCATTATTTTAACCTAATGCCTGAATACCTAATAACTCACACCAATTGACCAAGTCCCAAACTAAATTAAACAGTGATATTAAAATTTCAAAATTATTAAATTTGTTTGGCAAAAATACAGTTGCTGAAATTTGTTTGGAAAGTGATATTTGACTAAAAATATTTCGCCCAAATAGCAGACTCCCGCAAATGTCATATAACTCGAAGTAACCCGATCTATCCACGGTTTGAGCATTGGACATGAGCGGCCTTGATGTAACACCGTTTGTACTCACTATGTTTGATTTGATTTGAGAATTAAGAAATTGTGGGAAACAATGTTGTTTGGAATAGAATAAAAATATTTCTTCAATGCACAAAGAAAAAATAAATAAACAGACGACATAATGTTGAACAGGATAGTAGTAGTTGGTAGTGAACCTGCCTACGAAGCTAGTGGTCCCGGGTTCGATTCCCAGTATGGGCAAATATTTGTGTGATGAGCGCGAGTATTTGTTTCTGAGCATTGGATGTTTTCTATGTATTTAAGTATTTATTTCTCGATTTAACTATTTATATCGTTGTCTAGTACCTACCTGTAGCACAAGCCTAGAGCTTAGTTTGGGACTAGGGCAATTTTTGTGAGATCGTACCTTGATATTTGTTTCATCATGTCAGCCGAAAGACGTCCACTGCTGGACATAGGCCTCCCCCAAGGCTCTCCACTCAGACCGGTATTGTGCTTTTCGCATCCACCGCGTTCCCGCGATCCTTACAAGGTCGTCACTCCATCTTGTTGGAGGCCTACCTACAGCTCGTCACCCGGTCCGCGGACGCCACTCAAGAACCTTCTGGCCCCATCGACCGTCAGTCCTGCGAGCAATGGGCCCCGCCCACTAAAAACCCGATATTTGTTTATTTAATATTTGTTTATTGTAATGTTTACAGCACCTGATCAATATCGACGTACTGGAACACTACAAATACTTGGTTTACCTGGACTTGTCGTCGAATCTGCTGACTGATTTGTCCGTGCTCTCATACCTCCTGTATTTGCAATTCCTATCCGTGTCTTTCAACCGGCTGAACACTGTCCTGGATTACAGCACACGTAAATAAAACATTAGTGAGAGATTACCTGTCCCGGGCGTATAGGACCGGAAGGGTTAACAGCATACTGATGTACCCGGCGGCCCCGCACTGGCTCGATTCGATAAGTCTTCTTTTGGCTCGCGCTAACCGGAATAAGCGGCCATTTCCCGCCGGCACAATGTAGGCATGCAGTCCCCTTCTTGGCACAAAACATCGGCTTTTATCCATTACAGAAGGTTCGCTATTTACCGCGCCGCTATTCACTGATCTCCTCATTTCCCGCAACGTCGTCGTAAGCCGAAACGGTACCGCACCTGATTTTTCCATCCGGAAAAGAAATCGGGCTACGAAAACAATGCGCCCGAGAACGCTGCGAAATCTCAGACAAACCTTTCTTTTCCAGCGCAATGGTTCCTTACCGAGGTACACTATAAATACAACTCGGTAAAGAGAATAAGGGACCTCGACATGTTTTGGTCGATCACGATCCTAGACTTGTCTCACAACAACATCAAATATATAAGTGGATTGCAGAATTTGAGGTTGTTCGCTTGTTTAGTACTTTTGTTGTATGTGTAATATTACTTTGCAGACTAGAATATTGAGCAAACTTTTCTAGATATCTCCGCCATCTAGACTTGTCGTTCAACCACATTAAGCGACTTGAGAATTTGAACAACTTGCGGTTGCTGTGGCTGGATTTGTCGTACAACAATATCTCGACGTTCGAGTTTAACGCGAACACGGGCCTGTGGACTTTACTGGACCTGCAGTACCTTAACTTGAATGAAAATAGTTTGAAGTCGTTACAAATGTTTTCTGGATGTACTCGGTAAGTATTTTGTAAACTAGTTGTCATTTATTAATTATTACCAGACAGGAATCCAGGGGGCAAAATTTTATGACAGGGAGTTCCTATATCGATAAACACAAGTTTGTGGCTAAATAACTTTTCAATTTCTGTGGAGGTAATAGGGGCATTTTTTTTAAAATATGCTATGTGTCACTGTCTTCCAAACAATACAAAAAAATACATACAATGCTGGGGGATATCACTAGTATATGGAAAAAGCATCGATAATTGAATTTATCGATAATTAAATTTTGCCCCCTAAATTCCTATGTCTGATTATTACTAAGAGACTTATAAGATGACTTTGTTGTCCGTCTTTCTCTCAAGACCTTTTTCCTTGAAATGGCTTAGGCTATCGGGCTCGAACTTTGAAATAGGTATAATATTTTGTAGACCACTTACCAGGCCCCAACATCAAAAAAATAATATTTGGGCAGCCGAAATAATTTAGTTATCCAAAAACAAGCATATACTAGTTTTAATTTTTAATTGTATTAATGTTGAATTATGTACTTAGTTGGATGTAAATAAAGGTGCTTATATGTAGCACATACTTAGAGTGAGAGAAAATGAAGAGCGAAAAGGGACTTTAAATTATTGCTTCACGTGAGACCGAATCAATTCAATGAGTGAAACGAGGAGAGCTTGCCCTGAACCTATACGCGCTGACCCGGAGGCTCAGGCCCTCTATTCATAAGAGGAAACCCTCTTTGTCTATTTTCTACTCTAGTAACTTTCTTATTCAAAAGATTGGCTATTCCGTTCCAAAACATAATTAATACCTTGGGCTGTTTCTGACAGACTGACAATGAACAAGAGTAACAAAAAGCTAATTTAAAAAAAACTGGACAAGTGTGAGTCGGACTCGCCCACCGAGGGTTTCGCACATGACACGGTTAATTCAATTCAAAATTAAGACCGCCGTTCCTGGCCCAGTTTTATTTGTGATTTAATTAAAAATGTATACTTTCCGATTTTTTTCTACACTTGTAGTATAAGACGGTATTACTTGCCAAATTTCATAGTTCTAGATCAACGGAAAATACCCTTTAAATTTTGATTCCCTTGAGAGTGTAGAAATATACTTTTTTTGCGGCATGAACGGCGGTATTTTTTTTCACGTTAACATAGAAGTTAGATTCTTTCACAGCTTCAAGGGACTGAAGGGTCTGTAGGTTTAAGTCCTCGTATGCGGGAGGTCAAAAAAGTACCAAGTTCTAGTCTCTTCTGATTACGATATAGTCCATAAAATTAAGCTTAAAAAAAATACAGATATCCAAATTTTGAGCACGGATCCGTGCCTAAGCATACTAGGGGTTAAGTATATGGTTTTAATTTCAACTCGATACCTCCATGCGTTCCCGAGAAAAAGGGTCATGACACACAGACGGACGGACGGACGGACGGACGGACGGACGGACGGACAGACGGACAACAAAGTAATCGTATAAGGGTTCCGTTTTTTCCTTTTGAGGTACGGAACCCTAAAAATGGCTATTTTAAACGGTTACCTTTTATTTTACCGACACACCTTTAACGCGCTCATTCCCGAAATACCAGTATTTTAAAATACCAAACTACTCTTTTTACCAGGTTCTCAAAAAACCAAAATCTAATTATTGGGTGAAGATAATAAACAATACTGTAATTTGAATGTTGAGTTTTGGGATTCCGATGTATTGAGAACCTGGTATTTTAAAATACTGGTATTTCGGGAATGAGCGCTTTAACGAACGTATCATTACACAGATTTTTTTTTTGTCATAAGTCTTACCTAAATTAACCTACGTAATTAATGTTTAAGATGTCCTGAAAACATGGTTTTAACAGAAAATAGCGTTCGATGAAATGATACAAATATGTCGATAAAATTATGGGTAACCCACCCTCTGCTCTTACTCGTATCCACAGACTGCGCGAGCTTCACATGCGCAACAACCGAGTGAGCCTTCTGCTAGAGCTGGCGGTGTACATGCGCCAGTTTCTCCGGCTTCAAGTGCTCGACATGAGAGCCAACCCCATCTGCTCCACGCCAGGCTACCAGGACGTGGTGTTTGACGTCTTCCCTCAGCTTCTAAACCTGGACTCAACCGAACTGGACCCTGAAGTCCAGGTCACTACACTTCAATAGTAGTAGAAAAACCCTTTTCTGGCTCCATAGGGTCAAAAATCGTAAGAATCGGACTAGGCAGGAAGAGAAATTAAAATAATACAACAGTGACACTAAAGTACGAAAAAAACTATTTGCATTGTGACATTATTGATATTATTAAACACTTACTTTTGTATTAATTTTAAAATTGTGAAACGATTGAAAGCGACAAGGTACATAAATGATCACTTATTTATGCTGTTGACTGTACTTGTGGTTATTGTCATAAAATACGAATATAATTCCATGTAAACTACCAAATTCTCTTGCGGGTGTTACGCCGCAAGTGAATTTGGCAGTTTACTTCGAATTATATTCGTATTTTATAACAATAACCGCAAGTATGTGTGATTGTAGCGAAACTATTTAAGCGAATCGACTATATTTTCCAAACTATGAAATTTGGCAAGTAACACCGTCTTATACTACAAGTATTCTGAAAAATCTGAAAGCTATACATTTTTAATTAAATCACAATAAAAACTGGGTCTTTATGCAAAGAACGGCGGTCCAAATTTTGAATTGAATTAACGGTATCGTATGAAGGGCTTCATTGGCGTTTTCGATTCATGACAACAAATTAAAAAAGTACAAAACAAATTTGTGCGAAACCCTCGGTGAGCGAGTCCGACTCGCACTTGTCCAGTTTTTTTTAACATAGTGTCACTGTTGGATTTAATGTTATGGTTTTTGTATGGAAATATTTAGCTTCACAAATCCTCTTATGTCGGGTTCCTATCTTCAAATCGCGGACAGATAAGACTTACTTCGGGTTAAAATATGACATTTAACAATAAAAAATGTGTCAAATATGCATCTGAAGTAAGCTTTATCTATCCGCGGTTTGAATATTAGGAACCGGACATTAATAAAAACATAGTTTATTAACTCTGTTGTAACTGCAACCCAGCGCTCCTCGCTGATCTCTATCCCGAGTAGGTACCCGATAATGTGACCAGGCGCACGGGCCACCAATCGCGTCACTGGAAGATGTCGTGATACGAAAAGTCACGTGGTCTACCTGTGACGCGATTAGTTTAAAAACGAATCGAATAGAAACTTTAGTTAACGTAGTGCATATTGTCTGAGCCCTCAGGGCATTCACGACCGCTCCTACAAGCCGAATAGAGCAACACCGCGCCAAAATCTATACGAGAATGTCAAAACTGTAGCGTTTAAAAGTACTTGGCGCGGTCCGTTGGATTTCCAAGTGGACGGAAAGCCAGCGCGACGCGCTAACGGACAATCTGAATGTAACTATTGTGAATGTCGAAATTCAACGTTGAAACACGCCACGCCTTCACGCCAAGCCAAATGGAGTCGTCGTGAATGCGTTCTCTGGCTGCCATTTTCTAATTAGTCTGCTCCGTGATGTCGCACCGTTGAGGCGTGGCGTGGCGCGCCCGTGAATGTGGTCAAAATATTACGCCCATCCAGTTGGATACACTTCATCTGTTGCCGAGACAAACTGCGCCACCGTGAATGCCAAGCTTAATATAGGTGCCGAGCACCTAATCCGAGTCATAGACCCTACTTTGAAAATCGAAGTTCGAAGTTACGTTAGCTCTATCCCTTTCTCTCGATTTAGTCTCGAATGACGAGTGACAGGGACAGGGACAGGGGCCGGCCGCTACCGATCTGTCAACTCAGTGCGATAGATAGTGAATACAGCTAAAAAAATGTCCTGTTGCGCGTTTTTAAAGTGCTTTAACAAATACAAACATAAAAATACTTCACTTGGAATCATATTTAATTCGTTAGTACAAATAAATATAAGAAATCATTTTTTTTTCCAATATTATACGTAATAATTTAAATTTTTGGCCTCCATGTTTAAGCGAGCAAGATAGCGTAATATAAAGTTTCAAGTCGTCATTTTCACACCATTATTGCGAGACATATTGGCATCTCACACGATTATGTTAGTCCATAAATTTATCTCTATTGCTCCTTAGTGCATGTATATTCCATTCCTTTACTGTGTTGAGTGTTTGCATTATTTTAGTCTAACATGTTTTAACATTCCCCTTTGCTTTAGTATAGGCCTTAGACTCTAAGGTATTGCGTATAGGGCATAGTTTAACTCTACAGTAACTGCCCCCAGCGCTCGTCGCTGATGAACTCGCTGCCCGACGTGCGCACGTTCGCGTCGCGTCGACTCATGCGCATGCTGTACGTGGAGCAGCTGCGACGCGCGCGCGTGTCGGCGCTCTTGCCGCCGGCCGACACGCAGGAGGTGCCGCTCGTGGTGATCGTCGGGATAGAGGGCTCGGGGAAAGGTACAGTCAAAGTCATAAATATATGTTCCCTAGACGCCAAAAATATCTACACGCCTCTAGCCACTAATAATAAGGGCTATGTATGCCCTGGGGCAAGATGGAGCGATTATATGCGCAGATGGGCCGTGTAGGTTGGATGGGAGAAGCTGAAGATCGGGAGCAGTGGCGTGCATTGGGAGAGGCCTTTGTCCGTTGTAATACGGGCTGATGATGATGATGATGATGATGATGATGATCATGATGATGATGACCCATATAGCCATTTTTGGTCGCAGACTTTTCAAAGCAGTAACAAGTCACAGTCGTTTCGTAACTGTTTCGGCACATTGCGACTGTGTAAGGGTTTGGTTTCTAAGTGTAGTAACAGTTGATACACAATGCTACCACTAAATCACTAGTAACAATGTTTAGTCGCTGCGTCCACAAATAACGGAAACATTTGTGTCACACATTTTTATACACAATTTAATACACTTTGCGTTTAGTTTGTGACTAGTGTACAAACTAGGAAATAATGTGTAGTAACCGTGTGGTAACTCTGTAACTAAGTTATAAACAATAAACGCGAAGTGTAGTAATGTTACGTCAATGTTTTGGAACTTTGTAACGGTAAATGACGGTGTCCGTGAAACTTTGAGAGTCCCTGTAAATAAAAAAAATACATGGAACCATTTTGTAATTTCAGTAACTTTGTTACTACTTTAAGTTTTGACACAAACTAGTAACTGTGTGACCACTTGTGACTGCGATGTTTGTCCGTCGTAATAACATATTTATATCATAATTAATAAGTTTTATAAATAATAATAATAATAATAAAGGAAATTTATTTACCAACATAAACAAGAAAAATAGTACATTATAAAAAAACATCTGACATGGTTTATGCAGTAAAATGGAATGAGACTCAGCGAGATCGCTGGTTCTCAGTCTCCAACCACAACTTAAAACTAATTATGAACTAAATGACTGAGCAAGCTCGCTGCCAAGACGATAATCAAAAAAAAAACAACAAAGCACTGTTTAGACGTTTACAGGTCTGCGTATACGGTCCTAAAATAAACTTAATTATATTTTCAATAAACAAATTGGGCTTTAATACAAAATATGCAGCAATAATAACAGCTATTTACTTTCTAATAATAGGTACCTTTACCGGTGACCAGAAACATGCTTCCTTTTGCTGTGACAGAAGCCACGTTTTACACATTTTTTTAAAAGTGTACAGTGTTTTCGTTTTCTTTATAGGAGGAGGCAAGCTATTCCAGCATTTAGATGCTGCAAAACGAAAGCTGCCCTTAAACGAGACCAACCTATGTATACGCGGGACACCTATTGAACCGGTCCTGCTGTCTTTTGTTCGCCATAACAATTTGTCATACAAATACTTTGGTCGCCCTGACCACTTAACATTAAACATTAGCGTTGCTAACTTTAGCCTGCGCCTATTTCTCATGTTAAGAATGTTGTGTGTGTTTAAATACGGAGTTATGTGCGACTATCGATTTATGTTAAAACAATAGCGCATGCAAGAATTTTGTACTCGCTGGACTTTTTTTCAGTTTTTTTGTAAAGACATGGACCGTAAACGACATCACAATAGTCCAAGTGAGATAGAACTAAAGATTCCGTTAATTTTAGTCTGACGACTGTGCTTAAAAAAGGTCGAATCTTGTACGGTGTCTTAAGTGCTCCGAAGCTCTTTGCTGTTTTAGACTTAACATGCTCCTCAAATTTAAGTTTTCTGTCAAAAATAACTCCTAGGTTTCTTACAACTAAGGACTCTTCTATATGTTTCCCATTAATAAGGATAGAAGGTTTGTTACAATGTACAGCATTAGTTTGATGTTTCGTACCTAAAACAATATAAGTGCATTTTTGAGGGTTTAGTTTAAGGCCATGATTCTCTGACCAAATCCTAATTGACTCTAGGTCTTCATTGAGTTTAGACACTGCTACCGATATGTCTGTTTCATTAGGATTGGCACATATGACAACCTGCGTATCATCTGCGTACATATGAGCGACCCCGGATTTTGTGGTTTCAAGTAAATCAGCGGTGTAAATGGAATACAATGTTGGACCCAAAATTGAACCCTGGACCACGCCCCTCAGTACCGGCGATGGCTCAGATTGAATTATCTTACCTTTATCATTTACGCACTCCACCAATTGCATTCTATTTTTGAAATAACTGCCGAACCATGAACAAACCGTCTCATCACTACAAAAGTATTTCAACTTTGACAAGAGGATGCCCAGGTCTAGACAATCAAAAGCACGGCTATAGTCAAGCAAAACAAGAATTGATGCCTTATTTTCATCTGAACCGGTCAGTATCTCATCAACAATATGCAAAAGTGCTGTGGTAGTGCTATGGCTCTTCCTAAAACCTGATTGACTTTGCGGTAAGATATTGTTAAGCTCCAAGTAGGGTAACATTTGTTGATGGGCCGCCTTTTCCAAAATTTTGGACAAAGCTGGTAGTAACCCGATTGGTCTAAGATCATTTAAAGTCTCAACAGGCTCTTTTTTAGGTATAGGCGTTATTAAGGCCGTTCGCCAAGATGCAGGAAAGTATCCCATTTTTAGAGACATGTTTATAATATGAGCTATTGCCGGCAGTGAATGTGGTAAAGTAAGTCATTGATATAGCATCAATGCCAATCGCATTTGAGCTGATGGAGGTTATAATTTTATTTACACTATCAAGCGATAATTCTTTAAATGAAAATAATGAATCGGAATACTGGGCGTTTAAATATGTAGAGATTAGCTCACGGTTTTGACATGTTTGGGGTACTGCATCAATAAAATATTTATTAATTTCACTCGGATTACACAGGTGAGACGGCAAGGCGCTCCTGGTATTACTGCCTAAAGCCTTTTTTATTTCTGCACACATTTTACGACTATTCTTGGCACAATTGTTTACCTTAAGGGAGAAATAATGGTGTTTTTCACTACGAGAAGTATTGTTGACTAGATTGCGATACGATTTGTACGATTTATGTCTTCGCTATTACCGGTCCGCTTGGCCACAGAAAAAGCTTTATCTCTATCATGTCTCATGGCTCGAATGGTATCTGTTATCCATGGGGTGGGAGGGTTTTTAAGTTTTTGTACGGTATGGCACAAAATGGTCAAATAATTGTAAAATCAGGAATTTATAACATTCAACTGCCGAGTCAACATTGTTTCTGCAATCCAAAACCACGGCTTCGCAGAAGAAGCTGTTTGATATGTTTCTAGGTCAAAATGATGAAAGGGTCGATATGTTACCATTCGAGCAGGAGGTTTTGGGATTTTTATCAGGAAATCGGCTGTAATGAAACCATGATCGCTTAAACAGTCATTATGTCGAACGTGAACATTTTTGGCATCTAGGCTTACACTACAGCATATAACGTCTATGAGAGTGCAACTAGTAGCGGTCACACGAGTTGGTTCGTTGACGACTTGGTGCAAGCCATGTTTAATCATGAGGTCATTAAAATCCAATCGACCACCGCCGTCACCGCTGAGCAAATCCAAGTTAATATCACCGACCATAAACAGATTGTCACATGCTGGTCCGATTTCTGACAGAGTATCACTTAAGGCCTCAATAAAACTATGAACGCCCTAATTTGGTGGACGATATACTATTCCAACTCACATTTTAATTTTTTTGATCTTGATTTCCAGCCATGCTATTCAAAGCAACGTTCTGTAACATTAATTCTACGGGTGGCTAAATCACTACGAATATAGGCGCCAACACCTCCCCCTCGCTGGCCTGATCCTCGAGCTTTGTGTATAAATCTATAACCAGGAATGTGATAATATTTTAAGTCAGTGGATTCAGCCAGCCAGGTCTCAGTGATAGCAACTACATTTGGAACTTCTATTTGTATTGTTTCTTGTAGCTCATCTTTACCGGTATTTAACGATCTTACATTAAGTAACGATATTCTTAAGTTAACACTTTTCACAACCATTTTTACCTTTACAATGTCAAACACCTAGAGATGATTCAAGTCACGGAAAAGTCGTCGTTTTACGAACTAAAATTCTACAATCTTGCACCCAGACGTATTTGTATTGCTTTTCACTTGCCATGTCCTTCACCAATTGTCGTAGTTTTCGGTTGGCAGGCGTCAAGTTGTCGGCCAGGTAAAATTTCCGGCCTTCTCCAGAGAAACCAAGTGCCGCCGTAGTAATACCAGTTCCGTTATTGTTGCGTCTTATTCCTTTTCGGCAGCAACGAAATTCATCTTAGTCTGCAGCTGGCGGAAGCGCAGTCAAATACGAGCCGGACCTTTAGGAGCCCCTGCCACTTCAGCAAAAGTTGATGCCGTGTGATTTTCAGATGTAGACGCATCATCAGACGAGTTGGCTGACGATCTAACGCGATGAGTCCATTCCAGATCGTCGGCGGCTAAGGGCACTCCTATAAGCTCCGCTACTTTGCCGACAATAGAGGATACATCCTCGTTCGGGAATTGTGGGACCCCCGTTACTTCCAAGTTGTTTCTACGTTCCTTTTGATCTCGTGAGTTAAGTTCAAACTCCAAGCTCTCATCCTTTCCCCTGAGTTGGCTCAACTGGGCTTCAATCGTACCAATCCGATTTGTTTTCAACTCTAAAGCAGATACTTTCTCTTGTAGGTCGTTTATGTTATTCTTCAAAACATGGAAGCAAGCTTCAAGTCTTCTGAATGCTTCACGGTGCTCATTGAGCTCCGTCGTCACCTGAGCTCGAAATGCCCTGAGTTCATCCAGCAGGATTTTATTAGAATCTGAAATAGTAGGGGCGGACGCGACTTCCGTAGACGCGTCCACTGGCGGCTGTGTTTGTATTCCAGATCTAGCAGATCGGACAGGGGTGTCGGAGTTATTGCCTCTTGTTTGACTGCCCACGCAAGATGGACATTTCCAGGTAGTTCTCGAGCCCGACGAATCGAAATTCACGCATTCAGAATGGTATGAATGATTGCAAGTAGCACTTGTACATCTGACTCAGCAGTCAGCAGGTAAGATCATATACCGTATACCATTTTCGTCCATACCTGTAACATACGATTGGCCTAGCGGCTGAGAGGTAGGTCTATGAAGCCATGGTTCCGCGGTTCAAATCCCATCCAACTCCAGTATCTTTATGTATTTTAAAAATTGTTTAAGAATAAGTTCTACCGCTGCCGTATGCATGAGAGAAAGGGAAGGCAGAGAGGCTGTCGAGTAACGCGCGTTACGTAACGAAATGTTTTAACCTCCGTTAAGAAGTTATCACTTCAATATCAAACAGACAACCCTGAATCTGGCTTTATCCTTGCAGGCACCCTGGCCCGCCGGCTGGCCACTGAATGCAGCTCGAATATCCAGCTAGCTTTGCAGCACACGACGGCGAACTTCCATTACACCGACCACTACAAGGAAATCTCGCGGGACAAGTTCGACGAGATGATCGTCGCTGGGGACTTCCTCACCTACTGCGAAACGGACGGAGAGTCGTATGGCCTGAGTGAGTATACTGTGATCTGTCTCTTTAGATAACAGTTAGACCCTAGACAAAATGCATTCGGCGTTATCTCTCCCACATCTGTAACTCCTGAAAAGTTTTCCTAATCTAATCAATCACCCCTTTCCGGGTACATGTGTTGTACGCGGGTACCTGCAGGCTTATTGCCTAACGCACTCGCAATCGCAATCGTTTTCATTTTGACAGTCCGAAGACGAGTCTGCATACAAAATGAAAACAATTGTTCGATTTGGAAGTCGATTGCGATTGCGAGTGCGTTAGGCAGGCCAGCTGGTCTATTATTTTATCGAAACACCGAACTACGCAGAACTTTCATTTCATAGAAAGGCATTTCTCGCAGCATGTGTTTTTTTTTTGTAGTCACAAGTCGAACCTAACCTAATCTAAGTAATTAATGTTTTAGATATCCTGAAATTATCATGGTTTCAGCAGAAAATAGCGTTCGATGAAATGAAATTCGATGAGACGAAACAATTGATGAAGTTAAATTCGATAAAATGATGGGTTAACGTGTTTTACACACAGATAAAGTTCTACCTTTGGAACTGTTTACCGTGACCATATCCTCGTTAGGCCCTCCATACTACAAACAGGGAGTTTTAGTAAGTGGGACTTTGATTCTACCATCAAGGCAATAAAGTTCAATTACGTTTGTTCTATAATACCATTTTCACTTTATGAAGATAGGAAATTAAACCTAATTCTGATTGCAATACAGTTCGAATTAAATTGCGTTGATTATGTAAACCCTATTGCACACTGGGCCTTACGAGGATATGCTCATCGTTTAGATACTTTAGAGTAAGGGAATCTACAAAACGGTAGTTGCCATTAACCCTTGGTATATCTAATCACTGATCAGTGCAAGTTCAAAAGATCAAAATGTTATTCCATTTTTGAACTTAAAACCAAGGTTTTTAGATTGTAAAATGTTTTTCAAACAAGTAAACCATAGACATTCATCATTTGTTGAATTAAATGTATAAAACAGTTCTAGATTTTACGTATGACGGGTTAAGGCACCAGCTCTCGACACGGTGCGTATTATCAAGAGTGCGCCTTAACCTAACAAAATATCATCTTGATAGTTGGAAATCCATGCTTTTTTTGAGAGCCTTCTTGCCACGTACCTTATCTATGTGGAATCAGCTCTCGGCGTCTGTATTTTCAAACCAATACGACTTAGGGGCCTTCAAAAAACGAGCCTTCTCTTTTTTCAAAGGCCGGCAGCGCACCTACGATTCTTCTGGTGTTCCGGGTGTCTATGGGTCGCGATGATCACTCTACCATCAGAGGGCCTTACCAAGATGCACTACGCTAACTAACGTTTCTATTCGTTTCGTTTTTAACCAATCACGTCACTGGTAAATCACGTGACTTTTCGTATTACTTCATCTACCAGCGACGTGATACGAAAAGTCACGTGATCTACCAGTGACGCGATTGGTTTAAAAACGAAACGAATAGAAGCGCTAGTTAGCGCAATGCATCTTGGCAGGGCCCTCAGGTGAATCGCTTGCTCGTCTGTCTCGTTTTTTTTAAAACCATTACACCAGTAGCTTGGGTTTTCCACTGCCGGTGGCACCCTAGGTTTTAGATATTTTTTTTTACTATAGGTATCTTTTTATTCGTTTGTATCCTAGGTACTAATATAAGTCAGTAAATGCGAAAACTTATGAGGATGTTTAGGAGGAGTTATATCAAAAACACATAAACAACGGAATCAATTTGGGACACAGGTACCTACAGGTGCAATAGCGAAACTTCACTCTACAGTGCAACGATTCTAATTTCTGTTCTAATCTTGTTTCTTCTTTTTTTTGTCCCAGGTCTGTTATTTTGTAATGGGTTTTTGTCAAATAAATCTTATGAGTTTGAGCTTGAATTTGAAATATGCTGTCCTTATCTGTCATTATGACATTTGAATTTAACAGAAGGGACAACGAATACTTTAACTAAAATAGGTTTATTGTGCGTTTATGAATAATCGCATCTTTACAGGCCGCGAGGAAGCGTTTATATGTGACGGCAAGGTAAGGATCTGCACCATGGACCTGGTGGGAGCGCTGATGCTGAAGCTGCGCGGGCGCCGGCCGTACCTGATCTTGGCCTCGTTCAGCGACAAGCAGGTCGTGGCCAGGGTACAGAAAGAGCGACAGGAGTAAGTCTTCAACATGTTATTAAACAAGCAGGATATCGTCCGTTTACTTTCTCAACTCTCGTATCTGATCGAATAGTTAGATAGAAAAAACACTCATGTTCTAAGGTTAATAAAGACTACTTTCCTATCAAAATATTCGATCAGATAAGAGGTTGAGAAAGTAAAGAGATGATATTTCAAGGGTCCTAGTGAAAATGGATATAAGTCATAATTCGTTCTAAAAAAGGATATATAAACATAAACGTATACTAGACTTAAACTCTTTTTCACTTGATCTTCAGGAGATTTATAAATCGTGCCAGATATGAAGAACTTCTGAGAGGTTTAGAATGCGTAGGCAAAATAGTCCTTTTTTTACTAGACAGACATTCTGTTATTTTGTTCTTTAACAGTTTTTTTTACACCCGCTATAACGATTCATCGGTAAATTGAGACGCTTGTTAAAGAGATTACTTCCGTAGGGCGCGCAACGCGATGGCGTCCAGGTGGTACTCGATGGAGGCGCCGATGGAGCGCTCGACGCTACAGGTCATGCTGTCAGGCCGCATCATCATCACCGGCATCCTCAACGAGATCCTCGTGGTACGCACCCACAAACAATGGGAATCCTCTTGTATTACCGATACACTCATTTGATCGAATGTATAATTTCATTGAAAGCTAATTTCTGCTGAATTCTTATTGTTATTAGGTTATCTTAAGCATGGGTTACGTGGTTAGGTTAGGTTAGACCTGTCACCACCAAAGTTATAACTCCTGCACGTGTAAATGCATGTCCATGAAATGAGAATACGGAAAAGTAAAGCATTATTTTAATTGAGTGTCGGTGATTCAAGAATAAACCCGAGCAATGACCACTTTTTCCGTTTTTTTGTTATATCGTGAAAGACACAGATAATATATTTTGTCTACTCGGCGACTCGCAATAATGAATCACTTCGTCATCAAACGTCGACCGTGTAATAAGATGTCCTCACTTCACTTGAGCTTCCTTATCTGTGGTATGATAAATGGTGTTTCGT
This sequence comes from Acleris literana, assembly GCA_946894065.1. Lineage (NCBI taxonomy): Eukaryota > Metazoa > Arthropoda > Insecta > Lepidoptera > Tortricidae > Acleris > Acleris literana. The sequence continues at coordinate 14,459,683 of OX335684.1, read as the reverse complement.
TCCATTAATAAATTACGTTTCAGCCGCTTCTTCAAAACCGGAAAAAAACATACTTGTCATCAACGTTTTTAGACTTCCTTCGTGTCAGTTTTTATAATATTAATTACATAAATCTAACTATTATTATAAATGCGAAAGTTTGGATGTTTGTTACTCTATCGTGCCACAACGGATTGTGGATGAAATTTGATAAAGGGATAGATTATAGTCTGGAATAGCACATAGGCTTTTTATCCCGGAAAATTTGATTTGATTCCAAATTCAATTACCTACCTAAATAATAAAAAAAAATGTCTATGGTTCTCAGTCACTCCCGGATGAGAAGGACCAGAGCGAGTTTATGTTAGACTCCGAGTGCTCCCTCTTCATGGACAGCGACGCGCGCAAGGCTGGCCAAGACTACACACGGGGAGCCAACCTGCTCAATCTCATTACCTCTGTGAGTTAACGTACCTAAACAACAAAAAACCGGACAAGGGGACTGTACAAAAGGGTTCGTAAAAGTGGATTAAACAGCTACACAGTCCAGGGGCCCGTTCCAGAAAGTCACTCTGCAACTCTGCACTCTGCACTTTGCAAATCCACGATAATGCAAAGTGCAGATTAAACGTGTTCCAGAAAACACTCTGCGTAATTCGCAAACTCTGCAAAGATTCTGTTCCTAAAAGATACTTTGCAAATCCACAAATCCACGCTTTGTATTTAACTCTGCCTCTTCAACATTGCAATTGTCTTGTGGAACAGAAATACTTTGCAAATCCACAAATCCACACTCTGCATTTGACTCTGCCTCTTCAACTCTGCAATAGCTTTGCGGAACAGAAATACGTTTGAAGAGTGGGATTCGTAGAGTGCAGAGTTGCAGAGTGGCTTTCTGGAAGGGGCCCAGTGCCCCACGTGTGGGTCACGACTAACTACCTCCACAAGTCCGTGCCCCACATATGGGTCACTAAGAAACGACCAGGTACGCACTTAGATGGCTTATTCCCAGTAATTCCTTTAGCAGTAACTTTTAGTATGAAAATAGGAGTCCTAATACCTTCAAAAGGCACTGCTAAAAGGAACTAGGGTGACGGCACCGATGATGGGCACTTTTAGCTGACAGGCACCAGTAATGGACACTTCACTCTTAATTCAAAGATCATACAGTTATAAATTGATTGTTGTATAACAAATGACCCTTATCTTCTGTTAAATAAGAATCAAGTGGCCATCATTGGGTCCTTGTCAATTACTGGTTCCACCACCCTACTGCAAATAAGCCACTCAGATTAGTACAATATCTTTGTGAATCCACCTGTTTGAAACTGCTCGACTTACGAGGAAATTATAAAGGTGATGCCTGACTAGTAACATTTAGGTGTAATGTATCACTCGCGGTCCTTGTCCAATGGGTGCGATTAGATAAGGACCGCGAGTGATACATTACAGCGAAATGTTACAAGTCAGTCACCACCTAAACATTATAGATAGCTAATAAACATATAGATCTATTAGCACTTTAACACGTTAACAGTCCCCGTTAACGTGTTTAAGTGCTAATAGATCTCTATATTTTCTCTTAATATCTTTAAATAGTATAAAGTAAAATTGCTATTTATCTAAGCTACGCAATAGATTTTGAAGCTGTTTTTACCATCAACTAGAGTATGTATTGAATGGCGAAGCCGGGGCCATTCCTTGTGTAATATAAGAATTTGTTTTTATAAACAACTAGAGGACCCCCGCGACTTTGTACGCGTAGAATTAGTTTCCAGCTACTCCCCCCGATTTTAACCCATTAGGAGATAAGTTTTAAAAAATCCCTTCTAAAGGCCCAGCCACACCGGATGCGTGATGTGCACGTGCGCGTGCGCGTTCGCTTTCCACTGCGGTGTATAGTGACATGTCGTAATGAGAATTCATACTATACAACGCAGTGGAAAGCGAACGCGCACGCGCACGTGCACGTCACGCGTCCGGTGTGGCTCGGCCTTAGCGGCGATTACATTGAGTCGTCGGCCGCATGTTGCATACGGCGACCGCAGCAGTGCAAAGAACACGGTAGTAGGCCGCATTCGGCGAACGACAGCTGCAACCGCATAGTTACGTGATCGAAGTAGGCGGAAAGACTAATGTGAAGACGACGATCGCTCGCCGAAGTAGTTTGAAACAAGTTCGGCGACGGCATTAGGTGAACGAAGCAATTGCCGCTTTAGTTCACCCCTAGACATCATAAGGACCCTACGTGCCAAATTTGGAATCTCTAGATCCAGCGGTATAGACTGTGCGTTGATATGTCAGTCAGTTTCTTCTTTTATATGCTCGTATTTAGATGGAGACGGTCCAATAAAAATCCAGAATCTATGCTGGGTTTCTCTTGCATATATTTTTGGACCATGTCCTTTGTAGTTCTGTTTTTATTATGTTGATATTTCTAGTTTTTGAACGAACATTTTATACAGTTTTATTTTGGCTCAGGACCGAGCGTAAGGTATGAAAAGAATGTAGTAAAATTGCCTTTCAAGACCATTGAGTGTAAACGTGTTAGGAGTATAGATCGCTTTTACGGCTCGCGTATTTTGTAAAAGCAATTATTAGAAATACCTACTCGCTTTCATGCCTCTTCTTAAGGCCCAATGTTACCTCGAAATTACCATTTTTAAAGCCTGCTTCTCCAAAACCAATACGTCAAACAATTTAAAAATTATAGGTTTATACGTTACGTGAAATAGTCAAAAACATTAATTTTCCAGTACAACTACTTTTATCAAGGAAAAAAGGTGTAAAAAAGTTGAGAAAAGCATGGTTTTCTCGGCTACCAGGTGTGGAACCCTCTTATGCCAAAAGGCAGTTTCTAAATAGAATAGCTAAAGGAAATTCGATTCTCTGACGCTAGTAATAAGGTTGCACATACTGCAGATGTTTCGTAGGAGATGCCGTCTTTAGTTTAGCAGGTCAGCAACCAGTGAATGAAAACTTGTGTAGGTATTCTCATAGAGGTCGTCGCACGTCTCTGACTTCGTCTGACTATCTTTGATCCTCTTGGTTGATCTGATTGGCGTCGAGGAACGATCGAATTAAAGTTCAGGGTTTTCAGTCCTACCAGCAACGGTATTTTCGGGGCTTTTGGTTCTACTTCAATAAAAATCAGTACAAACTTTAGCTTAGACACGATGTAATATGTATTTTGTATGAACTAACAGGTAAAATTCCCTTGTTCGTCTTAGTTTTTAACCGGGCATTTTGCATATTCAACCATATCCACAAAACCTTTGTAAAATATTACAGTGAGCAACAATTTATTTATTTTTATAGGAGGAAAAAAAGGATACAAATAGAGAAAGTAAATATCAGTTTAGAGTATTAGAATCGTAATGAACAATATTTGACCCCAAGAACAATTCTCACAAAGACACTAATGTTAAAATAAAATAGTAAAGCCTTAGAATTAACACCAGAACAAGCTCCAAATATAATTAATCAGCGATATGCAGATAATATTACAGAAAACGTAATATATGAATAGATCGTCGTATCATAATAAGAATAAGGACGTAATTACAAGAAATCCACTTTTCAGGAGATGCTTTATTGTGTCCAGTCTATTTAGGGCTTCCAATCCCGCAGCTTATCTTCAATCTCGGTATCTGCGGGACTGAACATTTTCAATCCCGCGGGATCCCGGCATTTGCGGGATCCCGCGTATAAAGAACAAAAATATAGAAAATATAAGAAAATCCTACACACAATAAACAAAAACCAAGACAGAATGTTGAAAAAGTAATTAAAACTTTAATTAGTTTGGTGAGCATTCAGTTGTTTTTTTTTCGAGAAAACAACTTAATCTAATGTGTCGTCTGCCAAACTATTGCTTCCCGCAAATCTCACGGATCCCGCACTCCTAATCCCGCAACAAGCGGGACTGGAAAGTGCACAATAACTTAAAAGTACCTTTCTTACCCATAACATAATACTTACAAGAACAATTAAAATAACACAAACGAAATTACAAGGGAAGGATAAGTTAATGTTAAGAATGAAAATGATGAGGTATCTGAGGATTTAATTAACCGGAGTGACTGTCCGAAAGTACGTGAGCCGTCCGGGTTGTGAGCCGTGACGGTCGTACTCGAGCCGGCCCCGGAATATGCCGCAAATGCCTTCAGAACGGTTTTTTATTAGCCAATAATATTATCGACACGGTTACGAGCGAAAAAATGGGTCACTCTTCGCTCAAATTTCTTTACGGGGCGGGTTTTTTGTGCCCTTGAATGTTTATGAGTGCCTGTGACGATGTTATCGAATAATTCAATACGTTTTTATCAGTAACGCAGAGAAAGGTTGTTTCTTAAGTAATTCGTTATGTAGGAGCACGTAAAGTAAATATATTTGCGACATGTTACCTTAGTTAGTGGCAGTATTAGGCTGCGGCTCCACTGAGGCGGAGACGAGCGGAGCTGAGCGGATATGATTGGTCGATTCCTACACGTCTCCTCTCCGCTCCGCTCATTATTGCTTGACTGTTTCCATTGAAACGGAGTGGAGACGAGATGTGGATTTTAACTAATATGATTGGTCGATGTCTACTCGTCTCCTCTAAGCTCCACTCGTCTCCGCCTCAGTGGAGCCGCAGCCTCAGTAGGTAGTGACCTGCCTAACGAAGCTAGCGGTAAGGGCAGATATTAATGTGACGAGCGTGAGTATTCGTTCCTGAGTCTTGTAGGCATCTTGTAGGTTTGCTATGTATGTATTTCTCTATATATTTAAGCACGTTTATCGATGTCTATTATCTATAGTATAAGCCTAGAGCTTCATTTAGCCCTAGGTTCATTTGTGTCAACTGGTCCTTTTAAGGGATCTCTTCCAGCTCATTTTTGGGTGATTGCTTAGAGGATGATTGAGAAAAAATTCCAATCTTTGGCATCGAATAAATACCACAACGAACAAATAAAAACTACAAATAAAATAATAAAACGTGTGCGTCTCGGGACACCCGACAGAAGTGATAACTCAAAATCTAAGTTGAACTATACCGTCCCATATAAGAAGTTATCACTTCAAAAAGTTCAAAATGGCGGCCATTTTTTTTTAGATATCTTTACGGGTTCGCATTTGTAGTCCCGACGGATCCCCAGATATCGATTTTCAAGACAATCGAAGCAGTAACAAAAAATTTAAAAACGGCGGCCTCTTTTTTTTAAATCTGAGTACGGGTTCGCATTTGTAGTCCCCATGGATCCTCATATATCGATTTTCAAGACAATCGAAGCAGTAACAAAAAAGATCAAAACGGCGGCCATTTTTTTTTAATCTGATTACGGGTTCGCTTTTGTAGTCCCAAGGGGCCCTCAGATATCGATTTTCAAGACAATCGAAGCAGTAACAAATAACTTAAACTAATCACTTTCAAAAACGGTATTAGTTTTAGGTTATATGCTCACTGTCAACGTGCTGTCAACAGTATGCTTTGAAACGCAATACGGGGTGATGTCAGCAGGTAAGATCAAATACTGTTTACCATTTTCGTCCATACCTGTAACTTACGATTGGCCTAGCGGCTGACAGGTAGGTCTATGACGCCATGTTGCCGCGGTTCAAATCCCGTCCGATTCCAGTATCTTTTTGTATTTAGAAATTGTTTAAAATTTAGTACTACCGCTGCCGTATGCGTGAGAGAAAGGGAAGCCAGACAGGCTGTCTAGTAACGCGCGTTACGTAACGAAATGGTTTACCCTCCGTAAAGAAGTTATCACTTCAAGAACTACATATATCAAAGGACAATGTCACACCAATTGACCTAGTCCCAAACTAAGCTCTAGGCTTGAACTATGGGTACTAGACAACTATATAAATACTTATATAGACACATATTCCTTTATTCAAGGTTATAATTTACTGCCAGGGCGACTTTTTATCTTCGAAGAACTTTAAATTGCCTCTTTAGGTACGTACCCATTTCTTTCCATTCCGGTGCAAAGTCGCCGGGTACCGCAGTTTTTCATTTCCTTATTGAATTTGAATGTCAAGTAAAATGAATTCCTTGCGTTCCCTCTCAGGAGCTTACCTAAGTGAGCTAGCCGTCTAGACGTTTCGTCATGATAAAATTGCAATAAGTATGCATACTGTTCCAATAGCTAAAGTGCTGTTTAGCTTATTATTTTCTTTTCTTTTAGGGGTTTTGCCTTTCCATTAAGATTCTATCGATTTTTAGATATTTACAATCATGGAATTATTAAACCCATAAAAACATGGGAGTATAGGAACCGGCTACTATTATGTTTAGCACCTTTTTATTAGATCGCTTCTTGTATACCTATTATGTAATAGTAGTTTACGTGACGGTTGCGTAATGACAGGCATTACAACATGAGTGTGGTTTATGAGGCGAGTTTCATAATAGATCACACGAGTGTCGTAATGCTAATTACGCAGAGTCGCGTACAATAGTATATCTACACACATATTATAAGTACTCTAAAAAAAAACGCCTTCAAAAAGCAAAAATTAACTTCTTTAAAATGGTAGGTAAATAGGTCAGTCGAACTGAAGTCTGCTTTTGGTTAAAATATTGTTGGACGCCGACTTCAGTTGGACTGACCTATTTACCTACCATTTTAAAGAAGTTATTTTTTGCTTTTTGAAGGCGGTTTTTTGTTTTTTTAAACATTTATTTTATTTTATACTTTTTAGTGATCCTATTTATGCTGTTACGTAGCTCCACTTCTAAATATTAATAAGAAACTATAGAACATTTCAAGCTCGCCGCAGACAACGCCGCGGGAATGTCATAGTCATATTTAAACCTAAATGTGCTTCGTCATAGTCGCTCAACTTCCTTTATCGAAATATCTTATCGCCACCCTTGAAATAGGTACCGTTAAGGAGTTCCGGTGGCCATCTGTGGTCTTCATCATCAGTTCCACTTCACCATATAGTACTTTTCAAAAGCAAATGCATGAGTTACAGTGAAAAATATCAAAATCGCTATAGGTGTGCCTATAATATTTGAGGAGTTCTCTTGATTTCTCCATGATCCCATCATCAGATCCTGACGTGGTGACAATGGGACCAACTAGAAAGTATACCCATTCGAACAACGAAAAGTTTTTTCAAATCGGTCCAGTGGTCTTCGAGTAATCGGGGAACATACATAAAAAAAAAAAAAAAAAATATTCCGACGAATTGAGAACCTCCTCCTTTTTTTGAAGTCGGTTAAAAATGGGTTTAGAAGCCTAAAGGCAAATGACCACCATTACCTTACCTGTGGTAGTAGATGACAGCGATGACAGCTGTAACGTAATTTTGAAATTACGTTATCGAATATTGTAAGGTTATGAGATCCAAATTTGGAACATCTTCCAAAATTAACATCTGTCATCGCTGTCACCTACTACCACAGGTAATGCTGGTCATTTCCTACGGGTTTTGAACGCATAATAGAGGACTTATGATATGAGTGTAGATAAACATTTCATGGTACTACACCAATTACATTACACACATATATTAAAAGTAGTACAAAGGCGAACTGATCCCTTTTAAGAATCTCTCACAGTTAACCTTCTTCAGTTAAATTTTTGCTTATCTGTTCGTTACTATTTTGCAATCGATTTTAAACTACCCTACTCAGAACTTGAAGAAAATGGAATAAAAAAAGTACTAAGTAGAAAACGTTTATTTAATTACCTATACTTAAAAAAACTATCTACTGCCGTTGAGGCTAATGTTTCATCTCATTATAGTAGTTCAGCACTGTCAAGATATTATAAGCATTTATAGTCTACTACGACAAATCGCTACGACGTAGGAGCCACTATGAAATAACACAACGTAGTACTTGCTACATTCGAAGATAGTTTTACATTGATTATGGGCTCTATTCTACTCTGTAAAACAATATAAATAAGAGCTATCATTACGTCGTCAATACGATAACATATCAAAAGTAAGTTGATATCCCATACCGTGAGTAAATATTACGTATAATTAGCATTAAAAATACCGGAAATCCGGAATTCAATAAAATAACTTAATATTTCACCCGGTTGTAACCACTCTATATTATGTCCTTTTGCGAACTTTAGGTAAATATACTCTACCTATTCCGATCACTGCTAATAAGTATTCCGTAACATATTTATAAGAGGATTTTTTCGATACATATTTTATTTTTGCACCCATAATTTAAGTCTAGATCTTAGTTTGCAATTAGGTCAATTTGTGTAAGTTTTCTTACGATATTTATTATTATAGACTCGCCTTACACCCCGGATATTAGCAGCAATAGAGTCAGTATATAATAAGGCTCAGACGGGCCGGGGTGCCCCGAGTCCCGCCTTAGTTGCTCGACTTATTAGTGCAAAGCCCCACGGGACACATTCCACCGCGGCCTGCGTTTCCACCCTGTATAATTGTATATTCCTTACTAGTTTCATATTCTCAGCAAGATTCTAACTAGGGTTATGGAACCAGTAATGGACAAGGCACCAATAATGGACACTTGATTCTTATTTAACCGAAGATAAGGGTTATTCATTTGTTTTGCAACAATCAATTTAGGACCGTATGAAATTAGAATTAAGAGTGAAGTGTCCATTACTGGTGCCTGTCAGTTAAAAATGTCCATCATTGGTTCCGTCACCCTAGGGACTCCGTTCTGTTAAGCCATATCGTCCCCTTGCTTTCTCAACCTCTTATCTGAGGGCTCAGACAAGATGCACTACGCTAACTAACGTTTCTATTCGATTCGTTTTTAAACCAATCGCGTCACTGGAAGATGACGTGATACGAAAAGTCACGTGGTCTACCAGTGACGCGATTGGTTTAAAAACGAATCGAATAGAAACGTTAGTTAGCGTAGTGCATCTTGTCTGAGCCCTCTGATCGGATATTTTGATAGAAAAAATACTCATGTTACAAGGTTTATAAATAGGTACTACTCTCCTATCACAATATTCGATCAGATAAGACGTTAATAAAGTAAAGGGACATTATTGCTTTTGACCTGCAGGCTTATTGCCTAACGCAATCACAATCGCAATCGACTTCAAAGTGGAACAATTGTTTTCATTTTGTATGCGGACTCTCCTTTGGACTGTCAAAATGAAAACGATTGCGATTGCGAGTGCGTTAGGCCATAAAACTGTATTTAATGGATGTTAGCTGACTTATAAAGCTGCGTACGGATAGCGCGTACCCTGCTACGCGTAGTCGGTTACGCGTGTCTAGAGATGGGCGGCGGGTAAATACCCAATCTACCCACCCAGGTATATACCCGGTAAATACCCATCTACCCGGTATTTACCCGTATCTACCCAAATCGTCGGGTAGATATTTTTGTTACTGATGGTGTTAATATTGTTTCAGAACTGGAATAAAAGTGAGTGAAAGTAAATGTAATTAACAAAACAAACTATTAATGTTACCTTAGGGAAACTTTCACTTGAAAAATCACCACGGCAAAATATTGTCGGGTCATGACACAACAACTTAATGTGATACAGATGATGCGAAGCGAGATAGTGCAATAGAATTTAGTGTTCATTAATTGTTTATTGCGTAGTTCTCATTAAAGAAGCAAATAGTGTTACAAACTTAATGTGTTGTTTGAATGTTTCAAAATATTTAACGAATCAATAAAAATAACACAAAATTATCTAAATGCGAATCATTCTTTGTCTAGGTAAAATAGAAATTATAATAATAAAATCATAATATTGACCAAATTTATTAAAATACGTAGGTAATTGGTACTTAAATTGGTAGAAAACTCAAGATATATGTATGTACGTATGTAAACACTTTATTGTACAAAATAAAAACAAAAACAATAAAATGAATTATAAAAAAGATGTACAAAGGCTAACTACAGATACAAGAATAAATACCCGCGTATCTACCCGTGGGTAGGTAAATATTGGGTATTTACCGGGTAAATACCCATTTTGGGGTAAATACCCGGGTAGATGCCCATCTCTACGCGTGTCCTGGAACGCTCTATCCGTACGCGGCTTTATGTTTTTAGTGTTCCGTACCCAAAGGGTACCAACGGGACCCTATTACTAAGCCTCCGCTGTCTGTCTGTCTGTCAGCGGGTTGTATATCATGAACTGTAATAGGTAGACAGTTGAAATTACCACAGAGTGAGTAAGCCAATACTCACACAAATTAATAGATATAATGGTGACCCCTCTGCCCCTTTCAGAGCTGGTATCTTTTAAACGGCCTAACCGATTTTCATAAAACCTAGCTAAGAACCACCGCCAGAAAACCTGCTTTTAAATTAAAAAAGCCGCATCCAAACCAGTTCACCCGTTTACAGGGTTCGAAAGGATAATTATCCATGATAATTATCGTGATTATTATCATGATAATTATCGTGATAATAACAGGTGGATAATTATCAATTGATAATAACAAAAAATTGCGCTTGTAAAAGAGAACTGTATTCGAAGAATTCGAACGTGTATTTCCGCAATTGGTCTGATTTTTACTCAATCTAACTTTAATTAATGTTGATTTGTGTTGGATTAACATCAAAATAATAAAATAAAAAAATGTTTTGTTAGAATTTGTTATGAAATTAATATCTTACACTGGTGATAATTATCAAGAAGCGTAATTATCTTGATAATTTCGTACCCTGCCCGTTTAAGAGCTGCGGTGCCGCAGAAATATCTGCTCTCAAACAAGAGATTGCCTTTACATCGGGGGTTTTATCTTTTACATTTTTAGTATTTATAGGTAAATACAGTAAAATGTTTGAAGTCAGTTAAAATACTTAAGTAAAGCCTCTTTTGCATGTAGTTGTAATCTGTATAGACCGTTTAAGGCTGGGCATTCACGACCGCTCCATCAAGCCGAATAGAGCAGCGCCGCGCCAAAAGTTTAAAAGTAGGTACTTGGCGCGGTCCGTTGGATTTCCGAATGGACGGAAAGCCAGCGCGACGCGCCAACGCGCGATCCCAATGGAACTATCGTGAATGTCGAAATTCAACGTTGGAACACGACTGACACTACCACCTAGTACGTAGAGAAGCGGAAACTAAATGGCGCAGCGTGGCGCGCCCGTGAATGTGGCCAAAATATTACGCCAATCCAATTGTATACTCTCCATCTGTCGCCGAAAGAAACGGCGCGTCCGTGAATGCCCAGCTTTACATTCTATATTACAAATTTGACTTAAAATTTGACGCAACAATACAATGATATAATATAGTAAAAAGAGGTAGATATGTTATACGCACTTCGATAGTGGCACCCTAAAACCAAGCCAATTGGTACACCTTTACTTAGTCTGGCGCCGTCAACGGAACCGTGAACTAGTCTGCAGAGCAACATACACTCGTTTTGTTTCGCTCCCGGAAATTAGCATACCATCCTGCTTTCACTTGTCATTTATGAATTATTGTGTAATTGCAATATTTACTGATTATGTGTACGTAAGCCGGGCCATTTTTACACGCGGAATACCGTATAGGTGACATATCTACCTCTTTTTATATATATATCATTGCAACAATACGATCATGAAAGAGAGGCTTTACTTAAAAAAATATCCACAACAGAAGCCCTAGCCTTGATGCAAACGCTACTAACGTTTATCTTTTCTATCACTCAAAATGTATGGGATGACATTCTCGTGCGTAGCGATAATCTACGCGGTTAAGTCATCCCATTTAAATTGATAGAAAATAAAATGTAAGTAGCGTTTGCATCTTCGCTAAGGCTTCTACAACAACGCTGAGAAACGAATGTTAATCTATTTTTACTGACAACCACCGTTCAGTTATTAACAGAAAGGCTCTTGTCTGATTGATGAGGTAGAAAACCCGTTTTCTGAATAGCGTTTCAACAGTTTAATCTCTATCTCGCAAAAATGCGCTGCGCTTCGACGCTCTTAACGAGCCGCCATTACGTTGAACAACTGAACAGTTACGTGATTCTCTTGCACAATTCACTTTTCAATTTACTGGAGTTGTCTCGTCAGAGCATTATTAATAACTATGCATTTAAATCAAGCTGCAAGAAGAAGCAGGCTTGTCAAGATGCATAACGAGGATTCTCAAAAATCGATTAAATATCATATACATACATACATTAAATCACGCCTGTTTCCCAGAGGGGTAGGCAGAGACCACTTCTTTCCACCTGCTACGATCCTGACAAATCTCTTTCGCTTCTTCCACATTCATACATCGAGTCATGCATGCGCGTCGGTTTCGGGTACTTAAGATCCGGCCCTTTTCCAGTATTTCTCCGATTTGATTCGAAAAAGTACGCCTAGTGCGGCCCCTTCCGACCATATCATATTATAATAGACAATCTCACTCAAATTGACCTAGTCCCAAATTAAGCTCTAGGCTTGTACTATGGGTACTGGACAACGATAATCCTACTTATATAGATAAATAAATTCTTAAATACATAGAAAACATCCAAAACTCAGCACCGCTAGTTTCGGAGGCAGGGCCACCACCAGCTAGGGTAACGTGTGAACTGCTTATGTCGACTCCATATATTTCGAGCCGATAGAAAACAGAAACGTTACCAGCGTTAACATCTCGGCTACGCCTACAACTCGGCTAAAGCGGTACTCTGCCTTGCATTCTTACGATTACTTTTCCTCTATTCTACACGTTGAACAAAATCCCTTTATCTACATCCATATCATAATTTCCCCATAATATGTACAGAAACGATAAGCAAATGGCCTTATATTAAGAAACCTGTATCTGTGGTTGTACCTTAATGTTAACATTAAAGTATAACATATCATTAAAGTATCGGTTATCGATGTAGTTGCATCTTAATGTTCATTTTAAAGTATCGTTGACTGATATTTTAATGTTAACATTAAGATACAGATACATTAAGATACAGGGCAACTACAGATGTAGGTTTCTCACATATTGTAGAAAACTTATGATATGCATGTAGATAAAGTTATGTGTGCGACTGTACGCACAATTAGGCATTAAAACACTCGTGTGATCTTATTATGAAACTCGCCTTTCGGCTCGTTTAATAAAACACGCTCTTATTTTTAATTCCTCTCATTATTACCAGTCACATACATAACTATTGTCTATTAGACATGTTATCGTATCGTCAACGTTATGATTATGATAACTCTTGTATACTTGACAGTAAAATACATCGCGCTGCTTTTCTTGTCATTGGCGTGTCGTCGGACTCGTCGGTTGCTTTTACAAGCCTTTACTGCTTGCACTGTTCGTATATTCCATAATTTGCAAGTCAATTCTCTACAGTCTGTTCAGACTGCCAATGATAATAAAAAGTATACCTGACAGTCTGTCTTTAGATAGGATGAAATAGTGATGGGAATAATGTTACCTCTAATTAGTTACTTACAAAGTTTGAATATATATTAGGTATATAGGTAAATCTAAAGACTGGCAGGTATGCACCAATTCATCATCTAATCATCATTGTATTATAAATATAACCACCGAAGTCACAAGCAAAGAACTGTATTTGAGTAAATTGAATTGCATTTTTTTTACGAAAATGTGATGGTAATTGTTTGGATGCGAGATCAGAGTATCTTTACGAGTGTGTACCTAAATTGAATTCGTCTAATCGCGTATGACAATGTAAACTACCTAACAAAATAAGTTACAATATGATTTAATATCTACATATAAATGTTTTGTTTGTCTTTATGATTTGTCGTACGCTTTCTTCTGACTATCCAGTACCTAACGTTGGCAACTGTTTTATGATCATTATGTAATCTAAATGCTCAGTAGAATTGGGATCTGATTTTCTTGCCTTAAAATATGCTAACAGTCGAGTTCTTAAATATGTGTACAGTCGCCAGCAATAATATATTATCCAATATGGGTCGCAAAAATATCTGACACGCTCTTATACCTCTAGTAATAAAGACGTGTCAGATATTTTTGCGTTCAATGTTGGATAATATATTATTGCTGGTGACTGTACACATTGGTACCTTGTCTATTTAATGTCATGTTTAAACTGATATATATGAATTGTCACAACGAATAAAGTAGGTAATTGTTTTCATTTTGTATGCGGACTCTCCTTTGGACTGTCAAAATGAAAACGATTGCGATTGCGAGTGCGTTAGGCCATTAAACTGTCTTTAATGGATGTTAGCTGACTTTTAAAGCTGCGTACGGATAGCGCGTACCCTGCTACGCGTAGTCGGTTACGCGTGTCTAGAGATGGGCGGCGGGTAAATACCCAATCTACCCACCCAGGTATATACCCGGTAAATACCCATCTACCCGGTATTTACCCGTATCTACCCAAATCGTCGGGTAGATATTTTTGTTACTGATGGTGTTAATATTGTTTCAGAACTGGAATAAAAGTGAGTGAAAGTAAATGTAATTAACAAAACAAACTATTAATGTTACCTTAGGGAAACTTTCACTTGAAAAATCACCACGGCAAAATATTGTCGGGTCATGACACAACAACTTAATGTGATACAGATGATGCGAAGCGAGATAGTGCAATAGAATTTAGTGTTCATTAATTGTTTATTGCGTAGTTCTCATTAAAGAAGCAAATAGTGTTACAAACTTAATGTGTTGTTTGAATGTTTCAAAATATTTAACGAATCAATAAAAATAACACAAAATTATCTAAATGCGAATCATTCTTTGTCTAGGTAAAATAGAAATTATAATAATAAAATCATAATATTGACCAAATTTATTAAAATACGTAGGTAATTGGTACTTAAATTGGTAGAAAACTCAAGATATATGTATGTACGTATGTAAACACTTTATTGTACAAAATAAAAACAAAAACAATAAAATGAATTATAAAAAAGATGTACAAAGGCTAACTACAGATACAAGAATAAATACCCGCGTATCTACCCGTGGGTAGGTAAATATTGGGTATTTACCGGGTAAATACCCATTTTGGGGTAAATACCCGGGTAGATGCCCATCTCTACGCGTGTCCTGGAACGCTCTATCCGTACGCGGCTTTATGTTTTTAGTGTTCCGTACCCAAAGGGTACCAACGGGACCCTATTACTAAGCCTCCGCTGTCTGTCTGTCTGTCAGCGGGTTGTATATCATGAACTGTAATAGGTAGACAGTTGAAATTACCACAGAGTGAGTAAGCCAATACTCACACAAATTAATAGATATAATGGTGACCCCTCTGCCCCTTTCAGAGCTGGTATCTTTTAAACGGCCTAACCGATTTTCATAAAACCTAGCTAAGAACCACCGCCAGAAAACCTGCTTTTAAATTAAAAAAGCCGCATCCAAACCAGTTCACCCGTTTACAGGGTTCGAAAGGATAATTATCCATGATAATTATCGTGATTATTATCATGATAATTATCGTGATAATAACAGGTGGATAATTATCAATTGATAATAACAAAAAATTGCGCTTGTAAAAGAGAACTGTATTCGAAGAATTCGAACGTGTATTTCCGCAATTGGTCTGATTTTTACTCAATCTAACTTTAATTAATGTTGATTTGTGTTGGATTAACATCAAAATAATAAAATAAAAAAATGTTTTGTTAGAATTTGTTATGAAATTAATATCTTACACTGGTGATAATTATCAAGAAGCGTAATTATCTTGATAATTTCGTACCCTGCCCGTTTAAGAGCTGCGGTGCCGCAGAAATATCTGCTCTCAAACAAGAGATTGCCTTTACATCGGGGGTTTTATCTTTTACATTTTTAGTATTTATAGGTAAATACAGTAAAATGTTTGAAGTCAGTTAAAATACTTAAGTAAAGCCTCTTTTGCATGTAGTTGTAATCTGTATAGACCGTTTAAGGCTGGGCATTCACGACCGCTCCATCAAGCCGAATAGAGCAGCGCCGCGCCAAAAGTTTAAAAGTAGGTACTTGGCGCGGTCCGTTGGATTTCCGAATGGACGGAAAGCCAGCGCGACGCGCCAACGCGCGATCCCAATGGAACTATCGTGAATGTCGAAATTCAACGTTGGAACACGACTGACACTACCACCTAGTACGTAGAGAAGCGGAAACTAAATGGCGCAGCGTGGCGCGCCCGTGAATGTGGCCAAAATATTACGCCAATCCAATTGTATACTCTCCATCTGTCGCCGAAAGAAACGGCGCGTCCGTGAATGCCCAGCTTTACATTCTATATTACAAATTTGACTTAAAATTTGACGCAACAATACAATGATATAATATAGTAAAAAGAGGTAGATATGTTATACGCACTTCGATAGTGGCACCCTAAAACCAAGCCAATTGGTACACCTTTACTTAGTCTGGCGCCGTCAACGGAACCGTGAACTAGTCTGCAGAGCAACATACACTCGTTTTGTTTCGCTCCCGGAAATTAGCATACCATCCTGCTTTCACTTGTCATTTATGAATTATTGTGTAATTGCAATATTTACTGATTATGTGTACGTAAGCCGGGCCATTTTTACACGCGGAATACCGTATAGATGACATATCTACCTCTTTTTATATATATATCATTGCAACAATACGATCATGAAAGAGAGGCTTTACTTAAAAAAATATCCACAACAGAAGCCCTAGCCTTGATGCAAACGCTACTAACGTTTATCTTTTCTATCACTCAAAATGTATGGGATGACATTCTCGTGCGTAGCGATAATCTACGCGGTTAAGTCATCCCATTTAAATTGATAGAAAATAAAATGTAAGTAGCGTTTGCATCTTCGCTAAGGCTTCTACAACAACGCTGAGAAACGAATGTTAATCTATTTTTACTGACAACCACCGTTCAGTTATTAACAGAAAGGCTCTTGTCTGATTGATGAGGTAGAAAACCCGTTTTCTGAATAGCGTTTCAACAGTTTAATCTCTATCTCGCAAAAATGCGCTGCGCTTCGACGCTCTTAACGAGCCGCCATTACGTTGAACAACTGAACAGTTACGTGATTCTCTTGCACAATTCACTTTTCAATTTACTGGAGTTGTCTCGTCAGAGCATTATTAATAACTATGCATTTAAATCAAGCTGCAAGAAGAAGCAGGCTTGTCAAGATGCATAACGAGGATTCTCAAAAATCGATTAAATATCATATACATACATACATTAAATCACGCCTGTTTCCCAGAGGGGTAGGCAGAGACCACTTCTTTCCACCTGCTACGATCCTGACAAATCTCTTTCGCTTCTTCCACATTCATACATCGAGTCATGCATGCGCGTCGGTTTCGGGTACTTAAGATCCGGCCCTTTTCCAGTATTTCTCCGATTTGATTCGAAAAAGTACGCCTAGTGCGGCCCCTTCCGACCATATCATATTATAATAGACAATCTCACTCAAATTGACCTAGTCCCAAATTAAGCTCTAGGCTTGTACTATGGGTACTGGACAACGATAATCCTACTTATATAGATAAATAAATTCTTAAATACATAGAAAACATCCAAAACTCAGCACCGCTAGTTTCGGAGGCAGGGCCACCACCAGCTAGGGTAACGTGTGAACTGCTTATGTCGACTCCATATATTTCGAGCCGATAGAAAACAGAAACGTTACCAGCGTTAACATCTCGGCTACGCCTACAACTCGGCTAAAGCGGTACTCTGCCTTGCATTCTTACGATTACTTTTCCTCTATTCTACACGTTGAACAAAATCCCTTTATCTACATCCATATCATAATTTCCCCATAATATGTACAGAAACGATAAGCAAATGGCCTTATATTAAGAAACCTGTATCTGTGGTTGTACCTTAATGTTAACATTAAAGTATAACATATCATTAAAGTATCGGTTATCGATGTAGTTGCATCTTAATGTTCATTTTAAAGTATCGTTGACTGATATTTTAATGTTAACATTAAGATACAGATACATTAAGATACAGGGCAACTACAGATGTAGGTTTCTCACATATTGTAGAAAACTTATGATATGCATGTAGATAAAGTTATGTGTGCGACTGTACGCACAATTAGGCATTAAAACACTCGTGTGATCTTATTATGAAACTCGCCTTTCGGCTCGTTTAATAAAACACGCTCTTATTTTTAATTCCTCTCATTATTACCAGTCACATACATAACTATTGTCTATTAGACATGTTATCGTATCGTCAACGTTATGATTATGATAACTCTTGTATACTTGACAGTAAAATACATCGCGCTGCTTTTCTTGTCATTGGCGTGTCGTCGGACTCGTCGGTTGCTTTTACAAGCCTTTACTGCTTGCACTGTTCGTATATTCCATAATTTGCAAGTCAATTCTCTACAGTCTGTTCAGACTGCCAATGATAATAAAAAGTATACCTGACAGTCTGTCTTTAGATAGGATGAAATAGTGATGGGAATAATGTTACCTCTAATTAGTTACTTACAAAGTTTGAATATATATTAGGTATATAGGTAAATCTAAAGACTGGCAGGTATGCACCAATTCATCATCTAATCATCATTGTATTATAAATATAACCACCGAAGTCACAAGCAAAGAACTGTATTTGAGTAAATTGAATTGCATTTTTTTTACGAAAATGTGATGGTAATTGTTTGGATGCGAGATCAGAGTATCTTTACGAGTGTGTACCTAAATTGAATTCGTCTAATCGCGTATGACAATGTAAACTACCTAACAAAATAAGTTACAATATGATTTAATATCTACATATAAATGTTTTGTTTGTCTTTATGATTTGTCGTACGCTTTCTTCTGACTATCCAGTACCTAACGTTGGCAACTGTTTTATGATCATTATGTAATCTAAATGCTCAGTAGAATTGGGATCTGATTTTCTTGCCTTAAAATATGCTAACAGTCGAGTTCTTAAATATGTGTACAGTCGCCAGCAATAATATATTATCCAATATGGGTCGCAAAAATATCTGACACGCTCTTATACCTCTAGTAATAAAGACGTGTCAGATATTTTTGCGTTCAATGTTGGATAATATATTATTGCTGGTGACTGTACACATTGGTACCTTGTCTATTTAATGTCATGTTTAAACTGATATATATGAATTGTCACAACGAATAAAGTGACAAGGTACCTACTATAGTGTACACATATTTATGAACTCGACTGTACACTTTATAAACAACTTGTTTAGTTTGAGTCCTTATCGGAGGACTCACCTTCGGTTGTAAATCTCGTGTGCGTTTTGTTCAAAGCAGCCAGTCCTAATAATACGTGTTGACGACAGCGATGTCGATGCCTGATAGGGTTGTGTAGTACGTGTACTAAGAGCCAAAAAGAATTAATTCCCGTCACTGTACTAGAACGAACTATTGCGTAAAGTTTCTGCTCTTAGTTCATTTAGTACACGCGGAGCAAGAACCGAACAAAGCAGGCAGTGACACTGACAGCAAAGCCGGCCATTCATTCGGTCAAATGAGCATAAACAGACCAGTTTCTTTCGGTTGACTAGTGAACTAAAAGAACTAAAAGGCCGAATTAGTACATTACAGATATTGTACTACTTTGGAGCGATCCGCTCAGTGAACGAGCGCGGACAACCCTAATGCCCGACTGAAGTGTCTCGTCAAATTTTGACGTAACGAGAACACACTCCTCCCGCACCGCTCCACTACCGCAGGAACCTACTCAGTTAAGCGCGACACCTGTAATTTTGGATTGCTTCCTTTTTCCTCGTATTCCTGATTCGTCGTATTCTTGTTTTGACACATTCTTGTTTCGTCGCTTTCCTTTTCGACATATTTTTGTTTGCACAAAGTGTAATCAGTGGCGGATCCACGGGGGTGGTCAAGTACGTCATGAGCACCCCCTTCGGCACTCGTATATAACACTATACAATGCCTATAATATATAAATTTGCTAGCATAATAAAAATATAAAGTTTGTTAAAAAAATAAAAATAAAATTTTGCTGAAATGAAATAAAATAAAACAAAAAACATAATCATGACACTTATTTCTAAAATCTTACATAAGTTGACTCGGCCTATAAGTTAAACCATATCGCACTGCTAGATCAAAACAGTATCAACTCAAAATCCTTGCCAGTTTTGTTTCAATTGCATAGAAGTTGTATTAAAGTGGATATTAAATACAGTCGTATTTTGAGTTACTACTGTTTTGATCTAGCAGTGCGATATTAGTGACAGACTGATTTTACTACATGTACCTATTTACTAGCCGACCCGGTGAACTTAGTACCGCCTCAGAATGTTTTTGTCGTATTTTTTCCGATGTTTTAATAGTTATTCTGCTATTTGGGGTAGAGACAAATCCAACAAACCAAAGATCATAAAAATCGTTCTAGCCATTCTTCAGCAAAATAACTATTAAAACATCGGAAAAAAATACAAGAAAAACTTTCTGACGATGATGATTCTCATATATATTATAGATTTAAATCAAAAACGGAAAGCAACGAAACAACAATTTGTCAAAACAAGTATACGACGAAACCAGAATCTGTCAAAACAAGAATGTATACAAAGAATAAGGAAAACGACGACAAAGGAAGCAATCCAAAATTACAGGTCTAACGCTTAACTGACTAGGTTGCGTTAGTGGAGCGGTGCGGGTGGAGTGTGATGTCGTTACGTCAAATGACGCGAGACTTCAATCGGGCGAAGGCATCGCAGTCGTCAACACGTGTAATCTAATTTTGTGGAGTACACTCGCAGAGCTCGTCGTCCCTCGACCGCATGTGCAGGCGCTCCAAGGAGCGCGGCAGCAACCACGACACCAGCCTGTACTCGCTGTACAAGGAGGAGAATGACGCTGACGCCGGCGTCGGCTCGCAGGGCCCCGGCTCCAGCGTGCGGACAGACCACGGCAAACGTCAACCTCTCAAGTTAGGAGCGAGCTCAGTTCCTCAATAATTATGCATTTGGTTATTTACAAGTTTTTAAAGTTGTTGGTAATTCTGTAGTTCTGCTACCCTTATTTAAAACTTGTTAGTAAATCCGCCGTAATAACCAGTTATCGGATCTAGCATGCAATTTCCCGGGGTTTAAGTCCGTTATTTTAACATGGATATGAATATGACTTACAATCCCGCGAGTCTTTTTGTTACCTACGACATTTATAAAAAGGTAAATAACTTTTAATTTTAATTAGTTTACACTATAAAATTAACAAAATATGTAAGAACAAAAAAAAATACAGGTCTGCATAGAAGAACTGGGGCACGTTTTATAAAACTACAAGTTATAATTTTACAGGTCTAAACTGGCAATACTGCTCAAATGGCCGGTCGTCATTGGTCGAGGTTGTGTCAAATGGAAACTTGTAACCTGTAAATTATAATTTGTAGCTTTATAAAACAGACCCCTGAACGTAACTTGCACGTCGTATCTTTTATGGTATTTTCATTATTTTTATCTGTTCATTAGTTTAATCCTCTACAAAAGTTATTAATTATTAACAACAACCCATTTTCCAAAATCTGAGGTCGTTCACCCCAAATTGTACCGTAGATCCGATCACTGGTAATAACACATACACCTTTTGTACAAAAAAACAACTCGGTATCTACATATTGCGATTCAAAAGATACAGCTTTAAGGTTAAGACGGACGGACGGACGGACAGCGTAGGCCTTCGGGTTCGGAACACTTAAAACACGAAGAACTCCGGAACTCCGGAAGTGGTAGTCGGACCTTTAGCAGGGTCCGTCCAGCGTCGCTATCGCAATCGGCTTCGAAGCGGAACAATTGTTTTCATTTTGTATGCAGACTCGCCTTCAACTTTTAAAAATAAAACGATTGCGATTGCGAGTGCGTTAGGCAATAATCCTGCCGGTATAGATATTAATAATAAAATGCTCTTTTTGATTCCGGGAACAGAGTGAAGGAACCTCATCCAAGTCCTAAAAAGAACGAAAACGACGCGACCAACAAACACTACGACTTTAGCAGATACACGTCTTCGACATGGAAAGGTACATGAGCTTGTACACGATTTTAATCATTGACACAATACGGTGACGGCACCAATGATGGACACTTTTAGCTGACAGGCACCAGTAATGGACACTCCACTCTCAATTCAAATTGCATACGGTCCTAAATTGATTGTTGCAAAACAAATGAATAACCCTTAGGTATCTTCTGTAAAATAAGAATCATTTATTATTATTAGTGTCCATTATTAGTGCCTTGTCCATGGCTGGTTCCGTCACCCTATCAAACAAAAATTATGAGTGTAATTTCGTTGTCTACTATTAAAGTAAAAAAATCGAAGTTGTTTCGTAATGGCTGTATAAAATTCACGAAATGCCCATCGGTCAATCCCGGGGCACCAACTAGGTACTTATTGACACTTTTGACACAGGTAATCGGCAGGACAGTACAAAGTCATCAAAATCCGTTACTTTTACGTCCCAATCTCAAGGTGTCGATGGGGACGTCGATGAAGGACTTCCTAAAGATCAAGAACATGGTCAGTACTTTTGATTTATCTACTACTAGCGACACTTCGCTTCGGTTTATCTGAGTTTTCTGTAGCATCGTGAAAAATTATCTAACTGATGGTGAAGACCGCATGCAAATCCGTTCATTATTTTTTGAGATTATCGCGTACATACAGAGGGACAGACGGCGGAAAGCGACTATGTTTTATAGCATGTAGAGATTTCAGAGCTATAGCAGTTATATAGCTCTGTCCTATTCTCTCACCGTAAACTGAACTACATTGCTATGTCATAATAACCCCCCAGGAGTGTTAAGCGAGTTTTAGACTAGAATTAAAAAATGCAGAAGTTGACTGCTGTGTTACTCTAACTTTAAATTTGGAAAAAGACAGCTAAATTGTGCATCTTGCTCTAGAACGGAAGTTAAAGTAAGACATCAATCAACTTCTGCCATTTTTATTGCCAGTGTATTTTGTGCTTTAGGGTGAGTATCCACCAGAGCTGTGCGAAGTAGTGGAGCGATGTGCGAGAAGAAAATACACGAATAGAAAATGTATCTTGGTAACAATTGTAGAAAGGCAGAAAACACAAACATAAACTTGTGCTCCTGTGTGTGTTGTGTTGGGTCTACCTCTTAGGCCGCAGCCCTACTGCTCCGCACGGTCAAGCTACACACGTGGGTACAACAACGCTTTGTATGAAAATGTAGGTAGATACTTCCACAGTAGTCCACGAGCACGCTGCGCACGAAATGACGTCACTGATACACGCGTGGTCTGTTCCGAAGTGCCTGCCACGCACACGCTAGCGCGCGTGGCAAGCAAAGCCCCACCGCAACCCACGCTGCCCGTGTGATGCAGTGGAAAGCTGGCTTCAAGGGCGTCGCATCCCCCGCGCGCGCGTGGATGTGCGTGTATCAGTGACGTCATTTCGTGCGCAGCGTGCTCGTGGACTACTGTGGAAGTATCTACCTACATTTTCATACAAAGCGTTTTTGTACCCACGTGTGTAGCTTGACCGTGCGCAGCAGTGGGGCTCCTGCCTAATGTAGACACACGCAGCAGACCAACGTGTTTTACGTGTACGTGCATTGGTTGCTGTGAAATTTTTGACACACGTATCCAGACCAACGGACCCACGTGGGCGACGTGTTTAGCGTGTCCGTGCGTAGCCTGCGCAGCAGTGGGGCTCCGGCTTAACATGAATCGTATTGCATCCTAAATCTTAAACATACTTTAATCTGTGGTAAACGATCTTGATCACACATTTACTAACCTATTATTGGTAAAAAAATCTTCTTCTTTGATGTAATTGTTTGTTTTCCTCAATAAATGAAAAAAAATAGATTCCTAGCCTCGCTCAGCGCTGCTCTCCTATTGGTGGATCATTTCGTCGCACACCGCTCCGCTGCCTCGCACGGCTCTGGTGGATACTCACCCTTATACGATGAACATAATGTAAGTTGTCACCAATGTTGTCACCCGTAATATATAAATAAGTATTGTAGTACTTTATTTTAGCCGTTCATAATTTATATTAATAGTTTCAGACTTTCAATAAACATCGAAAAAAAGAGTTGTTGATATGTGCAAATGTTTTCAACATCATAAACCAAATAAGAAGTGATAGATCAAACAAATAATATGTTTTCACGCGCGCGGAATCCCTTGCAGTGTACACTGACGAATCGAAGCGAACGTATTAGAAGCTAATTTATCGTTAGTTAGTTAGTTTATAGTAAGTGGAAAGAGAGTATAGAAATTGAAGCAATTATTTTTTCCCCTAAAGCTAACACTTTGTTTGCGTTTATTATAAATATGAAAATATGTTTAATGTTCTCCGATGCCCACAGATGACGAGCAGGGGGGAAAAGTGGGCAAGTCGGTGAGCACCAAGCTGATGCCGTGCCCCTCGTTGCCGGCCCAGGACGGATACGATGACCTGGACCTGTGGCTCGCGTTCCTCGTCAACACCGGCCTGCTCCAGGCCAGCGACATCGAGGCGCACTCTGGTAACCACCTTGTATCCCTTACCATGAGTTAATATTCATGACGCACTGTATTCAGTGCTCGGAAATGTGGCGAAAGATGGGCTGTTCTTGGTCCCCAAAACAGTCAATAGTTGTACATTGAATGAGCAGGCCAACTATGAATTTAAACTGACCAAAAATCTTAACACTGTTGGTCTGTTCCATTGAGCAAGTCGACCAATCACATCGGTCCGCTGATCACTGATTCGGTCAATCAGAATACGACTTGCGCTGCATATGAAATTAAATTGGCCAATGAGAAGTCGTTTTATTTTTTAATAATATTCATCCCCTCATGGATAGGCAAAGGAATCAGATTCCATACAGCCATATGTGTCTGTTTTTAATTACCTACTTATCTGAAATATAGTTCTGGCACGGTCACAGTCGTCAGTTTAAAAAACGCCTTTGAATGACTGGCCACTAAGAACGGTATCGTTGAAAAAAAAAAGTAAGAATTAGCGGGAGAGCGTAACAATTTTAGTGTGTTGTAAATTTATTATAAGAATTGATTTTTATTTCCTCGCAGTAGTCGTGAAAAGCACTGTGTTAAGCCTCGGCCGAAAGTGCAATAGATGGACTTACTTTTTAACCTCTGCAACAATGTACTAATTTTTAATAGCTATGAAAATAATCAAGATATAAGCCAACAAAGATTTGTTCCAATCTCTTTCTAGTGAAAAAGGATTTAACATGGAGTTTATGTGGCCAACCTGTTACATTACGTCACAGGGCATATCGGATCTTTCCATATTGGCTCACTTAAAATTGCTTTTCCGATTTTTTCTCCTACTGATTTGTAGTGCGATTCATTACGCTTCCGAATTCTTCTTCATTTTTTGTTCATAAATTTGTAATAATTTGTAGTAGTATCTGAGTTCATAACAGAGTGCAGGCATTTCTTGCATTAGGTAGGTACTTAGATGATCTTTGTACAAAATGACATGTTATTCTTTTTTTATTCTGGGTTGTTACAAAAATATACCTAACATCGAAGACGAAGGCTTTAGCCTTCTAACCTAACCTGTCAGAGCTTATGGAGTTTCAGTCCCGGCGAAAAAAGCTTTTATCACAATGCGTTGCGTAGGTACCCCTGTCGTTATTTACTGTACCCAAAACTGATTATACCTATCACAGAGGTTGTGTTGGTACTTAATACCCATGTAATTTTTCTTGCAGCCGAATTCAACTATTCAAAACGTCTCACCACAAGGATGGACGAACCGAGCAGCATCATCAAACAACTGGGTTATTATGTTAAGGTAAATTGATAAAAAAATACGTCTGTTTCATAGACGGCCCTAGCAACCTACTATGCATATGCTTACTCATGGTTAAACTACGGCACTATCCTTTGGGGGAACAGTACCGATGCACCAACAGTATTCACCCTTCAAAAAAAACTAATCCGCATTTTAGTCAACATAAAGCAGACAGACAGTTGCCGACCACACTTTCAAAAACTTAAATTACTAACGCTCCCAAGTATCTACATTCTACAGGCATGTAGACTTGTACGCGAGCATAAAGAGCTACTTATTAAACGAGAAGACATAAATAGAACTCGACCCATCCGTCATAAAAATAGGCTAATATTACCTCCCTCCCGTCTCAAAATCCTTTCCTCTGGCCCTCTCATAATGTCAATAAAAATATATAATCGCCTACCCGACATTCTAAAAAACGAAACAAATGAACGATGTTTTATTAACAAATTAATACAATTACTGATTACAAAAGCCTATTATACCTTAAATGAATATTTTAATGTTTTCTTTTAAAAAATGTATGAATATAATAATTAAAAAAAAAAAAACGTAATAATAATTTAATTAATGCAACTTAACTCATGTAATTTTAATACAATGGAACAAAAATATTTACGACTAGATTAAAATTAAAAAAATATAAATAAATATTAATGTGTTACGAAACTTGTAAATAGTTTGTTATAGCATGACAGTGTAAATCTAATCATAAATACTTATACATATAAGTCCTCCTCTCTCGTTGCTGTGCCCGACAGGGTTCATAATGCACATAAAATAACTGTATTCCAACCTGTACACATTATGAATTGCAATAAAGTATTGAGTATTGAGTATTGAATAAAAACACGTACCTACCTACTTTAACCCTTAACCAGGCAAGGGATCCATGTGTACCACATAAAATCTACTCAATAGTACCTAAGGCTGAATCTCTACTATGACGTGTGACCTGTCAGCCTGGTTAAGGGTTAAGGGCAAAATAACAAGATCCGACTTTTTATAACATCGTTTAAAGTGAGTCTTCCCCAAAGTACTTATGGAACCCAAATATTCGCTAGCGACATCAGTGGGTTCCATACTTTGGGTTTGGGTTGTCACTGATGATAGAAATAGAAATAGTTATTTGTGCAACAAGAGAGCAAAGTAGTTTTTTGCTGCGAGTGTTATTTTTGAATCCCGAGTAAGCGAAGGATTCTATGATCTAGGTTAGAATCCTGAGCGTAGCGATGCGAGCGTAGAGATGTAAATAACTTTGGTCTCGCGTGACACATACAACTTTTCACCTCAGCAGCGAGAACATATTAATAGTAGATTGTACAACAAGAGCATAAAACGAGCCATTTTAGCTGAGATGTGCATATAGCCACATGGATAGTCACGACGAGGCTAAAATGGGTTTTATGCTCGAGTTTTACACTCTGCTTTTCACTTCGATTACGAGGAAATAAAACAGTGATAATGTAAAAAAACACTCATGAATGAGAATGTATTGACTTGTTTGCCGCTTCTTCAGACTTTGAAACTTTCATACGTTTAAAGTAAATTTTCTTTGATTTAGGCAGCAACGTCTGTTCAATAAGTCCTTTTGCATTTTTTTCTATTAGTGGTGAACATTATTTCCTCTTCACTAAATTCCATAACACCACACAACAAGTTTTGCAAAGAAAACAATTAGGTACCTAATGAATAGTCCAAAACTGTGGTCCAAAACTATAGACAAAAACCTCTTTCCCGCCAGTGCATTTCGTTTTTTTTTTTTAATTTTGTACATGAGGTTTTTAACTGAGGTCGAACGCAATACTGCCAAGTCATACGTTGATTTTGTAATGTTTTTATTAATAATGCTTGTTTTCAATAGTTTTATAGTACATTGTTGTAGAGGTTAGAAAGTTAGCAAGAGGAGATCTATTGCACTTTCGGCCGAGGCTTAACATAGTGCTTTTCACGACTACTGGGAGGAAATAAAAATCAATTACTACTCGTACTAAAAAAATTACGCTCTCCCGCCAATTTTTACTTTTATTTTTTAACGATACCGTTCTTACTGGCCAGTCATTCAAAGGCGGTTTTAAACTGACGACTCTGACCGTGCCAGAACTATATTTCAGATAATTAAAACAGATATATATGGCTGTATGGAATCTGATTCGTTTGCCTATCCGTGAAGGGATGAATATTATTACAAAATAAAACGACTTCTCATTGGCCAATTTAATTTCATATGCAGCACAAGTCGTGTTCTGATTGGTCGAATCAGTGATCAGCGGACCGATGTGATTGGTCGACTTGCTCAATGGAACAGACCAACTATGTTTTAGTTGACCAGTTTCAATTCATAGAAGGCCTGCTCATTCAAAGTACAACTATTGATTGTTTTGGGGACCAAGAACAGACCATCTTTCGCCACATTTCCGACCAGTAGCGTGAAAAATTTCTTTTCACAACACTGCTCGGGAATATGGCCATAGATGGTCTTGTTTGGGGTCACAAAACGTCACTTATAAGGACAGACCAAGAATTTTTTTGTCGGCGTGTTTGCTGATTGGTCGAGAAAATTGTTGTCCAACTTTAAGAACCAATGAAAATCAATCAATCAATTTTTGTGTCATAGATCCTTAAAATGAAAAATTGAAATCGACCAATCAGAACACACCATTTTGTGTCGTAAAATATTAGGTGTATTTTTGCTAAAAGATACACAGACTAAACTGCTTTTTTTTTAAATGTAATTCAAACTTGGCCCCTAATCTCGAACCACTAGAGATGAAATTACATGGGAGATATGGCGAAACAAATACAATTTTATATAGAGATCTTCATCTCGCATGTTAGTTTATTAATCTCGAGCGTCACGAGAATAGGGGTCCAGATTTAAAAAAAGTTATCTATGGTAAAATTGGCGGTGATGTCACATTAACATGAATTAAAATTTGAGTTTTGAATATGAATTTTTATATTATTTCCTCTCAGTAGTTGTGAAAAGCACTATGTCTGCCTCGGTAGAAAGTGCAATTTATGGACTCGTAGACTAGAGGGCCTCAACTACGTTTCGGCCCTCTATATGACTCGTCCAAAAATTTCGTACTTTCTATCCTCTGCAACAATGTACTATTTTTGTTAGATGCAACATAGAAGCCAGGTAAATAAAAGTAAATGTATTAAAATAACAAGTTTATTTAATGCAGTCATCTCGTCTGTCTGGCTGTAGGGCTTAATTGTCTTAGTCTATATGAAGACAACACTTTATGCACTACTGCATAAAATGCGATTTTATGCTGCCTATACCCAGCATAAAGAAGGACTTTACGAGCATGAGAAGTTACTTTGGCTCACGCTCGCAGCAAAACCGAATTTTGCTCACGACATCCATCTCAATGCTTTACAACCTCCTTGCGCAAAAATACGCGATACAAACTCCTGTGCAAAGAATACTCGAAATACAAACTCCTTGTGCAAATAACTCCTCGTGATTTGATTGGTCGACATTAACGACGAGGAGTTTAGCATAAAAAGAAAGTTTTGTGTTATTTGCTGTCATTAGTGTCATTAGTAGGTAAATTGGCGCCATTTTGAATACTGTAAGTTTTACGAACATAAAATTTAGTGTTACCTTCCATTTATCGTCATTAAATGTCTATTTTCGCGTAAATCTTCCTTTTTCTCGTAGTCATGGTATAAAGTATAGTATGCAACTCTTGAATAAAACGGATTTATATCGAGGGCCATGAATCACTCGCATCGCTCAGGATTCTAACACTTGAATCACTCGCTACGCTCTTGATTAAATCATCATGAATAACTCCCTGCGGTCGTTGTTCAGTCTTTAGTATCTACAGGATGGTACTCGATAAACTGTACTTATTGAAAGGGATGAAATTTTAGGTTAATTTATCGGAAAAACATTTTTTTTTTAAATTTTAGCCACATTTTTTTTACGGATTTTAAATTTTAAATTACAGAAAAATGTCATTTTGTTTTCAGAAAAACACGATTTTCTCAAAAAAATCCTCGTTTAATTTTAGATCTAAAAAAGGTAAAAAAAATATGTAAAATATCTGCAAAATTTTTAGAAAATCGTGTTTTTATGAAAACAAAAATTCCACAAAAAAAGCAGTTACACAGTTATTTTTTTTAATTGGTCTAATATTGTTATCATTTATTATAACCCTAACTAATTTCAATACTATGCATTTTGTTTTATCTTTTTTGGGCTATTAGATCAAAAGTTACACCGTCACAAGTAAGTGTACTACCCAAACTTTATTAAAAAGTTTGACAATCCGTAAAAAAAAAAGTGGCTAAAAATAAAAAATAAAAGTTTTACCGATAAATTAACCTAACATTTCATCCCTTTCAATATGTTCAGTTTATCGAGTACCACCCTGTATATCGCTTTAAATCCGTCCTTTATTCACTAATTGCATAATATACTATTATTTGTTTCTGCTTAGGTACATAATATCACATCCATGACTAAAGTCTCCTTTTAAGTAAATATATACCTGTGCCAGGAGACCCCGCTCTTGTATAGCATGTATTTAATAATTATTAAGACAGTAAATTAAGAACAATTAGATAATAGAGAAAAATTACAACTTTAATACGGCAAAAAAAATAATTGGGAACTCAAACCCTTTTTAATTTTGAATCAGCAAAAAAATAAAAACACATTCCCAGCATAAAAACATTAATGTGTTGAACATTATGGTATGTTGACTGTGACATATATTGCCAAATTAAGGGTTAATCTAAAAGTAAACAATTAAAATATTCTTACACAAAACAAAAAGAAATTTACTCAGTCTCCTCATAATTTAGGTCTTTAACTCAAGTATAATTCCTTTTTTCGCATTCATAGGTAGGTTTAGGGTACAATTCAAATTCTTTGTTAAGTTTGTTGTAAATTACAGAACATTGTTTTCTTAACTGACGGGTGGCAAATACTGATTTTGTTGAAAAAAATACTGATTCTGTTGAAAAAATTGCTGCAACTATGTGATTCCTTCTTCTACTTAGCAGCGTTGGGTTGTAGCGGAAGATGGGGTGGCTTCGTACAAAGGGAGCATTCGTACAGTGGTCATATCTCGACTATCTAACATGCTGAAGCGTTCATATTTATATGCGTGACTGCCGCTCATATGAGCGGCATAGGTTACCCTCAAAAAGCGATGGCAGTGCGGCAGCAGATTTCGCCAGATATAATTAATATGTGTTTTCGCGATCCAAAAGTAATTTTTGGTTCTTCTTTGAATGCGTCTGTCTCTAATAAGTTTTACTCGAATTAGAAAATATATTTTTATATAGTTTGTAATTAGATGCTTGAGATTAATATGTAAACAATGGTTTTGGGATTACTTTAACAGTTATTTTTTATTTCGATTTTTTTTCGGATCGTTTTGGTTGGGGTACCTTCGTACAGTCAAAATGTATGTAATATTATACTGTACGAATGCACCCCATGAAAGTTAAAAAAAAAATTATCAAGAATAATTATAATCACAAAACCAGGTCAGTAAGATATACCTAAAAGGTGACTGAAACAGGTGAAATAGCTGAAAATCCAATGAATCCTGGGAAAAAACGAATAGTGTACGAAGCCACCCCACGTATGGGGTGCATTCGTACGTTTCCCACTTTTTGGGAAAACCATTATATTTTGGCACAGTTGCTTTGTATCCAAATTGAAATACACAATTATTACAGCCAAATAAGTGAAAGATGAAGTAACATAACAACAAAAAGTGTACGAAGCCACCCCATCTTCCCCTAATGTAAGTTTTTGTGAGTGAAGAGAGCTGTTCGCAAAATGTACAATTTTCTAACTGTTAGGAAGTTACTAATCTATATAAAGTCGATCAGTGGGGAAACGGAATGGTTTAAAAAAAAGGCAACTTTTAACAATGAACGCTGAGATCTTTCGATTCGATTCTTTCGATCGAATGAACCTAGATTTACAAGCTCCACCCCATATAGGAAGACAGTAAGAAATGAGAAACTGACCCAGAGCAATGTAGATTTTTAGAAGTTTAGATGGGGCAGCATGTCGCAGTGTTTTAAAACCCCAGGTCATTTTTTTAATCCTACCGCAAAAAGTTTCAATTTGGTTATACCATGACAATCGCTGGTCCATCACAACTCCAAGGTACCTAGTCGATGCAACTTTATTGATTTTGGGGCAGTTACAGTCACTTTGTGCATGGTCGCAAGAGTGGATTTTTATTTGAAAGTCGCTATGTGTCTGAGAACTGTCATATTTCGTAAAACAAATATAATTTGTTTTACTAGTATTAAGTGTACCTAAGTGTATTTATTTTAAGTCACATATCCACCTTAGAGGCCTAGCTCTGCAGATCTTTGGACTTCCTTCCATGAGGAGCCTGTAAAAACAATAGCTGTATCATCCGCAAAAGAAAATGCAGAACCGTGGGCGAGTGTTATGTTACATAAACGATTAATATATACCAAGAAGAAGGTTGGTCCCAGAACACTACCTTGTTGGATACCAAAAGTTATATTAGCGGAGTGGCTAACAAGAGAACCAATTTTAACTGCAATTTTATCTGCTGCTTGCGTGCGATTGGGAAGATAGTCTTTAAAGAGTTCTAATGGAGTGCCTCTTATTCCAACCTTTTCCAGCTTTTCCACAAGTTTGGGGATAGAACGGTGTCAAACGCTTTTGTCAGATCTAAAAATATGGATGATAAGACGGCTATACGCAAATAGAGATGTTTTGAAACTACGAATTGTATTCCTTGTGGCTCAACTAAACGGCACAACTGGTCAATATCAGTATCATACATAAATAGGGGGTAGGTCTAGTTTACGTTAGATCTTCAGCAGTACCGAGGGGCCAAAAACACCCAGAAATAGAAGCTCCACGTTAGCGGATCTCCATCGACACTGTTTAATTAGCTTTTGATTCGAAAACATTGGTACGGTAGTGCCACGCGGTAGTTCCTAGGAAAAAGTTCTCACTCAAAAAAGTCGGATCTTATACATTTATTTTTACTTTGTTTCAGACACCCAATGAAACCAATACGACCAACTTAAGGGACGAGTACGAGAGCATAAACAGACTGTTGCCAGGCTTGTTCTGGGACACCGTTAGTACTTTTTAACACCATGGCCTTTTAAAACTATAGCAGGTGACAAGGCTCTAATATCTATTCAGTCATCGCGTCATAAATATGTAAACATTCATATACCTTATTATTAGTAGGGGCGTGTAGATATTTTTGATGCCTCGGGAACGTATAATATTTATGACTTTGACTGTGCACATCTATACACAAGCAAGATGCATTTGCACCTTCATCCAGGGGTGAATCTAAGGGGTCATGGGGGTCTTGAGCCATGATACATCTTTGTCCATTATTACCTTTTTGACCTGCGAAAGGTGATAAAAAGGTCATGTTTGTCGTATTTGGGGTAATTATACTCGGGGCCGGATTATCCATTAGGCAGTGTAGGCAACTGCCTAGGGGCCCCGCATCAGCTAGAGGCCCTGCATCACGTAGGGGCCCCGCGCACCGGAAAAAAAAAGTATTTTATGAAGCAAGAAATATTAAAGGGCCCCCCAAAATTGTATTGCCTACGGGCCCCGATATGGTAGATCCGGCCCTGATTAGTCTAGATTATACTTGATGGATGACGTCTACAAGGACGTAGATTCGGTCGTTTTCCACGACGAAATGGATCCAAGTTATCACCACTTGTGCGCTGAATTTCGTACAAAGTAACACACTTCCACATTTATAATATTAATGTGATAAAGGTTATCTCGTTCAGCGTCGTCAATTGCGCGGGCCTAACATTTTTTTCTTGCAGATAACCATGGATGATCCCGACGCCGCCTTCCTTAAAGCAAAATGTATTATCAAGGATATTATCGAGAGACAGAGCAAATTTCAGCCAATGTTTGACATTGATTTTGCAAACCTCAAGAACTATCCCACCGTTGAGAAACGAGTGAAAGATATTAGTCGGGAGTTAGCGTCTCACAATGTGTTTTATTAAAACATTAAAAACCATAGATAAAAAAGAATTGTTTTATTTCGCAATACAATTAAGTAAATTAATACATAATATATAAGTATTATACATGAGTGGACAAGAGACTGTAGATCTGCATGAATTCTTTTATTTGCCACTGGATAGCCTTAAATACACTTTACGGTACAAAATGTCCCACACAAAGATCATTTGAACACCATGGTGTCGAGCATCGCTCCTAGATTTTGAACTATATTGTTTGACATTAGGACATCCACTTTCTCCTCTAAATGCCTCTTGGGATCCTGCTTGCCCACATTCTTGATGGCTAACTGCTCCGGAGTCATCTTTTCTTCATCTTCTAAAGCCTTGTTGTAATTCTTAGCCAAGTCCAGCATATCTGTGACTGTGGTTTCATTGATTGAACAATGTTCTTTGTAATCTGAGAGGGTAAGGCCATCCATCCAGGACTTTTTATGAAGGTTCAGCAACATTTTCTGTTCCAATTCATTCTTACGGTAGTTTATACTGATGGAGTAGTAATGACGATTGAGGCCATGGATAAGGGCTTGCACGGAAGGTTTCTGAAGATGACCCAAGTTGGAAGTAGTCTGTCTAGGTTCCTGCCCGAGGACCATCATGTTGGGATTGATTAGACGGAATGCATCGATGACCACTTTGCCCTTGACAGACTGGATAGGGTCTACCACTACAGCAACTGCTCGCTCCGATAAGGCCTCAAAAGATTGTTGAGTATTGATGTCCACTCCAGACAACCAGCAACCAAACCCAGGATGTGAGTGATACCTAAAAATAAACAAAATACTATATGTTAGAGTTTTTAGCATACATCATTGTAAGAATTTCTTAACTAACAGTAACTCTTGTAATATTTTAAAAAATGCACACTTAGTACAAAAATATTCAATGTTGACCAATGAAAATGAAATATGAGTGATTCCACGGGCGTTTCAACCACCGTCAGTCCGCTGTCATAAGTATTTAGTAAATAGGCGATAATATATATAAAATTTGATCAATTGTGGCATGAATTACGATAACAGTATAGCTCAGTGTGAATGTTAGCTGCTCATTCTTTCAATATTTATGACAGCGGACTGACGGCGGTTGAAATACCTGTGGAATCACCTATATTTTCAAGCGTCACTGCTCATTAAGCTGCCAGAGTTGGGTAAATATTTTATTCAGTTGTTAATACACACCTAAAACCTCATTATTTTATGCTTATTTGTCAAGAGTTGATAATACAGACTTATATGTAATATAGAACAGGTCTCACCAGCCAACCACCATCTCAGGACGGCCAGTTTGTTTCAACATGTCCAACATCTTGGCCTGAAACACCGGGTCTACAGCTTCCACAGACACCCCTGTTCCTGTCTGGGGCATTGCAAACACATCAATCACACGCACTGTGTAGTCGTCCACAAATTCACCTGGAAAATGCATAATATACATTAAACTTTGGTTGCAATGGTTAAATCTATCTGTTGGCTTTCAAATTATTCAGTGAAAATCGTAATCTTTATAAAGAAACAAACTCATTTCACAAACAAAGAGTTATTTCATTGTACAAAACATTTTAATTTTGTTTGTTTGTCCTGTAAAGGCCAATGATATTGTAACGTAAAGCTATTTCTTTCTCCATCTCTCCCAACTCAGCATTAAGAACCTTTTATGTGTAAAAAAGATAAACTTTGAACATGCATCTGCGCTACAGCACACAGTCGAATGACTAAGACATGGAGCTAACAAAGGGCCAATAGATTTACTCCTAATAGTAACAGATGGAAATAATGACACTAAGCAATATACAAAACTAGCTGACAATAACTAGTAGGAATTAAATTCATTCGTTCATAAATAATGACATAATAAAGAAGTATTTACCTAACATGAGACCCATAACCTCCATAGGAACTCCGGCGCGACCATGTTTCAACATCTTAAGGAGGGCCAGCGATGATATGTAAACTTGTTCAGCGGTGTCGACGACCGGGGCGTCCGTCGGCGGCGGCGCCTGGGACAGACCCGTCATCCCTCCACCGAGACGCAAAAGCCGATCCATAGTTCACTTATAACTTCTGTTCTCTGTAAAAAAAACAACCACCCATCAGTGCAACCTCAACACGACATCACAGTGCCATTTATGCTTCACCGCAATTTACACTACATCGAAACTTCCATTATTCCGCGATATACTTTAAAGTGCGATACTTACAGAAAACTAAATTCATTGACTTGACACTACCAATACTATTAAATATCTTGGTGAATTCGTGGTTTTTCAATATGAATGAGAAAATGAATGACTGACAATTCGTTTACGTCGAAAATGCAAGCTCACGTAAAGAGTAAATGTTACCAGGAGAAAATTATAATCATAAGCTAGAAACGAGACTTTTTGTACCAATATTTTTAGCCTGGTTTCAATATATCATTGACAGTACTGACAGTGACAGATTCAATATTTATAATCTTTTTATTTTATAAGTAGGTAGATTGTTGCATGGTCCGTGTTAAAATAACATTTTGAACAAATATACAGTATACGATAAATAATTACTATCGTTTTAGGCATGGCAACGGTTTTACCCAATAAGTTTTCTGAAGGGCCGCACGGGTTAGGTTAGACGTGCAGTTTACGTGAACTTACTTACTTTGAAGAATTTATTTATTATTTTATTTGAAATATTCTAGGAGATCCAAACGACCGCACCTTAAGAAAAGTAGAATCGGAGGTGATGATACCAAAACTTATGAGAGACAAAGCAAAAGTGGAAAAATGTACTAAAGAGGTTGGAGAGTTTGAGAAGTGTTGCAAAGATGCATCTCTGCTGATGGTAGTCAAATGCCGAAAGGAGAATACTGCCCTCAAGGACTGTCTCTCAAGCTGGTACCGAAATGACAGCTTCAGGCAACTGTGCACTGAGGAATATTTGAAAGAACGAAGTGAATTTAGAAAAACTGGAATTAAAAAATCCATCAGAAGAGCCTAGGTTATTGTTTTAATGATATAGCTATGTACAACTAGTGTAAATATAAACTAAATTTCAATCAATATCTTCATTTATTTTTACAGGAATGTTTCTTGTTAGTAATATTTCCCTTACACTATATTCACTAAGTCCTTCTGGCATTTTTTTTGGGCATTCACTGGGCTCTACGACTTCTGCAATCAGCACCTCCTGAAAAAACAGATAAAGTTGTAGTATGTTATTAGAGGACTTGAGATTGCTGAAATTTGCCACATTAAATTAAGCAATTTGTCACTTATTGACTTCTATCATATGCTGAAAAGAAGAAGAACCTGTTTATATATTTTTAATACAATTTTGTGTATAAAATTATCATCTATTCTAAATAGAACTAGACCATGTGGAATTGGAAACTGCCAGGGGGGAAGATGGCCAATTGAAAAATGTCTGGCTTTTACTCGAAAGTACAAAGCCGGACATCTTTCGATCAGCCTTCTTTCCTCCCTGAAGGTTACCGGGAGACTCCTGAGCAACTACTTCCAATTCATTCCAGCGCTGTTCACTACATGGCAGAAAAAGACTGCTACGGGCTACAGCATAGCACTCTTAGCAGTGGCTGGCAGTGAATGTGTTAACAAACATTGAAAAATATAAGGTTTTTGAATCACTAATCATACCTTAACAGTTGTTGTTGCCATTCTTACATGTCCAAGAACTGAGATCCAATTAAACTCATTCTCCGGGTATTTGATAACTACTATGTAATCTGCATGCCTCACCTCGGGTCCTTCTTGGTATAATACTGAAACAAATGTACTTCTTTTATTATTACATAATCTCACGCCTTCGTTGCCAGAGTGGGGTAGGCAGAGCTACAGAATTACAAACATCTCTCTTTTATTATTAACATATTAACAACAGAATTACACTCATCTCTCTTTTATTATTAACATGTTATATTTCATTACATGTTATAATTATATTGCTGCCCTGCTGGTTAGTGTGCACAGAGCCCGCTATTGTACTCTGAACTTTTTATATGAGCGTAAAACAGCTGACTGTTTTACCCCAGATACAGGTTAGGTTATGTTAGTAGTGAAGGTATTAGGTAGAAGTGCAGTACCATTTAACTAACAAATTCATTAAGGTGTAAAAATAAGAACTTTTCATAATCAAAATGTATTTATTATATCGTCAACACAGGTTTAGGCAGGTTATAAAACCAACTAATATTTCTGCTGTAACATGCTTAGATAGCATACCATAAATAAAACCATAAATTACCTTTTTTGCTTAATAGTGTTTAAAAGGTATAGCTAATATTCAGATAAAATACATTTATATCTACATACATACATAATTTCACGCCTTCGTTCCCAGAATGGGGTAGGCAGAGCTACAGAATTACAAACATCTCTAAAAACTTGTTGATAATTCTATAACCACAATTTGCGCAATTAGGCTAAGATGTTTACCAGCGTATTGGGACATTTATATCTTTTAACAACTATTAAATAAACTACTAGAAGCTATAACAAATAATGCTAATGTAAGTATGCCTACTATAATTTATCCTGCATTGTACCTTAATTGCTTTACTAGTTATGGGTTATTGAACTATCTCCAACAAATCTAACAAAAGATACTTTTGAATAAAAGAAGATATTTACCATAGTCTCCCCCAAACTTGATGCCTGGTTTAACAATGTAACCTTTGGATCTGAAGTAGTGGTAAACAACATACTTCACAATAAACTTTGAGTCCGTATTTATAAACAGACTCCAGCATTGTTCTATTGAGAGCATATTGTTCCCGTTATCTACCACTTGAAGACATCCAAGGCCATAGGAGAGAAAAAATGCCTCCTGAAGGGTTAGCATCAACTTCTCTGGCACTTTTATCTTATTTACACAACATTTCGGCTTCAAGTTCGCAATGTTGCCTTCCTCAGAATCACTATCAGGGATTATGACAACTAGGTCATCATTGTCTGGGGATGGTGGTAAATTGAGGCACTCTGGTTGAACTGCGTTGTAAGCATCATTGGTAACTTCACTGTTGCTCTCATCACTGGACACAAGATCTATTACATCCTTGTTTGTTTTGCACTGGCTATCCTTAATGACTTTTTTAACCAATTCATCTATTTCTGTGAGTAACTTGTCAACAGAATTACCTTGAAAATTCGCAAACTTTTCATGCCAATAGTTACGTTTTAAAAACTGTCTTTTACGCATGATTGCCGGGCTGCAGTCGTGGGCCGCTCTCGGCTTTGAGCGCGAGGCAGAGCCCTTGCCGAAGCACCCCATGTGGTGCAAAAGAGCCATTTCATCCACTGATCTCACTTCAACGCTAAATCCATTAAAATATCCGGTAAATATAATTCTCATCGAACTATCTAGCGGTAATCTTGATGATTCGATCGCAAACGATAGTGCGGTATTCTGACAATTATTATTGTCAAATGCCTGGGAAGAAGTCATGGCAACAGCACTGGCAGGTTCCCAAAATGTAATAAAGCAGAATATGTCACACCAGCGTGTTGAAGTTTAGTTAAAGTGATAAGATAATAATAATAATGAATCAGTCGGCTTTCCTTTCGTCTGACCTTTACGCTAAAATGAACTTAAAAAATTCAGTAACTGTTGAAACTTATACAAAACTGTAAACAAAACATGGACATAATAGAACCTCAGAACACTCCGGATCCCGGAAGACCTCAACTAGCAATTACAGAGGAATACAATAGTAAGTACATTGAAACTTAAAAGTTATGACATCTTGTTTCCCCTATAACATTGCATTGCGTGGTATGTCTTATAAATATTATTGTTCCTTTTATAACCACCTAGTAACGACGTTTAACAAATAAATCAATCATTATCAATCAAGGAATAGACCAGAGACATTTTTTTTTTTAATTTCTATAAGTCAGTCATAACGACATGTGGCCCGTTTCATGCCGGCACCACACTTCGCTATTCGCTATTCGTTATGCGGCTGCGCCGTATTTGTTAAAATATTTGCTATCTCGCTTATGTGTTATGCGTGCGAATAAAGAAAACATAGACGAATAAACCCTCCACACTTCGTCGAATGTTGGCGCATAAGCCGAATAACGAATAGCGAATAGCGAAGTGTGGCGCCGGCATCACGAAGCTACAAGTTACAAATTACAAGCGGAAGTCTCTTTCTAGCAAAAGGAGACTTCCGCTTGTAATTTGTAAAGCCCCCTACGCATTATCCTTCCGTGCTATCCCTCCGGGCACGATGCACGACGCAAAACGATAGTGACGATAGTGCGTAGGCTTGCTGGTCGTCAATAATCACGGTAATAATCATAATAATTGACGTCCAGAAAGCCTACGCACTATCGTTTTGCGTCGTGCATCGTGCCCGGAGGGATGGCACGGAAGGATAATGCGTAAGGGGCTTAACTTGTAGCTTCATGAAACGGGCCTATGATGTTTATATCGTTTAATGAATACCGCTATGGATCGAGTTTTAAAACGTTATAATAATAACGTTATCGTGTGTGAATAACGATATAATATAATGATAGCTGGAAGCTCGAGTGTTACAAAACCGGTCAAGTGCGAGTTGGAAAGTATGGTAGGTATTCTATTTTGAGTTGAATGTTAGCTAAGTCTTTACCAAATATTAAATTTATTTATTTGCAAAATTAATACACTCTAAATATAATACAAAGTAACAATTAAAAATTAAAATTAAAACTATGGCTAATTAAAAAATAGCATTTCCTCGTTGTATAGATATACTTATGCGTTGCCCGAGGAAACTGCCAGCTCTGTGGTCTCCAGTTTCTATTAGCCTTTTTGAAACGTCCTTAAAAAGACTAATAGCACCGGGTCCCCACGGACCAAGGGTCTCGACGCCGAAAGGAACGAAGTGATATTTTGCGCCGAGACCCTTGTACTTATTCTTCTTCATGGTGGCGCCTGGTTTATTCACTGTTCCGCGGAGGTGTGACGAGGCTAGGGTGTCTACACAAGTAGGTAGCGTCCCACACCAGCACTCGCCCCATACTCTACGGAATTCAAGACATACCGTCAGAGGCCCTACTTTAAAAATCGAAGTTCGAAGTTACGTTAGCTCCATCTCTGTCACTCGTCCTTCGAGAATAAATCGAGCGAAAGGGATGGAGCTAACGTAACTTCGAACTTCGATTTTCAAAGTAGGGCCTCAGGTCTCTTGCCGTCGTCCCTAGCGATACCGGTTGGCTCCAGTAAAGCGGGAACGTTGACAGAGACAAGAGACCCGCGGATAATGTCATTGAGTGTGGAGTGTAGACCCGGACACCAAGACGTAAACAAGTAGAAATTCGGAGAGTTTCAGGATCTAAGAAAGTACCAGTATTTGGCGATGGGTGTGCATGTAGCCAGAAGCCAGCCTCTTTGGTTCCCACTGCCAAGAGCCTGGCACGCTCAGATCCTGAGTTGCGGCTTACAAGGGTGTGATACGTTAAATTAGAGGTTATGTCGTCCCAAATATATGTAAAATATTATATTTCAGTTTGACAATTGACCGATTTTTAGAAAAAATGTTGTTCGTCCTTTTTTGACTTGATTTGACGCTTGTAAGTTTTACCATTTTTACTATACAAAAATAAATAATAAAAATACGTTGAAAAAGAACGTTTTACGCATGGGGATATACTTTATTTCACAACTTACTTCATTAAATTTTATTTGTTAGGAAATCCGCCGTTATGTAATATATTCCGAAAAAAAAAACTTTAAAAAGATACAAGTC
This sequence comes from Acleris literana, assembly GCA_946894065.1. Lineage (NCBI taxonomy): Eukaryota > Metazoa > Arthropoda > Insecta > Lepidoptera > Tortricidae > Acleris > Acleris literana. The sequence goes on along the minus strand of OX335684.1, from coordinate 14,418,274 downwards.
TTTAGTTAAGACAGATGGACGGAGAGCGTAGACGGCCCGTTTGTTTCAGGTACGGAACCCTAAAAATGTGATAACCTTTGAAACTTAAGGAATAACGCGGTGTCTTACGCAAGCGGTTTGCGCGCGAACGCTAAGCGACGTGACGAAAGTAAACATCAACACAAGTTGATGTGTGCGATGTGGAAGCTTGATTTTTCGCACGAACTTGTGTGCGATTTCAAATTGTTGGTGGCGCGACGCGATCTTAAGCAGGACAGCAGTCACTTTGCTTTGATGCTTTGAACTGTCAAAAAATCGCGTCGCTTCGCGTTCGCGTGCAGTTTGCTTACGTAGGACACTGAGGACCTACTTTGAAAATAAATCGAGAGAAAGGGATGGAGCTAACGTAACTTCGAACTTCGATTTTCTAAGTAGGGCCTGAGGTCACAAGACACTATTTCCTGAGGGAGGTAAGAGTCCAACCAGCGAGGGGTGACACAAGCATTTTTCTTAAATTCTTACGGCAACAATTTTACCTATAAAACAAGCTGTCACATTATGAGTACCTATCCAGTCGCTATACATTTCGTGTTACCAGAGGCCCTACTTTGAAAATCGAAGTTCGAAGTAACGTTCGTTCCATCCCATTCTCTCGATTTAGTCTCGAATGACGTGTGACAGGGTTGGAGCTAACGTAACTTCGAACTTCGATTTTCAAAGTAGGGCCTCAACTCTACTTTGAAAATCGAAGTTCGAAGTTACGTTAGCTCCATCCCTTTCTCTCGATTTAGTCTCGAAGGACTAGTGACAGAGATGGACCTAACATAACTTCGAACTTCGATTTTTAAAGTAGGGCCTCAGCTGGTGATATTTTGATATTACCGCCTTTTTTTGTGTCACCACTCGCTGGTTGCTCTACAAGCGCAGGGGCCCTACTTTGAAACTCAAAGTTCGAAGTTACGTTTTCTCTGTCCCTTTCTCTCGACTTAGTCATGAATTGGGAATGAAAGGGACGGGGAATCCGAAGTTTCGATATAAGCACTTCGTAGTAACCATCTATATTTCATCAGTACCTATGGCCAGAATGAGAATGACAGAAAAATGATCGTCTAACTCACGGACTGACTGACTCAAGAAAATTAAATATTTTAAATAATTTTCTTCAGGGCACCTTTTTCGGATGTCCTTTATGAAAAAATTAAAGTCAAAGTGATTAACTGATTATTAATTAAGTGTAAAATATTCTTCTAAACTAACTTTTATGTCTACATTTAATCCCTGTACGTAGTACTGTAAATGTATGTTATTTTTATTCCAATGCAAGATTTGCTTTATTTGAGCATTTATAAAAAGTTTGTACATTTCATTTACGACTTCGATTTGCAAAAAAAATTGCCGGTTGGTAGCAATGATATTTTATATAGAGATACGTCACCTGCGCGCAAAAACGTTCCCCAAAAAGGAAGGCAAATTGCCTTACTTTTTATCTATTTATCTCTTTCTAACAATAGCGTTCGCTATGGATTGTAGTCTTTGTCTCTGTCAGTAATTGGTCACGGGTTTAGAATGCGTTTAGTATGAGCATAACGTATCTTAATATAAAATATCATTGGTTGGTAGGGCCTCATACATTTGTATGAAACTTTCCTTTTTTGTTACCATGAACCGAAGAAAGTTAGTAACAAAAAGGGAAAGTTTCATACTAATGTAGGAGGAAATTTAGGGAGACTATGTTATTTAGGCCTAGCTTCATTCACCCTACCAACCTGCTATTTTTTTTGCAAATCGTAGATGAAATGTACAAACTTTTTTAGCAACGCTAATTTTTTTTACATTCGCTATTAATTTATGCGAAACATCTCAATAATTTATATTATTTTGCTTTTCTAAACCTTTTACCCCAAAAATTTTACGCCGAACACATCCGTGTTCCATTATTGCGGTTTTTTAGCATTTTGGCCGAAATATTGTTTCTTTGATACTGATAACAATAGAAATACCGGTAACTAAGTAGCGTAAAACCACAGAATAAGTAATGTAAAACCATGGTAGAACGATCAGCCATTTCAATGTTTTTAAGGTCAGAAGCTGAACCTCGGTTGGAGACGGAACCCGGTTGTTTTTCAACCCGGACCATCTGGGGCACGTTTTATAAAACTACAAGTTACAATTTTACAGGTCTAAACTGGCAACACTGCTCAAATGGCTGGTCGTCATTGGTCAAGGTTGTGGCAAATGAAAACTTGTAACCTGTAAATTGTAACTTGTAGCTTTATAAAACGTGCCCCAGCCTGACAGTCTGAGGGTTAGACGATCATTCTCAAGTTATTCGGACCAAACAGACAGACTTTCGGACATTAAACAGATGAAGTACTGAGCGTGCACCATCCCTCTCATGGCAATAAGTCTGCCTTTGGGCGATAATAGTATTTCAAGGCAATAGTCATTAATAACATCAATTTTTCTTTTTTTTCTAGAAAAGAGAATCTATGTTCGGGAAGGTAAGGAAATCATGCAATTTACTTTATACCTAGGAACTTTTCTTTAATAATTAGACCTTCTAAGACCTTCTTAGCTAAGGCTAGGTACCTACAGTCGGCATTCTTCTCGGTGATTGACAAAATTCAAATTTCGAGGAGATTAAAATTACGTTACTTATTCATTTTAATACTTTATTGAACAAAATTAAAATAGTGTGTAAAGGCGAACTTAATGCTACAAGCATTCTCTACCAGTCAACCTTAAGGTGAAACAGAAATCAAAAAGTAGATAGGTGCAATGAAATGTCAACTATTTCCCTATATCTAAAGTTGGAAAAATGTTTAACTATTATTTAATTTTATTATACTACAATATAGTATAAATAAAAGTACATACATATTTATTAACTAAATATATACACATATACTAAATATTATACAAATATGCGACTAGCTAACTGAAACAACGATGATAACTAAGCCTCGGCAAGAAAACTAAAGAGGAGCTTGTTGTATGCGCAAAGCATTCCAGAGTCTTGCTGCTTGAACTGCAAAAGAGTCTGAAAAAAGATTGTATGAGAAAGAGTGGAGAAAAGTTGGCGACTCCGCGACGAACGTACAAGTCGTACAGGTCGGCAATGACTCTCGAAGACTAACCTGAATTTGCTTTTGAGATAAGAAGGAGCTAGGGAGTCATTTAATAAGTAGTGACAACAGCAGATAAAGTATCCGAAGTTTCCTTTATATTTCGTTCCCGTATCGGTAGCTATTTAAGCTGAGATCGATAACTTGAGTTGTTGTCGAAATTCCTAAAACCAAAGATCAACCGTATGCAGTTGTTTGTAATTATATTCATTACACCAAGATTAAGCCTTATCATTCGAAATAAGTTCAGTTTCTAGTGTTTCGTAATTTTGGATAGGAACTGTCTGGCGTTTATCATGAAAACTGTAGATACAAGGACACCGGACAACTGAAAGAATATAGGTAGGTCATTTAAATAATTGTGCTCATTTTTTGGACTTCACAAACACGTTGATCCTTTTCTTGTTGTTAATAATTTTATTTAACTAAGTGGTTTACGTTTTTAAAAGTTGTTTTTTAAACTTTTACATAAACGTAAGTTTATTTAAGTGTTTAATAATTGAATTCTTATCATTATCAAGTATTAGGTGTAATTAGTTTAGCATAATCTTTGTAGAACACAAACGTCTCCTTTTTTTGACTTGTGTATGACACACGTTTGCGTTCGTGCCAACGAAGTATTCCGACTAGACACGTTTTTTTTTGTATTGACTAGGTACGTAGTTGGTGGATGAAGCACCGTAACTACTTCACTGGGGCTGTGGTGGCGTGGCTCAGATGGGAGGCACGCCGAACCTATGTATTAGGCAGTGCGGCGGCCGCCGCACTGAAGGGCTCCTGCCCGTCTGGTGGAGCGCCGCGGTGGAGGCTGAGTGGAGTATCTTCTGCCTTCTGCGGCAAGTAGGATGTCGCACGTGCTGGTGGGATTTAGGTCTCTGGCGTTGATCTGGCTGATGGTGTGGGTGTTCGTTCTGGGAGGGCAACCTCGACGGCTAGCCCTTCTTTGGCACTTCTTCTCTGCCATGCCTTCCTCAACGGCGGTCTGGACTAGACACGATGGTTGCCGTGAGGTGTTTAAGTACATTGCTGGTGCCATTAACTTTGTTAGAGAATAACAAAAAAAAATGTTTTAACTAAAACCACTTGGACACGTTTACTGATAAGTTAATAGACCTAATAATAAGAATTAATTAATAACAATTGAATTATAATAATAGTTAATTTTAGTTATAGTTTTATTTATAGTTAAGCTTTTAATGTTTTTTTTCTTCTTTTTACCTTATTTTTATTATGTAAACGTGTTTCAATTTGTCATGGCGTAATATCTGAGTAAAGATTTTTATCTATCTATCTATATTTTAATTTATTGTTTCGAAAGATTGTGGTCAAGTAAATCGGTACTGCATAATTTATTTATCACCCTTTATTGTGGGGTCTTGTATTGATTTGTACATCAGCCAAAAGAATCCCACAAACACTGCAATAGGGAATATATAATATGCTTCAATAAAAGCTGATTCATGTAACAAACAGGTGAGAAAAACATTTTTTTGAATAGCTACAATAATAACCAAGATATAAGCCAACAAAGATTTGACCCTATCTCTTTCTAGCAAAAGAATTTTACGTGGAGTTTATATGGCCGTACTGCACGATGACGCCACCGGTGCACTTCGGATTTCTCTGTCTAATTAGCAGTTTAAAATGCTTGTATCATCCGTATTCCTTGACCAATTTTAATTTTAATTTCACATTTGGTGATCTATTTCACGGTATTTTTATATTTTGTTGAGAAATGCGATTTAAAAAATCCATGCATATTCCCTATTAACACTACCATAGACGTTAAATGCCTTACAGATATGCTAACTGCCACCAGCGCGTTACAAGTACACGCTGATGAAATCCGGCAAACCTCTATGAACTGGGCGACGAATCAAGGGTAAGTATGGTTAAAATCTTCTACTAGGCACGTATTTTTCGTCAAACGTATAATTTCGCGTAAAGTTATTCTATTAAGTACATGTGCCTTTAGTAAAACGGACAAAATGTCCCTGAACCTGGCGCAGAAAGCCAATGTGACGTAATTATCCGAATTCAAAAAACAGGTCAAGTGCGAGTCGGACTCGCGCCCCGAGGGTTCCGTATTATTTAAGATAATATGGTCGGAAAATGCAAAAGAAAATACTCATTTTGTTATGAACTTTATTTTCTATGCAATAAGGTCCATTTTGACTAGCCTACATTTTAAAACAGATTTTGAAAGTTTTTTGATATTTTTCCAAAACTGTAAAGTTTAACAACTTCATTTTATTTTTCCCGTAAAATATAAGTAATTATCTTTAAATCAGGAATTTTCCATATTTTTTGGTCCATAAACTTCGGAGATAAGGGGCCCCCCGGGTAATTTTCTGTACGTCAAATTAAAAAAAAAATAGTTTTGAAATGTGCAGATTAAGCCCTTTCATATTAACACCCCATTTGCTATAATCAAACCACTTTCATTTTCCAACCCCCATTCTAGACCCTTTTTAATTTTTTTATAAAATTTATGCCAAATTTCAAGTTGATAGCATTCGTAGTTGCTGAGAAAACCTGCTACACAGACAGACAGACAGACAGACGGACAGACATACAGACAGACAGACAGACAGACAGACACACAACGAAGTCCACCATAAAGGTTTTACCATTTTGGCACTAAGTAATCTCTCGTGACATTGACATAAGCATGGTGGTTCTATGGGGGCTCAGAACTCAGCAGCTATAGGTTGTACTGTTGACTGTAAGGTCCATACCAATAGACTTGGCTTATTTGGATCTACATTCGAAAAAACAGAAGTTGTCTCTCCTGTGGTCAATAGTTAAAGGCTTGTGTGTATATAAGTTATGTTTTTATTTGATGGGACTAAAGTAGACCTGACGCCGTTTATGCGGCTTAAAACGTTAACTTTAGGTATGTCCACAGGAAATACGGTAACCTAAATCTGTGTATGACCAATGTATGACCCATTTAGTAAACACTTTTATACATTTTATAACCTCAAAATGCTCCTTTTTCGCCTAAAATAACAATTTTGTCATAAAATGAACCATCCATGATGTAAAATCAGGAAAATGGTGTGCAAAATATGGACTCTAATTGCTTTATTCAGCAGAAAACGGCCATTTTAGCCAAAAGTAATGCATTTTGAGGTTATAAAATGGTTTACTAAATAAGACAAGTCAATTGGAATGGAGTTTACATTTCGTTGTTGTTTGAGATAGTCTCCTAATAGGGTACCTAGGTATATTATTTTATCCACACATCTTCCAACGAACGTATCATTAAGCAGAATTTTCATTTCTACGAAAGCCGTTTCTCGTCGCATGAGTTTTTTTGGTACTTACAAATCTAAGTAATTAATGTTTAAGATACTTATCCTGAAAACATCATGGTTTCAGCAGAAAATAGCGTTCGATGAAATGATACAATCGATGAAGTGAAATTCAATATAATTATGGGCTACCCTCCGGATTTTTATCTTAGGACACGGCACATGTCACCGCAGGACAAAGACTTCATGATCAGGCTGGACTCGGCCGAGGGCAAGAAGAACATGCCGGAAAGATCCCCAGGGCAGGTCGCAGAAGTTCTGGTCGGGCTGCTGGACGGGCACACCGCACCCGACCTGCACCAGTACGTCCTCGTGATGATCGATGACATCATGTCTGTAAGAAGTATTTCATGCCGGCTCTACACTTGCGAGGCTATTCGATCAAGGCGCCGGCAAGTAAGAACGCCGTACTTGGGCATTATCACGAAAAAGTGTACCCAATTAAGGACTGAAATTAAGGAACTTAACTTTGTCAGTTTTGGCGGCCGTTAATGTATAGCTAATTTTCGTCACTAAACTGCCAAAGTTAAAGTTCCTTAATTTTAGTCCTTAATTGGGTACACTTTTTGGTGAAAATGCCCAAATACGGCATAAGTACGGCGTACGCACTCGCACGTCTATCACCCCTTATACATCCTGACGCCGACAAGGGCTAAAGGCAAGTTTAGACAGGGTCAATTACTGACTCCAAATTCGAGGCAAGTCAATGCTGACTCGATACGGACATAGGTAGTTTTTTATTTGGAGCATTTTTTCAATTATTTTACAAAAATAAAGCCATCCGTGCAAAAGCTAGCGAGGGTTAGTACAGCGCTGTAATGTCTGAATCCAAATCAATTTACACAATCTCAGCATCGGGTCAGAGGGCCCTGCAAAGATGCACTACGCTAACTAACGTTTCTATTCGATTCGTTTTTAAACCAATCGCGTCACTGGTAGACCACGTGACTTTTCGTATCACGTCATCTCCCAGTGACGCGATTGTTTTAAAAACGAATCGAATAGAAACGTTAGTTAGCGTAGTGCATCTTTGCAGGGCCCTCAGCACTGACTTACCTCGAATTTGGAGTCAGTAATTGAACCTGTCTAAACTTGCCTTTAGCCCTTGTGGGCGTCAGGATGTAAAAGGGGTGATAGACGTGCGAGTGAGTACGCCGTACTTATGCCGTACTTGGGCGTTTCACCAAAAAGTGTACCCAATTAAGGACTAAAATTAAGGAACTTTAACTTTGACAGTTTAGTGACGAAAATTATCTATACATTAACGGCCGCCAAAACTGACAAAGTTAATTTCCTTAATTTCAGTCCTTAATTGGGTACACTTTTTCGTGAGAATGCCCAAGTACGGCGTACTTACTCGCCCGTCTTTAACCCTTTTAATATACCCAATCGCATTCATAAACATTTACTATTTTTTCATTTGTTCTTTCTGGTACCTCGCAAAGTGTGGTCAGCCGGTATGACTATTATCCATAAAGGCAGGTTTAGACAGGGTCAATTATTGACTCCGAATTCGGGGCTAAGTCGGTGCTGACCCGATATTGACATAGTATAAGTTGTTTTGGAGTTAGTACAGCGCTTTCATAGTCATAGTACTCCCACCGGTGTGTATAAAAAAGAATTATGTAGAATTAACCTTTTTTTTATTGAAAAAACTGGCCAAGTGCGAGTCGGGCACGCGCACCAAGGTTCCGTTTTTATTCAAATTAGGTGTGGAAAACCAAAATAGTTCTTATTCTTTAAGCCTTGCCTTTTGCCTGTGGCCTGTGCATAAAATACCTCCTTGAAAGAGTAGCCGTTTGAAATTTCGATCAAGATAAAAAAACTTGCACTTATATAAAGAAACACGAGATATCGGTCCATGCCGGGGCTCGAGCTTGCCCCGCTCCCCACTTGCTTTTACTGGGGCCCTAGGGTTCGTAGACTGAGAAGGCAGGCTTATTCTTCAAACAAACTTTTAGGAAGACAAGACCAGAGTGAATCTGTTCGAGAACAGGAACGCGCTTGTGGCATTTCTAAACGGGCTGCAAAGCCCCGATTCGTTCGCGGAGCACATGAGCGGGCGCATCATGGCCAAGATGGCCTGCTGGCATAAGAAGCCCCTGGACAAGGAAGACCGCGTGGCCTACTTCAACTGGATCAAGAAGCGGCTTACCACTGAGACGACAGCGGAAGGCGTGAGTTATGCTTGATCGACACTTTGCGAAGGGGGGTCGATGAAAGGGCTATAGACATGATACAAGTGTAACTTTTTGATCTCTACCATAAAAAAGACGTGTTTGTCCGAATCCGCACTAGCTCTTCACTGCGTGGAACTTGCCAGTTTTTCAAAGCAAGTGGTTCATAGTAAGCCTCCATCTTATCAGAGATCACCAAGTCACTTCTGGTTTGTGTTGCACAGAGGAGCGACTACCTCAACTCGGTGGTGCGCTGCCTGCAAATGATGCTGCGCCAGGACACTTACCGCCACGCCTTCACGAAGTTTGAGGGGGTCCCAATGCTGCTGAAAGTCCTCTCCGCCAAGATCACCTTCCAGGTACATCAATCGTCGATCATCGTCAATGTAATGTAGAGGGCTTTGACAACGGGTCTCTTGCCAGCGGCGGCTGAAGAGCCCCCTCTACAGCCGGCGCACAGGGGCTCATGTACCTCCCTGAAACGACAGACCGAGAAAATAATGCCACTGTCTCTTGCAGGTACAATACCAGGTGGTGTTCTGTTTGTGGGTGCTCACGTTGAACAACGAGTTTGCGGAGAAAGTGACACACAACCCCAACTTCATCCCCTTGCTGGCCGAAACACTCACCGTATCCGGCAAGGAAAAAGTCACGCGCATCCTAATGGCCCTCTTCCGCAACCTCATCGAGAAGCCTAAGCACGATAATGTATACTTACCTTTACAACTGTAGCCACACCTTTATTTACGATACATATACAAAATTAGTCACGAAATACAATAGCTACATATTTTGCATAATCGCATTTCCTACGCAAATCGATTTCAGATGTATGGTGCGCGCAGGTGGGCGAAATCGCAACATTATACAGCTGTGACAGACAGACTGACGAACGGAATCACAGCCATAACCTTTTTATTATAATCCGCATCACGTAACTGAACCAATATGGCGGTTACCGCGCGGGTAACAATGCAGTCGCTATGGTAACGCGCGCTCCCCTCACACCGCGCCGCTTGCCGCCTACCAATGACACCTAAAAATCGACTTCCGCGCAGGTTCATTTTACGTAGTGCGCATTATACCCAATTGCCTAAGGAGGACGGTATGTTTTTGACATGTATGTATGTCCGTATCAATACATTCTTCTTCTTCCCTTCTTCTTTGTTCCCTTGAAAAGTTGATTTCGACAAGTGATCTGTCTTTAGATTCGTCTTAGCGCGCGGTGTCACTGGGTGCTTTATTTATGTTTACCTAAATGTGAAATCGGCGAAATTTTAAACATATTCACGACTCACTTCTGCCAGCGACTTCGTCCGCTTAGAATTCGTATTTTTGTCATCCCGCGGGAATCGTTCATTTTTCCGGAATAAAAAGTAGCCTATGATCATCAGGGATAATGTTAGGATCCTAATGGTGAAAGAATTTTTCAAATCGGTCCAGTAGTTTCGGAGCCTATTCAATGCAAAAAAAAAACAATCAAATCTCTTTATAATATTAGTGTAGATAACTAACACTAGGTACCTAAACAGCAGTTACAGGTGGTAGGTAAAAGCAGTTGGGTTTTTAAAACTTCCTTTTTTAACCGACTCCAAAAAAAGGAGGAGGTTCTCAATTCGTCGGGTTTCTTTTTTATGTATGTTCCCCGATTACTCGAAGACCACTGGACCGATTTCAATTTTTTTTCGTTGTTTGAATGGATATACTTTCTAGTTGGTCCCATTGTCAACACGTCAGGATCTGATGATGGGATCTTGGAGAAATCAAGAGAACTCCTCAAATATTATAGGCACACCTATAGAGATTTTGGTATTTTTCACTGTAACTCGTGCATTTGCTTTTGAAAAGTAGTATATGGTGAAGTGGAACTGATGATGAAGACCACAGATGGCCACCGGAACTCCTTAACGGTACCTATTTCAAGGGTGGCGATAAGATATTTCGATTAAGGTAGTTGAGCGACTATGACGAAGCACATTTAGGTTTAAATATGACTATGACATCCTCGCTGCGTTGTCTGCGGCGAGCTTGAAATGTTCTATAGTTTCTCATTAATATTTAGAAGTGGAGCTACGTATCAGCATAAATAGGATCACTAAAAAGTATAAAATAAATATATGTTTAAAAAAACAAAGTCCGCCTTCAAAAATCCAAAAAATAACTTCTTTTAAAATTGTAGGTCAGTCCAACTGAAGTCGGCGTCCCACAATATTTTAAACCAAAATCCGAATGCAGTTGGACTGACCTACCATTTTAAAAGAAGTTATTTTTTGCATTTTTGAAAGCGGGTTTTTGTTTTTTTAAACATTTATTTTTGTTACACTTCTCTTACCTTTTTTGGAAAGAATGTCTGCATAGATTTGTATAGACTTTTGCCTACCCCTTCGCGCTAATTAATAGATCCCTCCTCAGATAATCAAAGAGCACTGCATCGCCCTGGTGCAGAGCAAGGTTCTGAAGCAGCTGTTGATTGTGGACCAGAAGGGTTCGGACGACGAGGACTTCATGAGCGACTTGGAATTCCTGATCAATCGCCTGCAGGCCTCCGTGAGGGCCCTCAGCTCCTTCGATCAGTACGTCGCCGAGGTCAAAAGTGGCCGGTCAGTCCACTTACCACTTTTAATCTTAGTTTAGTACTGAATGAATAACCTGAGGCTCGTTTCACGAAGCTAAAAGTTACAAATTACAAGCGGAAGTCTCTTTCTAACTCCTTTTGCTAGAAAAGGAGTTCCGATTGTAATTTGTAACTTGTAGCTTCGTGAAACGGGCCTCAGGTGGCCAGTTTGCTCATTATTGTTCCTAAGCTATAGCATTCCGTTTGTCTGCCGGCAGCCTGGAATGGTCCCCAGTACACAAATCGGTCCAGTTCTGGCGCGAGAACGCGATTCACATCCACGAGCAGCCACAGCTGATGCAGACCATAGTGGAGCTGCTGGAGCAAAGCCTCGACCCCGTCGTGCTCGCTGTCGCCTGCTACGACATCGGCGAGTACGTGCGCCACTACCCGCGCGGGAAGTGGTAAGTATTTCCTGTACCGCTTTCAACTGAGGCCCTAACTTAGCATTACACTAACTAGCGTTTCTATAAGTTCCTGAACGGCGTCGCTAGGTGTGTACCCATGTAGTATTAATGTAAAGCTAAAGAAACAAGTGTAATACGTGTTTATAAGAGCTGTCACAGGAATCATCTTAGATGGAACAGAGTTTAGTTATTAGTCCTATGCCAACGAAGCTAGCGGTCCCGGGTTCTATTCCCGGGCATTGAAGATATTTGTGTGATGATACTGATGATAGAGTCAAACCAAATTAACTCTGCAATGAAGTGACAGCGGTGGGTTTCTTATGTGGTAGGTAATAAACGATAATATTTCTGTGATGACGCAAATATCTATGCAAAGTTATAGTGGTTTAGTTTTACTGATGATCGCGGGTATTTGTTTCTAATTCTAGTCTTGTGTGGTTTACATAAGTTGTTATTTCTCTATATAATTAAGTATATTAATGTTGCTAGGTACCTATAATATAAATCTAGAGCTTAGTTTGTGTGAGATTGTCCCCCGATATTTTATACAGGGTGACAGGATATTCGATACAATCCTTTAAAGGAGGCATAGTAGAGCTCATTTGGATCAAATTAGGTCATGGAGTACCCTGACCGAAAATTATTAGTTTCTGAGATATTCATAATTTGAATCTGAATTTTGGTGATTTTCCCCTATGTCCGTGTTACGAAAAAATCTTAATGTCATGTTTTATTTCAGTTTTTTTATAATCAAGGTTTTAAGTAAGCCCATAAAGTTTGTTTCTCCACACTAGGTGATCCCGTGTTTATTTTTCACTTAGTATGGAGAAACAAAACTCCGATTCAAATTATGAATATCTCAGAAACTAATAATTTTCGGTCAGGGTACTCCATGACCTATTTTGATCCAAATGAGCTCTACTATGCCTCCTTAAAAGGATTGTATCGAATATCCTGTCACCCTGTATAATATCGCGCGCAAATGTCCATTGTGAATCCACCTTTATTAAGAATTAGTATGTTCTCACTAGGGTTTTAGTGGCATACCGTGGTTCTAGAATCAATAGAGTCGAACAAATAAATGTCATAAATGGAAATAAATGTTAGTACATTTATTTCTTTGTTGCGCATTCACAGCGGAGATATCGTTAAAATCCAAAATCAGCGGTTTAATGAATTAATTAGTTTTGAAATATGACAATACTGAAGGTCATAAATCAAGGTATGTGTTAAATAATTACGAAATAGCGACTCCGTGGATTCTAGAACCACGGTATGCCACCAAAATCCTATAACCCTATACTATCCGCAGCACCAAGTAGCGAGTCAGGTCATAAATCATCGGAATCGTCCTATCTCTTTCGCACCTGCACGGCCTTATGAAGCGGGACTCGCAACCGTAGTGCAGGCAATTATATTTTATATTAAGATACGATACGTCACCTGCGCGCAAAAGCGTTCCTCGAAATTGCCTTACTACCGTTCGGTTGCGCCCGCGTCAAAGACAATAAATTTTTACTACCTTCAACAAATATATTTCATAAAAAATGCTGTCTTGTGTTTTTCGATGCTGCCGAAATTGACTGTAATGTACTTAACTGTAAAAGGAAGAAAGGATGTCTCATTTCATTGACCTGTGAAACATGAGATTTACAATAAGATATCACGTGAGTGCGATAAAAACCATGAGCCATGAGCCATGAGCGGGCATGAGCTATCTAGGCACGTCGCGTCATTCGGGTACGAAATTTGAAACAACTATTTATCTCTTTCTGACAATAGCGTTCGCTACGGATTGCGGGATTGCCGTCTTTGTCTGTCGAAATATGGTTCGTAACTTACCAAGTGTCAGTAATAAATTGGCGAAGGGTTTTGACTGCGTTTAGTATGAGCATAACGTATCTAAATATAAAATATCATTGAGTGCAGGAGTGAGGCGGGAATTTAGACCTGTAAAATTGTTACTTGTAGCTTTATAAAACGTGCCCCAGGTAAGTAAGTGTATAGTAACGCATACAAAAGAAATTAAACTGTATTTTATTGCCCGACTCGCCAATTGGTGTTGCGGATAGGTAGTATAGTTCTCAATATCCCCCGGCAGCGAAATGGACAATATTGGCGGCAAGCACCGCGTGATGAAGCTACTGGAGCACGAGGACCCCAACGTGCGCTACGAGGCGCTGCTGGCCTTACAGAAAATCATGGTTCTAAATTGGTGAGCTAATAATATAATTACGAAAGTTTGTGTGTGTGTGTGTTAGTTTGTTACTCTTTCACGCTGCAACGGCTTGACGGATTTGGATGAAATTTGAAATGGAGATAGCATAATATGCTTATAGGATATAATATTATTATATCCTGGATTAACACATAGACTACCTTTTTATTTTAATAGCCGTATTATGTACTAATTAGTAGAAGGAACCTCAGGAGGCTAAACTAGCTTCGACTTCGTCTCCGTAAATATCAATCATCGTTATTCCATCGGGAACTTTTAAAGGGGTGATAGACGAGCGAGTAAGTACGCCGTACTAGGCCGTACTTGGGCATTTTCACGAAAAAGTGTACCCAATTAAGGAACTTTAACTTTGTCAGTTTTGGCGGCCGTCAATCTATAGCTAATTTGCGTCACAAAACTGACAACGTTAAAGTTCCTTAATTTCAGTCCTTAATCGGGTACACTTTTTCGTGAAAATGCCCAAGTACGGCATAAGTACGGCGTACTTACTCGCCCGTCTATCACCCCTTTTAAAGTTAGAGAACTTACTCGGCTCGCGTCATCACCCCTTTAAGGTTCGAACCCACAGACCGCTGCGTAAAATTCGTTGCATAAACAAAAGACGGGGTCATAGTCCCTACCTACCTAACAACATGGCGCCGTTTTCGACGCACCGTTAAGCAGCGGTGCGTTCGCACCTTTAACCATGCCAAGTTACACCTTATAGAGGCTTGAATATCAAATCCTAAATTATATCGAATTTATTTATATTTCCAGGGAATACCTTGGAAGGCAGCTCGAAAAAGATCAGCATGAAGAAAAGGGCAAAAAGCCCTCAGACTCAAAAGAGAAAGATAAATCGTCAAAAAAAAATAGTAAATAAAAATGTTCAAACTCTCCAACAACATGACAGATAAATTAAACACAAAAAAAGTTGCAGAGAGCTCTCTTCTCCTCGTCTAGAATGAATGATATAGGTAGAGAGGCACGTAAAGCCCAATTATCCTTCCGTGCCATCCAACCGGGCACGATGCACGACGCAAAAATAGGGCGTAGGCTTGCTGGACGTCAATAATCACGGTAATAATAATAATAATAATTGACGTCCAGCAAGCCTACGCACTATCGTTTTGCGTCGTGCATCGTGCCCGGAGGGATGGATAGGCGGCTTTAGTCTAGCGCTGATCTTGGGGGAGTGAAAGGGACGCGCCTATACGGGACGGGCGGTCCCGTATAGGCGCGTCCCTTTCACTCCCCCAAGGTCAGCGCTAGACTTACGTACGTGCCGCTACCTATACACCCCACTAACTGCCGTCCTACCAAAGAAGGTGGCTAACTGCAATGTAGTAGTCGAACCATTGTATACCCTATTGGTAACCACATTAAATTTTAAATGCTAACACTTTTACAAGAGCCCGGAATGTTAGCGGCAAAACAAAAGACTGTCGCAATCTAGTTAGAAATATTTTTTTGTCGACATATCGATAGTTGTGTAATAGAAGAAAAAAAACGGGCCACGAAATACAAAAAATATATTATTAAAATAAAAAATAAGTGGAGGTCACTTCTTTATATTGAAGACTAATTTAGGGTGACTGGCTATCCAAGTTATGATCCGATCTTGCACATTACAATTCTAAAGGCCTCCATACATGATCCGTTCTGCCTTCAAGTCTAACTGACCGGATGCAAAATAGCATCGTGTAAGTGTAATTTGGCCTGAAGGCAAATCGCATCCGTCCGCCTGAACGATTTGCCTGACCGGATAGACCTCCATACATGATCAGTTTTACCTTCAGGTCTAACTGACCGGATGCAAAATAGCATCGTGTATGTGTAATTTGGCCTGAAGGCAAATCGCATCCGTCCGCCTGAACGATCGGCCGTTGGAAAAACTGATCATGTATGGCCACTCGATCCAGTCAGGCGGAACTGACGCAGTTCGGCCTGAACCGATCGGCCTCTACATGTATGGCCGCTCGATCCGGTCAGGCGGAACTGACGCAGTTCGGCCTGAACCGATCGGCCTCTATATGTATGGCCACTCGATCCGGTCAGGCGGAACTGACGCAGTTAGGCCTGATCCGATCGGCCTGTACATGTATGGGGGGCTTAAGGTATTAATTACATCAAACACGTCCGTTTCAAAACGTTTTAAGAAACAAATAATATCTAGATGCAATTCATATTTTATCGCTGCCATACGTAATGAAATGACATTTAATGTCTTATGGAGTACTCATTTTCTGAAGTGTCCATTATTTTCAATGAGGTAGTATAGTCATTGCACTTCATTCAAAGTGTTTCCTCCTGATAAAGTAGGAGTTAAGATTTAGATGGAATAACAGAAATAAAACAACTGTCGCGAATGATTATAAAATAATGTAAATATATCGGCATGATTTTTTTATATAGTAATACTCGATATCGATAAAAAAGTGATTCTAACGCTAGCTAGATGGCGACAGCCTTTTGTTTTGCCACGATTATTCCGGGCTCTGACTATTACTACCTATGCAGTTAGGCGCCTTTTTTGGTAGGACGGCAGACTAGCTTGTGGTACCTACACGTCCAGGTTACGGCTGGGGGCTACGCTACCTCTCCAGGACAACCCTAAATAAAGGAAACACTTGACCTGTGGCTCCAGCCAAAATGCATTACGCTAACTACCGTTTCTATTCGTTTATTTTTTAAACCAATCGCGTCACTGGTAGATAATGTGATACGAAGAGTCACATGATCTACTAGTGACAGGATTGGTTAACACCGGAAATACTATTTGAAACTTTCTGCATAAAAATCTGTTTTTACAAAAAAAAAATAGTTACAGGTATCGTGTCACTGGTATAAGACGTGATACGAAGAGTCACGTGATCTACCAGTGATGCGATTGGTTTAAAAACGAAACGAATTGAAACGCTAGTTAGCGTAATGCATCTTGTCTATGTCCTTTGTTAAAATACTGGATCCATCTGATAACGGGTAGGTAGCACAAGTTGTATCTTCTCGCTTGTCGCTCAGTGCGTCTATAGAGACGATAGCGTTACAGACTAGATAGAAAGGGAGATCCGAGCGACAAACAAGTCGCGGAAAACATGTGCGCGCGGCGTGCGCCTGAGACACCGTATCGTATCGTCAGTCTAGATGTGAACCCTCGTATCATATTTTGGTAAAATGAGATTTGGATGCAGAAAGTTTCAAATAGTACATTTCCCGGGGCACGTTTTATAAAGCTACAAGTTACAATTTTACAGGTCTAAACTGGCAACACTGCTCAAATGGCTGGTTATCATTGGTCGAGGTTGTGTCAAATGGAAACTTGTAACCTGTGAATTGTAAATTTTCCTTCATCTTTGATTGTAGCCATATTGTAGCTTTATAAAGCCCCCCAAACATGTACAGGCCGATCGGATCAGGCTGAACTGCGTCAGTTCCGCCTGACCGGATCGAGTGGCCATACATGTAGAGGCCGATCGGTTCAGGCCGAACTGCGTCAGTTCCGCGTGACCGAAACGAGTGCCCATACATGTAGGTAAGGCCTCTATACATGATCCGTTTTGCCTTCAGGTCTAACTGACCGGATGCAAAATAGCATCGTGTATGTGTAATTTGGCCTGAAGGCAAATCGCATCCGTCCGCCTGAACGGTTTTCTTGTATGGTGTCTTGTAAAGTCTTTACATGTATGGGCACTCGATCCGGTCATGCGGAACTGACGCAGTTGGGCCTGAACCGATCGGCCATTACGTGTATGGGGGCCTGTAGAGGCCCATCGGTTCAGGGCGAACTGCGTCAGTTCCGCCTGACCGGATCGAGTGGCCATACATGTTCAGTTTTTCCAACGGCCAATCGTTGAGGCGGACGGATGCGATTTGCTTTCAGGCCAAATTACACATACACGATGCTATTTTGCAACCAGGCAGGTAGACCTGAAGGTAAAACTGATCATGTATGGAGTTCTGTCCGGTCAGGCAAATCGTTCAGGTGGACGGATGCGATTTCCCTTTAGGCCGAATTACACATACACGATGCTATTTTGCATCCGGTCAGTTAGACCTGAAGGCAGAACGGATGAAGACGGCCTTAAAACAGGCCCCCGGTGTTTACACGTAAATGTCTCCTGCTTTACAATTCATTTTGGCGGCAAAAATCAACTATAAAAGGGGTGATAGACGGGCGAGCAAGTACGCCGTACTTGGGAATTTTCACAAAAAGTGAACCCAATTAAGGACTGAAATTAAGGAACTTTAACGTTGTCAGTTTTGTGACGAAAATTAGCTATACAACCAAACTGCCGGCCGCCAAAACTGACAAAGTTAAAGTTCCTTAATTTCAGTCCTTAATTGGGTACACTTTTTCATCATCATTTCAAAAAATCATTTCGATACGTCAAATAGTTTTCGAGATATTCAATTTTAAACTTCGTATGCGGCGCTCGAAACCCGGCGGCTAGCGCTCACGGATGATGACGTCATCGCTTAACAGCGGTACGCGCCCTTATATGAAAAAGTAAGTTTACAGGGCTATAACTTTTTAACCGTTATAAGAAGCCAGTTGAATTTTTCACAGAATACGTGTTATTATAAAATCCTTCGTTTAAAATTGTACAATGAACAATAAATCAAATCCCAAGAGGGATCCCCATACAAGAAACATGAAAATAAATCATTTTTTTAGCATTTTTATACGGATTCTATTTTTATAATGGCTTCTTATTTTGATGCTATTTTAATTATAAATTGTAGTCTAATTTTCATAGTTTCCGACTAAATAGTAATCTCAAGTAAAACTGCTACAAATGTGTGACAAAACTGATTTTATCAACACGATGTTTTAGGCGGTCACCCATCCTGTTATAGACTACGCTTGTACTTGCTTAACTTTATAACTCGTAACGTAATATTTATACGAATTCGTTTTCATGTTACTCTGGCAGCTATGTTTATCTATTATTTTGTATTACATAACTGTCTGTCACTGACCGGCTTTTCTATTTGTAATGTTTGTCGAATAAGTTGGTTAAATAAAATTAGAATAATAATCAAGCACTTTAAATTTTTGGATAGTGGCAATAATGCCTAGACCTAGCAAAGCGAGAGTGTTGTAGGTATGTAGGTAGGTACGTCTATCGACTTGGTAGCGCCCGCGCGCGAAATTTGAAATCAAATCAAAAATTCATGTTTTATAGTTCACTCTTTTATACAGTAGCGATATTAATTCTAAATTAACACGAAATTTGTAAAGAAAGGCCTACCACCAAAGTTAAGCAACCACCGCTTACCTAAACATCGATCGTGTTGATTTAAACTAGGCACTTTTTAACATATTTGTAAGAGTTTTACTACAGTTTACTGTTTGGTCGTTAACTATATATGCTTGTATGGAGTTTTGATTATTATCTAAACTTAATGTGACACCGAAATAAACAGCTATTATACAAATACAACCCGTTCTTCGCCTTCCAATGTTAAGCAACTACACGCGTAGTCTAAAACAGGATGGGTGACCGCTTACAATATCGTGTTGGTAAAATCAGTTTTGTCACATATTTGTAGCAGTTTTACTTGACATTGCTATTTAGTCGTAAACGACAAAAATTAGACTACAATTTAAGCTCAAAATAGCATCAAAATAAGAAGCCATTATAAAAATACAATCCGTATAGAAATGCTAAAAAAAATGATTTATTTTCATGTTTCTTGTATGGGGACCCCTCTTGAGATTTGATTTATTGTTCATTGTACAATTTTAAACGACAGATTTTATAATAAAACGTATTCTGTGAAAAATTCAACTGGCTACTTATAACGGTTAAAAAGTTATAGCCCTGTAAACTTACTTTTTCATATAAGGGCGCGTACCGCTGTTAAGCGATGACGTCACCCCAGCAAGATGGCCCCCGCGCGCTTTAATATTATTGACCCAAATTTTAAACGTTCATAGAATCAAAACTACTGAGTCTTTTTTAATAAAATAAAAAGTAGTATGTTTGTTTATTTATAAACTTTACTGCTGCAAAGTTTCAAACGATTTGGCGTACCTACTGACATTCTTCATTCAACTGCGGTGTAACCTCGTAAGATATCTACTTCATAATTTTACCTATCACGGAACAACTTTATTAAGATGAGAACTGTGACCAAGCAGTTTTTGGTCTCTCCTGAAAAGTTTGTCGGTTTGCATATACGAGTCACCCCCAGGAGAGAGGGTTTAGTATGACTCCCAACCACGCCTGTACTGTAAGAAGATTGTACATGAGCAGTTGAATAGAAAATGTTGAATGAGATGTAATGGCTGATCTACATTGGTCCAGCAAAAGCATGCCAGTAGAAGTACATTGACGAGTTGGTTTTCACGTTTGCGGCTACCGCTATTGTAACTACGCAATGTTGTTCTATTGCCATACTTTTGGTGGACCAGTGTAAATCAACTATAATGTGTATTAGTAATGCAAGGACAAGTTTGCACGATGGTATGTCCGCAAGGAGTGAAATCGAGCAGAATATCGTGTAAAATCGAGCAGAGTCTCGTGTAGGAGGTAACCTGGCCAGATTGAAGCTGGTTTTCGTTGCAGCCATGGCGAATAGTTCATACCGCAACTCGACAAGGTTGTTCAAAAAAATTGCGAAGAATTGCGAAAAAAATATGAATTTTGTAAAGTTTTATGTCAAAAACTTTTGGATCTACAGAGACAATATTAGTATCATATTGTAGCAATTTTAGTCTTATTTAAAATCGTTTTGAGAAGGTACTATGAGAAACGAGTTTTAAGGCCGGCCGCATACATACGTTTTCCGAATGCGGAATTCCGTAAGACTAGCGTACACAGTCGTTTTTCTTAATTCCGAATTTATACAGGCAGTACGGATAGTGATAGCGTGGTGAACGTCAACGATGGACGACGAAGATTTATTAGTAATAAAATTTAATAAATGAAATAAATAAAATGCATTTATTTCAGACCACGGAAACCATATATTGTTAGTATTACACAAAGAACTTAAAACACTACGTTAGTACCACTATTAGGTTATATGCTCACTGTCAACATGCTGTCAACAGTATTTTTGCTTAGAAACGCAATCTGATGACGTCAGCAGGTAAGATCAAATACCGCTTACCATTTTCGTTTATACCTGTGGCCCGTTTCACAAGCTACAAGTTACAAATTACAAGCGGAACTCCTTTTCTAGCAAAAGGAGTTAGAAAGAGACTTCCGCTTGTAATTTGTAACTTGTAGCTTCGTGAAACGGGCCTCTGGAACTTACGATTGGCCTAGCGGCTGAGAGGTAGGTCTATGACGCCATGGTGCCGCAGTTCAAATCTCATTCGATTCCAGTATCTTTTTGTATTTTAAAAATTGTTTAAAAATTCTACTGCTGCCGTATGCATGAGAAAAAGGGAAGCCAGACAGGCTGTCTAGTTACGCGCGTTACGTAACGAAATGGTTTACCCTCCGTATAGAAGTTATCACTTCAAAAAACGACCGCGCTCGAGAAAGTCGAGATCACGTTTTTTTTGTGATCCTCCCACCCACTTGCGTCACGCTCATATCGTCAGATTATTGAAATAATTATATACTTTTGTTGGATGTAATTAACCTACCTACCTTACCTTAATCTAATGCGCTCGATTTCTAACTCTATCCTTCTTTTACGATTGTGATCGGTTATCCCGCACCTTCCAGGATAAAGTGCTCATATACAGAATGACTCCTAAGTGGTGAACAAAAATCATAGTTTCTAACGCAGCATTTTAAGGCAAGTTCAGTGCATTAGGTCTAAAAGCAAGCAATTGAACTTTAATGACATTAACGTTAATTAATTTCATTTAGTAAAAAATAGCAACCGTGTGGTCGCCCTTTTCTACATGACAAACTCAAAATACAGTCAGCTGTAGATAAACGTGACCCACCCTGCGTAGAGGTTAGTATGCAGGTGGGTCACATTCCTCCGCAGCTAACTGTACTTTTAATGATTAATGTAGATTTTACTTAATCTTATCGAAGGAGTATCCACTTAGGCTATTGAGTAGGATGACCACGAAATCAGGTAAATTGATTTTATTATAACAAAAAGAAAAGATTTTTACATATTGTTAAGTAAAAGTGTTTAAACTAAAGCTACAGAATAAGAAAAAAATATGTCTGTTCACCACTTAGGAGTCACCCTGTATACTAGAGGTACTCAACAAGGTACACGGATGCCCTCTTAAGGCCCCCATACATGTAAAGGCCGATCGGTCCAGGCCGAACTGCGTCAGTTCCGCCTGACCGGATCGAGTGCCCATACATGTAAAGACTTTACAAGACACCGTACAAGAAAACCGTTCAGGCGGACGGATGCGATTTGCCTTCAGGCCAAATTACACATACACGATGCTATTTTGCATCCGGTCAGTAAGACCTGAAGGCAAAACGGATCATGTATGGAGGCCTTTATATTAATCTGCCGTGCTCGAGTAAATCCCGAAGTCCGCTCTTGGCCCCCTATTAAAACGTTTATATAGGATGGTAAGATGTACTTAACTTGAACTTCTAAACAATTTTATTTTAACCATTTAACTCTATCCCTTTCTCTCGACTTAGTCTCGAATGACGAATGACAGGGATGGAGCTAACGTAAATACGAACTTCAATTTTCAAAGAACGGTCTAAGGTGAGTCGTACGCACGGCACGCACCAAGAGTGACCGAGACAATGCGAGAGCGCCGAATGTATGTAATGCGCATTTATATTCGCGTGCGAACTCGCAAACGCAATACGCGAACGCGTGAAAGTGTGAATGTGGAGGGCGTTCGCGGGTTCGCGCCTTGTTAACGCCTTGTTGTCGGTATTTTGGTTCGCTTTAAAGGGCCGCGAACGCAACAAGGCACCACATTCACGTGCAACTTTTATAAAATATAAGCCCAGTACCACTAATACTGGGCAAAATATTACAAAAAACATTCTATTACGATGAATACTCATCAGTCATCCACCATCTTTGTTTCCTCCATTTCTTTTTAATTTGTTTTTTACTTTTAATGTAGACCTAGTTACATCGTCGAGCGCGCGAACTATACTATGAACACAATTGTGAACACTGTGAATGTAGTAAGCGCATAACCACGAATAACTATTCGAAACTTCAGGGGCCTGCCTAGTTTGAAAATCGAAGTTCGAAGTTACGTTAGCTCCATCCCTGTCACTCGTCATTTTAGACTAAATCGAGGGAGAAAGGTGAAGCTAACGTAACTTCGAACTTCGATTTTCAAACTAGGGCGTCAGAGGCCCTACTTTGAAAATCGAAGTTCGAAGTTACGTTAGCTCCATCCCTGTCACTCGTCATTCGAGACTAAATCGAGAGAAAGGGATGAAGCTAACGTAACTTCGAACTTCGAATTTCAAAGTAGGGCCCCAGGTAAAGATAGTAAGGCCGGCCGCATACATACGTTTTCCGTATACGGTTTCCGAATACGTTTTCCGCATTCGGACATCTGGGGCACGTTTTATAAAGCTACAAGTTACAATTTTACGGGTCTAAACCGGCAACACTGCTCAAATGGTCGTCATTGGTCGAGGTTGTGTCAAATGGAAACTTGTAACCAGTAAATTGTAATTTGTAGTTTTATAAAACAGGCCCCTGAAGGCATTAAATTAATGTAAAATACATTTACTGCCGCACACATTCGTTTTTTTTCCGAACGGAACAAATTCCGTTCGTACGTTCCAAATGCAAGCCGCTGCGTTCGGAAAAACCTAATGACGTCATGCCTAACGCAGCACTTCCATACATTTTGTTTGTGCTGGCGCACACATTCGGAAATTTTGATTCGTATCGCGCCCACATATTGTAAGAGCTGTCAAAAGTTGTCAAAAACTAACGTCGGAGAGCGAGGGAACTTATATATTTATTTGTATTCTCGGTAGATATTTGTTACCCATAGAATCGCAACACGATCAATTTAATATGTGCGAGGCAGAAACATTATTATTATTAACAGAAATGCAATAGCTAATAAATCGTCGTCTTCCATCTTCGTGCGTTCACCACGCTCCGTACTGATTGTATACATTCCGAATGAAGAAAAACGAATGTGTGCGCTAGTCTCACGGAATTCCAATTCGGAATTCCGCATTCGGAAACCGTATACGGAAAACGTATGTATGCGGCCGGCCTAATCCGGTATTTTGCGATTCTGGTATTATGGGAATGAGTGATTTTTTTTATCACTATATTTACTGTTGCTACGATTTGCTCAAGGTTACTTTTTTAATACATGGCCGGCAGTGTACTACACCTTTATGACATTTGAGGTATATTATTTTGTTGCATGTCTGGAGAAACAGTCAATGTAGCCAACCGTTTCAGTGCTATATCTATCTCTGTTTTTCTAAGGCAGAAAACCTATGTTCGAGAAGGTAATAAAATAATTAAGATTTACTTGATACTAACTTCACTTTATTAAGTCACAAGACCTCTCAGCTGAGGCTGTCTACTTGTTTTCGGAATTATTGAATTCTATGATCTTTATACCAATTATAATTGGCGTGATCAATATTCTTTAATCAATTAGCCAAAATGGCTAACGTTCACGAGGATGTCAGTAACCTCATCCCCTCACTGGGGGAAGATAAAATCGGTAAGCATTAGGGAGTTGTATTTGCCTTATTGCGATCCAGTAATTTGGTGCTGCATACCTGGTTACCACCCTTTATGTACCTTACAGATATGATCGCTGCCACCAGCGCCTTACAACTACAGGCAAGTGAAATCAGGACAACTCAAATAAAATGGGCATCCTATCTGCAGTAAGTATGGCTGAAATAATTATTTGTAAGTTTTTTATTTGATTCTTTTTACTATTTGCTGTGGTATTTTAGGTCCCAGATGATTTCACAGCACGACCACGACTTCATCGTGAAACTGGACTCGCGTGCTGGCAAGAAAGAGATTCCTGACAAGAATCCGGACCAGTGTGCGGAAGTGCTTCTGAGCCTGATTGCTCGCATCAGCAAAGACCATACCATTCAGTACCTCCTCGTGTTGATTGATGACGTCTTATCTGTAAGTAACATTTGATACTAAGATAGATCCTAGGCATCATGAGAGATACTAAAGAGTTAATTAAATTTCAATTTGCATGAAGCACAATCCATGTGCGTTTAGTATATTAAGTCGGTAATTCAGAGAGGAATTGCTGCCTGTATCTTAGACAATGCTGCAGAGGCAATTTCCAGATTAAATTTAGTTTTTATGTCATATATTTAGTTATTTTTAGTACACTTTCATTGCCACCAACCCGTAATGGAAGTATTAAAATTGCAATATTTGTAGTAGTTATTACTTATGACTAAGGATAGGAATGTTAATTTGTAATAAATAGTGGTTAAAAGCCATTTTATTGTAATGATTTGTTTCCTAGTTTAATAACCATCAATAGTAATTTGAATGTGTACTTAAAAATTACAGGATGACAAGTCCAGGGTGAAGATGTTCCGGAATAAGAATGCATGGCAGCCGTTTTTGAACCTGCTGAACCGCCAGGACTTGTTTGTTCAGCACATGAGCGCACGTATCATCGCCAAGTTGGCCTGCTGGCATCCTGAACCCATGGGCAAGAGCGACCTCAACTTCTACCTCTCCTGGCTCAAGGACCAACTGAAATTGAACGTAAGCAAAATCAAATTTGAACATTGGATTCAAATCTAGCATGAATACAACGATTTGTGATATTGTTATTTTTCAACTGTACAATATTTCATTTTGTTGATAACATCATTATGGCTTGGCTTTATTGTTAACTGTAGAACTGATATTTTAATGCACTGGTTTTGAACGTGTGTGTGTGTTAAACACAAAATATTACATTGTATATTGTAGTGGGTTTGATATTTTGGGGATTTGTATAAGTATGTAAACACATTCGTAGCTTTAGTAACACATCTCTTTTTAGATTTATATAAATTATCATTACTCGATATTTCAAGTAGATGTTCTGAATTTTTGATGATGAATTTATAAAATTGGTAATGTCTTTAATCAATACCTTGAAATAGTGATTGACATGTCATCTACAGGAGTTTTCTAAGAAGAGTCACCCAAAAAAATTATAGATTTGTGCTATTTCTAAAATAAAACACATTCAATTTTAGAATTTCTGAATGCAGCCTCCAGCACTACAACACCAGCATTGTTTGTGATGAAATGTTTTGTTTTGTCTTTGAGAAAATTAATTATTGTACAATATTAACCCGTCAAGTGATCGGCCCTCGATTTACACAAGTGTAAGAAATGTCCAGCTTATATTTGAGTTTTGTTTTGTTTGTTTTTCGAAAGAGTAAATTTTATGATTGAGTTACGATGAAAAGTTACATTATCAGGCAATACACGTAGAAAGGAATAAAGACAAGAGTTACGTTATACTGATGACAAGTTTATTCTTTGACACACTGCACTAAATGTATTGCCACATTTCACTTTTTTATTGCACATTTATCAGCATGAAGCGTGTGTGCGTCGAATTCATCAATTTATTTATCATTGGACACACAAACAACATCACATAAAATATTATTTACGGAATCGTAACGAACAGAACAGACCGGCAACCATACTGGTTTTTTCAACAAGCTCATCCTATTGGGCAATATTTTAGTTTTTTTTTTGTCACTGAATCAGTTGCTATGTTTTTGGGAAAAAAAACTCTATTATGTTGCTAAATAACTCAGGAATCAATAGGTTTTTTTTTCACTGCAGGGCTTTCTTCAGGAAATTTAAATTCTCCAATCACAGCGCTGTCGTGCCCAGGACACTTGATGGGTTAAATATTAAGATAAATAAACTTTTAGTTACATTCTTACACTTTTTTAGCTACATTCTTAATCAACTCGCAAAAAGTTATCTTTTCCTATTGGATGTGAATGGATCAATGCCAATGAAAACTCAAAATTTGTTGTTGTATTTTGCACCAAGATAATAAAAAGGGTGACTGACCCTATCCTACATTTACAATTTTACAGTTTATAACACTATGACAATGTTATATCTCTCTCATATGTACCTTAAAATACCTTCTACCTCAACCTAGAGCGTTTCTCTTTTTTTTTGCCACTAGTTTTCAAAATTGTCAAAAAAACGAAATATCAATAATCATATAGTTTATGAACGAAATTCGATAGAATATTTCATAAAGTTTTAGATTTTGTGCAAGTGACCGCTTTTTAATAGGTTTAAATGATGAAAAATTGCAAAATATCGAGGGTAAGGAGAATATTGGTTCTTATTGTGTTACTTTTTCTTTGATTAATATCATAAAAAGGTGCACAATTTATCCCTTAATGTTGGTGTGTTATAAAAAAATACTATAAAAGTAATGTAATCGTGTGAAAATATTCTATCAAATTATAAATTATCTTTGAAAATTTGGTACAGATTCTTTTTCTGTGTTACCTTGACCTAAAATTGCCCTTATAGTTTTGTTTCTATGTAAAGTAAGCATATCTGAATAAGTTTTTGTATATTGTATTACGATTGCGTTTTCATGTGTTTTATTAGTAGCCCAATTATTTCTTTTTATATAATATAAATGAAATAAAACGAAAATAACGACGGTAAAAATGTTGGGACAGTAACAAAGAAAACCATTGGTAACAAAGGAAGAAATGTAAGGGTATGTGTATAATGAACGTCAATATTAAGTTTTATACAATTATTTTATGAAGAGGTGAAATTGATGAAATAAAACAACGTTTTTTCCATTTATTTCGTATTTATAGTTTTTTCTTTTTCTGACATTTCACTTATTTTTTTATATTTGTATTTTGACTTCATCCTTTCAAGATTTTTTTTCTTTTGTTCTTCAAGCTTTTCTGGATTATTTATTTTTAACCGTTCTCTGTAGCGTCGCATCTTTTCAGCCCCAGAAATCTTAGTAGGTTGCTCTAACATTTTTTTAGCCCTGTACAACAATGAAAACTAGCCTTTATTATTTTCCTCTTAGTGTAAATTAGCTTTCCTTTGATATGTTACCACGCAAAAGTAACACAAAAAGAAGTTACAAAACACGTGTTCAACGTTTTAAAAAAAAAAAACCGGGCTTGTTTTATGGAAAATGTTCTATGACTTTATATCAAACTGTTCGTAATAATATTAACTATCCTAATAAGTAACCAAATATAAGTAAATTATTTAACCTACCTCGTAAAATCACAAGTACACAATAGGAAATATATTGGTCACAACACCTACGCACGTGCTATCTTCAGTTTTTCTGACTGACAACTAACCGCAACAACATGGCCGCGTGGGAAGTGACATTTGTTCGTGTTGCCCATCGCAAATAATAAGTCTTGGTAGTTTTTAGTTTAATATAAGCTAGTAAAATGGGGAACACAATAGGAAATTACTTTCGGAACATCTCCTGGGACAAGAGTTAAAAATTAAATTCTACCATATTTACTGGTGTTAACTCAACAAAGTAGATGAAAAATGAACCTTAATACTACTAAGCATAGATTAAAATTCAAAAGTTCATATAGGTTTATTGACCATCATGAAGATATTCCAATTTTAAGTTATGGATTTTACGATGGGACAGTCGTTTTTTCATACTTAAAAAAAGTAGAGGTTTCGTTTTTTAATAAATTTTAAATAAATGCCAAGCTTTTTATGTATTGTAAAATCATTTTTAGTGTGCAAATAAAACGACGAATAAGTAAAAAATACAAACTCCTTTACTTATATACATTAAGTATTTCATTTTTAAACGCAAAGTCATGGGACACTGCAAAATGTGCTAGTGGCAAAAAAAAAAGAAACGCTCCTATATACCTCAAGTCACCATTGCATTGTAATAGTAAATTAAAGTTGTCATTCATTAAAGTAAACTACAATTTCTTAACTATCCTAAGTTATTGAAACATACAAGCTATATGGCAGAACGAAACTTATGTTCACAAATAATTTCGTACATTGACCTTTAATGTAGGGCACCGTATTACCACAAGGAAAAGGTTCAATTCGATACCAATATACGCGCGCGCGAGTGACAGAGACAAGTAACGGTGAGTCAATGTACGATTTTTCTTATTCGATGCCCGCCCTTTAGGTACACATGCAGCAAGATAAAATGGCATGTCATTATAGCACTTGCATTAGTTCGATTTCGATGTAAGGCACTCGGCATGCTTTAGTTACTGTTTAGAATCCAGTTGTTTTTTTGTAAAGTCTATAACTTCGTTAAACTTTAAATATATGATAGCATTAGTTGTAGATTTTTTTAAATTGTATATGTTTGACATCATACTGTAGAATATTGCTTTACCACCAAAACTAAGTAACACTGTAGGCATTATTAAATCAATTTAATTTTCTCACAAATAACTACACAGTAGCTACGCGTCAGAGCACAATGTTAAAACAAAAGGTAATAATCAGAAGAAAGCTATATAACCGCATTAATCTAGCTGTCATCACGAAAGCATCATTCATCGCCTGGGATTTCGCATGTCTGTTACTGAGAGGTTTGTTTTCTGGTAAGGCGGAGAAAATGTCTGCCGAGTTAGCGCATGCAGAGCAGGTTATGTTGGCTCACGAGAAGCCCCTCGCCGACAAACACAAGCACCACCACCACCACCACAAGGATAAGGCTCCTGACGCCCAAGAGAAGTACGCGAGCCTTTACAGCTCTTTTGACGAGCTGGCCCAGCATCAAGAGTTACCGTCCAGCCTGATGAAGGTATTCTGTGTTCGCGGATGAGAGGAACGCTGTTGTGCGTAACAACGATTGCTAACATGATTTAATGCTGTTACTAATTAATTAATACTTCTTGTGTTCATTAATCGTTTTAAGGCTTGAATATGTTAACATCAGGTGAATTATGTGGAAATGTTCATGCGTGAGCTTGAGTATATAGTGAGTAAGATTTATTGAGATTTATTCTGTTAATATAAAGGGGTAAATAAAATGATACTTTATTTTTATTTTGTGACTAAAGATGTAGCTTTTGGTAGTTACTGTTGATAGAAGAAATACGAGTAGGTTTCTTTACGATTGAATTTCACAATGCTTTGATATTTAACTGACCTAAATCTCAAATTGACTTAGTCCAATAATGCCTAAAATTTCAAATTGCCTCATTTTGAAAATACCCAAAACTTCATAGTGACTTTGATTCCCAAAATCACTTAAATCCAAAACATCTGAATGGCAAAAAGTCTGTCGCAAAATGTCAAACAAGTAAATAATGACAGAATATTCCAGTGTTTTGGAATTAGGTAGTTTTAGTCATATTCAAATCTGAGGGCCCTGCAAAGATGCACTACGCTAACTAACGTTTCTATTCGATTCGTTTTTAAACCAATCGCGTCACTGGTAGACCACGGGACTTTTCGTATCACGTCATCTCCCAGTGACGCGATTGGTTTAAAAACGAATCGAATAGAAACGTTAGTTAGCGTAGTGCATCTTTGCAGGGCCCTCTGAAGTTTTGAGAAAAAAAACATACAGGCATTATGATACATACAAGTGCAGAAATATGTATCGAAAGAATCCTCTCATATATATGTTACTAAGTTCTTATTACATACTTGTGAGATGTTGCGTTCTTTCATATTTTTACACTTGACTGTACAAAGTCGTTTTGAGATCTAGACGAATTGGTGACAGGGTATTATTCAATTACGTCGAAATGAAACCTATTCTGAAATACTAACAATTTTACAGGGCGCGCAAGGCAATGCCACTGACAATGTTGCAGAAAAACAAACTTTAGTCTCGTTCGCGACGATTCCGCATAAACTACGTGTATAATAATATTATACATATTATTGTAACATATTATGTTACAAAGAAAAGGTTGCTGGTAAAATTTTCCGCATTTATGTTTTATTCAGCTTGGGCTTTTGGATTTTATCTAGGTTGATCATGGGTAGAATGTTTATGTTAATATGTAGATTAGGAATAGGTTTGTGGTTGACACGTAACGACAATAGATACCTACTTGTCGCGGTATCACTGGTTTATTGCTATATTTAAACTGATTGGTATTCTCATTACCGGAACAAGAGAACAGCAACGATAAGTCACTATAAGTACCTACCTAATAAAACCAATATCAATAGTTGAATAACTAAATGAAAAGCAAGCTTTAAAAACCCAACTGCATTTTTTATATTGTCGTCGATATACCCTATGTTAATAATTGAAATTTTTTCATTGCTGTTATATATTCAGTGTTGCATTTGTTCAATTTTAACAGTTTTAGGTATCCAATGTCACCCGGAATGGTGAAAGGATTCTAACGATACCACACACATCTAAATCGGCTCAGGCGTTTAGAATATATGGTGGAGTAAAGAATCGTACATACATACATGAACCCTGAAAACATTACACTCCTTTTTTTGGGCAGCCGTGTAAAAAATGTTACTTATTGAAGATAATAAAACCTTATACCTACTTTAGTATCGTTGAAATTGCAACTTTGTCGAATTAATTATAGGGTCCCTTTTATATTTGGCATTATGTCCTCAAGCGAACCTAGGGACTCAACAGGTTAAGTACTAATGTATTTTATGATTGAAAAAATACCTTCTGCTGGAGTTTCTTGCGGCCCTTCTTCTCCGCAAAAATTGTCGTGTCTGAAGCGCTAGTAGATTCACTCTAAACTACCGACGCGTGAAAGAGCCCTGATGTGGCCAATTTTCTGAGGAAATATTATAAATTTTATTAAAGAGTATATTTTCCCCTTAGAACAACGAGTACATCCAGTCGGTGGCACGCTGCCTGCAGATGATGCTGCGCGTGGACGAGTACCGCTTCGCCTTCCTCTCCGTGGACGGCATCTCCACCCTGCTGTCTGTGCTCACTTCCCGGGTCAACTTCCAGGTAACACTTTAGAAAGTAATTTCAGATTTCAGCAATACATACCTTCACGCCTCTCACAACGCCAGGTGCACCGGTCTAAACATATAACTTTCGCTTTCTCTACATTCATTCCTCTTCATGCACGTACATCTGTTTCGGGTGCTTTTGATTCGGACCTTTTTCAGTACATCGCGAATCTTATCACTGTATGTGCGTGGTTACGTATCAGAACGCCTAAAATTAATAAGCCTAATGTATCGTAATCCCTTAAAGTTCATAATACCTAATGGTTTTTTTTTCCGAAACCGTAAACTTTTCGGGATAAAACAAACCTAACCTAATGAGAATAACATTAGGCTCATTAATTTTAGGCGTTCTGATACGCAACCATGTGCGTCTAGGGCGTCCCCTACCCACATCTCCACTTACTCTCGCTCAGCAATCCAGTTTTTTTTTACCTAGCCTATATGACACCCGTATTCACAAACATCACTATGAGGTCTTACAGTGCTCACGAACGCACAGGGTTGTTCAAATCGTCTCATAAACAAAAGGTCGGTCAAAAAGGACCAATCACAAAGCTATATTGAACGCAGTGCGTTTACTCAGTGAAGGATCCCTTAAGTATTGTTTGTGAATACGGGTATGAGTCTCCCACTACTGACCTCCATGAGTCCCTATTGGGTGCCTCTTCCGACCACTTGCTGAAGAATGCGTCCAAGTCGTCCCTACGTCTCCGTCTACACCTGCCTCGTTTACGTTGTCCATTTTGCGGCACCCTCTTGGTGGCCACCCACCCCCACCACCACACCACCAGCCCACAGTGCATGCAGCAAACATGACCGGCCCAATCGCACTCCAGCAAGTCGGCTTATGATAAAAAAATATGAAAAATGTCATGTGACACCTAATACCTATTTTAGTTTTGGTTTGTCCGCATCCACTTAAAAGCTTCATATTATGTTCTTGAACAAAGCCATTGTATTGGTTTACTACAAAATAAATATAAATGGATTACAATCACTTTAAAGTACAATAGATAAAAGACTCTACCAACATAGACAGTAGGTTACAAATGCACAAAAAAACAAATAGCGTTCACAATGCGTTCGGAATTATACAGATCCTTGTAATGACATTTTTCCTTAAAGCATTTGTAATCAACTTGCCAAGGTGATAGAGTTGATAATCTATTGATTATTAAGGTACTCGCAGTCTTTATTTACTATAGCTGTTCCCGTGTCCACTTCACTGGGCAATAAACTTTTTTTTTTGGGTATATAGCCTATGACACTCAAAAATAATGTGGCTTTCTATTGGTAAAAGAAACTTCAAAATCGGTTCAGTAGATCCAGAGAGTATCCCTTACAACGTCACAAACTTTACCTGTCTATAATATAATATTTAATACTAGCTGTTCCCGTGCCCACTACGTTGGGCAATAAACATGTTTTTTGGGTTAATGTATAGCCTATGACACTCACAAATAATGTGGCTTTCTATTGGTAAAAGAAACTTCAAAATCGGTTCAGTAGATCCAGAGAGTATCCCTTACAACGTCACAAACTTTACCTGTCTATAATATAATATTTAATACTAGCTGTTCCCGTGCCCACTACGTTGGGCAATAAACATGTTTTTTGGGTTAATGTATAGCCTATGACACTCACAAATAATGTGGCTTTCTATTGGTAAAAGAAACTTCAAAATCGGTTCAGTAGATCCAGAGAGTATCCCTTACAACGTCACAAACTTTACCTGTCTATAATATAATATTTAATACTAGCTGTTCCCGTGCCCACTACGTTGGGCAATAAACATGTTTTTTGGGTTAATGTATAGCCTATGACACTCACAAATAATGTGGCTTTCTATTGGTAAAAGAAACTTCAAAATCGGTTCAGTAGATCCAGAGATTACCCCTTACAACGTCACAAACTTTACCTCTCTATGATGTTATATATTTAATATTTATTTACTAAGTAGGTACCCTCCTGTTGAGTGGCGCGTACAGCAACACAGTGACTTTGTGTATCCTACTATAAAATTATAAATGCGAATGTTTGTGTGTGCGGGGGGTGTGCTGTTGCTCCGTCACGGTGCTGGACGAATTTGGATGGAATTTGGAATGGATATAGCTTATACTCTGGATTAACACATAGGCTACTTTTCATCCCGGAAAATCCGGAAAGTTCCCGAGGTGATAACGATATTCGAAACTTACGCCGACGAAGTCGCGGTCAGAAGCTAGTACACAATATATTGTTCTCAAGTGGATGAGGCCAAACCAAAACCAAAATACTACACTTACATTAACTGGGGTCCTAGTGAAAAAGGGTACAAGTCGACTTAACTCGTAATAAAAAAGGGTATATACATGAACGGAGTATACCAGACTTAAACCCTTTTTCACTTGATCTTCAGAAGACTTATACCCTTTTTCACTAGGACCCCAGTATATCGTCGGTGATATTGCAATACCGCGTAAAGAGCCAATTCAATAAGTTGTAAATTTTACCTTACTGACTTACTTGTTAAGGTGTATTTTGCATCTTATGTAATTTGTTCGTTACGCGTTTTTGCATTATCAGTGACGATATACTCCACCTGGTATTCTATTACTGAGACGGCTAGGTCACATGATATGCCCAAGCCTACGTCATCAGTTTGATACGTTGCCACTATGTTACATAAATTACCCGAGCAAAAAGTTTTCCTTTACTTACTTGCTTCAAAAAAGAAACAATGTTAAAACTGTAATTTTATTTCTTCTTCTTATTTAAGAGCTATGCTCTTGTCGGTGAACTTCAAAGCAAGCTCTCCATTTTGCTCGATCCCAGGCCGCCTCCTTGATGTTTTGATACGACATGACATTTACATTCTTTTTAATTTGTTCGATGTAATTTATTTTAGTAATTTTATTTAGATTAACTAGTTAAATAAAAAATATAAGATAGCAAAAAGTAATGATAATTGATAATCATGATTGTTGTAACTGTATAGTGGATGTCACTCATGACTGATCGTGACATTAGTGACGTTTTATTTGGCCATCGTGCGTTGCGAATTTTAGTTCGTACCATAAAATCTATTGAAGAAATAGACAAAAAGACAAATTACGACTAATATGTAGTCCGTACCAATTGACTCGTCATATTTAGTAAACACTTTTATAACCTTAAAATGCATGATTTTTGGCTAAAATGGCCGTTTTCTGCT
Source organism: Acleris literana (assembly GCA_946894065.1). Classification (NCBI taxonomy): domain Eukaryota; kingdom Metazoa; phylum Arthropoda; class Insecta; order Lepidoptera; family Tortricidae; genus Acleris; species Acleris literana. The sequence goes on along the minus strand of OX335684.1, from coordinate 14,383,370 downwards.
GAATAAAGCGAGAGTCCATATTTTGCACACCATTTTCCTGATTTTACATCATGGATGGTTTTTTTAATGATAAAATTGTTATTTTAGGCGAAAAGGGAGCATTTTGAGGTTATAAAAGTGTTTACTAAATAGGACAAGTCAATTGGTATGGACTTTATACATTCATTAGTACAGTCTGTCCAACTGATTTAAGGGTTCCGTCATGCAACCAACATATTATAACGGCCTTGACTTGACTAATGTAATTCTCCGGACAAAAACAGGGTTTTCACCTCATTATGGTGGGTTTAGACCAAGAGAACGAACATGAATTCTAGGACATTTTCTTTGTAAAAAATAAAGACAAAACATGTGTTAGAGCAGCGGTGGGCAACAGGCGGCCCGCGAGCCTTCCTGGCTATTTTTTATGTAATCGGAATCGTTATTGACTACCGACAATGTGGTACTTTTTGTCTGTAAAGTCATACATTATTAACATGTGCGGCCCGCGTCAATTTCGTTAGGTACTATGTGGCCCTTGGCTGCTAAAAGGTTGCCGACCCCTGTTCTAGAGCATTCGCTCGTTTGATCCAAACCCACCGTAAGACCTCGTAAGACCTGGGGGGCTATTGCCTAACGCACTCGCAATCGCAATCGTTTTCATTTTAAAAGTCGAAGGCGAGTCTGCATACAAAATGAAAACAATTGTTCCGCTTTGAAGCCGATTGCGAGTGCGTTAGACAATAGCGACACTGGTACCTATTTTAGTATCATTGTAATTGCAACCTTGTTTAATTAACTGTAGGATAACTTTTGGGTCATACACAGATTTACCGTTACCGTCTTTCCTGTGGACATACCTGAAGTTAACTTTTTGGAGGTCTATTTTCGCTGAATCCACATCCGCATAAACGGCGGCAGGTCTACTTTCATCATTCATCATTTCAGCCCACATCCACCCACTGCAGGGTAAATAAAGGCTTCTTCATTTTCACGCCACTTTCCCGGTCTCGTGCTAACGCCATCCATATTTTTATTTTTTAAGTGTCTGCCAAATGTCATCTAACCAACGAGCTGATGGTCTGCGGGTGCGCTTCAATCAGTCTAAAAACATTTTGCATAATTTAATTTAACTTACCACGAGAAGCATAATCAACGTTTAGCATTAAATAAATAAATTCTGCTTAATAAGAAAAAAAAACAAATTTGTATAATTTTATCAGGCATACGATCAAATGACATAACAGTCATTTATCATAACGATCATGTTCTAGTTTTTATGCATTTAGTCAATTACTTCTTACTTTTTTTTTTGGTAATCGCCTGAAGGGCCAAAGACAAAAGTCCTTGCTTTTGTTTGCTTTTTGCTTTAATTACTTTAAGAAAAAAGGGCAGAGGTGAAAATCCCTTCCGGAGACCTGGGAATGGAGGGCCCAGGTACTTCCGGGCTCGCACCGGCTAAAAACACCAATGCCCCAATTACTTCTTGCTAGATTAGGTTAGGTTAGAACTAAACCACATTAACCACAGTAACCACATTAGTAGTAATCAAACCTAACAAGTTTTTAACCTAAGAACCACAAGGGAGACAACTTTCGTTTTTTCGACTGTGTATGACCTTTTTTTATTTGGTATATCCTCAAGCACGATGGTGTGGACTCAGGAGGCTATACTCTGGGTTCTGGTGTCCAGGTGCAGTACCAGCTGGTGTTCTGCCTGTGGGTGCTGACGTTCAACCCGCTGCTGGCGGAGAAGATGAACAAGTTCAACGTGATCCCGGCGCTGGCTGACATCCTGAGCGACTCCGTCAAGGAGAAGGTCACGCGCATCGTGCTTGCTGTTTTCAGGAACCTGATCGAGAAGCCGCAGGATAAACAGGTAACTTTTTTGTGCACTGGAGATAGTGAAGTTTTTTAGGGTTCCGTACCCAAAGGGTAAAAACGGGACCCTATTACTAAAGGATGATTTCAACTAAACGGCTCGCATCGCATCGGATCGGAAAGGTTACGGCGACAGCCGATCGCGTCTATTAAAATTATTATTGTCTATTTATGACAGAGCCGATCGCGCGTCGCACCATACTTTCGGCTACGATCGCGTGTCACGTTGCTGTGCGCAAAGTGCGCGGTTAAAGACCATAAAATTATTTCGGTTCCGATCCGTTGCGGGCCGTTTGGTGGAAACGTTTTCTTTGATTTATGGGTGTTCTAGTACTAACCTCAGTTGGCCTCAAAGAGTGTTTTAATCCTTTATGGGAATGGGATCGATTGGCATTAAAAAAAGATTACCCAATTCTGTCGATTTTCTCGCTGACTGTACATTTTATCAAAAATCTGTGAATGTCGATTGTCATCACTCAAAAAGTTGGGAAAGGTCTCCTAAGATCATTTTCGCGTGGCAGCAAGGGATGTGGTAGCTGCCCTTAATGCCCCATCTCAACTTTCCACCCTGTATATCATGCAAACCACACCTAAAGTAAGTGATTATAGCTATCGGCTAACCAGGCTATTCAGTACAATATTATAACCCGCTGGTTAATAATGAGATTTGAATTCGTATGAAAAATTGTTCCATAGAAACCCTACAGCAAACAGAACTTATTTGAAAATCGAACTGGCCACTACAAGCCATATACGCAAAACAAAGAAAATAAAACAAAAGGTGAGAAAAGTAGAGTCCTTTGGGATAAAGCTGTTTTCTTCTTGGGCGAGCTTGAATCCCTCGCTGCACTCAGGACCCCGTTTTAATTTCCTCGTTTCGCTCAGGACCCTGTTTTAATTCCCTCGCTTCGCTCAGGAATTAACTCGTAACACCCTCGTTACGCTCGGGAGTTCAATATGGAGTCCATCATTTGCTCAGGATTCAATATCGCGCCCGTGACATAAAACAGTGCTTTAACCCCCCGATGTATAATCTACTATTTTCTCACCTGTTTCTTACATGAATAGGCTATTATTGAGCTTTAAAAAAAAAAGTGCATATTCCCTATACCGACTTCTCGTTATATATATATATATATATATATATATATATATATATATATCGTAGGTTAAAAGGAAAAACGCTTCATGTGACAAAATGTAAGTTATTGAGTGTGATACATATTCGGATTCAGAAAAATCTGTTGATGCCGAATATGTATATCAATATCACTTAATATCTTACATTATGTCGCTTGAAGCGTTTTGCCTTTCAACCGTCGATATAATATATGTATTAAGTTGTGATGCCTCTGCAGGTGGCCAAGGAGCACTGCATCGCTATGGTACAGTGCAAGGTACTGAAGCAGCTCGCGATCCTGGAGCAGAAGCGCTCGGACGACGAGGACATCATGGGTGACGTGGAGTTCCTCATCGAGCGTCTCCAGGCCTCCGTGCAGGACCTGAGCTCCTTCGACCAGTATGCCACTGAGGTTAAGAGCGGACGGTTAGTAACTCATGTTTTACCTTTTTTATAGACTATTGTTCCAAAAAAGGATCCCTATTTCTGTAGATAACGCGGCTCTATGATGAACATTATAATTATTACCTTGACGTTTTGATTGAATAACGTTACGAACAGCGTTTACAGCATGTTTAAAAGTGTATCAAATAGCTTTAAATGTAGCGTTAATAAAAAAATGCAGAATTAAATCCAACCCCTAATAAATATTATAATCTAAACCACAATTCTGTCAAATCAGATTTATTATATTTAAATTTGTGATTCTATTGGTAAATTTCAGTTTCATACTAAACGGTACCTTTTTCGAATGTGGAATTATGAGTCTTGTCAATGATGATGGCGACAATGGCCTTTTTTCCGGTCTCTGCAGTAATGTACTATTATGTTGTACCATTCATTTGTAAGCTTTTTAAGTGGATTCCGATATATTTTTTTAAAACGACTGTACTTACCGCAGTATGTGTGTGTTGCCCAGGCTGGAGTGGTCCCCCGTGCACAAGTCGGCCAAGTTCTGGCGCGAGAACGCTCCGCGGCTGAACGAGCGCGGGCAGGAGCTGCTGCGCACGCTCGTGCACCTGCTGGAGCGCAGCCGCGACCCCGTCGTGCTCGCCGTCGCCTGCTACGACGTCGGCGAGTACGTGCGCCACTACCCGCGCGGGAAGCAGTACGTACACTACACATTCTGTATACTACACTTACTGAACGAGCGCGGGCAGGAGCTGCTGCGCACGCTCGTGCACCTGCTGGAGCGCAGCCGCGACCCCGTCGTGCTCGCCGTCGCCTGCTACGACGTCGGCGAGTACGTGCGCCACTACCCGCGCGGGAAGCAGTACGTACACTACACATTCTGTATACTACACTTACTGAACGAGCGCGGGCAGGAGCTGCTGCGCACGCTCGTGCACCTGCTGGAGCGCAGCCGCGACCCCGTCGTGCTCGCCGTCGCCTGCTACGACGTCGGCGAGTACGTGCGCCACTACCCGCGCGGGAAGCAGTACGTACACTACACATTCTGTATACTACACTTACTGAACGAGCGCGGGCAGGAGCTGCTGCGCACGCTCGTGCACCTGCTGGAGCGCAGCCGCGACCCCGTCGTGCTCGCCGTCGCCTGCTACGACGTCGGCGAGTACGTGCGCCACTACCCGCGCGGGAAGCAGTACGTACACTACACATTCTGTATACTACACTTACTGAACGAGCGCGGGCAGGAGCTGCTGCGCACGCTCGTGCACCTGCTGGAGCGCAGCCGCGACCCCGTCGTGCTCGCCGTCGCCTGCTACGACGTCGGCGAGTACGTGCGCCACTACCCGCGCGGGAAGCAGTACGTACACTACACATTCTGTATACTACACTTACTGAACGAGCGCGGGCAGGAGCTGCTGCGCACGCTCGTGCACCTGCTGGAGCGCAGCCGCGACCCCGTCGTGCTCGCCGTCGCCTGCTACGACGTCGGCGAGTACGTGCGCCACTACCCGCGCGGGAAGCAGTACGTACACTACACATTCTGTATACTACACTTACTGAACGAGCGCGGGCAGGAGCTGCTGCGCACGCTCGTGCACCTGCTGGAGCGCAGCCGCGACCCCGTCGTGCTCGCCGTCGCCTGCTACGACGTCGGCGAGTACGTGCGCCACTACCCGCGCGGGAAGCAGTACGTACACTACACATTCTGTATACTACACTTACTGAACGAGCGCGGGCAGGAGCTGCTGCGCACGCTCGTGCACCTGCTGGAGCGCAGCCGCGACCCCGTCGTGCTCGCCGTCGCCTGCTACGACGTCGGCGAGTACGTGCGCCACTACCCGCGCGGGAAGCAGTACGTACACTACACATTCTGTATACTACACTTACTGAACGAGCGCGGGCAGGAGCTGCTGCGCACGCTCGTGCACCTGCTGGAGCGCAGCCGCGACCCCGTCGTGCTCGCCGTCGCCTGCTACGACGTCGGCGAGTACGTGCGCCACTACCCGCGCGGGAAGCAGTACGTACACTACACATTCTGTATACTACACTTACTGAACGAGCGCGGGCAGGAGCTGCTGCGCACGCTCGTGCACCTGCTGGAGCGCAGCCGCGACCCCGTCGTGCTCGCCGTCGCCTGCTACGACGTCGGCGAGTACGTGCGCCACTACCCGCGCGGGAAGCAGTACGTACACTACACATTCTGTATACTACACTTACTGAACGAGCGCGGGCAGGAGCTGCTGCGCACGCTCGTGCACCTGCTGGAGCGCAGCCGCGACCCCGTCGTGCTCGCCGTCGCCTGCTACGACGTCGGCGAGTACGTGCGCCACTACCCGCGCGGGAAGCAGTACGTACACTACACATTCTGTATACTACACTTACTGAACGAGCGCGGGCAGGAGCTGCTGCGCACGCTCGTGCACCTGCTGGAGCGCAGCCGCGACCCCGTCGTGCTCGCCGTCGCCTGCTACGACGTCGGCGAGTACGTGCGCCACTACCCGCGCGGGAAGCAGTACGTACACTACACATTCTGTATACTACACTTACTGAACGAGCGCGGGCAGGAGCTGCTGCGCACGCTCGTGCACCTGCTGGAGCGCAGCCGCGACCCCGTCGTGCTCGCCGTCGCCTGCTACGACGTCGGCGAGTACGTGCGCCACTACCCGCGCGGGAAGCAGTACGTACACTACACATTCTGTATACTACACTTACTGAACGAGCGCGGGCAGGAGCTGCTGCGCACGCTCGTGCACCTGCTGGAGCGCAGCCGCGACCCCGTCGTGCTCGCCGTCGCCTGCTACGACGTCGGCGAGTACGTGCGCCACTACCCGCGCGGGAAGCAGTACGTACACTACACATTCTGTATACTACACTTACTGAACGAGCGCGGGCAGGAGCTGCTGCGCACGCTCGTGCACCTGCTGGAGCGCAGCCGCGACCCCGTCGTGCTCGCCGTCGCCTGCTACGACGTCGGCGAGTACGTGCGCCACTACCCGCGCGGGAAGCAGTACGTACACTACACATTCTGTATACTACACTTACTGAACGAGCGCGGGCAGGAGCTGCTGCGCACGCTCGTGCACCTGCTGGAGCGCAGCCGCGACCCCGTCGTGCTCGCCGTCGCCTGCTACGACGTCGGCGAGTACGTGCGCCACTACCCGCGCGGGAAGCAGTACGTACACTACACATTCTGTATACTACACTTACTGAACGAGCGCGGGCAGGAGCTGCTGCGCACGCTCGTGCACCTGCTGGAGCGCAGCCGCGACCCCGTCGTGCTCGCCGTCGCCTGCTACGACGTCGGCGAGTACGTGCGCCACTACCCGCGCGGGAAGCAGTACGTACACTACACATTCTGTATACTACACTTACTGAACGAGCGCGGGCAGGAGCTGCTGCGCACGCTCGTGCACCTGCTGGAGCGCAGCCGCGACCCCGTCGTGCTCGCCGTCGCCTGCTACGACGTCGGCGAGTACGTGCGCCACTACCCGCGCGGGAAGCAGTACGTACACTACACATTCTGTATACTACACTTACTGAACGAGCGCGGGCAGGAGCTGCTGCGCACGCTCGTGCACCTGCTGGAGCGCAGCCGCGACCCCGTCGTGCTCGCCGTCGCCTGCTACGACGTCGGCGAGTACGTGCGCCACTACCCGCGCGGGAAGCAGTACGTACACTACACATTCTGTATACTACACTTACTGAACGAGCGCGGGCAGGAGCTGCTGCGCACGCTCGTGCACCTGCTGGAGCGCAGCCGCGACCCCGTCGTGCTCGCCGTCGCCTGCTACGACGTCGGCGAGTACGTGCGCCACTACCCGCGCGGGAAGCAGTACGTACACTACCATACTTTACAGGGTTCCGTTCTCAAAGGTTGCCAACGGGACCCTTGCCTCCGCTGTCCGTCTGTCTGTCACGAACCGTAATAGATGATAATTTAGAGTGTTTTTCTAGCTGAACAAATGATACTTTTTTTACTAAAAATTAAAAGGGGGACATAGTTTGGTATATGAGTGCTTACAATTAAGTCAAGCCGAAAGTTTGACGCAGGAACTTTGTTTGGACTAGTTCGATGTGGACACAAACATACTAAAAGTCCCCATTTCAACATAATTGACCAGCTTTATTTAACTCTTTGTTATTCGAACTCTCTCAACTTGGCTCGGTATATACCACGCGACCATCTAATTCCTATGCTATCGCCTGCAGCGTGATCGAGCAGCTGGGCGGCAAGCAGCGCGTGATGTTCCTGCTGAGCCACGAGGACCCCAACGTGCGCTACGAGGCGCTGCTGGCCGTGCAGAAACTGATGGTGCACAACTGGTAAGACCACACCCACCACTGTTCAGTTTATTCAATCCCTTGCGCGAGATTTATTCGGAACCCCACCGGTTATTACTGTTATTAGCTCCATGAACTTTATTTCAAGTTAAAACAAGTTATAATTCCATGTTTACTAGGAGCCAATAACTAGTATTTTGATACAAAAAATTGTGTATAGGTGAAAAACTTAAGTAAATGACCTCTTGCATGTAGTTGTGTACAAAACTAATATGGAATTTACGTAAAATTTTAAATATAGAATGTCGAACGGTCTATACAGATCGTGTTACTTCTACATCATTTACAGATGTAGTGAAATATGCTTTCACATCGTATTTTCTCGGAAATGTTCGTATTTGTCATGCTACTTCAGTTTGACTCAGTACCCATCAAGACAACGTGGGGGAACGTCGCATCGCGAGAGTGATAATCGATATAGAGTGGTTAATACCAGAGTATTTTTTTGTTAATTAAGATTAAGTTTGTTTTCAGTTCTTTTTATAGTCATGCCAAAAGCATTAAGACCTGGGAAACGTTTAGATCGACAAGCCTGTGAAATTATTTTCAACATTTATTTATATTTCTTCTTGTTTACCTACACCTAATTTCTATATATTTGATCGTGGTGGTTTTTACATCTCGATGTGATATACTTCAAACTCGTGGTTTGACATTTGACACTGATAACTAAAGTAGTCTAATTATTTAATACAAACATGTCACTTAATAATTCAATAATTCATAGACACGTCGGCATCATTCGGAAGCAGACGTGAGTTCCGAGTTTTCACGATGTGAAAGGATTATTCACTAGATCTGTACTTAAGTTTTTCACCTATACCAGTTTGAAAATACCATGAATGTTATGATAAGTTTTAAACACGAAAAAAAAATATTAAAATGGAACCAGTAGTTTCGGCGTGATACTTGGACAAATTTGTAGTCAAAAACATCTGAGCATAAATAAAATATTAATAAAAAACCACTTTGATATCAAAATAATGTAATAATGTTTTTGATGTCTAGACATTTTTTATGTGTAGTTCATCGTTGGTGTATATGTATAATAAACGATACACGAAATAAAATAATGTGCGCTGATCACCTTTGCATATGTATTTTGTACAATACAGAGTTTACATACATACATACATATATACATACATACATACATACATATGTACATACATTAGTCTCGACCACCATCTTGTCCGATAGTGAATGTAATAAAGTTATTAATGCATAACAATTGATATATAACCTGTCAATACTTCTTGCAAATATGTGCACAATGAATTGTGTATTGCGCATTAGGATAGGGCACTGTCAATATTAAATCTGTTCCACACGATACGATTTCACGCTTGCACTGCACAAGATGGTCAGGGGAAGGTGACTTGTATAGCAGGGATCCCGTAATTTATTCGCGCTCACAAATAACTTAAATTGATGTAGCTATCCTGTAGATGAACAATCTGATTATGAACCAATTTAATTGCTAATCAGGACCTTTATTTTACATTGTCATTATGATAGCTTCTTTTAACTTGACAGCGGTGGCCAAGTCGCTGGCAATATGATGAAAATATTGAATAAGATCAGTCAATCAAATGGTCTTGTGTGAAATAAGGTTTATGTTACGTGACGACCAACAAGGTCACTTGATGTAGATCTCGATAAACAGCGTAGTGATCTCATTGTGATTTTGTTTCCAGGGAATACCTCGGCAAGCAACTCGAAAAGGAACAAATCGACAAACAAGCCGCAGTAGGGGCTAAGGCCTAGGCATTATCAAAATGCTTATTTGTTGTTATTATTGTTATTTAGAGAAAAAGCTTCTATAATGCTAATTCAGCCTGTTATAATGTTACTGTGGTTGATTACGCAACTTCTGTTCATTACAATATGTAACGAAGTAACTTCATCTTGTAAATAAAGCTTTATAATATCAATTTTGAATGTAAGAGCAGAATCACTTCATTACAATTACATATATTAAAGTACCAATCACGAGCAATATTTATTTTGTTGTATACGAAACAGCTTCTTTTGAAGGTCTTATGAATTGTCATAATCCACATTCCTATTTATGATTGTTATTTGAAATAAATATTTATGGATTCGGAAGAAATATTGTTATAAATAACTACTAAAAATTATTAGAAAATGACCTTTCAACCACCAAGCTGGCACCATCGTGTATAGCGGAGTATGGCGGTGAAAGGAGTAGTAACTTGAGATTTATGACAAGTGTCGTCAGTATTGTGAATAAATGAAATAAATTCTGAAACGTAGTTTTGTTTGGATAAAGAACCTCTATTTTGAATATTTTGGTCTAGGAAGATCAATATCCCACTGGCAGAAGAGCTAGGCAGTGCGCGCGCGTTGACCAATCCTCTCGCTTGCAAATGACCAGGGGCACGTTTTATAAAACTACAAGTTACAATTTTACAGGTCTAAACTGGCAGCACTGCTCAAATGGCTGGTCGTCATTGGTCGAAGTTGTGTCAAATTGAAACTTGTAACCTGTAAATTGTAATTTGTAGTTTTATAAAACAGGCCCCAGGGGCACGTTTTATAAAGCTATAAGTTACAATTTTACAGGTCTAAATTGGCAATACTGCTCAAATGGCTGTGGTCCGTTCCACGAAGCTACAAGTTACAAATTACAAGCGGAACTCTTTTTCTAGCAAAAGGAGTTAGAAAGAGACTTCCGCTTGTAATTTGTAACTTGTAGCTTCGTGAAACGGGCCTCTGGTCGTCATTGGTCGAGATGGTGTCAAATGGAAACTTGTAACCTGTAAATTGTAATTTGTAGCTATATAAAATCGGCCCCCAGTGTGATTTGGCACTAAATTTAATCCATACGGAATACCCTTGCCGGTCGAGACCAATTTGCATTAGATGGATTATATTGGCCCAACTGATACCAAACATCTTTTAATAAAATCCATAACGAAAGAGACGCACTGAGTTAGTAGTACTCTGCCCTAATTAGAAAAAAGGGCGTATGTCTCTTAGAATCACGAATGTATTAGAGACCTTATTTCTTAAGAAATTGGGTTCTATTTGCTTAGACTATCAATTTGCACTTACGTCCTTTTTATTTACAAGGGCAGTACTAATGTCCCCGGATTTCAAAACAAAATAAGCAACCTATTGAAAGTTTGAATAAATCCCTGGAAAGACAGTGGGGATAAAATAATAAAACAAACACAACATTAGTATGTCACGAAAGTCAAGTTTATGCAATTGTATGGCCGACAATGGTAAAAAGTTCAAAGTCAAAGTCAAAGTCAAATACGTTTATTTGCTCAAAATGTGGTACAAATAATGGTGGTGAATGCATATGTAGTCACACACATTTTACCAATAGATGGCATGCAAAAAAATAAGTACAGAAAAAATATAGAAATCAAAAAGTTGTTTCACCAAACCTTGACACGCTAAGAAACATGTTAGTGATTCCCTATTAAAACAATGTCGATATAATGTGATTACAAAATGAAATATTAAAATGTCAGCATCATAACAGAGAAGTTGCATTAACTTAATCTAACTAGCAAATCTTATATCTAACAGGTCACAGTCTATATTTAAAATAGTCAAAATATTCATCAATAGAATAAAAACACTCTTTCAATAACCAATTTTTCAGTTTCTTTTTAAACAAACTGACTGGCAACTCCTTGATATCATTATGCAAGCGATTAAAAATATTTATAGACATACAGTAAGCGTTCTTGCCGTACAATTTAGTCTTTTTGGCCGGATTGACAAGACGATCTGGGTACCTCGTATTAAATGTACATACATCTTTATTTGTTTTAAACAATTCCGGGTGAATTTTGACAAATAAACAAATTTCATATAAATACAGGCTTGGTACAGTCAAAAGTTTTAAGTTTTTAAATAATGGCTTACACGATGTCAGTATATCTGCATTACATATAGCCCTAACACACTGTTTTTGTGCTAATAATACCTTTTTTGCATGACTTGAATTACCCCAGAGAAGAATGGCATATCTAAGCCTTGAGCAGACATATCCGTGATAAGCCTGTAACGCAGTCTCTCTGGTGCTAATCTTTGTAAGTCGCCATAAAGCATATGCAAATGAGTTTACTTTGCTGCATAGTTTATCGATATGCTCTTTCCAAGATAAATTATCATCTAAAAGTACACCTAGAAAAGTAGTTTGACAGGACTCTATTATATTCTGACTTGCGAAGGTTACCGTTAAAGGGCGCTTAATCCCATTTTTATTAACAAATTGCACAAATGTCGTCTTATTTATATTAATGTTCAAATTATTCTTATGTAACCACGTTATGACATTTTTAATTGTTTCATTTATGACATTATTATAAGTGCTAGCATCACGACATGGTATTACGATAGATAGGTCATCCGCAAATAGAGTACAATCATAATTTGTTACATTTGGTAAGTCATTGATGTACAATAAAAATAGCAAGGGGCCCAGAATACTCCCTTGAGGTACACCAACGCTATTTCCTCTAATAGAAGATTTATAGGGAGTTACGACATTACCAGAGTCAATTTGAGTTACTTCTACATACTGGTTCCTTGCTTGCAAGTAGTTACTTGTGAAATTATTGCAAAGCTAATAAAAGCGTATTATAAATAAAAAATCAACACGCCACTTTAAGCTACGCTTCAAGCTCTCCCAAAGAATACTTTATAATATTCACAAGCTGCTATTATTTGATCCTGTGATTTGATCTCCCATAAGAAATGCTGTATGTTCGTACAATAATTATCCCTTCCCGTTCTCATCATCGCAAGATTCGCAAGACGCGACGCGCAAGGAGAATCATAGACACCAGTGGCGTAGCGTGGACTAATCTAGTAATCTAATCGTGGGTGGAGTCGCATAAGCGAGGTCCTTTTCGTACTATTTGTAAATAGTAAGAAAAGGACCAATTTGTAAACATTTCATGACGTTCAGTCTTAAGTCAGGCGACTCCATCATCGGATTATAACTTTTACCCAGTGTCCTACGTAAGCGACTTGCGCGCGAAGGCGATACAACGCGATATATCAAACTACGTGATTCGCGTTCGCACGCGAGACATTTATGTAAAATGGCACCATAATATTGCATTGTTAGCGAGTTGACATATGTATACTAAATTTTTGTCCATACCCAGCAGCCTAGGGGGAATAGGAGAATATTCGTGTTAGTCTGTTTCTTTCTTTAGGTTAAAAAAAAGAGACTCACGAATCTTTGACCGCTACCACATTACCGCATTACGCCATTAGGATAATGGATGTTAGTTCAAAATTGACTTGACAATTGCCAAATACACACACGGCGCGTTAAATAACAATTCGTAAAAAAAAAGAATTTACATAGTTTAATTAATAGTAATCTAAGCATTTCGAATTTTAGTTTATGTAGCCACAGTAGGCCGTACAAGTTTGTGATTTTATGGGTTAAAAAAAACAAAAAATGAAACGTCAAATTTGACATTTATATTAATTTCACTACCATTCGCTACTACGGCAATGTTTTGATTTTTGGAATATAATTCATAATATTTGTATAAAAACAATGGATAGCAACGTACTAGTCTTGAAGGATTACAAAACTACGCCCGATATTGTTCATGAATATGAGCCAACAGTGAAATTCGGCCACATACCTTTGGTTATCGATAATGGTGAGCAGCTAGTTTGTTTATTATCTTTAAAACTTATTATACACTGCCAATTGTAATTGTATTGTGTTAACAGGATCCTATCAGTGTAGAGTGGGCTGGTCTATTTATGATGAACCCCATTTAATATTCAAGAACTTGATAGCGAGACCTCGTAAAGACCGGGTAAAGAAGGACGCAGAACCGCCGGTTACGCCGCCTATACAAATTGGAAACGATATTATTAATATAGAGGCAGTGAGGTACGTGATGCTACATTAACCTAGATCTTAATAGATAGTTAATATCTACACAAACACATAAAACGGATGTCTGTCTTATAGATTTCAGCTAAAAACCCAGTTTGACAAGAATGTGGTGACACATTTCGAAGCCCAGGAACAAGTATGTGACTACATCTTTTCTCACCTGGGTATCGACAGCGAGGGCTGTGTGCCTCATCCTATTGTGATGACTGAGGCCTTTGTTACTCCTAATTACTGCAGACAGTGTAAGAGCACCTAATATTTTAAAACCCTAGGATAAAACAGTAACTAGTTAAAATTTCAGAGAGGTAATCAGGGGCGTGATTATTTGGATTTGTTTAAGTTGAATGAAAACACAAGTCTGATTTTTTGACTCTGATTTAGACCTCAATTCATAGGATCCAGTTAGAAACTATTGGCTTAGTTCAAGTATGTCAAATAACATTGTCTTTCTTTGTTGCATTTGTAATTATTGAAGATTAAAGAAAGAGTATTGTATTATATTGTTACAGTGTGGTTTTTTAAATGTTCCTATATAAAGCCTAGATAGACTATTAAAAATAAATGATGATATTAACATATTCAGATTTGTTTCTGTCCTTTTTCAGTAATGTCAGAACTACTCTTCGAAGGTTATGGGGTACCAGGAGTGAGCTACGGAGTAGACTCTTTATTCAGTATGTACCGGAACGATATTGGGGACACAGCACTTATTGTCAACTGCGGATATCACACTATACACATCATCCCCGTTATAAGGGGACAAGTCATTGATGAGCATGCCAGAAGGATTAATCTTGGTAAATTGTTTATTAAATTAAGACATTAACTGAATCAGGTCCTTTTTCTGTAAAAATTAAACAAAGGTTATTCTTTACCAATTAAACTAATAATAATGGTCATAGGTCTACCTACAGCATACGCATCACATTTAATTAGCTTTAGGAGATTATTAGTATAGTCAGAAGCGTGTTCATTGATCTGTACCACACTAATCCCATCGTACCTAATAATAGTAATAATGAATGCTAGTAAAACAGGGGTTTCCAGAATTATTTTGATACACCCCCTTTGTTACATTGATAAATATAAACACTTTTACCATATCAACATATCTTCGAGCCATGTGCATTGTAAGCAACGAGTTCCGATTACTTACTTACTCTCCCTAAGAAATAAAGTACAATGTAGTTATTAACATTATATCAATATGAAGCCCGATTTTAAAAATGTAAGTAGTCACCCACTTTGAAAATCTCTGTGCTCCAGCGTTCCCAACTGTCAAAGAATGTGGTAACCTATAGCGAAACAGATAACAAACATTGGTGGTCTATTGATTTAAAGGTGGCGGTTCGCGCCGCGACAGAGAAAGCGACCGAGACAAGAGACCGAGACTGGAGATGGCGACAAGCGACGAGACAATACTGGTCCCAGGGCAGCGACCGTCTCGCTGTGTCCTGTCTCGCGTCTCTGTCTCTTGTCTCTGGTGCGCTCGCGGACTTTCGCTTATAGATTGCCTAACGTCAAGTGACGGTCGCGGTCTCGTGTCTCTGTCGCGCGCGACGCGAACCGCCACCTTTACATTTGCCACAGCATCATCAAACCCTAAGTTAATGGTTGTAGGTGGCAGTGAAATGGTAGCCTACCTCCACAAGCTTCTCCAACTGAAGTATCCTGTCCATGTCAATGCCATCACAATGTCGAGGGCGGAGGAAATTATTCAGGAGCACTGTAGTATAGCACTTGACTATCAGGATGAGATCAAGAAGTGGGCCAACGGTGACTACTATGAAACCAATGTCAAGAAGATCCAATTGCCGTATGTGCAAACCGCCAGCTCTTCAGGGTTGACAGGTAAACTTGTTATTTATTTATTTATTATTTTTACTGCCTTACAAGTATTTTAAAGTGTAGTGTAACCTAACCTGTAGAACATTCATTTAAAAATAAATGTTTAAAAAAACAAAAAACCGCCTTCAAAAACTCAAAAAATAACTTCTTTCTTAAAATTGTAGGCAGCTAATAGGTTAGTCCAACTGATGTCGGCTTTTTGTTGAAAATGTTGTGGTCGCCGACTTCAATTGGACTAACCTATTAGGTGCCTACAATTTTAAAGAAGTTATTTTTTGCGTTTTTGAAGGCGGTTTTTTGTTTTTTTAAACATTTATTTTATTTTATACTTTTTAGTGATCATAATACGCTGTTACGTAGTCCCACTTCTTAGTTGAAATGAAACTTTAAGTTATTTCAAGCGTGCCGCAAGCAACGCCGCGGGAAAGTCATAGTCATATTTCAATAACCTCCTTTTTTGAAGTCGGTTAACAAGTAAATATTCTTCGTTGTAGTCGCTCAACTATCTTAATAGAGATATCTTATCGCCACCCTTGAAATCGGTACCGTTAAGGAGTTCCGGTGGCCATCTGTGGTCTTCATCATCAGTTCCACTTCACCAAATGATACTTTCTGAACGCAAATGCTGGACTTGTTACTAAAAATACTAAAATCGCTATATGTTTGCCTACAATATTTGAGGAGTTCCCTCAATTCCTCACGGATCCTCTCATCAGATTCAGATTTGGTGACAATGGGACCACCTCGAAAGTATAATCTATCAAACCAAAAAAAAAATTTTGAAATCGGTCGACAATTGACGGAGTAATCGGTAAACATACATTAAAAAAAATATACATACAGTGGAACGTATAACCTCTTCCTGTTTTGAAGTCAAAAAGGTGTATTGCATAGTTTTTTTGTATAAAACTGAAGCTAAATTTTTTTTTTTATATTAGTGGGATTACAAAATCTTAAAAAAAAAAGGTAATTTTAAAGTACTCAAACGTGTTTTGAAAGTCTTATCCCAATAAAAATAGAAGAATAATTTATCCATACTAATACTATAAATGCGAAAGTAACTTTGTCTGTTTGTTACGCTTTCACGACTAAACCGCTGAACCAATCGCGATAAAATTTGATTTGTAGATAGCTTGAACTCCGAAGGAAGGATATAGCTCTTTACCGCGAGTAACGATAATCAACTTCTACGCAGATGGATTTGCTGGCAGCAGCTAGTAGTCTATATTTTAGGTTTAGCTTTTGTTTTACTTTAATAAAACTCTAATTTTCAGCTGAGCAGCAGAAGGAAAGGAAAAAGGAAATGGCTAGGAGGTTGCTGGAAATCAATGCTCGAAAGCGAGAAGAAAGATTGGCGGAAGATGAAGAGCAATTGAACCATTTACTTTCTATACAGGTAAATAGTTTCTCAGTCATTTATATTCATTATTCGTACCTTAAAGGGTGCCGTTGGGTCCCTTTTACTAAGCCTCTGCTGTCTGTCAGCGGAGTGTACCTATCTCATGAACTGTAATAGGGAGAGAGGTTGAAATTTTCACAGAGTGAGTGGTTCTACTGCCGCTATATTAACTGTGATGATATTAATATATTTTAACATCTATGTTTATTTTGTCCAGGACATGATAGAAGGAGGCGACACTGATGACTTTAACGAAGCAATAAAGGGATTCGAAATTAAAAGCTATGAAGACCTGCAGGTATTTACTTTCTAGGTATTTTAGGATAAGCAATAATGACAAAAGTACAGATCAACTTAAGTATTTATCGTCAAGTGGAGATTTTTTAACGACAATTTGAATCCACCAGAATATGCCCATCTACCTAAATATGAATTGGATCCAACATAAGTTTTTTGTACTAAGTAATGTAATATTTCTCTATGTTCTGTAAATCCATTTATTTTATACTAGCAACACCGTTCTGCACATTGGGCATTAAATATAACCTGTAAACATGCATAACTAGCTGTTGCCCGCAACTCAGTCCGCGTTGAAGTCGTTAATCGCTCTTCCCTCGGGAACCGTACATTTTTCCGGGATAAAAAGTAGCCTATGTGCTATTCCAGACTATAATCTATCTATGTGCCGAATTTGATCCAGATTTGTTCAGCCGTTCTGGCTTGATTGAGGAACAAACATCTAAACTTTCGCATTTATAATATTAATAAGATGCGTATTATTACAACGCGTTAGTGTAGTTTGTAGTGACTCTGCCTACGAAGCTAGCGGCCCTGGGTTCTTTCCCGGTATGGGTAAATATTTGTGTGATGAGCACGAGTATTTGTTTCTAAGTCTTGGATGTTTTCTATGTATTGAAGTATATATTTATCTAAGCTCTGTTCATTCTTAATTGTCTTATATAGTAAACAACTTTCTAACCTCAAAATGAACCTTTGTTGGCTAAAACAGCTATTTTAAGCAAAATAAAACAATCACAGACAATACATTGGCCAAATGATGTCCAAAATGTTTATTTAGTTTACTTTATATACTACAAAACAGCTGTTTTACCCAAAAAAGGTTCATTTTGAGGTTAGAAAGTTGTTTACTATATAAGACAAGTAAGGATGAACAGACCTTATATAAGAATGTTTATCGTTGCCTAGTACCCATAGTACAAGCCTAGAGCTTACTTTGGGACTAGGTCAATTTATGTGAGATTGTCCCCTGATATTTATTTATTTATTACATTAATTATCGCAGAACTTTGGTAACTTTATCCACTTCACAATATTACCTTGCAGAAACAAATAGGCAACCTAAACATGCGTATAGAGAAGAACAAGCAGCGAATAGCGGCGGCGGCCTCCGCCGAGGACCCCGTTGAGGTGCGCCCCAGCGGCCGCATGCAGCCGCCGCAGGACCCCGAGGCCTTCGAGCTGTGGCTCAACGACACCCGGACCAAGGTCAGTACCGGGTAGACCTAAAGGCCAAGGTCAGAGTTGTCTAGACCCAAGTACGCAAAGACCAAGGTCAGTAATTAACTTAAAACTTAACTTAAGATTTTATATTTTTAAGTACTGGGAAAGCAGCCGCATACGACCGAAAAAATAAATGCGACTAGGTATTGATCGTCGCGTCTGTTTTCCGCCATACTGAATTTTGATTACTGTCATATCTTTAGTGACACCCACAAGAGAAAAATCGATTGACATAAGAATTAAGAACCATCAAAATCGGTCCACGCATTTAATTTCTAGAGCGCAACAAAGGAACAAATATACATCTATAAATTTACAGGCCGATAAACACATTACCCTCCTCCTTCAGCAGTCGGGTAAAAAGGACCTGTCCTGTGCTGTGTAGTATTATAACTAGTCTAGGAGTTAGCGGTATGTGCGCGGCGGGAGGCAAATAACCACCAGCACCCGTACAAACGACTTGCCGAGTGCACTGTGACGTCCCGTTTCGTTCCACCGAAACTATAAATTAATGTAAGCACTTAATGACGAGCGAGAAAAAATATATGCTAGCCATACTGGTTAAGAAAACGAGTGTGGGAGTTAAAGTGGGACGTGGTGCGCAGTACCGCGCGCTGGTGTCGCGGCGCGAGGCGCGGCGCGCGCGGCGCGCGGCCATGCTGCGGCGGCGCACGGCGGCCGCGGCCGAGCGCATGCGCGTCATCTCGCGCCTCGCCGCCGCCGGCGACGACTTCGGCAACCACGACTCCGACTGGGACGCC
Organism: Acleris literana; assembly: GCA_946894065.1. Taxonomy (NCBI): domain Eukaryota; kingdom Metazoa; phylum Arthropoda; class Insecta; order Lepidoptera; family Tortricidae; genus Acleris; species Acleris literana. The sequence goes on along the minus strand of OX335684.1, from coordinate 14,364,196 downwards.
TACAAGAGGTAATCACCAACATCTATTGTTTCAAGCTGTGTAGGTATACGGATCATAGCTACAGTCGAGTTCATAATAATATGTCTACACTTTAGTACCTTGTCATTGTAATCGCTGTGACTATTCATATATGACAGTTTCAACATGACATTAAATTGACAAGGTAGTAAAGTGTACACAAATATTAATAAACTCGACTGTACAAGTTTATACAGTATGAACAATTTTACCATTTTTGAACATACCATATTTAAATCTCAATAGTATACAAATAAAAGTTTAAATTATATTAAAACTGTAAATATTATTTAAATCACAGAAGACCTTATCTAACAGTTTTCTTTAAGGACCTTTTAAAATCTCTTATAGGCTTTTTAATTATATGAGAAGCTTATTACTTATTATTGATATTTATAGCTGGTAAGGACTCGTTGCACTCGGTGATCAATCTAAAAGGGTCACAGTGCGAGTGACTCGAGCTAAGGTTATCTGAGGAGGATCTTTTTAAACCAATCGCGTCACTGGTAGACCACGTGACTTTTCGCATCACGTCATCTCCCAGTGACGCGATTGGTTTAAAAACGAATCGAATAGAAACGTTAGTTAGCGTAGTGCATCTTTGCAGGGCCCTCTGTTCTTAGGAATTAAGCTTCGATTTTGGAATTGAATTGGGGAAAATATGCATTAAATTATCAAAACAACTAGGTTAGTACCTATCTATAACTTTTTTAACCAGATAAAAAAAAGAATAAATTAATTTGAGATAAAGTATCCTTAATCTTAATTCAACTATCGGGATTAATACAAAAACAAAGATTATTTTAATTTTCGACAGAGAGGGGTAAAAGTGACCCAGTTCAGTTTTCCCTTTTACACAATCGGGGCCTCAGCTCCAATCCAGATGGGTCAAGTATAGGAAATACAGAAACTATAAAAGTTGGAGTTAATCTATTTTTAGAAACCAAGGACTGTAATTTGGGAAAGAAATCATGTACTCTGGAAGGAAACCCAAGAGATCGCCTTTGTACATTACATTCCTATTTTGTAAATATTGTATTAGGAAATTGTGTTTTATACAGTAAAGTGTTTACATACAAAATCAATACATACATGAAGTCCTAGCCAAGATGAAAATGCTAGTAACGTTTTTCTTTTCTATCACTCAAAATGTATGAAGTGACATTCTCGTGCGTAGCGATAAACCACGTGGTTAACTGTCATCCCATACATTTTGGGTGATAGAAAAACGTTAGTATGGGTGCGTGACAAAATGTGGATAAAGCATCTGTCCCTCTCGTACTTATATACGTGTCAGAAAGTGACGCATGTTTTATCCACATTTTGTCACGCGATAAACGAAGCTATATTAGGACCCCTGGACTCCGATCACCGAGTGGTAACACAAAAAAAAGGCGGCGAATTCAAAATATCACTAGCTGGTAACACGAAATGCATACCGACTGGACTGGCTCATAATGTGACAGCTGGTTTCATCGGTAAAATTGTTGCCATATGAAGGATCTGAGAAAAATGCTTGTGTCACCACTCGCTGGGCGGAGTGTATGGCCCAGGTTTATATGGTGGTTCGGTGTGCAGCATCAGCCGCGAGGCGGACTCGGACTCGGAGGCGGACGGCGAGCGGCTGCTGGAGCTGGAGGAGGCGCTGCGCGAGCACGAGCCGCCGCCGCCCTGCGAGACGCGCCACCAGCTGCACCTCGCCATCGAGCCCTACCGGTACCCACGACTATCAATAGGCTAAAGCATAGTTCATATAGAACTGGCACGCGGTTGCCACAAAATAAAAAATATTTAGACGTCACAAATAAAAAAAAGACGATCATAATTTACCGTCCATATTTTGAAGTCTTATTGTTAAAAGTTCGCCTCGGATAAGTCAAGTAATTTTGAAATTGTAGACGATGGAAGTTGAAAGACGAACATTGATAGTTGACAAATACTTAGAAAATCCCTCTTGGTCCGGGTCAAAGATCGCAAAGTCGTTAAATTTACCAAAAACTACGGCGTGTCGGGTCTTAAAACAATACAAGGATTCCTTGTCTTTCGATAGAAAGCCCCAACTCAACCGGAGATCTGGCACTAAGGACAAGAACTTGGAGAAAAAAGTGCTTAGGGCAATAAAACAGAATCCAGGTATGTCGGATTATGATCTATCTCGCAAATTCAAAAAGAGCCGCAGTACTCTAAGGCGTATTCGGCTCCGAGCCGGGTATAAGAGCTATAAAGCTATAAAAACACCAAACCGAAGTATGAAACAGAATAAAACGGCAAAAACACGTGCTCGTCTCTTATACGATCGCATTCTGACAAAATTCAAAGGCTGCCTCTTATTAGATGATGAAACGTATGTCAAGCTAGATTTTAATCAACTACCGGGTACCAAGTTTTACATGGCCAAAGCAAGGGGGGATGTTGATGAAAAATATAAGTTTGTAAAACTTGAAAAATTTGCCAAAAAACACATGATATGGCAGGGGATCTGCAGTTGCGGCCTTAAGACCAATAGTTTTATTACTTCATCAACGATGACATCCGAGGTTTACATGAAGGAGTGCTTACAAAAACGTATATTGCCATTTATTAAAAAGCACAAGGGCCCAGTAAAATTTTGGCCTGATCTGGCTAGCTGCCACTACTCGAAAAGGGTTTTGGAGTGGTATGTTTCAAATACCCCGATCAATGAACCCTCCAAACTGTCCTGACTTCCGCCCAATCGAGAACTACTGGGCAATAATGAAAGTTAAACTGCATAAAACTGGGAAAACAGTACAGGATATCAAATCTCTGCGTTCTGCGTGGAATCTACAGGCTAAGAAAGTAGAAAAAAGCCTTGTCCAGAAGATGATGAGCTCAATCAAGAAAAAAGTCCGTGATTTCGCACGAAACACTAATAAATGTATATATTTTTTATAAATGATGTTAAATAAATAAATATTATTCTACTTTTATTGCTTTAAAGCTTTGTGTTTTCATTTACTTAAAAAAACTTAGACTTTGATTGCGTACCATTTCTATATGAACTATGCTTTACATCACATTTTTATCGTACCGAACTATCATTACTTTGCTTTAAACTAACACGATTTTCACTCACTTTTTTTTTAATTACTCGATTAAGTCCCGTTTTACAGTTTTAGTACAAACTATCATTTCATCAATACCATTTTAATAGTTGGAAATCCTCTATCGTACGATTTTCGAGAGCCTTTTTGCCGCGCACGTTATCTATGTGGAATCAACTCTCGGCGTTTGTATTTCCGAACCGATACAACTTGGGGGGCCTTCAAAAAACGAGCCTACTCTTTTCTCAAAGGCCGGCAGCGCGCCTGCGATTCCTCTGGTGTTGCGGGTGTTTATGGGTCGCGATGATTACTTACCATCAGGTGATTCGCTTGCTCGTCTGACTCCATTCTCATATTTAAAAATATGTTCGGCAAAACGTATCGTTTCCCAACCGTTTCATTTGCCAACCCGCTTTTATTCTGTAACTGTAAATATTTCAGGATTTTTATAAAAATGAACCTAACCTATAGGGTTCTACACGATGGTACTGAAATAAATCCTGAAATATTGACATTTACAGAAAAAAAGCGGGTTGGCAAATGAAACGGTTGGGAAACGATACACTTTGCCACATCATTTTAAACCAAAAGGCAGGATACCCATTTCTTATGCTCCCATCGATCTATACATATATCGTATTGGATGACTGTACAAACTGATACCAAACCATGACTTCACAACTGCTAATACTTACTAAATGTAAGGTAAAAACTAGTAATTTGGAATTTTTGCATTGAAAAAATACGATTAGGTACATACATATTTGCCATTATATATTTTTTTTAATGAAAGGTCTTACCTTACCTTGTCTTGTGTGGTCACTTTGTACATTATCGCATTAGATAGTACAGTCGAACTCATAAGTAGCTGAACATTTTAGTACGTTGTCACAGGCTCACAGCTGTTGATATACTAAGCTAAGTTCAACCCACTCTCACTTTAGTACATTATTGCGACAATGTAATAAATTGTAAAGCTACTTATCACTCTTATGAGTTCGACTTTCACGTACCATTTAATTTAATATTAGTAAATTCTCTAAATTTTCGAAACGGAGGTCTCACAATCCATAAATCCAATTTTACAAAAATTAGGAGATCATAAATTGGACGCTCCACTCTAGCATTTGAACTATTAGACTAAACCCAGGAAATAGGGTGTCAAATTATGATTTATCCAAAAGCAGTACGTATCTATTCTATTCTATAATTGTTACCTTTTGGTATTGACCCTGTCTGTGAACATAAAGGGACTGGAACTTTGGGCTTTTTAATCGCAAAAGGAAATTAATGAAACTGTTTTGGCAGAGCTGCAGAGCTGATGTTCCAGCCGTCGATGATGGGCAACCTCGAAGCTGGCCTGGCGGAGGCCTTGGAGTACGTGTTCAAGCACTTCAGTGCGGAAGACCAGCTCCTTTTGGCAAACAACGTGTTCCTAGCCGGAGGTTGTTCGCAATTTCCGGGTAAGGACAAATCATACATAACTTGGTTGGAGTTGAAAAAAATAAGATCGTTATGCCACAGTATAGATTTAGCTATATATACTGTGGTTATGCGGAATGAAATTGGCAATATCGTCCTCACCTCTCCTGGACCTGGGTCCTTATCGCGGTAGATAAAGCAACCGTCACTCTCGCACTTACATACTGGTCAGAAAGTGACAGTCGTTTTATACTCGTTTATCCACATCGATAAACACGAGTATAATAGGCAAGCTGCGCCAAACCCAACTAGCAAAATTTCGTCATATAATGGTCGCGGCAACGTAACATTTTCAGACTTTTAGCCTATGATATTAGTCATATAAACTTAATGATAACGTTTATAGAACGCGATTTGGGCCCATTTTACTTAGCGTTTCAGTCATATAAAAGTCATTTAACTGCAACCGCCAGCCACTTATTGACCATATAATCATCACCAACGTGACTATTTTATAACTAATTAGCCGTATAATAGCGACTTATATGGCTTTTATATGAACTTTAATCATATAAGAGACATATAATCGTTGAGTTAGTTGCTTATTAGTTATATAATTATCATCAATTGAACTACGTTATAACAAATTTGATATATTGTTGCTACTTATACGACGTGTTTGTGGAATAAAAGTAACGTGTCATGACATTTAATGAAAAAATAAATTGAATGTCGGTGAGTATTATTTTGACAGAGTTATCCAAGAAATATATATGGTCATGTTACATTATAACTCGAACGGTATTATGAATGCTGTTAGGCCACTTTATTGATAAAGTATACTATATTTAATTGTAAATATTTAACGCCCCTCATTAATTATTAGTTATTTAAATTAAATTTAAACGGCCTCGTGTGGTTGCCGAGTTAGAATAGTGCCACTCCATGTCTTCCCGTGGATGTCGTAAGAGACGACTAAGGGAATAAAGGCTTGTAGTACTATTAGGCGATGGGCTTGCAACCTGTCACTAATACGCTGGTAAACATCTTAGCCTAATTGTGCAAATTGTGGTTATAGAATTATCAAAAAGTTTTTAGAGATGTTTGTAATTCTGTAGCTCTGCCTACCCCACTCTGGGACCGAAGGCGTGAGATTATGTATGTATGTATGTATTAAATTTAAATAAATATTTTGAATTATCACGAAAGAAGCTGTTATATGTCATTTATACCATTAACATGTCATATAACTGCTTCTTATATAGCAAGGTTAGCGGTTAAAGCACCATGACACCTATGTCGAATGTATTAAGTGTTATAAAAGTCATATAAACGTAACGTGCAAATCAAAAAAGTAGTGTAATAGCAACCATATTTCATTTACTCGAGCAAAGGGTATATAAGATGTTATTACTCGACCGAATAGTCACATGAGCGTCGTATTGAGGTAGATTATTCAGCATTATCTTATATGACTCTTTAGTAATAAAAAAAGTCGAGTAAACGTTTACTCAGCATCATAGAATGACTTAATACCAAAGTGCTGAATAAGATACTTCTTTATAACATGATCTATAATTCGCGTTTATATGACTTCATGCAACATATAGCACAATAGTCATATAATAGCAACCACATTGCTTTTACTCGACTCTGTCTGGCATGTCATAAGTCAGCTATATAAGTTACTGTTACTCGAGTAAAAAGTCACATAAGCGTCGCATAGAGGTAGATTATTCAGCATTATCTTATATGACTCTTTAGTAATAAAAAGACGTTGAGTAAACGTTTACTCAGCATCATAGTATGACTTAATACCAAAGGTCTGAATAAGATACTTTTATATAACATGATCTATAATTCGCGTTTATATGACTTCATGCAACATTATACAGCTCAATAGCCATATAAAAGCAAACACATTGCTTTTACTCGACTCTGTCTGGCATGTCATAAGTCAGCTATATAAGTTACGGTTACTCGAGTAAAAAGTCATATAAGCGCCAATTAAACGTGTCTTATTCAGCAATTTGTTATATGACTCTTAAGTCATAAAAGGAAGTCGAATAAACGTGTATTCGGTATCATAATACGACTATTATGACTGAGTAACTAAAATGCTGCATAAGCTGGCTTTATACGACAGGTTCTGTATAATTCGCCTTTACATGACTTTTATACGATTTATTAGCTGAATAAGCTCAATATTATATGACTACTTTGTTAGTTGGGAAGTAATGTTGTCACACAGAAATATTGAGTTTCACCTCACATCACATCATTTTTTAAAACAATCTAATTAATGGCATCCAAAATACCAGGGGCCCGTTTTATAAAACTACAAATTACAATTTACAGGTTACAAGACAAGTTTCCATTTGACACAACCTCGACCAATGACGACCAGCCATTTGAGCAGTATTGCCAGTTTAGACCTGTAAATTGTTACTTGTAGTTTTATAAAACGTGCCCCAGTTATTGCCTCCTAGTAATTGTAAAACAATCGTCTCTAAAATTAAATCATAAAACAAATTATTGGTGCCCATAATCACTAAGGTGCCAATAGGGCAGTTTCTCCCATTTAGTTTACAGAGAAATTTTAATATATTTAATAAAGGCAATTTTGTATTGCGGTTTGAAAAATAGAGTTGAGAGAGACTGGCGGCCCTCCAAGTCCAACTCGCAGTTGACAGTTTTGTTATTTCAGGTCTAAAAGAACGATTGGAAAGAGAGCTCCTCGAAATGCGACCGTTCCAATCTACTCATAAGGTGGTCACAGCCAAAAACGCAAGCCTCGATGCTTGGTATGGAGCGCGGGACTTCGCGGGCAGCAACGACTTCGAGAAGTGGTGCGTCTCCAAAGAAGAGTATTACGAAATGGGGGGAGAATATTTAAAAGAACATTACGCGAGTAACAAATATTTTAAGAGTCCTGCGCCCATTGTGGATAACACGTTAGCCCCCGCCGGCGACGCGAACGTAGTGAAAGAGGAAATAGTTATAGATTGTTAAACTAAATGTAAGGTATTGATAATTAAAACATTTAAAATGTCCGTTTCTAATTCATTAATATATGTGGCGTTATCTATTAAAAGAGACCTTATTGTCGATGGTGCTTAGGCCGCACTGCGTCACGCGACGTTGTATTTATATCGGAGCATTTTCAATAATGGCGGAAGCGCCATCGACAATAAGGTCCCTTTTCATAGATAACGCCACATATTATCAATGGTTCCCCCTCGCCATGCCCGCTGCAAATGCCGTTTATTGATATCGGAACGTTCTTGTCGAATGCCGCACGTGATTGGTGTTTGCCACAAACACTACGGGATGCAACTATGTGTTAAGTTAAACAGTTAAAGTGAGCACGATATATAGAATAGAATAGAATAGAATCATTTATTTCGAGTAAATTTACACTCATATATTGTTAGTAGTTCCATAATCCTAATTGTTAGTAACTAATAAATAACACTAATTGTAATGGGCATGTAGCCCACAACAATGACGCATGTAAGGGCAGTCTACCCTACTCAAGTATAGCTCAAGCTAACGTACAGTTGCGTCCTGCATAATGATGTGCCAAAGGAAAGTTTCTAAAATTGCGGAACATTTCATGTAGGAAAATTTCGGAAACTTCTCACAATTTTGTATGGGGATTGAAATTTTCAGTTTCTTAAATTTAAATTTCCTATATTTCTAGTGAATGTTTCCGGAAATTTCTTAGAACTTTTCCAACTTTTTGTAAACTTTCCGCAACTTGCACATCAGTAGTCCTGCAATGTTTGTGGCAAGCACCAAGCATATGGATGCAGCTATAAAATCACTCGTGCGTCTGTCTGTCACAGCCAATTTGCTCCGAAACTCCTGGATTGATAGTTGAATTTGGTACACATAATGTAAATTGATGACCCAAACACAGATGTGCAAAGTAAAAATTTTTTTTTTTTTAAATAAGGGTCATTTTCGGGGGACAAATTAGGACATTAAAATAAAGTTTTGCAAACCTTACTATGTCATATATTAAATGAAAGGGCTAGTCATGAGGATCTCGAATATATTTTTGTTATTATTTTAAAATAAATAGTTATGATTTTATTCATGAAAGAAGACTAAAATTGACCATCCCCTGATCTCCAAAACTAACGAGCCTAAAATTTTGAAAAATATACCTACAAAAAGTATGTACGGATCCCTCTCCACGCGAGTTCCTCTCGCACTTGGCTGGTTTCTATAAGAAAAGCTATAGACTTTAGGCGTCGTTGGTGTTTAAAAGGTTTAAAATGAAACTGCCCTTTTTTAAAGCCTGTAATTCAATTGCCTGTCTTTTAGAACGTACGGGGCGACGGGTCGCCTGACAAGGCCTAAGGGCCTGGCCACATCTCGGCACGGCGCGTTAACATGAAAAGTCGAATGTCCTGCGCGTAGAGATTAGAGTAACTTCGACAGTTCGACTTCAAGTTGTTTGTTACACGCACCGTGTATATGCACGACGCGGCAACGTCCTTTTTCGGCAACGCACCGCGTCACGTTAACGACGCCGTGCCGAGGTGATGTGGCTAGGCCCTAAGGAAATACAACACGTGCAAAAAAAACTGAAAAGGATCAGGTTTATAAAAACAAACAAATTAGCCACAAATATCATGGCACGTTTATTTTTCTCCACTACATGGCGACTTCTAAAAGAATCTTGACTTGTTATTTTGCATTTCACATAGTTTCTTTTTTTATTAGGGCTCTGCGAACGAGCACTAAAGAATAATTTTACAATGTATATTTTCCATAAAATTAAATAAACTCTGTATTTATTTTGATCTCGATATAAATCACTATGAACTGAAAAAAATTTAAAATACTTTGTTAGTTCGCTAATTATATTGATTGATGAGACTAATATAAGGAGTACATTTAAAAAATCACATTAAAGCATATACATAATGCTGACTACATAAATACTCTTACAGCCCCTCACCTGCCCGCGTACCGAGGTCGTATACTCAAAGTATAACAATAAACAATCGTAAACAATAAGGATACATACAATATGAAGACTCATAGGATAAATAATCAAAATATTTAATAAAAATATCACAAGTACTCAGACTATAAACAACTAAATTTTTGCGTAAAGGAGGCTGTAAGAGCGATACTCGCGTGCAGTTTTAATACACCACAGTTAACAAATCTAACTTATTACATAAAATATAAACTAGCCTAAAAATTTTAACAATAAGAAAACAGTTTAGTAGGTAAAGTATTGGTCATTAAAAACTCTGAAGAGCTATAACTAAATGACAACTTACCAAAACCATCATGCCATGATGTTTGCTAGTAATTTCAATAAAAATTTGGAATTAAAATTATGTAAAGTACTCCAAAATTTGGTTAAGTGCGGCTTAAAGCCAAGTATAATTTTATCGTATAGATGAGAATTGTAAAAAATAAATGTGACTTAGAAATAGCTCTCAGTATATAAAAAAAGTTAAAATCCTTAGGCTGTACTCTCATAATGATTACAATATGTAAGCAACGCAATAATTGGCAAAGCGGAAGTTCGCGTAAATCTAATGATACAATAGAACTAAATATATGTACCTTAGACATTATGATTACACAAGGCTCACTGCACTGTCACTGCACGCCGCCTACTGCCCGCGCGCGAGGGCGGCCGCAGGGCGTATACATTACATTCACGGGATAGGATATGTACGAGTTCGTTAACCGAATACAAAGGGCTTACAAAACAACAGGTCGGTCCATCGCAACAAACGCCGATGGTTAATAATTAACAAATAAAAAAGTAACGCTGCCAATATGAATTCCTGTGAGTATTCTTGTTTCATTGTTGTGGATTTCCTTTTTAAAGTAATTCAGTCTTTTCTACGATTGAAAAATAAGTAGAGGAGACGACAAAACTATTATTTACGGTTACGTAAATTTAAATGGCTTATTACTTTTCTATACTTTATAGTAACTAACATCGGTATGTAAAATAGTTGTAGCAGTGAAGACGCACAAATAGCTGGTCGCCTTACTCGGCGGGCCACTCGATTTATGTACCTTTACTGCCGTTATATTATATATGGGCCCTTAGCAGCTATGAAACATATTCCTATAGATAGGGTTCTCCTAAGTTATGTAGACTAATGTACCTGCATTAATCGATAAAGCAGAAATATATTCCGTAACTAATAAGGGCTTTGTATCGACTTCTGAAATGGCTCGGAAAGGTTGAAATTACGAGTCTCAGTGTATAAAAAAAAAGAATTAAACATTAATAAAGAAGGTGAACATAATATAACAAAAATATATTCCTAATTCTAAAAAAAAACGTGAGATCGACCCCGCCGAGCCACCGAGGAGTTAAAATACGATATACATTTATATACTTTATATGTACCTAGTTCACTATGTTGGTGTTCCTATTTTCATTATATCTATGGATAATACACGGTGGCGGCGCAGCGGAGCCCCTAAACTGGTGCCCCACGGCCGTTACAAACTATGTTTTATAATTTTCAATGGTGAGTCTATAATGGTAGCTGAAAGATTTATACTACTCGTTTAACTCAAGTTAAAGTCGTCTAAATAATACTGTTCTCAATGGCTTGGTAAGAAACTTACTAAATGAAGAACTCGAAGATACGTTACAGCAGTTAATTTTAACTTATATCTTTATTTCTGGGCAACTAAATGCATCCGTCGTATATTCGTACACGTTTCATATTTTATCTTAAAATATTGTACATTTTTATTTAAGATGATAAATGAGATATTGGCTTATTTTCTCGTGTTTTCTTTTAAATACAGAACTATCAAAATATAAAAAAATATCGAGGACTATCAAACAACATCCATATGTATATTATTATATGTATGTACATACCATCTACGAGGAAGTTTTGTTTTATATTTCACTCGAAAGTAATCACGTTCTAGGTGTTCAAATTTAGTTTTAATTTTTGTCCTCAATCTTGCCTTCTAATTTTTTGGTAGTCGCCGCGACGTTAGTCCCTAGTATTTATTGTGGATTCTCTTCCATTTCATGCAATAAATAAATTCTACCAATATTTACAATTTCTAACCCAGCACATGGACACACGCAACAAGATAGGAATAAAATGTATTTATGTAACAAGGTAAAACAATAACAAGAAAAAAAGAAAATATACGAAAGGATGTCGGTACGTAACACACTCAGAGAAGGCGAGAACTTTTACAACACTCTATTTCCAAATCTACCCTGCCCTGCAGACTTAACTAAACTTACCCTACCACGTCGTTTACAAGAAATGGCACCAATCTATCTTTGATATCAGTAATGGCAAACCATAAGGAACCGCAGCGGACACGGCAGCTGCACTCCGCGTGCACAAAACTTGTCTCGAGATATTGGAAGACTACTGCGCTATACACTATTCGTTATTACTATTATTCGAAAAACGACTCTAAGGGAAATAAATAGTTTGGATTTTCATCAAATTGTTTGTGAAACTGAAAAGGGCGTTACACACTATTATCTTTATCCTAATTGGTAAACAATAACACTTGGTGTACGAAATTTTCAAGAAAATACTCTACATGAACATTTACATTGAAAATTATTTAATGTATATGAAGTTTCATCAATGGTGTTATGATTGTATTGCCTAATGTCGCTATCCGCTAGAAGGCACACAAAGTTTAGTAAGAAGCTTCACGAAGGACCCGCGTGCGCCGGCGCGGCCTCGGCATTCATTATTGCTACCGCTACTCGAACACCGAACATAACTTCACACTGAACACTGAACGTAATACGATTCAAAAATATTGCCAAATTTGTTGCAACAGGCACTTCTCTGGATTTCTCCAATAAACATCATATTAAAGTTATTCATTATGTGAAGCTTTCATATTGCCTCTGAGGACTCTGCAGTTTGGGATTATTTTGTACTTCTTTATTATTATTATTTTAATATGAACCTGAAACCGTCTTATGCATTACTAAGGGAAGTATCATCTAGTAATTCTATGTTCACGGTGATCAAAATACGTCTCATCGGTAACAGCTCTATAAAATTACTGAACTTCATTATACACCGCCACATCCTAAGTTAAAGCATCGCAATAAGATATCGTTACAACTCACTACGCCCCACGAAGACTGCACGTATACGTCAAGCGAACGGCGAACGTCAAAATTTAGAATTTCACTTGGAGATTTACCATTCACGATCCAAAAGTTACCACTAAGCAAATTAGAATATGAGATCAAAAATTTAGGCCTACAATCTATAATGATGAGACTTTTTTAAGTATCGATTTATGAATGCCACCACGAAGCTTAATATAATTATGTGATGGTATAGATAAATCACAGTTGTGGCTATAAATCACAATTGCATATCATAGGCGGTACCGCTACTGACTACTCGCTACTCTCGTCTTGTGATGTGCACCGGTCGCCTCCGCGCCCGAACTCAACAGTAGCCAAATAAACTCTACGCTAAACAAACAAGGCCAATCCGTGCACTGTCCATGGCAATCCGAACGGAGGGCTCCACTCTCCGCATTCATTTGTATACTTTACTCCTTATTGTGTTACGATAGCTGCTCTTGTTGGCTGCCAAATGATATCGTGTTGCACTCCGGCTGTTAACCAGTCAACCGAGAGCTGGAACATGAGAAACGCTAGTTCATATACGGTCTTAACGATTCCTAACTGTAATGCCGGCTGGACACACTCGTAGAGAGACCTGACAGGCCAACAGCGATCAAGTACATTATAGGTTCCCAAAATGGTCCCTACCGCCCCCAGTGGGCGATAAAGTTATCCGGGAGAGGGTAAGGGCCTCAGAAAAAACGGGGCTGAAGCTATTCAGGGGCTAAAAATAATAAAAATTTAAAAAAATAATTTAGAGTATGCACAGCAAAACCTTAAGAAATTAACCGAAATTCTATTCAAATACAATTGATTTTGCTATCAATGTATTTTAATTCTTTCACAGTCCATGGTATTATTTGAATCCTATTCATAACTAGTATTCCTCATAGGAAAATAAATTTGATTTCTATGTCCTAATAAAATCCAATGTTAATCCTTTATATCTCTAAATGTTTTTTTGTTTGGGGTAAAAAATACATATATTGTCTTGCTAAGTTTGAGAACCTATGGTGTACACACTGCTCTGGTCTCGTCTTGCCATGTCCCTATCGACGTGTGTATAGCTGGCATAATAGCGTTTTCAAAAGTATTGTCAGGTACCTATTTTGGCGATCAGTCGGCGAGGTGCATCTGGCCCGACATCTGCGGCTGCGGCGTCGGCGTGTGCGGCGGCGGCGGCGACGCTGCGGGACGTCAATGATCGTTACCAATGGGTATGGGTACGTAGGGTGATGGCACCAATCTTGGACTATTTTGGGCGACGGCACCATTAATGGACTATTAACTCTTATTTCAAAGATCATAAAGTTATAAATGGTCTGTCTCACAATAAATGAATAAACTTTATCTTCTGTAACATAAGAATCGTGTGTTCATCATTGGTCCTCGTTCATCACTGGTTCCATCACCCTATTGAGTATTTCTAGGAGACAACAAATAGTCAACAAAACACAATGATAAGGTCCACATAAAAAATTACCCTCCTTCTAAAAAAAAAACCTGACAAGTGCGAGTCGGACTCGCGCACCGAGGGTTTCGTACCACCGTACAGTAGGTAGGTAGGTAGTAGGTAGATAGGTGGTAGGTAGGTAGATAGGTAGGTATATTCCGATTCCGAATCGACTTTTAGTAGGTATTTGATTAATTTCTGTTGTCCCGATTTTTTCCATCCATACGATGATCCTTAGATAAAACTGAATTTCGATTTCGATGAATATAAAAAAAAAAAATTTTTATTTGGTAAACTCACGCTTGAACAAAAGACTGCCATATTTATATTCACAAAAAATACCTTATGATTCCTAAATAGGTTTTGTATTTTCCAATACCGTGTCTGTAAAAAATACACTGTATACTGCAACATTACTCACATATCGACGCAATGGACTGCGGAGACATAGCCGACATCTTACTCTGCGTATCTTGCATGGAAACTTGTGTCCCTTGAGAGGTCATGTAACGATTCACCATGGGAACGAAACTGAAACAAATTAATTCATTTGCCGTTAAACAGTTAAATTTAATTTAATTTAATCAATGTTAATCGACTGTTAGTTCATACATTTTGACAGCTGTTAACGCTCTAATCGTCTGAAGTGGTTAACATCGTTTGGTGAAATTGGTACTTAGCCTCGTAAGGCCCACCATACTACAAACAGGGAGTTTTTTGTGAGTGGGACTTTGAATCTACCATCAAGGCAATAAAGTTCAATTACATTTTTTCGATAATTCCATTTTCAGTTTATAAAGATAGGAAAATAAACCTTATTCTTATTGCAACACAGTTCAAATTAAATTGTCTTGATTATGTACATACATCTTATTGCACACTGGGCCTTACGAGGTTAGTGGTGGTTGGACCTTGTGCTGGGTCCGTTCTTGTTGCTACTACCGTGTAACACGACAAGCAGCGTGTTCGCATTGTTGACATCTATCTGGTAAGGGTTTAGCGTAGAGGCATTCCGTCTTAGTTTTCAGGGTTTGAGAGCCTACTCGTAGCATCAGGTGGCCTGTGTGCCATCTTCGTGCCATTCATTTGTTACTCCTATTTGTCGTGGTAATAACATCGATACATCATATAATATTTATAAATAAATAAAAAAAATACATTGGACGTTTTTTGAAAAATGTACCCGTAATCTAATCTGCAGTAAATTGAAGGGTGGGTGGGGTCATCCACATATTACGTCACACGTTAAAGGGGGACTCTAGCGGGTCCGCCAATTTTGTGATAAAGGCGGACAAAAATAAATATATAATTTTTCATCTAATTAATGAATACTCGTTTTTTTATAGGCACTAATATACACCAGTGATCCCCAAAGTGGTCTATATCGACCCCCAGGGGTCCATGTGAGCGGATAAAGTAATGGGGATCCATGAGATGAACATGGGGGGTCACGATAGTGGATCCCATTTAAGCAAATCGTGACTTTAATTTTGGTTTTCCGTAAATGGAATAATCCATATTCATACATACTTTCCTATAAATATATAAATAAAAAAATATTATCTAAGTATATAAATTATGTTTAATTTTTTTCCGAATGTAGTTTTTACTTTGTAAAAAATATTTTTCCGCACTAAATTTTCATTGTAGCAGGCTACTTACTCAAGGTCATTTTTTAGCCGGCTAGACCTCCAAAGTTATCCGTGTAAAAAATCCCGTATATTTTTTGCTTAGTTTTTACGTGACAACGTAAATACTCGTATTAGGTAAGCAGGGGGTCCACCCAAAACCGAAACAAATGCCAAGTGGTTTATGAGACAAAAAAGTTTGGGGACCTCTGATATGCACTATAATACTTCAAAGCAATAACTTTGGGATATTTATTTTATCAGTACGCATCACATTTTGGCGCGTTTGTATGATGTTACTATATATTGTTAATAATTTGTCGTTTGTTAAGTAGTTTTTGATTTGTACATTTTCTTTGTATTTATTTTAATGTAGATATTATTTTAAAAAAATGGAAGTAAAGTAAATATTTTGTAAGTTCTGTTTTAATATCATAATTTCTACATTTAAAATTCCATAAAATGAGACGCCACACATATGTGGCGAAATTCGTGTGACGTAATAATGCGGAATTAAGTAAGATTTTAATAAATATATCAGTTTCAATGGAAAATCGACCCCTACAACCCCTTACAGTAAGGTAGGGGTTGATAGTTATATATTTGAAATAGTATGGTTAGCGTACCTGAGGTCGCAGGCGCCGGGCTCGTCGCCGAAGGCGGCGGCGTGGTTGGCGGCGGCGCCGAGCGCGCCGAGGCTGGCGGCCGACGCGCTGCTGTGGTTCTCGCGGTGCACGCGGTTGTGGTGCCTGCGCCAACACCACACATTACCACTAACCCGTACGGTCATCAACGTACATTCAGGACCCTGTCTTAATAATCACACAAAGTTGTTTCTTCCATACGAAGTGAAAAACAAACACTGGGACACCTGGTATGGAGAAACAAACTTTATGTCATTACTTAATAAGTTGATTAAAAAAACTTCGATGATTCGTAATGATTCTAATAATGTAAGATACCTCTGAAAAACTTGAAATCAAACATAAAATTGAGGATTTTTTGTGACATAAGGGCATAAGGGAAAATTACAAAAATTAAGATTAACACTTTTAATATCTCCGAAACTAATAAAAATCGCTGAACATACATAGGGTTTAAATCAATGGCTTTTTAACTGCTCTATCTGCCCTAAGTCGGTTGACAAGTTAACAATGATTTTTAGAACACCCTTTATCGCATCTCGATTAAGTACAGTGCGATAGCTGTTAAAAAACCTTCGGGTCTGTACTTCTCTCTAACTTGCTCGAATACGCCCCTTTGCGAATCTTACCGAATTTACCCAAACCCAAAAGACCTTTAAGGGTCTCTATTCTACTAGATAAAACCATACTGATTTTTATATACTATCGTATTTAAGCAGACGTATTTAACGTTATGAAAGCAGAGTTAAAAACAACACAGTGGCATGTCAAAAGCGATATGGTTTTACAGAGTAGAATAAAGCCCCCGAATATCGTTAGTACTGCAAGCCAGCTTATTTTAAAACTGGGTTACTAGGAATGAAGGCTAGGTTAGCGGCAATTTCACTACTTCGTTCAGCTAATGCGGTCCCCGAACTTGTTTCATACTACTTCGGCCAACGAACTATGGTCTGTCCCCCTACTTCGGTCACCTAATCGATGGGTAACGGCTGTCGCTCGCCGAATGCGGCCGACTACCGTGTTCTTAACACTGTTGCGGTCTTCGTATGAAACATGCGGCGGACGACTCAGTCGTAAAAACATCTTCATCATCAAAATGTGGTTACAGAATTAACAACATAATTATTTTAAACTTGTTGGTAATTCTGTAGCTCTGCCTACCCTCTAGGAATGAAGGCGTGAGTGTACATGTATGTATGGGTCAATGTGCAAGATCATCTCTAATCCCTATTATGAATACATACCGAATGAGATAGCTGTCCCGCACGAAGGTGCGCCCGCACACGCTGCACTCGTAGCAGGAGCTGGCCGAGTGCGTGCGGATGTGCAGCGCGAACTGCGCCTTCGACGTGAACGTCATGGAGCAGCGGTCGCAATTCAGCGGCTTGTCGGCCACGTGGGACCATCTGGGCGAGGAAACATAGACTATTATAACTATTAGACAGATAAAAAACCCAGATATAAGCTCGTAAGGTATACTACAAACGGGAAGTTTTTTGTCAGTGGGACTTAGAATCTACCAGCAAGGCAATAAAGTTCAATTACGTTTTTTCGATAATGCTATTTTCAGTTCATGAAGATGGGAAAATAAACTTTATTCCAATTGCGATACAGTTCAAATTGAATTGCCTTGATTACGTACATCTGATTACACACTGGGCCTTACGAGGATAATGGTGACACATTCTAAACGGAATAACCTACTTTCATGAAACCTAGCTCAGAACCACCGAAGGACAACTCTTTTTTTGTCGGGGGTTAAAAAAGTGTGACACGCCAAGGATGTTTTCTATGCTATGCAAATTACAACTTAATTCATACGAAATAAAGTAGCTTTTAATTTTCATCTTGTGTCAGCTGTAGCCGTTGTAGCGTCTGCGGCACTACTTTCAATTGACGGCTAGAGCTGTCAAATACGTTCAAAAGGTTTAGGACCGAATTAATGAACTGTGATATCCGGAAGCACATTGTTTTAATTTGCGGTGTACTGCCGTTTAGGCGAAATATTTTTCGTCTAATATCATCTCCCAACCAACTTATCGCACTACTTTAATTTGGCATACCAACACGTATCACATTTTTATTGTGCAATTTTTCATATGATCAAATTATTATTTGGCGTAATATTACGTACAAAGTTTCTTTTTGGCAAATAGCTGTTTAGTACCTATATAATTTAATGCCAAATATATTTTTTTTAAATTAACACTGTACCTTGCCCACAACAGAAACGGGTTGATGGGTTAGATTAGGTTAGATTGGGGCGCGTAGCGCTACATATAAGCAGAATAGGGAGCTCTGTTGCTCTTGTCTTAAATTAAATGTTTAAGGTCTTAAATTTATATCTCATTTCCTCCTGAATTAGGATAGAAATTGTAAGCCACTATTCCACGAAAAGATTGTTATACTTGTTTTTTTCCAGACAGCTTTTTTGTGTTTGTAGTAACGTCATCGGAACCCTACTCTAAGCATGGTCCGACATGTCCTAGCCCGGGTTTTTTTAAATTTATAATGTTCGATCAGATTACCTGTGTGCTGTAACATAGCTCTTCACGGCAAATCGTTTCTGACATATATCACAGGCGTATGGCCGTTCTCCTGCAATATTTCAAAAGAAACATTAATAATCATGAACTCTTAATTCGAATATAAGCATCTACTCTTTAAAAGCATCCACTAGCAAATCAAAATTATTCAGAAAAAGATGTGAACAAAGCAAAAGTGAGAAGCAAAATGATGTTAGAAAGACGGCAAGATGCAATTAGGTGATGCATTCTGAAACTAACGAAGCCAGGAAATGATAATAAATAATAATTAAATTAATTCATGATGTAGCGAAGGATGAGTTTAAAGTTGTCGGTGCCACATCATATGTCCAGCGTGACAAAATGTACCCGTTATCGCAATTTGCCGTCTTCGTAACTATGCAACGTCTGCGGATCCGGTTACTCATTACACAAATTATGCCTTATACCTCTACATTTTTCTCAAATTTGGCCAATCTTCTGCCTTTGTGTTTATTACAAAGGCAAGTGTGTAAACGAGCAACCAAATTACCCGCCTATATCTGTTTTCTGAATGGTGTTAAGAATATTATCTACCATTCCGCGTTAGTTTTCACATGCTATTCATTTTTAACCGTTACACCCACAGCACACGTTCTAGAAGGCACCAAATTGCACCAATACCAAACAAAACGGCGTAAGAAGGTAATGATTAGTGTGAGAGCTCTAGCAGCGCATCGAAACTGACGTACGCTGAGAATGGTCGTGAATACATAGCAGTCCCGGTCAGCTGGGTGTCGGTTATAGTCCGCTAGGAAGTTCTGGCCGCGCCTTAGGTATAGTTAGGTACAAGAATAATCGAAGCGAAAATCCCTTGCGTATTATCAAGGCAATAGAGAAATTTGCAAGGGTCTTTCGCTCATTTCCGTAAGAAGAAAATTATTAGGCCATGACGCCGACTGTGAGCGCTACCTAAGGCGTTGCCAACAAGCTGAGCGGGACCGCGCGTGTCGTGTAACGTCATACCGGTGTGAATTCGCTTGTGAATGTTGAGCGTCGATTTCTGCGTGAAACGCTTGTAACAGACATCGCACTCGAAAGGCCTCTCGCCAGTATGCGTGCGCATGTGTATCTCCAGGTACGGCTTGCAAGTGAACGCCGCCGGACACTCCATGCACTGATACGGCCGACCTTGCACTGACCACCATCACACAAGTTAGATAGTTCCCCAACATATAAGTAAAGAATCCCGACATGTGGCACCGACAATGATATGCAAACATTCCAAATTTAAGTAAATATTAAATAATGATTTAGTGACTAGATAGGCATAGGTAAATGGTAAACAAATTCAAGTTAGGAAGGAAACTGACCTGTGTGCGTTCGTTTGTGAATGTTGAGTGTGGACTTTTGCGCGAATCTCTTGAGGCAGACGTCGCACTGGTAGGGCCGCTCGCCGGTGTGCGTGCGGTTGTGTATCTCGAGGTACTGCTTGCAGGTGAAGGCCGCGGGGCACTGCAGGCACTGGAAGGGCCGGCCCTGCACTGTGGAGGAAGCCGATGGTTAGTGGCGCGGCTGAGGCCGCCTACCCCTCGCTCGTCTCTAGCTGACGACGTACCTGAGTGCGTCCGCTTGTGGATGTTGAGACTGGATTTCTGCGTGAAGCGCTTCAGACAGATGTCGCACTGATAGGGCCGCTCGCCGGTGTGCGTGCGCGTGTGGATCTCGAGGTACTGCTTGCAGGTGAAGGCGGCGGGACACGACAGGCACTGGAACGGTCTGCCCTGGACTGGCGCCAGACACAGATATTAGAGCAGCGGCCGAGGCAGGGCGCTAGGCGCCCGCGCGCTACGGAGAGGCGGCGCCGGCGCGGACTGACCGCTCCAAATCTTTACACTACGGTTCTCCATCGCGGCAACACATTACACACATCGAGGCGGCTCGATCGGAACGCGAACACACAAGCACGACAAATAAAATAAGAGAGATTTGGAGGAGAGGCAGAGTGCGAGCGGAGAGAGTCGGGCCAGTCCGGCCCGGCCGCCGGCTGTACCAACCTGTGTGCGTCCGCTTATGTATATTGAGGCTGGATTTCTGCGTGAAGCGCTTGAGACAGGCGTCGCACTGATAGGGCCGCTCGCCTGTGTGCGTGCGCATGTGAGTGTCCAGGCAGGCGGCGCGGCCGCCGCCGGGCGCGCCTGCGCTGCCCCGGTGACCACAAAAGCGAGTAACGCACGTCGCCGCGCGCGGCCCGGGCCGCCGACCCCGCCGGATTGCCGGATTGCCGGATTGCCGGATTGCCGGATGGTCGCTACCGGCGACTTCCCCAATTTTGACCCCGATTTGGAATTCGGTACCAGAGATACCGAGGCGCCGATGTTTAAGCGTCTCGCGGCGATTGCATTATCGCTTTTGTGAAAGAATTAATATTCATGAAGAAATGATGGCATACAACAAAATGGTATCGCTAAATCACCGATATGAATGTAAAATGAGAGCGAGTGGCCGGTATATTATAAATATGGTAATCGGGAGGAGGAAAATGAATGGTGAGTGCAGAAGAACGTGAAGCGCGCGACGGGGATGTTAACGATATCGAATGTTAGTCGGAAGCAACGAGATCGAAAGCTGACGAAAGAGGGAACGAAAATCAACGGGTCGGGTAGGCGGGCAACGGAAAATAGAACGAAGCATGATGCTAAATGCGGATACTGAACTGTGATGAGGCTCTCGGGCCGAGCGGCTCTGCGCGGTCTGTGTAGGTATATAATGTATGTGGGCTACTAACCCGTATGTATCTTTTCGTGCAAATTGAGCGCGCACTTCTGCGTGAAGGACTTGAGGCAGACGGTGCACTGGAACGGCCGCTCCCCTGCAGCGCACGGACCGACACGCGCACGCGGACGCGAGGGACAGAGAAACAAAACAAAACCACGATGGACAAATAATCCAGGCGCCAGGCTCTGCGCTACGCTCTGCACTACCATGAGGGAATCATTTAGCTATTTATTTGTCCATCAGACATCTCTCTCTCCTAATTTAAATTAACGAAAATCCATCACAACGTACACATGCTTTAGTTCATACCGTTTGTGAATAGTTTTTGAGCGTGTGCTACCTAATACGAAAACGGTGATTAGTCTTACAAATATAACGACACTTCCGAACGTTCAAACCTGTTCCGATCAAACGAACTCCGTATGTGTACCGGGCAGCCCTTAAAAACTATTCACAAAACGAGGGTGTCGGAGCCACAGCGGCGACGAGTCAGAGCGGGCGCCCGCGACGTCAGCGTTGTGGCTCGGAGCCCGGGCAAATAAAGAGTAATTTCAAGGGACCCACCAGTGTGTATACGCTTGTGGGTGCCCAGGCTGGACTTCTGCGTGAACCGCTTGTCACAGACGTCGCACTGATAGGGGCGCACTTTGTTGATCAGCGATTGGATGTGCTCCTCTAGAAATACCAACAAACTTCAGCTACAACAACGCTCCGCAGACCACCGCAGCTCGGCGCTGCTTTATAACGTGAGCTCTAAAATAAATGCATTGTCTACTTAAGGATTTTAGGGCAAAATGCCTACCAGTATGTATTTTCCCATGTCGGCCCAGGCTGGACTTCTGAGTGAAGCGCATAAAACAGATGTGGCACTGGTACGGCCGCACTTTCTCTAACAGGGCTCGTCTGTGCTCCTCTATAAGGTATACGATTTTCGATATAGATCTCAGTTCCCTCTCAAACAAGATACATAATAACACCTAACTCGTTAAGCGGACAAGGTCTCACACACATTCAGGGGGAGGCAGGCTACCGGCGTCGGGACGGCGCGGGCCGCCGGGAGGTATAGGTAAGGACCCACCGGTATGTATTTTCCCGTGCCGGCCCAAACTCGATTTCTGCGTGAATCTCAGATAGCAGACGCCGCACTGGTAGGGGCGGTCCTTAGCCAGCAGCGCGCGACTGTGCTCCTCTGCGCGAGACATCGAACAAGTGAGAACAGGTGGAGCGGGAGCGGAAGGCCCGAGCGCGGGACAGGAGAGTGACCCACCCGTGTGTATTTTCCGGTGGCGGTTGAGGCTGGAGCTCTGCGTGAAGCGCACGCCGCACAGCTCGCAGCGGTAGGGGCGCTCCTTGGCCAGCAGGGCGCGCATGTGCTCATCTAGAACGCGCACAACTTGCAAGCGGCCGCGCGGCGCAGCCTGAAGGGCCGCCAACCGGCCGTTGGCGGCTCTTCACCTCCCCCTGTTTGCCTCGCAATAAGCCTTCCTCACGCCCTGATTTATTTGTGTCTGTATCTACGAGACGCGACTCAAAAACTATTCACAGCGTATGTTAAGCATATGTATTGTCGACTGTTCCATGACGGAACTGCGTCGCCCCAGTGTCGTATTGAGTTAGATCTATATAATCAGATAATTATAAATAATCAGTTATGTAATTATATAGTTGTAAAAGCTCCGTCCAGAGGCCGCGGTGATTTTGCAAAAACATTTTAATATAAATAAAAAGATTTAAAACAACGGAATAAATACAGTTTTCATGTACACCAGATATATTTACTATGGTATACCATGACAACAGACTAATGAAGTTTGTTCACCTTTAATATTATCTTTAAATAAAAAAGTGTAACGCGGGTCAAGCTCGTTCAAAATGACAGAGTAAAAGCTTCACACAGGCAAGTCCGGCCATTTTAAAATAGCCACCACACACGATATTCTTTTCTATCAACAAGGTTTACAGCAATTAAATCGCGTACAAAATACCCGACAGAAGCAATACAAAACAAAGAAGTCCGAAGAAACAAACGTAAATAAAATAATGTCAGTAAGAACATTACTATTGCATACTTTGGATTAATCGTAGCCAATATTGTGAAATAAAAAAATAACGAAACGACAATACATATAAATATACTCAATACATCAGGGCGTCAAAATAGGACATAAGCAATACGGAACTATAGGTTGTTGCCAATACGAACAAAGTGAGAAAGGAAAATATGAAACAAAATCTTTTTTTTTTGGTTTCGCGGAAACAGGAGGAGGTTGACTTGAGTGAAAATATAAAAGTACAAATATGTAACTCGGTACACGTGACAATCCCCTCATGGTACAATCAACAGGGGACCTGGGTTTGTATCACTACTTGTGGCTCTACGATAATGTAACTTCCATATAATGAAACTACTCCCTAAAACCTCCATCCCGAAGTAAATTTGCAGATGTCACTGCTTTAGTATAATACTCGAGTATAAAAATTGGCCGTGAGTATATAAATGTTTTCACACGTTAAAAAAATAATTTTGACCGTATATATTTGTTTAATTCGATAGTTCTAAAGCAGCGATACATCTAATAAAACCTACAAATAACTCATGCCTCTCATACCAATTTGTTTCTTACTTTAATTTGGATCAAAAACGCCTTTTATTCATTTTTATAAAATAATAATGAAAAAATATGGAAATTACATTAAAACTGCACAGGTTATTAGAATGCTCCGTGAACAAAATACGAATAAAAATAAACCTTCGAATTATAACCCTTCATTCACGGAACATCATCAATAAATAATTAAATCCACAAAGGACAGAAATATATCAAAATATTTACTTAAAAAAAGCTATGTTTAAATACTTCAAATTCTGTTCTTTGTGCTTGAAAAAACAAAGGCATGCCTTAATAATATTCCTTTTGTTAGGTCTCCTACAGACGAGCGTCAAAGTGACGTCGCCAGTCGTCATCGGGCTCTTTCAAGTGTGACGGACGATGTATCTTCTCAACGTAGGTACATCAGTTAAAATGTTTTATTTTTCGTATATCAATCGCATATTACAAAAAGATAATGTTAACTACTGTGGCGGGAATATCTTATCAAAATAAAAGTCCGTCTAATGCCCAGTGTTGCACTAAGTTCATATAATTTGAAGTCGCTTCAGTCCCGTGCTAATAATAATAATTAAAATATTAATTGGTGCAACTAAGTGTTAGTGAGACCCTCCAAAATGATACAAGACGCATTTCACAATAATTATGTCTATGTCTACGATCGAAATTTATGGCAAGTTTTGCTTGCGACTACCTTTAAGAGTAGTTGAGTCGATAAATATCAAACTCCAATATGTCCTTGAAATTTGTTATTCGAATTTAAAATTTAATTCGAACAAATTAAGTTTTAAATTCGTATACCAAATTTCAAGGACATATTGGAGTTTGATATTTATCAACTCAGTTGTACTATCGCGATCGTTAATTTGTGACCCATTTCAAGAAAAATAGGCTTGAAGTCGTCAATGTCATTAGAGATCAAATCATTTGTAAGTTAGAGAAGACTCAACCTTATTGTTGTAGAATGTCAGAATGACTTTGGACCTAAGGTGGGTCCCAAATTTAAGTTCGTGACTGTAGAGCAGACGCATCGGCTACTCCAGAGTACACTGGCGCTCGTCTGTAAGGGCCCTTACCATATTTTTTTCCCATACTTAAGATCAGGGGCCCTAATATGGCTGCGTTTATCGCGTGACAAAGTTTGGATAAGGCATCCGTCACCTTCTGACACGTAGATAAGTACGAGAGTGACGGATGCTTTATCCACATTTGACACGCGATATAGGCGCGCCATACCAGGGCCGCAGGGCATTTATATAAAAAGATATACCGTCACGTTTCACCTTTGATTTTATAAAAAAACTGGCCAAAACTTTGTATGGAAAATATTTAGTTTGTTTGTTACCAAAATTGTTTGACTACCTTCGCAACCGCGAACCTGACCTGCCTTCCTACAGTTTTTTCTAAAATCTTAAATGAAAAGTAAAGGTGCAACTTTTTACGAAACTACCCATAAAAATCACACGAATTTCAAACGGTCACCAACACGCTCAAGTAGACGTTATTTTCACTCAGAAGCGGTACTACGTGAATTCGAGTGGATTAGCGAAATTACCATCTACCCAAACGTCAAATACGAGACTTACCGGTGTGGACGCGTTTGTGCGTGTTGAGGCTTGATTTCTGAGTGAATCGTTTGAGGCACAGGTCGCATTGGAAGGGTCTTTCACCCGTGTGGGTTCGCATGTGTACCTCTAAGTACGGCTTGCGGCAAAAAGCTGCGTCGCAAACCTTATGTGATGAGAAATTAAACGTTAGTAACGCAATGGGATACAGTTTTGGTACCATCACGATCACGAAAGCGGGTGGGCCATACTTGTAGTTTTAACGCGTATAGACGCACACTAAAGGGCGCTGTATACGTAACGTGATCAGGACGTGGACGGGACGGGGACATGTCGTGGACGGGACGGGTACGGGATGTGGTTGCATACATTTTTGGTTTTCCCGTCCCGTACGTGCAATCGTTACGTATGCACATTCTGATACGATTCTATGAAACGATATTGTCGTCCCATCCCGTCCCCGTCTCGTCCGTGTAAAATCACGTTACGTATGCAGCGCTCTTAAGGCGACACTTAGCGACGACAGTTACGCACTCTGAGACAACGTGAACGTGCATCTATAGTCTATACACACAAGTATAGCGCACCCGCTTTCATGAAATAAAACAACTGTATTTGGAATCACAACTTGTCTCAACCAAAATCCTTAAGCAGTGAACCTCCAAAATGGTAAAACATGAATAAAACTCACCGTGCACTGAAATGGTTTGTTTCCTGAGTGAAGCTTCATATGGACATAGTATGACGATGCGGACGAGAGTACTTTACCGCAAACCTGCAATCGGAGTTATTTAGAACAGTATTTTTTAATACCTAAAGTTAAAGAACTAAGCAAATAGCGCGAAGAAGTGGTCGTTTTTTAATTTACCTTACAGGCCTGTGGCTTAGAACGTGGTGTTGAATGGCCTCCATTAGATACCTCCATTTTTGTTGTTACTGATCCCATGTCGACGCCCATGCCCTGTAAATAAGCCAAAGTTAAATAAAATTACCATCCGTAGGCCCGGATTAACCATGTCGGGGCCCCTAAGCATTGCAATCTCGGGCCCCTTTTCTGCCGTTTGAAGATCATTAGTTATTTTCAAGAAACATTTTCAATTTATTTTGTGCGCGCGCGGGGCCCCTAGCCTACCTTATGATTAATCCGTCCCTCACCATCCGATATACTATGGTCTATTCCAATAGACTTGACTTATTTAATAAACACTTTTATAACCTCAAAGCGCTCCCTTTTCGCCTAAAATATCAATTTTTTCGTAAAAAAAAACTATCCATGATGTAAAACCATGGTGTGCAAAATGTGGTCTCTAGTTGCTTTATTCACATGAAAAAGGGCATTTTATCCAAAAATTATGCATTTTGAGGTTATAAAAGTGTTTACTAAGTAAGACAAGTCTATCGGAATGGACCATACATTAAATGTAACAAAAAAACAGATGAAATAGTTCTGCCCTCCCAAGCCAATAAGCAGTATCTCAAATTCAAGAACCAAAGCAGTTTTAATTCTCGTCTGTTAGTAATAAGGTTGATATTGCTACAGGAGTTTTAGCTGAGATACTGCCTATTGGGTTAGGAGGGCAGAGTTCGTCAGCCAACAGAAGCAGAACACTGATACAAGCTTGCGAAAACTGTTTTGATTGGCTTGTTTATCAGAGCTAAATTGGTTTGTTTACATTTAGTTATTTGCCTAAACAAACGAAGTATAGTAACATAACATGGCAGTGGTTAACTTTTGCTATTTACTTTGACAAGGGTATAATTATTAGCTGACAATTCAAAAAAAAAAAAAAAAAATCAAAATTCAAGAACTTTGAACTTTGAACTTTGATTGATAAGTCATATTTGTAGGCAATTGTATGGGAAAAACGCAAGCGTCTCTTATTATGCCACCACCACTGTAGATAACAATTTGGCGTCACATATTTTTTTCTCAGACTATACACTATTCAATAATCTATTTGTAATTAAATAATTATAGACCGACAAGTTTGCGCGCGACCCTCTCGCGGGGGACAGACGCATGTATAACAACATACAATGGATATGCCTATCAAGCACTCCTATTTTAATGCCGTAATTCTTATTTTACAATATATATAATTTAAAAATAATTCTCACGAAAGTATTTTGTATTTTAGCAGGTAGAAAGTAGTTCCCATCCCTAGCTGTGGGAAGGGAAGAGAAGCGCTTGCAACTGCGCGCCACGTACTAGCAGTCACCTCGTCCCCCCCAACCAGTACCCCGCGGGAAGGTCGCGCACGAACTTGTCGGACAATAACGATGAGTTTACCTGAGAACATTGGCGGCCGTCCATATCCATATCGACGCCTTCATCATCCATCCCCTTAAAGCTTAACTGCAAATAAAATAACAATAGACAGTCAACTTATTATAATACCCTATTTAAATTCATAAACTTGCTAATGGGCAAATCATAATAGCCCTTCTACACGATGGTCCAACATGGGCCATCGTAAGGGACACATTTACACCTTAGAGCGAGCAACATATTCTTGCATCTCACTCTTACGCATCACTCCGTCCCTACGCTGGCATGAAAACAAAAAATGTATAATCGGTATAAGTTTTTGTCAAAAAATCATTTTTGTAATAAGCGTTTGTTGCCGACTGTACTTTTTTTGCGTAGTCATCATTTGCTTGTCATGACAAAACTAACGAGTCCCAACACGGTGGGTCTATGTTAAGTGTAGCGGAGGTCCTGTCGCCATCTTCTGACTCCATCATCAGATCAGATCTTAAATAATTGTATAATTGTCAAACAAAATGTCACTGCGGCAGTTCTGTGGACGGTCTGCGTGCGATTGACTGTGATGTATGGAACTGCACCCACTATCTGATCTTAATCGTCCTGCTGAAGGTCCTGCTGGTGGTCCATCAGGTCCTGATGCAGCATTCTTCTTTGAGTCCTCTGGGTGGTTCTGGTTCATGTTAACGGGGGCGGACTCTTGCTTGGCTGAGATTTATAAAACTAAACCCACGAATGACAGTTACCTAATCGTCCTGCCGGCTGAAGAACCTACTGGTGCTTCATCAGGTCCTGGTGCTGCATTCTTCTTTGAGTCCTCTGGGTGGTTCTGGTTCATGTTAACGGCGGCGGACTCTTGACTGAGTTATATAAAACTAAACCCACAAATGATAGTTACCTAATCGTCAAGCCGGCTGAAGAACCCACTGGTACTTCTTTAGGTCCTGGTGCTACATTCTTCTTTGAGTCCTCTGGGTGGTTCTGGTTCATGTTAACGGCGGCGCACTCTTGAGTGAGTTGTATAAAAGTAAACCCACACTCTTGACTTTGATATATGGAGCCAAACCCACAGATGGCAGTTACCTTATCGTCCGACTGAAGATCCTGCTGGTGCTTCATCAGGTTTTGGAGCTGCATCATGCACGGAGTCCTCTGGGTGGTTTTAGTGCATGTTGATGGCGGCGAACTCTTGCCTAAGATATATGGAGCTGAACCCACAAATGGCAGTTACCTCATCGTCCTGCTGAAGGTCCTGCTGGTGGTCCATCAAGTCCTGGTGCTGCACCTGCTGTTGCACGATAAGGCTGTCTTTGGAGTCCTCGGGGTGGTGCTGGTTCATGTTGATTATGGAGTGCTCCCGTACCAGCGTCGGCGGGCCCGGGTGCACGTGGGCGTGGGATGTGTAGAAGCTGTTGGAATATACTGTACAAGCCCATGTAGAGGAAATGGAGGACTAATATCCAGGAAGAAAGTTTGGACGTCATGTGTTCGGTCGCAGGTCGGACGTGGTAGGGACGGACAGCCACTACAAGCTGACGATTGGTAAGAGGCAGCACAAGACTGAAGTCTTAAAAGATTGCTAAATGACGGTTTTAGTGTACCACAACAAGGAACTAGGTATTCCTCAACTTAAGTGTGGGTTAGATGGTGTATCAGATTCAGTATGTGTATTAGATTATAAAACATCTAGGTCCGAGTTCAAGGTCATTCAACAAATAACACCATAAATTTATCACTCATCAACAAAACTGCTTTCTCTTGAGCAAAATCCTTTATTCGTACCTAGCAAATGCTAGTCCAAAATCAGAAGTTCCAAGTTACATTACGTGTCTACTGTCAATAGACACGTATCCAGACGCATTATTTTGAGGGCAATTTTCTAAGTTTTGGTTATGGAGTGGGGGATTGGTATCAGTCCGATTTTAAGAAAAACACTCGAATAAGTTACGATTCGTTAATATAGCTCCTCCACTGCTGACGATAGAACTTCAGAAGTTCCTTATTGTTTCGGTATACCCTGAAGTCCCCTCTTTACCCATGGTCTACCTCATCAGTTCACCTAGTAGTGAGGAGTGTCAGGACTTACCTCATGGGTTCAGCCTTGATCTGCTGCTCGAACATGGATATAGTGGCGAGCAGGTCGCCGGGGGGCGGCACGGGGACGCCCACGCCCCGTGCCACGCCCCCGACGCCCACGCCCCAGTGCGCCGGAAAACTAATGGCGGTGTCTTTGCGGCCTCATTCTCAACTCCTGCGACCTAGGGGAAAATAGTAGATTGTGTCATAAGGGAGCAAAATTACAATACATATTTACGGCGAGGGCGTACTTGAATTTGTTGAAATTGAATCCTGAACGAAGCGAAGGATTCTATAATTGAAATATAGATAGAAAAATATAATCCTGAGCAATAATTTTCCTACCGTGTGACACATCACCTATGAGGAAAATAAAAGATCTTAGTGATGAAACAAAATTAATTATTTACTCTCTAACAGTGCTGAAATTATCAAATTTAACAACAGGAAATTATCAAACTTAACAACATTTATTAAATTTAACAACATTTATCAAATTTGGCAACAAAATGTCCTTGAACAGAAAAGTGCCACTTTGATCTCTCCTAGCAGGGAAGTAAAGTCCCCTTTCCGAATAGCCGAGTATTTAGCCACTAGTAACTCTGGCCATTGAGAATTCTGCCCAAAAGCAATTTTAAAGGAGATTCACCATATTTGTATGGGAGTTGGACCAAATGCTGCCCAGAATGAACACATAGTGCATTATGATGCTTACGCTAACGCGAGACGGTACACTAAATCGCTTCAAGGTCTACCCCAGGAGTCACGAAAAAAAAAGACTTTTTGTTGAGAAGTAAATCATCAATCATCTATATACATTACTTACTAATATGGTCGTCATCTTCGTTGATAATAATTCTATCGAAGAGTGGAGCAGGGCGTCTAACAATGAGTTGGTGCCTAGCCCATCCTAAAAAACAAACTAGGCACATAATATGCACTCATCAGCCAGTTGTTCCTAGCATGAAGATTGCTTTATGTTGATGACTGCATCAACGACAACTTCTATAGTCGTCAACAAAACGAAAACGGCAATACAAAACCTTTTTTTTTTCTCTCGAACCATTTTTGAAAATTCGTCTTGTTTATAATAGATAGTAACGTAAGAAACTCGTTAGAGGTATTTTCACGTCTGGGCAGCGTTTGGTCCAAACCTTGTCAATCTCCTTTTTAAACGAAAATAATGGAATATGCCAGCAAAGCCCATTCTTTATCAGCTAGCTGAGCTAGCATTCGAAATTCTTAGTGTTATTAAGTTTTGATAGAAGGGGTTTAGGGGTTGGTGGATAATTAAGTTATGAACTTCAATGATGCCCATCGTGCCCTAGGACGTTCATCAAAATGAGGGTGACCAGAGCTAGTACGAATATTATATTAGAAACATTTTGCTATACACTACCTCCTGTGGGCCTAGTATGGTTGCGTTTATCGCGTGACAAAATGTGGATAAAGCATCCGTCACTCTAGTACTTATGTATACATGCCAAAAGTGACTGACATTTTATCCACATTTTGTCACGCGAAAAACGCAGCCATATTAGGCCCCCTGGGGTTATGTCATACAAGTGCACGGTCCGCCTTATAAACAGCTGCACACTTTAGTTAGTACTTTGTCACTTTAACTTCATGTTTGAAATACTACACTAAGTCAAAGGCGTTAGCGTTAATGTGCGGCATACCATACTGGCTACCGTATTTTCGCCCAAGACTAATCTAGTAAGTCGTCAACAAGTCTAAACAGCAACCTTTAAAAAAAACGGTCTAGTGCGAGTCTGACACGCGCACCGCGGGTTCCGTATTTAAGATAATATGGTTGGAAAACGCAAAAGAAAATACGCATTTTGATATCAACTTAATTTTCTATGCAATAAGGTCCATTTTGACAATCCTAAATTTTAATACACATTTTCAAAGTTTTTTTGATAATTCCCCAAAGCTGTAAAAATTTACATAGAATTTTTCAGATTTTTTGGTCCTTAAACTTTGAAGACATGGGGGAATGGTCATTTTTAGTAAATTTTTGGCTATAAATCAAAAAGCACGTCGCGGAAAATTATAAAAAAGTATTTTTGATTGCCCTTTCATATGACACCCCGTTTGCTATAATCAAATCACTTTCATTTCTTAACTTCCCTTTTCAAATATTTAGAAAAATTATTTCATATTGTTTCACTATGCCAAGTTTCAAGTTGATAGCTTCTATAATTTCAGAAAAAAAACTGCTGTGACAGACAGACAGACAACAAAGTCTCACCATAAAGGTTCCTTTTTTCCATTTTGGTACAGAATCCTAACAACTAACCGCTGTTTGAATAATGTCGTCAATCGTCGTTAGTTATCATGAACTTCATATATTTTTTATTTCGTCAATTTCAGATTTAATAACAATATGGTTGCTCACCAACTTTAAATCGTTTTAAATCCTAAATGACCACTCAAAATGAAAAATGATGAATGAAACATATATGTAGATGATTTTTAAATACCTATTCAATGTTACCCCGCTAGTCATAGTTCGTCGACTTTTTCTTATTCTTGGCATATTGAATTTTGAATAATGTCATATCTTTAGTAGTCTTACTCAGAAGATTAAGACAAATAGATTGACACAAGAATCATCAAAATCAGAACACGCGTTTAGTTTCTACAGCGTTACAAAAGAACAAACATACATACATACATAATATATAGACTGATAAAAACACTTTACCCTCCTCCTTCAGTAGACAGGTAAAAATAAAATGAAATGTATACCAATAGATACAGTTAATCAAGCTTGGTAAAATACCATAAGCCATTATACCACAAACACTTTTTAAACTTCACAAGTGCAATGAGACGTTTAGTACCTAGGCATGATTTTACGATATAGCAAAGGTTGTACAGTAAGACGAAAACAATTGGTCAACGTCAGTCTGAATGAACCAGGTCCATTTATAGTAGGTAATTTGGACTGACCATGAATGAGCTTAAGGTTCAAAAATATGTTTGTACACAATGAGATCCATGTGAACATATTTTAAAAGTTTGAATGCTACCACGTTTTTGCAGATGCCCAAAAAATTAAGGCTCACAGGCACTGAGACATTGATCTGAATTAAGAAGTTTTGTTTGTATTGTTGCCTACTATTAGAATAAATTAAGAACATTTATAATTTGTACAGCGAAACATAGCAACAGGTTTTTAAAAATCCTTATAATATATAAGTTTCGGAGCCGATAAGTACTATAATACAAACTATAAATTGTTCTTAAACAACCAAAAAACTACTTTGAAACCTAACCTTTAAATTAAAGGCAGGCTGAATAAATCTCTCAAATCTTATACACTAATCTGACATAGGAATCCAGGGGCCCGTTTCTCAAAAAGTATTAGTCTAATAATATTAGTGTTTTGTCTCATTTTTTAGTTTTATTTACGAGACAAAACACTAATATTATTAGACTAATACGCTTTGAGAAATGGGCCGCAGGGGGCAAAATTTTATGGCAGGTAGGGAGTTCCTATATCGATAAACTCAATTATCGAAGCTTTTTCCATATACTAGTGATCACCCCCAGCGTTGTATGTATTTTTTGTAAGTATTGTTCTGAGTAAGTATGAAGTTCACACAGCATATTCAAAAAAAATGTTCTGCCCCTATTACCTCCACAGAAATTGAAAAGTCATTTAGCCTCCTGAAATAGATTTATCACTTTTATGAGCCAAGACAGAGAGGTTTAATGCCCGAAACTTTGGAACAAATTCTGACCGTTTATTTTAACAACAGTAGATGGGACAATTATGAAGAAAAAAATAATGATGAGTAACGTTTCAAAAGTATTTTTGAAAAATGAAGAAGAGAAATACGTTGTTATTTAATTTAATATTTAAACTTTTAACAAAAAAATGTTTTTATAAGCAAAACTTGGAGTGATCACTAATATATAAAACAAGCATCAATAATTGAGTTTATCGATATAGGAACTCCCTACCTGTCATAAAATTTGGCCCCCTGGATTCCTGTCTGACAATAATAATTCTTAATTTGTCCTGTATGTTTGACAATATATATATATATATATGTCCTGTATATCAGTGCACATTATATTTAGTCAACTATACCAGCAAGTTTAAAGTAAAGTGCAATGGGTCTCTTAAAGTCTTTTGGGTTCCGTTGAAATTAGTTAAGGCTAACAAAACAGCATATGAGAGTGAGAGAGATAGAAGTAAAAATCCAAGGTTTTATATGTTATTGCACTGTACTCTCATGCCTACATTTAACTAACAATTAAATTGACAATAACACTTCCAGGAGCAACAGGACTGTCATTATATCAGCTATAATTCATAATGACAACTGTTATACCTACAGTTGTTTGCCATGCAAAGGGTTAAATGCACTGGTAAATACATTCACACAGTGTAAGAACCCATATAGTCAACAATTTGACAAAGTTAGCTATTTAAAATAACAAATCAGAGATTTAAGAATTTGCTTGAATTAAAAAGACTTCCTCAATAGGTTCTTAAAACAATAAAACAAAAACTGAAAATATCAAAGGCAGTGTATTGTTATTTATTATTATTAATCACAGAATCAAAGAGTTAGGTACAATTAAATTATCTTATAAGATCCTATTTACTTAATAGTTATTATTGTCTAATTAGAACCAAACAAATGTATTTAACAATTCCTTCATATCAAACAAGAATAACATAACCAAAGGTATAAATAACTATATAATAGAAACAAACTGATTCTAATTGAATAAGGAGCCCCATGCAATTGTGAAGGGCCAATGACCAGGGAAGTTTAAAGCTCTAAATACCTACAGTAGTCTAGACCAAGCTACGAATATACATATATTCACAAATAGCTACAATAGAAACGTATATACCTACACAAATATATTTATAGCACACAACGCGCGCTTATCTACTTCATCATATACATACATTAGTTAACAACTTAGAAATGTGTTTAAGAGACAGTAAACAAAAACATATGCTATTAAAAGAGAGTTTAAATTGTTTTTAGGCAAAATTAAATGGCGGAAGCTCACCCGACCGCCAGTCTCCACCCAGCCTCCCCCCCGGCCATCAATAAAATGGCCAATTCGTTATTGAATTTTGTCCCTAACTTTAGAGCCGAGGCTGCGCGACGCCGCCGGTTGTTATGCGACTAGTTAATTTCATACCGCTACTAGTCAATGTAAACAATACAAGTTTATAACGCAATAATCCGCGCTATTTTATAGAAAGTTATGTCACATCGTAATTCTAATAAGTACACAAGATTATTTCAACGGACCGCTTATAATCAGTAAACATAAACACAGCACACGAATATAAGGCACTTATTGGAAATACATCGACATTTCTTACAGAGAAGGGACAGAGACATAAATTTATTATTATTCCTTTTTTATGCAAAATGCCCAAGTCTCATTTATGTCTATGTATAAGTTTATTCTCATTATATATACGGCAAAAGTAAGATTCTACTTACATAAGTATAGAAACACCTATTTTTAGCAGCGTGTATAGAAACACATAAATTACAGCACTAATTACACAATTTCGTTAAGATTGGCCATTCGAATTATGTTTTTCTTTAGACACCGATATAAAATGGCTGCTACCTCATTGTTCTGCGCGTTCGTTCGTGCGCATAGAAGCCGTGAACGCTTGGGGACGACTTCTCCGCCAATTAAAATTATGGCGCGAAATTTAAGGCGCCATTAAATTGATTTTAATGCCTATGCTATTCAGACAATTTATTTGCTACATACCGGTTACTCAATGTCGTAATTATGTAACAAAATAAGTAAACCGTCATGATAACGATCAGAAACATCGGGAAATAAATATTTGTGTTATATTCGTCACTCTCGGTAATACACATTTGGCGTGCATCGAAAGTTAACTTTTTCTGTCGATATCGGTGCCGCTCGCCATTTATATGTTGTTCGAGTTGGCGTCTGGAGTTTGTGCTGATGCTGCATGTTGCACAATGGAATCTTCTTGGGTTATTTACAATTACCTGCCGCATTTTTTCAGTGTTTTGTTTGTTGGGCTTCTTCCTATTGGGCATCCACTGCTAACTAATATAATTACTATTAATATACCTATTCTTTGTTACCTAAGACTGAGCCCGAGATGCTTTACTGCAGTCTTCAGTAGTGATTATTTATTGGATTCTACATATAGATACCTACAATTATAATCAAAGTAGTTAAATCAAAAGTAAATATAGGTATATGTATAACAATAATTCCTATAAGAATTCTAGGTTCTGACAAAATACGGATAAATTCTTAAACTTACAGTTAATTGAATTGGGATTTATTTAAACCTAGTATAAATCTACCAATAAGAAATACATTTTGTTACAATTATCTTTGTTTTTTTTTATGAATTCTTATTCGAATTTGTAAAATAAAGTAAGTAACTTTAATGAATAGGTACAAACCAGTCAAAATTTATAAATTGTCTGTCAGTTAAACTTTCAAAGGACCAAGATGCAGAGTGACGTCATCCGTCACATTAAGCAGTCGTAAAATTAAAACAAGCAAAAATATGCAAGTATTTTTATAAAATACGAACTAAATACTGCTATAGCATAGATACTGCTATAACTAGCAAAAACTTACTGCCGCACTCAACGACGTCAATTAAATTTAATGCTTGTTTAGTGACGTGTTGTCTTATTCTATTGCTGTAGCAAAGAAAGTGACAGCAGCAACTTTAATCAAGCATCAAATTTATTTGACGTCTCTGAGTGCGGCAGGTGTTACATTTATTAAACCGTTATTTTTTTAAGTAACAGGCATGTTAAAATTTTACTGAAAGTACTTAGCCGTATCCGCGGGTTGAATAATGTATACAGTGTGTGACATCCATAACAATTAATTTTAAGTAACATAGCTTTAAGTGTTGTGAACCGTTTAAAGAAGGAATTAAGTTAATAGCTCCAATAAATTTCGAGTAATTCATTTTTAAAGGGTCCATCGAGCAGCAATGCATAACATTAAGTCTAGAACCTCTTTTTCACCTAAGGTGAGTCCTGCGACAGTTCATACATATAAACACGTATTACACTTGTTGCCTTTAACTTTACATAAATACTACATTGGTAAACACCTAGCGAAGCGGTTCAGGAACTTAAATAATTAATCGCCTATTTTTAAGTACCTCGCATGTGAGCATAGTAAATGATTGAAATTACGAAATACGGCTGTCACAGGACAGGACTCATCTTAGATGAAAAAGAGTGTAAGTTAACTGCAAGTTAATTGAGGGATAATTGAGCTATTTTTGATACATTGCGTGGCGAATTAGTTACTATGAAGAAAAAGTACAAAACTTATGTTAATAATACACAGTCATGTTTTTACGTTAATTAGGATGCATATTAACTATTGTCAAAATATATGTTCGTATGGATGTCACACTGTGTATAAACATTCGCGAGCTAAATGCGTAATGGATCGGTAAAAATGTTTAAAGATTGAGAAACCTTAGCACAATTAAAAAACCCTTATTTATTTTTAATTAATTCATAAAAAAATAAAATGGCGTCTAAAAGGGGTGATAGACGGGCGAGTAAGTACGCCGTACTTGGGCATTTTCACGAAAAAGTGTACCCAATTAAGGAACTTTAACTTTGTCAGTTTTGTGACGAAAACTAGCTATACATTGACGGCCGCCAAAACTGACTAAAGTTAAAGTTCCTCAATTTCAGTCCACTTTTTCGTGTAAATTCCCAAGTATGGCGTACTTACTCGCCCGTCTATAGCCCCTTTTAAGGTGACTGCCATCTTGAATTAAATTTTATTTGTCATGTAAACTCATGTATACACTGTCTATGACACTCAAGTGACACTCCCATTGCTCCCCGATTCTAGGCTGAATAAAAGTCAATTGGTAATATGATCTAATTTTTATACGAAAAAAAAGTTGCTGCCTAATGTGGTGGTTGCCACTTGAGAATATTGTAGTTCTACGGGGCACGTTTTATAAAACAACAAGTTACAATTTTACAGGTTTAAACTAGCAGCACTGCTCAAATGGCTGGGGCCTGTTTTATAAAGCTACAAATTACAATTTACAGGTTACAAGTTTCCAATTGACACAACGTCGACCAATGACGACCAGCCATTTGAGCAGTGTTGGCAGTTTAGACCTTAGACCTTTAAAATTGTGACTTGTAGGTTTATAAAACGTGCCCCTGGTTGTCATTGGTCCAGGTTGTGTCAAATGGAAACTTGTAACCTGTAAATTGTAATTTGTAGCTTTATAAAACAGGCTCCTGGGGCACGTTTTTTAAAGCTACAAGTAACAATTTTACAGGTCTAAACTGGCAGCACTGATCAAATGGCTGGCCGTAATTTTTTGAGGTTGTGTCAAATGGAAACTTGTAACCTGTAAATTGTAATATGTAAGGCCCCAGGGGCCTGTTTTATAAAACTACATATTACAATTTACAGATGCCCCTGTCACTATATAAAACCAATATTATTATTTTTATCTTTAATGTGTGGGCTCGCATGGATCTTATATTTATTTTGTGTAAATGGTCTTTGGAGCTATGTTAGGTACCATTAATATAACTATTTTATTGAAGACATACATTATACATAATAACGCGCCTTTGTTATGCCTGTGGCCGTGTACTCACTGCCTTTTGTTTTTTTTTTTTAATATGGTCACCCTGCCTGCTTTGACACTGACATATTAGAATTCTATGTTGTTTATGGCTCCTTGAATTCTTTTTTAGGAAATTGTGATCATGGCGGTACGTGTTTTGCTAATAACCAGTGATTTTATCCATTTGAATCTGTGAGAACTGTTAAAATTAAGAAAGATGCTACTGCAAAAGTGGTTATATATTTGATTGTGCTCCCAAATGACACAGTATTTGTAAAATTAATGTCTGTTGTTGGGCTTAACCTATTTTCCGAGCAGATTAAGGGACAACACCGAAAACAACAAGTTACCGTTGAAAGGAGTGTTAATGTTGAGTTAAACATGTATTTTTCAGCGAGTACCACCGCCCGCGTTGAAGAAAGACAGAAAGGAGAAGAAGGAGAAGAAGGTTCCGAAAGACAAAACTAAAAATGTTATGCGAAACCTTCACATCAGGAAACTGTGCCTGAACATCTGTGTCGGAGAGTCTGGTGACAGACTGACGCGTGCCGCTAAGGTGAGTATTCACTTTAGAAATGCTGTATATTTTTAATAATGAAGAAAATGCCACTTTTTTTGACATATGAATATCGTGTTAGAGGTTAGGTTTTACAGCATGAATTTGTTCAAGTTTCACAACGTTTTGTGTTTCTTTGTAAATTCATGCAAAACTAGTCATTTCTTATTTGCAACTTCTGGGCACTAACACTTTACTGTCCAGAATACTAAAAGAAATAACAAAGATGACCTCTTGTATTTTAGTCTGATAAAAATTAAAGTAAGAATGTATGTTTGGCGACGCGCTGGCCTAGTTGGTAGTGACCCTGCCTATGAAGCTAGCGGTCCCGGGTTCAAATCCCGGTAAGGGCAAATATTTGTGATGAGCGCAAATATTGGTTCCAGCGGCTTGGATGTTTTCTATGTATTTAAGTATGTATGTCTGTATAATATATAAGTAAAATTATCTTTGTCTAGTACCC
Source organism: Acleris literana (assembly GCA_946894065.1). NCBI lineage: Eukaryota > Metazoa > Arthropoda > Insecta > Lepidoptera > Tortricidae > Acleris > Acleris literana. The sequence continues at coordinate 14,324,380 of OX335684.1, read as the reverse complement.
TAGTACAAGCCTAAAGCTTAGTTTGGGACTAGGTCAATTTGTGTGACATTGTCCCCTGATATTTACTATTTACTATATTCTTTGTTCAAACTTTTAAATTTAATTAAAAATCTACAATTTAGTAACATTGAAACATTTTTAGGGAAAGTAATTAATGCGTTTTGTTTTACTTCATTCATTCTTTGTTTAAGTAATAGTTAGTCAAAGAAAAATGAAAAATAAATGAAAATAATGAAGTCTTTTTTTTCTTTGGTACATTTGAAATTGATAAAAATTACAGGTTTATTGTGAGTCTAAAGGGGGCTAGGTTAGTGCTCAAAGAATATCCAGAACATGATGTCCCTTGACCATGATTAAACAGTAGTTACAAGAATCCAAAACCTTTCTTTACAAGTGTGATATATGTTTCAGGTGTTGGAACAACTGACAGGCCAACAGCCTGTGTTCTCCAAGGCTCGCTACACTGTCCGATCCTTCGGTATCAGACGTAATGAAAAGATCGCTGTCCATTGCACTGTCCGTGGTGCCAAGGCTGAGGAAATCCTCGAGAGAGGTCTCAAAGTGAGTAATCCTCATATTTTATATAAGTTAATGTTTGTATGGAAGTTTACCCTTTTAAAACTGATTTTAGCACAAATAGATAGTTTAAATCGTCAACTAACACAAGAACTACATTAACGGCGAGCAAAACAATTGCATCATTTTCACTGGTTTTTCCCATGTTTGTTTACTTTTTTTAATTAATTACCATGTTTGTTTACTTTTTTTAGATTACAAGAAACATTTTATTTAAATATTTCAGAAAGAAAAGCTGGTTTACAAAAATAATAGGTGGTCATGAAAAAATGCAAAGTGATGCAATTGTTTTGCTTGTGGTGTAGTTGTTGCTTAAGTACTTACTTTTATGATTTGGTTTTCAAGGTGTTCTAGTTTAGCAGTGTCATTTATGATTTTGTAGTTGAATTCTTTTCTTAATTCTCTATTGCCTAAGTTTAAAATCGAATCAATACTTGATTCAAACTATCAAAAACTAGATTCTTTTAAAATGAAAAATATTTGATACATGTATTTTACAATAAAAAAACATATTTTTGTGATAAGTTACACCTCAGCTTTACCAACCATATTTGTGTTTATGGTAATGGGCACCATGGACTAACACTCTGCTAGCTGATAATTGGTGTCAATTCATTGTATTAAAACAGAGACATATCATATAATACTCTTTCAAATAGAAAGCTGCATCCCTCTTGGTTTGTCAAACCAACTGTTAGTCTATATTTTTAATTGACAGGAGGTTCTCAATTTGGCTGCATTTTTTTTCTTATGTTTGCTCTGCAATTACTCAAAGACCACTGGAACGATTTAAAAAAACATTTTTTTCTAATGGGCCATTGTCAACACGTCAGGATCTGATGACGGGATTTTGGAGAATTAAAGGGAACTCAAATATTATAGGCACATGTTGATTTAGGTATTTTTCATTGCAACTCGTGCTTTTGCTCTTGGAAAGCACTATATTGATGTAGTGGAACTGATGATGAAGATCACAGATGGCCCCCGGAACTCCTAAATGATACCTTAGGGTGCCAAAGGTACCAAGGGTGGCAATAAGATATCTCGATAAAGATAGTTGAGAGACGACGAAGCACATTTAGGTTCAAATATATGATGATGATTTTCCCTAGTTTCTTATTAATTGAGATGTGTGACTACTAACACCATAATTATAATCACTTAAAACTAGAAAATAAAATAAAGTTTTAAAAAAACCAAAACCTGCCATCAAAAACTCAAAAAAAAAACTGCTTGTAAAATGGTAGGTTAGTCCCATTGAAGTCGGTGTCCCACAATATTTTTAACCAAAAGCAGACTTCAGTTGTACTGACCTACCATTTCAAAAGAAGTTATTTTTTGCGTTTTTCAAGTCTGGTTTATGTTTTCTTAAACATTAATTTTATTTTATTTTGATGTTAGTCAATCTTAGTACTAATTGTGACCACAACTATTAGCATGAATTGTTCAAGTCTCACAAACAATATCTGTGTTTCTTTGTAAATTCATGCAACAGTATTATTTCTAATTTGCAACTTCTGAGCACTTAACTCTTACTGCTTGGAATACTAAGGGAAATAACATTTTTACTGTAAGTAAAAATTCCTAAGTGAAAGCTACGCATAACCGCATTATGTAAATACTGTGATATGTATTGATTGTGTATTCTAGTGTATTGACGGATTTCTATATTTACCTACACATATATACATACCTTCACGCGTTCATTCCCAGAGCAGACAGAGCGAGTGCGGGGTAGGCAGAGCCACTGAATTACCAACACTATATTTATCACGATGAATAAAGCATCCATCACAGAAACACAGACCTAAAAAAATACACAACGCACCGAGCCACAGCACGAGCGACAGTTTACGTGTGTGCCATGCTTAACTCATGATTAGACGAGGTTACATTACGTCCGTATTTTTTTTAGGTCCGTGGACAAAAGTAAAAGCTGCTTAAGGCTAGGTTCACATGAACGCGCGTCAACGCTCGGTTGGCTCGCCGCGTGGTGTGACATTATAACAAATCAATTTGTCGTTTACATGAACGCGCGGCGCGGCTCACGCGCGCTGTCGCGCGGTCATGTAAACGACAGCATTGGCGTTCATGTGACCCTAGCCTTATCCTTTCTATTCATTCATATTGATCTAGACCACATGATAATGTGTCTGGACAAGTTCATAAACAATACACTACCATATTATTATAAATATTGAATGAAATACGTATGAAGCTGTTTTTTTTTTCAAGGGTTATTTAAAATTATTATTGAATATCCTTCCTTTTTGTGTTTCAGGTTAGGGAATACGAGTTGAGGCGTGACAACTTCTCTGCCACTGGCAACTTCGGTTTCGGTATCCAGGAACACATTGATCTTGGTATCAAGTATGATCCCTCAATCGGTATCTACGGTCTTGACTTCTACGTTGTCCTAGGACGACCTGGTATGTCAATTTTATTTATTAGTTCTATTCCTTAGGGCCAGCGCAAACCGGCGAACAGCAGGGGAGATTTTCCTATACATTTCCTCGCCGCAATCTGCTGTGATGCTCCATCTCAAAGCATTGAAATTTATACCTTATTTCAATTGAAATAGCATTAAATATACATTGATAAATTTAATTTCCTCTGCCGTCCCGTCCGCCGGTATGCGCTACCGAAAGCTGGTAGTGTATATTTACAATAGAACATTATTATCATCGGCATCATCATCATATACTATACCCACATGACATACGAATGGTCGGAACAGTTTTTAGTGCCCCCCTAGCATACCTAGTAAACATTTGTTATGGTATAAAAATAAGTTCATTCACTCAAATGTGAAAGTGAAGGTGTTTGGATGCTTATCCTTCAATTTCGCATAAATATTTTAACATATTTAGATAAAATTTTATGTTCTGAATTAAGTATGAATGAACAGTAAGTGTTGTCCCCAAACACTTTGCTTTGAGGGAATAAAACGATGATAAATGAGTTTTACGTGGAGGAAGTCGCGAGCGTAGTCTAGTATGTAGTAACATCAAATTCTTAGTTTGTGCCAGTATCTTTCTTTTACATGATCAGAATCAGATCTGACACTAGCTTAAATTTTAATCTGGGGTGGGGTCTGTACCACCAAAAGTTAGTTGATATCAAAAAGGTCTTGCACATTTGTTCAAAAGTGGAGAATAATTTCAAGCTCCACTTTGTAAAGTATGTGCTAAATTAATCTTTATTTCTAGAGGTTTATGATTTTTATGAGTAAATCTCTTTGAGCTAAGGCACATATTCCTATAATTAATTTATTGAATGCTTTGGTTGATTACTTCAATTTAATGTGCCCCAAATCTTAATAGTCAATTGAAGTAAAAAAATTATAACATTTAAGATTTTCGGATCGGGCGCGGCTCGGGGCGTCTTTTTTGATGGATCCCGATTCGCGCACGCCTTCTGTGTGATGTCGTTTATATAGAGGTGGGAGTAAAAACGTGCCATACTCCCGACCCGCGTCCGCGTTCCGTGCGTTTCGCATTCTTTAGATCTAGCTCAGATTTATGTACAAAAATGTTTTCATCTCGATAATCATGTCTGAGCTCGTCGACGGATTAATAACTGACAACTGTTGTGCTATAACTATAACATACGAGGGGCGGCTGAAAAGTAATCTACCTAACAATGAAACAAAAGACTGTCGTGGCTAATTTTTTTTTATTTTTCTATATAGTCCCCTGCTAGTAAAATGCACTTATTAAATTTTTCAAATATTGAATTTAAACCATTAAAAAAAAAATCTTTCGGTTTGTCGTCAAAAAAGTCAGTAACCGCAGCCTTCATTTCGTCATCGGTCATAAACCTTCGTCCCCTGAGGTCTTTCTTGAGAAGTCTAAACAGAAAATAGTCACAGGGGGCTAAATCTGGACTATAAGGGGGGTGGTCAATGGTTTCGAAGCCATTGTCTTTAATTGCTAGCTTCGTTGTGCGGGCGGTATGCACTGGTGCGTTATCGTGCAAAATCAGAATACCTTTGTTTAGTTTACCTCGCCGTTTTTCTTTTATTGTCTCTCTTAGTTGGTATAGTAAGTTTGAGTAATAATCAGCATTCATTGTAGTTTTCTTCGGTAAATAATCTATGAGCAAAATCCCTTCTGTGTCCCAAAAGATTGTAGCCATAAGTTTACCTGCCGATGGACAGACCTTGAATTTCCGAGGCGGCTTCTCATCCTTAAATTTCCACTGTAACGACTCTTGCTTACTTTCCGGGTCCCATTGTCGAATCCAAGTCTCATCACATGTTACAATTCTAGAAATTATTTCTTCCTCTTTCCCTCGACTCATCTCCAAAAACTCTTCGCAACGTTTGACACGCCTCTCCATGTCAAATGCAGTCAACATTCTGGGGACCCAACGTGCACTAACCTTGGACATGTTCAAATGCTCATGAATTATTTCATTGACTCGCTCTTTACTGACGCCCACATCTCTAGCTATCTCCCACTGCTTCACTCGTCGGTCCTCTAATATAATTTTTTTCACCCTGGCTACATTTTCATCGGTGACGGCCGAAACTGGTCTTCCGCTACGAGGATCATCTTCCAGACTCTCACGACCTAACTTAAACTGCTTTGACCAAAACTTTATAACAAATTCGGAAGAACACAAACTGCCAAACACACGTAACATACGCTGTCTGATCTCCGAAGGCGTATTCCCTTCTTTAGTCAAAAACTTAATCACCGCACGCTGCTCGATTTTATCCATTTTCACTTTTTCTACCGACATGTTTGAAACAATTGTAGGAGACAAATAAACGTGATGCAATAAACAAATGAATGTAATACATTTTGAAAATAGAATAACAAACGAATATAAATCCATACCAGCCAGCATTATTTTTGTATATATTTCTGACCAAGGAGATTACTTATCAGCCGCCCCTCGTATTTGTGTCCAAAAAAGAAGTACACCCTTCAAAAAACTGTACTTACCTAATTCTCGCCAGTAGAATTGACACACTGGCCACGACTAAAGTCTTAAAGCGCACGTTGCGGATGCATTGAGCGGCAATAACTAATGCATATAATTCGTCTCGGGCCGAGAGATGCTTGTACATGTCTAAGGATCTTGCAGAGTTACAAAAAGTCTGCGGGGCTACTGGGGGTGCAACTGTAAGATAGTAGATCTTGCGATTACGGGTAGACAGGAGGCACATCTACCACTATACTCGAAAATCTAATTAAAGACCAAAATTTGACAATTCCCAACTTGATTATTTCGTTATTTTAACATTATTTCATAAAAATATGAATGAGAAGTCGTGTAACCAGTAATATTAGGGTAAGTTTTATTGATGAAAATACCTACACTTAAACCAAAATGCAGTAATCACAGCGAATGTGCGCCCGTTGAGGTTAGGATTTTGGTCTTAAATTAGATTTTCGAGTATAGGACTTTGAAACCCTTTTTTACTATTTCCACATTATTCCGCATTCGAGATATTATTATTATAAACTTATTTTTAGGTTTCAACGTAGCACACAGGAGACGTAAAACCGGAAAGGTTGGGTTCCCCCACCGCCTGACCAAGGAAGATGCCATGAAGTGGTTCCAACAGAAATACGATGGTATCATCCTTAACAGTAAGAAGAACTAAGTAAAAGAACTGAAGAGTTTTTATTGTTTTATTTATAGAATACCCTGGTAACAATATCCTAATTTCAAGTTTATTTTATTTATTCAAGACTATAATTAATGTCACTCTGGTAACTAAGGGTTACGTTCAGAATAACTTATCCTAAGAGATCTTTCATCTACGACATCAACTTCAGTTTTCACGTCACTTCATATAATTACTGACGGGAGTGACGGGGAACCTTTTAAGATGTAATATAATAGTACAGGTCGATTCACAAGAGTTGGCACAAATGGATTGAATGAGTGAACGAAAGTATAAATGTGTGTAAAATAATAACAGGTTTTCGGTTTGAAATTCGAACATCGGTTCAAAGGACGGCACTCACACAGTGATAGGGGACATTACTTTTGTTCGTTCCATTCGTGCCAACTCTTGTGAATCGACCTGTAGTTTGTGACTGGCGCATAATGAGAGGCATTAATACAAGAGTGATTCAATGCCTAATAATTATGTGTACCGTCGGTCGCATACGTAACTATCTACATGCATATCACATATTATGTTTTCTACAACATCTGCTAAACCTGTATCTGTGGTTGTCCTGTATCTTAGTTTTACATTTAAGTGTCGGTCACCGAAACTAATGTGAACATTAAGATGGAACCGCATCGATAACCGATACTTTAAATGAATGACATGCAATACTTTAATGCTGACATTAAAATACAAACACCGATACGAGTTTCTTATATAGGACATTTGCTTATCGTTTCATGATCCTTTCTGAACATATTGTAGGGAAGTTATGATATGGAACTATGGATGTAGATAAAAAGAATTCAGGGTTGTCCTAAGAGACCCTACTTTGAAAATCGAATCGAATGCCCATTCCTCATTGTGGTTCCACTAGATTGCAGCGCAAGGTTTTGAGGTAAGGCAACTAATTTAATGTTACATCCACATGCAAATGCTAATGATGTGGAAGAAGCGAAAGAGATTTGTCAGGATCGTAGCAGGTGGAAAGAAGTGGTCTCTGCTTACCCCTCTGGGAAACAGGCGTGATTTAACCTTTTCAACGCCACAGTCGGCTCTGGCCGTCAACTAAAAGTCGTGCCACTGACGCCACGTCGGCTACAGCCGACAAGAGTTAAAGATTAAAAGAGACTGTTTGGTAGCAATAAGGTGTAATTTGCATAGCATACCAACATGTTTGGCGTGTGGGTGGCACATTTTGTATTCGACGTATGGCGTTCAAAAGGATAATGTATATATTATGTAATAAATAAAACCTACTTAGGGTGAAGGCACCAATGATTGACACTTTTAGCTGACAGGCACCAGTAATGGACACTTCACTCTTAATTCAAATTTCATACGGTCTTTAATTGATTGTAGCAAAACAAATGAATAACCCTTATCTTCTGTAAAATAAGAATCAAGTGTCCATCATTGGTGCTTGTCCATTACCGGTTCCGTCACCCTATTTATTTATTTTTTATTTATTTACTTTAAGAATAAAAGTAATACTAGCTAATAGTATAGTATAGAATAGGCCGTATTTACTAGCTATCCAGAGAGGTAATGCAGCCAGTGTCATAGGGACCATGCCACTAGCGGAGCTGCTAGAGGGGTGTTCTTTTTATAGTTGTGATTATTATTCATATCTTAAATATTTGAGTAGCTTAGTTTAATTTAAATACGTTTAGTTTTAATTTTCAATTGTATAAATGTAGAATTCTGTAAATATTATCTCGAATACATGTAATATTTTTAGAATAAGAGTTTCAAGCTAAATTAGATTCGCTATGGAGATCGTCTATAATAGGATGTCCTTGGCGTTGGCGACGCGATATTCCGACGCCTCACAAAACGTCCAGGCGAACGAGGACTTAGGGCGTATTCCAGTATAACACCATCCATCTTGTCATTGTCACCATAGCAACGAAATTGTTTTATTGTCACCAATAAGTGACAGATATATTATTTTTTATACACACGGTATTAATCTTAACCGCGAAAATGGCTGGTAATTTTGGATTAAATGATGAAGAAGAGGAGGATATTTTGGCGCCAAAAGAGCCCCAGGTGACGTCACAGGACCCGGACGAACGGAAGGCTGCTAGATGGCTTCGCATCAAACGACGGCAGGAGGCTATCAAAAGGTACTGAAAATTGATTAATTGATAACTTAAGCCCTACTATGAAAATGGAAGTTCGAAGTTATGTTAGCTCCATCCCTTTCTCTCGATTTAGTCTCGAATGACGAGTGACAGGGATGGAGCTAGTGTAACTTCGAACTTCGATTGTCATAGGAGGACCTCTTATCACTATCGGAAGTAGGCAACTTCAGATCCAGGATTTCAAACACCTTTTTAGGGTTTCGTACGTCCACATTATAGAGACGAAATGTAATAAGTACCTAACTATTTTATTTCGTGCAATTCTCAATGTAAGTTAAACGATCATCTAGAGCCGAGGCGCCAGCTGAAGAACTGATTGCTGATGAAGAGCCAGGTCTTATAGAACAGGCCACAGCTACCGCAGCTGAGGAGTTGCAGAGACTGTCTCTGGATGGCGCGGCCAAGGTCACAAATGTCAAGGTCACCACCGATGAGCGTGAGGTCGTACGGCGCGCTCTATTCTCGGAAAGGCAACTAAGTATGTAAAGTACGCGAACTTGGGTTCTCGTCTAATAAAAGATGACACAAATATTGATTACAAAAATTAAACTCGTGTAAAGTAGCTCCACTCACTTTCTCTCCTCTGGACCCTTTAATGCCATACTGTAGGTATAGTAGTGTTTTCAATTCACGACGGTGCGCCTTAACCAGCCATGTATGATAAAATGGTGTAGGTAGTGTGGCGGGACACATTGCACACTATATCATTTAATTTTTTAAAAATACCGCGCACGAATCTTTTGACCCGGATGCAGCTAAATAGGTAGTCGATTAACTAGGTACATTGCGAACCCGCATATCTCATGAACCCTGAAAGCTTAATTATCGTTTTTTTTTGGGCAATCGTGTTATTTATAATAAATATAATGACAAGCTGTTATAGAGAGATCTATCGCACAACTAACATATAGTATACAGTTCATAAATATGTTTACACTTTAGTACCTTGTCACTTTAATCACTGAGACAATTCCTATATGGCAGTTTAAACATGACATTAAATAGACAATTAAGGTACTAAAGTGTACACATATATATGAGCTCGACTGTACCATCTAATGTGCTCTACGCCATGTCTGTAATCTCCCTGTACTAATGAGGACGATGTTTTAGTCCCTAGTGTTTTAAGTTGCCAGATATATTTAGTTGGGTTCAATTTAAAGTAGGTAGGTAGATATATGATAAAGCTAAAATAATGACGTAAATTTTATTTTTGTTAAGAATCAATGGAGAAAATTGAGCAGGAAGCGATGGATGCTCAGACGCAATATGAAATCATTACTGCAAATTGGGACGTCATGTTAGCCATCAAAGACCCTCTGGACATAGACGCCGCCATGAAGGCGCAGAAAAAGGCGTGCGACGCGTTGTTAAACCAGAAAAGCAAATTAATTGATAAATTGAAGGACGACCTTAAAGCCACAGACCAAGCATATTACGACGACTTAGAAAAACAAGTATGCTAAATGAATAAAGGGTAAACCCTTGTTTTGTCAACACTAATTTCATGGAACGTATCACTTCGCAGAGTGTTCATTTCATCGACAGGCTTTTATAGGCGCAGGAGTTTAGATTTTGTATTAGGTAGTCACAAAGTCTATCCGATCCCACCCTATTAACGTATATATTAATATTAAGATAACCTGAAAACAACAGGGTTTCAGCAGAAAATAAATTCCGATGAAGTAAAATTCGGTGAAACATTCGATGTTTTTTTATTGATAAAACAAGGGAACACCAAAGTAAAAACATAATTATTGTTTCAAAGCGTAATAAACTAATCTTACTTTAACGCATTTAGGATAATGACATAAAAGAGCTGTCAGATAGAATAGAAAAGCAGGTCACCATAATGGGAAGGGCGTACTTGAAGCAGCTGAATCTGATAGAGCAAGCGATCGAGATCGAGCGCGAGGCGCTGGTTGACCACAACAACAAACGGTGGGAAGCTCTGTACAAACAACGGGACAAGGAAGAAACCAGCCATATGGAGTACAAAGCTGAGAAGGTTCGTTGATATACATACATACATACATTAAATCACGCCTGTTTCCCAGAGGGGTAGGCAGAGACCACTTCTTTCCACCTGCTACGATCCTGACAAATCTCTTTCGTTGATATTATATTATATTAACTAGGTTTTGTTTCTCTATTAGTACCTACACCAGTTTTTAACAATGCAAATTTTAAAACCATTGCGAGGAATACCCGTTTCGAATCTAACTCTGCAGTTAGGTTTAAAGAATATGTTACAGTAAATTAATTACCTATATTAAAATTAAGAAATGACCTTCATTTGACCGCTAAATGCGTCCGAAATGCGCTATATCAATCTTTTTATTGGTTTTATATAAAACATAAAGCCTCTCCAATATTTTACTTTATTTAGTATACCTAATTTAGACAAAGACAATAAAAAAAACGCCGCTCCAAATAGATCCGGCATTGTTTCGCAGTAAGTAGGCAAAGTTACTTTTATTTAATAAATTATTTTAAATAACAAGAACACCTTTAATCATGAAACGCTTTAAATTAGATACTTATAAATGGCTATTCTTTCAAATATAGCGGTGGTATTTTCAAGTTGTAGTGTATCTCAATTGTCTAAGATAGTACTAGAAAGAACCTGATATGACGACTGCCGCTAAGAACTTTCCATCTTCAGGTATAAATAAACTCTGCCCTTTCTACGCATTGAGTTTCAACATTTAACTTTTCTATGTGCGAAATCACGTAATTCCGTTGTTTTCACATGAATGGTGAATGTTTATTCCAGAAACTACAAAATCCATTTCCGGATATATATACCGGATATATATACCATCTTTACCATAAGGGCACACGGGGCCCGTGCCCAGGGCCCCCATCCACAGGGGGCCCCGAAGGACCGACAATTTATGACCCATAATAAATAGAAGATCATAGTAGATTTTTTTTAGTAATAATTTTCTTTCTTTACTATCCAAAAGGGGCCCCAAATTCTTGTGTGCCCTAGGGCCCCAGCATAGTTTAAGACGGCCCTGCTAATGTCTAGTTAAAAATAACTTTCTACGGCTGTTCTAGTTGGACGAGCATAAAGTAGAAGTAGAAGCCATAATGTGGGATCACTACGAAAAGTTTCGCGAGGCCAAAATCGAGCTCGAAACTCTAATACAAGAACTACAAAGGGAGCTCGAGAAATTGAAAGCTGTTTGTATTATTAACACAGAGAAGATCGGCTATAACTACCAAGTATGTATTGAAATTAAATTCGGTATGTAGGTAATTTTATTCTTTTTATAAGTGAAAAGTGTGTTGTGTACCTACCTAATTACAGTCAAATTCATAAATATATAAAGGTTAAATTGAAGAAATCCCTTAAAGATTAAGTTCGCTGCGAAGTTTTGTGTTTCTGTCTATTTTGTTGTTTGTTAATTTCCCGTTTGTACAATAAAGTATTAACATACATACATACATATATATTCCGAAGAAGTCCAAAATATCTACACGCTATTATGCCCTGACAACAACTTACTTACTTACTTACATATGACGTGATGGCTGTATATAAATTATGCTTTCCACTGTAGGAAACGTGATCTTAGTTTTAAATAGTTTTAAATTGACTTCGAACATTATTGTAGGTTTTAAAAAAACGCGAAGAAGAAAATGTATTTGTAAAGTCACAGCAAAAGCGTAAACTCAACAAAATGTCTGACGTCGCAAACAAGTTGCGCTCAAACATCCGAAAAGCTGCCGAAGATGGCGCGATTGAAGAAATTAAAGCTGATAAAGAAATTGTGGCACTTATGCAAGCTATGGATGGCTTGGAGAAGAAGTCTGCTCAGTTTACACATGTCAATAATTACAAGTTTAGCCAAGTATGGCGGATGTCGGCTGCGCGATGTATGGATTTGTCAAAAGAATTGAGGCATGCTGAAGTAGCCCTGCATGCTCATATTCTCGCTGAGCCTCCGCCGCCGCCACCACCTGCAGCGCCGAAGAGCCCTCTTGCAAAATATGGTAAAGTAGCTTTTATCCCACGACTGTGTCAGCCTAAAACTTTTTCACCATTTTTCCTTGTATGGCATGGCATCTTGATCCCGGTGGCTGGAAACCGGCTCTGTCATTGAGATGCCCATTTAGGAGGTTTAAACTTAACTTACCGCAAATTATCTACGATTTTCAGAACGCGAGGAAGTTGCTAAAAGTTCACATATTGAACTTGTGCCAAAAGAATCTGTCGACCCTCGAAATATGGTAGCAAAAACGGCAAAGGATAAGCTGGTCCGTAAATTAACGTTTTATGCACAAAGGTATAATTTGCGTATAGCCTATATATTCGTACGTTGTACTAAGATAAGTATTTTTTTTTAGGTCCGACATATCCTACAACTTGTTGCGGATAACACTGGATTTTTAGTGGAAGACCGTTTGCTAAAGTTAATAGAGAAATATCAGTTAACAGCAAGGAACTTGTGCACGCTAGATAGCATTTTTATGGTGCTTACCTCAATATATTTTTAGTAGTATTCTTAATAATTAGATAGGTACTTATTGAATATGCAATGTTTGCTTTACAGGCCCTTGAAATTCAAGCCGAGGAAGATGTGGAGCTTCTCTGCAAAATCTTTTTGAATTACGCCTTTTGTCCAATATGTGTTGGAATGGATATCACATCAGAATCGAGAGAGGCGTCCACTGCAGGTGTAGGTGTATCTATTCAATATAAACCCAATTATATTTAGTGTAGAATTAAGGGTTACGGTGCTGTTCATACCAACCATTGCTATTCTAGGACGCGTCCCAAGATGAAGACCGAGTTTCGCACCATGCGAGTATTGCAACTAAATCAGTTCGAGGTATGAAGTCTAAATATTCATGTTGTACCATTTTCAAAACCTAAGCTAGTGAAGGAGTTTGCCTTTCCTTGTTTGTTTAGGCGATAGATCATCGGTTCGGGTGCGGGGCAGTGTGGCGAGGAGCGTTTCGGCAAGCACATCTCGATCAGTTCACGTTGGGTTCAGGTAAAACATGTTTTTCAGAATTTTATATTATTGTTATCGCCTTAAACATGTTTAATTTTGTCCAATACAATGTGAGACGTTTTCAGGGGACATGATTTTTCGCCTGCGGATCAACTTATGATGTCTGAAGCTGATGAAATTATTCAAAAATGCGGAGATGTCAATGGTAAATAGTTTATTTCACGTGATTCTAATATTCCTTTTTAACACTATTTTACATACAAAAGTCATTCACACGCCAATGAAAGCTGAAAAGCATCGGTAAACACGTCTAGGACGATTTTATGCTGATGCTGTTAAAGGAAATGACAATACTCCCCACTGCCTTTATACGGTCACATTTAAAGTGACAAAACATTGATACCTTAGCAAAATTTAACACACGTAAGCGCTCTTAAAATCGAAGTCCAAAGTAGATTTAGGGCCGATTTCACCAATGAATTAAACGCGATCAATTTACGATAAACTCAGTTCACGTGTTAACTCGAGTTAAAATGACAGTTCTCGTATGAATCTGACGTTTACTGACTCGAGTTTAAATTGATCGCGTTTAATTTCATTGCTGAAATCGGCTCTCAGTCTCGAATGACGAGTGACGAATAGTTAGCTCCATTCGTCACTCGTCATTCGAGACTAAGAGCCGATTTCACCAATGAAATTAAACGAACTTTGATGTTCAAAGTGGGCTTCTGTTTTTTTTACTTTGACTTTGACTACGGTTTTCACGTAACCGGAACCTCCTTCGTCGTCGCTAACTGCTACAAGAGTAACCGATATGAATGGGGTATATTTTTACTCATGCATTGTACGACTAGGATTTAAATCATGTTTTTGATATTTAGTTGGCACAGTGGGATCGAGAGTGATGATAGAGCCAGGCGGGGGCTCGTCCTCGACGAAGCGAGCCACACGCGGAGTCACGGTCACATCGCATCTCTTGTTCACCACACCCAAGGCCGCTAACCCATTTTTGTGTCCAAGTTTGTATAAGTTCTAATTTGATATTGTTATTACTTGTGCAGCTGCTTTCTGTTGGAATTGGCTTTACTTTGCTTGATAGACTTACAGACGAAGTAGGTGAAAGTAAAAATAAATTCTTTATCTTTGAAGTGAAATAGAGTGCAGAATACAGACGATTTTAAGTAGAAAACTAACAAATTAAGAAGATAAGTATACCCATTTCTCAATTGTACCTATTTGATCGTCCTTTTATTAAGAAAGTTTTTTTTTATTACAGTGGGTCATCACTTGGAAATTGAACCTATGCAAGCCCTTACTGCGTTAGGGGAGTTCATGTCGGTATTTGTGCCGCCAGAGAAAAAGAAACTCAATGACATACTGTGAGTAACAATTTGATAGTATGGTTGGAAAGTAGTCTACGTGCTAATCCAGAATATGGACGAATAGGTACCTACAGATATATTACGCCCTTCATGCATGATTGAAAGACGAACATCTTCACAATTTGACCTACATATTTACGAACTCTTGGCTTGAATTTTGTCTACCAGGAAAGAATAAACATACTTGTAAAGAAAAATACATACTTGTAACGTACCTACTCTCGCTTATCATGCAAATATTTGCCCATTTCGGGAATCGCACCCAGGACCGCTAGCTCCGGAGCAGGGTAACTACCAATTAGGATAACGGCGTCGCCTAATATTAGTAGCATCAACATTCTAATTAAATGTGTGTGGGTGATACTGCAATACCGCGAAAGTAACGAATCAATAAATATATGAAAGCAAGCTTTAAAAACCCGACTGCATTTTTTATACTGTCGTCGATATACCTACATATGTTAATAATTGTCATTTGGCCATTGTTGTTATTTCAATTTTAACAGTTTAGGTAGGTATCCTATGACACTCTCGCTGCGAAGACGAATTCAATGATACCTCATTTGTCAAAATCGTCCAAGCCGTTTTTGCTGTAGCGGAGAAGAAACAAAGAACTGGACATACATACATACGTACCTACATGACGGTGAAAAACATAACCCTCCTTTTGGGCTCCGCCGCAGTCGGGTAAATATAATGCAAAATACACCTTAGCATGCAAGTCTGTAAGGTACATTTTGCATCATATTAAATTTGTTAGTTACGCGGTATTGCAGTATCACTGACGATGGCTGTGAATCAGGATTTCTAGGTTTACTCTAAAAAGTTTTATTATTTTTCAGTGATAATATTACACCGCCTACCTTCACTTCTCCTTCCCGTAAACTGACCACAGAAGAGATCGAGAAGTATTGGGAGGAATGGCAAAATGTGTATCCAAAAGAGAAAGACCGCTTTTGGGACGGATTACTCTCAGGGCTAAACAGTTACTTGCCTATTTTAAAAGGTGGGCATATACTTAATAGATAATAAATTTACTGATATACTTAATAGATTTTACTTATAATTTGTAACTTGTGGCTTCGTGAAACGGGCCACAGGTCAAAAACGATATCGTTTTTTAGCGTGTTGAATAAAAGCTCGTCTAGGGCCACTGGGCAGAAACTTGATAGTAGCGACTAGCGACACCTCTCTCTCGCCAGTGTTTGCTTTTTTATTTTTTCAAAAGTTTATTTTCGAAGATAGGTATTATGTAATTATTTTGGCATCCCCTTTAGCGGGTGCCCGGGCCAGATGCCCCGGTTTGCTTAAAGATTTTAACGCGGCTATGTCTAAAAGAAAGATAGTAGAATCGGGATGGTTCTTAGCTAAGTTTTATGAAAATCGTTAGGGCCGTTTAAGAAATACCTATAACATCTGGGGCACGTTTTATAAAACTACAAGTTACAATTTTACAGGTCTAAACTGGCAACACTGCTCAAATGGCTGGTCTTCATTGGTCTAGGTTGTGTCCATAGAGGTAGTAAAACATAGAGAGAGTGTAAAAACGGCTAATAGAATAGTACTCTTCGCACCTGTTACAAATGCCCTTCGTTAAAAAGAGTCGTCTATATATAGTCGTGTATATGACCGCTTTCGATTGAATTTCAAAAGCGTACCACTTTTTAGGTGTGTTCGTGTGTGTCACTCTGCATTAATGTGCGTAAGTTTGCAGTCAGTGATGTGCGGTTTATCGATATATTAGGTTTAACCATAATTAAAAGGAAAGGATAAGCCTATTATCAATAATAATTGTGATTGATTACCAATTGAAAAGTGGCCTTATTTCGAAAAAGTAAACTGAGAAATTAACTTTTTTGTCGTGTAATAAAAATAAAGACAGTTTTTACAGTTTTTATTTAAAAATAAAACGTTTATCTTTAATAATGATGAATAAGCCTTGTAATTGTCAGACAGTAATTGGAAGACAGTTTGTGACCCTTTTTTGATGCCGGATTGCATTGCAACTTCTGAAACAACGACGAACCTTTTCTGTTAGAGCATCTCCAATCATTCCTGTTTGAGCATCAAGGTTAATTTGTTTGGGTTGCGTATGAATGGATGCGATTACTGAATATATGTTTCTTATTAAAATCCGAGCGATACTGCAAATCTGAAACAATACAATTAATTAATATCCAGTTATCGGAATAGGTAAAGTATATTTACCTAAAGTTCGCAAAAGGAAATAATATAGAGTGGTAACAACTTGGTGAAATATAAATTTATTATATTTAATTCAGGATTTCCGGTATTTTTCTGGTACTAGTAAATGTAGTCCCAAGGAAGTCTCCAGTTTATGTCTCTGTTCTACGAAGTTTAGGTAAATACACTCCACCTATCAATGAGATACTTAAATAAAATAAATGTTTTAAAAAACAAAAAACCGCCTTCAAAAACGCAAAAAATAACTTCTTTAAAATTGTAGGCACCTAATAGGTTAGTCCAACTGATGTCGGCTTTTTGTTGAAAATGTTGTGGTCGCCGACTTCAGTTGGACTAACTAACCTATTAGATGCCTACAATTTTAAAGAAGTTATTTTTTGCGTTTATGAAGGCGGTTTTTTGTTTTTTAAAACATTTATTTTATTTTATACTTTTAGTGATCATAATACGCTGTTACGTAGTCCCACTTCTTAGTTGAAATGAAACTTTAACTTATATCAAGCGCGCCGCAAGCAACGCCGCGGGAAAGTCATAGTCATATTTGAACAAGTAAATATTATTCGTTGTAGGTAGTCGCTCAACTATCTTAATCGAGATATCTTATCGCCACCCTTGAAATCGGTACCATTGAGGAGTTCCGGTGGCCATCTGTGGTCTTCATCATCAGTTCCACTACACCAAATGATACTTTCTGAATGCAAATGCTGGATTTGTTACTAAAAATACTAAAATCGCTATATCTTTGCCTACAATATTTGAGGAGTTCCCTCAATTCCTCACTGATCCCCTCATCAGATACAGATTTGGTGACAATGGGACCACCTCGGAAGTATACTCTATCAAACCAAAAAAAAAAATTTGAAATCGGTCGGCAATTGACGGAGTAAGCGGTGAACATACATAAAAAAAAAAATACATACAGTGGAACGTATAACCTCCTCCTTTTTTGAAGTCGGTTAAAGAAATGAGTTACAGGCCCTTTTTATCACAAACTAACATAAAATATCCCATACCTTAAGTAAATATTACTTATATTTAGCATTAAAAATACCGGGAACCCGGAATTCAATAAAAATAAATTCATATTTCACCCGGTTGTAACCACTCTATATTATGTCCTTTTGCAAACTTTAGGTAAATATACTCTACCTATTCCGATCACTGTTAATATCACATATCGATAGATATGTACAGTCAAGGAAATTGATTCCTTGACCATTTTGGACTATGTCAAAGTGACACTGTAAATAAAATCATAAGAAGTCTCTTACGTTTTGATTGATTATGTCTCTACGACATAGTCCAAAATGGTCTAGGAATCAATTTCCTTTACTGTACGTAAAAAATACATATTAAATTAAAATACCGATGCTAAAACAACGAATGATTCAAATATATACAATAAGTATTTTATGCCTATGTCTATAAAAGGCACACGGCTGTGCCCTTAAACGTTGTAAGTTTCGACATTTAAAACATCGGCCTTTTAACTGATCGGCATCGCTATTTTAACCCAAAATGTATTCACTTTTTGATATTTAAACACATACTCATGGATATATTTACTCATTTACTCTATCAAAATATCGACAGTTTACTTATCGATATTAATTTTGGAAGCACTATTGTTTACTTCCGAAAGAAAATCTAGAAATGAGTTAGAATTGCACATTTACTGCACATAGTGCCTTTGTATTAATTACAAGACGTAATACCGTGATAATGTTTCTAGTCATACTTGCAAAACGGCCGGATTATGACCGAAAATGAACAGTTTTATTGTAAAACATCACTCACCTGTGAAAGCTTATATTTTGTGGATCATTTTCTTTATTTCCCATTCGGGATTTACACCCACGAAATACACACGCCATTCCACTGAACCTATATACTTAAATACTTCACTGATAACTTGTCGAAGAAATATATTTTCGGAGAATTATTTTAAAATTCCGACGGATGGGCGCACAGATCGCGACCAACAGTAATCCGACTAAATTAAGTGACACTTTTTCTTAGGTTTTTATCCGACTAGCCGCTTATTCTGTCCCATTCGTCTTAATTTAGTAGGGTTCACATGTCGGGTATTGACCAATAAAAATTGGCTACAAAACTGTTGTACACAGAAGAAAAAGGTAGTACGCTTGACAGTTGGCTACACGGGATCTAGTGTTTTCCTTCATCTTTGGTTGTGTCAAATGGAAACTTGTATCCTGTAAATTGTAATTTGTAGATTTATAAAACAGGCCCCTGAAAGTAGGGGTGGCTAATGTTGCTATTATATCGGGCGTTACATACATACATACATTAAAATAAATATCATGGGACAATCTCACACAAATTGACCAACTCCCAAATAAAACTTAGCTCTAGACTTGTACTATGGATACTAGATAAACTTACTTATTATGCATATAGAGAAGTACAAACATCTGCCCTTACTGGGATTTGAGCCCGGGACCGTTAGGTTCGAAGGGAGGGTACCAACTACGCTTACTTGTCGTAACCTTTATTAACATTAGTAAACTTACATTAATGCCTTTGTAGAAAGAGAGAGGCTTCACGAGGAAGTGTGCGCTCTCCGCCATCGCAACGCCGCGCTCCGAGCCATCGTGCGGGGCACCATGCCCGAGCTGCCCCGACTCCAGCCAAAATATTTGGAGCCCCAGCCTCAATTGTTCATGGCCGCCACGATGGACCATAAAGAAAGTTTCAATAAACTAAAACTACCACCTATTCAATAATTTTATCTTAATTGACTTTTAATATGTAGAACTTTAATAAAGTCGTTGTTTTGTGGGACTACTACGATTTAAGGTCGTTTTGTTTTAGTTGTATATTTCTAAACTTATTGTGACATTTTATACTATTTGATCAAAGTACATTAATCTATTGTACTTTTATTAATATAAATAAATGAAACTATATCATGGAAATTTATTTAAATCTTATTAAGTAGTTGGTTGTACAAAAAATACATAGGTACACGAACCAATTCCACGGGCTTCGAAGAAAATTCTTTCGCTCGTTCTTACTTTGAAATAACGAAAAAAAGAGACTTACTTCATGCGCTTTACACACTGTCGCCGATCTGATTCACCAATCCGTTTTAATGCAATTTGAACTAGTGCGTTCTTATTTTGTACTGCAGAATCGTATCGGGGGATTGAATCGCCGACAGTGTGTGTGTGTGTGTGTGTAAAGGGCTTCAACATGGCTTCAACTTGACTTCAACACGAATATTCGTCGTATTCCGCAGATGTGGCCGCAGTGTGAACTTTACCATGCGCGTAATCGCGTAAACATTAAAATATTACATTTTCACGAAAAAGTAAGAAACAGGTGCTATTTAATGTATGTATGTATGTACATTATCACAACACTACTAGGAAATATCGCCAAATCGATGGTTGGAGTCGGTTCTCAATGCTTTTATGTAGCCAGGAATATTTTTGCCGGCCTGTTTAGTTGGGTTATATATATATTTGGCAAACATGAACACTTTTATGTATGTGTTCAGGGACCATTAAGATAAACGCACAATAGATAGCAATATAATATGTCAATGCACAGTGGATAACAATATGTCAATAAGTTGATATATTTTAAATTAGTCGGGTTTTGACACGCTTTTGACTCCGTTGTGGTCTAAAATATGCACATGCGATAGATATACTTTTCATGTGTGCTTCTCATTAAGTTCCTTCTATGAGAACCCTGATTCTGATCACGACCACGATCCTCAGATATGAGGGACCGACCCCAAAGAGAGATGAGTTTTTTTTTTTATTCTTAATTAATGGCTTTCACTCCTGTTAAGGTGTATTTCGCCAATGTCGAGTTATTTATAGACACTCCCATGGACTTATACCATAAATCCATGGATATCACACGCGAAGACAAATTGTTCGCTCAAATGGACTAAACAGAAGCACATGGGGTTAGAATAGCTCCACGCGCTTCTGTCAAGTCCGATGAGAATTCTATTTCTGTGATCGTATCTAATTTGGCTGTCACGTTACTGTCACAGCTGTCACTGTTACAATTCAATAGTGTCAAGACTGTCAAAGTCAATGGCTTTTATGCCTACATGTCTGGTTCGATAATTCTAGTTATCTGTTATCAATTAATACCAAAATCATAATTGTTCATAGGATTGATTTATTGCTGATACAATTTAAATTTACTATAATGCTTTTACAAGCGTTATTCCATATAATTGGAGCCGCCCAATTCGGCTATGGGTGTTACTATGATATGACCTATGTAAGGCTACCGGGTGCTCAAGAGAGCTCGATCCCAATGGGAGGAAAGTTGAAATATTTGACTTTCATCAACGCTGTAAGTTTAGCTTCTTTTTATCTTGCGTTTCAAGTATTAATATATTTATTAACTTATTTGTTATTTGTTTTTTTTTGCCTTACTCTCCCTCTTACCTTTCCGAGAGGTTTAGCTACATGGCCAGCGGTTCCTAGAATCGCTTGCGGTCGAGTTGCATCTCTAAAAGGAAAATTGAGGACATACTGGCTTGACTCCTTATAATATGATTGTGTATTGTCCTTTGTTTTATTAGTCTATGTAGTAGTATGTAGTATCAGTATATGTATTTACAGTGGTGGCCACATAATTAGGGACACTTGTGTTTTTTGCATACAATATTCAAAAAATCCATACAAAGTTTTATAACTTTATTTAAACACCAAACTTTTCTTTTTCAATTCCTTATAAAATGAAACATTCTTTTTTACCAGAAATTGTACGTACATTTAAACCTTAGTTGTAAAATTGGTTAAAAACATTTTGATTGGTTGTCAAAATTGAAAAGTCATTATTTGCAGGCAAAATATTCAAAAAATGCAAGCGTCCCTAATTATGTGACCATTTGTATTATTTATTTATACATATTATATGTATATATGATAAATATGTGTATATAGGTAGTAATTTTGTGTATTTAATTATTTTGATATTTATTATTATTACTTTTATTTATGTCTCTGTTAGTATTTACTCATTATTTAAGGTCTAAAATTTTGTTCATGAAGTTTCTGTAATCTGTGTTTTTGTACTTATGTCTTATGTCTACTCATTGCCACATTCTACTTTTCTTATTTTCCTCAATAACCCAAAGGTTAGCTGGAACAATCCCTTAAAGGGATTATTTCGCCTTTGTACATTAATATGCTGTAAATATTGTATTTAAATTTCTGAGTTTTGTACAATAAAGTGTTTACATACAAACATACATAATTTTTGAAATGAACAAGTGACTACAATTGTTTCAGTTAATACAAACGCTGTACTTCTCTGTGGCTTTCATAAATGATGTCTGGGGCACGAACGAGCCGAGGCCATCCCAGAAGCCTTTGATCCGACGTTTCAAGGATGGGCTGTTTAGTATGTTAGCATTTCCAGTCGCTATGTTTGTCGGATCCACGTTCTGGGGAATTTATGCCATTGATCGGGAATTGATTCTGCCCAGAAGTTTGGATTCTATTTTTCCAGTGTGGCTAAATCATGTTATGCACACTAATATTGTCGTTTTCATGTTAATTGAACTTCTTATGTCATTCAGGATGTACCCACCAAGGAAATTAGGGTTGGCTGTCCTATCCACCTTTATGTTATCATACGCAGTTTGGATTCATGTGATTTATTACTACCACGGAACCTGGGTGTACCCAGTGCAGGCTGTTCTTAATTGGCCAGCAAGAATTGTATTTTATTTATTTGGACTTATGCTTGTTTCTCTAATGTATATTGTTGGAGAAAAAATGAATGAAACTGTATGGTCTCAAGAAGTAGAAGACACTGTGAAATCTGGCAAAAAAAAGGCCCAATAATTATATTTCATCTACATTATAAAGTAGGTAAATGTTTTTGATAATAATATTTTGTATTTATTTATTTGGGGTTTGGAGCTGATTACATAAAATCTTGTGTTAATCTCAACTTCTGTGGATTTTTTTATGCTTGGTATAAGGTAATCTTAATAATCTGGTTGTGGTCAGGGACATCATAGCAATATAATTATTTCTGTGTTAGATTCGTCTGAATTCTGAATATAATTAGAATTCTATGATATGCACAGTTGGGTGTGTGCACTTGTGCAGCTAAATTAAACAAGAAAGCCAAAAGTTTTTTGAAATATGTCTCAATTATCTATGCCAAAGACCATGATTTTCTCTTTACTTCTCATTTCAAGTAGGTCGTAATTGTTTTTAGTCTTATAATGAATGAAACATTTATAGTTGCATTACTAGTTTAAATTGTTTTGTATAGGTGTTTGTCACAAAATTATTTATTTTAAAATGTAACCGTTAAATACTTTGTACCTACATGTAGTTTAAGACTGATTTCGGCAGTGTTGTAAGTAGCTTGTTGGTTAAAAGTTACATAAAGTTGTAGATGCAATCATAAAAATAGCAATTTTTAACACTGCTGAATAATCAGCTTTTAATAATTAACATTCCAAATGGTTTACGCACTAGTGAAGTTAACGGTATTGTCAAGGATAACAATTAAGTTCCATATTAATAAACTTCAGGCCTATTGCCTACCGCACTCGTAATCGCAATAGACTTCAAAGTCGATTCGACGAATAAATGTGAATTAAACTAAATGCGTTCTCTTCTCTTCTGGGTCTAGTCATGAATCTTTATACAGTCAGGTCCTATTCAGACTGCCAATGATAATAACAAGTATGAAAAAGTGCGTCAGGCAATAGGCCTACTGATCTTGACTACAATGCCGAACTCAAGACACGTCAATGTAGACTACAAGTCATAGAAAACTGTAATTTCTTAAGAATCTTTAGGATAAACAGGCATCTCAGTCAAGATCCATTTTAATATAGACCTAAAATAGATATATAGTGTGTTCCTGGATAAAATGCACAAACGAATAGGGATGAAACTAGATGCAATTTCACCGACATTTTTTTTATTTTAAAGTTAGTTTCGTTATTTTATTTTTTAAGATTTAAAAAAAACCTTGATTGCTGTGAACCCTATCGGAACAAAGTGAAATATCTCTTATCAGGTCTATTGAGGTGAAATAAACGGTCTCTTAATCCCAGAGCATTTTCTGTGTCATACAAATAAAATAAAAAACGAAAAAATACGCCATACAAAAAAATTGGGTTTTCCTCTAAATAATGTTTTGCGATTTTTATTTTATTTGTATGTCACAGGAAATGCTCTGGGATTAAGAAACAGTTTATTTCATCTCAATAGACCCCATAAGAGGCGAAATATTTCACTTTGTTCCGATAGGATTCACACACAGCAATCAACGTTTTTTTTTAAATCTTCAATAATAATATAATGACACCTATTTTTTTATATTCTTTTTGTCGGTGAAATTACATCTAGTTTCATCCCTATTCGTTTGTGCACTTTATCCAGGGACACGCTGTTTAAGCACACAGTAGGCAAATCAATTAAATGTTGAGACACTAGCATTCGGCATCAATTTTGAATTAACAGCAATTATACAGGGTGTTAGGCAGAAGGTTGGACAAACTTCAGGGACTAACTCTGTAGGTCATTCTCATCAACTTTTATTACATCCAAATCGCGAAAATAAAAAAGCTGTTCCATACAAACTTTGAGAGCTAAACAGCTGAAATGTATGGAACAGCCGTTTTTTTTTTCGCGATTTGTTTGCTGGTCCCATAATAAAAGTTGATGAGTATGACCTACAGAGTTAGTCCCTGAAGTTTGTCCAACCTTCTGCCTAACACCCTGTATATTCATCATTCTTGAGTGAATATGGTTGAAACCTGTGGAGCGTCCTATGTGCCCCGTGTGCACATAACGCAATCGTTTTTAGAGAAGACTATTAATTGACTTTGTTTACGTCAAGCGCTCAACGGTTTAAAATTACAAGCTAGCGGATCAACTTTAAGATAGTTTGGCTGTATTCTAATATTATACATTTATAAGGATATCAGAATGTGTTTGGAAAGGAGCTCTCTATCTTAGTAATTTGTAATTAACCTATTCTAACCCTATCACTGTCTTTGAAAATCTGGGGATTGTGTATATATCTTTTCCCCCAATCAGTGACACTAGACTGAACTATGTTTTACGTCTAAAAACTATTTAAATCTAAAACCATACATAGAATCAAGTAGTAAATTAGCCATGTTTTTACATCAATTATAGAATTTTGCCAGTTTAGTGTCTCATATTTTGGAACAAACTATTTAATACTTTTTTTAAGGATTGCGATATACTTTGATATACTTTATTATTAGGGGTGCGTCCCACTGACGCCGAGTGGAGCGGTGCGGAGAAAATATGTAGAACTAATTAATCAAAGCTAAAACTCATCTCCATTTTGTGTAAGGCTAAGTACTTAATCAACTAACCATACCTAATGAAAAACCGAATTTAGCACGTTCCATTGATTCTTACAGTGGAGTTTCTTCTCCGTCGTAGGAGTACAGATTAATTATATTGGTTGGAAATAACCATCTCGTCTCGGCCTATTTTCACAGCTCCCACTTACTTGTTTTTTATTTTATACCATACATATGTTTTTTTTTTACCACTTTGTATCAGTGAGGATGCACCCACAGGGAGTCTGGTTGAACCTACATACATACATAAACTCACGCCTTCGTTCCCAGAGTGGGGTAGGCAGAGCTACAGAATTACCAACAACTCTAAAAACTTGTTGATAATTCTGTAACCACATTTTGCACAATCAAGGCTAAGATGTTTACCAGCGTATTAGTGACAGGTTGCAAGCCCATCGCCTAACAGTACTACAAGCCTTTATTCCCTTAGTCGTCTCTTACGACATCCACGGGAAGACATGGAGTGGCACTATTCTAATCCGGGAACCACACGGGCAATTTGAAACCTGTATCTGTATAAATGGCCAGATTAAAGCCGTTTAACCTTTTCCATGCTAATTAATGATATACCTATCCGTCACAGGTCACACATAACAGACTTGACGTTACTTGTGGCAGGTTAGTGGGGGCAGGACTTTGTGCAGGGTCCGTCCATGTCCATCACCATGTTATCGTTTACCCCACCGTCAAGCAGCAGTGTTCGCATTGTTGTCTAACTGTGATTGAAGCATTCCATCTTAGTCTTAAGATTGCCAGTTTTAAGACTGTAGTCTTGAGAATGGGTCAGTACCATCAGGGGGCCAGTGCATTCTCAAAGCCGAAAAAAAAATAATCTTTATTGATCAGATCACTTGTAGGGTGGATCCTTGATTCAGGAAAAAATGTCCCATTCGACAGTAGCCATATGAAAAATAATTGAATTTGAAAACCTGACTTACAATTAGTAACATACGTGTAGGTACTCAAAATGGCGTTGTAAATGTTTTCATCATGCATTTAACTTTGCAAAAGAGACTTAATCATTTTTATTTTGAGGGAATTAGTTTTAAAAATGTGTAACGTGTAAATTTAATTTTGACTGCCCAACAACGTACAACAAATTACAGTAGGTACTAATAGCTCTTAAGAAG
This sequence comes from Acleris literana, assembly GCA_946894065.1. NCBI lineage: Eukaryota > Metazoa > Arthropoda > Insecta > Lepidoptera > Tortricidae > Acleris > Acleris literana. The sequence continues at coordinate 14,297,976 of OX335684.1, read as the reverse complement.
TATTTCGGGCTTGGGTAAAACAGTTTCACTAGCATGAGAGCTAGTGAAAGAAAAGGTTGAACCAGAAGGTCCTTTTAAGAGTGCGCAGTGGACAAAATACGTAATTAGAAAAGGCCAACACTTTGTGTGTTTAATGAAATGGTTGTCACCTATTAAATGATTTCAATCGATAAGTTTCGGTATCGTTCAGTGACTAGTTTTATGTAAAATACCTAGTGACGAAGTGTTCACATTGCTTATCAATGATTAGATAAGTCCACCGTTTGCAGTAAGTTTTGTTAAAAATAAAGCAATACTACTGTTTTAATTATTTGCGTTTTTATCTGAAGACCATATAAAGGTGCGACCCCACCACTGCGTAAAATACGGTGTCGTTGCGTAAACAAAAGACGGGGTCATAGTAACACCATGGCGCCGTTTTTGACGCACCGTAATATATGCACCGTTAAGCAGCGGTGCGGTCGCACCTTTTACCCGTTATCAAGGCAAAGAATGTGTTTGCGCAACGATTGTTTTCTTTAATGGGTAAGTATTAAAAACATTGAACCTAATTATAAAGTACCTATGACACTATTTTCTTTAGACAATGGAAAATGTTAACGTACTTAATTAGGTACAATATTTGGGTCCAGACGTCACCTACCTCGCAAAAAGACTATACCCCTTTTAGGGTTCCGTAGTCAAACTAGGAACCCTTTATAGTTTCGCCATGTCCGTCCGTCCGTCCGCAGCCTAGCTCAGCACGGGTAGCACAAGTTGTATTTTCTCGCTTGTCGCTCAGTGCGTCTCTATCGTTACTGACTAGATAGAAAGGGAGATCTGGGGGGTTATTACGATATAGCAATGCAGTTCAGTTTACGCTGAGAGAAAATGACAGAGCTATATAACTGCTATAGCTCTGTCCTTTACGCTCTCCGTAAAATGAACTGCATAGCTATGTCATAATAACCCCCTGAGCGATAAACAAGTCGCGGGCAACTTGTGCTAGCCGTGCAGAGACTCTTAGTACTAGCAAGCCGTAATTTGGCATGAATATACATATTAGTCACGCCAACAAAGTGGTAAAATAAAATCAAGTTTTTTTTTTTAGTTTACTTCCCCTTCACGTAACGTGGGATGTATTTTTTTTTCTCGTCTACCCCATAGTATGGGGTGTCGTTGGATAGATCTTTCAAAAATATTGCGGGTTTGTGGAAACAATTTTTTGATTAAGGTATCCGTTATATGGGGTTTTTACCCGACTACGGCAAAGCAAACGAAGGGTAGGTAATGATTTTGACACTCTATGTATGTATGTATTGTAAGTATATTAATGTGTTTGAATGTTCTACTCTAGTGTCGTTCCTAATTTACCAATGTTGACTAATTAGGTGTCTAGTCAATCGTTTTTTTTTTATTGTGCGATGGTTGTAGGCTACTTTGTTTTACTATAAATTTAATGATGGCGTCTGGAAATTAAAAATACTAGAAGAAACTAAAAATAATTGTTTTTGTCATTCATGTTGCCGTCAATATTGGTATTCAATCAAAGCTAATATATACCTACTCAAGTATTAATATACTAATATTATAATAGTTTTAATGGAATTAATAATAAAAAAGCCCCCAAAATGAGTTACTATATCGGTTAGTATAGGTAGATTCACTGAAGCTGGCACGAATGGAATGAACAAAAGTAATGTCACCTATCACTGTGTGAGTGCCGTCCATTGAACCGATGTTCGAATTTCAAACTGAAAACCTATTATTATTTTACACACTTGTATACTTTCGTTGCACTCATTGCTCTTGTGAATCGACCTGTAGCAAAGTTTAGAAAAATGACCATCGACTTCATAGTTCGTCGATTTGCGAAACTTCAATAAAAACAAAACATATTTAAAAGCCTCGTTTAATAAGGAATCCATAAATAAAGTACGTAAACCTTAAAATTAAAAAATAAATTGCATTTAAAAACCACAATTTGAAATAGCACTGAAGAGCCGCTGTTGAATAACCAACATACTTATATACAGCTGACTTTTTATCACTAAGTACGACTAGAGTAAAATTATGCCAAGCTTTTAAATTATTAATGAATCACCAATTTAAATAAACTTAATTATTAAATAAAATACTCTGTGGCACCTCATCACACAATGTCATCAATTTTTTACTTACGCACTGCTAGATCAAAACAGAATCAACTCAAAATCCTTGCTAGTTTTGATTCAAGTTCATAGAAGTTGTATTAAAGTTGATTTTAAAATACAGTTGTATTTTGAGTTACGACTGTTTTGATCTAGCAGTGCGTTATGTTTTCATATTACAAAACAATGAAATTGTCGCTATCTTATATTTAGTTTAAGTACTCGTAGCATTTTTTTCTAGGTTAGTTACTTTGACACGCTTAATCTAAGACAGTCCATTTTTACAAACTCTGGAGCATATTTTGAACAATATATCAGTCGCAAATAAGGCTCAGGTAAGTTCGCGTAACGCTGCATTTAAACCAAAAAAACAAAATAATTCTACACGATTTTTTGTGAAAATAGAGACAAAACAAGTTCTAGGCGTTCTAGGGCGTTCTTTCGTTTGCTCTGATCGCACCCAATTGGTCTAATAAGGCGTTATTTCACAGCCACACGACGTGAGATTCGAGGCTGTTCTACTATCCTAACCAGAGTTTGTAGAAATGCTCTTTATTTGGTTATTTTATTAATTTAGATGGTGGAATGTTGTACAAGGTTGATATTTACAAAAAAAATAAGTTTCTTAAACAGCAAGAGTACGTAATTAGGATGCTGTATATTGAATTGTATAAATGTATATTGATATTTTTAGTGCCCTTGACAAAACTGTGCGGTCAGAGTTATAAATATTCAGGGTGAAATTTTAATGACCGGCTAAATTTTAGGGACTAACTTTTGGTTATACTGATTAACTTTTATTATGGGACTAACATACAAAGCGCGAAAAAAAAAATGCGTTCGATACAAACTTCGAGAGCTAAACAGCCGAAATGTATGGAACAGCTGATATTTTTTTCGCGATTTACATGTTGGTCCCACTCATAATAAAAGTTGATCAGTATGACCAACAGAGTTAGTCCTTAAAATTTGGCCGGTCATTAAATTTCACCTGTATATACGTTAACAAGGTTTCAGAAATATATATACACCCTTATTCCTTCGCAGCAGAGTCGTGTTTCCACCTGTATATACGTTAACAAGGTTTCGGAAATATATATACACCCTTATTCCGTCGCAGCAGAGTCGTGTTTCCACCTGTATATACGTTAACAAGGTTTCAGAAATATATATACACCCTTATTCCTTCGCAGCAGAGTCGTGTTTCCACCTGTATATACGTTAACAAGGTTTCGGAAATATATATACACCCTTATTCCGTCGCAGCAGAGTCGTGTTTCCACCTGTATATACGTTAACAAGGTTTCAGAAATATATATACACCCTTATTCCTTCGCAGCAGAGTCGTGTTTCCATATTTTTAAAAGTTTTACTGTGTCTATACAGGGTGTTAGGTAATGAGTGGATAATCCTTGAACTACGGATAGAGGGCACTTAGGACGTTATGAAAAAGCTAAAATAGGTCTAGTAAAAGTCGCACGGTTTTCGAGATATTTGGACTTTTAATCGGATTTTTTGTCATTTTTCCTTATGTCCATGTTACGAAAAACCCTTAATTTCATGTATTAATTCATATTTTTTTCACTTTTTTCTTGCATGGTTAGAATCACTATGAACTAAGGAAGTTTTTAAAGCTACATGCCAAGTTTTTTTCATGACAACTTTTTGAGTAAACTCACTAAGTTACTTTTTGCATACTAAGAAATCCCCGCGTTTGTTTTTCACGTAGTATGGAAAAACAAACTTTGTGCGTTTACTCAAAAAGTTGTCATAAAAAAAAACTGGGCATGTAGCTTTAAAAACTTCCTTAGTTCATAGTGATTCTAACCATGCAAGAAACAACGAAAAAAAAATTAAATTAATACATGAACTTAGGGGTTTTTCGTAACACGGACATAAGGAAAAATGACAAAAAATCCGATTAAAATGACCAATATCTCGGAAACTATTAACAACTGCTGAACATACATGGGGGTTAAATCGATAGCTTATGAGCTGCTCTATCAGCCTTATTCGGGTTATCCACTATTTACCAAACACCCTGTATATTTGATGCTGACTGTACCTTACTGTTAACCTTTTGAACCTTACGTCGAATACAAAATGTGTCACTCACAAATGACACACCAAACATGTTAGCTAGGCTATGCAAATTACAACTTAATTGATACGAAACAAAGTATATTTTAATCTTGAACTTGTGATGGCTGTAGCCGTCGTGGCGTCAGTGGCACGACTTTCAGTTGACGGCCAGAGCCGACTGCGTCCAAAAGGTTAATTTAATGTCAGATTCCGATAGTCGAGACAAAAAAGAGATCACCACCGCCATCACCGCCAGCGAAACGAATGCTTTGTTTTAAGCTTATCGATATTCTTCCGTTCAAATTTATTGTTGTGGATACACGTGGATAAACAATTCGGCAATTTCTGACAGGTATGTAGGTGCGAGAGTGATGGATGTTTTATCCACATTCATCCACAGCGATAAGCGATGCTAGTGGAAGACTAGACAACATTGAGAAATTAATTGTTCAAAATACAAATACTTATTTATGTATATGCTTGTATATGATTTGATTTAACGGCCACTATAGAACTATGCCCAAGTGCGGTTTTAATTGAATTCTTAAGAAGTCTCTTACGATTTAAATCACTCCGTCGCTTAGACATAGTTCCATAGTGGCCTATGAATCAAATCGGTGGACTACTTTCGTAATTATTATGAACTTTATGTCGACCGAGCTTATTATGCACCTACTTTTTCTTACATTCTTTTTTTTATCTATGAATATACAAAACGATTTAATCAATAACACGATGACTGCAATATAAAATCATAATATTCGTAACAAAACTCTTCAGACAACTACAAGTGCAAATACTTAAACAATACTGCAATTACATACTGAGATAAGCATACGTAACACTACGCCAAAATTATTAATTAAACCTAAAGGAACACTGATTAGATTATTTACTATAATACAATTCATGTAAAAAGTTAAAAATCCTTATGTACATATAAAAAATATTTGTAAAAATAACAGTATATATATAGAACAACTAATAGTACTGTGGCGTCTGTGGCCCTAGTGAAAAAGAGTACAAGTCTTCGCTATTTTCTGCTGAAACCATGATTTCAGGATATCTTAAACATTCTTTACGTAGGTTAGATTACGTTACACTTTGTGACTACCAAATAAAAATTAACTCATTACGAGCTAAGCCGACTTGTATCCGCTTTTACTAGTGCCACGATTTATAAATGTACACGTACACATAGATCGTTCAAGGTCTTCATTAGTCGTCCTTTCTACGACAAAACTGTATAAATACAGCAAAATAATTAAAAATTGCAACGTAATGGAAAACAAATTTTCAAATAGACCACAGATATAAAAAAATATCGTGTAAAGTAAGTTCTTCTGAGGTAGCCAGAGGCCCTAGCCAAGAAGCATTCCGCTAACTAGCGTTTCTATTCGTTTCGTTTTTAAACCAATCGCGTCACTGGTAGATCAAGTGACTCTTTGTGTCACGTGATCTACCAGTGACGCGATTGGTTTAAAAACGAAACGAATAGAAACGCTAGTTAGCGTAATGCTTCTTGGCTAGGGCCTCTGACCTGCTTAGCACCCCGACTTTCGAACAAGTGCTTGATATTCCATTGATTGTATCCTCAACCACAATATAAGTATAAGACAAAATAGCTCATTGGAATAATGACCACCTAAAAACACATTTTTTCTTATTAAGTGAAAATCCGGAAATACGGAAATAATAACATACATATAACATCAACTAAGCAAACGATCTCTATGGACCTTATAGATCATGGAATACGGAATGTTTTTATTTTCGACAGTTACAGAACGATGGTAAATGGTAATACCTATTTCGAATATGGGGCAATTGTTACTATTCATACTAACACGTATTCTACTTCCTGAGTTAGTATGAATGTTAGAATTACCCCTTAGTCGAACTAGCCCCGCCCGACCTTAAAGAGACTAGTGATAGAATTTAATTAGATGAGATTTAGATTTATCTTAACCAATACCATGGAGGAGTCGTGTTTTCAATCCCGGACAACCCGACACTTAAGAGAATTAAGCGTAGCTGTAAACTTTTTTCCATACGAAGGAGAATGGGCAGAAATGTATGAACACTGGCATAGAAACCAATAACAATAAGCACTATATCATCGGATATCCTTTTTAACTCGTAGAGAATTTGTGTAGCGGGAAACCTCAAATAACTATGAGTTTTTTTTTAAATCTGGAACGTCGGGACATAGACGACTTTAGCATAATTACTTTGAAATACCGCCGTCTTTGCATGGCGATAACTTATTTCACACAAAGATTTCGATCTACCTGCCATAGTAATAGTTTTACAACTTAGAATTACCTATCCGGTGATATATCTCTTGTCCTTATTGGTCATATAGGCCAATTTGCCCACCCTCCTTTAGCTACGGGCGATAAAGTATCTCACCCGCTAAACCATGTCGGATTTCCACGATTTTTGAGTACGTTGAAGTAATTAGAAAACTAGGGTTTCGTTCTACAAGAAATATTTCCTTGGAAAGGAAAACGTACCGACCTACTTTTTTATAATATCTACAACAAATTAAAAGTCGTAATAATCGGACTAGGTTTAGGGGGAGAGACACATTATCGCATTTTGCACAGCCGGGGCAAGCAAGTCGCTTCAACTCGAAGGACGATTTTTCAAGATTCCCTTCAGAACGTAGGTAAACGTCGGAGTGCTCGACGCTGTACTAGTATATGACATGGGCACTTTATGTCAAAGCAATATGGGTTAAATTCGAACTAAGAGGATTATTCTTCATTCGAATTTAAACCATATCACTTTGACATAGAATGCCCATGCCATATACTAGTACAGCGTCGAGCACTCCGACGTTTACCTTACAAACAACAGTTTTAAGGCGTGCATTCTCAAATAGTACGCACAATTAAGTAGTGGGAACCTCGCGGATTGAAAACACTATAGTATAATATTACGTTTGAGTTTATAATAATTTTATAATCTTTGGGTTCTTTTTGCTAATTGTATTGGCTACCTACTTACTGTTATTGTGTCATAGCATATTGTCTAAAATACTCATAGGCCTTATTCGAAACTAGCTACTGTTTCGAACAAAGCCCTAAATCACGCTACATTGACTATTCATTTAATTTACGGTAAGTTTTATTATTTATGTATATTGATCTACAGACCCAGCTTCTTAATAGCGGTCGGCTGCCTATAGCTGTCACTCTTGCACTCGCAACTGACAGTATATTTTGTCACTGGTGTTTCAGAGAAAATCGAAGATTGCCGATCGCTATTCAGAAACTCGTAGTAGTCGTACTGTACACTCGTGTATTTTGAGTATTTCTAAAGGGGACTGAATAATTCATTATTTTTTCTGAGAAAATCATTTTGGTAACCAATTATTCACATATTAAAACTGAGTGTCTTAAATTAATAATTATTTATTTTCATAATTGATAATGTCATATTTTAATGCGTTAATTATTAAATAATGAATAGAGATCAATTGTATGCGGAATTCGTTATAGCTAGGATGTCTAGACATTAATAAAAATGGCGTTTTTATTTCATTTTACACAAACAACGACGACACACGTATAAAACTTATATTTTATTTTGCAATTATCTACCTAATTTAAAAAAACATACACCTTTACATCGATATACTGTTAAATTTCTGTTAACCTGTTCAACGCCAACGACGGATATATATACTACCCTCCTAGGCCAATCGGCGGTATCTCAGATAAAACTACCGAGGCAATATCAACCTTATTACTAACACAAGAGAATTAAAACTGCTTTGCATATGAATTTGAGATACTGCTTTTTGGCTTACGAGGCCAGTGCAGTGATAGGGGTCTCAAAAACTCTATTCGTTTTGGTAAAGTTGGTGTGACTCGCATAAGGGGACTGGGGGACCTAACGCACTCGTAATCGCAATCGTTTTAATTTTAAAAGTCGAAGGCGAGTCTGCATACAAAATGAAAACAATTGTTCCGCTTTGAAGCCGATTGCGATTGCGACTGCGAGTGCGTTAGACAATAGCGAAGCTGAGAGCGAATTAGAGAGAGCTACATACCCGAAGAACTTTTTAAGAGCTCTTGCACTGTACGCTGAAGTTCACAGTCTATCCTTTGCAAATGAGGAAACAAATAATTTGCTTATCTTCATGGATCTACCACACTGAATTTAAATACGCTGTGATGCGTCTACTGCGTCGCGTTTTAACAAGTCTCTAAGGTCTCGTCAATAAAACGTCATGTAATTAGTTTTTGCGATTTTGATACAGCTCAATTTACGAAGCGTTACCATATTTTGAGCTTCAGTATGGTCGATCCTTTAATTTCTAGATATGACTGCCATCTTAGCGACTCATTTTGTACTAGGCAGAGTCAAGAAAAGTTTAATCACAAATGTCAAATCTACAAATTATATGTCACGCTAACAAGGGTCAAATTTATGGGCCCTTCGAGATTAAAGTGAATAAATATCATATATACTAATATTATTATACATATGGCCACCGCAGCCAACACTTAACATGAAATTCAACTTATGTCGTATAAAATTGTCTTTTTCGCTTTTCGCGCACCGGTGCCTTCGCCAGCTTTACATTTGTGCGGTTTAGGTACAATTAGCTGAAACAATCACCCTTTACATTTGTATTTTGTTAACCTTTTCAACGCCAACGACGGATATATCCGCGGCTGAAGTTCACGTCCGTCAGAGCTCGTATCTCTTAAGTGTTTAGGCGAACTAGTTTTACAGATAAATAAACGGATATGTAAAAAAATAGTGATGCGATAGTGTATCAGTATCGACTCGATTAACGTGATCTGTCAAATCTTAGTTATACTGTCCAATACTATGTCTATTATAATCGTAAAAATTAATGTCAAATAATTAAAAAAAAACACTATACAACAAATTGAAAATAATAATTAGAATAATTAAGAATGTAACCTATTATCTACTTTAAAATAGAATTATTAAATATAAATGTCAAATTATATACAGTTTAAATACATATTCAATAATGTAAATATAAATAACAGTATAACGAACATTTGCTATCCAAAAGCGTATTTTTTTTTGAATACTGATACAAACATCACCCATATTGGTAACATTGTGCATTTTGAGTTATCAAACTGGTCCGCCAAAAAATTCCACCTTATGTAACTCCATGTTTAAAAAGATTCGGCGAGTGACGAAGTCGACTTCTGTATATTTGGCGCCGAAAAGGTTAAATATCAAAGTTTGGAACACAGGCGATCCCTCAGCCGCCGCACCGCGTAGCTTCTGAGCTACGTCTTGACTTTCCTGTTGCTCTTGTAATGGCCGTTCTTCTTGTAGCCGTGCGGCGCCTCGCCGTTCATGCGAGCGGCGAACGATGTCGTTTTGCTCTTGCTTTCGAATAGCACATCCGACTCGGTCTCGGATTCTGACATGTCTTTACTCGCAACTGGAGAATACATAAAATAAAATAATTTATTTGCTATCGTGTATACAGGGTGTCTGGAAAACCTTTGGAGATATTTGGCGCGGTAATAGTTCGCACGATTCTGATCACGGGTGTATGGTTCATTTTTGTTTCTGTTAAGGTAAAAAAAAAAAGAAGGTTTAATTATATTCATTTTGTTACTTAATGTATCGCAGCCGATATCTTGACCTTGACATTTTGATGTTGATACTACTCCAAACGTTCGTAGTAACTAACGTCAAAACTCCAAGTTCAAGGTCAATGACCTGAGACCATACCTACGTTATTTACATGGTATGTAAACAAACAGTTCGCCCCATGTAAACAAAAATCAAGTTAACATTTTAAAAAATAATGATACATTTTAGTGAAACTTACTGTATTTTCATTTTTGCAATTGGAACACTAGCTGGTTTTAAAGGTAAATACACTAGATCTCTTGTTTATGCTTTGCCAAGAGTGATTATATCGTCCGTCTTGTCGAGATCTAACCATTTACCAATGTTTTCTGCTCTAAAGTAGTCCATATAACTGGTTTACAGCAAAAATAATTACGACTTGAATATTTGAAAATAACATAATTTAACAATGACATCTAATGACAGCCATAAATTCATAGACTTCTAAAAGTTCGGATAGACGATGGAAATAAAGGTTGTCGCATAATTCATTACAATTTATGATGATTTCACACTTACCATAGAAAAACAAATTTACCAACCTTTCGCAGGCCATGAAATCGATAAACTTACGTAGTACAGCACGATAGCTCTTAGAAGGTGCTTCGGGTTTGTACTTCTCTCTCACTCGCTCTTAATAAGAGCGTAGGTATGGGAACGAGAAACAAGTTCAAACACGAAGCACCTTCTAAGTGCTCACAAAAAACAGGTTATATCAACATCCTTAGTATCCGCGGGGTTTTTTTAAGTGTTTTTAGCCAGGATCTGGCATTGTTCTTTGGTAACATGATTCGATTTTTGCCCGAAACCTTCTGATTAATAAGCTATTACTTCCAACTAAATAACCACCATTAACTGCTACACTCAGAAACGTCAATTAAATTTAATGCTTGTTTAGTGATGTGTTGTCTTATTCTCTTGCTATAGCAAACAAAATAACAGACGCAACTTTAATCAAGCATTAAATTTAATTGACGTCTCTGAGTAAATGATGATTGGTACTTAAGAATACTGTAGTGTCACCACAGAGTGTCACCACGTTGATCTCTTCTTACGAAGCTATCCGAAAAGGGGTGATAGACGGACGAGTAAGTACGCCGTACTTTCACGACATTTGGGCATTTTCTCGAAAAAGTGTACCCAATTAAGGACTGAAATTAAGGAACTTTAACTTTATCAGTTTTGTGACGAAAATTAGCTATACATTGACGGCCACCAAAACTGACAAAGTTAAACTTCCTTATTTCAGTCCTTAATTGGGTACACTTTTTTATGTAAATGCGCAAGTACGGCGTACGTACTCGCCCGTCTTCATCCCTTTATTTTTTCTTTCTTTAGGATACGAATATCTTTCAACAAGTTGAACAACGCATATGATGCCAGCTTTAAATGTAATTCTGATAAAACGTAACGTGGACCTAGGAACGATTTTATTTTTACAAATGAATCCTAAACCTCTTTTCACAAAGAGTTTTCAAAGGTACAAGATTTAAAAAATTACTATGTCAAACTGTCAAAGCACAATCACAAATTAATGTTCGTTTTATTATTGTGTCTTTTATTTGTATTGATCCCTGGATAGTGGTACAAATCAATAAAATAAATTCATGATTCATGATCGTTAAAGAAGTTTGATGTAAGTACGTGTAAAAGTGCTATTTTAGCTGTGAGAGAAGTTAGAAGAGTGCGCGTAAAAATCGTAATCGTAAGTTTCATTTTTAAATTATTTTACATAATAGCCCTTATCAGAGACCGTCTTATCATTCACATTACAGAATAATGTGTGAGTTTTCTAAACACCATGGAGCTTTTGACCATGATTAGAAACATTGTTAATAAGGAACAACTTGTTTATTTACATTACGTTGTGACACATGTTATGAATGAAGTAGTTAAGATGGGGTACACTGAGAGCATCGTCAGGAAAGGCGATGATAAATTAGCCTGAAACTCAGTCAAATATTAACATAAAAAAAAGTTACCAATATAGGGATGATCCAAATCATCCACCCTATCTACTGTTAAAATTCTCCAAAGGTTTTCCAGATACCCTGTATATAAGGTATTTACTTAATACTAAGGTACACTCATGCATGAACCCTGGTCTAGGAAACGTTTAAAACTTTATATTACATTGGAGTACAATAAAAAAGTAAAGCAACAATATTCACTTGCAACCACCTTATAACAAACCTTATTATTTAATAAGAAAAAAAATCAAAGTAATGAAGTATAAAATACAAAAATAATAACAAAAGTACGTTATAAGCCTATATTTAGTACTTACCTTACGCTTATTTAATAAAGATAAGATCGGAAAAAATAATACAAGTGTTTTTTTAGTTTGGTAATAAAACCATTAAAAAAATATCACTTTTATGTATTGCGGTATTTTATTAAATAGTAATATGTTTATTGATGGACTGTATAGACTGCATGGACTGTATAAAAAAAACAGCCCGGGCACAAGGTTATGGTTACGACGGGTATTACTAGCAAAACTGAAGATATGTTAGTTTGTTCTTACAAAAGAGGCTAGGACGTATAAACACGGTTGACTCAGTAAACCTCGGCGTCACTTAAATTCAGGTGAGACTTTGGTAAATTTTCTAGTAGGCCCTTTAATTAAGGTTTTTAAAGTGTGGTTTGCAGCCAATTGGTTGGCGAAGGCTAGGATCCTCAGACACTTGTTCTGCATGACAAAGACTTGCGCGGTGCGCAGGCGCGGGCGGCGGCGCGCGTGTAGTGTCAGTACTCACAGGGTTTGTCCTCGTGGTCGGCGAGCGGCAGCAGGCGGTACTTGGGGCGCGGGCGCGGCTTGCGCGGTGCGCAGGCGCGGGCGGCGGCGCGCGTGTAGTGTCAGTACTCACAGGGTTTGTCCTCGTGGTCGGCGAGCGGCAGCAGGCGGTACTTGGGGCGCGGGCGCGGCTTGCGCGGTGCGCAGGCGCGGGCGGCGGCGCGCGTGTAGTGTCAGTACTCACAGGGTTTGTCCTCGTGGTCGGCGAGCGGCAGCAGGCGGTACTTGGGGCGCGGGCGCGGCTTGCGCGGTGCGCAGGCGCGGGCGGCGGCGCGCGTGTAGTGTCAGTACTCACAGGGTTTGTCCTCGTGGTCGGCGAGCGGCAGCAGGCGGTACTTGGGGCGCGGGCGCGGCTTGCGCGGTGCGCAGGCGCGGGCGGCGGCGCGCGTGTAGTGTCAGTACTCACAGGGTTTGTCCTCGTGGTCGGCGAGCGGCAGCAGGCGGTACTTGGAGCGCGGGCGCGGCTTGCGCGGTGCGCAGGCGCGGGCGGCGGCGCGCGTGTAGTGTCAGTACTCACAGGGTTTGTCCTCGTGGTCGGCGAGCGGCAGCAGGCGGTACTTGGGGCGCGGGCGCGGCTTGCGCGGTGCGCAGGCGCGGGCGGCGGCGCGCGTGTAGTGTCAGTACTCACAGGGTTTGTCCTCGTGGTCGGCGAGCGGCAGCAGGCGGTACTTGGGGCGCGGGCGCGGCTTGCGCGGTGCGCAGGCGCGGGCGGCGGCGCGCGTGTAGTGTCAGTACTCACAGGGTTTGTCCTCGTGGTCGGCGAGCGGCAGCAGGCGGTACTTGGGGCGCGGGCGCGGCTTGCGCGGTGCGCAGGCGCGGGCGGCGGCGCGCGTGTAGTGTCAGTACTCACAGGGTTTGTCCTCGTGGTCGGCGAGCGGCAGCAGGCGGTACTTGGGGCGCGGGCGCGGCTTGCGCGGTGCGCAGGCGCGGGCGGCGGCGCGCGTGTAGTGTCAGTACTCACAGGGTTTGTCCTCGTGGTCGGCGAGCGGCAGCAGGCGGTACTTGGGGCGCGGGCGGCGGCGCGCGTGTAGTGTCAGTACTCACAGGGTTTGTCCTCGTGGTCGGCGAGCGGCAGCAGGCGGTACTTGGGGCGCGGGCGCGGCTTGCGCGGTGCGCAGGCGCGGGCGGCGGCGCGCGTGTAGTGTCAGTACTCACAGGGTTTGTCCTCGTGGTCGGCGAGCGGCAGCAGGCGGTACTTGGGGCGCGGGCGGCGGCGCGCGTGTAGTGTCAGTACTCACAGGGTTTGTCCTCGTGGTCGGCGAGCGGCAGCAGGCGGTACTTGGGGCGCGGGCGCGGCTTGCGCGGTGCGCAGGCGCGGGCGGCGGCGCGCGTGTAGTGTCAGTACTCACAGGGTTTGTCCTCGTGGTCGGCGAGCGGCAGCAGGCGGTACTTGGAGCGCGGGCGCGGCTTGCGCGGTGCGCAGGCGCGGGCGGCGGCGCGCGTGTAGTGTCAGTACTCACAGGGTTTGTCCTCGTGGTCGGCGAGCGGCAGCAGGCGGTACTTGGGGCGCGGGCGCGGCTTGCGCGGTGCGCAGGCGCGGGCGGCGGCGCGCGTGTAGTGTCAGTACTCACAGGGTTTGTCCTCGTGGTCGGCGAGCGGCAGCAGGCGGTACTTGGGGCGCGGGCGCGGCTTGCGCGGTGCGCAGGCGCGGGCGGCGGCGCGCGTGTAGTGTCAGTACTCACAGGGTTTGTCCTCGTGGTCGGCGAGCGGCAGCAGGCGGTACTTGGGGCGCGGGCGCGGCTTGCGCGGTGCGCAGGCGCGGGCGGCGGCGCGCGTGTAGTGTCAGTACTCACAGGGTTTGTCCTCGTGGTCGGCGAGCGGCAGCAGGCGGTACTTGGGGCGCGGGCGCGGCTTGCGCGGTGCGCAGGCGCGGGCGGCGGCGCGCGTGTAGTGTCAGTACTCACAGGGTTTGTCCTCGTGGTCGGCGAGCGGCAGCAGGCGGTACTTGGGGCGCGGGCGCGGCTTGCGCGGTGCGCAGGCGCGGGCGGCGGCGCGCGTGTAGTGTCAGTACTCACAGGGTTTGTCCTCGTGGTCGGCGAGCGGCAGCAGGCGGTACTTGGGGCGCGGGCGCGGCTTGCGCGGTGCGCAGGCGCGGGCGGCGGCGCGCGTGTAGTGTCAGTACTCACAGGGTTTGTCCTCGTGGTCGGCGAGCGGCAGCAGGCGGTACTTGGGGCGCGGGCGCGGCTTGCGCGGTGCGCAGGCGCGGGCGGCGGCGCGCGTGTAGTGTCAGTACTCACAGGGTTTGTCCTCGTGGTCGGCGAGCGGCAGCAGGCGGTACTTGGGGCGCGGGCGCGGCTTGCGCGGTGCGCAGGCGCGGGCGGCGGCGCGCGTGTAGTGTCAGTACTCACAGGGTTTGTCCTCGTGGTCGGCGAGCGGCAGCAGGCGGTACTTGGGGCGCGGGCGCGGCTTGCGCGGTGCGCAGGCGCGGGCGGCGGCGCGCGTGTAGTGTCAGTACTCACAGGGTTTGTCCTCGTGGTCGGCGAGCGGCAGCAGGCGGTACTTGGGGCGCGGGCGCGGCTTGCGCGGTGCGCAGGCGCGGGCGGCGGCGCGCGTGTAGTGTCAGTACTCACAGGGTTTGTCCTCGTGGTCGGCGAGCGGCAGCAGGCGGTACTTGGAGCGCGGGCGCGGCTTGCGCGGTGCGCAGGCGCGGGCGGCGGCGCGCGTGTAGTGTCAGTACTCACAGGGTTTGTCCTCGTGGTCGGCGAGCGGCAGCAGGCGGTACTTGGGGCGCGGGCGCGGCTTGCGCGGTGCGCAGGCGCGGGCGGCGGCGCGCGTGTAGTGTCAGTACTCACAGGGTTTGTCCTCGTGGTCGGCGAGCGGCAGCAGGCGGTACTTGGGGCGCGGGCGCGGCTTGCGCGGTGCGCAGGCGCGGGCGGCGGCGCGCGTGTAGTGTCAGTACTCACAGGGTTTGTCCTCGTGGTCGGCGAGCGGCAGCAGGCGGTACTTGGGGCGCGGGCGCGGCTTGCGCGGTGCGCAGGCGCGGGCGGCGGCGCGCGTGTAGTGTCAGTACTCACAGGGTTTGTCCTCGTGGTCGGCGAGCGGCAGCAGGCGGTACTTGGGGCGCGGGCGCGGCTTGCGCGGTGCGCAGGCGCGGGCGGCGGCGCGCGTGTAGTGTCAGTACTCACAGGGTTTGTCCTCGTGGTCGGCGAGCGGCAGCAGGCGGTACTTGGGGCGCGGGCGCGGCTTGCGCGGTGCGCAGGCGCGGGCGGCGGCGCGCGTGTAGTGTCAGTACTCACAGGGTTTGTCCTCGTGGTCGGCGAGCGGCAGCAGGCGGTACTTGGGGCGCGGGCGCGGCTTGCGCGGTGCGCAGGCGCGGGCGGCGGCGCGCGTGTAGTGTCAGTACTCACAGGGTTTGTCCTCGTGGTCGGCGAGCGGCAGCAGGCGGTACTTGGGGCGCGGGCGCGGCTTGCGCGGTGCGCAGGCGCGGGCGGCGGCGCGCGTGTAGTGTCAGTACTCACAGGGTTTGTCCTCGTGGTCGGCGAGCGGCAGCAGGCGGTACTTGGGGCGCGGGCGCGGCTTGCGCGGTGCGCAGGCGCGGGCGGCGGCGCGCGTGTAGTGTCAGTACTCACAGGGTTTGTCCTCGTGGTCGGCGAGCGGCAGCAGGCGGTACTTGGGGCGCGGGCGCGGCTTGCGCGGTGCGCAGGCGCGGGCGGCGGCGCGCGTGTAGTGTCAGTACTCACAGGGTTTGTCCTCGTGGTCGGCGAGCGGCAGCAGGCGGTACTTGGGGCGCGGGCGCGGCTTGCGCGGTGCGCAGGCGCGGGCGGCGGCGCGCGTGTAGTGTCAGTACTCACAGGGTTTGTCCTCGTGGTCGGCGAGCGGCAGCAGGCGGTACTTGGGGCGTGGGCGCGGCTTGCGCGGTGCGCAGGCGCGGGCGGCGGCGCGCGTGTAGTGTCAGTACTCACAGGGTTTGTCCTCGTGGTCGGCGAGCGGCAGCAGGCGGTACTTGGGGCGCGGGCGCGGCTTGCGCGGTGCGCAGGCGCGGGCGGCGGCGCGCGTGTAGTGTCAGTACTCACAGGGTTTGTCCTCGTGGTCGGCGAGCGGCAGCAGGCGGTACTTGGGGCGCGGGCGCGGCTTGCGCGGTGCGCAGGCGCGGGCGGCGGCGCGCGTGTAGTGTCAGTACTCACAGGGTTTGTCCTCGTGGTCGGCGAGCGGCAGCAGGCGGTACTTGGGGCGCGGGCGCGGCTTGCGCGGTGCGCAGGCGCGGGCGGCGGCGCGCGTGTAGTGTCAGTACTCACAGGGTTTGTCCTCGTGGTCGGCGAGCGGCAGCAGGCGGTACTTGGGGCGCGGGCGCGGCTTGCGCGGTGCGCAGGCGCGGGCGGCGGCGCGCGTGTAGTGTCAGTACTCACAGGGTTTGTCCTCGTGGTCGGCGAGCGGCAGCAGGCGGTACTTGGGGCGCGGGCGCGGCTTGCGCGGTGCGCAGGCGCGGGCGGCGGCGCGCGTGTAGTGTCAGTACTCACAGGGTTTGTCCTCGTGGTCGGCGAGCGGCAGCAGGCGGTACTTGGGGCGCGGGCGCGGCTTGCGCGGTGCGCAGGCGCGGGCGGCGGCGCGCGTGTAGTGTCAGTACTCACAGGGTTTGTCCTCGTGGTCGGCGAGCGGCAGCAGGCGGTACTTGGGGCGCGGGCGCGGCTTGCGCGGTGCGCAGGCGCGGGCGGCGGCGCGCGTGTAGTGTCAGTACTCACAGGGTTTGTCCTCGTGGTCGGCGAGCGGCAGCAGGCGGTACTTGGGGCGCGGGCGCGGCTTGCGCGGTGCGCAGGCGCGGGCGGCGGCGCGCGTGTAGTGTCAGTACTCACAGGGTTTGTCCTCGTGGTCGGCGAGCGGCAGCAGGCGGTACTTGGGGCGCGGGCGCGGCTTGCGCGGTGCGCAGGCGCGGGCGGCGGCGCGCGTGTAGTGTCAGTACTCACAGGGTTTGTCCTCGTGGTCGGCGAGCGGCAGCAGGCGGTACTTGGGGCGCGGGCGCGGCTTGCGCGGTGCGCAGGCGCGGGCGGCGGCGCGCGTGTAGTGTCAGTACTCACAGGGTTTGTCCTCGTGGTCGGCGAGCGGCAGCAGGCGGTACTTGGGGCGCGGGCGCGGCTTGCGCGGTGCGCAGGCGCGGGCGGCGGCGCGCGTGTAGTGTCAGTACTCACAGGGTTTGTCCTCGTGGTCGGCGAGCGGCAGCAGGCGGTACTTGGGGCGCGGGCGCGGCTTGCGCGGTGCGCAGGCGCGGGCGGCGGCGCGCGCGCAGCCCCAGGCCGCGCCGCACGTGGCGCACAGCGCGCCCAGCCCGCCCAGGCTGAAGTACACCACGGACCAGTCTGCCGACAATCGAGCCGTTAATACAACCTGACTATAGTACATTACTGCAAAGACCGGTAAGTGAACCTTCCTCGACGAGTATGAGGTAAAAGCCCGAACCGAGGCGAAGGCTTTTATACATACGAGCCCAGGATGGCTCTTAATGGTCGAAGCATGTACATACAGTGCTTTTCTCAAAAATAGAACAACTAGAATGTATTAAAAATACGACGGAGTTTCTGCATTTCGGTAACATTTTTATTACAAGATTACATGGTAAGGTTACTTGGATTTTAAACTTGTTAACTATTTACCTTTTGTAATTTTTTAATCTAGGTAGTGCCCCCGCCAAGACGAGCCAAGCGAACGAAGCGCAAGGGGCACTACCTACCTTTTCTCGGAGCGTTTCGTCGTTTTTTTAAACCTCCATAACTTGGGTTTGGATTATACCAGATAAACAAAATTCTCGGGATATAATGTCAATAGTAAACTTATTAAACATATAAAATTCCAATTACATAGCTCTCATACTTTAGATTTTATTGATACCTAAAAAACCCCGATTTCGTCACTGACTCACTGATGGTCATCAAAATTCTTAGGGTACTTCCTGAAGTCCTACAAATCTGAAATTTGGTATGTAATGTAATGTAAAGTTTTGTATGTGTTAGTACACAAACAAAAAAAAATCTAAAACTTGGAACTTTTACCCCCCCACCCCTTAAACTACGGGATGGAAGATTATATGAGACTTCTAACTTCTTTGGCCGTTTCGTTACTACAAGAATTACTGTATAACAGAAAAGAAATGAACAGCGAAAAAAATTTCACCTTACAACCATGTGAAGGTAGCAAAACGGCTAAGCCACATATTTTGACTAAGGTGTAGAGTTTAAGAAGTTAGGGCTTGTACAGTTAGGGCGTGTAGAGTTAGAAGCTTGGCTCTACATGAGATCTGATAGCTTTTTGATAATGCGCGAGCCATATGGTATCGTCTCGGCAACATTTTACATGAAAATGTTTTTGGTGGGATTTATTTTACAATAATAACAAAAATATATTCGAGATCCTCATAACAAGCCCTTTCATTTGATATGTGACACAGTAAAGTTCGCAAAACTTTTTTTAAAAATTTCCTCGTGGTCGTGGTATTTAATAAAAAATATTATTTACTTTGCACATCTGTGTTTGGGTCATCAATTTACATGTGTATCAAATTTCAACTCAATCGGTCCAATACTTATGGAAAAAATGGGCTGTGACAGACGGACGGACAGACAGATGCACGAGTGATCCTATAAGGGTTCCGTTTTATTTCATTTTTTGTACGGAACCCTAAAAAATACCTACTTAAAATCGTTTCGATTCAGTTAGGTTGGCATTTTGAAAATTGTTAAGAAATCTGAAACTATTATGGAATAGCGAATACGGAGACAAGTGCTCCAGAAAGATTAGTGGCCGCCAAAAAATAGAATGCTGCGACGAAAAGTCTTTTATTGTGAAATTACAATTTGTAAAATAAGAGGGTTTTCTGAATGATATGGTAAAACTAAACCAGGTTGGGTCCTGCTGAGGCAAAGTGACATCATGGGTATGTAACGGATCTATGGGGCCTCACCCCCGTTTTTCAAGACCGATATAGAAAAGAAAAAGAAAAAGTGTTCCGCAGATATTTTTTTTGAAAAATTCAATAAGTCATAATATTTCTTCAGTACTATGTACAGTCACGAACTTTAATTTGGGACCCACCTTAGGTCTAAAATCATTCTGACATTCTACAACAATAAGGTTGAGTCTCCTATAAGTTACAAATGATTTGGCATCTCTAATGACATTAACGACTTCAAGCCTATTTTTCTTGAAATGGGTCACAAATTAACGATCGCAATAGTACACCGTTACCAAAACATTCCCGTGAATGCGTTTTTGGTATTAAAGAAACTTCTGTATCTATAATACATTTCGGACTAGAATTTATTTTCTGACTTTTGGACAAAAAAATAACGTTATTTTGAATATTATTTGTTCCGTTTCACGTCCGAGGTCCGCTATAGAGAGACATCGCCGTCGTTCAGCTAAGGTCGCTAGATGTCGCTTGTTCCATACCATAGATTCCCACGTCAGTTCACCTTCCCGCCAATTTGTCCCGCCATCCAACCTGTCAACTAAGCTTACGACTAACGAGCCGCCATGTTAGTTTTCCATTGTTGCGTCGACTGCCGTTCGGTGCAGAAGGTTCGTATTTGTCGCTTTATTTCACAGTATTTGAATTAAAAATTCATTTATTTTCGGATTAGAAACAATTTTTCGTTTAATCCTTGTTACTGTGTTATTATTCAAGTGTTCAATTTCGAATTCATATCGAAAATTTTCTTACGTTACGAAACCTACCTACATTATCACGGTTTTATAAGACCTCGTTTTTCGTAAGTTCATGAACACGTGTTCCAAGAAGCGGAGTTTTCCGCTAAGAATACTTCGAAAGTCGCCGTAGTTTAGTAGAACTACGATGAAAATTTATAGATTTTTCGAGATCGAAGTAGAAGAATCTAAATAACGAATTCTTTTTAGGAATGAAAGTCGAGTTTTGTTTCTCGCTAATATAGTTTCGTCTGTTGCATTATGAGTCGCAACGGAAGTGTTCCCGCGTCAGAAGAAATGGATAGAATGGATCGAGCGTCACGGGGCTGGCGGAGTGTCGGCTCGGGCGCTTCGTCCCGGGCCAGCAGCCTCCGCGCCCGGAGCTGGCGCCGCTCCCGCTCCCGCTCCCGCTCCCGCGCCCGCGCCCGCAGCCGCACTCGCACCCCTGCCGAGCCCGCGCCGGGGCCCAGCCGCGAGCGCCACGCGCGCCACCTACGTTCCGGCTGCGAGCGCCATGGGCGTCACGAGCGCCACGCGAGGCCCAGCCGCGAGCGCTACACGCGGCGAGACCGCGAGGGGACCGAGCCCCGCGCGCCGTCCCGAGTTTCACGCGCGTCGCGGGCCTCGCGCTCCACGACCACTACGGGTCTCGACCGGAGGTTTGAATTCCTTTCGAACCAGCTGGTGAGTCAGCTGAACGATATTTTAAGTGAGAAATTGCATCCTCGCGCGCTGTTAGACGCGCCCGCTCGTGAAGATATGCCGGAGCGCGCGCTCTCTCCGGAGCGGTCGCCGGCGCGCGCGGGCTCGCCCGCCGAGCCGCGCCCCGCGCCGGCCGGCCCGCCGCTATGCGCCCTTCCGGTACAGGTGGTTCCGGTCGATCGAGATACGCGCGTCTTCATTTCATCTGATAAATTGCCAACGCGCGATGTGATCACGGATTTAGTTGTCTCTGTTAAAGAACCGGTCGTTCCGAGTTCGAAACCCGATCGAGTCGCTAGAATTTGTGCTCTGTCTAGGTTTAACAGTCCCGAATGGAAATCTGTTCGATACGCCGAGGCGCAAAAGAAATACCTAGCTTCCCCTGGTTTTTCCGAGGTTAGAACGAACGTAGAGTTACGCCGGCTCGAAGGCTCCGCGCCATCAAAAAACCCGCGTAGTGCCCTCGCGGAGCGTAGCTTTGCGGCCCTCTCGAACGCGTGTATTGCTCAAAATGAGGCGATTAATTCGGCGTTGTCTGACCTTATTGAATGGTCTACTAATCCAGAGATTCTTAAATCTAAAGCGGATTTGACTAATAAATTAAAGGAATTATTTGACGGCCAATCTGAATATAAAACGATCTCTCATGATATCCTTCAGATTGTTTCGGGAAAACGGGCCGAAGCTCTGTCTGATCGGCGATTTTATTTGCTTAAGAGTATAAAAGATAAATATATTCGGGAAGATATAGATAAAATTCCACCGACGTCAGAGTACATGTTTAATCCCGAGGCTTTGTCAGCGTACCTACAGAAACTAGGCGGAATTGATAAGATCCATAAGATCCCCCGGGTGCCGGTGCCCGTCCGCCGACGTTCCCCGCTTCCCTCTAACTTTCGTCAAGATAGGACATTTCAGCGTCCAAGTAAGCCCAAACATTACAAAAAAGGTAGTGATCCTAAGCAGGATCGAGGTGCGATCCCAAAGAAAACGGGGGGGGGGGGAATGGTAAATATAGTTCCAAGCGAAAGTACAATTACCATAAATGACTCTGCCGGGTTTTCAGGAGGTTGTCTTCGACATTATGTACATTCTTGGAAAAACTTAAATGCCCCCAAACTCATTTTAAATCTAATATCGTTTGCTCGAATCCCATTTGTTCAAAAACCTCCGTTAGTTCATCCAAATTTAGAAGTAATAGGCACGTTTCAGACACCGGAATCCCCAGAAATGACTTTAGAGATCCACAATTTAATTCAAGACGGAATAATAGAGCCAGCGCCATTTACCCCAAGCTTTATTTCGCCTCTTTTCCTAATAAAAAAGAGCAACGGTCAATCAAGAACAATCTTCAATTTAAAGGCACTAAATTTATACCTGAATCCGACACATTTCCGGTTATTCAACCATCGACAGATGCACAATTTTTTGCAATTCCGAGACTGGATGGCAAAATTCGACCTCAGTCAAGCTTACTATCATGTTCCGATACATGTCAACCACAGAAGATTTCTGCGCATAAGTTACCAGGGTCAGTTACTGCAGATGACGTGTCTACCGTTCGGGCTTGCCACCGCACCAAAAATGTTCGCAAGCATCACGAACTGGGTGGCGGAGGAGCTGCGCAAACGAGGTATAAGAGTCATTGTCTACCTAGACGATTTTCTACTCGCGAGCCAGTCCAGGCGAGTTCTCGTAGGGCAGATAGAGCTAGCCAGAAGACTTCTCACCAACCTAGGATGGCGCATAAACGAACAAAAGTCCGTAACGACTCCAACGCAGACTTTAGAGTTCTTGGGCATCACTTGGGCCGCTCTCGACAACGCTCGCTCCTTGCCACAGCAAAAGGTCAGTACAATCCAAAGCAACCTGCGTGCGCGCCTGGCTGCCGGCCGCTGCAACCTGAAGCAGGCGCAGCGCCTGCTCGGGATGCTGAATTTCGCAACGTTTGTCACTCACAGGGGAAGGTTGCATTGCCGCAGTTTACAGCTCCACTGCCGTCTCCTGCGCAGAGCTCCGCGCAGCTCGCTGCCTCTGCCGAGCCCCGTCTGCAAGGATCTCACGTGGTGGGTCGAAAACGTTGTCCTAGCCTCACCCATACATCCTGCCGAGACACTGACAAACTTTGTCGTCACGGACGCGTCGGACCGACAGTGGGGAGCCATTGTCAACGACCGCAAGCTGCAAGGTCCGTGGAGCGCTCACCAAGTGGCGTGGCATTGCAACTGCAAGGAGATGTATGCGGTAATAGCGGCGATCTCTGCAGAGGCGGGAGTTCTAGCGAACTCGAGAGTGATTTTGCAGAGCGACAACAAGACTGTCATCGCATATATAAAGAACGAAGGTGGTACAAGGTCCCTCGCGCTGCTGCGCCTAACACGCCAACTGCTGGCGCTAGCGGACCGGCTGCGATTGACGCTGCTGCCACACTACCTGCCGGGCCGCTACAACACCGACGCCGACGGACTGTCGCGCGGCGCACGCGCCCCGGAATGGCACCTGCGCGCGGAGGCCACCCAGAAGATATTCGCCCGCTGGGGCGTCCCGGACGTCGACCTCTTCGCATCCGAAACCGCGCACGTCGTGCCGAACTATGTCTCGATAGACTTGTCAGACTCGAACGCGCTCTTTCACGACGCGTTCAGCGTTCGCTGGCGATTCGACCTGGCATGGGTGTTTCCCCCGCCGGCCCTCGTGCCGCGGGTGCTGCGACACCTGGTCGCGGCGAGGGGCCGGTACATCCTGGTGACGCCGCGCTGGAGCGCCCCGTTCTGGCGGCCGCTGGTGCGCGCGCGCGCGCTGGCCAGGCCGGAGCGCATCCGCTCGCTGCGCCGGGTCCTGCTGGACACGCGCACGGGCCGCGCGCCGCCGCGGGTGGCCGACCTGGAGCTGGAAGCCTGGCTTGTTTCGGGTGGGACCGCCTGACCCAGGACTGGTCGGAGGAGGAGCGCGACCTGCTGGCTTCCCACTGGCGCGCCTCCACTGTCAAGACTTATGCACCCATCTGGAGGAGGTGGTCAGCATGGTGCGCCCGGAACGAGATCGACCCCCGGGTGCCCGCCCCGGACCAGGTTGCGAGGTACCTTGCACAGTTGTTTCTGTCTGAGAAGCTAGCGTATCGAACTATCTTAGTTCATAAGTCAGTTATAGCCTCTATATGTGAGCCGATGTCGAATGTTAAAATATCTTCGAGTCATTTAGTGCGTCATATCTTAAAAGCTATATCTTTATCGAATCCTTTACCCCCGAAACCACCAGTGTGGGATGCGAGAGACCTTATTCGATATCTTAAGGAGACCGATGTTAACATTAACAACCTTTACGAAGTGTCCAGAAGAACGGCTGCACTTTTACTCTTGGCATCGGGGCGTAGAGTGCATGACCTTTCTTTGTTGCATTATGATCCTGTGAGTTTTATAGACAACAGAGGTTCGATCACACTGCACCCCAAGTTTGGCTCCAAAACCGATTCCGCGTCTTACCAACAGTCTAGTTGGACCCTGTTGGAAGCTCAAGATCGTAATATTAACCCAGTTTTTTGGCTACGCCAACTTGTTTCGGTTTCATCTGGAGTGCGAGGTGATTGTACTAGCTTATTCGTATCGATTAGAGCCCCTTGCACGGGCGCCAGCGCCGCGACGATCGGAGGCTGGCTGAAGCGCCTGCTGGCAAATGCCGGCATTCAGGCAACGCCGGGCAGTTTTCGATCGGCCGTGTCCTCGCTAAATTGGATTGAAAATTACCCGATTAACGATATCCTTGCCAAAGCAAATTGGAAACATGAGGCTACTTTTAGAAGGTATTACCAAAAAGACATTCGGTCTTTTCGCGTGGATTCAGCTTCTGGATCTCTATCAAAGTTGTTCACTGTATGACTAATGTCAATCTCTCTGTCATATTTAATTATGGTGTCCTGATTTCAATTAACGTTTTCGGCAACATGATTTGCAAAGTAGTAAAACTGGCGACAACAAGTCGTTATTATAATTAAATATTAAAGACTGTTTTTGATTGTTCGAATGAGTTTGCCCATGCAAATATACAAAAATTTCAATCTATAGTAATAAGGGTAACATACTATTTTGCTTGTAGTGTATTTCAGATTTGGTTAATTTGAACTTTGTCTTTAATCAATATCTGCTTTCTACGTTCATATTAATTGTAACATGCCGATTCCGATTTCAATTCGTTTGTACCCTGTTATTTTATAGAATTTATCTTTTCACTCTGTCTACGCTGTAGCGAACAGACACATTCATTTGAAGAAGAGTATGAAGGAATTAAGTCTATTTACAAAAGATGTTTTTATAATAATTTTATATGGGCCAGATTTAAAATCTACGAATCTTGTAGTTTTGTTCAAGTTTATTTAGACCATACTCGTAGTTGGCGTGCATAGACGCCTGCGGTTTTTTCTCGCCCTACGTCTCTTCTTTGGTTAATGTATGTGATTTCAATGTGTCCATATGAATAAACAGGACAGTGTTTACATGACTTAAATAGCTTTATTTACTGCCTACCTAAATGATTAGTTGAGTCATATAAAATTACCTTATATCAATTTCTGCAGGTGATTTCATTAACACATATTATCATTATTTTTTATAGTCACATTATTGCGTCTCGCTCCTAACTTGCCACCAGGTGATAACAGACAATTCTCTATAGCGGACCTCGGACGTGAAACGGAACAAATAATATAAAATTTTACCTTCCAATAAAATTATTATTATTTTTCCTGGAACGTCCGAGGTCCGTGTAATGCCTACCTGGTGGGACCACCAAATGCATTACGTACTTAACAATGGAAAACTAACATGGCGGCTCGTTAGTCGTAAGCTTAGTTGACAGGTTGGATGGCGGGACAAATTGGCGGGAAGGTGAACTGACGTGGGAATCTATGGTATGGAACAAGCGACATCTAGCGACCTTAGCTGAACGACGGCGATGTCTCTCTATAGCGGACCTCGGACGTTCCAGGAAAAATAATAATAATTTTATTGGAAGGTAAAATTTTATAATATTTTCTCTTAAACTAAACAAAATTGACACTCGTGAGTTCTACTCTTGTATTTTTAATCAAAGTAGCCGTTCGTTGGTGGCTTTAAACGCGGATATGTCAAATTTTAGGGTCTCTTGATGCAGTTGGGGTCTCATCATAATTAATAAGTTCATAACACACTGTGAATCGGATAAACGCAGTCAGATACACATCCCTTCAGCCAGTTTCTGTTAACGTTGGTAACTCGGAAGTTATACAATGTCAGTATAACATTTTACAACTATCTCTCGTTATTAATGATAGGGGCAACCAAATGAAGGCACCTTCGAAATTCAAAAAAAACACCCTACGTTCACTATTAACTAGTATCAATACAACAATGGCATAGTCCTTTTTTCACTAATATTCTCTGGGGGAACCAAACGATTGCGCGATCTAAACGACAAGCAGCGCATGACAACTAACAGTAATAACAAATATATTTTTTTTTTACCTCAACACCTCTAAGCATAGGAAGGGTAATGATTTTGACACCCTATATATGTATGTATGTATATGTGTATATGTAGCTGGTAGATTTTTGATGTGTAAAATTGCCCATGCGGCCTTCTTACTGAATAAACATCTTTTATCTTTATCTTTTATATTAATATGTCTGGAATCTGGATGCTCAACTCTAGCGTGATTCCAAAATAACCTCAGGTATAATTCATCTGTGAGCTAATGCAGCTTAAAGCGCGTACCAAAAGCTATAAGATGCTTTTCAACGTTACGTTATGTGGTTCTCCGTTGAATAGAGTACACAAATTTAAATACCTGGGTCACATGTATAAACGATTTTGATCTATCAATGCATACAATGAATATGCTGCCCTCTTAATCTCTTGAGGCCCACGTCTTTCGTTAGTTCGAAAAAGAATCTTGTGTCGTACAACTTTAGTCAAAAGTCACTTTGACAATAGTCCTAAATTTAGGACATTGGGCCCTGGGACATACACAGTCGTAAAAACAAAAGTTGTCTCTCCTGTGGTCAATAGTTAAAGGTTTGTGTGCATATAAGTTATGTTTTTATATGCTAGGACTAAAGTAGACCTGATGGCGCTTATGAGCATGTGGGTTCAGCCAGAAAATTAGGCTTTAAAAACGTTAACTTTGGCTATGTCCACAGGAAACGCGGTAACCTACATCTGTGTATGACAAGTACAAGGCTAAGCCCATAAGTGCTATCTCGAATTTAATAGCCAAAGCAGATTCAATCATCTCCTGCTATAATAGGGTTGCGATTGCTACAGGAGTTTTATCTGTGACGCCGCCAATCGGATAAGCAGGGCAGTATTCCACCCGATCCCTTCCACGCCATAAAAAAATAGTATACATTATTGCCTAGGCAAGGAAGTAGGCAATTGCGGGCCGAGTATTAGTTTAAACCAGTGATCCCCAAAGTGGTATACATATATCAACTCCCAGGGGTCGACGACGACCTGCAAGGGGTCCATGTGAGCGGAAAAAATAAATGGGATGAGGACCATGAGATGAAAATGGGGGTCCACGATAGGGGATCAAAATTAAGCAGGTCGTAACTTTAAATTAATGGAATAATCCATATTCATACACAGATAGTAGGTACCTTCTTACTTTCTTATAAATATATAAATATTCAATATTACCTATATAAATTATGTTTAAATTTCTTCTGTGTGTATTTTTATTTCGTAAAAGTTTTTTTATTCGCTATGTTTTTATTTTACTCTGTGTCATTTTTTTACCGGCTAGACCAGCAAAGTTATCCGTGCGAAAAAAACAAAAATTGTTTACTTAGTATTTATGTGATAACGTAAATATTAGGTAAATAAGAGGGTCCACCCAAAATCGAAAGAAATACCAAGTGGTCTATGAGAAAAAAAAGTTTCAGGACCTTTGGTTTAAACGGACGAATTTGCGAGTCCGTTTAAAAATACGAAGCCCGCAATTGCTGTTCTTGCCGAGCTAAATATAATTTATTTATTTTTTCTTAAAAATCGCAAGAAAAAAATTGTGTTGGAGTAAAATTTTCATCACTTGAACTCATTTTTTGAATTGCATACAAACAGAAACTTCACGTGAAAAAACCATCACTAATTACCGCCTTTTTGTTTACGACAAGGAGAAACGCAAGTTTTTGTTTTAAAAAAACATAAGCTATTCCAGACACAGATAAAAAAGTTATGTTTCGAATAAAATTTCGATGTATAAGACTTGTGCTCTCATTTTATTACGGCCCTTTTCACTTTTTAAAAAGTTACAAGCTAGATAGTAAAGGAATTTGTATGCAACATCGCGGGCTCGGCCGGCGAGCGGGCAATGTTTTTTTTTAAATTTGGGAACTGTCAGTAAACTATGTACTTCGCGTCTCAATAGTAGATAGGAATGTCAACATGTCCGGACATTTTTGAGAAAAATAAGTTACCGCAGTCAGGGAGATGGTGCGGCTGCAGCGCAGTCCACAGGCTCTGCATCCAGAAGGCGTCGCAGCGGCAGGCGCGCGTGGCGTCGTCGCACACGCCGCGGCCCGAGCACGCGCTCAGGCAGCGCACCGAGCGCACGCGCGCGCCCGCGCCGCCCGCCGCGCCCGCCCCGCGCGCCGCCGCCAGCGCGCTGAGGCCGCCCATCGCCGCTCCCTGACGCAATAATCATATTATCTAACTGTGCCATGATCACGCTCATTATGCAACCGTTTTTACAATGGTTCGGTTAGGCGCTCGTCTCGCGCCGACGAGCAGGAAACGAGTAGAGCCAGCGATAAACTATTAATATGTGTCTCTTTTAATAACGCGGGATCTATATCATTTGTTCCTTTATTGAGCGACAAAATAGTCGATCGCTCATCAATTTCTCGCCAGCAGCGGGACGAATGCCTTAAACCGTGACAAACATTTTGATACCTTTAACGATATGATAATAAATGGTTTTAAGTTAGCGAGTAAACATAAGTTTTATTACATAAGACGCATCTTAAGAGCTTAAGCTCGAGCATATGCAGTCTTAAGATTGCAAAAATCTATGACCATAAAGCCAGGAACAGGTCAATTCACAAGACCTGGCAAGAATGGATTGAATGAGTAAACGAAAGTACAGTACAAATATAAGTTACAACGATGTACCTGCGCAGTAAGCATTTTTTTGGAAGACGCAAAAACGTTTAACCCAATTAGAAGGCAGGACGTTTACGCGGGTAAAATCTGCGACGGCTATTGATCAAATGTTTGGCAGCCATTGCGCTTATTTAGCGGCACGTCAGTTGTCATTCGAGCTTAGACGTCATTTCATATTCTACCTTACGCGTAACACAACAAGGTCAGTATTGAATTAATGTTTATGTTCGTTTATCTTCGGCATTAGTAGGACTTGTCTGCGTGAACAAATAATGCCGACGTAACTTATATTTGTGGTATTACTGTAACATACAAGTGTGTATAATAATAACAGGTTTTCGGTTTTAAATTCGAACACCAATTCAATGGACGGCACTCACACAGTGACTGATGACATTACTTTTGGTCATTCCATTCGTGCCAGCTTTAGTGAATCTACCTGTACTCACTAGCGAGCTGTAACTGTTATTGTTGCACGTAAAATCGTGATGTGTACGCGGCTCGCGAGCCTGTTCTCCAGTACAGGTTCGTTACTGTAACTGCTACGGTTACAGTTACAGTTCGCTAGTAAATTCCCGACTTCACAGTCTTATTACCCGGCGCCCTCTATTGTCTTATGTCATAGTATACTCACATTCTCCCACAAAAAAAAAATAAGTTGCGTGTTCCCAGAATCAATCTCCCCACGTACAGCCGTCACGTTGATGTTGACGCCATCTTTCAACAGTAGCGTCATCTTCTGCACCAGCGAATCCAGCTGACTCTGGGTGAATGACGCTATAGGGACGTTGATCGTCATCTCTAGGAGGTTCCTCTCGAGGGGATCGGGCTTGACTTGCACGCTCACAGTGTCCCGATCTGACTCGCCTTGGTCGTCGGTCACTGTCAGTTCGAATACGTAGCGGCCGGGCTCTATGTTGGTTAACTGAAATAAATGAATAAATTAGGTTTTAGAATGTAAAGCGTTGTTGAACAAAATAAGCAGCATTTTCTTTTAGTTCTCAGTTCACCAACAGGGTTACCATTTTTTAGGCATTACTACTAGTAGTAGTAGATCTAGTAAAAAGTGTGGCTGGGTTCAAGATAAAAGTAAAGAGGTAAAAACATTATGAAAACTGGAGTTTTCATGAAATTTCATTTACAAGTAACGTTATTTAGGGCAGCTAAATCTTGAACAGGGTATTTTAAACTGAGCTGCCTCAGCAATATCACATCTGTACACTATGCAATAGTTTTTAAAAAGACATTCAGGTTTGTACTTTTATTGCTCCCATACGCTCTTATGCTAGTTTTTAGGACTTTTAGCCAGGGATTCACTAGAGACAAATGTCCCGCAACATGTCGCCAGCGATTTTGGGTGAAATGGCGCAACATTGCCGGACTTCGCACGACATATCTGGCGACACCGCGCGACAAATATGACACGCAAAGTTACGCGAAGTGGCTCGACTTCGCCTGTCGTCGTTGCTGACATCTGTCGCGCGATGTCGTCAGGTATGTCAAGTTAAGTCGCTCGGCTTCAATGAATCCCTGGCTTTACTACAACCCGTTTTTTTTTAAATAACACTGTAAATGTAGTCAAGTCACTCTCGCACTGACATACTCGTCAGAACGTGACAGATGTTTTATACATAGCGACATAGCCTATTTTCTTCTTTGTCGAATCCTCATGGGGACGTGACTATGGTGAGCGCGCTTCACCACCGCTCTCCAAGCTGCTCGATCTCGGGCTCGATGAATAGCCCGAAGTGTCGTGGTAAATGATATGATCGCCTATTAGCCCACTGTATTCCGCCCTTCTTAATAGAAGCATGCGCAGTTTGATAGTCATAGCAAATTGAACCACTTAACTTAAGAAATAAGGTCACTGATACATTCGCGGTTCTATGAGACATGTGCCCTTTCCTAATGAGGGCACACCCACTCACCATGAGCACCGGCTGGTCGAGCGAGTCGCCGACGACGGTGCCGGCGGCCAGGCCGGAGCCCTGGCGCGCCCAGCGGTACGACACGACGCGGAAGTCGTCGGAGGAGCGCGAGCCGTTCAGCACGAGCATGGCCACCGGCAGGTACAGCACTTGGTTGCCACCCGCGTCCGCTTTTGGAGGGCTGTTTTGATCTACGTGAACATAACATAAAATCTTTATACTTTACATAACTTACATAGATAAGCTACTTCTGCAGCAATATTTTTGTAAAAAATGTATCATGTTGCCAATTTCACTGTGAGTAGCAGAAAACGCTCAAATTCGTTCAAATTCTTTGTTGCCAATTTACATATGATCATGTTTTATTATTCAAACAGTTTGGGTTGGGTTATTCCGGCAGAGAGGTAAATGCGACTAAAAAGATTATACAAGAATAAAATAAAATGTGTTAAAACAATTTTTGCTCCCTTGCATAGAAATTTAGGTATTTAAAAAATAAATTTAGGTACTAAAACGTTAAATTAAACTAAAACAATTCATTCCTATAGAAAAAAAAAATACGCGATTACCACAGTGTCGGGATAGCCCTGCCCCACGAATAGAAGGACAGCGATTTTGTTCTAGTGTTTTCAATTCACGACGCTAATCAAATTGACGTTGCACGGGATCAATGTATGAAACATAAAGTAGTGAGGCAAGACGTCGTGGATCAAAAACACACACAGTACACAGAGTATACAGTATTCAAAATACATCCCTACGGTAACCCATTATTTTATCGAACTTCATTTCATCGAACGCTATTTTCTGCTGAAACTACGATGTTTTCAGGACATCTTAAACATTAATAACGTAGGTTAGGTTAGGTTATACTAGAGACTACAAAAAATATATACACACGCGGCGAGAAATGCCTTTCGATAAATGAAAATTCTGCGAAATGATATGTTAGTTGAAATGTGTTTCGATAAAATAATAGGTACATCCCTACACATGCAATTAGTACAACTTACTCTGTGCAACAGCAACCGTGACATTATCCGATGCCGAATTCCCATTATCGTCGAGAACAGTCAGCGAGAACTGATACTGGCCCTTCGTGAGGCCCGTAGCGTTGGCTACAGACTCGTTGAACCCGACGATGTTAGAGTTGGTGGGGCCGGACAGGCAACGCCAGGTGTACGCCACTATGCGGTGGTCATCGTGGGATGTCGACCCGTTCAGTATTACCCAGGTTTGGGGGAGGGATATGAACTGGAATGAGTGACCTTGTGAGGACGAGCGAAGCGAGCATTGCACATAACTTGGTATTGTACAGTTGGCCGAATATGTGGTCTGCCAGTGAGCGCCTTATGGTTGAATTCCGTTTTTATGTCAACAATAAGGTTGATCTGATGCCTCAGCCATTTTAAAGTATCGACTTAAAATGACATATTTAATTTATAGAAAATTATCTCATAATATAAAGATCACATATTTGGCCTACTGTGCGTACTTAAATGTTAACTTTGACAAATTAAGGGTTAAGAAGCGAATGGGCGATATGATATGTATTATTTCAAAAATAGAGCATTCTAAAACATGTATTGCATACAATTTATTGCATTATAATATTATATGCCTTAGGTACACTCAACCAATTTGATTCATAGGCCACTGTGGGACTTTGTCAAAGTGACGTTATAATTCTACTCCTAAGAAGTCTCTTACGATTTGAATCATTACGTCACTTTGACATAGTTCCAAAAGCGGCCTATGTACAAATTCGTTGAAATGAAAATTGGGAATTAAAAAAGATATAGTCAAGTATATCTGAAACTTTTCCTTTAACTCAGTTCCTTAACTCTTGCATATTTTATAATATAATATATACTTTATGCCAGTGACGACAAATGTAAACCTTGTAGTTTTATGTTGCTGTTTTTAAAAAAAACGACCTAGAAAGTGTGAGCGCTTATTCAGTTAGTCACAACACTCGTGCTGTTATTTACAAACTTCACACTTTTACGCATTCAACGGTACCTTAGAAGTAGCACACTTTAGTACTTTGTCACTTTAAACTGCTGCACTAATCTGTCAAAGGCGTTACAGCGACAACGTACAAAAGAAGAAGCTACTTACAACGCCGACTATACTCACCAACCTATTACATAACTATACTATATAAGTATCACGGCATCGAAACCATGTAAATACTATTCTGCCCTCCTAAGCTAATAAACAGTATCTCAGATTTTATTGCCAAAGTAGATTAAATCCTTTCATCTTAATAATAAGGTTGTAATTGCTACAGGAGTTTTATTTGTCATGCTGCTATTTGGCTTAGCGGGGCAGTATTCCTGCCGGAAATGTTGATAAACAGACGTGTGCTAACTTGGGGCACGAATACTATAGTGAGTGACGTAGCAAAATATTTATGCGTAAAAAAATATATCGATGTTACTGTCAAGATCAAGATGTTATTCGAAATTAATTAACATTATTTTTCTATGTTAAAATGGTTTTCATGCTATACAATCAATATTTTTTCCATATTTGTCGGTAATATGAAAATATCCACTTTAAATTATTATGGACTCGTAGCGAATATTACTCCAAATATTATTGACTCTAACATATGACAGACACTGACAGTAAATTGTCTTGTTTTGTTTGAAATTACATCCATATTTTATTATCTTAAGAGGCTATCATGACATGACATCATGAGTGATATCGAGCCTCTTTATAGTAGTAGAGAATTTTCAATGAGCATAATATCGACATCTTATCTATATCAAATCCCTAGAACGTGTCCCGAGCTAGCACACGTCTGTTGATAAATATTAAATTGTTGTATCCGATTACTTACGAGGTCCGGGCCCGCGTTGGCCTCCGGCGGGGTGTTGGTGGGGGGCTTGACGAACACGTGGACTTCAGCTGTTGACGCTTGGCCGGAGGAATCTGTCACTTTCAGCACGAACGTGTACACGCCTTCAGACAGGTTTGACAGCTGGGAATAAACCAAATTATTAATTTTAGCCGGATAAAATATAAGAAGCTCCACGGTCTAATACCGCCGTCTCCTTTCCACCATCGAACTTCCAGACGCACTGCGGGATTTCATCCGCCTCTTCGAACGATTTCTCCTCCTCATCATTTATAATGCGTACTGCAAAAGAGTAGAATGCGCTTCCGGAGTCTGTATTTCTGAGTGCATACAATCTGAACCAATTTAAAGCTAGAGATGTTGGTAGAGAATTATGTAGGTCTGCCTACCCCACTCTGGGAATGAAGGCGTGAGTTTATGAATGTATGTATGCTTTTAATTTTTCGTATTTAATCTCGCTGCACAATTATTACCTGCAAGTAAGGCGAGTGCGTGTTCTGCATGTCGACCGCCTTGTTCTCGTCCTCGGCGGCCTTGGTCCACTCCCAGGAGGTGATCTCGTGGTCGTCCGTGGACAGGCTGCCGTTCAGGGTCAGGTTGTTGTTCGGCAGGTAGATTATCACGTCTTGGCCTGGGGAATAATTCACCGATAGATGAACGTTTACACTCACCCGCTAAAACGAAGACTTCTAGACGAATATGGCGATATTTTTCCCAAAATCTTTGTTTTCTGGGAGCAATCTTTCCATTCGCAAAATTAACCTTTAAAATTTAAATGTATCTAATATTTAAAATTCGACCAAAAAATATTTGGATAATTGATAAATACGGTTTCTGCAATGTTAACTTTCGTCAAAGATCGATTAGGTCTAGTATATTATTCCAAATACGTTACAGCCAATCGATGTCACATACGAGTATCAGTGAAATGACTAGCATAGGGGCATTATTTAGTCATCAAGGTTGGCAAGGCATTTGCAATGTTAAGATTGTAGTCTTCGGTTTACTTTCGGAACTTACCCGCGTTAGCTTCTGGTGGATAGTCCGTATGGTTCAGCACGGTGATGTTGGCCGTGGTGGAGTTCTTGACGTGATCGGAGTCTTCCACCGTGAGCTTGAAGGTGTAGTTCCCGGGGAGGCGTAGGTCCGTCAGCACCAGCGTGGGCTTGTCCTGCAGCGGCGGCTGGTAGCCGATGGGGCCCGACGTCAGCTCCCAGTGCCACGATATGATGGCGTCGTCGTCCTGGGCCGTTGGTATTTAGTTAGCGACTTGCAAAAAACCCGCGATATAGGCACTGGTCCCACCGCCGACGATGAGCCAGAAGCGATTAGAGCTAGAAACTAGAAACGAGTTGGCGAGCAGCGAGAAGCGAGTGTATTAGTTAGTGGAGAGAGAGTTCTCGCCGGCAGTGTGAACAGACAGCGAGTGACGAGAGTCCTCGCCGGCAGTGTGAACAGCCAGCGATGAACTATAAATATATCTGTCTCTTTTACCGACACGGGATCTATATCTTTGTTCGTTTCTTGAGCGAGAAAATAGTCGATAGCTAATCGCTTCCTCGCCCTTGGTGGGACTAGTGCCATAATGTGCGTTGAGACAATGAAGCACATAATGTGAATGTGATACCCTCACCGGAGTAAGAATGAAAACCCTTGGCTGTGGCTACCCGGAACCAAACGATTTCAAAGCACTGCCATTGCACTCATCATCCGCTTTCTGGAGGTGGAGGCAGTATTGGACCAAGTGCTAAAGAAAAGATTCCATAGGATCGAAGTGTATCCGAGAGGACCTATAAGATAAGATAAGAGTAGACTAGAGTATAGAGGGTGGCTACCTTGCTGGCGCTCCCGTCGAGCACGGCGCCGGAGTTGGGCAGCTTGACGGTCTGCTGCTGCGGCGTGATGAGCACGCGCGGCGGCGTGTTGGTGCGCGCGCGCGGCCGCACCGTCACGTTCGCGAAGCCCTCGCCGTACGACCCCGACCCGTTCACCGTCAGCTTGAACCGGTACTGGCCCTCCGTCAGGTCCGTCAGTGTCACGGTGGCGCCGTTCTGGTTCATGTTGCCTGTCATTGGAATAAGCTTTACCGGAGAGACATTTTAGAGACGATTAAGTCGTTGCTTTTTACCAAACTGTCGAAGGAAAATGCAAAGACATTTTGTAGGGATTTAAAAACTTAGTGCTGACGTGTCCATACAAAGTTTTACAACTGATAGTCTTAAGCTAAGCTCTAATTTTCTGATACTACTACTAAACGTCACTATGAGGTCTCACAGTGCTCACGAACGCACAGGGTGGTTCAAATCGTCTCATAAACAAAAGGTCTGTCAAAAAGGACCAATCACAAAGCTGTATTGAACGCAGTGCGTTTACTCAGTGAAGGATCCCTTTTAAAGGCCCAGCCACACCGCTTGCGTGACGTGCACGTACACGTGCGCGTTCGCTTCCACTGCGTTGTATAGTGACATGTCGTAATAAGAATTTATACTGTACACCGCAGTGGAAAGCGAACGCACACGTACACGTGCACGTCACGCATCCGGTGTGGCTGGGCCTTATGTATTGTTTGTGAATCAGTCAGGAACAAATTTTGACCACTAACAAAGACCGACAAAATCGGGGGCAAAGTTAGAAAATGATCAAACCTGTGAATCCGCCGTTGGGTTGGTCGACGAGCGTCCACACGTAGTTGTAATGGCTCTTTGTGGCCTTCTCGTCGGGGATCGTGTACGCCGCCAGCGTCACTTCGTTCTCTGGAAGTTGTACCTGCGACGTATAATATTGACAGCTAAGTAGCTGAAGTGGTTTCTGGCGTCTCTGCTGTACGGAACAGGGTTATATTATCAAAATGACGGGCGTTTTTCCGAGCCTTGACATTACTCTTATTTTTTTAAGTGTTATAAGTTTGACCGCTATGTGTGGGTGAACCGATTTGGATGCGGTTTGTGATCTTGCATTTCGTTACTCAGTGCAGATATGTCATCACAGATTATTTAGAAAGGCATATCCAAACGTCAAACACATAAATGCAGGCTCGCTAACATATGTTTATCTCTTTTATTCACTTTCGTTCAATGCTGTATTGAATTATTTGTTCCTTCGCTCTCACGGAATTATTTTTACGTATCGTTTCAAGCTCCACCCGCAAGTTTTTAATTTTACTTGTATTGCTAAAGAATTGTTTTTTCTGCTTCATTTAAGAATTAGGGGTTTATTAAGTGATGTTATTATTAACTTGTCAGTTATATACTCAAATATATTTAATCATTATTTTATTCATGGATAAGGATACCAAGGATACCTTTCCTTCTATTTATTATCAAAACGTGAGGGGACTTCGCTCTAAGACACTTACGTTTTATCGCAACCTTTTTTTAGCTTCTTTTGACATAATTGTTTTAACGGAGACTTGGCTGGTGGACGGGTTGTTGGATTCGGAATTATTTGATGACCGATACGTGGTCTGGCGGCGGGATCGTGATTGTGCCTTGACTGGTCAAAGCCGCGGTGGTGGCGTGATTATAGCTACCCGCCGGGAGCTCGCAGTAGCCCCGCGGCTGGCTTTTCAGTCTACTGCCGAGGACTTGTGGGTTACACTTTCACTACTGGTACTGTACTTATGTAAACAAAATAATGGTTACACATTCTCGCAGCAGTTATCAAACTTTTTAAGCAGTCTGAATATGGTATTATTAAATTACCCGAACGACAAATATCTCCTGATTGCTGACTTTAATATGAGCAGTATTTTATGGTCGGTTGAGGGGTCATCATTTGTTCCGTCTAACTACTTGACTGCGGATGAGTGTTGTTTGATTGATGAACTGAATATGCATAGTCTCCGACAATATAATGGGGTTTTAAACCAATATAATAAGTTGCTAGATCTTGTCTTGTCTAATGATGATGTATATGTGTGTGAGTGCCCTAACGCCCTAGTACCTGTTGACCCATACCATAAACCTTTAATTATTTATATTAAATTTACTACCATGAGCCCTTTGCTTTCGGCTCCTCAATTTAAATACTACTTTAATAAAGGCGATTATGAGTCTATTAATAACGAGCTGTTGAATATACATTGGAAAGATGAATTCTCTCGGCGTACTTTTGATCAGTCGGTTGATTTCTTTTATGAAACCTTTAAAAGCCTAAGAGGTAAGTATGTACCCAGTAGAAAGCTGAATACAGACTTTTATCCTGCATGGTACTCGCTTTCACTAAAAAAAGCTCAAAAGGAAAAATATAAGTACCTTAAAAAAATTAAAATGTATAATAATAAATCGAATTTAGTTTCCTATAACGTGTTGAGAGACAGAGTGCGTAAGTTAGAGCAGGAGTGTTTTAATAAGTACATTGAGCGCGTCGAAAGTAACATTGCTAAGAATCCAAAGCTCTTCTGGTCATTTATCAAATCCCGATCCACTTGTCACGAAATACCTAGCAGTTTAAAATATGACAATAGATTGGTCAATACCGGTTCCGATATTTGTAATGCTTTTTCAGACTATTTGTCTTCTACGTTCTCGACGCCTGCTGGTGTTGTTTCCAATCCTCTTTGCAATTTTTGCGTTAATTCGGCGGTTGATTTGAACAACATTGAAGTTAATCCAGAAAAAATAATTAATATATTGTGCAAGCTGGACCCATCCAAGTCGGCCGGCCCTGATGAGATGCCAGCCCTGTTTTTAATTAATTGTGCAAAAACCGTAGTAATCCCCTTAGTTTTATTATTCAGACGTTCTTTTTCTGAGGGTTTAGTGCCGTCAGTTTGGAAATCGGCCTTCATTACTCCGGTCCACAAAAATGGGCCTAAAACTAACATAACTAATTACAGACCCATTTCTAAATTATGTATTTTATCAAAAGTTCTTGAAAAAATAGTTTATAACCAAGTCTATGATGTTTTAAAAAATTCGTTCATTTCAAATCAGCACGGTTTCTTACAGCGTAGGTCCACTGTTTCAAATCTTGTGCTGTTCAATGAGTATGTTACAGAGGCAATGGATAGTGGCTCTCAGGTGGATGTCATTTATACTGATTACAGTAAAGCTTTTGACAGGATTGATCATGGCATATTGCTCTCGAAATTGTGTGGTATAGGGATACATGGAGATTTATTGAGATGGTTTTCATCTTATATTAACAATAGATCCCAAGCTGTTGTTGTCAAAAATTACATGTCAGGTTGGGTAACTGTTCCAAGTGGTGTTCCTCAAGGTTCAATATTGGGGCCCTTGCTGTTTAACATATTTGTTAATAACATCGGTAATTGTTTTGTCCATTCCAAGCTTCTTTGTTTTGCCGATGACATGAAAATCTTCATCAAGGTGCGATGCGATCGTGACTCATTGTTATTACAGTCCGATCTGTCTCGTCTGGCTGAATATTGTCGAACAAATGGGCTGGATTTAAATCCATCTAAGTGTTTCTCAATTACCTTTTCTCGTCAACACAAGTTTACTAGTTTCTACTTCTTATGTTCTAAAGGACCAACCTCTGCTTAAAGTTCAACATATTAAAGATTTAGGTGTAGTTCATGATTCTAAGCTTCTTTTTGATAAGCATGTTGACGGTATTGTAAGCAGTGCCTGTAAAGCATTAGGTTTTATAATGCGTAATTCCGTCCATTTTACTCAAGCTAAGACTTTGAAAGTGCTTTATTGCTCATATGTTAGAAGTAAGCTTGAGTATGCTTCTCAAATATGGAATCCACGCTATGTTGATAGAATTGAGCGTGTTCAGCAAAAATTCGTAAAATATCTATGTTTTAAGCTTAAATGTCCCTATAGTTCGTTATTTTACAGTAATATCTGTAAAAGGCACCATTTGGTGCCCCTATACCGACGCCGGGAAATAGCCGACATTACTTATATTCTAAATATTACTAGCGGCCTCGTTGACAGTCCTGAGTTGCTTTCTTACGTTTCGTTCAGTATTCCCACTCGGTCTAAAAGGAGTTATCCCCCTATATCACTGAGATTTGCATCCTCTAGATACAGACAAAACAGTTTCTTGACGCGTGCTGGTAAAGGCTTGAATAATTGGGTGAATAAGCTGGATATTGATGTATTCAATTGTAAAGTCCCTTCCGTGAGGCGAAGTTTAATAGCGAAATGTGTTGTTTGAGCATGTTTTGTGTACCATAGGTAACAGAACCTTTTGTCGATCTACCTCTGGGTAGTATTTAGCAGTAGTTTTAATTTTACCTTTTATTTGCGCTAGTGTTTTTGTGTAGGTGCGTGTACCTTTGAAGTTTGTACTAAACTTTAAGTTTGCTACTCAGTCACTACATGTGAAATCCTTTAATTGGTTTTGTGTTTCTTATTCTTGTTTCATATTTTGTATTTGTAACTGTTGGATTTCCTACCAATAAATAAATAAATAAATAAATAAATAAATAAATTACCTCTTTAGACAAAATAGAAACGGTCAAATTCTGAACAGTCTTCGGGGTTTCCGTCGCATCGCTGTTGGGTTCATTCTCATTCTTCTTGGTGTCCATAGGAATCGTAGGTCCCTTGGAGTAAGGCCTCAGCATCTGGACGCAGGCGCCCTGTGCATTCTCCTCAGTGCCTGGCACGCATTTACAAAGACCATTACGTGTCTTCAAGCCTAGCGGTATGCATTCGGAGTTGAACGGGCAGTCATCAGTGGCACCAACTTCACAGGGCACTTTTTCTAAGTACCTAGTTGCATCAAGCAAGTCATTATCAGTGCTGTCTCTGAACTTCTCAAATGGTCTAGCCTCCTCTTCGTCGACCGGGAGATTGTTAAGGAAATGCGATAGGAAGGTGGATTCTTCATCGTCATTGAGTAGGTTTTGGCCACGGCTAGCGTAAGGAGAATACACTGATTCCTCTTCAGGAGAGAAGTTGTTGCTTAGGTCTCTATACCCGGATTGATCCAGTATGTCGGACCAGTTTTCTGTGAACGATAAATCAATTTTTAGTAGGATGGTGTGTAGTGTAGTGCGGGAAATATTATTTGAACCAATGACACTAATATTATAGCTAAATCAGGCCTTGCATTGGCATACAAAAAAGATATTCAATGGCAGGCAAGGAGCGAGACTTGAATAATATTCTTAAAATATGGTTGTGTGCAGGTCTTTACCACAACCAAAGATCGCAAACCACAGATGAACCTAAGTACATTAAAACCTGAGTATTAATAATACTAGGCTATCTATCCCTTTTACATTCTCTGGCGTGACAAATATACTGACAGTGGCCAGAGAGTGTGACAGCAATAGACACAGATGTACGTTTTTTTAATTACATAATGAGTACCTACTCGTGTTTTCCCTTTAAGTACTTTTTTTTTATAGCCGTATAAGGCAAACGAGCAGACGGGCCACCTGATGGACCATCAGTGATGGTAAGCAGTCACCATCGCCCATAAACATCAGCAATGCCAGGGGCACAGCGAAGTTGTTGCCTTTCAGTGAACTATTGTCTCAAATTATATTTCCTTGGAGATATTTAATTTTAATAAGAATATTTTTAAACAAAACTACAGAGTTACCATGAGGGATCTAATAGCATGAAAGGTTAGGTAAAAAATGGTGATAAAAAGGGGTTACCTATCACAAGATCGAATTTCAGTTACCGAATGTTTCGTTTGTCCAAATTCTCATTAGTTAGAAAAACACTTTTTTCTGAAACTGTTTAACTTTTCTGAAATGGCGAAACAAAGCTAACTGAACCAACAGATTCTGTAGGTATCTCTATAAACATTTTGAACAAAAGGTTCAGAAAAAAATAGTGTCTAACTTACGAATATTCGTTGTGAAATAAAACTTCGGACTTGCGATAGAATACCATAAATGATGCTAAATGAATGTAAATGAGTAAAAATATACAGGAAAAAGAACTCAAAAAAAGATACTAACAGAACAGTAACAAAGTGATTAACTTCTAAATCTTCTTATTATTTTTGTGGCATGTTACTGAAGACTAACACTGGAAAAAAGCAAACATAACATAAAACACATTTTTTTATTGCTTCTAAATCTTTGGAATTACATCAATAATAAAATAAAATTTCAAAAAAATAACATTTAGTATTTTTAGAAAATAATTACTTCAAAACAAATCAATTAAATACAACTTGTAATTTCATGTTCCATAAATTATAGAGATCTCTATGAATTTATCATGAATTGTTTGTAGCTGCACAATACAGGATGTAGGGTAGGTATCATGATGATTTCGAAATATGGAATATGCCTTTATTCAGCAGAGGACAGCAAAGGACAAGGTTTAATGCATTATCAGTAATTGCAATAGTTAGTGCGAATTCATTGCATGTTTATTATCATTTTATTTTAGACAGGCAGTAGTAAATCAAAGGGCTCGTGGTCGAGGCCTAACTTCGTGTAGACAGGTCGGGTATCCGTTATCCTGTTACACGGACACGTGTTTTTAATCCGTTCCGAACGGGTACCCGTGTAGTTAGTACCCGGGTATCCGCGTTAATGCCCGGACATGGATCAACGGATCTTGATTAGCCGGGGGTATTACCGCCGGGCCGTTGTTTATAAGAGCTATGCCTATGAATGAATGCTGTAGGTAGTTACGAATATATTGTGGATTTGCAATAATGATCCTTATTAAAAGCAGCCGGTGACTGCATCAAAACGTAGCGGAAGTACCCGCGTTTAATTAAGGCCCGCACGGGTATCCGTGTCCAGACTTAAACGCGGACTTTATCGCGGGTATTACTCGGATCCGTGTAGTTCAGACGCTTAATATACCGTTATATGAAAGAAGGCGGCAAAGTGCAATGATGTAGTTGAAGCATTGTAAACTCTATTGCTAACCACATTAAAATTATAATGCATATTATTACTATGCAGTTAGCGGCCTTCTCCTTCCGCCGGGGCTAAGAACACGGATACCCGCGCGCACGTGTGACACGTGAATTAGGAGCCCTAGTTAAATCAGAATGTCACACTATTTGAGATAGTTTGTCAAATTCATTATAAACTTAGCATCTGTTCATTCATGCATGGTGGAAATTGTAACAGTTACAGAACAAATAAAAATAAAAATTGATATGTTGTTGTATGTTAGCATAACGGAAAGTAGGGTGGTGCACATATCTCATCATCAAGCACCTATTTTTTGTGGTGAAAAGTAGCTCTACCTATTAAAATCTCTGATTATTCATATCATCATCATTAAAAATAACACCAATACATACCATTAGGTAGGACCGGTTTAACAAGTATCATAGAGACTTGTGACTCCAGTTTTGGGTTCCCGGAGCGCAGCAGTGGCAAGCACAGCTCATCGCTGACACACATCACGTGGAAGCACTGGGTGTCCACAATGAGCACAATGTTGCACGTGCTTGCGAGGCAGCATGCCATCACGCACTGCCGTACACCCTTGAGACCAGTCTTCTCTGAATAGTTTCCCGCTGTTAAGTTACCTGCAAAAAAAAAATGTGTCAATATAATTGACTTTTATCCAAATACACATACAGATTTAACAGATTGTTAACTCTAAAATAGACATGTGCGCTGCGCCGATTTGCCACCAATTTTACGGTAAAATATATAACCCTGGTAGAAACAGTGTTATGAAAATTATTCCATCTCTTCACAATAAAGAATTTGAAGGGTTAAGAGTTAGGATTGACAACATTAGAGCAGCAGAGGCAGCACGGGTTTTATAATTGAGACCTACAAAATCATTAATGGACATTATGATATACCACCACTCAGTAGCATATTCGTCCGGAACAGTAATGAGAAACTGAGAGGACACTCTATGAAACCTCATACTGTTTCTTGTCTAATTGCGTTTAAAGTGTAGAACAGCAACCGCTTGCCCGAGATAGTGAATAGCGCACCCTTAGTGAACTGTTTTAAAAATAGACTAGATAAACATTTAAAACACAAGTGAACAATGATATGCATGCATCAGA
The DNA here is from genome assembly GCA_946894065.1 of Acleris literana. Classification (NCBI taxonomy): domain Eukaryota; kingdom Metazoa; phylum Arthropoda; class Insecta; order Lepidoptera; family Tortricidae; genus Acleris; species Acleris literana. The sequence continues at coordinate 14,254,125 of OX335684.1, read as the reverse complement.
ATTGTGCATTACAAATAAATAAAAAAACGAAAAAACTGTTTATATCACCCCTGTGTTCTACCCACGAATAAGAACAACTTTCACTATGGGACCAACTATGAAATCACGAAAAAAAAATTAACTGTTTCATAGAAAAGTTCAATACGTACTCGACCAAAATGTATGAAGCAGCTTTTTTTTTTCCTGATTTCAGAGTTGGTCCCATAGTGAAAGTTGTTCATATTCGTGAGTAGAACACAGGAGTGATCATTGTGATCACGACTTATGAATCACCCTGTATATATATTTTATCATAAGTAATCAGAATATTAAACCACTTTTTATCAAATGTTGAATAATACAATACATAACATGGTTCCAGGGAGACCCCGCATTACCCCACAGGCTCTGGCCGTCAACTGAAAGTTATGCTGCTGACCCCACCATCAGCAACAGCCAACACAAGTTGAAGATAAAAAGAGACTTTGTTTCGTATGAATTAAATTGTAATTTGCATTTGAGTGACATATTTTGTATTTAAAGTAAGGCATTCAAAAGGTTAATGGTAGACACCTGTGTTGTATGAAAATGATAATGCAACTGAGTATATCCAACTTTTTCTACAAGTATAAAAATAGTTGTGAAAACATATGCAAAATTATAGTCATTAAATTGATTCTAATCTAAAGAAACAAGTTGTACAAGAAGGTAAATAGGATTCTTCCAATTTTTTTGGAGGGGCATTAAAAATAAAATCTGATGTTTTAGAAGAACTCATTTAAAAATTGGATTATTTGTCTTCAATATTCTTTATATAATATTTTTTGTATAAAATATGTGAAAATCTGTAATTGGCTGTACTTGTTGATATTTGTATTATTGTATGAAACACCATGTAATTGCTGTTGATTTTACAATAAACCATAAATAAATAAAAATAAATAGTTGGTTTCCCTTTTTCTGCCATCACCAAAATATTATTGCTATTTTAAAAATGACTTTATTTCATTGTGTTCATGGATCTTATACAGGAGACTTCATTGTAAATATTTACTAACGAGATATACTTACCCACTGGGGCATAGTTGATAAAGTTCTTAGGATACAATTTCGGGCATTTGTTTCTCTCATATTTATCACCCCAGGGCTTGTTGTACTGTGATAACGACACCCGTATATTCACAATTAAAATAAGAAAAAATAAACTGATGCAGGTGTTAAAAACACCGATCATTGTGAACGTGCTAAGAATTATAAAATATAGTCAATATTGGAAAAACTTGTGTCGTTTACGAGAACCACTGCCGTTCGGTCAGAGCTTATCTCAATCGGAATTGGAGTAACGATAACAGTTTAGGTTTGTTTTATTCACGTGGGTGTATAGATAAAATTTAATAATATGTTATCATTATTTTGTTTCATTATCAATATGGATTTAAGTCTGCCAATACGAATGACAGTTTGACAATACGTATACAGTTTGACATTTGGCAGAAGTATATTTGTGTTAACTTGGCGAACTTGGCTATTCAAAAAAGGTGGCTATTCATTATCAGTCATGCCCGTTACAATGCTTCAAACTAATTTTAATTCTTAAGAAAAATACACACACTACACATTTCAGTACCTAATGCAGGCACCACACTTCGCTATTCGCTATTCGTTATGCGGCTGCGCCGTATTTGTTAAAATATTTGCTATCGCGCTTATGCATAATGCGTGCGAATAAAGAAAACATAGACGAATAAACCCTCCACACTTCGTCGAATATAGGCGCATAAGCCGAATAACGAATAGCGAATAGCGAAGTGTGGTGCCGGCATAATAAATAAAAAATGTATAAGTATGAGCCTTTGTTCCTATTTTTGAACGCATCTTATTTTTGAAATACTATATATCATATCTTATAATCTGTGCTATATATTTTTTAGATACGGCCTGCGTAGACACACACGACTATAAACATTATAATAATTCTTTTAAGATTTGAAGACGGAACAAAGCACGCTTTCGCATTTACCATACCTATTTAGTTCGTCGATGCTATTAGTAAGCATAAAATATAGATAAGGATGAATTAGCCCAAAATATTTAGGTACTTATAACACGATTGATGTAAGTACAGTCACCACACGGGATTGTTGAGCCACTTGCCACAGTTCGTATTTTGGCCGTGTAATGCAAACCTATTAGTTTAGTCGGTTATACTCGTGTATCCAGTATGTATTACTCGGCTAAATTACGAAGAGTAGCAAGTGGCTTAACATTCCCGTGTTGCTACTGTGCCTTTGGCGGTATAATATTCCTCGTTTATTTTCTTAGCCTTACGATACAACATAATATCAGCTGCAGAGCAAAAGTAGGTCTCCCTCTGCCCTGGGGCCTGTTTTATAAAGGTACAAATTACAATTTACAGGTTACAAGTTTCCATTTGACACAATCTCGACCAATGACGACCAGCCATTTGAGCAGTGTTTCCAGTTTAGACCTGTAAAATTGTAACTTGTGCCCCTGATAGATAACTTCTAAAAAAACCGGCTAAGTGCGAGTCGGACTCGCGCAGCGAGGGTTCCGTTCCGCCGTACGGGTCCAATCTTGCAAGTTAAATTTGATCCACTTCCAGTTAACAGAATGGGCTGAAATTTGGACCACATATGTAAACCCGATGACAATGCAATATTATGGTATTCAAGAGGTGATCTGATGATGGAGTCGGAACATGGCGACCGGATCTCCGCTACTCTTAACGTAGTCCCACCGTGTTAGGATTCAATAATTTGGTCTTGATAAGCAGATAAAGATTTTACAAAAATAAGTAGGTACAGTAAGCAACAAAAGCTTGTCCCAAAAATGAAATTCTTGACAGAAACTTATTTAATAACATAAATAATATTCTCATAAATAAATTGCGTCACAATTTAAGGCCGAGCCACACCGGTTGCGTGACGTGCACGTGCACGTGCGCGTTCGCTTTCCACTGCGTAGTATAGTGACATGTCGTAATAAGAATACTACAACGCAGTGGAAAGCGAACGCGCACGTGCACGTGCACGTCACGCAAGCGGGGTGGCTGGGCCTTTATACTGTCAAAATATTAATTTTTTACTCTTAAGGAATCACGGGAGTTTGAAAAAGTTATTTATATAAAACCAATGGCCCTTTTTTGTAACACGAATATAAGTAGTATGTATGTCAGCTGCTTTATCCCAAACCAGAATACCGCATGACATAACACTATGAAAATAACTTTATTAAACTAAATTCCTCGATAGTACCTCTTGTCATTCTTCAAATTTATTGAAGGGAAAGATTTAAAGATTGAAGAGAGAAAACTTGATGCTAATTTAATAGGTCCAAGTAAAGACAGAACCACAATGAAATATAAATATTTTTTAAAACAGCGATAGTTCGACACGTTCGATTACAAATTCATCATGTTGTTACCAAACAACGCGCGTATCAATTTTAATGTACATAGGTACATATTTATGTACAGTTCGTGCTTCCATTGATATGCTATAGCACTGGGCAAAAGCGGTCAAGTGCGAGTCGGAATAGCGCACCAAGGGTTCTATATACAAAATAGGCCTTATTTCCTACGTAATAGGTGGATCTATTGTAACTGGAGCAAAAATTAATAAACGTTTGCATATTTTCTGTTTTCTGAATTTTGTAAATTATTTATTTTGCAATAAGGTCGCGTAAGAAATATCTAAAACCACATTTACTTATTTCTAATCGATAGTACCTGTTACTTAAGAACCTATATCGGCTGAAATATTTTGTGTGTGTGAGTGTTTTTTTACCAATGGAGCCCTAAAGTCACCAACAGGTGGGCTCGCTAATGGTATCACTGTTATTTTTAACTTTTAGCATCCGGTTAAACCATAGCTAAATTTAAAATACCGGTATAGCACGTGGCCTCCATATTTTACAAACCTGTATACCTACATACCATATTATACCATACCATACCTGCCCTCTATTTTCACCATATTGTGAATGACACGTGCGTGGGAGTTCGGTATTCGGTGCAAAGTTAACACCGCGGATAGGTACATCATATGTAAACCCGGTGACAATACAATGTTATGGTTTAAAAGATCATCTGATGATGGAGTCGGAAGGTGGCGACAGGATCTCCGCTATACTTACCGTAGACCCACCGTGTTGGGACTCATTAGTTAGGTCTTGGTAAGCAGATAATGACATCGCAAAAAAAAGTACAGTCGGCAACAAAAGCTCATCCGAAAAAAAAAAAATTTTTTACAGAAGCTTATTTTTTAAATTGATTCTATCGAAGAAAAACGTACAAAGGTTTTTCATAATTTCTCCAACATATTCAAAAATCGTAAAAATCGGACTATAGGAGAAAAACGTTACAGCATTTTGCATGGAAAATTTCAGTTTCACATTCCTCTTTACTGGTACGGTTACGAGCGTTAATTTGGGACCCATTTCAAGAAGAATATGCTTAAAGTCGTCAATGTCATTAGAGATGTCAAATCATTTGTAACTCATCCTTATTGTTGTAGAATATCAGTTTGAGTTCGGACCCAAGGTGGGTAAGTTTGGCTAGATTAGCTTAAAAAAACTGCTTGGTGCGAAAACGCTCTTACTTAACTTAATCGTCATTAGGTGACTCTAAGTGCGGCTGATACACTTAAAGCATATCTGCCATTATCTACTGCCCGCCTATTCCTTCGGGAACTTTCAAGTTTTCCGGGATAAAAAATAGCCTTTGTGTTAATCCAGTGTATAAGTTATCTCCATTCCAAACGTCCAAATCCATCGAGCCGTTGTAGCGTGAGAGTAACAAACGAATACACACAAACTTTCGCATTAATAATATTAGTAGGATAAGATGGTAGAACGGCATTGAACCAAATTCTATGCATTTGTTTTTACGCTCGCGCTCTCGCTGGCGGTAAAACAAATGCATAGAATCCGTCGCCTAGCCGTCGTAAGCACAAATTCGTGGCCAAATTAGACAACTTCGGGAAGTAGTTTCAATAAAAACAAATATTCACAATGATTGCAATGTGGAAGGTTGCCAAGGTTCATTTGAAGTATGAACAAAGCAAATAATAACTTGTGCTCACTAGATAAATAGTTCTTGGGTCGCAAGGATAAGTGAAGTGACGAAGGTGAAGTTCGAGTATAATAACAGCCTGACCTTACAATGCTACACTACTGCTAATATTGTAAGTACCAAAGTGTCAGGCAAGATCCATCTTGAATCTACAGAAGGCACTGGGTACTTTAGGTTAATTCTTTCTCTCTCTCTCTATAATGCGGAGAATGTGGAGTGATAGAGGACGCCTATAATATTATTGTGGATACTACTTACCGTGTGGTTGCCGGGTTAGAATAGTGCCACTCCATGTCTTCCCGTGGATGTCGTAAGAGGGGAATAAAGGTTTGCAGTACTGTTAGGCGATGGGCTCGCGGCCTGTCACTGATACGCTGGTAAAAATCTTAGCCTAATTGTGCAAAATGTGGTTACAGAATTATCAACAAGTTTTTAGATTTGTAGGTAATTCTGTAACTCGGCCTACCCCACTCTGGGATTACAGTCGTCAAGGTATGTTTGTATGCAGAATGAGGATAAGGTACCTAATGCACGTAATTTTTGGCTGACGGTTACAGTACTCTAGTAATACGAGTATAATTACTGATTTACATTGGTGCAGCAAATGCATGTCAGTAGAAGTACATTGCGTCGTTATAATAGCTCCCGCCTCAAAGGTGAAAACCAACTCGTCAGTGTACGTCTACTGGCATGCCTTTGCTGAATCAATGTAAATCAGCCATAATGCAGGTGGGTCGTTGCATCAGTTTGCTGGAATTTCCGCTTTTGTGGTGTAGCCATAGGGCGCTTTGCATCTTGGTTCTGGTGAGAATTCGCAGCCCGGTTTATGTATACGTGGAGCATGGACTTACGATGGAAGTAATTTTCTTGGATGTACGAGGAAATCGAAACATTTTGTATGGGGACTGTGAACGTGTGAAAACACCCCCCAAACTCCCGACCCGCTCGGCGCACGACCCGCTCCCGCCCGCTGTGTGAATTGCGCTTTAGAGCGGCATCGTCTGTTGTAGACAAAGCTCTTTAAATAAAGATTATAAAATATAATATATTTTACCAACCCCTTAGTTTGTGTCAGGGATTCAGATGTGTATAAAATAACAGATCCGATTTTTACAATTTTTGAATATGTAGATAGATTAGAGTGTAGATAATATGAAAAACTACGCTTGCACGTTTTTCTTGTCAAGAAAATATTTCTTGGAAGAAAGCAAATTTAAAAAACAGACGGAAACGAAAAGTGTTTCTTTTTCATAATAAACATATTTAAAAATCGTGGAAATCGGACTTATGATCAGAGATCGGACAATTGGGTGTCATTACTCGCAATAATGTGGACATGACTCAAAAGATTTTAATCAAAGAAATTAAATTACATTAATTGATTTCTTAACTGAACTTTAATTTTGATCCTTTGCAAGGCAGTAATAAATAATTAATACACAGACTTGTTATTGTGTAGGTTAAAGCAAATAAACAGTAATGTTCATAATTTTTCCGTGGTTAGTTTATTCCTTTTCACGGCTAAAATAAACTGAAGAGGTGAAAAGCTCCTTTCGCAATCCACGGATGTTAGTGGAGCAAACTTAAGTAGATTATTAATGGCCACTCCTCACGTCATTGTATTATTTATTTATTACTGCCCTGCAAAGGATCAAGATTAAAGTTCAGGTAAGAAATCCATTAATGTAATTTAATTTGTTTAATTAAAATCTTTGGAGTCATGTCCACATTATTGCGAGTAATGACACCCAATTGTCCGATCTCTGCTTATGATTCAGGGGGTGAGACCGTAAGAGACGCCGTTACCGCCCGAAGCTAAATACGTATGGAAAAAAATGGCAGCTATACGCGATTGAAGCGTCGCCACATAATTCTCCGAAATCTCCCAAAAGTGTCTAAATTACTACGCCAATAATAACTCTGTAGCAACCTCAAGTAAACATATTAAAACTCGGTCAGCGTAAGGCACTTTCCCCACCGCCGGCGAGGAAGCGATTGGCTTTACACTATTTTCTCGCTCAAGAAACGAATAAAAGATTGAAATCCCGTGTCAATACAAGAGACACAATATATTAATGATCACTGGTTGTTCACACTGCCGGCGAGAACTCGCTCTCCAATAAAAGATCCCGAGTCAATAAAAGAGAGACATATATTAATAGTTGATCAATAGCTGTTCACACTGCCGGCGAGAAATCCTTCTCCAACAAAAGATCCCAAGTCAATAGAAGAGAGACACATATTAATAGTTGATCAATAGCTGTTCACACTGCCGGCGAGCACTCTCTCTCCAAAAAAAAAACCGGAGTCAATAAAAGAGACCCTTGTATATTAATAGTTGATCAATAGCTGTTCACACTGCTGGCGAGAACGCATTCTCCAACAAAAGATCCCGAGTCAATAAAAGAGACACATATATTAATAGTTGATCACTGGCTGTTCACACTGCCGGCGAGAACTACGCTCTCCAACAAAAGATCCTGTGTCAATAAAAGAGACACATATATTAATAGTTGATCACTGGCTGTTCACACTGCCGGCGAGAACTCATTCTCCAACAAAAGATCCCGAGTAATAAAAGAGACACATATATTAATAGTTGATCACTGGCTGTTCACACTGCCGGCGAGAACTACGCTCTCAAACAAAAGATCCTGTGTCAATAAAAGAGACACATATATTAATAGTTGATCACTGGCTGTTCACACTGCCGGCGAGAACTCATTCTCCAACAAAAGATCCCGAGTCAATAAAAGAGACACATATATTAATAGTTGATCACTGGCTGTTCACACTGCCGGCGAGAACTCATTCTCCAACAAAAGATCCCGAGTCAATAAAAGAGACACATAATATTAAATTAATAAAGTACGGCCAACGAGACGAGATAAAGAATGTAAACAAACTGACCGTTACTGAGTTATATTGCGATAGCGAGCGATTATTATATATTTCCTTATTTCTCGTTCGCAATAATATCTTCAGTTGGTCGGTGACGGCTGTCGTTGCGTGATTCGTGGTACAGGAAAGCTGTCAGCCTAGTAAAGAAGTTGTCAATAGTAGGGCCGCCATTTTGTGAAGTTAATTCCTGTTTGGATTGGCGTTCGAAGTGACACGATTTTTGAAAGCTTGTATACATTCTTTATCTCGTCTCGTTGGCCTTACTTTCGTTGATCACAATGATCACTGGCTGTTCACACTGCCGACGAGAACTCGCTCTCCAACAAAAGATCCCGTGTCAATAAAAGAGACATAAGTAGGTATATTAATAGTGGATTGCTACACGCTTCTCGCTCATCGTCGGCGGTGGGACAAGTGCCTAAGTAAGTAACTATAATGACTGTTGACGGAGGCATAGAGGGCAGTTAGACGTTTACGTTTAGCAAACACGGGAGGTGCGATACGTGACATGAAATGGACATAAGGAAGTAATAAACACACGCTTTATAATTCGGACAACATACATAATTATTTCGTTATTTACTAATACTAACGCTGAGCCATGGGGATTTTGATCTACTGCAAGCACGCTGCAATGCACACGTTTCCTTGGCAGGTTAGAGGGATGCCATGCGAGCGTTGTGTCGTCGCCGCCGCGCCGCTGCGTTGTTCTACTTATAAATTAGAACCAATGATATTTTATAAAATATCATTGGTTAGAACGACATTCCACACGATCACGATGCGTTGAAAATTTCAACGCATCGTGTGGCATGTGTTTCAACTTGAAACACTTGTGTCGCTCTATATTGAAATCACAGCGTTGCGAGGACGGAACGCAGCGGCAACGCTCGTATGGCATCCGTCTTAATAGTTAAGTATTGTACCCTTATACCATGAGTTACGTGGTTACAATTAACGCACTTGCTAGCGAGTGAAAATACGCAGTATTGTTTGTTGTAGAGGGCGAGGGACAGAGTATTCGACTCGCTAAGGTACACCGAGCGTCGCTAAGGTTATTACGAGTTTTCCCGAAGATGACAACTTGACGCATCGATTTTTCGCGCCCGTAAACCCCTATCGACATCTTTAGAGCCATTTTCGAGATCGTGATTACAAATATATATACAAGTATTGCTAAGATAGGATAGGATTTTATTGTGTCAATAATATATGATGTCACTCCCACTACCAAGACTCTGTTTTCTGACGCAGTCGGGTAAAAATAAAACAATTGCGCACATTTTTTGTATGTTTTATTACCCTGTTGTTAATAAGCAAATGCATACAAAGTTTAAGTGATTTACTTGTATTTTACAAATGACTTATTGACTGAAATATCACAATTATACCTTCAATTTGTTTAACTATAAAGAGCCTACAGTCGTATCGTAACCAACCAATGCTAGTACCCTTACCATGAGTTACAATTACCGTACTCGCTAGCGAGTCGAATGCTCTGTCCCTCGCAGACCTCGCAGTATTCCTATAGAGTACGAGGGACAGAGCAATCGACTCACTAGCGCGTACGGTAATTGTAACTCATGGTAAGGGTATAGCTCTTAAAACGCTTTTCGGTTTCAGGAAAAGTCGATAAGGCGGAATAAGCGTCTGAGAGTGAGGGAGACGTAAAACCCGGATAGTCGTTTTAAGAGCTAAATGCATTGTATGTACATATAGCTAGCTAAGTGACGATTAAGTTGTTCCTTTTGACGAGTTTTGATACACACATTTTAAAAAGGAGACGAGTTAATTGTCTTTAATTTTTTTTGAGATCGGCGGTATTTTGGTATTATGTCATTGCATCAGAATTAATTTAAAATCGATGATGCCCGTTGTAGGAGGTAGGTAGGTTTTCAAAAAGAAAAAAAGAAAAATCAACCTAATATAATGTTTTAATAGATCATTTTCATCAGAGATTATTACAGTTTTATCGGAAAATTATCGATGGAAGGCTAATTTAAATAACTTAGTAAATGTAAATACACTTTTCGTCATTAACTGAGCCACAATCAAGTGTTTTGTATTACCGATTTGAATTCTACAGGAGATGAGCATATCGCACCTTCAGAACAATAGTGACCTAATTCAAAATTTCTGCTTTCAAACTTCAAGTCATAAATTTATTATTATAGAGACCCAATTCGAAATTTAAAATTTCTGAATTACGTCATTATTGTTTTGAAGGTGCGATATTATAAATACTTACCGTGCAAACTACTCATTAATTACGTGAGGTGAGGTGACTACAAACTGTGGCCCAAAATAATATATCAATGACTAGCTGTTGCCCGGGTCTTCGTCCGCGTAGAAGTCAGTTATCGCTATTCCCTCGGGAACTATTGAATTAACCGGGAACGAAAGTATCCTGTTTCCTTCCCCGGGAGTCACGCATCTCCATGCAAAAGAACATTGGGAAAGTTTATATGAACACAACGGAGAATTTTCATGACACTTTTTCATAGTTTCAATAAAAACTGATAAGAGTAACAAACAGTTAGAAAAATCTTTTTTTGAATAGCTATAACAATAACCCTAATAGAAGCCACCAAATATTTGTTCCTAGAGACTCACACATCACAACGCATATCGGATCTCTGCGTAATCGCCAGTGATCGGCTCTAGGATGCAATTTCCCGGGGTTTAAGTCCGTTATTTTAAAATGGACATGAATATGACTTACAATCCCGCAAGTCTTTTTATTACCTACTTTTATAAAATGGTAAATAACTTTTAATTTTAAGTAGTTTACACTATAAAATTAACAAAATATGTAATGACAAAGTACTGCATAGAAGAACTGAACGTAACTTGTAGGACTTATCTGTTATGGTATTTTTATTATTTTTAACTGTTTGTTAGTTTAATCCTCGACAAAAGTTATTAATAATTAACAAATACCAATTTCCCAAAATCCCGAGAAATCCCGAGTCACATCCATATTAAGCATAACGTTTGAGGTCATTCACCCCAAATTGCATCCGAGATCCGATCACTGGTAATCGCTGTCTAAATAACACTTTAAAATCCGTAATCATCCGTATATCTTGGGCGATTTTATTTTTAATTTCACTTTTGGTGATCTCTTTTACGGTATTTTCATAATTTGTTGAGAAATGCGATTTAAAAAGTCCATGCACATTCCCTGTCTTTTTTTTTCAGCGTCATTATAAATGTGTACTAGCAACCCAACCTCGCTTCGCTTCGGTTTATGCGAGTTTTCTGAAACACCCGTAGATAAACCAGAATTTATTGTACAACCGCATCGAAATCCTTTGAGTGGTTTTGGAGGAGTTAGCGGATACACAGACAGACATACACGCAAAGCGACTTTTTTTATAGTTTTTAGTCAATAATTTCAGTGCCAAGACATTAAAGATTTAATTATTAAGTTTTTCCTACTAAACGAACGCCCAGGTAAATATGTTAACTTCTCGTCTCCGAAGCACTTAATAGCATACTTATACATACATATGATATAACAAAATATGTTTGTGTATGGAATTAATTAACAGACAAACACGTGATTTAAGTCAACGACAAACTATATTTAGTTCGATGGTCAAGTTTTTAAAACAAACAGAAACACGTGCGTCAAGTTTCCATATAAATCCATAATATAATATTATTCATCGAAGACACTTTTTAAAATGAGAATATGTTTGTTTTTAGTGTTCCGTAGGTTCAAACTTGGAACCCTTATTATAGTTACCGGCCGTCCGTCTGTCCGCAGCATAGCTCAGCGAATCTTAGTTCTAGAAAGCTGATATTTGGCATGAATATACATATTAGTCACGCCGACAAAGAGGTAAATTTTTTTTTTTGTGTACTGTCGAGTTCATAAATATGTAGTACCTTGTCACTTTAATCGCTGTGATACTTCGTATATGGCAGTTTGAACATGACATTAAATAGACAAGGTACTAAAGTGTACACATATATATGAACTCGACTACCTCCCCTACACGAAACGTGGTGATGTTATTTTTATTTCTCTTCTACCCCATGGTGTGGAATGTCGTTGGATAGGTCTTTCGAAAATATTACGGGTTTATGCAAACCATTTTTCGATGTGAGGATCCGTTTATGAAATATTAAGATTTAAAGTAATAATTTTTGTTAGAGTTAAGTGCCCGCTCCACCCCTAACCCCCCTACACCCAAAACTACAAATGCAAAAAATCTGAAACCTATCTTCAAAAAAAGCACATCACGAAAACTATCACGACTAAGTAGACTTGATTGCTGCCTGAGATATAGGCGACTAAAGTGTGTATACCGACTAAAATCATTATTTTTAATTTTCCTGGGATAAGTAGATGTTAATCCAGGGTAATAGCTAATCTCCATTTCAAATTTCATCCAAATCCGTCCAGGGCCGCATATCAAGGGGTAACAAACTAATACACAAACTTTCGTATTTATAATATTAAGTAGTACGATTTGTGCCTTTCTGATGGTTAGGGCGCATAAGGTCCTATTCGGATAATGTCACTTTGTCCCTTTCGCAAAAGGTCCCTTTCGTAAAACGACGCTTCTCGGAATCGAACCGAAGACCCGCGAGTGTCATGTCAGTTTAGTCAGAAAAAAAAGGACTAAAAACATTAAAAAATCCGATGATAATTAAATAATATTAACAATACCTCTATAAGTTATTTATACAGTATAATCCTTTACATATGTACATTTTTTGCACCAAAGTAGTGGTCCCTTAATAGTGCCCCATTTTTATTTACTTATATTATAACTAGATTAAAATGTTACTTAAAAAACAAAACAGCCCAATGACATGTAGAATACACCAAAAATTTAACATGTTTATTACAAAATACACCATTTAAAAAATACTTATCTTATCAATTTATCATTTCAATGCCTTTTTTGCTTTGCCTCATAAATACTTGGCAAAGTCGACGCATTGATTGCCTTAATACCAAAAATACAACCTACATGGAAAGTGCACTGGTAGGTGATTCTCTAAAAACAGCTCGTTCTTGAACTCGACGCACCGAATATCATCCGGCGAGTTGAAGTTGTCCTATCAGCTGAGCGTAAAAACCACATTTAAGGGCGTGGATTCTCAGCTTGGGTAAAGCGGGTACTTTACCCGTTCGACAGAGAGCTGTTTTTAAAGAACTTAACACCTCAGAGAACATATAACAAACAATTGAAGATAAAAACAGCAATAAAGGTGGGGGAGGGTAGATGCAGATGCAAAACATACGTACTTAATTCAAGATCAAATTAAGTGCGTATCTTTTGTTTCTGCAGTTTTTCCCCCTGGATTTTATATGCCTGTATTTTTGTTTGTATTTAGATCAAAACAAGTGGAACCCGGATTAAGTTCTTGATTTGAACTCGGGCTAAAAGCTTGGGTACGCCCTTTCAAGAGATCTTAAAAAGTCTTTCGGGTTGGGGTAAAGTCGGACAGACTAGCATAAAAGCGTATGAGAGCGAGTGAGAGAGATACCAATCCAAAGGATGTTTTAGAAGATATAGCACTAATATTTTGGAAAAAAACAAATAGCTGTCAATTGAACCAAATTCTAACACTTACAGCTTCTTACTTAATTAAGTTCGCGTGGTTATTGCAATCACACTTAAACTTGCAACTGGCAGTATATAAATAAAATAAATAATAATAAATGTCAGGGGACAATGTCACACAAATGACCTAGTCCCAAACTAAGCTCTAGGTTTGTACTATAGGTAGAGGTACTAAACAACGATAAATTTACTTATATAAAGAAATACATAGAAAACATCTGAGACTCAGGAACAAATACTTGCGCTCATCACACAAATATCTGCCCTTACCGGGATTTGAACCCGGGACCGCTAGCTTCGAAGGTATACTACCAACTAGGCCAGCGGTCGGCAACCTTTTGAGTCGGAAGAGTCAAAAATTACAATTTATAAAACTTCAAAGATTATAAAGAGCCACTTTTTTTGTCTTGCCAACAATAAATAGTACTTGCATAAATAATGTTAGAACTAAAGAGTCGCAGCTTCACATCCAAAGAGCCGCATGTGGCTCGCGAGCCGCAGGTTGCCAACCCCTGAACTAGGCTAATGTGTCGTCGAAATTTGTCACTCGTGCGTGTTTCGTAGAAAAACAATCGGCTATCGATCGATAACATGGGCGATTACTATTAAGAGGGCCATTCTACTTTTCGTTGTACATAAGTTTTAGCGACGTTCTCTCTAAACTATTTTTATTTCAAAAACCGGGTAAGTGCTGCGTTTTCTAACTTGAAACTCGAAAAGGGACATAAATAAGCTTATATTTAGAATTATAATAATTCATAAAAAGTTATTTGTAATAACTATAAAGTGAGTAACGCAGTGGACGTTGATGTCCCCGCCTTTTCTATGGAAAAAGTGCAATTTACCACTGAGTTACCAAGATTCTTCAACGATAATTAAGTAATTTAAAAGTTGTTTTTTTGAAAACCTCTTAACTTAAACATTCTAAGATCATGTTATTTATTTATACGCGGATTCATAATTCGGTATACTTTTTATCGGACGATAGCAAAAATGTACACTGAAAAGTAGAATGGCCCAAGAAACTGCGGCTCTATTCAAGACGGTAAAAACAATATCGTATTTGATCTGTTATCGAATTGTCAACGTTTTGATAGCTCTTATTTTCTTGACAGTAATGGCGGCTGACGTCATAACAATACATGACAATACCATAACAGGAAAACTATGATATCGTTTATACCGCCTAGAATAGAGGCGCTGGTTGTATCCCGTTCAGTTACTAATAAATTAGTAATACTCACTTAGTGACAAGTAAATAAAATTAAATGCTTCTAAACGCTCATTGGCGAAATACCAGAATTTTAAAATAAGAAATCATATAACTAAAATAAATAAATGAATATCAGGGGAAAATGTCACACCAATTGACCTCGTCCCAAACTAAGCTCTAGGCTTGTACTATGAGTACTAGACAACGATATAAATACTTATATAGAGAAATATATACTTAAATACATAGAAAACATCCATGACACGGAAACAAATATTCGCGCTCATCACACAAATATCTGTCCTTACCGGGATTTGAACCCAGGACGGTTAGCTTCGTAGGCAGGGCCACTGCCAACTAGGCGAGCGCGCCGTTAAATAAAATAGTGGGATATTATAGTGGAAACTTACCATTTAAATTAAGGTAGGTACTCGTATTGTTGAATATAATTACCTAATATTTCGAAGCAGGTGTTTCAGGAATCTGGTAAAGAGGAGACTGGAATTTTGAAATTCTAGTATTTTGGAAATGAGCGCGTTGAAATACCATACTTATTTTGCTAAGTTTGCGCGCGGGCGACTTTACTAATACTTTTTAATTCAGTTAAAATTAAGCCACTAAGTTATTCCCGTTTCGATATCCTGAGCTGATGGCCTCTCACGGGAAAGAGGAGCAGCTCCATTTTGAGGGCGCCCACATCATCTGCGTCCATTTCGTATGCTCTTATCAGCGTCGATAATATGCTCTTCATTATTAACATTCCGAAATTACGACCTGAAATAAAAAAAGAAACGTAAAATAAGTACTATATTTTTTTGAACTGGTTACCTTTTTCATTTATATACACTACACAGTTGATTTAAATACAGGGCTACCACTACCACGGTCTTGCGTGCATAAAAAGCGCTGGTCGCCTGCCCCGCCACGCCTGCCTTAACGACTTCATCCGGCGGGCCCTTGTCAGCGTCAACGTGCCTGCTACACTAGAACCTAATGGGCTGGCTCGTGACGATGGCACGAGACCCGATGGAATGACTCTCGTGCGGTGGGAAATGGGACGGCCTTTAGTGTGGGACACCACCTGTGTGGATAATCTGGCACCGTCCCACCTCGGCGTGACGGTTCTGAAGGCAGGTGCGGCGGCTACCGCGGCAGAATCAGCAAAACGCCGCAAATGTGCAAATATAGCTGATAATTGCATATTTGCGGCTTTTGCAGTAGAAACTCTTGGACCGTGGTGCCCGGAAGCTCGGAAGCTTTTCAAGAATTTAAAAAATAAATTAATTCGTGCCTCGGGTGACCATAGGGCTTGCTCTTTCCTCGGCCAACGGCTAGCAGTAGCTATCCACCAAGGAAATGCAGCCAGCATTATGGGCACCATTCCCAGTGGCAGTGGCCTAGGGGACATCTATACATATTTTAGTTACTTAGAATAAGTTAATTTATTTTAGTATTTAGTTTTAGTTTATGTATTTATATTTTCTCTGTTTTTTTTGTTTGTGTCGTAATAAAGTTTATTTCTATTTAAATAATACTACTAATCTAGAGATATTTTATTTTCCTACAAGTATAGCCTCTTATATTGGCGTCATTCGCGATGATAACTGCGTACGTTAGGTAAGTTTTAAGTCGTATTAGAACTTTAAAATGCATGATGTCAAATAAATAAGCTACGCAGTTGTCTGTATAAATAGTCACTCGATATGTTTGCTATCTATAAAGAGGGCGTGACGGGCATTGCAATATATCTCATTTCGGTGGTCATTAAAATTAAAAAACAATTTTTATTATACGACATTTTTTTACAATTTGGTCAAGTCAAGCGGCACCGCCGGCAGCTATGTTTTTAATTTTTTTTAAAAACTACTATTATAATTTAAAATATTTAAACCACCGAAATGAGAGTGCGTGAAACGCTATTGAAATCACATAGGGACAATAGGCGTTAATTCTACAGGATGATCATAAATAATGCCATACAGTCCATATTAGGGGCCTTACATAGAAGAGCTCATTTGCAGCAATAAAGGTTGAATAGAGCCCAGTTAAAAAATCTTGTTTGGTTACTTATTCTATTTATTTTTAATTTACATGAATTTCGAATTATTTTATTTTTTATAAATAGAAACATGACATAATCATGAAATCTAAAACTTTCAGAAAACATCAGTTTTTTAAAAAATAAATTGCTCTCTACTATACCCCCTTAAAGGAACGCATCGACTTAACCGATCACTCAGTGTATTAAAATGTAGGTACCAATGCAGTTTCTAGAGCCGTAGCTGAACGGCACGAAGGCGGCTCGGTGGCGTCCGACGGACCGCTCGGGCAGGAACCGATCGGGGTCGAATTCGCCGGCGTCCTCGCCCCACACCAGGGTAGAGCGGTGCATCGCAAACGAGCCGATCACGCAGCCCGACCCAGCTGGCACCGTGACGCCGCAATGCGCTGTAATAGCACAATATTTAAAGGAGGAGCAAAAGTGCGCAGGCAACAAAATAATTGAAACCGCACGCGATAGGGTTTGAAAGGATTTTATTTTATTTTATAATCATCTGAGACGCTAAAACAAATTTTACGACAAGTTTGCCAAAATCGGGCACTTGAGCACTTCGTTAAGTCGGACGCGGTTTAATTTAAGGCGATTTTAGCTAGGTTTTATTAAAATAAAGGCGTCTGCTTAAAAAAAAACAGCTCTGAAACAAGGGGTTGACATTAAATCTACATATTTAGTAGGTAGTTATAACTGTTATAATAAGGCCAAGGAATATCTGCATTTACATCATTTCGAATCACCTAAGCTTACTTATATTACTTATAATATAAGTTGAAAGTATGTTTTATATAATACATTTATAGTTGAAGATTATACAGGATTTCTCACTCCCTATAATATTTTTCATATCTTATTGTGCCTGTGCCAGATTGAAATTTTACATTTACGTGAACGTTGTTCCAAACAATTGAGCAGTCAACTAACTTTAAAAAACTAGGATCTATCAGTAAATTTGTTTAAAAAAGCAATAATTTTTGTTTTACGCATTTTCAAAAACAAATTATGAAAAACTTTGGACATATTTCATGGAACACGAAACAAAATATACTACTTTTAATTCCTATATGCGAAACGAACCGTTAATAGTGTTTGACAAAAACCACGTTCTTCGACCAAATCGATTCGCCGATACGATTTGAATCATTTAATGTCTTTGCGTTTTATTTTACCACATAAAACACCTATCTAGACTTTACCATACTTATAGCAATAGTTCTAGAGTCATAACGCAAGAGGAAGACCTAACAAGATGATAAGGTCAAGCGGGGCTATAAGCGGGCCGACAGAGGGGTAAATGCGTCACTTAATTTTTTTCAAGGGAATTCACCGTTTTAAAACAATTTTTGCGTCCTTTTATAGTACTTAAAGTACCTTAATTTCTATAAAAGGAAGCATAAATAGTTTTAAAACGTAGTGAACGCTGGGATGATGGCTAATAGGGATGTGTGCAAGGAAAAAACATATTATGCTGCGTCGACCACGATGATTGGGGTAAGGGCAAGGACGATGACGATGATGAGTTCTAGCGTGATGTCAGACGATTTGTGATGCCTTATTTTACAGTAAGTAGGTATATTAAATTAAGTTACTTGACAAATTTATAACAGATTACGAATCGATTACATTTCCTTTATAAACCTTATCGATAATCGAAAAGCACGAATGTGATTTTAATTAACAGCAACCCTTTTACCAAATGACATCTGTCACAGGCACAATAAGATATGAAAAATATTATAGTTAAAGTACTTATGTAAAATCCAATCCGCCGCGTGCGGTGTCATAATCCCACGTATTTATTAATATTACCTCAGACTCGCAATGCTATTTGTTTGTTTCTTTTTAGGTCATCGTGTTGTTTATTGTACAAGCAGATTTAATATTTACTACAGGCTACAGGTACTTTTGTGCATCTCTTTTTAGCACTTATTTTTAAGGTCCCGTTATTTTGTTGTCCGTCTGTCTGTCGAGACGACTTTTCCCTGAAACGGCTAAAGTGTTTGCGCCGAAATTTGGATCGGAAGTTTTTTTTGGTCCAGGGTTTCAAACAAAGCCTCGTTATTAGACTTATAAGAAATTTTAAATTAGAAATTATTTACTTTATCGCTGAAAAAAATCGAGTTGCCAATAAATATGATTTTACCAATTATATTTTTAGTAGTGTTATTACCATAAATTATTGAATAAGTATCATAAATAAATAAAATAAAAATATCAACTATTTTATTACACCTAAAATGTCTTATTTAATATGTTAAAAAGGATTGGAAATAATATAGCCTCCTCAGTTAATCCGTCCGCCCATCCGTCCATCTGTCCGTCCGCCCACTGTCTTGTCTGTTAGCAGGGCTGTTATATGATTATATGATTTATAATATAAAAGGTCCTTCCTATATTTGGGCAATTAAAGTAAAACGCGAATAAAAACGCCCTATATTTTTTATGGCATAGAGGAGGCGAACGAGCACATAGGCCATCTAAGGGTGCGTGCGTTTAAACCAGAGATGCGCATTAATGTGTTTTCATACATTTCACAATCGGAGCGAGGTTTCGCGAGGTGTCAAATGTATGAAAACACATTAATGCGCATCTATGGTGGAAACGCACCCTTAAGGAAGGCAGAGCTTTGTTTTGTCATTTGCTCTCTCTGATTTCAATCTTAAGACGGAAAAAGCATTGCTAAGCCTTGGCACTTTATCTAGGTTCACACATTACAGTTTACCGACACGTTTTTCTTATGCGGTTTCCAGAGGCGTATGCAAACATGGGTGTATTTTAGTGTTGCCAGGGGTACGTTTTATAAAGCTACAAGTTACAATTTAACAGGTCTAAACTGGCAAAACTGCTCAAATGGCTGGTAGACATTGGTCGCAGGTCTGTCAGTGCATTTTAGTGTTGCCAGGGGTACGTTTTATAAAGCTACAAGTTACAATTTAACAGGTCTAAACTGGCAAAACTGCTCAAATGGCTGGTAGACATTGGTCGCAGGTCTGTCAGATGGAAACTTGTAGCCCGTAAATTGTAATTTGTAGCTTTATAAAACAGGCCGCAGATGTCCTGATATCTGCGGGGCATCTCGATTTTAAAGTGGTCTATGGACAAGTCCCGTTGCAACTTTGATCGGGAGGCCGATTGTCCCAACTTATAACAACCGAAGGCCAAAAAACGGTTCGCCACAGACATTGCAAGAGGTCTGTAATCCGCGCGATTTTTATAATGTATTATTTGTTCTGTCCCGATTTGAAAGCCCAAGTTCCTATATTTTTAGCACGGTCCCCATTTTTCATACACTACACCTGGCAACACTAGTGTATTCTCATCATACAAGCTTTAGGGCCTTCTCAGTGATGGTAAAAATACTTAGCCACTTGTTCCTTGTCAGAAAACCTATCCGAAATGTATAAATGTGAACACTTTGGATTATTAAGCGTATCATACAAGAAATTTGAATCGAATATACTGTAATAGTGAGAATTGGTGATTTTGGACTAACTGTTCATGGTTGTCTAATTGTACAAGCCTAGAGCTTAGATTAGGACAATGTATGTAAACTAAATTTTTGACAGCTACGCGATTTAAGCGTCGCCTCACAATCCTCTCAAGGTATGATTGAGGTTATACTGCGTTGACAGCTTTCAAAACTTGCCTTTTAGGGCGGTAGGAGTATAGTCATTGCACTAGTATACTTACGAAGGTAGGTGTCTTTGTCCACGTGGCGGGCTATGATCGGCACCACGGTGTAGAGCCGCATGCTCTCTTTGATCACTCGCTCCAGGTAGAACATCTGCGCGATGTCGTCTTTGTTAGCGCCTCGTTTCGAATCTCCGAAGATTGATTTTTGCCTGTAAAGGTAAAAACACAAAGGCAAATTTTGATTATTAATTGTTTAAAGTAGGTAAGAAGTAGAGTAATTCCAAAGAGTAGGGATACTGTTACTACGAACGATGACTGTTGTGTCTGTGGAATACCAACTGATTCTGAAATCTTATTTAAGAAGGTATTAATTATTTTCCTATCGTTTTAACCGTTGTGATTTCGGTGGTGATTTCGGTGGTGATTTTTAACAATATTTTATTTATAAATTCCTTTAAAAAGTTGTTCTACATGACAGCCTAATCAAAATGTTGAATAATCGTTCGTCGATCTATGATGCCACCGAAATGAGATCGCTCGATATAAAAATCAACGTTTTAATGAAAGGACTTACTCTAAAAGGACCTTTTCCTGTACATCCTTGTGCTTGCCGAGCAGCATCAGGGTGTAGGCAATAGTTAGCGCCGTGGTGTCGTTTCCCGCGATGGTGATAGAGTCGATTTGCTCTCGCAGCTGCTGGTCGGTAAAGCTAATCTCTCTTCCGAACAGAAGGTCCAGTACTGCCTTTACTTTACCTGAATCTAGAAGTATAGAGAATGATGTAAGTGTTATACAGCGTGTTTTATGCTTTGCAGTAGTCTAGCGTTAATGCGTGTCAATTTATTTGACTGATAGTAAAAAATTTGTGACTATCGACGGAATGTGGTTTGCTTATTCTTATATATACAAATAGGCTTTCATCAACTCGGTGTTCACGTGAGTAAATTATTATATTTTTAAACGACTTTTTTTTGTTTTTTTTTTAATTACACATCTGATAGCCAATAAATAAAATTCCATTCCATAGTAAAAATAAATTAATTCGTCTTGTTTAAAGTGATCTTAACAACGTGCGTGTATGGATTGGATATCGAACTTAATTCAATTTGACGTCATTATTACATAAACGAGCAGAAATATTATACCTACTCGTATAAATACTCTTAAGATTTCAACGCCATAAGAAGACAAACTAAGGAAAATCAAACACGGCTTCATACATTTTACATTGACTCGCGGTGAAGACGTCAATGATTTATCAATATTGTCGTAATGGGTCAATATTGTTGGATATCTCGCGACCTGTCTCGCACGAGATCTCGCGCACACGTCACAAGATTTAAGTTCGTGCAAACAAGAATGAGGCGTGGGCATTTAGTGGAACTTAGTTTGATATTTGAAAGAGATTTAATACCAAGCATCGAGTCACAAAGAAAAGTCCTTACAAGTTATTAGTACATTACTGCACAGACCGGGAAATAGGCCGTTGCGGGACGAGTAGAGTCAGCGTGGCCGAGACGCAGTCAAGGCCGCGCTATATACGAGTCCAGCAACCGCCCTTCCCGGTCGAGGCTTGTATAGTGCTTTTCTCCATCGATGTGAGGAAATTTAACGCAATTGTTAATAATATTAAACACAGTCCCAACATTTACTGGAAAAAAAAGA
Source organism: Acleris literana (assembly GCA_946894065.1). NCBI lineage: Eukaryota > Metazoa > Arthropoda > Insecta > Lepidoptera > Tortricidae > Acleris > Acleris literana. The sequence goes on along the minus strand of OX335684.1, from coordinate 14,232,001 downwards.
ACAGAAACGTACGACACTGAAATAAAGCATTAAATAAAATCACAAATTTAAACGTAATAATTTCAATTTGAATAAAATATAGTTTAAACTATAAAATTTATTACGCGTTTATGTTATTTCGGCAATTTATTTTGTTTATTAACGCAATTTTTATTTAAAAAAGTCAAACTGTTTGACACACTTTTAAATACAGTGTAAACTCTGTATGAAAAGGCTGAACTTTTTAGTATTTGACACTTAAAAAGTAAAATATGCAAGGAAGAATTTTGATTGCACGAGTGTTTGGCTGTTTGGAGATATTTATCCTAGTCCAAACATGGTTTTAAAAAGTAAAACACCAGGTACGTAATGAAATTTCATACATTTTCGCGGCCGCTGCCGTTGGTAAAAAAAAAAACAAAGTTATTATTTATAATAACTTTGTTTTATTTTTATTTTGCCTGGACCTGGAACTCAGAACTTCGCGGGCTGATTTTACGACAGTAAGGTTAACATTTCCGAGCATGTGGGAGAAAAAGTACTTTTTGAATATTAAAACTGAAGAATAATTCTAAATTCTAAGGTAAACAGACAAGGTACTTGTAAGCACCTATTCTACCGTTCAAAACGACACAACTTTTTCACGATTTAATAATCGAGAAGTACTTATTGAGTCGTCGAAGTCTTAAATATAATACACGTTTCCAAGATTTCAAAAATATCTAAACGTTCCTGTATCACAATATATTTGGCGCAATGGCCGTTTAGACATTAGTGCTTTTGACTGTACCTGTGTTGTTGTTGTGTTTGTTTTTCTCATACTCAATGCGCTTCTTCTTGACTACCTGAAATATGATAAAACTACTCATAAGTACCTTTGTTATCTACAGAACACACATACAAAGTTAAAATTGCCTAAATACTACATGATACTACTAAAACTAAATAAGTCAACTTAGTCTATGTAACTATATGTACAAATATTGCCTAAATCACTAACACCGGGAATACTATAGGCATACGACTTGTGGGGGTGAGTTACGATAAAGCTTGACTAGTCACCGTTGGCCCTTCCCCGCACCTCGTGCTCTCAGTGAAGTTGGACGCCTATAAGGGCTCATTCGTGAAGATTCCTCATATTTTTTTAAAAGGGCCAGTTAATTGTGTTTAAGAGGTCTCTGAATACTGTGGTTAGTGCCCTTAAGGTTGGCTGCATTTCCTTGTTGAATCGCTATTCATATCATAACCGTTGGCCAAGGAATGAGCCAGCCTTTCGATCACCTGAGGCAAAACATATATTATCTTAAATTACATTACGGACTAAGGACTCGGATTTTAAATGTTCAAACACCAAAATTAATGTTCAAATTAACGAATTCTCATTCCATAATGTTAAGTACGCTATTAGTGTGACAGAGTTCTATGATGGCTGGTAATCAAATCACCGTAACATTAACTTATTCTTATTAGCTTAAAATCACGTGAGCTCATAGTTGAACATCCTGAATTTTTTAACTAGGTCTAGGTTTTTTTTCCTTCGCCGTGGATTCATGGAGTCCTATCGCACTAATCCTCTTTAATGAAAATTTTAACAGGCTTATCGTCAACAAAGGTTGACGAGCTGGTAATTTAGTAATATAGGAAGCAATTTAGTAGTCTAGCTTTGAGAAAACATTGCCAGTTTTTTCAGCACATGGCATACCTATAATACTCTTTTTAGTTTTTTGTTTTGTTTAATGATTAAAAGTGATTAGGTATAAAGAATGATTTAATGTAGTACCTCGTCTGTAAAGTGGTGAGTGAGCTTGATGCCCTCATCGTGATCTTTAGCGTAGGTGGTGAGCTTGAAGAGGCAGTCGGGCTGCAGCCACACCTTGAAGAAGCGCATATTGAGGATGGTCATAACGGTGTGGCGCGCGCGCAGGTACGGCGTGTCCGGTGAGTGTTGTACGTCCATGCGCTCGCCCATCGCCGTTTCTGGGTTTTTCAAAATGGGAATAGAAAGTTACCATCCTTATTCTAGTGTTCCGGCCATATCTGCGGGATTCGATGAATATTCTCGCTGAAGCAGTTTTTTCTTTATGTTAAGGTAACAAATCATCATCATTTAATAGAGCTATGTTCTTGCATGACGCCTATTTTTCTTTTATTTGTCTTGGTATGTTCTTCTTAGGTCTCCCTCTTTTCCTTTTTCCCTCTATTTTCCTTTAATTATCATCTAAATTTACATTTCATCGCCCCGTGACGACTGACCAAACATCTTCCTTTGTCACAACACGAATATTCGCCGAAGCGGTTAAAAAAAGCCCAGGGAGGTTACCATAACATACTAAATCAGTTCAGTTTATGTTGAGAAAATGGGACAGAGCTGTATAACTGCTATAGCTCTGTCCCTTTTTCTCCACTGGACTGCTTTAGTATGTCATGGTAACCCCCCTGTAGGCACTGCAAGAGGCCAAAACCGAGAAGAGAACACTCTTGAAAAGAAACATCGCAAGAAACTCAATAGTCAGTCTGCTTTACTGTGGATTAAAACTGAATTTAAGCACTGTGCTTCATGATAAAAAGCAAAAGAACATGTAATAAATTTAATTTACAAAGCTACTACATATATTATGAAGTAACAATGCTGCTATGCTCATAACTACTTGACAGTGCAGCTTATAAAGGCAGGGGTGTAAGTAGAAATTATTTAACGTTGAACCTAATGAATATAATTAAGAGAACCCTGTTGTTATTACATACACATCGTCATTGCTTTGAAAAAACCTCGTATCTCATATTTCGTGACGTACGATTTTAAACTTAAACTTGAAGAGAGTTAAGTTCAAACTCATATATCTCGAAATATCAGATACGATTTTTCTCTAAAGTAGTTACGATATTAAATATAACATAACTTAGACTGTCAAGTGCTTGTGCAGCTTTCACATAATTGATAAATACAGGCGACCATTTCAAGGTCATCAGCACGTGTTAAGCCATGTGCACCTGTTTACACCTGGGTTGTGATTCTCTCAACAAGCAAAGGTGATCTTTCGCTCGAGTGAAGGTCTAAGCGGCGAGTTTAAGTAGTCCCGACAGAGCGAACAAAACACATTTTAGCGCGTGTATTCAATTTGGCAGCATGACTTCTCGAACGTATAAGGCTCCCTAATTGACAATGCACGCGCTAAAATGTGTTTTGTTCGGTCGGACGGGACTACTTAAACTCGCCGCTTTTATTTGCTCGTCCGTCCGACCGGCCGCCGTTTTTTGAGAGAATAACACACCTGAGCTGTGTTCTCTTAGTCTTCATGAAAGCTATCATGACTTCGTCAAGATGTCGTTCGTTTCGTGACAAAGCATTTAAATAGATCTCTCATTCTCCGTCCAATGAGAAAATAAAATTTTAGGCCACTTTTTCAGTCGTTTTTAAATACTATACTATTTATTATACCAGCAATATTTGTGTATATACTCGTAAATTTTCTCATTCTCACAAATATAAGCATATTAAGCTCGGTGGTATTTTACACATAATGTAAACAATTTTTCGATCCATTTAAATAACTTTTGTTTTGGTCGATTTGCTAAAATTGTCCACCGGAATTAGGCCACCTGAAACGCCCCCTCTGCCTGAAATAAAGAAACAGGGTGTCCACTCACCGAAAACGATGTCCAACGTGCATGCGGTCACATACTTGAGGACATCGAAGTCTCCTTGGTCGGCTTCCTTTTTTAGCTCTTCGACCAACACGTCGGCTTGCTCCGATATTACATCCAGGTACTCTTCCACTACTTTGTTGTTGAAAACTGTTCTCATAACTTTTCTATGAACTTTCCATAGTTCCACTGCAATAGAAAAATATAAATTAATAACACTGATTAGGAAAGCCTTAATGACTGTTTTCAGGGATTTTAGGGTTCCGAAGTCAAACAAGGAACCCTTATTAGTTTTGCCATGTCCGTCTGTCCGTCTCTAAGCGGTGTGGCTCAGAGAATCTTGGTACTGTAATTTGGGATAGTTATACAGTTATAGTATCTTGAAAAACTACGTAGTAGAGTTAAGTAGACTTGATTAGTTTCTGAAATACATACAAAAAATCATATAAGTAGTAAAATAACTTGAAAAGAAATGATTCTTTATACATGTTGTTTTTCGAGATGGGACGCGGTTACGTCCAAAAAAATGGTATGTAATTCCTTTTTGCAATAGGGTATTTGCCTAATTTTTTATTAGTATTTGAATTGAAGCTTTTTTACCTTCCGAGTAGCCTAGTATAAATAGTTTTTTAATATCTTTAAAAATAAGAAAGATATAAATGTTTAAAACTTGCTTTTAGACAGAGAGGAAAATACAGTAATATGACGTCATATTACTCAACCACCATATGAATTACACGCAAAGCACCGTTTCGTGAGAAAGAGATAGACAAAAAACTTTAAAAGGCTATAACTTTTTTATATTATTACCAATTTCAAATTTGATTTTGAATTATTTTATCATACTACGTATATTGATATATTATCCAAATTAATATATGAAATTTAATATCAGGCAAATACCCTATTTTTGATCGGCATAAAAGACGCGTCACGCCTAAAGGCCTAGCCCCACCGCTTGCGTGACGTGCGCGTTCGCTTTGCACTGCGTTGTATAGTATGAATTCTCATTACGACATGTCACTATACAACGCAGTGGAAAGCGAACGCGCACGTGCACACGCACGTCACGCAACCGGTGTGGCTCGGCCTTTAAGTAGACACGTCACTGCGTAAACGTTGCGTTGGCGTATTTTAAGCTTTGGTGTGGTCGATCCTTTACGAATTCACAGAATGCGACTTGACTAGTATTATTTAAAAACAATAAACATCATGCTTTTGACTATATCTACAAGTGGATTCAAATTAGCAGAAATAGGCAAGTTTATAAACAAGGATTTCAAAATTTTGTTTACTCGTACTCGTAAATGTTTGTTTAACCATTTAAGCAGCGAGCACATCGCAAGACGTATCTGTTTAATCATCTTATTTGTCACCTCTATTTTTTACTAAGTGGGATATGCGTTCTTTTCCCACTGCTGTATGCTTGAGCACTTAGTATCGTTAGGTATAATGGTACACGTCATTTTAGTGATGATATATATAACGATAATACGATGGCATGCTAACCAGGTGGGCATGCGTACCACGAAAATGGACTTCTTTAGAGGTGCTATAATTAACAATAAAAAAAGCGTGAAGTGCGTCAGACTCGAGCTCCGCTTGAGGCTCGTTTTCGTACATTGCGCCGCTGCAATCGTTCATGGCTCAAAAATGTTAAAGCAACCCGTCAATGGATTGCTACAAGCATGCGGGCTATCGACGTTCGAAAATGAGCCTTTAGGGGTAGGTCAGGCGACCACGTGGACACAGGGTGCCCTGATTAGGTTATTTGTTCTTCTAATATTAACTGTTTTCAACACAAGATAGCTCAATTAATTAGTGAACCATTTTTCAGCTATTATTTTTGTGCTTACCATTTGCGTAATTTTAAAATTAAATTATTACGTCTGTACTTACAAGGCGCAACGAACAGTCCGTGCCCCAGCCACGGTCTCAAGAATCTATAGGTGGCGTCTTTGTCCAAACAGTTATCTAAGATTGTTTGAGCATCTTCTGGTTGGCCCATAGCTGCAAGACAAAAATATAAAATTCAGTTATTAAAATAAATAAATAAATAAATGTCAGGAAGACAATCTCACACTAGTTGACCTAGTCCCAAACTACTTTGGGTACCAGATCGCAATATAAATACTTATTATAGTCCTAGTTGTTACGGTTTGAAAGCTGCATTTTGTGATGGAAGCAAGCCACTTTGCATAATGTTAGTAGGGGCCAAAATAAGTGATTTTACCCGCAGCAGCAAAACTTTCACCCCTTAGGAACACAAATGGCGCCACTTCAACTTTTAATTTTTCAAAAAATTCTACAGTCTAAACGGCTGCATCGATTTCAATGATTAGGGTGTCAATCGAAAGAAAATTAAACAACGTATTATAAAAAAAATACTAGAAAAAACAAAACTTAAAACCCAGCTTTTTTGTTATTTTTTTTAACGATTCACCAGTTTTTTATTTATTTACATTAAAAAGTTCAGGAAAAGGTTATTATTTTATTTAACTCACATGATTAAGCTGTTAATAACACTATGTCAATAGCTATATGCGACTATATGCGACTATATGCGACGGGGCGACGGGGCCATCGACCTCAAATCCGCGCGTCACCCAAATTTTGGCCAGTAATTGAAAAAAAAAATTACCGTGACAATATCAAAAGCTTAAAAAATGACGTCTAGGATACTTCCAGTCATGGTGCATGCTGGTTAATGATCATATTTATTGACGAAATAGGTAAATTTGTTGTTGTTTTTTTATTAGATCCCGTCAAAGAATGTGTATCAGTTAAGTAGTTTTTAAGATATTAGAACCTTGTTTTTAAAAATCTCTTCTAATACCGTGAAACCGTACAGGTTTGCCCGATTTTTTACCATTATCTTGATTTTCTTTAAAAATAATAATGTTTCGCTATGCTTTTTCATTTCAAGGGTGGCATTTTGACCCTAGAATTGCGTTACCGTTGTTAATTCAGTCTTATTTATATATGATCACAAGCAACTTATGATTTTCATGGCGGGTAAATTTACTTTCACTTGCGTCCATGTTTGCCCATAACTATTATCTGCTAAACTATAGCTCTTATGTCGTTCTTGTTTAAGAAGAAGTAAAAAATTAAGACCAAAATTGTTGTTCTATCATAAGATCTAATGCGTACTAATAGTGGATTCGTCTAGAAAATAGTGGGCAAATTTACCTGCCAATATCCTCTTGTTTTCATACAAGCAGTTTGTAGTATGTTAGGGTTGTCAGCTGCAGTTAACAGCTTATAAAAATTTGTACTTTAATAAACGTACATTGTCTCCACAGCTCTTTTTTATAATAATATCTCAATCATAAATAGGTGGCACTTATTATAGTTACACATCAGAGCCGATATCCACACTGTTTTAATTCAGCAAACAAACAAAAACTTAGAAACTAACTTTAATTATTGCAGAGCTAACATTATATTATTGTCGTTAATAAAAATCTCTTACCAAACGTAAAACTTATTTGAAAAAAACAATACCCAAAAAAAATAAACATTCCTTCCTCTAAAGACAGAAACTCCAAAAATATAGGTTTGTATCTAACTTCACTCAGTTTCTCGTCAGATCTTGTCAAAGTGGACGTGTATTTTAGTGCGGGCCAATTTATATTGAGTAGTTCTGTTCTGTTCTCTTGCTTGATGGCAAAGTGAATCCGAAGAAGTGGCAACGAAAAAAAATAACACAAAGAAAGAAAGAAGGCGTTTCTTTTTTTCTTCGGTATTGTTTTTTTTCAAATACGTTTTTCGTTTGGGAAGAGATTTTTATTAACGACAATAATATAATGTTAGCTGTGCAATAATTAAACTTGGTTTCTAAGTTTTGTTTGTTTGCTGAATGAAACCAGTGCAAACTCGGCTCTGATGTGTAACTTTAATAAGTGCCACGTATTTATGACTGAGTTATTTATATAAAAAAAAGCTGTGGAGACAATGTACGTTTATTACTCGTAAAGTACTATTTTTTATTAATCTATTAACCGCAGTTGGCAAACCTAACAACTACAAACTGCTTGTATGAAAATAAGTGGATCAATATCCACCTGCCAACAGGTAAATTTGCCCACTCCTTTCCAGATGAATCCACTATTAGTAAGCACTAGATGTTATGATAGAACGACAATTTTGGCCTTACATTTTTACACCTTCTTAAACAAGAACGCCATAAGAGCTAGTTTAGCAGATAATGGGTAAGGGCAAAAATGGACGCAAGTGTAGGTAAGTTTGCCCGAAATGAAAATTATACATTGTTTGTGATCAATAAAATTGATCATAATATATGTAAGCTCCTCCTCACCTTTGGGTAAAGGGAGCGTCACGATGGTCGAACTTAGGTGTAGGCGAGGATAGTCGGGCAAGGAGAACCAAACGCCTTTTCTAGATGTTTCACATATTTCTTGTTTAATTATCAAAAAACAGTCATTTAATAAGAAATCCGCCTGACGACGTTCCAGGGGCGCGGGGTGCCAAGGCCAAATACCAAACTATCACGCTCGCGGCGTACCATGTTTCATGTTGAACAATGTCAGTCTAGTTTTTTTATTCAACCTGTTTGTGCTGATGAGGTAATAAAGGCGTAACTTCTTAGGAATACAAAGTCAGTTGGTTGGGATGATATTACTACTGAGATCATTAAATATTCTGCGGTAGAGATAGCTGCTCCATTGGCACATATAATAAATCTATCATTTCAAACGGGCATATTTCCTGAAAAGCTCAAAATTTCAATAGTAAGGCCGGTGTTTAAGAAAGGAGCAAAGGATAGTTTGATTAATTATAGACCTATAACACATGTCCCAATTTTTTCCAAATTATTTGAACGCCTCATGTACAACAGAATTGTAAATTTTTCAAATAAATTTAATATCATAGCTAATGAGCAGTGTGGTTTTCGCAAAAATAGGTCAACAAATTACGCTATATTTCAACTCTTCCAATCTATTCACGAAAGCATTGATAACAGAGTCCATGTTTCAGCCTTATTCACTGATATGAGTAAAGCTTTTGATTGCGTAAACCATGATATACTGTTAGGTAAATTGGATCGCTATGGTGTACGGGGGTTAGCTCTAGAGTGGTTGGGGTGCTATCTTAGTAACAGACGACAATACACAGAATTAACTTTTTATTGTGAAAGAACTAAATGTATAAGAACTGCCAAGTCTGATTGTAAAGTAAATAATAGAGGCGTGCCCCAGGGCAGCATATTAGGGCCTCTACTTTTCTTGTTCTATATTAATGACCTGCCGAAACAAACAAATAATCAAATGGTGCTTTTTGCTGATGATAGCACCGCACTGATAAAATGTACGGCATCTTTGGCTCAATATGAACTAGAAATAAATAATACTCTTACAGGTATAATTGAGTGGCTAACTAGAAATGAACTAAATATTAATATATCGAAAACTAACATTATTCAATTTCACAGTAGTCGTAGAGAACCTTTGCCAATTAATATCGCATACCATGCTGATACCGTAAGTGAAGTTAAGTATACGAAGTTTCTTGGTCTAACAATTGATTGCAACTGTAATTGGAAACAACACATTGGAGAGTTATGTTCCAGATTATCTAAGTTTATATACGCTCTGCGCAGGTTAAGGCATTATTCCTCAATGGAAGCAGCAAAAATGGCATATTTTGGTTATGTACAATCTAGTTTAAGTTACGGAATTATGTTTTGGGGAAATTCTACCAATTGGCATGAAGCTTTTAAAATGCAAAAAAAATGTGTTCGCGCCTTGTCTAACGCCTCACAAACAGACTCTTGCAGACCACTATTCAAAAGGTTTAATATACTGTCATTTCCCTGCCTCTACATTAAGGAAGTGTCTGTTTTTACCAAAAAAAACATAAATCTTTTTAATACAGTTGGTAAATACAACCTCAATTTGAGTAATAATCATAAATTAATACACTCATATCGCTCCCATTCTGCTTTTTACAAAAATAGTATCCATGGTATGAGTGTTAAGATATTCAATAATATTCCCGACGTATTTAAATCTCTAGATGAAGTCCATTTCAAGAAATCTCTAAATAATTGGCTATTAAATAAGATGTTTTAGTCCATAGATGAATTTTTAAATAATAAAGGAAAACTGTAAATTGAATTTTTATGCTGCTGACATTATATTAAACATTATTGTATTATATTACGAGTATAACTAACTGCGTTGACATTTGTATACATTTATTTAATGCTTGCTCTATCATTAGACTTAAGGACATATAATTATTGTACACCATTAATATGGTAGGTCATGGACTAGGTCACCTTAAATATTGTAACATCTTGTATACCTGTGATCGGACAATAAATAAAATTTGATTTGATTTGATTTGATTTGATTTGACCCAGTTTTACCAGCGAAGTCTAGAACAAGAGTGTCAAACATGGCGACGCACGTCCGGGATCCTACTCCCAACACCACAGTAGTGCTAATGGATACTCTGTTCCTTTCACTCACCCATCGTACTGAAGTCGAGAGAAAGTGACGGAGCAAGCGTAACGTTCGAACTATGAAAGTAGAGGCCCAGTGCCCGAGTTACGTCAGAGTGAGCAGGACCATAACATAACTAAACAGTATGTCTACTCGCTCTCAAACCACACGCGCCGTCACGGCCGTTCTGACATTTCGCGCGTCCCTGCGCGAACTCTTCTCTCCAAACTCTCTATGCCTGTAGGTGACGCCTAAGATTTGATCTGTGAAAAGCATACACAAATAATAGCAACTCCTCTTATGCGCTCGTCCTTTCCTGACATAATTATCATCTTTTTCATCATTATGTGAAAGGTCACCAATATGTTGTGTTCAATGAGCTCCAAAAAGAAGATCAATCCGAAGCAAACGGCAGACAGGCCAACAACCACTCTTTGGTCGCCGCCTGACAGCCCAATCAACAACACACCTGTCGGGCCGGACAGCCATTCATTGGCCGCCGCCTGACGAACCACTCACAGTACCCAGATTCGACAGCCACTGTCAACCGGCGTACCACTCACTGACAATCACTCAATGTCACTCTGGATTTGGCAAAACTTTCAATGGAACCAAACCAGCAGCCCGCATTGGCCGACCACTCCATGGCCACCAACCAGCTGATCCCGAATCGGACAACCACTTAATGTCCTTGGTTTGGATAAACACTCAATGGCTCCAAACCAACAACCAGAATTGGGCAACCATTCCTTGGCTCCCAACCGGCTGAGCTCAAATTGGGCAGCCATTCCTTGGCTCCCAACCAGCTAAACAATTATAGTGCAGCAGCCTGGATCAGACAACCGCTCATTGGCTTCCTCTCCAGCCACACACTACAACTCTACCACTCATTGGCGCATAAAGACCACCTCTCATTGGTGTACTTCCACTCATTACCATGACATAAAAATGATCATATATATTGACTGAATTAACAACGGTAACGCAATTCTAGGGTCAAAATGCCACATGAAATGAAAAAGCATAGCGAAACATTATTATTATTAAAGAAAATCAAGATAATGGTAAAAAATCGGGCAAACTTGGAGGGTTTCACGGTATTAGAAGAGATTTTTAAAAACTAGTCACTAATATTTTAAATACTACTTAACCGATACACATTCTTTGACGGGATCTAACAAAAAAACAACAACAAATTTACCTATTTCGTCAATAAATATGATCATTAACTAGCATGCACCATGATTGGAAGTATCCTAGACGTCAATTTTTAAGCTTTTGATATGATGTCAAGGTAATTTTTTTTCCATTACTGGCCAAAATTGGGGTAGCGCGCGGATTTGAGGTCAATGACCCCGTCGCCCCCTCGCATATAATCACAAATATCTCTCTAAATATTAAAGCTATTGATATGTAGGTTTTTTATTAAATGTGTTATTAACAGCGTAATCATGTGAGTTAATAAAATAATACCCTTTTCCTGCACTTCTTAATGTAAATAAATAAAAAACAGGTGAATCGTTAAAAAAAAAAAACGGGGTTTTTGGTAGCAATTAAGTTTTGTTTTTTCTAGTATATTATTTTATAATACATTGTTTAATTTTCTTTCGATTGACACCCTAATTATTGAAATCGATGCAGCCGTTTAGACTGTAGAATTTTTATAAAAATGAAACACTGAAGTGGCGCCGTCTTTGTTACTAAGAGGTGAAAGTTTTGCTGCTGCGGGTAAAATCGCTTATTTTGGTCCCTACTATGTATGTACAAAGCGGCTTGCTTCCATCACAAAATGCAGCTTTAGGCCAAAAATTCGCCATAACAACTATGACTATTAGAGAAATAAATACTTACAGTATTCCCAGCTTCTTAATAGCTTTCGGCTGCTATCGCTATCACGCTTACACTCGCAACTGACAGTATATTTGTCACTCGTGTGTCATAGAAAAACGAAGATTGCCGATCGCTATTAAGAAAATGGTTGCACTGTACAGTCGACGTCATAAATATGTTTACACTTCAGTACCTTGTCTATTTAACGTCATGTTTTAACTTCCAAATGAAATTGTCATAGCTAGCATATCTTTGACGTCGACAGTACATAGAACCCATGATCATGTGTTTTACTAACAATTAGTTGAGTTAACTACTGACCAAACAACAGGTGTGTTATTCTCTCAAAAAACGGCGGCCGGTCGAACGGACGAGCGAATAAAAACGGCGAGTTTAAGTAGTCCCGTCCGACCGAACAAAACACATTTTAGCGCGTGCATTGTCAATTAGGGAGCCTTATACGTTGGTGAAGTCATGCTGCCAAATTGAATACACGCGCTAAAATGTGTTTTGTTCGCTCTGTCGGGACTACTTAAACTCGCCGCTTGGACCTTCACTCGAGCGAACGATCACCTTTGCTTGTTGAGAGAATCACCACCCTGGCCCAATAAGGTAAATCAAAGTTAAAATGTTTTTGCCGTTTTTGGAAATAAATAAATTACTTACCAACGTATAATTTTGGCCCAAGCCAAACTTTAGCAACACCCTTATGTTTATTTGCTACTTCGGCGATTCGTAGTAAGTTCTTTAAAATATCTGAAAAATATTTTATTGTAAATATTGTGGATTTCACAGTTAAAACAAAATCAAATGAAGACGAAGTTCGTTATCAGATTATAGAATTTATATAACGACTAGCTTCTTGAATCTCTAGCAGCTTGAGTTTATTTGTTACAAATATACAAACATACAAATCTTTCCTCTTTATAATATTAGTGTAGACATTACGAAACTTTATTTCAGGGAAGGAGTTCCATGTTTACAAATACCATATACACGCTAACATAAAAGTACATAATAAAATGACTAATCACACCAGTTTTGATTACACAAGACGAACAACGCAGTTCTCGAACGACTCAGATATAATTCCATGATATAATTAACATGTCGTAAAGAGTCACAAACTGCTACAGTATTAGGGCTTGTTTACGGAGACGCGGAGCATCGCTCGTGGCTTGCGGCGTGGCGTCGCGCGGCGCGTCGGGCGTTTTTTCCGCTTATAGAGAGGCGGCGGGTGCAGCGGACCGCGTCATCACATCACACGCGCAAACACAAACATAATGGAAATGTACGATGTTGTTTATGAAGATGCGGGGCGTGATGCGGCGCGTGGTGCGGGGCGTAATGAGTAGCGGTGCGGAGCGGAGCACGCGGTGGGCAGAGGATCCGCCGCGGGCCCCGCTGCGGGCGCAGGCAGTGGAGGGAACCGCCGTTATTGACGCGTGCGACGCTGCGTGCAACGCGGCGATGATGCCATCCGCGGACTCCGCCGCAAGTAACGCTGTATTTGAAGCAAACGCGTGTAAAACCGCTTCTCCGTAAACGCTTTTATACAACGCCATATGTTTGAATTTAGTGCATACCGCGCCGCCCAACGCTATGGGCGACGCCCGTAAACAAGCCCTTAAACGTATTTATTTAGGCGGTCTCAGTCATCACGGTTCTTCAAAAACATCAGTCAATATTTAAGATCCAGCGAGGCCGTTGTCAAAGAGACAGGCTAGCGTATCTTAAACCCCCCCTTTTTTGACCAGGGGGAAATGCCTATGCATACCCGCCCCAACGGGGGCCAGGGTTATGTCCGATTTGCTCGGACTAAAACCCCCGGAATGATACGCCAATCACTTTAGGGGGCTACGGGAATGCTATAGCGCCATAGCCCATAACTTAGGTATCTTCCGACCGGTTACAGCAATTGTTTAGTGCTTCGAAAATAGTTCCTGTTCCCAGGCTCTGTCCGGATTGCCACATTTGCCACCACCATTGGCCCGGACTACAAACATCCGGAGTCTCTCGGACCCGCTAAAAACTTTTTTTTTACCGGAAACATTCCGGATGGTTGTAGTCCGAGCTTTACTCTTCACCCTGCCGCCAAGTAACGGTTTTTGGATTGGTGGTGGAAAGTCGGGGTATGAAAACTGCTGAAACTACTAGCATAGAAGCATTTTATCTTAGTGGCTAGGGTTGGCAACGCATTTGCTGTCTCTCTGAGTCCATTGACCATCGGGTAGTCTAACCTATCTGCTTGTATACAGTCAAAGCCTTAAAGGTGACCCACCTTAGATCTAAAGTGAATCTGACATTCTGCAGGAATAAAGCTGAGTTTCCTATAAGTTACAAATGACTTGGCATCTCTAATAACATTGACGACTTCGAGAACGTTCACGTTTGTTACGACTTCAAAGAAAAACTCACAACTCTGCTGGACTCACTTTGTGTGTCCCCAACGAAGAGTGTGGCGTTGCCCAGAAGCGGTAGCCCAGGGCCCAGCCCGGGCAGTGAAGCCAAGGCCTTCTCCATCCGCCGGACGCTAATGGCCCAGTAGGCCCAGTAGGCGACGCCCAGCATCACGAGGATTAACACGATCAGCATTGTGGTTCTGGGGACAAATCTTTTTAGTTAGGTAAGTTAAGTAGGGCTAGGCAAGCATATAATTGCTTTCATATGCCCGGTTCAGGGGGTTGGGGGGTGTCTCACAACTGACAATATATTTTGTCACTCGAGTTTCAGAGAAAAGCGAAGATCGGCGATCGCTATTAAAGTACCTAATAAATAAATCATAGTTCTGTACTTCGGGTTAGTTTTACCACTATGAGAGGTAAAAATAAGACATGCTAACGTATTTCCCGTCGTAATAGAATCGTGAGTAGTGACCCTCAATGAAAACTAAATCAACAATATAAACGTACAGCAAATATACAAGATCTATAGATGGATGTTTTATAAAAAGCGGCCAAATATTACTTAACATTTTAACAACAAAAAAACCACTAAGTACAAAAAAAAACCTTGCGCGAGATGTCACATAGGGTCAGTGAACCATTACGGTGACGGCACCAATGATGGACACTTTTAGCTGACAGGCACCAGTAATGGACACTTTTAGCTGACAGGCACCAGTAATGGACACTTCACTCTTAATTCAAATTGTATACGGACCAAAATTGATTGTTATTAATTTGTTGCAAAACAAATGAATAACCCTTATCTTATGTAAAATAAGAATCAAGTGTTCATTATTGGTTCCTTGTCCATTACTGGTTCCATCGCCCTAGTGTTTTTTTTTGATGAAATTTCGTTGTTCGTTCGTCTTCATTTTTTTATATTACCTATTAAATAAAGACAATTATTTTTCAATATTTAGTACTTAATTATTGGACCTGGTACCTACCTACTAGTTTCTGCCTTCGACTTCGTCAGTGTAGATTTCGATTACCGTTATTCCCTCGGGAACCAGAGCAAAAAAATATTTTAAACCAGGGTATAAAGCTATATCCATTCCAAATTTCATTCAAAGACGTCCTATCTTTAAAATTCGTTATATGTGCTTTCATTTAAGATATTTTCCAGATGTTTAGTATTTGTAGTTTTGGCTGTAGGGGGGGGGGGACACTCGACTCTAACAAAAATTAGCGCTTTAAAGCCTAATATTCCATAAACGGATCCCTTAATCGAAAAATTGTATGACAAACCCGCAATGTTTTTGAATGACCTATCCAACGACACCCCACACTATGGGGTAGACGAGAAAAACAAAATACATCCCAACGTTACGTGTAGGGAATGTACCTACACAAAAAAAAAAAACTTTCGCTTTTTATTTTATCAAAAAACCTTGAAAATCTGTATTAAAATATAATCAACAAAATGAGTATTTTCGTTTGCGGTTACCAAGAATATTATCTTAAATCCGGAACCCTCGGTGCGCGAGTCCGACTCGCACTTGACCGGTTTTTTTAAGTCGGTGGCGGTTTAATAACCGGTTAAGTGCGAGTCGGACTGGCGCAGCGAGGGTTCCGTACCGCCGCACAGTATTAAAATTCGATTTCGAATCGAATGCGCGCGCCCGACTAACTCTTGACCATTTTTTTGTATTTGTGTTTTTTTTTGAAGGGTACACTTAATCATACCACCCTAAAACAAAATTGTCTAATTTTTAGACTTAGTTTAGACGGCAGAGTTAACTAGTGCTATTCCAGTATGGCAATATAATATTACATAAGACCGCCAAAAATAAGAAGCGTCAGATTCAAATTAGCGCTGTCATTTGATTATGACAGCTGCTCATAGAATAGCAAAGTGGGTTAGCGACACCTAAATAAAATTAGGAAGTTTAGAGAATCGGGTCCAATGTTACTATGAAACATGGTGTCTAAAATGAATAAAATGCATTGTTTTCATATTGAGATACTACCTGCGGGCCGATTATGGTCGTGTTTATCGACGTAGATAAGCGTAGATAAAACATCTGTCACTTTCTGATCAGTATGTAAGTGCGAGAATGACGGAAGCTTTATCCACCGCGATAAAGGCGACCATAATACGGGCCCTGAGCACTTCAACTTGTTTCAACAATATTTTGTTATCACTAATCCTATTGTTCACGATCGAGGGTTGTGTGGTCAAACCCGGTAACTTGTAACTTGTTGTGTCAAAAAGAACATTAATGAAAACATCAAGACAATTCAAAGGGCATTCGGTAAATTTGTTCGAAGAATATTGTCTTTTTTTTTTCAGCGGCCACGCATGATTTTTACATATTTATTTAGAGGACCTCTAAATACACATAGATATATATAATTTATGGCGGTAAATAATATCGGGGCGGAGATTTTAAAGATTTAAGTATTCAGTTTTTAGTACAAAAGTACGCCCAAGTATGAATATTTAAATATCTCGGCTCCGATGCACTTTAGAGTATTACATCACATAACAAAATATGTTTATTTTTAAAAATTCTATCATAATTTACCAGTTTTATGAATAGCCGCTCACCTTGAAAATATATGAACTTTACAAATGACAACACTTTTACCCAAACCCCTTTGAATAAACAATCATTTTGATTTATCGGGTTTGACCACGCAACCCTCGGATTAATGACCGTCTCAAGTGGCATCGGGCCTTGGTATATGAAATTAACTGTTTATGTGAGTTTTCTGTAACAATCGCACATAAACCAGAGGGCCCTACAAAGATGCACTACGCTAACTAACGTTTCTATTCGATTCGTTTTTAAACCAATCGCGTCACTGGGAGATGACGTGATACGAAAAGTCACGTGGTCTACCAGTGACGCGATTGGTTTAAAAACGAATCGAATAGAAACGTTAGTTAGCGTAGTGCATCTTTGCAGGGCCCTCTGAACGTATTATTATTATTATACATATAAACCTTCTCACATCTCTTCTCATCACTCTATCTATTGCTGAAAACTGCAAATCCGTCGAGTATTTTAAAAGATCTAAGCGAACAGACAGCGGGAGCGACTTCATTGTATACAATGTAAAGATTTACAGAATTCAACAATAATACAATTAAAAATTAAAAGAAAACTCGTCATACTACATGGTTTCGTCGGTATCTACACGTTTTATTACTCATAATTATGTAACCAAGGATGTGATCGCTTATTTATTTAAATGTCTATGTAAATGTTTAAAAATAATCTTCAGTGCGTTGATTGATTCTCATAAACAACAAATTATAATAACTTTAACAAAAAGCAAGCTTTCAAAACGTGACTGTTGCTAACCAACTTTAAATCGTTATAAATCCTAAATGATCATTCAAAATGAAAAATGATGAAAGAAACCTAAAGATGATTTTTAAATCCCTATTCAATGATACCCCACTTGTCATACTTCGTCGACTTATTTTTTTTTTATTTGCACTGTATGGCGTCTGGTTGCCGCCATATTGAATTTTGATTACTGTCATATCTTCAGTGACACTCACCAGATTAAGACAAATCGATTGACATAAGAATCATCAAAATCAGACAACGGGTTTAGTTTTTATAGTGCCACAAAGGAACAAACATACATATATAGGCTGTGAAACACATTACCATCCTCCTTCGGCAGTCAAGTAAAAACTGGTCAACCGCGAGTCAGAGTCGTGCACCGAAAGGTTCCGAACTATGTCATAGTAAAGGATAAAGAATATTATACTATTGTATTGATACTAGATTTACCAATTAAGTGACTTATTAAAAAAACAGGATGGGCAACCCCTTAGAAAGATAGTTAATTTTAATTTATTCTATAGCTAGTGACCCGCCCTCGCTTCGCTTCGGTTTATGCCAGTTTTCTGTAATACCCGTACATAATCCAAAACTTGTTATACATAAAAACCTTCCTCTTGAATCACTCTATCTATTAAAAAAACCGTATCAAAATCCGTTGCGTAGTTTTGAAGATCTAAGCATACATAGGGACAGACAGTGGGAAGCGACTTTGTTTTATAATATGTAGTGATATTAAACGAGCCATATTTGTGGAGGAGGGCACATGGAGGCAAAAATAAAATTTTATTGTAACAAATTCTACGTAAAGTAAAGGAGACTTACTTACTTTTATTTAAAAAAAAAGGATTGCATTTATGCATGTTTGAAAATTCATTGGCCAACCAGGAAACGAACTGGTCGAATATGACAAAACAATATTTTTGTTTATTATAAAATAGTTACTTTGTATCAAGATTAGAGATGGGCCGACTAGTCGACGATTAGTCGGGAAAGCCGACTATTCGGCATCATTTCTAGTCGGTGATTAGTCGGCGACTAGTCGGCAAAAAATGCCACTGGCACTTTATTGCCTATAGGAAATATCGTCAAAAAATGTCCACACACGCGATTTTATTTTCAACATAGTTATGAAAAGCACTAGGTGGTTCGTTTTAATACTATAATCAGGGTTCTTATTGTTTTTTTGTCGTGCAGAAAAAACGTAAACAAAACTGTTCAAAACATGGCAGGGGTAGGTAAAAAAGCGCGACGGACGAAGCGAAACTAACGTTTCCGAGTTCACCCAAACTTAGTAAAATCCTACGATCGGCATAACCGACTAGTCGGCCGATTAATCGGCAAATTGAAAACCGATTAGTCGGCCGACTGGCCAATCGGCAAAATCCGTAGTCGGCCCATCTCTAATCAAGATGCGTACATCGCATCGTACACGCATCGATAGGGAATATGAATGGATTTTTTATATCGCATTTCTCGACAAAACATGTAAATCCCGTAAAATAGATCACCAATACTAAAATTAAAATTAAATTCGGCGAAGAAAGACGGATGATATATATCACTAAAGTCCACCGGAGTAAATCTCTTTAACCGAACAATTGTCCTCGCGTGTGATATCCATGGACTTGTTTCTCTAATAAGTCCATGGTGATTGTCTAAAACTCGATACTGGCGAAATACAACTTGTTAAAGCAAGGAGTGAAAGTCATTAATTAAGAAAAAATTTTAAAAAAAAACCGCTATGACAAAACATATTGTATAAAAATTTCAACTAGGGCCTTATTTTACTTTGTCTTTAAGTCCATATTGTTATCACAATTATTTTAACTCGGCCGCCATTACTGTCAAATAAATAAGAGCTATAATGTTGACCATAGGTACAATAACAAGTCAATAGACCGGTATGATAATGGTTCAAAAGATACCTTTAATGTTAGGCACGGACGGACGAATGGATAGCGCAAGCTTAGTTACATGATTCCTTTGGCACCAAATAAACCAAAACTCACTACATGACTACACCATTACGAACATGACGTAATACTTATTTTCTCAAACATGCTCGGAAATAACGGTTTTCCGATTGTAAGACATGGACGGAAAATGCCTCTTTTTACTCCTAGGAGTAAAAAAACCATATGAAAATACTTTCCGTCCATGTCCATATTGTTTTTTCAAAAGTGCTCTCTATTGCGTATAAAATCGAAAGGCCCATGAAAAAAATCCCGTACACCCAACTTGTGGGGGCGCAGTGAGGGGCGGCAGCGCGGCGGGGCTCTGCGGAGCGGCGGCGGCGGGCGGCGGCTCGTTGTGCGTCAAACTATCTTAACTAATACTCGTATGACGCAAACAAACATTCTCTCCGAATTTGTCAAAGGTTTTTAAAAATACTTATAATCATGTATTTGTATAATTTCCTAGCATTGTTTGAGAAAAGCATTATGTATGCCTCGGCGGAAACGAGGATTTCCTGACTCGTATTTTAGCAGGCCTCGCTGTTGCTCGGCCTGCTAACCACCTCGTCAGGAAATCCCTTACTTTCCGCGCCTAGGCAACAATGTACTATTAAAAGCGTTATGACAAGTACTTTGTTTTTTATTTAAATAATCATTAAATTATCAAACGAAATCTTTTTTTTGGGATGATGGCCACCCTAATTGATTTTTTACTCGTGTAATCGGTTGATTTTGAAATAGGTTTTAACACTTTTTACATGTAAATGTTAGGTGACCATATTTTTTGTATTAGTTAGGGAAACAATATTAATAAAATGCTAAACTAGCATTGTTTCAAAAACCACTATACTAATGGAATCTCAATCGTTGACTGAGTTGGGAAAATTAAATTAGGATCACGGCCCCGCAGTCACACTGTATAATTAAAAGAATTAATAGATAACCTTTGTCGTAGTAAAAAGGCCCTAATATTGCATGGAATTTAGTTTAGGCAAAAAAATATCCATTTCCATTTTTATATTTAAAAAAAACCGTTTTTTTTTTAAATTCTAATCCACAAACATCTCTCGCCAATTGGGTAAGGGACTCCTTACCTTTTTGGCAACACTCAAAAATCCATGAAAATTCACAGGATCACTAGATATTCACGGAGAGGCGAGTGGCGGCGAAGGCGGGCAGATTCCGACTCCAGCCGATCAAAAGTACCGAGTAGGCATAACGGAGGCCGCACGAATATACTTATGTATGATCTTCCTTACATTGTTTGCACTGTAGAACAAATATTTGAAACATCATCTCGAAGTTCTCAAAGGGTATTTAAATTTGACAAGAACTTTTAACTTTGGTTTGCAACTTGTTTTTGCTAGCGTGCCACGGCTGACTGTGGGCGACACCGGTTAGGCATACCTAAATATAAAAAAACCGGTCAAGTGTGTAAGGTCAATTTACATTAAATTATTATTTTTAATATTTAAGAGTAACTCGATTGACTACTTTGGTAAGTCAAGGTTTGATCACGTGACTTCACTATCACTATCACTATCACTACATATTATAAAACAAAGTCGCTTGCCGCTGTCTGTCTGTACTTATGTATGCTTAGATCTTCAAAAGTACGCAACGGATTCTGGTGCGGGTTTTTTTAATAGATAGAGTGATTCAAGAGGAAGGTTTATATGTATAATACATGCATAATATAGTACAGAAACACTGATAATTTTAGAGATTTCTAATGTGATGTCGTAAATAAACACATTTTTTTGGCGCTTACATTGCAAACGATGGCTAAACCTTAAGAGATATATCAAAATAATGTACTGAAGAATTGTAGTTCTTCAAAAAACCTAAAGAAAAGTCCGCGATGGCATATGTCTATCTCCTAAGGATGAATCACAGTGACCATTTTTATCTTAAAAAAAATATTAAAAAACATTAGGCTATTTGCGAAGCTATATCAGTATATATTCTTATCCATATAAATACGTTAGTTACCTTGGGAATTTAATGTAGATTAAAATTGTCCTTTACACTATATTATTTAAATAAATACTTTAGAAGATATGGCAGATTCAAAATTACGCGCAACCTAAATCCTAAATTATCGAAACGCTTGGCCGCCGGCCCTATAGCCACGTATAGCCACGCTTCGCCCTTTGGTACCTACAGCCTGCAGCATCGCATAGTATCAAACACCGGAGCTCTCCTGTTACTTACGTAGGTACTTATATTTATATTAAGCTTTTCAAATTGTTAAATTAGGGAAATGGGTAGGTAGTTCGATTGAGTTTTGGTTTTGATTAAAAGATATTTTTATGTTGTCTACACTTCTACACTTAGAGGTATTATAAAGAGGAAGGATTAGATTTTTTGTTTGTTTGTTTGAATTGAATAGGCTCCGAAACTACTGGACCGATTTGGAAAATTCTTTCACAGTTAGAATCCTACGCTATCCCTGATGAACATAGGATATATTATATTTTCAAAAAAGTTAGGGATCCGTATGAAAGCTTCGATAATGTAACCCAAGGTGTGAAAAATATACCAAAAAATATCCTTATATCGAGTACGCTGCGGAAACTATTGACAATAGAGCAATGTGATGTACTACAGTTTTATAGAAGACATCAATTTCTAAAAAAAAGTTCACAATACCATTTGTCTAACTATTACAGTTATGTCAAAATAACTACTTTTTCATGTTAAAATATGCAATAGTAACGCCGGTTCTAACTAGGCCCCATTATTCGTACCTTGGTATTAATCCGTATCCAAATAAATCATTTCGTTTTCAAGGCTATATCAGTACCTGTAAATTACTTTTTGAATTATTCAAATCGGACATACCATTCAAAAGTTATCATGAGTGTAATAATTATCAAAATTGAAATATAAGAAACAGGCTGAAACAGCCCTCTAAAGTATCTTTAAATGGTTTTATCTACAACAGAGAATAGATAGACACGTAAAATTTGGCTAATGGTTCCTGTATATTGTGTAAATGAGTCAGCAGAGCATCAAAGAGTGTATGACATACCTACATAGGTACATTAAATCACGCCTGTTTCACAGATGGGTAGGTAGAGACCACTTCTTTCTTTTCACTTTCAAGAGTGTATGTGATGATGAGAAATCTATTACTTAAGTATCTAATAATTTAACCGAAACCATGCATATCTCTTCTCTAATCTCTTCTCTAAATAGTATAAATTAAAGTTGTCTGCCTGTTCCTCCGCTAACTCCTTCTAAGCCACGCAACGGATTATGATACGGTTTTCACTATCATTTAGGGAATGTATTCTTGAAGGTTTATATGTACATTTCATTCTAATTAAGTTTTAATAAGTATAGTTGAGAAAACTCAATGTTTTCCTACCACGCCGTCAAAAATCGTTTTTCGGGCCCTTACATAGCTTACGCTGGCTAAACCTTAAGAGATGTGTCAAAATAATGTACTGAAGAATCGTAGTTCTCTAATGTCGGAACCCAATATTCAAACCGCGGATAGATAGGCTTACTTCGGATTGAAATTTGACACATTTTGTATGGGCAAATGTCAAATTTTAACCCCAATTAATAATGTTAATTTTATTTTTAATGTCAATTTTAAGTAAGGCTTATCTATCCGCGGTTTGAATATAGGGTTTGGCCGTAAAAAACTAGAGAAACGTCCTCGATGGCATATGTCTATCTCCTAAGATTGACTCACAGTAACCATTTTTATGTTTATGATTTTATTTTAAAATATTAGGTTATTACCGAAGCTATTCCGTCCGATTCAGTATTTAACCTTATCCAGATAAATACGTTGGTTACCTTGGGCATTTAATGTAGATTAATATTGTCCCGTACAATATATTATTTAAATAAATACTTTAGAATATATGGCAGATTCAAAATTACGCGCAACATAGATTAGAACTCAAAACAAATATGAGTTTCGTTGTCTGCACGTATGAAAACGCCTTTTTGCAGAGTCGTTGCTCAAAATAGGAAATGGGCAGAAGCCCCAAGATAATAGGAGCATTAATCTTCAAAATGAGAACTTTTGCGTTTTAGTAAAATAATTAGTCGACAATGTTTATTCCGAAATTAATAATATTAATTCTAACCGCCTTACTAATAAACGTTGAGTAACGGTGGTATAGCTATACAATGTTTTGTCCTTATCTGTCATTGTGACATTTGAATTTGACAGATAGGGACAAAACATTGTTTAGCTATACCACCGTTACTCAACGTTTATTAGTAAGGGGGTAAGACTGTACTAAGGAGAGAGCTATTTTATCACCCACTAATAGTCAAGTAGGTGTAGAAAATCAATGCACCGACACAAACATACTACTCTGTAGACACTGTGCTCGACCTGGAAGAGGCTATCCATTTCCCAACGGAATTTCTCAATTCTGGATCGACCCGCATAATTTGGTTTTGAAAGAAGGGTGTCCTTTTATTTCACAACGGAACCTTAATCCACCCAAATAACATCTTTAAAAACGTTGATAATAGAGTGCATAATACTGACCGAATGTGCGGCTGGAAAAGTCGTTTTAATTCCTCGGATTCCATACTTTCCAGTTTAAACGACTGCAATTACAATTTACAAGTCACAAGGTCAAACATTCAAAGTTGCAGGCTTAGACCTGTGGGCCTAATATGGCTGCGTTTATCGCGTGTCAAAGTGTGGATAAGGCATCCGTCACCTTCTGACACGTAAATAAGTACGAGAGTGACGACGGATGCTTTATCCACATTTGACGCGCGATATTGACGCAGCCATGCTACTAGGCCTGAGCGTTGGGTGTTTTTCCCATAGAGGTATGTAGCCCTTTCGCGCGTCACATCCAGGCATAACTTGTTTGTATTGTGCAATGAGAAGTCCGCTGTAAACATTGTATATAGAGAAATTCTGTGAAAGCTGGCAGTCATGATTTGAATTGAATTTAAAATCTAACGTCAAAAACTCAATTTCGCAAAATTGGACGTCTTCCTAAAATCGTCATGCAATAAAACCTCTATACATAATGCACCTATCTATAATTTGAAAAGTATATTATTCCAGATGAACTTGGATTATTTTAACTTATTTTAACCGAAGCGAAGCGAGGGCGGGTCGCTAGTACTCAATAAGAGGCTGATGTTGGCTATTACTTATGCTGTGATGTTGGTAAAATTTTCGTACCGGAAGAGGGTATTCTTAAGGCGGCAATCGTAGAAATGATGGCAGATAGGAAGGAATGATGATCGGAGGGAAAAGCTATGATGTGACTATGGTGTGATGTGATTATTGCTGGAGTGTAATGAGTTAATTAACAAGGAAATATAAGTGTTATATTAAATATTGGATTACTTTAATTCTTCGCCAGACTCCCCAAAAGGTCAGAAGTGGGATCGATAAGGCTATATAGGCCTTACCTCGTCCACAGCTCGAAAAACGTAAGTAAAGAAATGTATTTCTTGCGAGTATCGGTGACTAATTTGAATTTTCGGTACCTAGTTAGTGGGTTTGGATTTGTTATAAATAATTTCCCACTAAATCGATTTTCTTTTGTTAAGGAAATGTCGTAATATAATGTATATTGATAAACATCAAATCACGAACGACAAAAAAATGCGAGGCTGATTTATTTAATGCACCCGTACAAATGGCTTGAATGTGGCTCATTCTACTTGCACACTTTATTTTATCTTTAACAATGGAATGTTATTCTTTTTTTTTACTTTGGTAACAGAAGGTGATCTTGTTGTGTTTAGTGAATATGTAATCTTGTCTACCTTATTTCAAGTAAGCAAGTAGATTACCTTGTATCTTGTATCACAAATAACATTTTTCATTTTTATTATTAGTTTAATTGTGACTGAATTTCTATTTTTATGATATCATGCCCTAAATTATTTCTGGTTTACCCATTAGATGACTTAGTCCTCCATTTGTACCTATCATAACACACCATTTATTGCACTCATGTAAATGTAAAACTCTTAAACTAATAATTATAACTAACACGAACCCTGTAAGAGCACAGCAATTAAACCACCATTTTCTACATTGTGTGTGGTGCAATAAGGTTTAAATTGATAAAATAATTATTCTGGATATATATATATATATTTTCCTTCTCAATGCGGAAAACTTATTGTTTCTTTGAAACATGTTGTTTGCCATTTTAAACTTATTTTGTCCATGAATTTCATGATATACGTTTTGAATTATTTATCAGCTATATAGGTATCACAGACACTATTTGACAGTCACGTAAGTAGAGTCACGTATGTAGAGTGACGTATGTAGAGTGACGTATGTAGAGTCACGTATGTAGAGTCACGTATGTAGAGTCACTTATGTAGAGTCACTTATGTAGAGTCACTTATGTAGAGTCACGAATGTAGAGTCACGTATGTAGAGTCATGTATGATAGAGATATGTAATTGACGTGTTCTAAGCTCGTCACTGAAAGTTTCAGAAGCTTGGAACATGGATGACGAGACTGGCCGAGGGGAAGGGCCCAGTTCTCGAATGAAACGAGGACAAGGACAAACTGAAAATGGAGGCTATGCGCTTAGTCGAGGGGAAGGACTAACGCATGGATGTAACGGAGGAGGTCCGGAGGTAGAGGACCAAGGATTGAGTAAAGGAAGGAAGTCGAACGAATCTGATTCGCAAACTGGGAGAACAATACCGAGGTATATGGATGAAACGAGTAGGAGGAGTCGATCTCGGCGGCGGCGCCAGTCAAGTTCTTTGGATAGCGAGGATGAAGGCACAAGGAGACAGCGTTCGAAAGAAGGAAGAAAGGCAAGGACGAGACACAGAAGACGGCGGACCCGGTCGTCCTCAGAATTGGAAGTGGAGTCAGCGAGGCTGCCGGCAAAGAGAAGACGGTCAAACGGACGGAAAAGTAAGGAACTTAATACTAACCTTCTATAAGACAAATTTTTAGGTATATTAGATAAGATGAAGAGTTCTGATAGGCCTAAACTATCATTTAACACAAATGTAATACCTGAATTTGACCCAATGTCGAAAGAGCAATCTATATTAACTTGGCTAACGAAGGTGGAAGAGTGCGCCCAGATTTATGGGTGGGAGGATAGGGAAATAATCCATTACTCACTACCCAAGTTAACTGGGATTGCAAAAACGTGGTATCAGGGTTTGTCTACTATGTTATTCACTTGGACCGAATGGAAACAAAAGCTTGTTGAATCTTTTCCCTGTAGTGAGGATTACGCGGAGGTTTTGGCTGAGATGATGGCTAAGAAAGTCAAGTACGGTGAGTCATTAGTTCACTATTATTATGAGAAAGTGAATATTCTAAATAGGTGTAGGATTTATGGCAGGGACGCAGTAAGTTGTATTTTATACGGTGTTGAAGACCGCGGGGTTAAGTTAGGTGCTCAAGCAGCTCGTTTTCAAAAACCCGAACAACTGCTTGAATACTTTAAGACAGTTGGAATTGGCCAAATTCGCGATAGAGACGCTTCTGCAAAAGGAACCAATGAACGTAGACCTGTTTTCAGTGGTCGTTCCGGAACAGTTAGGACAGGCTCCAATAACAACAGCATCCGCTCATTTAATTGCAACGAAGTTGGCCACCCGAGTTTTAAGTGTGACAAACCGCTGGTTAAATGCACGATTTGTGATAGGATAGGGCACCAAGCCTCGAATTGCCACAGAAATACGAGTAATCATGTCAATAGCAAGGGAAACAACACTGCGTCGTCGAAAGGTATTTCGGAAAAACAGGTATCACAGGTAACTCTCGATAGTGGTACTATTGATAAATATGTATTCGACATAAAGATAAACG
This sequence comes from Acleris literana, assembly GCA_946894065.1. Classification (NCBI taxonomy): domain Eukaryota; kingdom Metazoa; phylum Arthropoda; class Insecta; order Lepidoptera; family Tortricidae; genus Acleris; species Acleris literana. Next base: position 14,204,562 of record OX335684.1, on the reverse strand, counting down.
GTATCGCGGTTCGATGTCATGTGGATTTAGGGAGTCAATGCTCATTAGTTCGACTCAGTACTGCGGAAACTCTAAATCTGCAAGTCGATTATCGAGACTCATTGCCATTATTAAAAGGTATTGGAGGCAACTTGACTTGTCCTTTAGGTGTTTCGATAGTAGATGTCGAGGTGCAGGGAATAAAAGAAACCATTGAGGTCTTTATAGTAGAAGATCATGTTTTGAGCCACCCCGTCTTATTAGGGCATTCCTTTACTGAGAGACCCAATATTTTAATAACCAAGACCCCAAATGAAATAATTTTTCAAAAACTTGCTCAATCTAAAATTCGCCTAGTAGTAGAGAAAGATACTGATTTAGGTAGTAAGGTATTGCAACCAGTAATTATTACAGCAACGGAAGTCCAAGTGAATTGTAGAGTCTATGATACCTTGATTTTGACCTTTATAGGTAATTCATTAAATAGCTGATCCAATTTGAATAAAATTTGATAGGGTAGATATCTCCCCTATGGATAAACCAAACTAAAAACTTCATTTGGAATATGACAATCCCGCCTAATACAAATTCTATAATATTATGGTCGCGTTTATCGATATCAACTGTCACTGTCTGCCCAGCACGGCTAGCACATGTTGCCCGCGACTTGTTTGTCGCTCGGATCTCCCTTTCTATCTAGTCTGTGACGATAGAGACGCACTGAGCGACAAGCGAGAAAATACAACTTGTGCTATCCGTGCAGAACGTAAGTGCAAGAGTGACGGATGCTTTATCCACCGCGATAAAGGCGACATAATACGGGCACAGCTTGTTTTATCCGTCTCCATGTATATTATTTCGTCGTAGTGACGAAAACCCCGATTCATTTGGAGTTTTTATTGAGTTTTTATTGTAGTAAAGATTCTTTCCATGTTTAGGGTTCTGTACCCGAAATGCGTCCAACGGGACGGAACCCTATTGCCAAGCCTACGCTGTCCGTCTGTCTGTCCGTCCTAACTTTAAAGAGCTGTATATTTCGAACCGTATTAGATAGCTGGTTGATTTTTTTTCAAGATATTTGTTATTACTACAGATTTACTAATAAAAAAAATAAAAATAAAGAAAGTGTAATAATTTATTATTATACTTTCTTTATTTTTTAATTGTGGTGTTGTGTGACCCCATTATTTTTTTCAACGCATTTTTTTTTGTTGTGGCCTAAAAACGGGAAAATTAAAAAAATTAAAATTAATAAATTTGGGAACGCCGTTCCTTGCATAAAGGGCCTGATTTTTCGTGATTTAATTAAAAATATATAGTTTACCCCTAAAAACCCGCATAAAGTTTAAGTATATGTAAAGAAAAAAAAGAGACGTCGCCCACCCCTAAAGTTCGGTAGTTCATTATTCGTCGAGGAGTCGAGAAGCGAGTTGTTTACAAGACTAACACGGTAACCAACAATGCTACTAGTACTAAGTAAGTTCAGTTTGCATTAGGCTGAGCTCATGGAAAAAAATACATTCAGTCACGATCCGAGTACGTACTATCGAGGAATATGAATGTTCAGCAGTTTGACATCATACATAAATTAGTCGGGTTATACATTTTCCACGAGTCATTAGTGGTGTCACGCCGGGAAATGTATAATACGGCTAATTTAAGTATAATATCAAACAGTTAAACATACAAATTCCTCAATGGTACACTATATAGGGACGTGATAAATATTTGCATAAATAAATAGTTTTTATGTGAATAAATTAGGCTTGCGGACGAAAATTACCAAATAAACACTTTGCTTGTTACCATTATTTCACGAAAAACACTAGACGTAAAACTTGAAAAACAGGATGTTTGCATCAACATAGCACATTTTTGTTTTCAGGGTTGCCAACGTATTTACTGTCATGTTTGCAAAAGGCTTTAGGCAAAAATATTGTCATTTACAAAAGCTTTGTAATTTGCCATTTGTAAAAGTAGTATATCATAATGGTGTGGTCCACTTATTTCATCGACACTCATTTAACAGAACGTATCAACCGTTCCTCTACGAGTACCCATCTTTATTTGTTAGTGGAATGGTCGGGTTAGAATCGTTTAAGTTAAGGCGGAAGTTTATAACGCTTGTCCAGTACTGTCTTTTATTGCGTCGTAAAGTGGATAATCCTTCCGTTTTGGAAAAGTTTTGTTTGTTTGTGCCGGATCGTTATTTAAGCGCCGCGGACCGCAGCACACGGCGCGCACGCAACTTGTTTGCTTTGCCGGATAGGATGCGCACCCGACACGCTTGCAACGCTTCTATGAGCCATTGCGCTACTTAATGAGTTCCTTGCTCGGATGCGGGAGGCCTACGTGTTTGCGGACAAGTGGCCTGTCCTTATAGTGGCCTTAAGCCGCTTCCTAAATTTAAATATGCTGCACGGTTATGTCTAGCTGTGATGTTCCCTGATTGATTTGTGCATATTGGACCCCTTTTATGTTTTTAAGTAAGATGTGTTAATGTTATTTCTAGTCCTTTTCTTAAATGTGTCGCTTTTAAGTTATCTTGCTTGGCGCTTTGTTTGACGCTGTAAGTCCACAAGACATTGTTTAAATAAATAAATCACTTCGCAGAATTTTCATTTCGTACAAATCTATTTTCTCAATAATTCTATGGCTAATGAGCTGACACGCCCAAATCCGACTGCTAACTGGAGCCATAATTGGCCATGCCTTGTTTAACAAACACTTGTTCACATTAGGTGTTACAGACAGCCCCCTGTGCAGAGCCTGCATGACGGCGGAGGAAACCGCAGCCCACGTCATCATGGAATGCCCTGAGGTGGCAACATACCGGGCACGTCACCTCGGAACACCGAGGTTGCTACCAGAAGCCATCGGCAACATCAAGGGTCTGCTGGGCTTCCTGGTTGGCAAAAAAGGCGCATACATTCGTCGTCGTCGAGTTGAGGAAAACTAGCCCGCGCTAACCTATAACCCATAACCTACATACAGGGTGCCTCTGACCTTGGGGCTTTAAATGCGTGGATCGTTTCTACTCCTGAAACTGAACTACTTTTGTTCTGTAAGTTCTTAAAAACATGTCCAACTTAAATTTTAATTTTATTCATACAAGTTAAATGTAATTTTCAATGTACGCGATCCAATTCTCCATTTTCCTTTAGCCCTCGTCCCAAGGAAATGTCGCCCTCGTACCACGAGATAGTGATTATGGCCATGATTTAATACAATGATTTTACAATTAGACTTTAACATCAATTAGTTCTATAAACTTAAGTATTTTTTAATGTTGCAGAACAAAAGTAGTTCAGTTTAGCGAGTATAATCGATCGTTCCATTTAAAACCCCTAAATCAGAGGCACCCTGTATAGTAGATTTTGAAGCAAGTGCGGAAAGTATGTCATTCTACACGAGTCCCGAAGTGTCTTGACCTGGGATGCAAGCGAGGGACACGACTCGGGACGAGTGAAAATGACAGTGCCGCACGTTAATCAAACGACTTTTTTAATACCTACCTACATTTGGGAAAAATTAATGAAGGAAAATAAAACAGTAATTAAGAGATAATTTTGCAAAATAATTAATGTCACATGGTAATTTAATTACATTTAAACATCAAAAACAATAATGACTTTTTTACAATTTACCACAAGATTTTAGAGTTGTTGGATATTCTGCAGCTCTGTCTACCCCACTCTGGGAATGAAGGCGTCAACGTATTAATTAATTTATTATTTGGTGTACGAAAGCCAACGCTCGTTAATAATAATCATAATATTCATAATACTCAACCAGTCAGGCGGTCACTTACTTAAATAGGTTCATGTATCGCCCCTGTAGTACTATAGGTAAAAAACTTAAGTAAAGCTCCTCTTGCATGTAGTTGTGAACAAAACTTATATGGAATTTACGTCACATTTCAAATATAGAATGTCGAACGGTCTATACAGATGTGTTACTACTACATGTAAGAGGTCATTTACTTAAGTTTTTTACCTATACCTATCTGGGGGCACGGTAGTGCCCCCGCCAAGACGAGCCAAGCGAACGAAGCGCAAGGGGCACTACATACCTTTTCTCGAAGCGTTTCGTCGTTTTTTTAAACCCCAATAACTTGGGTTTGGATTATACCAGATAAACAAAATTCTCGGGATATGATGTCAATAGTAAACTTATTAAATAAATAAAATTTCAATTGCATAGCTCTTATACTTTGAATTTTATTGATATCTAAAAAACCCCAACAAAAGTAAAGTCCTAGAAAGCTGTAATTTGGTATGTAATCTAGTATTAGTACACAAACAACAAAAAAATCTAAATCCTGGAACTTTTACACCCCACCCCTTAAACTACGGGATAGAAGTTTGTATGAGACTTCTTGAGACTAGGGGTCTGACTTATTATATATAACATAGAAGCCGGACTGTAAGATGAACTTTATACCAGCTATATTTCTCTACTTTTTAGATTACTTATTAGGTACAGTCGAGGAAATTGATTCCTAGTCCACTTTGGACTATGTCAAAGTGACGTAATCAATCAAAACGTAAGAGACTTCTTATGATTTTATTTACTGTGTCACTTTCACATAGTCGAAAGTGGTTTAGGAATCAATTTCCTCGACTGTATATATAAGAGAAAGTGAAGCAAAAACTAAATTGTTTTTTCTCTTTAACTGGCATTTTCACAAGGTTTAAAGACGTCAAATTTGAATGGACCTCGATATGTCCGCGAACGTGTGTACGTATGTATGTAAACACTTTTTGCAGAATAGTCATGTACAAAGGCGAACTTATCCCTTTAAGGGATCTCTTTCAGCTAACCATGTGGTGATTGAGGAAAACTACCCCTATTTCATTTTCTCTTACGTAATGCACCATCTAAAAACTTAGTAGAGATATAGCTGATGCAAAGTTCATTTTAAAGTCCGGCTTCTATGCTATTCTCATTCGATGGGTTTCCATCTCACAAGTCGCTGGACAGGTTCGAACGATTTATTTCATTAGGTATTCTAGCAACTCCGGATAAAATGACGTTTACGTTTCTTAATAATAAAAAAACTTAAGTCTTAAGTTTTAATCTTAAGTTCTCTTATATTTAATATTATTTTGACATTAGTTCACTGTTTGACGCACCTATTTTTCCGTTGCAGCAGTGTTCATTTAGAAAAATCCTATAAAATAAATAAAATCCAAGACGATACCGGCTCGCGCATTATAAAAAAGTTATTTAATTACCTATCTATTTGAATGAAACAAAAAGTAGTATGTTTATTTATAAGCTTTACTGTTACAAGCGATTTGGCGTACCTACTGACATTCTCTGTCAAAAAGTTATCAGATATCATGTAGATCCAAGCTTCTAACACTACACTCCCTAACTCTACAAGCTCTAACTTCACAAACTCTACACCTTAGTGAAAATATGTGACTTGGCCGTTTCGCTACCGTCGCATGGGCGTAAGGTGAAAAATTTAAATTTTCTTGTGGTTGAAATTCTAACCTAACCTAACCTACATTTGTGACCCAGTTTCGTTTCTGTTTGTGTCGCAGTTCTAATCTAACCTTACCTACTTTTCTAACACAGTTTTGTTTCTGTTACTGTCGCAGTTGTAACCTAACCTAACCTAACCTACTTTACTGGTAGCAGTTCGTTACTAATATTATACTGTGGTACAACTATGCCATAATAAATTCCACGGAACTTATATTCTGCTACATAAAAGTCTGCATCATTAAAGTAGGTGATATTAGTATTCTGCTATTCAAAATTCCGCCAAATGAATGTCGTGGGTTATGGAAGTTATGCTAAGTATACTATGCTAAAGTATAATTCCGCTAAAAATGTTTCTGCGATAACGAAGTGTATTTGCGAATGCGAAGTGTATTTCGGACAATCGATATTATGCAATATAAATGGAATCCATAATAAGAAACTTACAAAAAGAAGTGAAATCCCACCAAAAACATTTTCATGTAAAATGTTGCCAAGACGATACCATATGGCTCGCGCATTATCAAAAAGTTACCAGATCTCATGTAGAGCCAAGCTTCTAACTCTACACGCCCTAACTGTACAAGCCCTAACTTCACAAACTCTACACCTTAGTCGAAATATGTGGCTTGGCCGTTTCGCTAAATTAGCACGGGCGTAGGGTAAAAAAAAAATTCACTGTTCGTTACTTTTCTTTTATACAATAGATCTAGTAGTAATGAAACGGCCAAGCCACGTATTTCGACTAACGTGTAGAGTTTGTGAAGTTAGGGCTTGTACAGTTAGGGCGTGTAGAGTTAGAAGCTTTGCTCTACATGAGATCTGGTAACTTTTTGATAATGCGCGAGCCGTATGGTATCGTCTTGGCAACATTTTACATGAAAATGTTGTTGGTGGGATTACTTATTGCCTGTTCCAAGAAACACGGGTGATAGTACCTATCCTACCGTTTTATTTAATTCACTGATTTTACTAGTTAAGTTTAATCACGTACAAAAGAAGTAGCATTTGAGGACTAGAATCGAAACCAACATTTAAAGCCCCACATAGACACCAAGCCCAGATAGACGGGCGAGTAAGTACGCCGTACATAAATGGCTCCTAGACCTTGCACGCTCGTGTGTCACCCTATATGTATAAGTAGGTACGCGAATTTCTAAAGGTAAACATTGGCGTATCTAAAGATATTTTCCAGGGGGGGCCTGGCCCATGCCTTATTGAGATACATTGGGCTAGATTTCATTCGGCTTCCTATTTACAAGTGATCAATGATCATCCTAGGGTGGGCACCAGACCATTCGGGGGCACGGCCCACCTGCCCACTTTTATCCACGCTTATCCACATCGATAAGCAAGACCATATAGGCCCGCTGGCTTATACCTATGCGTGTCGACAACCCTACAATATGACGCCCATGATTTTGTAATTACGTCAGTAAAGTGCTAAAATAATTTCAGATATTGACAATTCCTATATCACTGTATGTTTATACTACCTATGCACTAAGATACACGTAAGTGTGAAAATGTAATGCTACCGAAATACATAAGTTGTTTGTGTGTAACTATAGTGCTTTTTCCAACGATGCAAGGAAGATTTATTTAAGTAAAACTACATGTTTATACAGCTTTCAAAAATTGCTGGACATCACTCTAAATGCCATATTCACGCTGAAATCTGAATATACCATTAAAAAAACACACTATGAAATAAAATAAATCTAGGTCAAATGAATAAAACTTAAATTTAAAATATTACATTTAAGTTAATTAACACGTTTAACCATAGACTTAGCATATTTTCGCATGTTTACTCGTATGCGTTTAACACGTTTACTAAAAAAAATTTTCTCAAAAACAAGTCATAGGATTTTATTGCCCACCAAGTATTTTTATATATTGACCAAGGCACGTAACATATTATTTTTTTATAAAAAAATTTTTCCATCCTATCCGTGCGGTGTTAAAGACGCTGTAAATGCTAGTTAGTCTATGTTCGTTGCAAAAATCAACTTTGTCTACAAATTGCTTCTATCCGGGAAACTTATAAGGCAAGATTCTAAGGGGCGATCTGTAAAATAATTATGATAAATTTATGATGAATACGAATTAAAACAATAGTCTGGATAGAAAAGAGATAAGAATAAAGCGACCTCCAGCCCCATTTCACCGTCCTGACAATGACATGTGACAGGTGACATTTAATGTCGGAACCCAATATTCAAACCGCGGATAGATTGAAATTTGACACATTTTGTATGGGCAAATGTCAAATTTTAACCCGTAGTAAGGCTTATCTATCCGCGGTTTGAATATAGGGTTTGGCCGTAAGTGTACTGCCACAGCTTATATGAAACCCAATGGTGTATCAGCGTCTTGACTTTGCAATGTACTTATACCGAATTGTCACCTGTCACATGTCATTGTCAAGATGGTAACATACGGGGGTTATTACTTATTACTTACCTTTTGTCTAGATGGAGAGATGATTTGCGAAACGCTGCTGGCAGATGTTGGATGCGACAGGCCAAGGACAGGGTGAAATGGCGCACTTTAAGGGAGGCCTACGTCCACTAGTGGACTGATATAGGCCGATGATGATAGGGTTACCAGATGAAAAAATTAAAAGTCCGGAGAAAAGGCGTCATTTCTATAGAAAAATCCCGAGATTTTGTTGGAGTTTGAGAATTTTCTCTCAAACGTAATTACAAATTTAAAAATTTCAGCCCCAAAGTTGATTACCTCAATTATTTTATCTATTACGAAGATTAGTTTAAGTTTGTTAAGCTTTTTATTAAAGACATCTTTAAAATTTACTGTATTTTATTGAAAATTCTAAAAATCCTGAGATTTGTAAGATTTGCGAAATCCGGCTGCAATCCTGAGAAGAGTCCAAAAATCCTGAAATCTCAGGTCAATTCCTAAGATATGGTAACCCAGATGATGATGATGATGACCTTTTATAATCAACTTAAATTTCCTACTTGCAAAGAACTACTTCACACGCTAGTACCACCGATAGTGTCACATTACGAGAAACTCTGTAGGTATTTAACACTGACTAATTGATATTTTGACAAAAGTGCAAAAACATGTCCACGTAATTGTAATTCCGGCACAAAAACAGGGTCAAGTCTTATGCCCTTACTAATAAACGTGGAATAATCAAAAAAATAATCAAAATCAAAATAATTTATTTGTCAGAATACAGTATTATAAGGTGTTATAATTATTTTTGCCTTGCCATGCTTTGTCCTTATCTGTCAAATTCAAATTTCACAACGATAGATAAGACAAAGCATGGTGTAGCTACCCCTCGCTTACTCCACGTTTATTAGTAAGGGCATTAGGGTCTAATGAAGTATTGGGTACTGTAGCGCAATCTTACTTAGGCCGGGATTACACCTGTAAGTTATTACGTAAGTTTAATAACTTACAGGTGTAATCCCGGCCTTAGGTACAGTCGAGTTCATAAATATATATACACTTTAGTACCTTGTCACTTTAACCGCTGTCATAATTCGTATATGGCACATGTATGGATGTTATGTTAGTTACTCAATTACGCTAAAACGGCTAAACGGATCTGGATCAAATTTGACACAGAGAATAGTTTGAACTAGCACAAAGGCTACCTTTTCCCCGTAAAAGGGTACGATTCCGTGTGGGAAGAGCTACAAGCTGTCATTTATTTAGGATAGCTTTCGTCCGCGACTTCATCCGCGTAGATTTCGATCATGGTTATTCTCTCAGGAACTTTTAAATTTTACTATATGTTAATCCAGGGTATAAGCTATCTCCATTTCAACTAACTAACCTAACTTAACCTAACCTAAGCTATATGTGTGCCAAGTTTCATCCAAATCCATCCTGCCATTGCAGCATGAAGGAGTAACAAACTATCACACTCAAACTTTCGTTTTTATAATATTACTAGTTAGTGACCCGCCCTCGCTTCGCTTCGGTTTATGCCAGTTTTCGGTAATACCCTTACATAATCCAATAAAATAAATAATAAAATAATAAATATCAAGGGACGATCTCACACAAATTGACCTAGTCCCAAACTAAGCTCTAGGCTTGTACTATGAGTACTAGACAACGAGATAAATACTTATATAGAGAAATATATACTTAAATACATAGAAAACATCCACGACTCGGGAACAAATACTCGTGCTCATCACACAAATATCTGCCCTTACCGGGATTTGATCCAAAACTTGTTATACATAAAAACCTTCCTCTTGAATCATCCTATCTATTAAAAAAACCGCATCAAAATCCGTTGCGTAGTTTTAAAGGACTAAGCATACATAGGGACAGACAGACAGCGGGAAGCCACTATGTTTTATACTTTGTAGTGATTAGGATAAATCTCGTTACGTTTTATTTTTCGGTAAAAAAGTTTAATGGTTAAAAAAACAGGTTATATAAATATGGAACTCTAACCTCACTGGCCCGGTTTTTTCCGAAGTCAAACTATGAACCTTACCGTCTAGTTTCGCAATGTCCGTCTGTCCCTTTGTCCGCGGTTTGACTCAGAAAGTCACAAAGATGTAATTTGGCATAGTTAAGCATTTAAATTACGCCAACAAAGTTGTAAAAAAATACTGGTACCTCTCATACCTACATGTATATCAGGGGGGCAATGTCACACCAATTGACCTAGTCCCAAACTAAGCACTAGGGCTCTAGGCTTGTACTATGGGTACCTACTAGACAACGATGTAAATACTTATATAGAGAAATATACACTTAAATACATAGAAAATATCCATGACTCAGGAACAAATATTCGCGCTCATCACACAAATATCTGCCCTTACCTGGATTTGAACCCAGGACCGCTAGCTTCGTAGGCAGGGTCACTACCAACTAGGCCAGCGCGTCGTCAAATAAAACACAAGGACGTATTTCAAATCAGTTTTATATGTATAATGAAGATTTGTTACGGAATGTTCGGACAGCGGAAATCAAATTCTACACGAAAGCACGAGTATCCTCTTGTTTATTATGTTTGAGGATAATTATTAAAATATGAACAATTAAACGTATAAAGGACATTGTTTCCCTCGAGTATAATTGATGGTATTTTTTTGCTAAGTGCAGATTTTTTGTCAGTGTTGACGTGCTTAACTTCGAAATTTGAACTCGTTGGTACAATCAACCAATTTGGTTCATAGGCCGCTATGGAACTATGTCAAAATTTATCGATTTGCATCATTACGCCACTTTGATATATTTCCATAGTGGCCTATGAATTCGGTTTTGTTGTTTTGACCTGCCAAGGTTAACCGGTGAATTAACGGTACAATAACAAAACTGACCAAATACTTATCGGAAATGCTTATTAATTGTCAATAATTTATTTTAAAGATGAATCGCCATAAATGTATATAAAAATAAAATTACAGTAGGCATTTAAATAATACAAACCTACGATATTATTGTGAGGCCTACCAACATTTCGTTTTCTGGTAGAAAGCGCGGTCTCCAGTTTAGAACCTTGCCGCTCCAACTGCCATCAGGTAGAGCAATATGCCCCACTTGAAATTTTCTTTACACTGAGCTATATAGTAACTTTACTTCTTATGTGAATCCTCTTATTTCAGTATCGATTTCGCAGAGAAACTTCGAGCATAGCTTCCATTGCCCCTTTGTGTCCTTGGCCCTTTTCACCCGACAGCCGAAGGGGAAGGCTGGGGTGTTATTGTTATTATCTTAAAAACGGCGCTCGGTCGGTCGAACGAGTGAACGAGTGAACGCGCCACACCGGCGAGTTTAAGTAGTCCCGTCACAGCGCACAAAACACGTTTTAGCGCGTACATTCGCAATTTGGCAGGGGCTCCGCTTCTGTCGATAAGATCGAACGTATAATGGCCTGGCGCGAATGGCGGCGCCGCGCGGCAAGCGATTTTCTTATACATTGCGTGTGATGCCAACTAACCGCAGAACGTTGCGCGTCTCGACCGTACAATGTATTAAGAAAACGCTCACCGCGCCGCAATTCGCGCAATGTCGTGGCCAGGCCGTAAGTACCTAATTGAAAATCTTACTCAGATGGGGGTGTTACTCTCTTAATATTGCCAACACTCGTAAATAAAAAGTTTATTAGATTTATGGTACTTACAACACTTCCGTTATTAAAATATAATAACGCAAAATTACTGCTTTGTTTAGGCTTTAGAAAACATCGATAGATTAGGTTAATTATGAGTATTGGCACCTTATGAGTATGTGTTTGCCGTCTAAAGGACCTACACACGCAGAAAAATTCCATCTAGATTCAAATCCTCTCTGTATAGTCATCCATTCTTCTTTAGTTCTTGGTACCTAAAAAATAATAATTGGTTATTGTTTTCTTAGATTATCAATGCGGAAACGGCCGGCCATGATGATTATGCCCATGAACTCGCGAATACGGAGGAAATGCCATTGGAAACTGTTAATGCAGATATCGAAATAGTGGACTTAACACCTAAGCCAAAACACGCTACAAAAACAAAAAACAAGCCTTTGAATATAGATTTAGCTCTTAGTAAACTAGAAAGCATTGATAAAAGATGTAGGGAGCGAGAGGATGATTTAGATACATTTGGGCAATATGTTGCATCTAGTTAACGGAAACTTAATGATAAAAACGCTATCAATGCACAAGATGAAATTCAGGGAATACTCTCAAACTATAAGTTAAGAAATTTGAGAGATTCATCTCCAATGCCTGAATCTCCATTTTCACTTGGTACTAGTAGCGAGAGACACTGGTGGCACACAGAAGAAACTATAAACGAGGACTATAATTAATTAATTTAAATTGTTCATTTTGATTACGTTTTAAGGTTACATTCAGAATTGCGGTTAAGTCAACTACAAACGAATGTATCCACGTTTTCACCTCATTTGCGTTGTGATAAATGTGTTAAAATAATTATACATCTTTTTGTAATTGACTGTATTCATCTGTTCCGTGTGTTCACGTTTTAACAAGTTTCGTTAAATTTCTTGGTGGTTTAATAAATAGTTCTAAAATAAATATTGAATAAATACAATTCATAATATGATTTTTTTCTTACCTTAATAAATTCTTCCAGTACCGAACTAGTAGCTTGCAAGACTTCGATCAAAAAGTAGCTTATGGTACATTTAGGTACTCTAAATAATTCTGTCAAGGTTTGAAAGGAATCTCCAGAAGCCAAATATTTTAATGTGATCTCCAATTTTGTACGGGCGGTGATAGCTTCCCGCATGTTTGTGTCTTTTTTTTGGGTCCATATTGGCTCACCTAATTATTTTTACTCATAACGACTCATAAGTCCTAATTATCGCAACTCCTAACGTATTTATTTCAGCAACTGTTACATTTTCAGGATTTTTATAAATCAAACCTAACCTAACCTAGTCTTATCTACACATTGAATATTTCAGAACTTCTGAAAAGTTTACGGTTCCAGCGGTATAAAAAATTCATTTTCGGAGTTCCGATAATAGGAGTTGCAATTTTAGTTGAACTTTGGCGCTCCCCTTTTTTTTGTATTGAAGGACCAATCTTATCAAGTAAGTATGCAAATTGTGCTTTCGTGACACGAAACATGGTTTTGAAGGATTCCTCATCTTCTAATTGCAACTCACGACACAACGTATTAGATCAGGGGTCGGCAAGTAGTTTTAGGTGGGGTCCGGATACTGTGGGAAAATTTCAACGAGGTCCAGATAAAAACAAAAGTATTAAGTTAGATTCTATGTGGCTTAAAAAATTATTATATATGTATTAATTTATACTTGGTATGCAATACATTACAATATTTGGCGGTCCAAGGTTCGACCTTTCGCGGTCCGCAAATGGACCGCGGTCCGCCTGTTGCTGACCGTTGTATAAGATGCACCTAACGCAGATCTCCTTTGTATCCATTTTTTTATCCAAATACGCGTTTTTTTCTTTTCCTTTAATAACAATTCTTGTTTTAAAAGTGCCGACACAATCAGAACAGCCTTTCGCAATGCACTCATAATGACGACTGAATATCACATTAACTCTAAATACGATTCTCGCATTGCATTTATGTTTACACGGAGACTGCAACCATATAAGGCGAGGCGATTTTCGCCCCTTGCCATACGATATAGTTTATATGATGACATATTTTTTCTCGTGCTACGATAATCGTACACTCGAAGAGAGAAACTCGTACCATCTAAATGGGCCTTTAGTCAAGCTTATTCTATCAGGGTAGAATAGGTAGAATGATAGAATTTAGAATGTTGAACTCGGAACATTGCAAGCGGGGACATGATATTATGTCTTCGGTCTTTTCGTTACTTAAAAACGTCGTCCGAAATATTTGCTAATTACGTACCTACCTACGGTGTTCAATCCAATTCTTTATTGCTTTTTCATAATGGTACAGCTTATTCTAATAAATAAGTCATAACAAAATGAACCCTGGAGGGCACAGCAACACTAGGAGAGAGGAGGCATAAATTAATTAGTATATTGTAATGTAACCATTACTTATTAATTATGATAGGTTTTGTTTAATAGTACTTGTTTCAGTTTATTAATCAATATTTTTTCTTCTCTTATACTTTCAGGTAATTTATTGTTTTTTTTTTTGGACATTATTAAAGGATTAATTTTAGTCGGGTACGTGGAAGTTGGAGGTAATTCTTAACGGGATGATAGACGGGCGAGTAAGTACGCCGTATTTGGGCATTTTCACGAAAAAGTGTACCCAATTAAGGACTAAAATTAAGGAACTTTAATTTTGTCAGTTTTGTGACGAAAATTAGCTATACATTGATGGCCGCCAAAACTGACAAAGTTAAAGTTCCTTAATCGGGTACACTTTTTCGTGAAAATGCCCAAATACGGCGTACTTACTCGCCCGTCGATCACCCCTTTTATAGCGTAAAAGATCGTGTTTGTGCAATATGCTGTAGTCAGGTGAGATACAATGTTATGAAAGTTACGCAAATTCTTAATATGGCACAAGGGTGACAATACAATTCTTTTTCCGTTTCATTGGAATATTCTACTCAAATCTTAGAATAGGTCAAGGTTTTCAAACACGGAACGGTTTTCATGGAAAAACGTGTCAGTCACAAAAAGGGATCTCTCTAAAATGTTATATTTTTATTAATTTCCGACATAAAAAACAAAAAAGTCTATTTGTTTTGAAACAATATGGTCACCTTAATAGAGTGAGATAAACTTACACTAGGACCGCTATTTAGTAGCTAGTCCTGGGGCACGTTTTATAAAGCTATAGCCTGGCCAAAAAGTCGAGCCAGTGGTGACAGCTAGGGTTGTGTAGTACATGTACTAAGAGCCAAAAAGAATTAATTCCCGTCACTGTACTAGAACGAACTATTCCGTGAAGTTTCTGCTCTTAGTTCATTTAGTACACGCGGAGCAAGAACCGAACAGAGCAGTGAGTGACACTGACAGCTAAGCCGGCCATTCATTTGGTCAAAAGAGCATGAACAGACCAGTTTCTTTCAGTGTACTAGTGTACTAAAAGAACTAAAAGACCGAATTAATACATTAGAGCGATTGTACTAGTTTGGAGCGATCCGCTCAGTGAACGAGCACGCACAACCCTAGTGACAGCTGCAACTAAAAAAAATCCATACAAAATTGTTGCCATGTTTACGCATTTTACGTCAAAAATGTGACAGTTACGTAGAAAGTGGCGCCCTCATTTAATTTCTACTCTTTTTGGTCGCACTATACAAGTTACAATTTTACATGTCTAAACTGGCAACACTGTTCAAATGGCTGTGGCCCGTTTCACGAAGCTATAAGTTACAAATTACAAGCGGAACTCCTTTTCTAGTAAAAGGAGTTAGAAACAGAGTTCCGCTTGTAATTTGTAACTTGTAGCTTCGTGAAATGGGCCTCTGGTCGTCATTGGTCCAGGTTGTGTCAAATGGAAACTTGTAACCTGTAAATTGTAATTTGTAGCTTTATAAAACAGGCCCCTGTACGTCGTACTTATTATTCCCATGCCCAGTACACATATCTGATGACGCATAAAAAAATGTAATACATAAAGCTGTAAGTGTGTAGCCAGCCTATTTTTGCTTGACACTTGGCCATTTTCCAGAGGGAGCCAACTGATAATGAATAGGTGTCTTTATAGTCTTTTGTCTATGGATAGAAGGCAAATTGAAAGAAAACAAAACAAAAAAAAAACATGCAAAAATGTTTATGGTTGCACGCATAGCATAGCGTAGCGAGCGTATCATTTCTCTTTTATATAGGAATAAAAAATAGGTTAACGTTCGTGTATCTTCACTGCCAATATTTTGATGATTTAATGTAAATAGCGTCCTTTACAATGTGTGTAGTGCCGTTGTGAGTAAAGCCGCGTAGAATGCTATAGCATCTCAGTTTATAAAGGTAAGAATAGCTTATTAAATAAATGGTCACATACATTAGGTTGGCTTCGGTTGAATCGGGGACTGATTCAGCTGTAATTGTAATGTAAATGTTTCTCTAAATAGGTATCGAAGTCAATAACCATGGATTTCGGACACCCTCCGCCGAATTTGGGGATGCCGCCACCGGTCATGGGTGCACCCATGGGTCCGCCCGTTCGCAACAACATGCGCCATAACTTTAGGCCTTTCAACTACCAAATGCGCTTCCCGCCTCAGGGTCCGCTGAATATGACTCAAGATGATTTCGATGGTAAACGTTTACGTAAATCTGTAATGCGAAAAACTGTAGATTATAATGCTGCCATTATTAAAGCTTTAGAATGTCGCGTTTGGCAAAGGGACTGGCGGGACCGGCACGCTCTTCAGCCGGACGCGATGTACACTCCCGATCTGTTGCCGCCTCCCTCGTATCTCGATAACCCTATTAACGCGGTCACGACGCGTTTCGTCAAAACTGCTACTAATAAAATGCGGTGTCCAATTTTCGCTGTTGCTTGGACCCCCGAAGGGCGGAGATTAATCACAGGGGCGTCTTCCGGAGAATTTACGTTATGGAATGGCTTGACATTCAATTTTGAAACCATTTTACAAGCACACGACTCACCCGTTAGGTCCATGGTCTGGTCGCATGGAGAAGGATGGATGGTGACTGGTGACCATTCTGGGTTCATTAAGTACTGGCAAAGTAATATGAACAATGTCAAAATGTACCAGGCTCACAAAGAAGCTGTTCGAGGTATTAGTTTCAGTCCCAGTGACTCTAAAATTGTGACATGCTCAGATGATGGCACCTTACGTATATTTGATTTCTATAGATGTCAAGAGGAAAGAATTTTGAGAGGACATGGTGCAGATGTGAAATGTGTTCAATGGCATCCCACCAAGGCACTGATTGTCTCTGGTAGTAAGGATAATCAGCAACCAATAAAGCTTTGGGATCCAAAGTCAGGCACAGCACTCTCAACCCTCCATGCTCACAAATCAACTGTGATGGATTTAAAATGGAATGACAATGGAAACTGGCTAATAACTGCGTCCCGAGACCACCTGCTCAAGCTGTTTGATATTCGCAAACTTGGATCTGAATTACAAATATTTAGAGGGCACAAAAAAGAAGCATCTAGTGTGGCATGGCATCCAACTCACGAAGGATTGTTTTGCTCTGGTGGCTCTGATGGTGCTATTTTATTCTGGAATGTTGGGACAGACAAGGAAGTTGGTTGCATTGAAGGAGCACATGAATCTATAGTATGGACTATGGCCTGGCATCCTCTTGGCCACATCCTGTGCTCTGGGTCAAATGATCATACTTCCAAATTTTGGACGAGAAACCGTCCTGGAGATCAAATGAGAGACAAGTACAATCTTAACACATTACCACCCGGAGTACAAGATGATCATGACTTGGATGAACCAGCAATTATACCTGGAATGGGCCCTGAAGATAAAGTTGAAATATTTTCCTCGGACACGGACAAGGTTATTCCTGGACTTGATTTGGATACAACTTTAATACCAATGGATTTCGAAAAAAAAGTAAAGAAAGTCCCTTACAGCAAACCTATACCAAGAAACTTCCAAGCCCAGTGGAATCATGGTCCTACTGCAGATGATGCAACAACTGAAGCTTTGACACAAGCCTTAGTGGAGTCAGTGCCTGGAGCAGTGCCGCTGCAACAAATAACTCCATCGGCTATATTCATCTACGGCAAATTGATTACTGTAGACCCTGGCTCAAAACTGGAAAAAGCAATAGCTGACGGCCCAGTAGCACTCAAAAAATATATTGCCTCAGGTGAAATAGAAGAATTACATGATGTAATGCCACATTTAGAAGATGACGCAGAGGAAGACAGTTTTCAACCATTTGAGTATCCAGAACCAGAGCGTAATTCTGATGATCAAGAGAATGAAGATGATAATATGGAAGATTACAGATGTGATGAAGATTATGATCATGAAATGGATATGGACAACCAAGGTGAACAGGACTATGAGCAATCTAACATGAATAATGATAGACCAATGGGAAATATGCCACCAATGGGTAATATGATGAGGCCTCCCATGCCTATGGGAAATATGGGGCCTATGGGACCACCAATGGGAATGAATAACATGGGACCCATGCATAATATGCCACCTCATATGAGTAATATGCCACCAATGGGGAACATGCCACCTATGGGTAATATGCCACCAATGGGACCTCCTATGGGTAACATGCCAATGCCAATTGGTAACATGCCTCCTCCCAGACAGTCTTTTCCTGATAATGGATTTAATAAGGGTCATTTTGATTCTGGTTATGACAACCAATTCTCGCAAAACAATGATGAGTACAACAATGATGAGGATCAGTCGTATGATCAAAATAACTATGAAGAAGAATCATTTAATGAGGATGTTGATGATTTCTCTCGTAATCAACGGTGGAGCGGCGGGTACAGAGAGCGAGGCAGAGGTCAAGACCGAGGTAGAGGTCAGGAGCGGGGCAGAGGTCAGGACCGGGATCGGAGCCGAGGGCGCGGCATGAACGGACACAACGCGCGCGGCAACCGACGCGGCTCGCGTGGCGCGCCTTGGCGCGGCCGCGGTAACTCCGGCCGTAACTTCCGGAGGGGCGGCAAGGCTGTGCCCAACTAGTACATAGAAGCCTACCTTACGGTCACACGATCAGACATTCAAATCCACTTGTTTGCGTTGAGAATTATGAGTGTAAGTGTAAAGACAAAATAAGTTAAGTGATTAAGTTGCTAAAGGTTGTATATAGGGTTTATTAACAGCTTGTAATTTTACCTGAGCTGAAAATTCTGCAAACAATAAAATTTATATTACAAAAGATTATTTCGAATTCTCTACAGGTGTACTGTTTGATTGGCGGAACCTGGTGAGTTAACTGTCCTATTTGTTTATTAATTTGAACTGTGATCTCTGGCGCATAATGTGTTTGTATGCTGCCAGGTACTTTGTCAATGGATGATTCAGCCGCGCCGCCCCTCGCCGGTCGCCGGTCGCCCAGTCGCCCAGTCTACCGCAAGATCAAACCGGCAACGCCCGCTCCTCCCCGTCCTCGTCACTCCAGGCGTTCTCCCGAGCAGTCGTCAATACGCAACATCTTATAGTAAGATTCTGGTATTTTTTGACTTGTTTTGTTAATAAAAATAAAAGAGAGTTTAATAAAAATAAAGTGACACCCCTTCCTTCATAATGTAAAGATATTTGTTTATGTGGGATTTGATTGTTGAATAAATAAAGAACAAATATATTATTTAATAAAGAGAACATATTTAATAAAGAAAAAATGATGAAAATAAATAAAGTAAAAGAACACGTCCAAGGCCTACCCTGTCCTCGATATGAAGTGCAGCTAGCCAACACATTTTTTTTATGTGCATGATTTTGCTATTCATAGACTAGGAGAATATTTTTTATTACTCTGACAGTCAGATTAGGTTAGTATCCCTTAGTAGGCATAAGTAAATAATTTCACTTGATGTGATGAAATCTAGAAGGCAGAAATGTTTATATAAAAAATCACTGTATCGAAGTTGCAGTCTCTGCTTTCATCTGTGTGTATTCTGCGAAATGAAAAAGGAAATCAGCGAATGCGTCATGCATGCTATTACCCCTCGAACGCCCTAGTATCGCACGAGTGATACTCGCGCAACTCTTTGATATGATGTACCTAGAGTTGATTGTTAATTTTGTCAGTTTAGTGACGAAAATCATTTATTTCAGTATAACACATAAGAAAATAATACATTAACATATTATCAGCAACAGGCTTCGTCAAAACGTTTTACATAGGAATGATCATCGGCAACCGCTTCGTCAAATCTCCTTAACACTAACAAAACAAATTTTAAAACACAGACAGACAGAGATTGTTAATTATGCGACATCACTTCGACCGTTTCGTGGGACACGAAGTCAAGGTGAAACGTAAATTCCAGCCTAGTTGATCTGTGTGACTAAGGATCTGTTGCCACGTGGCTACTCATGTATACTGATAGGATTAAACGAACTTACCTGAAGTGGAGTTCAATCCTGATTGGATCTCGCACTAAGTACGAATACAATTGCTTATCTTATCACTTAACCTTAAAGTTATTTTGTAAAGTATACATACATTCCTTGAAGAGAACTTTTTGTAATTTTTAATTTTTTTTTGTGAACAGGTGAAATCAAATGAGGTTAGATTTCAAACCTTTTTTAATTTTGCTTTTTTGATTGAAAAAATGACCTGCTGGAGTTTCTTGCGGCGCTTCTCCGCAACGATGGTCTTGTCCGAAGAGCTGGTAGATTCACTCTATATTATCGATGTGTAAAAGATGAGGGCTCTTTTCTGAATAAATATTTAGAATTTTAGAATTTGATTTTTTTGAATTTTGCGACGTAAAGGGTTGATAGAAGACGAATCACCTCTGTTTCAATCATGTCTGTTTTTATTCGGTATCTGCTTGCTTCATGTTTAGGCACATGGTTTTTTTATTACACATTCTTAAATTTATAAAACTGAGTTTTTGATAATACATAACACATCAAAAATGTCCAGGGATCAAATAATCCTCACATTATTTTGCCATGCTAAGATACATTGTAAAATATTGAAATAATGTGAGGATATTTTTTAACCATGAACATTTTTGATGTGTGTATTACATGTAAGGACTATTATAAATTTGAGAGGTTACATTTTCAATAGTTTATTAAAATATTTTCTAAAATAGGACTTGCTACAGCATTCACAATATCACAACAACATCTAAGCACTACATGATGTGAAAACTAAGTTGGTTTTGGATTCAGCCCATCTCTTTCCATATCGTGACGATATTGTTGACTTTGTAGTAGCTTTTACTATAGAGTAAGTAAGAGCTACCATAACTTCATCAACATTATTACGATATAGAAGCAAGATAGGCTAAAACAGAGTAGATTTAGCTTCGCTCCTACTGATGGCAGGTGGAGTTTTAGGGTTAGGACTAAATGTGTTGGTTCAGCGCATTTCCAGCCCTCCCGGATCCTCGCGCCTTGGACACCTTTTACACCTTCTACATCTTTTTCATTTTTATTTTTAATAAAGATTTACTACTAAGAACTTTATTTTCGAAAATGTAGAAAATAATAAAAAACTGAAATTTGAAAGGGTTTTATTTGACATCTCTCTGCACCTACATAAATAAAGGATACTTGACAAAATAAAATGCAGTTTAATTTTAGATTTATATAACTCTGGTGGGTGTGTCGGGCGCCGATAATAAACGCGTTTCTGTTTTGTTTTAGATGAGCGCCGCGAGGGCGCTGTGCTGGCTGCTGTCGGTCGCCCTGTGCCGGGCGCTGCACGAGGGCGCGGGCGGCCGCAACTCCATCGCCGACGTGTTCGGGGACAACGGCACGGAGCGGCTCGAGGCCATCAGCGGCACGCCCAACTACCGCCTCGTCAAGACCGAGAAGGGCACGCAGTGGTTCCCCGAGCGCGAGATCAAGCTCGACAGCTGCGTCAGAACGGCCCGGTGCGAACCGCTCGCAAACGTCACCTGTCTAGGTGCCAAACTGCCTTACCTCAGAACCAGTGTTCATCTCACTTTCTTCCACAACCAGCACCAAATACAAAATCAACTGGAACTCTATACGCATCTGATAAACGTGCCGAAGTGCTGGGCCGTTATACAGCCCTTTCTTTGTGCCACGTTAATGCCCAAATGCGAGACGGTGCTGGGCCAGGACATGGTGTATCTGCCGTCCTTCGAAATGTGCAATGTGACAATGGAGCCCTGCGCTATCCTGTACAACACCTCGTACTTTCCGTCCTTTCTGAAATGCAACGAGACTCTGTTCCCGCCGAAATGCGACAACGCCGCGAGGGAGATGAAGTTCAACACGAGTGGCAAATGTTTGGCTCCCCTCATCCACACCGATAAGCCTTTACACTTTTATAAAGGTGAGATTCCAATTTATTCTGGTAGTCAGGGTTGGCAACGTATTTCCACTCTTGAAATTGAAAAGATTGCACAGCTCTAACTGGACCCCTACTTCAATATGAATGAATGTTTTTAGGGTTCCGTACCCATACAGGGTCATACTCGGCGTACAACCGCACAGACTGGCATAACACAACCTGTGATCGCGATCCTCAGCAGTGAGGGACCGAGATAGAAGAAGAAGACCCACACAGGGTGCCAACGGGCTATTACTAAGCCTCCGCTGTTTGTCCGTCCGTCTATTCGTCTGTCTGTCTGTCTGTCAGTGTTTTGTGTCTCATGAATTGCTAAACACTTCATTTTTTTACTGAGTTTGTATTACTATAGCCGATATAACAACATATAGTGAAAATATAATAACGTAAAAATTAAAAAGGTTCCCCTCACAAGAAACGTGCTTTCCTCGCCGCGACTGCAAGTTTGACTAGCACTTGTCCGTTTTTGTTTTCGCGTCAATTTAGCTATGTGACGTTATCTATGAAAAGGGACCTTATTGTCGATGGCGCTTCCGCCAGTATTAAAGATGCTCGGATATAAATACAACGTCGCGTGACGCAGTGTGGCGTAAGCGCCATCGACAATAAGGTCCCTTTACATAGATAATGCCACATATCATCATTCATCAATTTCATCATCATTATTTAATAAACAATCGCCGAGCAACTCACAAAACTTTCCAAGCACTGAAGGGACTTCAAAAATGGATGTTCTCATTTCGTCATTATCTTTTTGTGTGTATCATGTCATGTATGTGACCTACACGATTGTGATATGATTTTTTAAATAAAGGAGGGCAACGTACAGGATGTTCTCATATTATTTTAGAGACGTTTGTTTACTTTAAACCCTGTCTCTTTCTTCTTCAGGTATACCCGGGTGCGGGCTGCCGTGCCAGGACCCGCTGTACACGGAGGACGAGCACCACCAGATCCGGCGCTTGGTGGCGTGGGGCGCGGGCGCGTGCCTGGCGCTCAACCTGCTCACCGTGGCCACCTTCCTCATCGACTGGAGGAGCGCCAACAAGTACCCTGCGCTGGTCATATTCTACATCAACGTGTGCTTCGCCGTTGCTTCTATGGGGTAAGCAAACAGCTAAGTAAATAAATATCAGGGGACAATCTCAAACAAATTGACCCAGGGCCAGGGGCAGGGTTAACGTTTTTATTTTCTGTCGCTCAAAATGTATGGGATGACATTCTCGTGCGTTACGATAAACCACGTTGTCAACTGTCATCCCATACATTTTGAGAGATAGAAAAGAAAAACATAAGGGGCGTTTACATTTTAGCTAGGGCCCCTGGTTCCAAACTAAGGTTATGGCTTGCGCTATGGGTACTAGGCAACGATAAGCATACTTAGGTATATGGAGAAATAAGTAGGTACTTAAATACATAGAAAACATCCAAGACAAACGAATATACACACGTACACAAATATTTGCTCATATCGGGAATCGAACCCGAGACCGCTAGCTTCGTAGGCAAGATCAATACAGTCGCTGCCGCACAAAGTTTTGGCTAGGTCGTAATTCTTTACCAATATCAAGAATTTAAAGTGTATTCAGCCAAACTATCGATATCATAAAAAATATAAATTTCGGTCGGCATTGTGATACTTTGGAATTTTAGAATGTATCACGCCCAGCGGTCATGCGGCCTATCATGGTCGTGTTCGCCGATGTGCATAAACTTAGATAAATCACCTATCATTTTCTGAAAACTTAAGTGGGAGAGTGACGGATGCTTTATCACCGTGATAAAGGCAAACATAATACGGGCCAAGGAGCGGGTGTTATGAAGACTTATTAAGGAGAAGGATTTGTAAAATAATATTCATAGAGTTATACAATTTATTTACATTTATTGGGAATGTATGTTGGTTGTTTTTAAGATATTTAACCAAATATCCCTTAGTTTACTCTCGTAGCATTAATAGTTCTCAGAAGTGCTTACGTATCCGATGACACGCAGGTGCACTTTCGCTGAGTCGAGCGCTAGCAGCTCTTTACGTGTCAGCGCATATTTGTGTTCTGAGGCTACTAAGTTGTTCAATTAGATTGGAAATAAATTTATTTTTGTAAGGAGTGGTGGGGGAATAGTGTAGTGGACACATTATGCCGCGTCAGTTCATATCACAGTGCATGAGCACTGGAATATGACTCTTCGCCAGTCGTTTATGAGGATTACTGTAAGTAGGTCGGTTCAGTAATGAATGATAAGTGTGATAAACATGCATTTAATTCTGGAGACTGCCCATAAACTAAAGATTCCCAAGACATTAATATAGCTGTCTTTAGGTCCGCATCGAGTGTAATAATAAGCACGTTTTAAAGTACTGATTAGACCAGAATTAATGGCTTGTAGTTGGTTAAATTTACTTAAATAATGAACCGATTGTGAAATATTTTCTTTTTAAATTAGTTATGTAGGTTATATGTTAGGGTTTAAATTGAATTGAACCCTGAATCAAATTGTGTTTATAGCATGATTCATTGTATTGATTATTATCATCTACAATCTACATAATTAAAAGAAGAAACTGACTGGTTGATCGATCAACGCACAGCCGAAACCGCTGGTCGTCGGGACATGTAATTTGGAAGGAATATTCCATGGATCCCGTAAGGGGTTAAAATAGGGGGGTTACGGGAAACAATTTTTTTTTTGGCAAGTAGAAGGCCCGCGAGCACTCAGGCCACCTGATGGTAAGTGGGATCTGAGACCCATAGACATTTGAAACCTCGAGACTGCAATCCTAAGACTTCAAATGCGTTGCCAACCCTGAGGACTAAAGGTCACAGCACACATATCAACTCGGAAAGGGATCAACTCAAAGTGAAACATTGAAAAGGGAACTTTGACCTGTGTTAATACGATACATTTTTCATTAGCTCGTGCCGAGGTGAGGCGTTGCCGTTCCGATGCCGATAAGAGTGCGTTGCAGTAGGGAGTTTCATACAAATGATACTGAACGGCTCGAGTTGATAGGGTGACGATCCCTTTCCGAGTTGATATGTGTGCTGTGACCCTAAGATGGAATGCCTGTATGCTAGTAATTTCACCGGTTGTCTTATCCCCACCCCTGAACACAGCAATGCGAACACTACTGCTTGGCGGTGGGTTAATGGATAAGATGGTGGTAGCAATCCGGACGGACCCTGCACACGGTCCTACCACCACTGAAGCGCGAAAATTCTACGCGTAGACGTCTCGGGCGCCTCCTAGTTCACACTAAAAATCTGTGCATTCGCACTGCTAGATCAAAACAGAATCAACTCAAAATCCTTGCTAGTTTTGTTTCAAGTTCATAGAGGTTGTATTAAAGTTGAATTTAAAAGACAGTTGTATTTTGAGTTACTACTGTTTTGATCTAGCAGTGCGTATGTTAATCCCCACATGGAAAACCATTTGTTTTCTAAAATTCGTTTGTGTTGTAGTAACACCGATTAATAAAACAACGCCGTCACGCCGACCTGCGCCGCGTTTCAGATACGGCGTTTGATAAAATATATATTATACATGGAACGAATTATTAAAGTTATTGTGTGAATGATGTGTCAGATATGTCTATGTGTAGTTACCTTGACGAGAGCCGGCACGAATACATGATTTAATCCGATTTCATCACAATATCGTATTTTGTTTTGGATTGTGAAATATTTATGGCGTATTATAAAAAGGGTGAGGATTCAATCTTTGTACCTATGATGTTATCTAAGAGCAGCTATGGGTGGCCTAGCGGTTCTTTGTGCTTACTCACAAGCCTAAAGACGTGAGTTTAAACCGGGAAATTCAGAATATCGTGGTTCCGATTGTGGTTTACTACTACTATTTTTACGGTATGCTCTCCGGTGAAAATCTAAAGATGTCTAAAAATGCTGGAATGCTCGTTCCTAACATGTTGGTTCCAAAAATGTCGGCCACCTCATGTACAGAATTCAGAATGCCCCAACTAATCTGCATAGGAATATAGATGTGTTCTTAATCTTTTCAACGCTATGTCAAATACAAAAGACGTCACTCACACGCCAATGACAGCTTAAAACCAGAGCGAATATCAACCTTGCCTCATAGACATCAGGTCTATTTTGCGCTGGCAACCACGACGGAAATATCCGTCGTTGGCGTTGAACCAGTGGTGCGGATATATCCGTCAATGGCGTTGAAAAGGTTAATGATAAATACTATTGCAAGTACAAACGCCTGTTCACCTTCTTAGACCTGGGACGCTATAGCAATTTGTTTTAAGTTTCACCCTACCTTGCTCATATTTGAATTATATACTTTGCGCCATAGTAGCTCTTACTGTAAGTGAATAAGAGCTACCATGACGTCAAAAACTGACCATTTGAAATGTCTTTTTCCCATCGGCCACCTCTACAACCACCTCTGCTAGAGGTTGGCACACGAGACTTTTGTAGCAAACCTTGGGTGTGGCCTATGTCCAGCAGTGGACATCTTTCGGACGATGATGTACTGACCATAAGGTTTTGTTACAGCTGGCTTGTCCAATTCGGCATTGGCTCAAGGGAGGACATAGTCTGTTCAAAAGATGGGACCAGGCGGCAGGGGGAGCCGTCCGCTGAAGAAAACTTAACATGCGTCGTAGTCTTCGTACTAGTAAGTAAGGGGCAAACTTCCTGAATGACGCATCTAATGAAACATGTCGATAATTTAATTACAATGGTGAATGTCTTTTGCAGGTTTACTATTTTATGATGGCGGCTTGCGTTTGGTTCGTGATATTTACATACGCGTGGCACATGAGTTTTCGTGCATTAGGTAAGAACACTAATAAAATATCTAAATACTTTTGAAAGCTGTTCTGTTTGCACAGGCAGTCAGTTAAGCTCGATACAATAAAGATATGTGTTTTCAGGTAAAATCCAAGATAGAATCGACAAGAAGGCGGCATACTTCCACCTGGTGGCGTGGTCCCTGCCGCTGGTGCTGACCATCATCACGCTGGCGCTGGGCGAGGTGGACGGCAGCAGCGTGACCGGCGTGTGCTTCGTGGGCTACGGCAGCCACGCCGCGCGCGCCGCGCTGTTGCTGGCGCCGCTGCTGCTCGTGCTGGCGCTCGGCGGGTACTTCCTGCTAAGAGGTAATGCTGGCTGCATCATTCATTCTTCATTCTGCCTTGTTCATTTTTCAAAGTTAGCACTTTAGTCATTTAGAAGTGTTTTTAGTTATTGATTTTCAATCTGTTTGCGAAGACCGCTTGGGGAAGATGATAATAGTAGTTTTTATCACCCAGGGGGGGTTAGACTCCGTTTCCATCAGAGCTGTGCGCGGCAACTAGGCGGTGTTGCAATGGGATTATTTTCTTTTAATGGCCTCACTATCCTATTGGTGGATTTTTCCTCGCAACACCGCTTAGCTGCCTCGCACAGCTCTGGTGGAAACGCAGCCTAAGGCACGAATTACTATAATCGAGTGTACATTTGCATGCGCGTTTAAGCGGGTTGGTAGACAATGTCTTCCACACTTTAAAAAACACAAAACGAGGTAATAATGGTTTTTCCATACGATATTACTGCCCTGATAACAGGACAATTATGAAATTCCATTCAATATAACTACCAAGATTTTTGAGAAGGTTTAGAATACAATACAATACAATACAAAATACAAGATGGCAGGCGGTGTAAACTAATTCCTTCAGAACTCAAACTAAACTATTAGAAACACTTCTGTTATGATAAAATCTACTTACACATAAATAAACTACATATAAATCACACATACATAAAGTAAATGAGTTAATAAATACATACCAAATACACACTAAATACATATTATAATACACCTATATAATATATACATAAATTCTATAAATCAGCCAAACAAAGATAACAAACGAGGTCATAGGATAGTTAGAGAAATAAAGGAAATCATAGAAAAACTACGGAAGCGATAGATAATGGTCCTTTAGCTTGCTTTTAAAAATGAAAATGGACTGAGCACGCCTTAGTTCTACCAGCAAAGCGTTCCATAACCTTATAGCCTGGATTGTGAAAGAATTGGAGTAAAACTTAGAGGAAGAAAAAGGGACTGACAAAAGAAGGTTTTGGGAAGCTCTGACAGAATTAATAGTACATTATTGCCTAGGCATGGAAGTAGGCAATTGCGGGCCGAGTATTGTCTGCCGAGGCAAATATAGAGCTTTTCTCAAAAATCGCAAGAAAAAAATTGTGTTGGAGTCAAATCTTCATCGCTTGAACTCATTTTTTGAATTGCATACAAACAGAAACTTCATGTGAAAAAACCATCACTCCTTACCGCCTTTTTGTTTATGACAAGGAGAAATGCAATTCTAGTTTTTTTTTAAAACATAAGCTATTCCAGGCACAAATAAAAAAGTTATGTTTGGAGTAAAATTTGGATGTATAAGACTTGTGCCCTCATTTTATTACGGCCCTTTTACTTTGTTAAAAGTTACAAGATATATAGTAATGGAATTTGTATGCGTTTTTTTTTTAATTTGAGAACTGTCAGTAAACTATGTACTTCGCGTCTCAATATGTAGATAGGAATGTCAACATTTCCGGACATTTTTGAGAAAAATAATTGAAACGCTCCTTAAGGTAACGCGGGGTTGCAGGGTTGAAAAGTATGCTGAAGAGGAGATTTAAAATATGAAAGTTACGACGAGCACGGATTGGGAGCCATTTGAGCTGATCGCGAAAAATGGAGACGTGGTCATACTTGCGTAACCCAAATATGAACCGTATGCACAGATTTAGAATACGCTCAAGCTTATTTAGTTGCTCCTCAGTAAGATCCAAATAGCACACATCAGCATAATCTAAAATAGGAAGCAGTAAAGTTTGAGCAACCAGCAGTGGTTTAATGAACGGCTTTCACGACTTTTGTAAGGGTAGTAATAATACACTTTATTGATTGATCTGATTTCATAATCTGCACGACTGTAATCCAATCGGGCTAATGGAAAATTCTCTTTAGTTATGTTATGTAAGTTTGTTTTCTTCCTGATCTCAGGATTATTTCCCGGATTAATAAAGGATTTTTTAGTGAAATGCTCGTTTTATCACACGTCAAGTTATAGAAAACAGCTGTAATTTATGACGCTCTTGCAAAATCAGTTTTGTAACACCACTACCACAGGGTAATTATTTATGATGCCGGAATCATTATTCTGGCCTTTAAGCCAAATAGCAGCATCTCAAATAAAACTCCTGTAGCAATCACAACTTCATTACTAAGAGGAGAGGATTGAATGTACATTGGCAATTAATTTTGAGATACTTGATTCGTCAGGCGTGTTCTCGCTCGTGGCGGTGCGCGTGTCGAGCCGGGACGTGATCTCGGCGCGCGCGGCCACCAAGATCCGGCAGACCATCACGCGCTGCTCGCTGACGGCCGCGCTCGTCGCCGTCTTCATCTGCGTCACCTTCGCCTGCCACCTCTACGAGTTCAGGAACGCCGAGCTGTGGAAGGACGCTTTCAAGGAGAATATCATGTGAGTTCGCTTTGCTAACGACTTTATTTATAGCAGTGGTTATCAACTTACTAGGTAATAGAGTCGATACTCCATTAAAATTTCAATGTTGTCGCATTTTTTTCCCAAGTACGCTCCTGTTGTATGTTGCGTGCTGTAATACATGGACATGGCTTTGTTGAAATACAAATTATTTTGTTTGTACTCGCATACCGCTAATATTGGTATCGTTAACGGTATCAGAATACCGCCTATAGCGTAACAGAACCGTGATAATACTTTTGAAATGATTGTTGCCATGGGTTACCATGACAACAGTTCTTTTATGATTATTATAGCATTGTTATTACCATGGTTACGCGCATGAGCAATGTCAGTGATGGTGTTTGGTGATCAAAATAAACTTGTCAAAAACCGTTTTTCCAACAATATGTGTAAAAAATAGGAAAAATATTAAATCAATTACAACTATAGCAGGAGCTTGGTAATATTTCGACACTAGAAATGGCGTTTGGTGAATAAAATTGACTTCTCCCGTTGTATGTTTTTCTGTGTTCTCAAGTTCAAATTGCTATAAAAACTGAATTTGAAAAGATAACCATAAATATTATTAAAATACCTTACGTAATTCACACTCTGTTCTGCTTAAAAAAACTATTAACAACCTTCTATAACTTTTATCTAAAGGGAGAAAAACAACTAGAGTCCTCATTTTGGCCTTGTCCCATCTCCAATTTTGACGATTTATTGCCATATATTTCGAAAACCAAGCCAGAGAACCAATATATTTTTCTGTTCTGAGGAAGCCAAATACTTTATTAATTAGATTACATCACAAAAATATTCCTTATTTACCTATTAACTTTTTAAACAATTTTACTTGAATGTTCCGAGTAATGCATCCTAACCAATTCTGTTCACAAAACTCATCGCGTACTGATCTTACGCACATTTCAAGAACATTCAAGGATCGCTTGTCAGAAAGAACCAGTCACGCTGCGTCGCCCGGACAGAGCGGTTTTTTTTGTCGCTGTCGAATTACGAAGATAAGAATATCGTATGAGATTTTTGATACCTTTGAAAGTGATTTCTGTGTCAATTTTTTCACGCTTGTTTTGTTGATATATTTAACTCGAATTAATCTGACGTACTAAGCCGTGTTATAACTACATACACATACATACATAAACTCACGCCTTCGTTCCCAGAGCTACAGAATAACGCTAAAAAGTTATTGATAATTCTGTAACCACATTTTGCACAATTAGGCTAAGGTGTTATATACTTATATTTAAAAAAAACTTAGTTTCTATTGTTAACCGTTTTGAAGTAATTCGTTTAAAACTAAATTCCTCGCGTGAATTCTGTGGCGGTGAATTCGGTGATTCGAGTGAATTCGGTGGTATTTAAGACACCGAAATCACCAATACCAGTTAGTTATAATTTTAATAGCATAAAACTGTTTTTGTCCATTGTGTTGCATTTGAATTTATTCTTAATCTAATATAAGGATTATAATGATGCCTCCGTCTGCAACGTTTAAAATTAAAACTTGTTTGCGATGTATTCATAAAAAAACGCATGACCATAAAATAAAATTATGCTACCGAAGGTCACGCTGCCTTGCTCGGAGAATGACCTAAATGACAAATGACATAAAAATAGCAAAAATAAATGTTTCAAAATCTCCAAGTCATTATATTAACCCCTCGTATGCTTAGACACGGATCCGTGCCAGTTCATGAACTGCGAAAGCACGGATCCGTTCCAATCTCCTGCGTGCCTACCCGAATTTTATTTTGAATCTTCTTATATAGCAACGTAGGTCTAAAATCGATTGTAGGTCAAGCCAATAAAGAGAAGCAATTTTCAAAAAATCGCTCCTAACATAAAAATATTCAGTATGGCCGCCATTCCTCTGGGATTGACGTCACGTGACCGATCACGTGACCGCGTCGCCGCACTGGGCCGTCAAATTCTGAAACGGCTCCCGCATATGAGTGGTTAATAAGCTTAACAACATATTATGTGTAAATTACTAACAGCCTATGGACCCCTGAAGTCTGAGAATAAAGATTTTTTTTTTTTTTTTAATAATATTTTACAATCACAGAGAATCGATAAATTAATATAAATCAACTAGATTGAATGACGTATGCCGCCATAGTTTTTTCTGTGTTCGCTGCAATTTGGAAACTGCCAGAAGTAATTAAACTAAGTCTGACAAACTTTGTAGTTTCATATTTATGGTAGATAATTAGTTCTTAATGTACAACTGCTATGGTTAAAGTCTGATTTTTATTCCCACAGAAAAAATGTAAACAAAGGTGTTGCCGTTAACGAAAAACATTGCAATTTTCAAAATATTTAAACTTTCCACATTTATAAGAAATCGCCTTTCTATAAAAAAAACTATATATTGTAATCAAGATTGAAGAATTTAATTTGTTGATGGCAAACTTAATTTTGTTATAAATTCTTTGTTGTATTAATTTAAAACGAGAAAACTGTTTTTGTATGCATAATTTATTTATTGCACTGGTATCATTGACTCGATACACCTGTGTCAACAAGTTGAGGGCCGCTTGATTGATGTGAGACATAACTTCGCTCGCTTCGCTTCACAATTCGTGCTCCCGTCGTAATCGCTTTCCAGTGACTCATTTGTGCGATTTTAATTTCAATTATTCCTTATATTTATTTTTATATCACGATTCAAGCGAAATGATAATTTATTATTATATTTCTTGCTGGCCCAGAGTTTGAGATTCCCTGAAATATCACTTTGACAGTGACGTAACTTTGTTTACATTTTTTCTGTGGGAATAAAAAACCGACCTTAGAGCGCGAGCTTGCGAACGCTCCAATGACGGCACGAGTTACATGATAGTTATTTTTGTGATTTGTACATAATGAGAGGCATAAATACACGAGTGTAGTTTTATGAAACGAGCCGAAAGGCGAGTTTCATAATTAGATTACATGAGTGTTTTAATGCGTAAGTATGCGTACAGTCGCATACATAACTTTATCTACATGCATATCATAAGTTTTTTACAATATGTGAGAAACTTGCATCTGTAGTTGCCCTGTATCTTAATGAACTTGTATTTTAATGTCTACAAAGTGAACATTAAGGTGCAATTACATTGATAACAGATACTTTATAAAAAGTTTATACTTTAAAGTAAACAATCACAGTTACAGGTTTCTTAATATAGACCATTTGTTTATCGTTTCTGAACATTTTATAGGGAAGTATGATATGGATGTAGATAAATAACTATTCGTTCAAGTCGGTGGGCCAAACGGTCGACTAGAATGTGCGCTATAGTGTGGTTGTCCCGTAGTTGCCGCATGGAGTCGCTGGGCGAGCGGCGCGTGTGCGGCGGCGGCGCGCGGCCGTCGGTGTCGGTGCTGCAGCTGCGCCTGCTGTGCTGCTTCGCGGCCGGCGCGCTCATGGCCTCCTGGACCTGGACGCCCGCCGCCGCCGCCGCCTGGCGCCGCTACCTCGCCAGGTACACCCCGGCCGCTCCCGACTACCCAGGGGGAACCAGGTTCTACGATATATCGAGGGTATTCTGGCAAAACAGAATAAGTGCAAATTTAAAAAAGTTGTATACATAGACATACTCAGTTTTTTCTGCTTTATCTGTCTAGCAAAACCCTATAACTGCAGAAGCTCTTACTATGGGTTTTTGATATCATGATATTATTATGCTTCAAAGTAAGACTATGATCACTCAAAACTTAGTGCTTTTTTCTCATTATTAAATATTATGCAGTTATTCTGTTTCGCCAGAATACCCTCGATATACTCTCACCCAATAGAAATGTTGACCATACTTAGAACCTTGTCATTGCGAGTGTAATAGTCATGCTTGTTATTTGATGTTCGTTTTGAGGTTTATTATGACAAGGTACTAAAGTGTTTTTTTAAACATTTTCGTCGGTTTGAATGTATGTATCCATGTTTATATTTGACATTCTGTAGGCTAAACGCTTCGATGAATTTTATGGGGTATCATTAGATTGGTATTTACCCAAAGGAGTGTCATGGGCTTTATTAGAAACTCTTCAGTCCTGATGCTACAGCAGTAGTAAGATTTTTAAGCTGGTTCTTATATCATGATTTTGGCCAAAATTTCGGACATAATATGTATCCAATATACCATCGTAATTGGTAATAAATAACAATCAAATTGTACATTTCAATCAGATCTCCCTACGCTACACTAGGTCTCACACCATTTGATTAATAAACCTTTGTTTGTAGAAAATTCGGGTGCTCTGTGGAAGCGGACGCGCGGCGCGCGCGCAAGCACGAGCTGATCGCGCGCGCCTACCGCCGCCGCGGCGAGTTCGCGGCGCGCGGCCGCCTGTCCATCTCGCTCGGCGGCTCGCGCCAGGACCCCGTGGGGCTGTGCCTCGACCGCTCCGAGCCCGTCGACTACGTCGACAACAAGCACGAGAGGTCGGTGCACACCTCTACACAGCCATAGTGGCTAACAACCATGTTTCAATCCTACCTCTACACAGCCATAGTGGCTAACAACCATGTTTCAATCCTACCTACACAGCCATAAGGCGGGCTTTTTCTCTTTTTATTTAGTTCGAAGCTTTTCTCAACCTTGAACTTGTCAGCTCCGGCTGGCCTTAATACGACAACACTTACAAATATTATAAATAAAAAATAACTCTAGATAAAAAGTGCTACCAAATTTGAATACGCTTATTTAGAAGAAAAAAAACAAACAAATTTCGCAACCTCTTACAAAATCTCTGAAAGTTTGTATTTGGAAGATGCCAACATTAGAACAATGAATACCACAGTCCCTAAACAATTTTTCCCTCTTTGCGCGAATCCGAACACTTCCATTAAAAAGTGTTGCACATTCTCTATTGTCCCGCACTCTTAGTTGAGGGACTCTACCTTCCTCATGAGATGTGTTGTATATTAAGGCAGATTTAGAATAATGACTTTTATATAAAGATTAATTTTGTAGATAGATTTGTAGTAACCATAATTTAAATTAGGCCACATAACCAAATTAAAATATGGTACCAAATACAGATGTAGTGCAATAACGTACGACATCGCTTTTTTCGGATGTCTAGTAACAATAATAATATATCAATTAACTTTAAGTACTGAAGTTGATTGAGAAAGCAAGATTTTACGAAAGTTTTCGTCATATGATTATTCACTTCATCTAAGTAATATACATAATATGCCTAGTGTGCCCTTATAAATTACACATTATATTTGTGCCAAAATCAGAAGCTAATGTTGTAATTGCAGCTGCGAGCTGTCGTCGTCGTGGGCGGCCAACCTGCCGCGCTTCGTGCGGCGCCGCGACGCGCTCGTGCTGCCGGCGCACGCGTCGCTCAGCTCCACGCCCGACCGGCGCCACAGCCAGGACTCGCAGATCAGCATCAGCCTGCGCCACGTCTCCGTCGAGTCCCGCCGGAACTCCCTCGACAGCCAGCTGTCCGTCAAAATAGCCGAGATGAAGACTAAAGTCGGCCGCCGCCGGACTAAGCACGCCCGCGCTAAGCGTAAGGCTCGCGCTTCTGCGAGGAAAGAGTCCACGCCGAGTATAGAGAGCCAGATAAGTCGGTGCTGGCTGCAAGCCGTCGCCGCTAACCATGATCCAGCGCGCGAGGAAGTCAAGTTCAGCTTTGATTAGGGTTGGAAAAAGAGGCATATGTCCAGCAGTGATGAGGGTGCTTTGACTTCGAACTTCAGTAGTCTTAGCAAAATTGGTCGATTTTGAGGAATACTCTAGATAGATTATACCTAGGCCGATTTAGAATGACAGCAGTATTTCGTGTTTTTAAACTCTTACTATAGTCGAAAGCGGGGCATATATGAACGTGGAAACAACATTACTGTCACTTTACATAGTTTCAAGGTTTGTACCAATGTAGTAGTTATGAAAAGTAAAAGAAACAAGTGTTAAACGTGTTAATAGTAGCTGTCACAGGGATGGGAAGTTATCACCATTTTGCTGCCACTGGTAACAGGTGAGAATTGTTTTTCCCACCTGTTACCAGTGGCAGCAAGTGTTAGGGGTATTTACTAGGATTTTTTATTTCTTATCCAGGTCATGTTTCGGACAGTGTACTAAATAATCTATTGAAATAGTTTTTCCCTATATTTAAGCATTTTTTCTACCGGTATTAAATTTAAAAAGAGTAGTAATATCCCACAGGATCATTCTAAATCGACCCAGGTATAATCACGATTGGTATATTTATGAAATTTACCCTTAAGACAATGCTTATGGTTAAATATATTTCAGAAATTCGGTATTGTATTTTTGGTGCGGAATGCTCACAGTTTATCTGCGGAATTGACCAATTGAGCGCAGTGGGATTTACTCGCTTTAGCGAAACAAAGAATATCGAACCAATGATTTATTTAGTGCGTCGCCGGTTCCTATTAGGAGTTCGCTGACGGTCTTGACTAAATAGTGATACTTCACACTATCAGTTGTACGGAATCTCAAATGTACATAAGATACTTTTTGTACTCGTTTACAACTAATGAAAGGCTAAGAGTAAGTTTCCGTCTTTCCAATAAAAATTTTAGCTATTCTTTATTTTTACGCAAAAAAATATCTGTACTGCTCTGTTCCTATCATATCGTGAATTACGAAAAAAATATTTAGCTGTTCTACCGTCCAGTGATAGAAACAAAGTACTTTATAACATATACTCGAAAGCGAAGCGATACGGCCAGCTATTGTATTAGATGTAAGTTAAATGTAAGCTTCAAAGTTCAAATTTGATAGAATTTATAAGCTACGAGTTAGTGTTTTAACAGACTGCTGAAAATGTCACGTGCATGATTTACGCATGCAGGTACACGTGTACATGAAGCTTTAGTGGCAGCTCTCAAACATCTGTTTATATCTTTGTTGTTAAGAAAACAAAAGACTGATCAGAATCTCTGTAAATTATTTCAGTGACTAAACCATGACTTATAATAGATAGTTTTGTGATAAACTTGGTCTGCTACGAATCAAAAATGTGCCATTCAATATTTTTAATACATCAAGTATATTTAATCAGAGTAGACTGATTAAGGTTTTTCTAATTAAGCGCTAATTTTATAAATATTTCCAAACCAATGCAATTAGAATATTATTTTGATATGTTTTATTAGTAATACGATGTATTTAACCAACTTTTTATAGCGACGTATTTTTAAGCGCACACGAATGGTTGTGACTGAGTTACTTTGTGATGAGATTTGCGAGGCTTAAAGGACTACTAGGGTGTCCGTCCAAGTTGCTTGGAAAATTTTACTATATTGGTCGATAATTTATGATTGTCAATATTTTTATACCCAAGTCAAATGTTTAAACCTTCTAAGCTAACATATTGTTGGTATTGTTCACACTCAGTATATATACATACACAGGATTACGTGTAAGTTTGTCATACCGACGAAATAGGTTATTTGCGACAGCTTTAACGTTTTATGAATCAATAATGAACGCATATTACCAGTTTACACTTATTGTTTTTATTTTGTGACAATGTATTTGGCAATAAATGTTGCATTTAAAGTTGTTTTTGATTTACTTGATATCCGTACCCAAAGGGTGCCGACGGGACCCTATTTCGAAGGCGGTTATCACAGTGCCGCCGCATCTCGCACGAAGAGGCGGAGCCAGTGTGTTATACCATGCGGTTTTTGTATAAAGGGCGTTTTCACTAAAAAGTGTACCCAATTAAGGGCTGAAATTAAGGAACTTTAACTTTGTCAGTTTTGTGACGAAAATTAGCCATATACAGGGCGTCCCAAGTTTATGGGGCATGAAGGGAAAGTACCTTAAATATCATAGATAGGATATTTTGCTGAAAGAAGACTTTATGTTATTTTTAAAAGTTAGTAATACTGCATTCAAAGATGTTCTAAAAATTATTTGCTTCGTCTGGGAATCGAACCGACTTAAATGTGAAAAAAAATCACCCGTATTTTTATGATGCCAATCGAAAGAATGAACAAAAAATACTAATTCTTCTTAAGTAACATAGTATCTTAAAAGAAAGGAACAACGTGAAATTAATCATTATAATCAAATTAAAAACATACATGAAACTGACGAAGTCAGTTGAGTATTTTTTGTAAATTAATTAATTTCTTGTAAATTAATTAATTAAATGCTCAAAATGTGATCTCTCTTGTCAAATGCAAATCGCCAATCTTTTAATAAGTCCGCTGCCCGTTGATTTTCTAAACATATTATGGTGAATACTCGATATGATATGGCTCAATTCTGTTTGTTATTTGCCGATGTTGTCGTATTGCTTTTTGTATAGCAAATCTTTCACCTATCCCCAAAAGAAGTAATGTAACGGTGAAGCACGTGCACCTATAATAAGAAAAACTATGCCAGTAAGTCGTTTATTAAGTGGGTACTTATTTGCGAATAATCAATGCTATCTATGGAATGATAATATCGCTATTTTTCGGGCGTCGTCGTCGGTAATAAATAATTTTCTTAAAATTTGAATCAAACATTTTACGTTATTCCTTTCTTTTAAGATACTATTGTTACTTAAGAATTATTATTTTTTGTTCATTCTTTCGATTGGCATCATAAAAATACGGGTGATTTTTTTTCACATTTAAGTCGGTTCGATTTCCAGACGAAGCAAATAATTTTTAGAATATCTTTGAATGCAGTATTACTAACTTTTAAAAATAACATAAAGTCTTCTTTCAGCAAAATATCCTATCTATGATATTTAAGGTACTTTCCCTTCATGTCCCATAGTCTTGGGACGCCCTGTATATATTAGCCATCAATGTATAGCAAATTTTCGTCACAAAACTGACAAAGTTAAAGTTCCTTAGTCCAGTCCTTAATTGGGTACACTTTTTAGTGAAAATGCCCTAAAATCAAGATTCTACAGTCAAAGATAAAAACCGCAGCATCGGACGCTGCTCCGATGTGTGGAGCAGTGTGATAACCGCCTAAGCCTGCGCTGTCCGTCTGTCAGCGAGCTGTATTTCATGAACCTTAATAGGTAGATAGATGAAACTTAAAAAGTCAGTAATAGCCAATAGGTACTATTGCCGCTATAACAAAAAAATGCGAGTTAGATTCGCGCCGGTTTTTAACCGTCTTCAAAAAAAAGAGGTTCTCAATTCGATTGTATTTTTTTTATTTTATCTTGTAAACTCCTTACGTCAAAAAGTCACACGCCAAACACGTTTGATATGCTATGCAAATTACAACTTAATTTCATAGGAATCAAAGTCTCTTTAAAACTTCGACTTGTGTTGGCTGTGGTCGACGGTGGAGTCAGTAAGACGACTTTCAGTTGACGGCAGCCGACTGTGGCCTTCAAAAGGTAAAATATATAGATACCTACGACAATAAGTTGAATAGTTTGCCCGGGGATATCCGGGAGGAGCCAAATATTCGTAATTTAAGAGGCTAGTCAAATAATTTTTATTAGTCGCTTTCATACTAGACATACTGTAAGCTATAGCTATATTTTAAAAAAAGCAGATTTATTCGCGGAAACGTTCCTATGATCAAACGGTTATAACAGTTTTCCAGGGCGTTTGTTATTATAGTACCGTGTTGTTTGTTTTTAATAAATAAATAAGTAATAATAATTAAACAACACTTTTAAATCTCCAGTTTAATAAACGAAAGCAAGCAATTTATGTCACAGGAAAAATGATCAATGTCATTAAGAAAAACAGCAAATAAATAAATTAAAATCTATAATACCTAGGTATTGCATTTTAGGTACCCGATTTTGCCTCTACTGGACGTATTTGGTAGCTGCTTCATTATTATAGTGGAATGGATGCAAAATCACCTGTCCCAGTCTCCCCAAACTGCGTCATCTATGCATAATACAATAAACTACCTCCATGATTAATATTAAACACCAAGTCAATTTGCCAAGTGCAGAAGCGAGTTGACCTAAACAAAACCTGTCAACTTCAGCAAATCCCAAATTGATAAGTGCACTAAGATATAAACTACTTCGTACATTTTATTTATTATGCATTTTACTAACAAAGGTACTTTAATCACAGATGTAACATTGCGGTGGCAAGAATTTGACGGATTTTGCAGAATTAGACCTAATATAGTGGTTGAAATAACAGCTGAAGATAAAATTTACGCGTAACAGTAAAAGTAACATCCGAGTGAGTCCAATCATAAACTTTATCTTCATAAGCTATTCCATATAACAATTAATTTAGATCATTAATAAGACTTTATTACCGATGCAACAATAGAGCCAGATTAAAAGTAATAAAAAAATGCTGACCAGCATGCAGATGCAAATAAAAACTAAGAAAAAAGATCACAAAAAAATAGGAAAACAACACCAAAAATATAACTTTAAAACTTAACAAAATAAGTAAGTACTTAGGAACGAAGAAGTTTGAATCACTGTACTCTTACCTAAAGTCAAATTGCACTTTTTTAACGAGAGCGCAAACTCAAATCTTTGGCCTTATAACTAAAAGGGAATCACAAAATAGTTTCTAAAATAAATTCGATTGAAAAACTTATCTTAAAATAAGTTGAGAGTAAAATAATCATCACAACTAAGTATTATGTGCAAAAAATTATGCTTTGTAAGGATCAAGGTTTCAATACAGTGCACATGATCTAAAGTACGCTTAATATTAATTGTATCGTCTCGGACGACATTCTATCTAATGTACAGCAACACAGTATATCTAATTAGGGTGTATCACACGTTCACAGCAGTCTTTAGGTCGCTCTGGCTTTGCGGATGTTTTTTTTCTCTGCATCTGTGAAGCCGAGGATGTTCTCGATGGCGGTGAGGTGCCCCTGATGGTTCTCGGGGTCCGTGAGGAAGTAGTAGATGGCCGACTTTAAGAACTGTAGCGTCACCTCCGGGTCCACGATGGTCTTGTTGCCTTTCTGCGACTCAACTATGCGACGATACATGGCCTGCAAAAGATTCTCTAATTAAAATTACGATTTACAAATCTGCCTCATGCATCCTGGCGCCTATTTCACAAAGGTGAAAAGTGACACTTCGGTGTATATTGTGCGAATTGTCACCTTTCAGAGTTAACCATGTGAAATAGGGGGCTGACCCCACTTGAAGTTTTCGTGTATCTTCATGGTCTCGAGTTTATTTAGAAACTAGGTGCTATACTAATCTCATTGAAACGCGATGAATATACAGATTTCATTAAAATATAAACTCTAGACTTTGCCTGAATGCCACTAGAATATTTTCTTGTCCTTGATACACTTTCAATATCCTCCAAACAAACAAAGATGTTAAAAATCTGAGTCGTCACTATTTAGCGTTTTCATGCTTTAGCACCTGATTTACATAATAAGTTTTATCAGACTACTGTATTAAAAACAATGTATAGAATCGCCATGTCCAAAATTGATCAACATGGTAATTATAAACAGCTTTTAATTGTATACATTCTAACAACTTTATTTTCGTTGACATGCTTCTTATAAAAAACTACTACTTATACTCACAAAACAAAACAAAAAATTAAATTAATCTTGTTTAAAGTCTTATGCATAAACATAAATTAAGCAATCTTACCTTATTTTAACATTTTCAACCTTAAAAACTAAAATAAAACCGCACCAAAATGTTTACCAAACCTTAAGTACAATGTTATGGTGGTACCCACAAACCAAAAGAGGCTGTTTCAAATAAAATTATGTCATGCAAAGCTCAGTTAGAAAGGAAAATAAGTATAAGTAAACTAGGGATGCAAGTTAGTTCTCGGTTATAAGCTATAATTCACAAACAATAAACACTGTTCAAGTCTGTAGCTTACTGCTCTGGTAGCTAAAAAACATTCAGCTGGGCATCAAAGCGATTTAATATACATTTTTATTATGGTCAAGGATCGGAAAAACGCCCATCATTTTGAAAACAACCGTTCCGTACAGGAGAGACTTCCTTCTGATGTTAATTAAAATTATTATTAGGTATTTTACATTTATTATACCATTATTTATTATGTATTCAGCAACAATATTATTAATTAATAAAACCATAATGGTTATGGGAAAGAAACACTTTCGCCAATCAAAAAGAATGTCTTTTTTTAAATTTTCGCCTGTTATTCCATAACGACGTGAATTTAGGACCTATTTAGGAGTTGAAAAAGTTTGTTCACAGTTTACGGAGGACATTGGGGCAATCGTTGACATTGGTTTACTGCTTGTATGTGTGTTTGTGTTTTCTAATTAACATTTCGGTGTCATTCATTAATAAAATGGTCGCTGAGTACAGTCAACAGCATAAATAAGTGATCATTTATGTACCTTGTCGCTTTCAATAGTTTCACTATATATATTATAAAATACCTAATAATATTTTTAATTAATATCAACGAAGTCTCTGCTATACGGAACAGGGTTATGTTTTCAAAATGACGGTCGTTTTTCCGATCCTTGATTATGGTACACTGAACTTTGCTCGAGAACAGAATTTATATTTATTGCTGTGAATACTGGCTGATCGGATCTACTGCTAAAGCGCAACTAGGTACCTAGTTTGTTATTAAAAAAATTAGGATCGTTTTGAGACGAAATATTAAATGCGGTAAATGTTATTAATACAGCATGTAGTCCTTTTAATTTAACATATTAAAACAGGAATATAATAATGGAATTACCCTTGAATGTACAATGTTTAAGATTATCCATGATTCCAAGGATGATAATACAGGTACAGGCCCTTCGAAGGTGGTTTAACCAGGTATTACCTTGCCTGGTTATGAAAGATTATCTACATTATCATTTAATTTACTATTAATATACAAAATAAACAATTCTGCAACCATGCATTTCTGAACTTGGGTGTTCAGTAAGTACCGAACTTAGGATCTGCATACAGCAAAAATTTCCAAGGATCAAAAATACCCTACTTTATTTGATATATTGTAATGTATCGCAACACAGTACAAAGCAAAATATAAAAATAATGTATGGATTCTTTTTATCCTTAGAAATTTTAGATGTGTGTATATTTTTATCATACATAACCAAGGAGAGTAAAATATAATAATCAATAAATAAACAAAACTATTATTTATGCAGTCACCCTTTTGGCTTATTTACACACCTTCATGACTTAACAGTCCTTTACAGGTTTTTTTCTGTGCGCTAAAGCAGTGTAAATAAAAATATTTAAAAACATGGTGTTGAATGTTGATAGTGAATGCTGCTCTATCCAATATTAAAAATCCAACCTTTCGAGCTCCTAGGACCCATAAAGAAACAGCCTCCTTTGCACTTAGCAGTACTTGGGATTTGGCCGTTCTGTCTTCCGTGAATGCTGTGTCCTGGAACGCACTACTTGTTAAAGCGGGATCCTGTTAATAGCAACTACATGCACACGCTACTGATTGAAGTCTGGTGTACAGTACCGTGGTTAATATTAAATACTTTGGAAATGTCTGGAATCATTAACTTTTGTTATAAAATCTGTTACAATTATATTGTAGTTGATCCTTACAATACCAACTACTTTTGATTATGGTATACTTTCATTAGTAAGAAATATTGGAAAACGGAAAATTTTATGAAATTATCGAGTACTTTCCGTCAACAGTGTCTGATTATAATAAAATAATAAATTTTTACTACCTATGTTATAAACATAGGATAACAATCAAATATAAGTATAAGTACTAAGAAATAAAATTGTAATCAAATTTTTAGGCTACATTTCCAGACTTAATAAATTAGTGTTCATAGTTAAGTTATTAGCATTTCATATTAGATTGTAGAAAAATGATTATTATTATTAAATTAGATTGAGGAATATCTTTGGTTACAGTTACAATGAATATGAGGTGATATTGCAATTTTAGAAAGAGATAAA
The DNA here is from genome assembly GCA_946894065.1 of Acleris literana. Classification (NCBI taxonomy): domain Eukaryota; kingdom Metazoa; phylum Arthropoda; class Insecta; order Lepidoptera; family Tortricidae; genus Acleris; species Acleris literana. The sequence continues at coordinate 14,161,306 of OX335684.1, read as the reverse complement.
GGTCCTGTTTACACTTTGTTAGGTGCCAGTGTGAAGTTCATACATTCTCTGTCTAGTGGCAAGTAGCAAATGTATGAACTTCACACTTGCACTTAACAAAGTGAAAACAGGGTGAAACACAAGTAAATCGGTTAAATAACAGTGTAAAGCATTGCTGATGAAATGAGAATGTTTAGATGTAAATAAATTATAAATAAATTCTTGTAATTTTTTCTTATAAAATCAATTAACAAGAGAAACGGAGAGAATTTTATGTCTTCCGCATAAAACCCTGGCTTCATCATCAAAACATTCAATTTAATTTAACAAATACAAGTGACAACAAATGCGTGTTGGAAAGTGAAGTAACCAAAGATAGTTCATCATGAAAGAAAGAGTTAATGCAGTCAAACTAATTAACGGTGTGCTGTGACTTACTCGGACGTTTTCAAGCTCAGTCTGTGTGATCTGCAGCTGCTCCAACAGCTCCTCCACAGACACCCGGCTCATCGGACTCTGCGACCCACACGCTTCAGCATCCTAACACAAAATCCACACAATTATAAATAAAATAAGAAAATATCTCGGGATAATGTTACGCAAATTGATCTAAGCCTAAACTGAGCCCTAAACTTGTAATTTGGGAACAGAGATAGTAACTTAGATACATGACAACAAACAAATAATCACACTCATAACACAAATATATGCCCTAGCTCAGGATAGATCAAATCCAGGATCACTAGTTTTATATTATGCAGGTCACTACCAATTATAGGTAAAAAACTTAAGTTAAGCTCCTCTTGCATGTAGTTGTGTACTCTCTAATATGGAATTTCCATCAAATTTCAAATATAGAATGTCAAACGGTCTATACAGATGTGTTTTTTTTTATACTAGGCTAATTGTGTCAAATTGGCAAAAAAACCTCAAGGGTGTGCTCACAATCACACTTTAGAGCTAATATCTCTAGATTAACTGATGCAAAATTACAGACATCAGCATCATGGTTTCATGTCAGAGTTAAAAAGAGAAGAGTGAAAGAATGTTTATTGAATGATATAATTTTTAAGAAGACTACACAAACACTTTAGTATAAGTTTATGAATCTACCAGTAAAAATAACTTACTTTATCTACTTCATACTTGGCTGCCTCTACCCCCTTGTTGTACATCTGCACGTACACAGCTCTGTGCCTGCATTCCTCCTCTTCCAGCTGCTTACTCGCCTCTTCTAACTGCTTTTCCAGAGTATGTATTCTTTCCTTAGCCTGCTCATAGTTTGGTAGCAATTCAGAATACCATGTGTTAACATCAGCCAATTTTTGGAGCAACGCCTCAACTTTATCATTGTGCGCCTTCTTCAACTCCTGTGTCTCCCCAACATGTGCTCTCATTACATCTTCAACTTTTTTCTCATAATATGAGATCAGGCTTCGGCGGTCCTCTTCACCATCCAACTCTACCATGCAGGATGCATCGTGAGTCAACATGTGAACAGATTCTTTGGAATGTAAAGAAGAGTTAGTGAGATCATCAAAATGTCCAGAGTCAGTGAAGGAACCTTGCATTTCACTGTTCCGGCTCCGAGTCGGGGTCTGGTCCTTAAAAAGAGGGCTGTCCGTAACATCAAAAGATCTAGGAACATTTTCAGTCTTGGGACTTTCCTGTTCTATTGAAGATTCATCCGCATTTTCTCTTATGGTAACAATTTCACTTGAGTTGGATTTCTCATCTGGGGAACAGATGGATGCCTTGTAAAGACGCAGTTCCACAACTTCTTTGGTTAGATGGAAAATTTCACTATCTTTTTTGTCTAAATCTTTTTTGGCTTGGCTTAGCAGGCTTTTCAATCTTCTGATTTGTTTTTGGGCACGTTGAGTAGGGGTGAGGTATTCTTCTCCTGCCAGGCCTGCATGTGACGAGCAGTGTAGCACGTATCGCATGGAGCGCCCACTGAATGTGGTGCCATTGAATGGTGCATAGCCTGCATCCACTGATGCAGCCGTAGCAGCACTGCCATAGCTGTGCAGGGACTCATCATCAGGTAATTCCTCAGGAGACCCTGGTGGAGTGTGTGCCGAGTCTGAGGCACATGACTTTCCATTGTCCATGCAGTGATTTTGTAACTTCAGGCAGGACTTAGTGGGCTTTTGGGCATTGGAGCTGAATGACTGAAAATAAACAAAAATAGTGACATGAGGATATTATGGTTTTAATCATTACCACGATCAATGCCAAGCTCATTGGAGTTGAATTATGTTACTGACAGCTTCCCTATAATAACATTTACCTACATGTAATGTCATGTAAAGTGATGCCATCAAGCACTAATGCACATGAGTCTGTAGCATAGTAATAAAATAACTTAATTGAAATAATTTCATTTTATAAAAACCGAATTAAAAAAAAAAATTATGGACAAAATTAATTTATTTTAGTGATTAAAAAGCATCTCCTAATCAGATTATATTGTGATTGTTTAACTACATTTAAAGTCACATTTTCTTCGTATCTATATAATCATTAAAAGATATGACCTAGTTTTGTTGTCAGTGAAAAGATAGCTACAAAGATTTAACCTCACTTTTGGCACAACATATTAAGACCTTTTATACTTATTTCGCGGCTATTGTAGTTCGGCTTGGCACAATATTGCATAAACCTGTTTAGTAGTTGGCGTGACGCGCAATTAGCGTTTGGTTTGGGTTGAGTAGCCATGGCAATATGGTACCGCAATATCATTTAACAGAGCGGTTGCGTAGCACTCACTTGACTCCGAGGGCGATGGTTAGGCTCCACGAGATGGACCCCATCGCTGTGGTTTTTCTGGTGTTCCGTGATTATTGGAATAGGAATTAATTTCCTGGTGGAAAGTGGAGAGCGCTGCACCATTTTTTCACCGCGCAGGCGCAGTGAAGATGTGCGGCGGAAATGGCCAGACACATTTCCCGCGCAGCAGTGCTCATCGTGGTATTCTGGTATTCTTCTATTGGAATTTCTGCTCATTTTCTCCAATTATTCACATATGGGTTGCGCTGCAAAAATAAATATTAAACGTGTCAAAATATGACAATACCGCACGGCCACAGATTAGGAACGATGATCTGCGGATATCACGATATTCACATATGGCACCTAATACAAACAAGCGGTCGTCGGGGCGCGCGGACGCAGTCTTTTGTTTTATTTTGCCGGAATAATACTCGGATTTATATTCCGAGTGTGTTATTTTATTTTCTGAGCTAAAGTCAAGATTTAGAATAATTAAATACCTTTTTCAAAGTTTTTCGTTCAGCGCTAGATACATTTGCAGCTTATAGGTAATTTATATTACCTAGGTAGGTAATATAAATTAGTAATGAACACCCATAAAGCAAGCATACGCAATACCTAAAATATGTTTCATCTACACCCTGTTTCATCTAAGATGATTCCTGTGACAGCTCATATAAACACACTGCACTGGTTTATTTAACTTTGCATAAATACTACATTAGTACACACCTAGCGACGCCGTTCAGGAACTTAAAGGTAATTAATGGCCTATTCTTAAGTACCTCGCATGTGAGTATAGTAAGTGATTGAAATTACGAAATACGGCTGTCACAGGAGTCATCCTAGATGAAACAGATTTTAGTATGATTCCTGTGACAGCCGTAGACTGCCTCTCGGCCACGCTAATTCTACTCGTCCCGCAACAGCAATTTTCCCGGTCTCTGCAGTAATGTACGGTCACGAGCGTTAATTTGGGACCCATTTCAAGAAAAAAATGTTTGAAGTCGTCAATGTCATTAGAGATGTCAAGTCATTTGTAACTTTAAGGAAACTCAACCTTATTGTTGTAGAATGTCAGATTGACTTTGGACCTAAGGGTGGTATTCCACCTGTCCAATATCTTTGTCCAATGTGCATTGCGTCTCACATTTTTTAAAGCAAACTGTGAGACGCAAATACACATTGGACAAAGATCTTGGACAAGTGGAATACCACTCTAAGGTGGGTACCAAATTAAATCTCATGACTGTACTACTTATTGTTTTATACTATGTAAAGATAAAGGTTTTATATTTAACCAAGTTGCGACGGCTATTGTGAAAGAACAAAGTAATATTCGCTATTAGAAACTTACGTAAGAGTCATGATGTATCATTACTTACAATGTAACTTACAATGTCGATGTCGAGTATAATTTGATCAAAGGTTCAAACACAATACACATGGTTACGTACAAAATTACCTCGCGAATTGGGAAGTGCTGACGTGTTATACAACAAGTGCAAGTAATCACTGAATTGTTGAGGTAAAGCCAACTTAGCCAATACAAAAAAAATATTGAACAAAAGTGACGCGTCAATTTATGTTTGTAGGTAGGGTGACGGAACCAGTAATGGACAAGGGTCAATGCTGAACACTTGATTCTTATTTTACAGAAGATAAGGGTTATTCATTTGTTTTGCTACAATCAATTAAAGACCGTATGAAACATGAATTCAGAGTGACGTTTCCATTACTGGTGCCTGTTAGTTAAAAGTGTCCATCATTGGTGCCGTCACCCTAGGTATGTGGTTGATCAGTTGCGATTGTCATTAGGTATAAATATTTGAGGGCATCGGCGCTGAATATAACTTCGTTCCTTTCGGCGTCGAGACCCTTGGTCCACCGGGAACCCGGTGCTATTGGCCTTTTTAAGGAATATTCAACTGGCGACCACAGAGCTGGTAGCTTCTTCGGGCAACGCCTAAGCATTGCTATACAACGAGGAAATGCCGCCGAAATGTGGTAGGTACTTCGTCACGGGGGCCCTCCCATTTTTATTTTTATTTAGTATTAAGTAATTTAATCGTATTAGTTTTTTGTAACATTTTACATTACAAACATCACATTATAGAACCCTGTCGCAGAAAAGCCAATGATTGATTACGCATTTTCAATTTGCGTTTTACTAGTTTCGGAGATATTGATCATTTTAATCTTAATTTTTGTTTTCCCTTATGTCCATGTCACGAAAATCATTAAATTCATGTTTTGTTTCATTTTCAGTGGTATCTTATATGTATAGTTAGAATCATTGCGAATCAGCAAAATTTTAAAACCTATTTGCCCGTTTTTTTAAATATTTTTTTGAAGTAGATCAATATCTCCAAAACTAGTAAAAATCGCCGAACATACATAGGGGTTAAATCGATAGCTTTTTAGCTGCTCTATCAGCCCTAGGTGGGTTGACGTCGGTTTCTGGGACACGGGGACACCCTGTATAATAAAAATAATACCTATTCACAGTATTTCCAGCCTTAATAGCTTTCGGCTGGCTATCACTATCACGCTTGCCCTCGCAACTGACAGTATATTTGTCACTCGTGTGTCGTACAAAAACGATGATTGCCGATCGCTATTGAGAAAATGGTTGCACTGTACGATTGTTTAACCGCGAGTAAACGCGCCTTCAATGAAGTTTATATTTATTCATAACCGCTGCTGTTACGCTTTGGTACCCGCGATTGTTTTAATAACCTATTTTCACAGGGAAACAATAAGGTCCATACAGACCGTGAGACTTTGTTATGAGATCTATGGCGATGGCGGTAATAAGAGAACGAAATACCTGCTCAGTGTACCGTTGATAATTATACAACCGTTTTGTACAATACTAGCTTTTGCCCGATTCCTCCTTATCCCACGGGAACTGTTTAATGTTCCTGCGGCCCTAATATGGCTGCGTTTATCGCGTGACAAAGTGTGAATAAGGCATCCGTCACCTTCTGACACGTAAATAAGTACGAGAGTGACGGATGCTTTATCGACATTAAAGGCCGAGCCACACCGGATGCGTGACGTGCACGTGCACGTGCGCGTTCGCTTTCCACTGCGTTGTATAGTATGAATTCTCATTACGACATGTCAGTATAAAACGCAGTGGAAAGCGAACGCGCACGTGCACGTGCACGTCACGCAAGCGGCGTGGCTGGGCCTTAACACGCGATATAGACGCAGCCATACTACGCCCGCAGGATGATAAGTACGGTGTGTCGGAAGTGTTTGAAGTGCGTTGAACTTGTTATTTTTAATAATTATTAATTAATGAGCCAGCGGGCTTCCTCCTTATTTTCATCATCATTTACCATCATGAGAGGTGAATCGCACAGTCCAGGATATAATAATCTGTGTAGGCTAGGATGTGACTTAGGTATAGTTCAGGAAATATGAATTGGCCGTCTGTAATCTTCACTAAGATCTTTTTGTTAATATCAAACAAAAGGTAATCGTAAAACTTAGGCTGCGGCTCCACTGAGGCGGAGAAGAGCGGAGCGGTGCGGCGCTGTGCCAATATTAACCAATAGAATCTAAACTAACGTGCGCAAGGCGAGCTCCGCGTGACCGCATGCTCCTTCTATTGGTTAATATTGGCACAGCTCCGCACCGCTCCGCTCGTCTCCGCCTCAGTGGAGCCGCAGCCTAAATTATATGTAGCCCGAAGGCTCCATCTCCATTTGGAGCAGGTTCTTTCCAGGTCCTAAACTCCGAGTAAACACTCTCATCTGAATGAGACCCATTGAGCACTTCCTACGGCCGCCTTTTCTCTCCATCATCATTCATACCAGCAGCTCTATGGTACCTACCATTTTGTTATTATTGTAGTGTCATCAAAATCTTGTAAGCTCACGGCTTAGCGTAGGTCGAAATCGACTTCCTAAATTTGCTTACATTAGTTAGTTAAATACTTTGTTAGTCAGTTAGTTAGTCACTAGCGAAATTAATAAATAAGTGTGTTAAAAAGAGAACAATGTTCGCGTTTGGTCTCGATCGAGCGGCGCAGGCGCGGATTTATTGCGCGTTACACAACGAGAAGGCTTGCGGAATAGTATTGCGAGAGCACTCTGAAGGCACGTTTGTATAATTTGTACCATACTTCCTTTCTGATGATGAGGCAGATAAATTATAAAAAACAGGAGACAGTTTCACACATATTGACCTTTTCCCAAACATAGCTTGAACTATATGTAGAATAGAATAGAATAGAATAGAAATAGCCTTTATTGTTCACAAGTTACAATTATCTAGACAACAAATATAATAAATGAATTCATTTAATTACATTATTAATTATTATTTATAGATTTACACCAAAATTATATTTTCTAAGTGCATGCATTACCATTATTATTATTTTATTTCGTTTCTATTATTAAAAATTTAATTATTGCTCGACTAGTACATGCATTTTATTTTATTTCTATATCAAGGACATCGGTTACACATTGGTTACATATTGTTGAGGGCGTGTCAACTTGCCCCTTGGCATAGGCCTCCCCCAGAATGCGCCGTTTTTCTCTGTTCGCAGTCAATCTCCACCATGTACTTCCACCAACCTTTTTTATGTCGTCGTCCCATCTGCGTTTCTGTCCTCCTCTACTTCTTTTCCCGTCTCTAGGGTACCACACAGTTACATCTCTAGCCCATTTGTTCTTGTTGCTTCAAAACATGTGCCCAGCCCATTTCCATTTTAGTCTACTACTCTGAAGGCAAGTTTGTATAATTTGTACCATACTTCCTTTCTGATGATGAGACAGATAAATTATGAAAAACAGGAGACAGTTTCACACATATTGACCTTTTCCCAAACATAGCTTTAACTATATGTACTGGACAATGATAACTATACTTATATTTTATGGAGAAATACATCAAGAAGAAAACACCCAAGACTCAGGATCAAATACTCGAATTCCTCACACAAATATCTGACTTTACCGGGAATCGAACCAGAGACGGCTATCTTCGTAGGCAGGGTTACTACTGTTACTACCCACCAGGATAACCGCGTCTTTTGTACTGACTAATGACATCTCTAAAGTTTACTAACTAGATTTAACTAAAAACGAAATAAATGTCAAAAAGGAGTAAACTGTGGTCTTTGGCAAGTGGGTACTCAACCATGAAGGCCAAAAATACACTAAATTATATCCCAACCGATATTGTTTAAGGCAACAAATATAATGAGCACCAAAATTATCTTCGAGACCCAAAAATAGTAAACGATCACCAAATTAGATTAGGTTAGGTTTTGGTGATTTTTTACTATTTTCGGTAGTAAAAAGTGTTTTTTTGGCGTTATATTTTACTATATCTGGTGATCTGTTAACCATTGTTTAATAGTTACGACTCTACCTACCTAAATATTAACTTGCGCATGTTCTACTACCATTGCTGTGCCCCTACGGGGTTGACGTTGACGCTAGACTTACCTACTTTATTGCCTTATGTACCTACCTACAACGTATAATGTAATAAATAAATAATTTGATTTTGAATAAATGCGAAATTGAGATATCTAGTCTGACTCTATGTTCGTAACGCCTTCACGGGTAAACGGCTAAATCGATTTGTATGTAATTTGCTATGGTGCCATATCTTGACCTCCGAGGAAGGACACAGGGTACTCTTTCCCCGGAGAAGTTGATGTTTTTTATGTTAACAAAAGAGCTTGATAAATGATAAATGACAAAGATGAACACGTACTTACTGCGCTTGCAAAAAACTCACATTTACAATATCTGACAATCGAAATGGCTTTTAAAAGTGTGATTATCGTGGTCTAGTACCCATAATACAAGCCTATAGTGGCAGTACCTTAGTTTGGGACTAAGTATATGGTAACAATTATGAGGGATTGTCCCCTGGGTTGTGATTCTCTCAACAAGCAAAGGTGATCGTTCGCTCGAGTGAAGGTCCAAGCGGTGAGTTTAAGTAGTCCCGACAGAGCGAACAAAACACATTTTAGCGCGTATATTCAATTTGGCAGCATGTCTTCTCGATATATAAGTATAAGGCTCCCTAATTGACAATGCACGCGCTAAAATGTTTTTTATCCGGTCGGACGTGACTACTTAAACTCGCCGCTTTTATTCGCTCGTCCGTCCGATCGGCCGCCGTTTTTTGGGAGAATAACACACCTGATATAGAGGTATATTCCCCCTCTCCTCCCTGAAACATTGTTAAAGTATGAGGTATCCCAAATGCATACTGTGAAAATAAAGAAAAAACCTTAGAAGGTAGGTAAGTATTAATTTAGAAAGCGCACGGTTATATTTTCGATCATTATAAAATACATTGAAAAGTCACGTACCTATGTATTGTGTTGTGAGTTGTTGTAATAATAAAATGTAACTTTATATTTTATCAAAACATTTGTTTAGCGTATACTCGTGTTTGGAACAGTTATAAACTGTTATTACAGTGACTAACCGCCGTATGTGCCTACTCAGACACATTTTTGAAACAATTGGTATTGGTATTTATATTCTAAGTTAATTTGATTGTTTAATAAATAGAATTGTTTAACAAAATACAATGCTATCTTAAGTCAATTTCGAATAGGGTTGCCATCTATAAAATTTAGCTACCAGGACAAGACGCGTGAAAACCCCGGACTTTGGAACCCGGACGGTTCTTCGGTTGTACACACCACCGCGGCGCGCGAGTCGCGCCGCCATCGCCATCGCGTCGCACAGCGGTGCGGCGGCCCAAGACTTTAAATTTTTAAACCCGGACTACAAATGAAACCCCTCCCGGACGCTTCCCGGACGCCCTCTAAACTAGGACAAATCCGGGGAAACCCGGACGGATGGCAACCCTACCTTCGAAGAGCAATGCTGTCTGAGGTTTTAAACGTACTTTAGAACAGTCGAAATGCATTTGCCATCAATTGTACAGTCAGGTGCAAAAATATTTATGGAAATAATCTTCTCATAAATATGATACGAAGATCTTGTTACACTGGAATAAGGTGCATTGAGACATATTTATGAGATGTTGCGTTTTCCCATATTTTTACGCTTGCTTGACTGTACTGTGGAGGTTGAGGACCTCCACGTCGCCTCTATGGCACGATATTTGAAATGGAACACTCTTGAGAATAACACTGCGGTCATGTATCAGAAGTACGAGAGAACCTCACAAGATTTGAAATGGAAATGTATACACAATCAACGACAATACTTAAAGTAAAAAGTATCAATGTATTTAAAAGTTTAATTGATTAGCACCCCACTTCACCCCTTTAGAGTACCCTAGAGATTAAAGTCCCATTTTTGGATTAGCTCTAAGAAACTTTGTTTGGTGATCAATAAAATAAATATTAGCTTAATCTGGATTAACTGTGTGTGTGTGCCGTGTTGGTGCCGGTGCCGGTCGAGAATAGCACCACCCCATCTCTTCCCGTGGGTGTCGTACGAGGCGACTAAGGGATAAACCGGAGGATGGCCAGCAGCGTCTTCCGCGGACTACATGGTATAACTGCGGTCGCCAACCCGCCTGCCAAGCGTGGCGACTACGGCATTTTCCCCCCAACGGTTCTAGATCAAAAGCCTTAATATGAGCGAAAAGCACAAGACCGGTCTGAGTGGAGAGCCTTCGGGGAGGCCTAAGTCCAGCAGTGGACGTCTTTCGGCTGACATGATGATGATGATGGATTAACTGAGTGCGGCTGTTAGTTACTAAGGGTCCGTTGTTTGATCAGTAGCATACCAATTGTTAAAATTGGTAACCAATGGTTACATCTGAACCAATGTGTTACAATTAAGATTAGATTTTTGAACTTTAACCATTAGTTCAGTTAATTATTGATCAAACATCTTGCCCAAAGTAACTAATTCCAGTTTAAGGGCGCTGCATACGTAACGTGATCAGGACGTGGACGGGACGGGGACGGGACGTGGTTGCATACATTTTTGGTTTTATCGTCCCGTACGTGCAATCGTTACGTATGCACATTCCGATACATTTTCTATGAAACGATATTGTCGTCTCGTCCCGTCCCCGTCCCGTCCGTGTAAAATCACGTTACGTATGCAGCGCCCTTTAGTCTAACAAGCTTTAGTCGTAGATAAGTTCACTAGTTGATGATGATGGTGATGATGATGATGATGATGATGATGATGATGATGATGATGATGATGATGCAATGCTAACCCTACATTGTAGTCTCTAATGCACTAACATAAATATATTTTTATATCCTATTACTCACCTATTTAATGATGTTTCAAAACTCGTTTTAATTACTTTTTAGGCAGGCCATTAACAAAATAATTAATTGAAAAGTAAATGCGAAATTCATCCGTTCAAGGCAATAACTGAGATGCTAACTAGGTAATTTAGCAACAACAATCGTCAAGGTAAACGGAAGTTGGTAACTACGTGTAACAATAATTAATTTCTTTGTTAAACTTGTTTTATTTCAAGTTTTGAATATAATAGGTAGGTACTTATCACTTAAAAATAGACAGCAGGAAACAAATACTTTTAATTAAATACTGTACTTATACTGTACAACAAACAAACTAAACTCCTACCTAGTATATTTTATCGTATCATCACAAAAATATGACCCGTGCGTTCGTAGGTTTTAAACGGCGTGTCTACGGTCTTGACAAAGCGCGTTGAATGAAGGTCGGAAACATGATTAAACCCGTAGTTTATTCGAACTGATGGATCAGTTGGGCCCCAGGGGTCAAGTATGTTTGCTGTAGCAGCTGATGGAAGTTTTATGTATGAGATAACACTTGAGCCTTGCATTTATAATGCTATAGATACTTAGCATTAGAAATGACCTGCATTGAAGTTCGGTCTGTCACATGTCTGTGACAAATGGTTAGTCCGGTCTAGCGGAGAAAAGAAAACGCAGCCCTGGCCATACCGGTATTTTTGACTATGCGTCAGGTTTTAAATGTTTTACTATAGGTACAATGCCATTTTCCGGGATACCTTTGAAAAAAAAAACATGGTATGCTTCTGAAGTGTCGCATTAAAAAAAACCTACTGGGACTCTATTTATTTCAAAATTAGCAACCCGCTCTGGCTTTGCTTCGGTTTCTCTTGAATCACTCTATGTTTTGATGACAACCGCATTAAAATCCGTGGCGTAGTTCGAAAGATTTAAGCGTACATAGGTACTTACAGAGGGACAGACGGCGGGAAGCGGCTTTGTTTTATACTACGTAGAGATGAATTGCCCTCCTCAGCAAAAATGCAATAACTAAATAAAATAGCCAAAGCAGATTCAACTCTCTTATGTTTGTAACTAGGTTGCAATTTCTACAGATGTTTTGTCTGAGATATCGCCATTATGCTTAGTAGGGCAGTCAGAAATTAACAACCTAATTGCTTTTGACATGTTATCGTATTGCCAACGTTATGATAGTTCTTATTTACTCGTCAGTAATGACGGCTGAGTCGACGTAACAAGTAATTAGGTTTTACAGAGTAAAATAGAGCCCTATTTCAAACTAGAAATAAACCATTAAAATATTTTTCTAGTAAATAAAGAACCCGAGCAAACTAAATCCTTGAAACTGTAACTAGCCCAAGCATGTACTTACATCTGCCAGTACACCTATTACTTAATAGGTGTACGTAATGCGATTAATGACTGGCAGATTTAACAGACAATCCACTTAACACGGTAATTGTCAGCAGACCTCTAGGCGGGTCCATTTTGTATGGAAATTAGAGAGCTCAGCACTGAACGCATGAATACCTTATTATACCTACCTACGTTTTTTGCTAATCGTCAATTTCCAGACGCGGCCAGTTGAAGGCCGAAGCAAAACAGCGCAAAAAATAATAGCTTATCTGAGTACCTACATAATGTATCGCTGTAACTTGCTTACTTGATTTTATCGGTTTTTTATTGATCTCTAGGTAGATTGTTTATAAATCAATGCAGAAAGCCATAAGCCAATTTCAAAATAACTGTGTTAGTCTTAATCTACCTACACTTTCAAGATGAAACGATGAAAATTTCAGAAGAAAATATTGCATAAGTAGAGGCTGACTTACTTAACTTTGTACCGTTTAGTTTCTTGTATTCAACGGTTACCAGCCTAACTGAAAAGCCAAGTGATTTGGAAATTGCTACGTGTTTATTCCTCAGTGCCCGGAGAACCATGCTGTAAGAGTTACATAATAATTCGCAAGTTGCGCGTAACTAAGGAAAAGTAAACCAGGCACTGATTCAGGAACCAGTCGAAAGTAAAATTAAGAAATCACATCATACTCACTAATGGCGTATTGCGCGAAGTTTCTAATATCCATCGCTGTAGAAAACATTCGCACTAACACATGAGGTTCGTCAAAGTAAATTCGGTTTCGTTCGCACACATTTCGTAGGAAAACTTTATTTTTATCAACTTAAACATCGCAAATTGCATAGAGTAAACCATCCACGGTAACTTTTACACTAAGAATGTTGCGGCAAGTTGTCGGAGCGTGCTTGGTCAATGTTTGTTCACGGTGGCTGGCAGCGCCCCCCGCGGCCGCGCTGCGCCAACTCTGCCGTGGAAACTGTACTTCTATTGTTGAACATTTTGATACAACTAACTGCACTTTAAAATTGGAAGGTTTGTTGAATAAGCATAGAGGTTTTATGATTTTCGTTTTCAGCCAGTACGTCACAAACAAAATGCTACAATGCGCTTTAGTAGCGCGCCATAGTGTATTTTATTATTTTACATACACTTAGGTTATACAATTTTCATAATTGGTCTTATAATGTTACAATAATGTAACTATAACTAATAATTTCGTAGCTTAAATTGTAATTTCTTAAGATTTTTTAATATAGGTACATATTATTTTAATCTGCCAGCGTTATGCAAGAAAGTAGTTAGCTATGTCAAACTTTTCTTAGAAACATCGTTAACTGAGCGCTTTAGATGATTACTGAGTCAGAAAAAGCGGAATGTATAAAATAGTTCGTTCGTTTGGTGTTCACAATCCGCCGATACAAAATTGTCGATAGCTATGCGGATGGAAGTCGTGTTTTTTGTTATTTCGCGAACGAATTACGTGCGACATAGTCTGATAACCGTGCAAACGAGTTCCACGTGTACGGGTTGCGTTCAATTTCTAATTTTTCTTTTAATTGAGAAATCTGGATTACTGGTAATTTGCAAAGCTAGTGAACCAGTTGATAGAAAGCGCTTAGCTTAATTATTGTCATTAGTAAACTTGCCTATGACTGGATCCCTTCTGTATCTAGATAGCCGAGAATCAAATTATAGGTTCTTACTGGGACTTCATTCCACTATAAGGCTGTGTAAAAATAAATATAATGATAAAATAAGAGAAATGTCGTCGCCAAAACGAGTACAATGGTGAAAAGTGACTAGCGGTAAATCATTATAACAACAATAAAAAACAATAACGGGCCCAATATAATTCCTTGTGGGACGCCAACATTATTCTATGAATCTTTTGATGTATTATATGATATTTTCATTTATCCGTATTCATGGCCAATACCTAAGTGACAAGCGGACGGTAGGCCTTATTAAGCGTTCCAATAAGTCGTAACGAAATCAGAAAATATAAACAAAATGCAATCGACGCAAGCAGTCGTTTTACGTCAATCCCTTTTGTTTTCTTTATCCTTCGTTTACAAAATATGCCTTGGGTTAATCCATTCGTGTCACATTAACCTGGCAGTTGTAGAGACAGTACACTGAACGTCACTAACGTAATTGTTAAACGACAAACAATGTACTTGTGGCAATAACTTGAATGAAACTGCTTCTAGACTTTTCGCTCTGCTCTACCAGCTTCCTTCTAAGTGTATTTAATGTTAACTTCGCTCGCGTCCGGTTTGTTTGATGTAGCTGATAAACACATCGCCTTGAAACATTCTCTGCAACTATTTAAAATGTTTTTTTTAGTTATTGTTAATTACCGCAGTTCAGTGTTTTGTAGCCGTCTTGGCAGACATCTTGGATGTTTGAAAATCAATGCTCCGTTTCATTAAAACAATCCTGTAAATCGGGTTTTGGCAAGGAGTAAAATAACGTCAGCAATGAAAAGAAACAAGAAATCTATAAACAGAAACTTATCTTAATAAGTAACTGGTTTTTCGATAGTGATAATTAATTAGTAAGTGTTTTGCAGTCAACGAAGGTTAAAAAAAATTAATTGTAATGCCCTTACAGGGTTGGTGTTGAAGCATGTACCAAACAGTTTTTAAAAGATTTCGTAAAACAAAAGGAAATAAAGCATATCCCATCAAAAACATAAATGTGAAAATGGGAGCCAAGTTCAATATTTTAAGAATATGCGATGCCTGGTTATCGACTACCACCGACAAAAGAATTGAGATCTAAATGGGTGCCAATTTCCGTAGATAATCCTGATATTTATTTATTAAGAACATACGACATTCTAGAATAAATTAAAAACACAATTTCTTACTTTTTCTGCTCCAACAATGTTTGCTATTTAAAAATATAACTTCTTAAATTTGAACACTCCAATTATTTACACAAAGCAGATAACTTAGGATAAACTGAAGCTTAAAATTTTTCTCCGCTAGTTTTTACCAGCAAGACAATTTTTTGGAAGAGTAAGATATGACCACACAATATAAATACAGTAACTTGCGTAAAACATAAAGTAGATAAGTTGATTAGCCAAATGTAACATAACTTGTATGTTGTCCTTTTGCGTGAACTTGGCTGGACACGCTGCCGCGTGTCTAGATATGACTATGTATGACTATGACTTCCTACATTACTTAGTCAGCTTATGGCAGTATCTATGTTTTTTTTTGCCCTTTGTTGAACTTATTTGTTGCCATTTTTGTAAGTTTGGGAAAAAACTACAAGTCAATTTATCACCTATTTCCATTAGACAGATTTACTTAAAAGTTTGGTTTGAGAACGTGTGTACACACAGATCCGAGGGCAATCAACAGTCACAAAAATAACATTGTTGGCAAAAACTAATAAGTATTTGTATCAAGTCTACGAACACGATAAAAATAAAGATAAAGAAAGATTCATAGTGACCATGGAACCCTACAAAAGCCAGACAGTGCAAAAAATAGGTTGGCATTTAGCAACCGGTGGCAACTTTAATTGTATATCATTACAGCAACAAACAGATTACAGTCGACATATTGTCTATGACAAAACACGTTCCGCCACTCCAACCAACCGACAAGTTGATAAAAATGTATGTATTCATTTAATTTGCTTCAAAATCAAATCGTCGACATAAGTTCGAATTTTCGATTGATTCCTGATTGGACACATTCTTGTTTGTACGCATTTCGTTTTCATCTGAATGTTAAAGTTATAGTAAACAATACGTATGCTCAAATAATAACATAAATTATTGGTTTATTAGTTACTTCAAGATTATAAGTACTTAATACATCACTACATATTATAAAACAAAGTCGCTTGCCGCTGTCTGTCTGTACTTATGTATGCTTAGATCTTCAAAAGTACGCAACGGATTTTGATGCGGGTTTTTTTAATAGATAGCGTGATTCAGGAGGAAGGTTTATATGTATAATACATGCATAGTATAGTAGAGAAACATTGATAATTTTAGAGGTTTCTAAAGTGATGTCGAAAATAAACACATTTTTTTGCGCTTACATTGCAAACGCTGGCTAAACCTTAAGAGATATATATCAAAATAATGTACTGAAGAATTGTAGTTCTTCAAAAAACCTAAAGAAAAGTCCGCGATGGCATATGTCTATCTCCTAAGGTTGACTCACAGTAACCATTTTTATCTTTAAAATTTTATTAAAAAATATTAGGTTATTTGCGAAGCTATTTTCTCCAATTCAGTATTTATTCTTATCCATATAAATACGTTAGTTACCTTGGGGATTTAATGTAGATTAAAATTGTCGTTTGCACTACATTATTTAAATAAATACTTTAGAAGATATGGCAGATTTAAAATTACGCGCAACCTCAACCGGTATTATCAAACGCTTGGCCAAGCAGCCGCGTTTCGCCCTTTAGTAGGTACAGTGGCCTTCATAAGTGCATGGACACCTTAACGTCTATAATGCTGTGAACACGCGAGCCCGCTTTCGTAAGAAACAACCTAGATGGCGGCGTTAACTGAGGAAGTTCGATTATTGTTTGCTACAACTATTTGACGTTTTAGTATTAGAATCGATAATTTCGCCAATTAACCCTGAAGGGCCGCTGGCGTAGTTAGTTGATATCCAGCCTTAATCACAGGGTCAGACCGTGGGTCGGGAGGTCGGTTCTGTCTATTATATTTTTTTAATTTATGAATGTATTCTTTTTTTAATCATTATCGTTTTCAAAAAATGATACCTACTTTTGTTGTTCAAAATAAAAAATCTTTATTTCTTATAAGGCTAATATTTAATTCTTAAAAACTTTACTTACTTATATAATATAAGTAAGTAAAGTTTTTAAGAATTAAATTATATTTATATAAGGTAATAAAGAAATAGAAGCTTTTCAAATTATTAAATTAGGGAAATGGGTAGGTAGTTAGATTGAGTTTAGGTTTTGATTCAAAGTTAGTTTTATGTTGTTTTTCATATTTTCGAATACAAAGTAATTTATCTACATCTACATCTTCACTAATATTATAAAGAGGAAATATTTGATTTTTTGTTTGTTTGTTTGAATTGAATAGGCTCCGAAACTACTGGACCGATTTGGAAAATTCTTTCACCATTAGAATCTTACATTATCCCTGATGAACAAAGGCTATAGAATATTTTCAAAAAAGTTAGGGACCGTATGAAAACTTCGATAATGTGACCAAAGGTGTGAAAAAAATACCAAAAAACGCGTACGCTGCGGAAACTGACAATAGAGCAAAGTGATTACTACAGTTTTATAGAAGACATCAATGTCTACAAAAAAGTCCGCTATACCATATGTCTAACTATTAAAGTAATGTCACGATAACTACTTTTTCATGTTAAAATATGCAATAGTAACGCCGGTACTAACTAGGCCCCATTATTCGTACCTTGGTATTAATCCTTATCCAAATAAATCACTTCGTTTTCAAGGCTATATCAGTACCTGTAAATTACTTTTTGAATTATTCAAATCGGACATCCCATTCAAAAGTTATCATGAGTGTAAGTAATAATTATCAAAGTTGAAATTAAAAAAACAGCCCTCTAAGTTACTATATTGGTTTTATTTACAACAGAGAATAGATAGACACGTAAAAATTGGCGAATGGGTCCTGTATTGTGTAAATGAGTGTAACATGAAGCCTATAGCCCTCAGCAGAGCATCAAAGAGTGTATGTACATACATACATAGGTACCTACATTAAATCACGCCTGTTTCACAGATGGGTAGGCAGAGGCCACTTCTTTCTTTTCACTTTCAAGAGTGTATGTGATCACCAGTGATCGGAATTAGGTGAGCCAAAATACGTACTCTTCACAAGAGGACATAACTAATATAGAGTAGTAACAACCGGGTGGTTTTTTTTTTTCTTGAAAACCGGTTATTCAATATTTATCCGGGTATTAGTTGTAATGTTAAACATATATGTTTTTACTTACAGTACGGGATATTTTATGTTAGTTTGTAGTAAATGGGCTAGACATAAGGTTTTAATGGAAGGAAGGGAAAAGTGTGAGGTATAATTATTGTCTTTATTATTTTCACATGGCACAGTGGTACGCAGGTGATTTCACCCAAGCACGGAACATATCGAAAGATATAATATTTACACTTTGAAGATAAAAAACAAGTAGAAATAGTTACAACTTTTAGAGTAACATAAAACATCCCGTACTGTAAGTAAAAACATGAATGTTTAACATTACGACTAATAAATACAATGATATTTTATATTAAGATACGTCATCTGCGCGCAAAAGTACCTTACTTTTTATCTATATATCTCTTTCTAACAATAGCGCTTGCTATGGATTGCCGTCTTTGTCTGTAGAAATATGGTTGCCTAGCAACTGTCAGTAATTGGTCACGGGTTTTGAATGCGTTTAGTGTGAGCATAACGTATCTAAATATAAAATATCATTGGATAAATACCGAATACCCGGTATTCAAGAAAAAAACTATTTTTCTACCCGGTTGTAACCACTATACATATATTGTGTCCTCTAGCGCTGAGTACGTATTTTAGCTCACCTAATTCCGATCACTGGTGATCACGGAATATAAAAAAAGCAGTGGAAGTGCCATGAGCTTCGCTTAGTATCAGACCTGTTGTCGCCAATACTCAAACTATCATAAAAACAACACGCCACCATGGAAAATGTTTTTGGTGCAGCTATCGTTTTTACATTCCAAAATAGCACAATAAGGCATGCTTCTGGATTTATTTCCTTTTTAGAAATATCGAAATATTGAAATAAGTGATCGTGGCAAAAGTATGGTAGGTTGCGCGGAACTCCGCATAACCATGCCACACGTTACACGCCCACTTGACACTTCTACTGATTTTTCTGTTCTGTGTATGTGATGGTGAGAAATCTATTACTTAATTATCTAAACATTTAATTAAACTTAACCGAAACCATGCATCTCTTCTCTAAATAGTATAAATTAACATGTCTGCCTGTTTCTCCGCTAACTCCTTCTAAAACACGCAACGGATTATGATACGGCTTTCACTGTCATTTAGAGAATTTATTCTAGATGGAATTATGTACATTTCATTCAAATCAAGTTTTAATATAATTGAGAAAACTCAATGTTTTCTTACCGAGTCGTCAAAAATCGTTTTTCGGGCCTTTACATAGCTAATGCTAGCCTTAACCTAAAACCTTAAGAGAAGTGTCAAAATAATGTACTGAAGAATTGTAGTTCTTTAAAAAAACCTAGAGAAAAGTCCGCGATGGCATAATGTCTATCTCCTAAGATTGACTCACAGTAACCATTTTTAGGTTTATGATTTTATTTTATTTTAGCGAATCTATTCTGTCCGATTCAGTATTTAATAACCTTATCCAGATAAATACTTGGTTACCTTGGGCATTTAATGTAGACTAATATTGTCCCGTACAATATATTATTTAAATTAAAACTTTAGAAGATATGGTAGATTCAAAATTACGCGTAACATAGATTAGAAATCAAAACAAATATGTCAGTTTCGTTGTCTATACGTATGAAAACCGGCTCTTTGCAGAGTTGTTGCTCAAAATAGGAAATGGACAAATGACCTAACATAATAGGAGCATTAATCTTCAAAATGAAAACCTTTGCGTTTTAGTATAAGAATTAGTCGACAAAAATGGCTTAATTATATCGAAGATCAATGCACCGACACACACATACTACTCTGTAGACACTGTGCTTGACCTGGAAGAGGCTGTCGATTTCCCAACGGAATTTCTCAATTCCTTGCAACCTTCTGGATCGCCCCACATAAGTTGGTTTTGAAAGAAGGGTGTCCTATTATTTTACTACGGAACCTTAATCCACCCAAATAACATCTTTAAAAACGTTCATAATAGAGTGCACAATACTGACGTCCAGATGTGCGGCTGGAAAAGTCTTTTTAATTCCCGGATTCCATAAATATTCCTTTCCAGTTAAACGACTGCAATGTCCCGTACAATTATCGTTTTCAATGACAAATTACAAGTCAATTCCAGATGAACTGGGCTTATTTTAACTTATATTAACCGAAGCGAAGCGAGGGCGGGTCGCTAGTTTCTAATAAACATTTCTTGGCGAAACAAATGTGGGGTCCGGTCTGTTCACGTTTGCAAGGACCTGTTGTTCAGTCAATTATTTTAGTTAGGTATGGCTTTTGATGTAAAGACCTCGTCGTGTTATAGTCCTAGTCATTATACTTAATTTAATGTTACTTAATTTAATTTGTCATGATTTTATTTGTGCTAGTTTTAATAATTATTTTTAAACGCAGTATTACCTTGTAAAAGTAATTTAACGCATTATTACCTTGTAATTTAATTTACTTTTAAGAATTATTGTATTCTATGATTGAAAATATTACTTTCTGCTGGAGTTTCTTGCGGCACTCCTCCGCGATGATGGTCCGAAGCGCCAGTAGATTCACTTCATATTACTGACATGTAAATGAGTCGTCATATGACCAATTTGTAAATTGGTATCCTAACGTAAATATGACGGTAGGCCAATAGACAAACCAGATTCAAGGGGGTTTCCTTGAGTCATTACAAAAACGGTCGCACGCGGGACATCTACAAAAATACTTTCCAGGTTTTAATTATTAATGTATTGATTTTTTAAATATTTTAATTAATGCGGTAATAAAAGCGCTTTACAACGGTATATGTTGTGTATTAATACGTTGTCTACGTTCAAAGTTATGAAATTTTGTTTGTGCAAAACCGCAAGTGGGACACGCAAAAAAGCGGTAAATTTCGCCGTTTTTAGGATTTCAAATTCGATTATTTCGAAATCCATTAATATTTAGTACACTGTTTTATATAATTCAAGTAGATTAAAATGCACAAAATGCAAATAATATATGTGTAACCATACTCTATGTTTAACGTACTTGGAATTACAGCTCTGGGACCGCAAAAAACGATCGTTTGAAAATTGACCCTTACATAGTTTAAAAAAAGTGGTGGTCATGATAATGCCATGTTAGGTTTCTCCGTTTGCATCTCTAAGGGTGACTTGCATACGATTAAACACGAACTGTGCGATAGACAAAGAAGCTCAGAGTATTCACGTTCGACCTACCTAAACACTGATTTTGTTCGCGTCTTTTGTACCTGTACCATTATTATATTCTGTGCTATTGCTATTATTACATTCTGTGCCATTTTTTAGGTACTTAACATGCAAAAGACACAATAATCCGGTCGGTAGCTATGCAAGGAAATCCGATGCGCTAATTTCGACACGCAACGCAACCTTGTCCGACGAGGAATTTGACTCGGCTATACAGCCTTCAATTATTATCATTTTCTTTGCCTTGATGAGGCAAAGAAAATGATAATTCATTTAATTTCATCATATTTCATTTAATAGTAGATTGTTAATCAAGGGATGAAAGTAATCAGTCGCAGCCCGAGATATTTAGCCTGCACTAGCGATAGCGAGTGCGCCTATAGTTTGAGGGTGCAATTGATATTTTCACCCGAGTTCAACACTCTACTTTTCGTTTCGATTATACGAGGAAAGTAAAAAAAAAGTTATTTATAACATTTTTGAGAAAAAATTATAACGTCAAATACTTACTAGGAGTGCAGAAACATTAAAAGTAACCTACAGGGCTGTAGGGCTGTGCATTGCTGTGACGTGTGGGAGACAACCGCGCTGTATCGTGTGCGCCCCCGCCTGCCCGCCGGTGCGCCGCACCGTGCTACGTAATCGCCTGCGATCTAAATTGCGCTACACACCTCCTAATTACTGCTATGCTCCTGGTACTTTATTTACAATGGCTCAGTAGAAACTTAGTTTTTTCTAAATATTCTTACTACAGAGAGGCTGTATAGGTTTTTGCTACTGCACAGGTCTAAAGACATAGTTCTTTTTCCAAATTACTTTTTAACTTAAAAAAAGTTTTACGTCGTTTGAACGGGTATACTTTCTAGTTGGTCCCATTGTCAACACGTCACGATCTGATGATGGGATCTTGGAGAAATCAAGAGAACTCCTCAAATATTATAGGCACACCTATAGCGATTTTGGTATTTTTCACTGTAACTCGTGCATTTGCTTTTGAAAAGTACTATATGGTGAAGTGGAACTGATGATGAAGACTACAGATGGCCACCGGAACTCCTTAACGGTACCTATTTCAAGGGTGGCGATAAGATATTTCGATTAAGGTAGTTGAGCGACTATGCCGAAGCACATTTAGGTTTAAATATGACTATGACATTCCCGCGGCGTTGTCTGCGGCGAGCTTGAAATGTTCTATAGTTTCTCATTAATATTTAGAACTGGAGCTCCGTAATAGCATAAATAGGATCACTAAAAAGTATAAAATAAAATAAATGTTTAAAAACCAAAAACCCGCCTTCAAAAATGCAAAAAATAACTTCTTTTAAAATGGTAGGTCAGTCCAACTGAAGTCGGCGTCCCACAATATTTTAAACCAAAAGCCGAATGTAATTCCGAAACCTACCATTTTAAAAGAAGTTATTTTTTGCATTTTTGAAGGCGGGTTTTTGTTTTCTTCCGTAGGGTGGACATGTATCACTTTCAACCCGCTTCTAAGATAAACAATGGCCTACTTTCAGAGTATGAGACATGATGTAGTAGAGTAGATTGATAACCAAGGGTTGAAAGTGACCCATTTCATCCGAGATATTTCTTTTTTTTTTTCTTTTTTTTTTCGAATTCGAGGGGAAATGGGTAATTTCACCCGAGTTAGACACTCTACTTTTCATTTCGACTGTGAGGAAAGTAAAATACTACCCGCACATTTTATAAAACAGATGACTTAAAAAGGTTAAATTTCTTGTTTCGAACGGATGTTCGGCGTTCAACCTCCAGTGGTGTATATAAGCTCCTTGGTCGTGACCAACTTGATTAAACTTTTCTAATGTTGGCAGTATGTGTATTTTCTAGATGCCCATGCCGAAACGTGAAAAAAAGTGCCATGCTATGCTGTCATGGCATTATGGCGGGCAGCAGAATAGAGAAATAATTTTAAATGTTGATTTTCTGTAATTGCGAAAAAAATAGACCAGTTGTAAAATGATTTTTATATAAATACGTCGTTTAACGTATAGCCCAGTTCAGACATATGAAAAACTTTTATTTTAATAATATGACGTAGCTCAATTATATTAGACTCCGTGGCCAATAGTAAGCATTAAAAAAAAAAACTTTCCACCCTAGAGGTGAAAACGCAATTTTCCACCCGGCTATCTACCCATTCAAATTTAACTTTCCGAACAGGAGAGATGAAAAAAAGTTTAAGTACCTACCTCTAAAGTTTAACCTTTAATCTTTATTTGTCATTTTCACTGTTAGTAAGTCCCACTGCTTATGGCGATATTTTTCGCACAATCATATATTCGCTAAATTTACCAGTCTTTGTTTTTTTCAGTAGCCTATTTTGTCGAAGATTTTTTGTCTCTGTAGTCGACGGAGCTCCTACTTCTGGGTGGTTTGGCCCTTCGGGCCTGCTGCAAAACTAACATAGCGTAAACCTACCTACCTATTTCGGCCCAATTGCATTGGGAAAATCCAGAATGGTAAATAAATATGCGACCAGGAAAAATTGAGAATGGGAAAAAATGCGATTCGGTAAGATAAGGAATGGGAAAAATCGCGACTGAAAAAATTGCTACACGGGAAAATCGAGTTTCGGAAACAGAGTGATATACCCAATGCAATTTATATTGTAATATTTCGTGATTAATAAATAAACTAAACTAAACAATCACCTGTCCGATTTTCAAGCTTTTTTATGCTGAGCTATTTTAGATTAAATGCATAATTTAATTGGTATACGTAGGTTAGGTTGTATTCGATTTATAATATAAGCGATATCAAAAAAAATAAGTCTTACATACAATTATTGCATTTGGAACCATGAAAATTCGGAATTTTGATCGATTCGGAATCATGTATAGTGTACGTGTCCGAAACAATAATACCTATAGTCCGAAACCAGAAGTCAGATGGATACACTACATAATTCCGAATTGATCAAAATCACGAATTTTCATAATTCCGAATGAAATGTTTTTTTATAGGAGACTTTATTTTTTGATATCGCTTATAAATCAAACCTAACCTAACCTTATGTATTGTAATTATATTATTAATTTAACCTAAAATAGCACCAGCATAAAATAGCTATCGGATAAACGAAAATTCGGGATTTTAAAGTGTTCCCAAGTTAATATATGCGCGTTCGCTCAATTGACAACGAATATGTAGCTACGAATGTTTATGAGATCTCTATTGCGATATTTTTGCAAGAGTTCAGGGTTAATATTCCACAAATATTTAAGTACCGTCATTTTCATTGATATGTTCATTATTCAATCACATCGTCACTCGGACCGACGGTATAATTGACTTGTTTTGGTTATCAACGACATTCCATCAAATTTCTAATTTGTCTCGCATCTCGCAAACACGCTATTATTATTGCAACATTTTATGTGCATTTACCATTTTAGCGGAATGTACTGTGGCAGAATGTTTTGAATGGGTTCCAGTTAAGTCCATTATGCTTACCCATTACAGATTTATTAAATTCAGTAAAATACTAATTAATACGAAATTAATATTAATCACTAGCTGCAAATATTCTAAATATTTATTTAATTATAGATATTTACAGACGTCCATGAGATGCCGAAGATGAGTCGAAGTTTCAGGGGTCTTTGAAATGTTTGTTTGTCCTGTCTGAGAATTATCTAGGGTCCTCTATTGCCTTGGAAAAATCGAAAATAACCTATTAAACAGCGATCAATGGATTCTAAACTTTGAAAGGTTACTAATGTAACCTTTCAACGCCTAATGGCGTGAGAACGTTACCATTTAGATCCACTTAAAAAATGAGAGCCAACCAAGAGAGCTTTTCTCTTAGTTGACAAAAATGAATACATTAGTTATGATATTAGTTATGGGTGCGTTTCAATCAGTATACAAACTATTTGCATAATTTCATTTAACTAACCACGAAAAGCATAATGAACGTTTGGCATAAAAACCATTTGTATAATTTTATCTGGCATATGATCAAATAACATAACACTCATTTAGCATAACTATCATTTTCTAGTTATTATGCATTTTAAGTCAATTTATTCTAACTAGGTTAGGTTAGGTTAGAACTGTGACCACATTAATAGTTAGCAGTTAGAAATATTTACTTTTTAAATTAATAAACATTATAGTTTTTGAAATTATGCATTTCGTTTTATGCATAATGACTATTATATCGATGGTTTATTATGCAGATTGAAATTATGCAATTCGTGTTATGTTAAATGATAATTCGACCATTTGTTTTTATGCTAAACATTACACACCCATTAGTTATATCACCCAAAACTTATAGTTACAACAGCAAGTTCTTAAGTGATTCAACTAAAATACTCGTATTAGTTAATGTATCTAACTTCTTGTTAGGCTTGTATGGAATCAAGATTTTTTAAGAACATTTATGACCGTGTTAGAAGCGACCGATTATTTTCTCAGTGTCTTACGTATCTTTTAGTTTTAATCGGTTTAATCGTTGGAAAGGGCCCCACAGCCACACTGAAAATCAGCGCCATGGCTTGCCTCAGCATAGTACTGAGTGGGTCCCTTATTGAAGCAACGTACGGCACAGATGAAAACATGTTACAGGTCGACACACGTAAAATGAGCTCCGAGCGGCTAGTAGAGGGGATATGTTTGCGCATGTTGTCTACTAACAAACCAATCATAGACAAGAGTGTATTACTGGGAACCAATAGCGTGGCAGCAAGCGAAGCAGTTTACGCTCCCCTCGCCGCACCCACCAATTTGGTCCGTAATTTGCTCACTGCGCAGGTAGGTCGCTCAGGGCTCTTTTTACGTGTGTCGAACAGTACCTATCTGTTTAATTGTCTCTGTATATGTAGTAAACCGTGTCGTTTTTGTGTCAATCACTTTATTTTCTTTCTTTTCTTCTATTTGCACGGGTACACGGGGGATATCTACAGGGGTTCTAGTGAAAAAGTAGTTTACTAGTCGACTTAACTCGTAATAAAAAAGGGTATATACATGAGCGGAGTATACTAAACTTAAACCCTTTTTCACTTGATCTTCAGACGACTTATACCCTTTTTCACTAGGACCCCAGTTAATTGTCACCCATACTCAGTGGGCAGTAAATTTCATTTGCATTGTGCCCACCCGGCGCTGTGCTGGTTATCAGAGTCGCCACTTTTCCCGCGCCGCTGCGCACGCTCTCTCCCGATTTCACGGGCGGCATGAGTATTTGCATGCACCAGGGACCAATTATAATTAAAAGTGCATCGTGTATCAGATAAGGCGATAATGATGAAGCGCCGAGTTGCACAGGCTTCCCTGCAACAAGTATAGTCTGTTTATGTTTACTTGACATGTTTCGTAAGAAAATCTAACCTAGAAAGGTGTACGTTTTTTGTCTAAAACAGCACTTTTTACGTAATAAAGCAAATAAAAGCTGACATGACATTACCATTTTATGTTTATAAGTGAAAAATTGTTAATTTGGTTTGTACAGTATTGTTTTTGAAGGTTATAATTTGGTGTACAAGTAGGCAAGTAAAGATGAACTGAGTATAAAATCCGCACCCAAGTATTGCCATTGGTGTAAAGCATTATGGACGTCACCATCTAGATCAGCGCATATGTGAAACGAGTTTGAAATTACTCTAATTACATAAATTGCGGACTGCGCAACGTTGTACATTCGCAGTTTTAGTTTTTTAGTCCACGTTAATGTTGTAAGGGTAATAAACTTCGTTCTCATGAATATAAGTGGTTAGGCAAACGGGTCATTTATATGTATTTGTAAGAAGAGGCAGACTAAGAACTAGCTGAACCAGTTCTGAAAAGACTAGGCTCAGGAGTCAGTGCATAGGGAATTGTGGAGAGGCCCAAGGAAAGCTTTTGTCCAGCAGTGGGATCGAAACGGCATGATAAGCAAGTAAGTTACACAGATTACTAAATGACCTAATTATCCAAACAGATAGACGTACAACGTGACCTTTATATTCGTAGTGTCACAGTGTAACTAATGTGTCATTATACAAACGTACATTGCTGTGTGTAGTTCGACAGTGGAACGATAAGTCAGCGAAACCATCTCACATGACTAGGTCAGTTTCACAGTGGAACCAATGGGGCATCATACTCGTACAACCATACCACGTGACCTTTAGCTTAGTACTCGTCATTTTATAGTGTAGCTAATAATGGGGCATCACATACATACATAATCTCACGCCTTCGTTCCCAGAGTGGGGTAGGCAGAGCTACAGAATTACAAACATCTCTAAAAACTTGTTGATAATTCTATAACCACAATTTGCACAATTAGGCTATAAGATGTTTACCAGCGTATTGGTGACAGGTTGCAAGCCCATCGCCTAACAGTACTACAAGCCTTTATTCCCTTAGTCGTCTCTTACGACATCCACGGGAAGACATGGAGTGGCACTATTCTAACTCGGCAACCACACGAGGCATCATACAATCGTAAAATAAGTATACTGTGTAGTTTGATAGTAAAACTAATACCTAGTGATCGGAATAGGTAGAGTATATTTACCTAAAGTTCGCAAAAGGACATAATATAGAGTGGTTACAACCGGATGAAATATTAATTTATTTTTATTGAAATCCGGATTTCCGGTATTTTTAATGCTAACTAT
Organism: Acleris literana; assembly: GCA_946894065.1. Taxonomy (NCBI): domain Eukaryota; kingdom Metazoa; phylum Arthropoda; class Insecta; order Lepidoptera; family Tortricidae; genus Acleris; species Acleris literana. The sequence continues at coordinate 14,133,198 of OX335684.1, read as the reverse complement.
ACATAATATTAACTTACGGTATGGGATATTTTATGTGAGTTTGTGATAAAAGGGGCGTGTAACTCATTTCTTTTAAGTGTCTTATTAATAGGTAGAGCATATATACCTAAACTTCGTAGAACAGAGGCCTAAACTGGAGACTTCCTTGCGACTACATTTACTAGTACCAGAAAAATACCTGAAATCCGGAATTCAATAAAAATAAATTAATATTTCACCCGGTTGTAACCACTCTATATTATGTCCTTTTGCGAACTTTAGGTAAATATACTCTACCTATTCCGATCACTGCTAATAAGCCAATCAAAAGATCACACAACATGCCCTTTTGCTTAATTAGTTTTATAGCGGAACTAATGGGTCATCATACATACCAACCTCCAGTTTCGTAGTTCTTTAGTGAGACTAATCGAACAACTGTATAAACAGTCATCATGACCTGAGGGCTGAGATCTTTATTCTGTAACGGTGGAACTGATCGGCTAATTATACACATAAATATTTATGTATGCTGTGGCCTTCGCCTTGCAGCTTGCAGTGGGATCAAAGGGCTTGACATAACACTCACCCTGACCTTTAGCACCATTTGATCGTAACCTTCAAGTATCTATCTTTTTATGGCAATCTGACCAGACATTTGCGATCACCATTAGTAGATCGAGATGAAATGCTAGAATGCTAGTAGCTAGCTGGTAGTAGTAGTTGCTGTTTTTCCTTCCAACCCAAACACTTGCAAATGTGGGAAACTGCTGCTGGCTGCTGCAGTAGTGAGGTGATAAGGTCTGTTCATCCTTACTTGTCTTATATAGTAAACAACTTTCTAACCTCAAAATGAACCTTTTTTTGCTAAAACAGCTTTTTTATCGTAAATAAAGTAAACTGAATAAACATTATGGACATCACTTGGCCAATGTATTGTGTGTGATTGCTTTATTTTGTTTAAAATAGCTGTTTTAGCCAAAAAAGGTTCATTTTGAGGTAAGATAGTTGTTTACTATATAAGACAAGTAAGAATGAACAGACCTTAGGTATTTTGACGAATGTGTTGCCCTGGATAATATGTATTCGGTGAACGTTATCGTTACCTAATCTAACTATATATAATACCTATTATAAATGCGAATGTTTGGATGTTTGTTACTCAATCACGCTTCAACCACTGAACGGATCGGGATGAAACTCGGCACACATATTGGTTAGGTCCTGGGACATAGGATAATGGAAAATTGGACAGTTCCCGAGGTAGCAGCGATAAACGACTTCTACGCGGATGAAGTCGAGGGCGAAAGCTCGTCGAAAATAAGATTGACGTAAGCTCAAGGACGGTCGCGTCGAGTGGTTATGTAATTTTTTTTGTCAGTTTTCGAAAATCGTATACGCTAACGTTATGCATCTTATCTGGTCTCTGCACAAGATCCTACCACACTCAAATAACAGTGAACTAGTGGGTGAACCACATTGACCTCTATTGACCTCTTCACTGTTCAACAGTGGATCTAATGGACCGAGCAAACAAAACGAAAAAATACAAGAGCGCATTCCGTGACACAGATACATAATTTTATCACGATGTAGGAAGATAATTGATAGTTTGTGTAGTCCGCTCATAATGGCTCAAACGTCTGAACTGGGATCGCTGATAATCTCTCGCATATGTGATGATGGTACCCTATAATAATGTGCCTTCGCAAAAAGTTAATTTCTCTGTAATGTTGGCTTAGTTTGGGGTTCCTTGCCAAAAAGTTTTTCAAGAAATGTTATTGAGGAGATTTTATTTATTTATTTAAGCTTTATTGCGCAAAAAAAAGTACAAATGGCTGACTTAATGCCTAATGGCATTCTCTACCAGTCAACCAAATAATCATACAGAAGGTAACAAAAGTGGTGCACAGAAAAAGAAAGACAGAAAGCAAAGCAAATAACATATTTACAAAATAATCATACTTCACGCAAAAAGTACTTACAGAAGGTACTCACATGATATACACACATACAGTGGTGGTCACATAATTAGGGACACTTGTTTTTTTCCCATACAATTGCCTACAAATATGGCTTTTTAATTTTGACAACCAAAAAAAAAAGTTTTTGATTAGTGGTCAAAATTGAAAAGTCATATTTGTAGGCAATTGTATGGGGAAAAAACAAGTGTCCCTAATTGTGTGGCCACCACTGTATATATTCATATATAGATATATAAATATAAATACATAAATAAATTTTCTCGGTATTTAACTTCAGTATTAGTAAACACAAGCTTCTGACCGCGACTTTGTCCGCGTGGATTTCGATTATCGTTAGTCCCTCGATTCTTTTTAAATATTAGAACCTAACCTATATGTGTGTCAAGTTTCATCCCGATCCGTTTAGTGGTTGACGCGAGATCGAGTAACAACCACCCAAACTTTCTCATTTATAATATTGTAGTATGGATTAGAGAGGAACACAAAGCGAGCCTCAACCACGTGATTTTCTAAAACATTCAGCTCAAGGTCGGATGAATGCTCGTTTCACAATATTTTACATCCGAGACATTCCGAGATTGGATATGTTACTTATAATTTATAATGATTGATGAGTACTACGGCTTTGACCAAGGGAAGGGAGGGGGGACAGCTTTGGCTGACCCATCAAAACTGGAGTCTAATATTTTAAATGCTTGTAGGTAGGCTATTCTGAACAGATATCACAAACCTTTACAAATTCGACAACGTCCCAATTCAAATTCAAAATCAAAAGTCAAAGATGGCCGCCAATGGATTTTGTATGTATCGAGATGTGCAGCTGTGGGTACACTACATAACAAAAGTTGAAGTCTTAGGATTGCAGTTTTGAGATTGTAGTCTTGAGATTTCAAATCTCTGTGGGTCTCAGATCCCACTTACCATCAGGTGGCCTGAGTGCTCGCGTGCCTACTCCTTGCCATAAAAAAATGAGTCATAATTCCGAATTGATTAAAATTCCGAATTTTCATAATTCCGAATGCAATGTTTTGATAGAAGACTTAATTTTTGATATCGCTTATAAATCAAACCTAACTTAACCTACGTGTAGCAATTGAATTATGGATTTGATCTAAAATAATTCCAGCATAGCTTTGGGAAAAATTAAAATTCGGACAAATGAAAATTCTGAAATAAAATATTTCGGAGCATTTGAGTGTTCCCGTGCAGCTGTAGACTAGACTAGACTCACCATGACATTTGCACCATGATTATCGATTATGTTATTGATTAGTAATCCTAGACTATGTATGTATGTATGTAATGTAAACTCTTTATTGTACAAAAAGAAAATGACAAACTAAAAAAAAGAAACAGAAACACAAAAAGTATCTACAAAGGCGAACTTATCTCTTTTAGGGATCTCTTCCAGTTAACCTTTGAGCGATTGAAAGAGGAATAAAAACAACAGATGGCTAAACGCATAACAATTAGAGATACAGAAGATAAAAAAAGGAAATAAATACGTATATTATATATTAAATAGGATAAATAAATTTGTCAAATAAATGTTTTGAATTTGAATTTGAATTTAAATTTATACTTGTATACGAGTACTTACTCGAGATAATCTCGTGGGTGACGACGTCAGAATTAAATCAGAATAAAACCGCTATGAGATACATTCGAGTAGAGTCGAGTAAGAAGCCTAATTGGCCATGTTTTAACAACGTGTTAGGTTATGTATGACCATTCAGAACCCATTTCGAGAATGACCTACGGCCCATATTAAATTGACAGATTTTATTATAGAGAAATTTTACAAGTTATTTAAAGTCGCTTTTTTAAATATTTATTTTATACAAAAGACATCAACGCGTGTGAACATTGGTGAAAAAATAACTAAGAAAGAAAAACTATGAGAGCCATTAAAATAAAAAAAATCAATTCCTTAAAATATCAATCAAAATTATCATTTTTAACCGACTTTAACCAAAAATACAAAAAAGGAGGAGCTTATCGGTTTTACCGTTGTTTTAGGTGTAGATATTGCCAATTCCAACAAGTTATGGTGGTCTTATTCATTAGTCAGTAGTCAGCCATAAATTTAAGTACTTAAGTATATCATCGCCCTTAGCCTCCTTCATTTCTCTTGTAAGCTCTAATGGCTTTACTGAATCTAGTAATGCCAAGTTAAACCCTATAACTTAAGAGTTTTAAAAGTATTAAAGTTCCTCACTGAACCCACCACCTAGTACGCAGAGAATTACACCATAAGCCGTCTCGTCGAGAGTGGATAACCTGTATAGTACGTCCATAATATATGCGCGTGAGTCATGGTTCTTCATCTGGCATTATCTGGCAATGACCTTGAGCCGACTTAAGTACATTCAAGGCCGAGAACTCCTCGTCGAGAAAATTTCGTATGGAGATCAGGAGCCTGGGCTCCGTGTGTCTGGTAACGTTTCTGCCCGTCATTGTTTCACGTTAACGTACGTTTACGTAAGGTGTTTAAGTGTTTTTAGTTATGCCTATTAGCAACGCGAGTGTTTAGAAATTTGTCACGGAATATTTGTGTGAAAAAGCGAACGAAAATCATTGAATTCGCAGAAATATTGATTCTGGCAACATGTTCTATTTCACTATGTTTTTTCAAGTTACTTAATGTTAAACCTCAATTCTCAAACACTGTTTACTTACTGATATCAAATGAAATATTTAATCTTAAAATCATAGGTCAATGTTGTAATCATTATTAAGAGAATAGCTTGCACATTTATTGATTTCGTTTGAATGCACAGATCAAAATGGCTTAATTAGTTCAATATTTATTTAAACAACACATTCAACATACTATGGTTATGGTTATGGTGATGGACTCCTTTTCCCGCACTTAGCCCGTGTAAGTCGGGCCATTGTGCGTAGGGGGTGCTAGCTAGTAACATACTACTGAGTAGGTACATGAAACGTTAACTTATGTCATACCTGCGGGTCTAGAATGGCTGCGTCAAGATCGCGTGTAAAATGTGGATAAAGCATAGGTACGTCACTCTCGTACTTATTTACGTGTCAGAAGGTGACGGATGCCTTATCCACACTTTGTTAGGCGATAAACGCAGCCATATTAGGGCCCCAATAAGTCGAGCATTTGACAGAGCACTGGAGCAGGTGGAGATTACTGCAACGACAAGAGCTTGGCTCTTAAATACATACATGGAGCATAAAAAAGAAGTTAAGTGCATGTAAACGAGGCACGGATATTTTTAGGCCACCAATGTAAACAGAATAAGTACTTCCCAGCCCATCATTCATTATCATTCAAACGCCTGATAACGTCGGCTTATCGTCTTATCACCACGATCGATTGCTTATCTAGTTCGAATACTATTCAAACTTGAAGGTTTTACAAGGAAATGTTGGAACTGAATCAACAATGTAAATCTAATCAAAACTTTAATAACCTATCTAATTTGATTGCAAAATCATGTGTAATCCAAGCAGTAGAACGGTTTATTGATTGAGTTATGTGAATATCCATTTTTGATTTAATCATAGTCATATACCTAATCATAATCATTTTTACCGTTACGCGGCATATATTCGACATTTCCTGAGTGTTATGGCATCCATTAAGTTCTTATGTAATTTTTTATCTTAATCATCCTTTCCAAAAAAATGTAGCGTTGAAATTAATAATCGCCATTTAGAAGACAAATTTATTGTTTACTTACATATGATTTTGCAATCGTGGCGTGTATAGTGCCCATTTTAAAAATCCCTGGATAGTATAGGTAATTATAGGGGAAAATTTAAATAAATGACCTCTTGTAAGTAGTTGTAACCCATCTGTATAGTCCGTTCGACATTCTATATTTGAAATTTGACGTATATTCCATGCTACACAACTACATGCAAGAGGACATTTACTTAAGTTTTTCACCTATACAACCTTGTGGTAAACCATTCATGTGGTAATGCCGTCCCCTTTTTTTACAGACACTCATTTCATCGAATGTAGGTATCTTTTTACCTCAAAATGAATCTTTTTTGGCTAAAACAGCTATTTTAAACAAAATAAAGCAATCACACACAATACATTAGCCAAGTGATGTCCATAATGTTTATTCAGTTTACTTTATTTACGGTTCATTTTGAGGTTAGAAAGTTGTTTACTATATAAGACAAGTAAGGATGAACAGACCTTATGTACATTATCTATAGTGATGCAAAAATGTTTTGTTATTGTTTATATGCAATAAAGAGTTTACACACATACAATAGATACCTATCCAACGATACCCATTCTTGAAAATCCGTCAAGCCTTTTTGCATCTACATAGTCATTTTTGGTCACAATTATTACTCACAAACAAACATACACGAACGTAGCTCACGCCCACGTAAATCACAGCATAGGGTAACAAATTTACACTGCTCTATCATCAATATAGAATATTTAGAATAGATTAAGCAATTAATTTCAATATTTTGGCTTGTCTTCGACAACTGGATACTTTAACAAGGAGAAATGTGAGTGATGCATTCCTTAGTGTGCTTATAATGTAATGTGTGTTGCGTTTGGAATGCATTTTCTCGATCAAGGCGATAGTGAAGACATTTCTATTCTGTTCAGCATTTCCAAGTTGTTGTTTGTAAGTATGAGAATTGACAAAATGTGGTCTGAAACGAAGGCGAAGGAGCTCGTAGAGTATGTCCTAGTTAAGACCGGAGATACCCTGAGGGTAGAGTGGTTGGAGGCCTGACACAATGGTTAATTTTAAGTCCTTTGTTGTGAGAGTACCGACCAAAGATCTATCGAGCTATTTAAGAAAGAAATTCTGAACGAGAGGGGTCATATTTTGTGTTAGCTGTAAGTTTTATATTTTTAATAAAGGCCTTGTGACCTAAAATAAAGGTATTCTATTCTAAAGCCTAAATAACTAACTACCTACTCGTAGTCAGCAATGTACAAGTTGCAGAACATTCTCAGAAGTTAAGAAATCTTTTCAAGAAATTACTGAGAATATTATCGGAAACATTTGAGAGCATTGAGAATGTTCTCTTTCCATACAAAATTTAAGAATATTCTTAGAAATTTGCGAGAATTATTCATAAGAAACTTTCACAATTCGAGAAGTTACTTTTCGGTTCAATGCTACTCGTAGTTCATGTATGTCGAATCGTGGAAATGTCTCACTATAATACTGTTGCTCATACTTATAAAGAAGATATTGTTTTTTTTGTCCCACTCATGTTATTATAGTGTGAAATTTAGACATAGTTACAACATTCATAAAATAACAAATGTAACAATTTTGTAACGACAAAATGTTCTACCACAAATCGTTATTCCGATTCACCGGAACAAATCTATGAAGTGGTAATGAGACCGAGTTCTCACGAACTCACAAATCGTTTTCTCACGGGTGACATTCTGACATTCATTTGATTTTTGTCTCAGTTAAAAAAAAACCTTTAGTCATTTATGGTCGCCGTTTTATTCGGCATGGGAAACCCAACGAATGACAATTCGGATAAGAAAATTAAAAAAATTGGTTAAAGCTGTCTTAAATTTGCGGTACAAACATGTCCTTACTTTTAGGAAGCTCTCCAAATTTCAGGATGAAACTGCTTTCTTGGACTTATTTTTATTTAATCTGTGTAAATCGTCAATGATTTACACAGATTAAATAACATACATTGAATGCCGAAGCTAATTTAATATTTTGAATGTTTTTATATATGTACATTTAGTGAGTTTATCTTGATATAGTACCTATAGTACGGTCGGTTAAGAAAGTGGTCTACCAGTTTTGACAAAAGTTTCTGTGAGATCTAATTATCGCTAAGGTTGACACTTGTCACTGTCATAATATTATTGCAAGGGAAAATCGAACTTGTTGTTTCATGACGTGCTAATGAACTTCAACCGTAGGGTGGTAGACCACATTTTTGGCCGACTGTACAAACCTAAAGCTTAGTTTAGGATAAAGATTAGCTGTAGTAAGATGGTATATTTTTTATATCGCTTCGTTTTTGTTAATTATGTTATTTATTTGATTAATATTAGGGATGCAACGATTATGTATATTACGATACCGATACGAATGACGAATACATCATAATAGCGAATACTATAATGAACGATAACGAAGTTTTCTATTAAAAACAACACCAAGACGTACAAAAACACTAAATACCTACTACAATACAACTTTACTCGCGCGAAAAAAAATAACACAAATTAATTGTCAATGTCAGTGTCAAACGTCAAAAATATGAGTTTTTTTTTGGATTTGATGGCCTGTTTGCAAGACAAAAATATGAGAGATGGCTGTCATTAGTGTTGCCAGGGCAAACATCGATGCTGTCTTGCATTCCTTATCGCTTTTTTTTTACATCAAACTAGTTTTAAGAATTGTTATACTTTTACGATACGGATGATCGTCAAAAATAACGATAACGTTAACGTTATCGTCATCGGTATCGTTGCATCCCTAATTAATATGTTTATTTATCCGTCCAATCAACACCACCCGTCCTAGATCGCAGGTACCAGGGCCACATAGGCACAGAGTGGTTATCGCTCGCCGCATCTCAGGAGACAGTCTATTTTTACTCTAGCGCAGCCTAAAGGGGCAACGACCATGCACCGCGCCGACACGGTTAATTTTTTAAATGTCGTTGAACTTACCGTAAATAAACCAGTCAACTATTGTTCTTAAGTGTTTAATTGAGTGACAAAATGTGTCACCTGAGCTAGTGACATGGTTACAGTTGGGTACAAAACAATACCAACTGCTACATTAACTTTATACTCATTGTATTTACAAAAACAATGATAATATGAGAACAGCTGTTTGCAAAAATTGCAACTGACGCTGTGTTAAAACTCGGGACGGGTGCGTTGAAGTCTTATCCATAATGAAACATTAAGTAGGTAATAACTTTTTTTTTAATGAGTAAATATTTACTATGTGCATAAATTTGTATAGGTTTATCACCTATTGTGCCAAATGTAGAAGACAATATGTCATGAGACACACCACGAGTATAAGCTTATCATTATTATGAACCACTGAATGTAAGGTTTGAAAACCATGTGGTAACGAGGCGGATACCACAGACAGTAGAAGCGTCACTTTGTAGCGCGTAACAATACGTTATTAGTAAGGCATTCGATATCGCGAACAAAGCACGGACGTTAAACGATTTTCGGTCATCGTTATACGTAACGTATAAGGCTTCGTAGATGTAAGGTTATAGAGTGGTTATACCAGCGTCCCACTCTCTTGTAACTGTCCGTCCCTCACGCACGCCCAGGCTACGTCATCGCAGAAACCAGCCAGCCAATTGACCGGTATACCGCCAACCTTCAGTTTTTCTTTTATTTATAACTCGCTCTGCACGGGCAAGTTATGCTGCGTTTGAAACTCGCAGACCACTTGCAAGTTCTCGTTTAAGTAAGTACTAGCTTGCCAAAACCAGTGATATATTGAAGCTTTGTTTGGTTTTTATTTTCCAATAAGATTTTGATAAGTTCTAATAAGAACTTTATCGAGACGGTTGGCACAACTTTCCTTTGCATTTTTTTAGGTAGTTTGTAGGCTACTTTCTTTACCAACTTAAATTCTAAAGAGATTTTGTAAGACATACTCGATCAAATATTAAGTTAAATGAAAACATAGTAGGTAATGTAGATATTTTTTATTATTCGATAATCACCACATTAACACTGTGATAAGCTAATTCAACATATTTAAATTAAACTAAAAGCATCATTAGTTAATTGCATGGTATCCATTAACTTTGTCAGCAACTAAAGCGAGCCGACTCGTTCCAGTACTCGGTCGAAGTGAACGCGTCACTATACGGTTTAATGAACGGGCGGCGGTGGCGGAGCGCGGCGCGGGCGCAGTCGGCCCCGAGTCGTCGCGCGCGCACGCCCGCGCCATGAACGAGTACGTGGAGTACGACTGGCGGCGGCACCAGGCCGAGCTGCTGTGCGACGCGCGCAAGCGGCCCAGCGACGCCGACCGCGCGCGCGCGCTGCAAGGCCTGCGCGAAGCCGTGGATAGCAGCCTCAACCTCGCGCTGCGCGACAAGAGCCGCTGTCAGGACGACGCGTTCCTGCGCCGCTTCCTGTACGCGCGCAAGCACGACGTGCAGCAGAGCTTCGAGTTGGTCGTGCGCTACCACCAGCATCGGCGTGAGCACCCCGAGCTGTGGGCGCCCGCGGACGGCGGCGTGCTGCGCGCGCTGGCCGACGGTCTGCCCGGCGTGCTCGCGCAGCGCGACCGCCGCGGCCGCACCGTGCTGCTCATGTTCGCCTCCAACTGGGCGCCGCTCGCCTGCCCACTGCTCGCCGTCTACCGCGCGCTCCTCCTCACCCTCGAGCGCACCCTCAACGACGTGCAAAACCAAGCCAACGGCTACGTGATCATTGTGGACTGGACCGAGTTTACTTTTAAGCAATCGTGTAGTTTACAAGCTAAAGTGTTGAAGTTGATTATCGACGGCCTACAAGACTGCATGCCGGTGAGGTTCAAGAGCATACACTTCATCGGCCAGCCCTGGTACGTGGAGACGGCGCTCGCCGTCATCAAGCCGTACCTGAGGGCGAAGACGCGCGAGCGCATCGTGCTGCACGGCAACAACCTGTCGACGCTGCACGACTCGCTGCCGCTCGACATCCTGCCCGCCGAGCTCGGCGGGGAGGGGCCCTCCTACAACTCCGAGCGGTGGCTCAACGAGTTTTACCGCGCAGAAAGCAAAGATAGTCCCGGTCTAGCCCCCCTGCCCGTGTCTATAACGACCGCCCCCCCGCCCCCCGAGGACGACCCTCCGTCGGCGAAACTCGACAAAGCGTATAAACAAAAGGACATTCCCAATTTCTCATTCCATGGTGGTGAAAAAGGTGCAAAGTCAGAGTTATTGCGTGATAAAGATTGACGGTCGGGCGCGCGGCGAACGCAACACGGTTGCGAAGGACGGGCCTCGCCGCGACGCACCGCGGACATGCAATTGTGATATCGAGTGTAATGCTAATTTATTGTCTAGAGATTACTAAGAACTGTCCGGAGTAAAACGCCTCATTAGAAAGTTTGAATAATTAAGGTGCATTTACGTAGGAATGAAGGTTCGGGCTGAACCGAGTGATGATTCATGCGTTGCTTTTTATCGTGATATTTAATTGGAGTCAATATTTCGCTACGTGCTCGTTTAATTAACGGGCGGCGAGTCACCGGCGCGCGCGCCGCGTGTAACGGTGCCGGCGCCGGCTCCGACGCATCCGCCGCCGCGCTAGGCACTGGATTCACTCCAACGCTTTTTGCAGGATTCTACTTGCACTTAAACTTACATTCTATTTATTCTACTAATCAGTATGTTCGAGCGACGACAAAATATCTCATTATGTTATTATTAACTCTTTAAGCAATACTTAGTGGAGAACATGCATTTTAGTTACGATCGTAGTGTTATTATCCACGCTTGGTCATGTGAGGCTTGCGCATTTACTATTATGGTTATAAGTGTATGCATGTGTTTGTAAAAGTGTAAATGGGTGAGTGTACGATGTGATAAATGCGGGACAGTATTAATTTATTGTATTCTGTTGGATTTGTGTTGAACGATTATGGCTAGCTCTCGAGTATTTTAAAATAAGCTCTCTTGCTCATGTATAGCTTCCTACCGTGGCTGGAACAATTGTGTTATAACTCGGCGGCGACGGCGCTGCGTGCTCGCAGGTGCGCACAATGCCGCCGCCAGCGACCCGACTGTAAATACCCATTCAGCGAAGACAGTTGCTTGAAAGTGTAACAGTTAAATATATGTATAAAACATCATTTTCGTTTTATCTTCCTCAAAACCTTTTTCTCCTATTAGGCAGTGGGCAAATATGTAATAATGTAATGGCAAAATTACGTATCGTGACTGATAGCGTTTTAACTATCTTTTTGAGTCTATTTGTATATGTTGACGCGTGCCAGTGAGGATTAACTTCTACGCGAAAGTAAAAAGTATTATTTACTGACGAGTGTAGAGTATTACCGTCTTACCGTCTGACAACAACATTACCTACCTTTTCTTATAGCATTGAGTTTACTTTGTAAAGGAGCACACCGGCCACCTGATGGTAGGTGATATCTGTGACTCATAAAAATTTGCAATTTTAAGACTACAATCTTAAGACTGCGATCCTAAGACTGCAATTGCGTTGCTAACTCTGAGGACTAAGGTGGAATGCCTCTGCGCTAGTCATTTCACCGGTTGTCTTATCCCTACATCTCTGTTAATGCGGACCACTCATGCGCAACAGAAGTATCTACCTAGGGCGACATAATCATGGACCCACAAGAGATACAACTCCTCACTGCCCAAAGCATCTGGAATTCCTGGACGCAATGGGCCTTTGCGGTGAGCTCTAAACAAAGCTGCCACAAAAGATCAGCAATCGTCGAAGTGGCACACAGGGCCCATCTCAACCCCCCAATAATATCCCTACATCAGAACACAACATAATAAGTTACACACAATATTAATTCTAAAATGTATTAAACAAACATACGTGACAATCTAATACTTTTGATATTCATTATTTACCCTAACATTGATATTTCATGATTTTTTCAACAAGCGTGTCGGGCGTTTCATTATAATGTATTTTATGCGCACCTGAATCACTATACGGCAGATGTTTGTTCATCAGGTGGTAGCTATAATGTCTGCTTTCTTGATTTAATCTAAGGTTCTAAAAAATATCGTCTTTTTGACTTACATAATGTTTACAACTAAAATACCTGTTCTTTCTACGTATGTGTAATTGTGTATGCACGTATTTAACCCTCTCAGAAGACAATAAACAGACATACTCGTACATACAAATAGAGAGTTTATTCTATAATCTAAAATGATGACACTAATTGTCATGAATCATCAATGACGAAAATTGGTTTGCGTACATACTATCGTACAATCGCACGTACTGAATTAAATAAACAAACAAAAAGAGCTTTCGACATAATTTTCATTTGTTCATATTACATTTAATGTTTTAAAGCGTTATTTGTCTCAAGTAAAGAACAAAACATTGCAAGTTGCAACAAAGAGAAAGCTCTTGTTCATCATCTATGCGTCATACAAAAACATATATTTGAATCACCACTGCCGCGAGCCTAATATAACAAATAGTTGATATTGAAAAAAGTAACATGCAATGAACTATTACAAAGATAAAACACCTGAAATAATTATCCTTACTTCCAGAGGGGGGGTTAACATGACATGACTAAGCAATCCAGTTTAGGATGAGTGTAAGGGACAGACCTATAGCAGTTACACGAATCTGTCTTTTTCTTTCACCGTTAACTGAATTGCTTAGCCATGCCATGATAACAAGAATGACTTGATTACGTTAATACTTTTGTTTTTATCTGGACCTCGTTGAAATTTTCCCACAGAATCCGGACCCCATTGCACCTAAAACTGACCCCTGCTCTAGCTAGATGACCCGATCAAGGGCCCGATACAGAAAGCAGTACTCCTCGACACGGCACGTATTGTGAGGAGGTTCTTCACCGCTAGCTTGAGCCTTGCCCCTCTGGCAGCAGCGGCACCCGTGGGTTAGGTTTTATTATAATGTTTTTTTTGTATTTGTATTATTTTACTTTTATATTGAAATATTTATTGTAAAAACCTAAACCTACAGAAATAAAATAAATATCCTGAATAATTCAAATCATTTAGCCCAATAACTAGCGTCATCACAATCAAAATTTAGTTATGTTGGATGAGGATCTCGAAGTGATCCGTGGACAGACCTCGTGCCCGATGGGTGGACGACATCTGGGAGCCATAGTGGCGATTCACTTGAACATCTAGGTTGTGGAATAGTAAGGTACCTCTTTAACCTACCACCAAGCTTAAATTCTGGGGTCCTAGTGAAAAAGGGTGTAAGTCTTCTGAACATCAAGTGAAAAAGGGTTAAGGTCTAGTATACTGTACTGTATATACCCTTTTTTATTACGAGTTAAGTCGACTTGAACCCTTTTTCACCAGGACCCCCTGGGGTTCTAGTGAAAAAGGGTATAAGTCTTCTGAAAATCAAGCGGAAATGAGTTTAAGACTAGTATACTCCGTTCATGTATATAGGTACCATTTTTATATTACGAATTAAGTCGACTTGTACCCTTTTTCACTACGACCCCATTAATCCTCAGGGTTGACTACGCAAATGCAGTCTTACGATTGAAGTCATAGACTTGAGAATGCAAATTCTAGTCTATGGGTCACAGATCCCAAAGTTAGGCCAAAGTCTGTAGGTGCAGGTGTACGTGGTGCTTACGAGCGCGTTGGACAACAGAAGCTATTCGTTTAGTAATATCTATATGAAAACGCGGGTGTTTAACGAGAATGAATGCCCTTGAAAACGAAGGGGAAGGTAATTAGCGTAGGATTGAGGAACGTGGTGGTATATACCGAACAGTGAGTAAGTTGGACGGCTGGTTGGACGATATCGTCGTGTCTATCGTTTCATGGTGCTTCATCTTCGCCTCCCTCCTCCTTCATGGCGTTTAATATCGCTGTCTTATATAAGAAGGAAGACAAATGCACAAGGGGTGCATAATGGATATCAATCTCTACCTTTTCAAAATCTTAAATTATCATGATATTCAAAGGCATCAGGAATCCGAAGCAGAATATACAAAATGGAAGTCAGTATGGGAAGTGGAAGACACCGAATTGAGCTCTCTATTTTGCACGTCTCCCATAAAGGGATACAGCTGCTTAGGATCAAATGGTAAGTACGCATTGTAATACAATTGTGAGCTTCATAGTGACGCAGGCGCATAAATTATGGCTGTGTGTATATGGCTGCGCAGGAACAATGGGGAGCGCATCGAACCGACGCGCGCGCCGTTTCCGCAGCCAGCCGGAAGGAAGCTACTATACTATACCCTGGCCCAAAGTGACATATAATCCGGGACATACTAAAAAGGGGCACTAAGGACGATAAAGATCTGCAGAGGAATATTAAATCGGAAGTAAATTGACTTTACTTAAACAATCTATAGCCTCAAGAATAGGTTGGTTCTTGTCCGGGTTGGGTTCCACGACGTTCCTCCCAACTACCACAGAATAGATAATAGTGCCATTAATTAATTTTACGTTGATACATAGACGCAAGGAACCGTAGTGCCAATCAATTTGACACTAAAGTACAAAAACAGGTATGTGATTTTCATCATTTAATTAAGTGTCTTAAGAAGAGACATAAAATTATGGTCAACGGCCAAAGATAATGCAGCAATGTACAAATCTATCATTGACTACATTAATTTAATTAACAAAAGAAGACATATCAAGTAAAAAAACAAGATCACTCTGACATGCGCACAAAGCGCTCTATTGCGAAATAGTATGCTTGGTAAGTTGACACTACGCATGCCGGTTGGCGCGGGTTGCGGTCGAGCGGCGACCGGCGCCCGCGCAGCTCGGATAGCGTTACAGGAGGCACCGGGGACCACAGACGTCCGTGCTATTGATTAACAATTAATTGAAATACATTTTATAGTAAGTATAGCTTCTCGCTTGGCTCGTCGTTAAATGTTACTTAAAGATAAAGATAAAGATAAAGATATTTATTCAGTAAGTAGGCCGCACGGACACTTTTACACGTCAAGAATCTACCAGCGCTTCCCAAGAGGAGACCACTGCTGAGAAGAAACGCCGCAAGAAACTCAGCAGTCAGTATTTTTTTAAACATATTACAATGGTTACTACTTAGTCTAGCATTATATAAAGCAATAAATATTAAATTACTTATTATACTTATAAAAATAACAGTTCAGCAGCAAAACATGCCAAAAATCTTACGAGAGAGACAGAGGGAGAAAAGAAAATAAAACACCTATTTATGTTTATATAAGACGGTACAAGACGACCACCTAAAAGTTTCGATATGTTTTCCTACATCAACGGTGTCCCCTAGACAAGATAAAGCTTTTGTATTAAATAAATTATTATTGACTAAGTTTCGGGTTTAGGCCATGCATTTTTGTCTGTTAGATCTTACGTGTCAGGCCATTTTGGATAACGATAACGAATGCCCAAGCATCTTGTCTAGGGGCTCAGAGCTATCAGTAGCAGTACTAGCAGTACGCGTTATCGAATGCGTCACCGAAAATCGTTGAGGTAAGTAGTAAAGAGAGAATTAAATCCATACTTAGCCGTCGTCACTTTTGAATTTTGCTGAGAATCGTAAATTTATAGTACGAGTATTCGTAATATTATCATTGTTTTGAGTTTACAAGAACTTGCGGCGCGACAGTTTAATTACTGCTTGTGTAATACGCAGTAGTGAAATAAAATACTTAAGTATATTGACTATTAAAACAGTTAAGTAACAATACAATCAGTACAATTACTAAAAGCGGATACATAGGTCTTGATGATACCTAGAATCGTTGAAAAATAACATACTTATGACCTCGCTTAAGATGTATTTTAGGTTATATTATAGGCATTCGATCTTAAATAAGATAATCCAACTTCTTTAATAAAATTTTGTGATATTAAATGAAGCGAAATCTTAAGTTTTATCTAAAGCTAGTACATCGCTATTTTTGTAAATTTTGTGATACTAAATAAATTCAATAAATTTTGTGATGACAAAGAACTTTCAAAAAAAATCTGTACAATCAAAATAAGAGTTAGCAGGTACGAGTAAGTTATCATAACCGAACGGTACCTTGGTATACATTTTCTAACACTAAGATACCTAAAACTGTTAAAACCACAAACAAACTTCAGGGCTGGCATGCTGTCAATGATTTCACCGGTCGGCAATGACTCAACCTTGAGACAAAATGAGGCAAAACGCCGTATTTACGCCGAAAAACTTTCACTATACCACAGATTAACTATACTTAACGATCTAGAGGTTTACTCAAAAGGAAAATTATCATTTGAGTCAACAAATCATTAGCTAAATGAGAAAAGAAACGAATTATGCGGTTAATCAGAGTTGTATAATATAAACTTTCCATTGAATGGTAAGTAACTGTATGATTTTGTGATGCACAGGGGTGATTTTCTCTAAGTAACTCACTTAAATTCGTTGTCGAAGTATCTACCTATTTACCGGCAAAATAAAATTGTAGCACGAGCACATTTCAATCATACATCGCTTTTTCGAATCGCCTTGACTATTCAAAAATCTATCAAACATAAAACAGAGGCTCTAGACAAAATGCATTCGGATTTCGTTATCGTTATTAAAAAAATATAGGATTGACGTAAGCTGTCAGACGGTCGCGTCCAGCGCGTACGTCAATTTCATACATTTTGTCAGTTTTCGCAAAACGTTTACGTTAGCATTAAGCAACTTGTCTAGGCTCACAGTGGCCCTAGATAAGATGCATTGCGAGCTCGTTATCGTAAAATAGGTTTATTGTACGTTTATGAATAGTTAATTAATTATTCGCTAACGAATTAAAGATAATCACCTATCAGAAGCCTAGTAAGGATCTACATTTGGAAACGTGTTTGTGGGTGAGTGCCAATGGTAATGGGTCACCTAGACCGGCCCTGCCATATACGACCGTTGGCGTCGAACGTTTAGCCTGGTTTCGTGTGACTTCAAGGCTAGTAGGTTTAATGTATTTGTAGTTATGCGGGATGCATTCATTCCCGTGTGGTTGCCGGGTTGGAATAGTGCCACTCCATGTCTTCCCGAGGATTTCGTAATCGTAAGACACGACTAAGGGAATAAAGGCTTGAAGTACTGTTAGGCGATGGTCTTGCAACATTGCAACCTGTCACTGATACGCTGGTAAAAATCGTGCAAAATGTGGTTACAAAATTATCAACAAATTTTTAGAGTTGTTGGTATAGGTCTACCAGAATGTCATGAAAAATTTAAAAGTAAAAAGAAATCGATTTTTATATGGCAATGTTGCCTTACGCCTATCAATTCAAATTTTAACGCTTGTCAGGGTTTGTTATTGTTTGTTGTTTTTACACAAATATAACGTTAGTTATCAGGCAAAGGTCCTAAAAGCCCTTCGATCTCAAGCGAAAAATATCATTAATCATGTGTACTGTAAAATTTGTGAGGAAGAAGATGTGAATCAAACACAATCTTTGATTTAGTGTCGTGTTTATAAAAGACTAGTAAATGAAGCCAAGTAATATTGATACTTTAAGGTCCGTTGTACATTTGCAGGAACTTTACTTATCACCCCATTTTTTATATCTGACACGCAAAAGTCTATTTAGCACCCTTAACAATTAGGTGCCATTTAGTTCCAGGATTACCCATTGCCACCATATGGCGAATCGTGGCTGTGCGGCATGGTTTTCATGATATTTTTATGAGGAATAAATAAAAAGAAATATCTTGCACCTCCTCAGAATACGACATTGATTTACGTTAAAGTTGCAAAACATAGTCGCTTACCTAATAATACCGCGTAAGTCAATGATTGAACGCGAATTAAGAGTTACTTTAATATAATAAAAACTTCAATTTTGACCTGTACGGTATTGTTAGCTAAGCGACAATACGTCATCGAATTTTTGAAGTAATTTGGAACTAAATCCTAATAAACATAAGTACATATTATTAGCACACGATTGTTTCAATTTAACCTACTTATAATTTATTAGGAAATATAAGTCCAAAATTGATTTAAAGGGTTGCATAGTTAACTAATCGTTACTAATATTATAAATCTTAGTTGCACAAATGTGATATTTTAATGTTATCCTAGAAAACTTAATAATTCCCAAAGAAGTAAGGACTTCTACGCGGACTGAGTTCGCCACACCATGCTTTTAATGAACGCGGAAAATCAAGTATCAAGACCTTTAAATCCGGGTAATACCCCGGAGTTGCAAGCCCTAAATTTAAATTTCCCTTTTTTTCATGAGATTCTGGTAGACCTATAATTCTGTAGCTCTGCCTACCCCACTCTGGAAATGAAGGCGTGAGTGTATGTATGTATGTATGTAATTATGAGGGAACTAATCGCGTAAAATTAACGTTATTAATTACCTCGAAGTTTCGATCAAATCGCCAGCCTCTTCAGTCATCTCGTGACTTATCGTTGCAATACTTTTAGTTATTTTATATCGGCTCTACTCGTTTTTGTTAACCAATGACAAAAAATTAGGGGTGTTATCTATATATATATATAAAAGGTAAACCTGGCTGACTGACTTAGATATCAACGCACATACGAAACTACTGTACCTAGAAACTTGAAATTTGGTACAGGGGTTCCTTTCATGATGTAAGTGAGCACTAAAAAAGGATTTTTAGAAATTCAACCTCTAAGGGGGTGAAATAGGGCGAGTAGCGGGAAACTAATTCTACGCGT
Source organism: Acleris literana (assembly GCA_946894065.1). Classification (NCBI taxonomy): domain Eukaryota; kingdom Metazoa; phylum Arthropoda; class Insecta; order Lepidoptera; family Tortricidae; genus Acleris; species Acleris literana. Next base: position 14,113,871 of record OX335684.1, on the reverse strand, counting down.
ACGAAGTCGCGGGCGTCCTCTAGTAATATAAATAAGATTAACCGGGATGTGTGTGTGTTTGTGTTTGTCTGTCTGTGTGTGTCTGTGGCACCGTAGCTCTTAATCAGGTGAACCGATTTGGATGCAGTTTTTTTTATTTGAAAGCAGGTTTTCTAGCGGTGGTTCTTAGCTAGGTTTCATGAAAAACGGGTGGGCCGTTTCAGAGATATCAGCCCTGAAAAAAGGGATATATCAATTTTAATATTAAGGGTTTTTATTTGTCTATCAGTTATATACAGGATGTAATCGTTAAGTGTAGCCAGGCGATTATTTCGTAAATATAACAGATATCAGAAGATTTTAAACTGATATCGAAAGTACGTTACCCAATTAGTAAAATCAAATCAATAACTTTTTTTATTAAAACCAGAAATATCCCAAATATTAACTTCAAACCCTCCCATACATTTAGTACGCCGTTCGTTGAGAGACTTGAGAGGCTTTAGTTTAAAAGGTTTTTCACCATTATAATATGACTCATGAATTGTTTTATTTATTAGAGTTTATTCGTGTAAATTATGAATCTTAAACAGTTTTATCTCTTACGGTAGGGAAATTACAGCCTCAAAGAACGTCGCACTATATGGGTATGGAAGCGTTTAAACTTAATATTTTTAATATTACTAATTAATTTTATTTAAAAAATAAATGTGATTTTACTCATTGGCTGACGCACTTTCGATGCCAATCTAAAGTTTTCTGATATCTGTTATATTTACGGAATTATCGCCTGGCCACACGATTACACCCTGTATAATAACAATGAATAGTGAAATATTCCAGCGCATCTTAAGACGGGCATCTCACGCAGGAGTCTCAGGGCTAGTTTATTACACAACGGCCCTAAGTGCAAATAGAGGTTACTTGAATCCCAAACAAGCATCGAAGCTAGCCTCATTGTTAAAGACCGCTCCTTTGCCGCTAGCCTGTGATGAGTGAAGACATAAACAACCCATTGTTACATATATGGCGTTATCTATGAAGATGGACCTTATAGTCGATGGCAATTCCGCCATTATTAAAGATTACACAAAAAGTTGTCATGAAAAAAAACTAGCATGTAGCTTTAAAAACATCCTAAGTTAATGATTCTATCAACGTAAGAAACCACTGAAAAAATATTAAAATAATAGATGAACTTGAGGGTTTTTCATAATATGGACATAAGAAAAAACTACAAAAAATCCGATTAAAATGATCAATATCTCCGAAAATACTAAAAATCGCTGAACATAGATGGGGGTGATTCAGATGCCACTTAAGGTGCTCTACCTCTGGACTTTCGATGTACACTTTATCCTGGGGCACACTGTAAAATAGCAATTAATAGTGGAATATTCCAGCGCATCTTAAGACAGGCATCTCACGCAGGAGTCTCAGGGCTAGTGTATTACAACAACGGCCCTAAGTGCAAATAGAGGTTACTTGAATCCCAAACAAGCATCGAAGCTAGCCTCATTGTTAAAGACCGCTCCTTTGCCGCTAGCCTGCGATGCGTGAAGACATAAACAACCCATTGTTTCACGGCTCATTGGACAGACAAAGTATCTTTATTCTAATATTACTCACTGATTAGGAAAGCAAGCATAATCTCCGTGTTAACATCGTCTATTTGCCGTACAGATGCAATGCTGCTTAGTCATACAACGCACACATGTAGGTAGTTCCCCGCGTGTAACTGTAATGTTATTTACTTAAGGAACTAAATTTTTTAATCGGTGGACTAATTACTAACCGGTGCGTTCAAGTTGTCTCGTTAGAGCGTGCAAAAAACGGTTTTTAGGTGTGTATTCTCAATTAGGTAGCTTAACCGACGAGTGAGCTCGCTTGTATGAGAGTTTGACCGATCGAAATAAACCGTTTTTAAGAGAAGAACACTTCTGTATGTTGTGGATGGCAATGGCACAGAACGTGTGTGAAATGTTTGCATGCACTGTAATAAAAATGGCAAAATACTAAGCAATAAAAATGCACGTTTTGTTTATTTGTTTTTTTCTTTCACAACAAACTCGAGATTTTTTGCAGTAAGATAAGAAGTATATACGTAGGAATAGAGTACATAGCATCATAAATATAGGTAGCTATACACTGTATTACCTAATCGCTTTACCGTGTTTGAAATGCCACACCAATTTGTGAAATATGTTAAGGCCACCAGATACATAGAGTACGGTCAGCTGCATGCAAGAACATAGAAGTGCCCCGAATAAAAAAAAATGTTTATACGACCTTAATCTTCTGACAATAGTCATGTGAACATATTTTTTGAAATTATGTATTCTACCATATTTTTGCAGCTTACATAGCATATACAATACAAGGAGTTAAAAAAAAATTCAAAAAAATCTCAGTTATAGAAGTATTTATGACTGAGATGATAGCTTACTAAGGATGACATTATTTTCATAATTTTTTTTTGGTATTATTGTAACACGTTGTATACTTAGTTCTTACATGAAGTATGACTTAGGCTGTTTTATATCTTAGGAGATTTTGTTTCTAAATAAATTTAATTGTCGGCCGATAAAAAAGAAGGTACGCAAGAACAGTGTTATAATGATTTTTAATCGTAAATACAAATAAGTGGGGTACCGACATAAAGGATAGGTTTGACAGAGATTAACATTTTTTTCTCAGAATAATCTTCTTTTGTCTGACAGATAAGACGTTATCTTATTTCGGTAAGAGGCGTTTTATCTAAATCTTACTCAAACAGACATTATCTTCGTAACCGTGGTTCTGTAGTAACGTGTAACGAATGGTCGTCATAACTCAGAACTTACTGTTACTAGACAGAAAAAAATGTCGAAGAAAAGTCTGTCTCTACATTGATAGTATACTTAGTCAGAAACTTATATACATAACAGGTATATTAATGAATCTTAAGGCTCATTAAAAAAAACTATCAAAATATTGTCTGCAAGTACTGAGCCAAGTGCCTTACTCGATCAACCAATAAATGTGTAAACAATTATGAACAAAATTTTTTTAACACAATTGGTTCCCTCTTCCCTCATTAACAATTAATGGTAATCGCGTCGTCAAAGCCTAAGGATCCCTGAACGAACAAAGACGTCGCTAATCTCACATTTTTGCACGGAACTGTTTCACTGGAGCAGAGAATGCAAGCACAAGGTCGTCCTTCTTACATGCGCTCGCGCAGTCAGCTTTGCGGTTTGGACTTTGGACTCAATACAACACTAGCTCGAAGGTAATAATCGCTACTGAATAATGTACTTTTAGCCTCTGACGTTTTTTAGTACAGGGCCGCGGCCAAGATGCAAACTCTACCAATGTTTTCCTTTTCTATCACTCAAAATGTATGGGATGATAGTTGACGTGGTTTATCGCTCGCTACGCACGAGAATGTCATCCAATACATTTTGGATAGAGAAGAAAAACGTTAGTATCGTTTGCATCTAGACTAGGGCCTGAGGGGTGAGATTCTCTCAAAAACGAGGTCGGACGAACGTTCGAGTGAATTTCGCAGCGGCGAGTTTAAGTAGTCCCGTCAGAGCTAACAAAACACATTTTAGCGTGTGCATTTTCAATAAGGCAGCCTTATACGTTCGATCTTATCGAGAGAAGCAACGCTGCCAAATTGAAAATGCACGCGCTAAAATGTGTTTTGTTCGCTCTGACGGACTACTTAAACTCGCCGCTGCGACATTCACTCGTTCGTTCGTTCGACCGCGTTTTAGAGAGAATTACACACCAGGGCCGTAGCCAAGATGCAAACTCTACCAACGTTTATCTTTTCTATCACTCAAAATGTATGGGGTGAGAGTTTACCGCGTGGTTTATCGCTCGCTACGCACGAGAATAGATAGAAAAGAAAAACGTTAGTATCGTTTGAATCCTGAGGGCCCTGCAAACATGCACTACGCTAACTAACGTTTCTATTCGATTCGTTTTTAAACCAATCGCGTCACTGGGACATGACGTGATACGAAAAGTCACGTGGTCTACCAGTACGCGATTGGTTTAAAAACGAATCGAATAGAAACGTTAGTTAGCGTAGTGCATCTTTGCAGGGCCCTGAGGCTAGGGCCTCTGGGCGTTTATTCTGTTGAGTAGGTAAAGTAAAACCGTATTCGGCCGCCATTACTGTCAAGTAGAGCTTACGTAACGTTGACAATACGATGACCTGCCAAGGTAATATTGGTTTATCCCGTAGAATAGGGGCCCTGCTGTTTATTGGTCAGGAATATTGGTTCTGTGTCAACAAAATGATCTGTAAGAAAGATGTCTCAACATTTAATAAGAAATGGCAACTAGTTTCTTAAGACTGCGAGGTAATTAAAGGTGGTTTAGTGGTGGTATGACCTTGTTCAGGCTCCGTCCGGATCGTACCACCATGTTATCCTTTTTAACCTACCGCCGAGCAGCAGTGTTCGCATTGCTGTGTTCCGGTGTGGGGATAAGCCGAACGGTGAAATTACTAGCATAGAGGCATTACATCTTAGTCCTCAGGGTTAGTTACGCATTTGCAATTTTAGGATTGCAGTCCATAAATTGTGGTCTTGCAAAATTCAAATGTCTATGGGTCACAGATCCCACTTACCATTAGGTAGCCTGTGTGTTCAATTGCTTTCTCCATGGAATAAAAAAAATGTCTTTTGTCGAGGACAATAAGTATAGTGTCTTCAGTCCACGAAAGCGCATCCAGCTTTTCAATTTCAATAAGTCCATCTGTGAGGACTGTGAGCACTGAAAGGGTGTTTCGGTTGTGTACTTCTCTCTCACTCGCTCTTAATACCAGCGTATGAAAGCGAGTGAGAGACAAGTACAGACCTGAAGCACCTTCTAAGAGTTATGGCACTGTATTCTTACGTTGCAACGTTAATTTGAAAAACGTCCATATAAATCCCACACAAATATCCAATTTATTTATCTTATGATAAGGGACCTTGTTGGTGTAGATTTCATTTTACAATATCACTTAATTCTCACTATCCATTGCCGTTTTGTTTACTTCCTTAATTTACATGATCCTTCCGTTCTTTTTGAGCTATGTAGGTAAGTTATCTCTGGTCTTTTTGGAAGAGAATGATAAAGACAATACAACATAATACTATACAAATATTGCTCAATTTGACCGAGAAGGATAGACTTAGACTGTTCTTAGTGCCGAATACTTTATTATGTGTAATTTCAACTTTAAATCAATAGTAAAAGTTAAGGGTTACAACCATTTCTGAACCTAGATAAAAGTTATATGAAACATTATTAACGCGTCAACTTTTACTCGTAACTAATTAAAAAACGAACTATGCTGACTCATTTAATATGTGTTCTAATTATTGTCAATACTTTGATATAACCATAGTAAGTGGCAAGCTAGTTTAAGGTTAGTTGTACATTTTTAATAACAAATGTATAAATTCCTATTAACTACGTATGTACTTTAAAATGACGTGTAAATTTATATTTATCAATAAAGAATCAATCAATCAATAAATCTACTTGAAATGAGTCTTAGCCTTCGCCACAAACGCAAGTCATTTCACTCTATCCCGCGCTATATCACATCATCTGACACTGTCTCGTAACTTGCGCCTATTCTTTTTTTCGAATGTTATTTCACCTTGAGTTTGTTACTCGAATACTCGAGCTAAGCTTTGACTTGACCACTGGACATATCCAAAAGAAAATATCCAAATCTGAACCAGTTATAACTGGTTTGGTGCTAAAATATCGAATTCCACAGATATGCTAAGGTGCTATGCTATGATTCACTCGATAATGAATATGTAGAGACCGCTCCAGATGCAATTATGGACCGGCTTATTTATACTTAGAACGTGGGGGGTTATTACCGGACGCGAGTTACAAGGACTCTTCCATTCTCTAGGAGGTATTCTCTTTCGTATAAAAGGTGAGTTTCATCAGTCGAATTGGCCTGGCGAACCTTCACTGAGAATGCACGCCGTAAAATGTGTTTTTTAGGCTCTGACGGGACTACTTAAATGCTCTGGTTAATATTAGCTGCGTCGAGTCGATACATAAGTTATTTTATACATAAGTGATTCGCGTTGCAGACCGACGTAGAGCCTATTTTCGACATTGCCTGTCCAATTTTATTGCTCACGGCTACTACTATTTTTCGACTTATTCTTGCTTTAGAAGAAAAAGAAAGGAAGAACAAGACAAACAGTCACATGGAAAATGTTTATTTTTATCAATGTCGAAGGCCATGGTTTCTCATTGATGACAACCGCGCAATTCTAGCGCATGCAGAGTTCGAATTAAGCTGGTCCATTTGACTAACTAGCCTTTGCTACCTAAAGAATACCACCTCAGTTCTCCGGCGGCATTCTTCGCAGGTGGCTGGCAGCGTCGAATTTCAAAACAACCGTCAGCGCCCGCGCAACACGGAAGCGCTGCGCTGCCGTTGTATTGATTTCTCGCAGCTAAATGACAATAATGGTGACACGATCAAACAAATTTGATCCCTCAGTGTTTATATTCTGTAATTGAGGAAATATTAAACCATATTATGATATCACATTTGTATAGTCCGGCCAGAGAACTATGTTACAATAAATAGGCAGAAAAAACATGTAGCAATTTGCATAACAAAGAAGTACGTAGTTGGTATGTACTCGTAGTTAACCGAGACCGGAACGAATGGAATGAACGAAACGAATGTCACTATTATTGTGATTTGTGAGTACAATCATCATATTTTAGCAATCGAAATTAATGGTCGTCGTTCGATTTTTAAATACGTTAAGGTACGAACGTAATTCCGTTCACTAAATCGATTGATCGAGCTCTATCACACGACCGACTGCAAGCAATTGACAAAACCCTTACAATAATAACACATACGAGTATAGGTACCAAATGATAGTTTCATACAGCTGATGCGTCAAACTTGAAGTCGCAAAATGCACAACACACACAAGTGCACAAATAATTTCGTACTGAGCAAACCGAATTTGGTCTAGTTTCAGAGGCATCACATTGGTGAGTGGACTAGGTTTCTAGGTGTTTTTTTTTATTTTAAGAAGAAATCGAATAAGCGTTTGTGACATTACATGACATGACTAGCTATTATAGCTGAGAGACGGGGGTAAACAGTAACTTAGAGTAGAAATAGTTCTTGTATAGTATGCTTGTCATCATGCCTTGTAGAGATGCTTGAGTTGCAAGTTAAGCCATTCACATAAGTGTTTCTATAAGAATACATTTTATATGAATGGAAAAACAACAGGTTTTCCAAGACATTCAGGAGGCCTGTGAGTCCAGACAAAATCTTGCTTAAATTAAAGAACCTTGTCTTATCTGTAAGCATAACTTAAGCTGTCGTGCATAGAATCGACTTAGGTAAGCACCTAAATATTATTTTATCAATTTGGCACATTACTACAGTCGTCAGTTTCCGTAGAATGCAACTTAGCTTAGGTACCCTAAGGAAATTTCTCGGACTTGTGAGGTTCTGAACTTTATGAGTATTCTATAAGGGATAGAGTGTTTTCTTAGTTGCGTTACGAACTTCCTACCCGTGAGTAGGTACACTCATCACTTAAGAAGGAAGGGAAGATATTCCCAAGGTAATCTCCATAATCCATAACTTACAAAATCCTTAAGCCTGTGGACTAAATCGCTGACTGTCCATTTGTAAACGAAATGCTTGGAAACAAAATATCTCAGCGCTGAATTAACAAGCAACAATCTCACACGCATGGCGTAGAATGTTTATATCATGCAATTATAATAAAACCTACTAGTAGATAGATTTACATTATTCAGTGAATTATCCTCTAAGTATGTATGTGGATACGCGTGCAAACCCGACCGTTACTGGGTGAATGTATGACCGTTTCGACCGCGTCATTGATTTCTTCAAAACATCGTAAATTATGATAACTACCAACAACTTCTGTGGCCCGTTTCACGAAGCTACAAGTTACTAATTATAAGCGGAACTCCTTTTCTAGCAAAAGGAGTTAGAAAGAGACTTCCGCTTGTAATTTGTAACTTGTAGCTTCGTGAAACGGGCATCTGATATGAATAGAAGTAGAACCGGTGGTAATTTTCATTTAATTCAATAGAAAAACCAACTCTTTCTTTTCTCTCTTTAATAGAAGAAACTGACTGATTGATCGATTAACGCACAGCCGAAACCGCTGAACCTTAAACACCACCAAATAGCACAGCCACTGTTACTAGTCAAATGCAGTGAGTAATACGTTAGTCTTTTCGCAAAAACAAAACAAAAACACATCACCGTTGAGTTTTGTAAAATCATCATGACATAAAAGATCGACCGACTGCAGCTAACGGTGTCTCCCAGCTGCGGTGCTATTCCTTAACATTACAAAAGTGAATTCATCGATGAGTACCTACTTTAAGCAGTCACTTGACTTGATCCTAGTACGTATGTACAGTTAAATAAATAGATTTCTGGGCCGCTATGGAACTATCGGCCATTATGTTGCGGGGAACAATTCATGCCCGCAGCTAAGAACCGGTCCTTGGGGAGGTCCATGTCCAGCATTAGACGTCTTTTTCCGGTGAAATAATGATGATGATGATGGAATTTTGTTACCGGAAAAATACAAGCCAGTTATGAGACTAAATAATATAGGTATGTGTGAAATAGAGATTTTGATCAATTCGCCACTAAGATGCAACTGAATTTTGAAGAATCCCTCATAAATATAGAGCTATCTTTCTCTAGCTGTCGTAACTTGGGAGTCAACTTAATTTTAATTGGTCAAATGGTTCAATTATAACAGTTTTCGCAATCCTACACTCCAAAAGAAAAAGGCTGTATAAGAATCTGATGTTTCCATGCGTATACTGCCTTTCTGCTTTGTCCGACAGAATACTCATCGAACTCTCATTTGTTTCGCTAGAGAATACCCATACTGATGTCATACCCTGGCCACCTGAATCATCAATCAAGAGTTACGGGCACTAAACGAAAGACAGCTGGAACGCATCAAGATTACGAGCACCAATCCAGGTTGACACGTGCACTTCTTTGTTTGTTTACTTAAAATTATATCACGAAGGGTCTCCGCCTGCAGTGAGGTAGAGCGGTGGAAAATGGATTAGTCATCGACTACGTTTTGTACCTACAAGCCGTATTATCAGCTCTAAATCTTGCCAAATTCTAGTGAGTGGAAGGGATAGGGCTATAGGAGTTGCTTTTCTTCCCTTTTACTGCCTGAAACTTGTTAATATTTTAGAGTTTATAATACGATCTCTGGGCCTATATTCTACTCGTTATTCTCTTTGACATGTCATCATAATGTCAACGTTACGATAACATATCAAAAGCAATGTGGTTATACCCAATAGAATTGAGCCCCAGCCAAAAATAGTAACGCGTTTTGATTCTTAACTTAACCTTCGATATGATGTCACTTGTTTACTCCTATTGTCTTTACATTGCAACCAATTGGTCCTTCTATTAATAGTAACAGCGACATGTTTTGTCATAAGTCATAATACCTACTAACATGGCAATATATTATCAAATACATTTTACCGATTGAGAAACTATAACCGTTGTCAGTATAGCATAAATAAAGTCGAATATGTACTTTTTAATAAAGTTGCTCAAAAAGTGGTGCTTTTCATAGCTGTATATCTTGCGGAAGGTTGGATTTTTCGAACTAGTGCTTTTTACTTTTTGTAGCTGCATATCATGCGGATAGTTGAATTTTTCGCAATAGTGATTTTTACTTTTTTTACGTAATTGTTCAAATTGCAAGGTGATTTTTTTATCAGACTAATATTTAATTAAAATTGTCGGTTTTAATTACTGTTTTTTTTTGGTCCATTTACATTTTTGGTCCTTTAGAACACGTAAGGATCTGTCATTTTCACTCGACTCGAGTCCTGCCCGTCGCTTTTCGCACTCGCATCAAAATTCACTCTTTTAATCGACAAAGGCGCACACGAAATTGTCATTAAATGGTTGCATCAATTTACATAACATTTTGTATTTGGGTGCGACTTCGTTGGTTGAAAACACCATTACTGTCAAGTAAATAAGAGCTATCATAACGTTGACAATACGATAACATGACAAAAGCAATATGGTTTTACCGAGTAGAATAGGGCCCCAAGAAAACAGATACTTATATACCTACTTAGAAGGTAAAATTAAATCCACATCACTGACGCCTGCGCAGGCAATCCTGCCAATAACCGAATCGGGCAAGCCGCTACCTTTGTTTGTAAGTATTACAAGTGTGACTCACGACTAACATGTGTGCACGTCCCTACAGCTATGTGGGTAACCGCATTCGATGTTTAAATTATGATTCTACGTACTTTATATGTACAGTCAACTTGATTCAAAAGCCACTGTATACTATGTTAAAGTGACGTTGTCGACCAGAACGTAAGACACTTCTGTTGGCAACCCTTACAGAACGTAGTCTCTATGTTTTAGTTTATAGGTTGGTAAAGTCATTCCTTCCGACAGTTAGGTACCATGTATAGGTATTCCTTCCGGTAAAAGCACTTTTTTTAAATTCTCCATGTGACCACCGCAACGGCTGTTTTATTTATTGCTGTTTTATAAAATTACAATTTTACAGGTCTAAACTGGCAACACTGCTCAATTGGCTGGGGCACGTTTTATAAAGCTACAAGTAACAATTTAACAGGTGTAAACTGACAACACTACTTAAATGGCTGGTCATCATTGGTCGAGGTTGTGTCAGATGGAAACTTGTAACTTGTGGTTGTGTCTTCCAATCATTTGGGGTCGGAGCTTTACCTACGTGTTTTTCTGCCAAACATCTCTATCAGCCGTCATTTCAGTATTCACGCTCTCGTTTTTCATATACCTAGCTCTTCACACATGCTTCATAGCCCTATACATTAACGTTTAAAACTCTACTCTTCACATGATTTTCATTTTAATGTGGACAATAAAATAACATGTGAAAAGCAACATTGTTTTACCGTGTAGAATAGAGCCAGGCTGTTAATTAAATATGAGTAAGAATAGAGATGCGCTTACGCACACGTATGCAAGCGGAAAGACAAACCGATTTAGGTGCAGTCCGAGCAGTCGGAGCGCCGGGCGCCCTTGACGCCGCCAGTCGGGTTATTCTACAATTCCCAGCCGAGCTCATTGATTAAAATACACTGGTTGACCCCTCAACGCGTAAGCATTACTTATTTTGACGTGTCTCGATCTTGGTCGAACTCCGGCGCAGCGTTGTCGCATTATTTAAAAGAATAACCCTACAGCTCTTTATCCTCCTTAGGTCATTCACTCCGTTTTTTAAACCCTTACATTTTGAAAGGCAATTTTAAAGTGGGCCGAGGTACGGGGACTATTTAACGGCCGCACTCAGTCAGTTAATGACAATTAAGTCTTTCTTTAGTGACGATCTTTCTTTCATAGACAAGTTTGAAAAAGGAACGAGTTGATCAAGTTTGAAAAAGGAACGAGTTAATTGTTTCTAAAATGTCTCTGAGTATACAGCGATAGTCGGTAGAAGTAAATCGATCCAAGGAGGTTTTCTTAATAGAGACAAATTGAACGGAGTTTAATGGGCAGTTGATGGAGTTAGATGGATCAGTTAATGAAGATTAGTTGAGATAGGAATTGATTGGTGGCTGAAGTCATTGCTAATTTTAGCTTTTGTTTTTGCTTGTTTTTTTTAAAATGAAAAAATCAAGTATTGCTGCATTTTAATCCTTGCAAAATAATTATGCGATTAGGGATTCACCATCTAAGTACAATGTATGTCCAATGTGTATGCATGGATAACTGACCCTTATTTAATTGTCAAAATTTAAAATTACCTAAATTAGGATTATTTATGTAAAAGACATATATGCATCCACTCTGCAAAATAAGTACCTACTTACTAAAAATCATTAACTGTAATACAAAATCGATGATATTCATTTTTAAAAACGGTCTGTGAATTAAAAAAAAACAAGTTTATTATGTTCCTTTTTTCCACAGATCCCGCTACCTGGTCAGCACACTTTATTTTAAAAGAACTTATTTTTTACGCTTTTGACCGCGGTTTTTATAAAAATATCTAATTGATGTTGGAAACAGCATAAAAAATAAGTTCCGTGGTTTAGAAGATACCGGATATACAGACAGACAGGCTTTGTCTGTAATCTATATACTATGTAATAATAAAATAATACTTATTGTCATTAACGTTGTGGCTTTTTTAAAATTGAACGAGGCAGGTTAATAGGTATATAAGTATTTGCAAACAATTTTAATTCCGCAATTATTTTGTTTTGGATTCGCCAGGCAAATGTTAGGCAGGCATGTGGATAGTAATTAGCTAACGGTAATACTTGATAGTACCGTTCAGGGCGCTCTAGCTGGCTATACAACGGATTGTGCACAGACTGTGTCTAATGCCTGCGTTGGTGCCCGCCTCGTGGCTGACCTGGCTCTTACCGAGGTATGGAGACATGAAAAGTCATTTTTGATGGTCCGTAAGGTTACCTAAGGGGGAATCTTCTGCAAGATACCCAGCGTATTGGGGAGACGCAGGACTAGGTATGTGAACTGTTGTCAAACGAGATTCCTGAAGTACCTAGGAACTCTAGTTTGGATCGTTTATTGCAATATTGTAACTGTATGTATTGGTCAAATTACATCATATAACCTCCTAAAATTAATGGTGCCTTCGACTAAAATAAAAATAAATAAAATAACTAAATATCGGGAACTATCTCACATAATTCGACCTAGTCCGAAACTAAGCTCTAGGTCTAGGCTTATACTGCTCTCGTACGGAGAAAAGGCACAAGTGCAATTAATTCATAGAAGCATATTAAACTCTCAGGGGTTATTATAAGGTTGGAAGTGCAATACAATTCATTTAGCAGATGTGCCTTTTTTCCGTAGCAGGGCAGTATACTGTGTACCAGACAAACGACCATAAATACATAGAAACCACCCAAGTCTCAGTAACAAATACTCGCGCTCATCACAAATATTTTCCCTAACCGGGAATAGAACCCGGAACCGCTAGATTTGTCGGGTAGTCACTACACTACCAACTACGTTAACAGGGTCGTCCAATTCTATTTAAGCCGGCCACAGCACTATCCAAAAATCATCTCTACTCGCCGAATTAAAAATTGAGTTAAGCAAACTATCTACGTTTAAGCATGAGCAATTTCGGTACCCGTAAATTAATAATTTCATTGAAAACGTGCTGCATAAATTGCCTGTCTGAGTGCAGTCAAAGTTGTACATTTCACTCCAAGTCGACCTAGAGACCGAGGGCGTAAAGCAAGGTCTAGCTTGTTCTTATTCATATTTTAGGGCTACGTACGTGAGTCAGACAATGACAAAAACATTCATTATGCTACCCAGAAAGTACCTGTTAGTAGCTGTAAGTGCTTAATCCAACTTAATCCAATTTAAATTATCGGCTTAGTCTATTACAAAAGAGGCGCTCCAGAGGAACATAACAACATCTTGGTATTGATGTAGTGAATAACTAAACGACGTTATATTTTGTCGGGTAAGTTCGTATTTATTTCAGTCTCAGTTACCTTTAGTATCTATCGATAAGCTAACTGAGAAAGCAAGATAAAAACGAACTTATCCGTCAAAATACGATGTCGTTTGACTATTTTTTTAACTAAGTACAGTCGACGTCAAAGATATGTTTACACTGTAGTACCTTGTCACTTTATCCGCTATGACAATTTCATATGGCAGTTAAAACATGACGTTAAATAGACAAGGTAATAAAGTGTAAACATATTTATGACGTCGACTGTACATCTGTACCGTCCCTTTTCCATCTACCTACACGTATTTGTAACACATCTGTATAGATGGTTCGATATTACCTATTTATTTGAAATTTGTCATGCAAGAGAGGCTTTACATAAGGTTTTTACCTATACTTAGCTTGATTTGTACTTGTAAGTAAACTCCTGCATATTCAACAGATTGCATGTCTCAGAAAAATAACCCATCGAACAACTAGTTTTCTGTGAAAGTACGTAGACTTGGTGCCTATTTCGCCAGAAATTATCATAATATCTATGCATTATTCCAGTCTTAACCAGTTTTCGAAAATGACTCAATACTCGGCTCCGGGCAGGTACCCACCCATAAGGCATAATACGGCGGCTAAATAAGGAGTGGGTATCAACCAACCTCCAAATTTGGAGGCGAACCTGACTGTTGATACTGATGTCCCCATGATTAAATTAACGTCTATAAATAATATACATCTATAAGTTACTGCGATAGGTACGTTACCTCTACGAGTACATATAGTATGTTAGTCTACACCTCGTCTGAATACAAATCGCTACTTGAATTTTCTAGCAAGACTGTTTTTTTACAAAACAGGTGGCAAACGATTCATCAAAATGTTGGTTTGGTGTAAAATATGGTGCCGTCAAGCTGGTATAATTTTGGAGACGGTAGGAACTCCTTAATATCTAACAGTAGACCCGTCGGAACTTGTCTTTTTAATAGCGAGTTTATTTATCATGGGATTCCTGGGTGTAAGAAGTACAGTCGGCATCAAAAACGTTTTATTAAAAAAATGGTTTATGCAGGAATATTACCACCATCTTCGAGGAAATAGCGACCGACTCTACTTGGAAACGACGCAGCTGATTACTGAGAGCTCTAACCGTAATTACTACATCCTGTGTTCCTCTGCGTTATAATTAAAGCACATCATTAACGTTCCGATTACGATACCGACGCAGTTGATAAATTTTCGTTGACACTACAATAAATGGGACACCTTTGTTACGGTTTACATTCATCTGGCATTACTTTTTTCGGCATAATCATCATTTGGCATACTCATCATTTGGCATTATCAGCATTTGGCATAATCATCTTTTAGCATAGTCTTTTTTTCTGAAACCGTATACTTTTCAGGATTGTTATAAAATAAACCTTACCTAACCTAATGGGTTTCAGAAAAAAAGACTGTACGCTAAAAGATGATTATGCCAAATGATTATGCCAAATGATGAGTATGCCAAATGATGATTATGACAAAAAAAATTATGCCAGATGAAGGGTACCCATTTGTTACCCATAAACTTATTGAATCAAATTTTGAAAGTCAGAAATGAATACTTATATTATTTATGCTCATAAATTATCAGTACCGTAGACTCATGTAGCCGTTCAGCGTCAAAAATATCCAGTAAAATTAATAAGAACATCAAACGATATTTACATGTACCTATCAATAATAGGGCAGTAAGTTATCATAAATGTACCTATAAGGAAAATTGGACTAGGTATTATGGCAAGCTGGGAGCATAGGTAGTTGCATGACTTTGCGGTAGTCATAAAAAATATAAAGCATGACGCTTAATTATTCTAACATTAAATCCATAACCTTAAATATTATAATATTCAAAAATCATTATGAAGTTCAAAGGCATATCGATAATCAATTACAAATATTGTAGGGCATATATCATCAAGTCATAAATAGGGTGATGGAACCAGTAGGTAATGGACAAGGCACCAATAATGGACACTTGATTCTTATTTAACCGAAGATAAGGGTTATTCATTTGTTTTGCAACAATCAATTTAGGACCGTATGAAATTTGAATTAAGAGTCGAAGTGTCCATTACTGGGGCTTGTCAGCTAAAAGTGTCCATCATTGGTGCCGCCGCCCTAGGTATTTTTAGGAATCCTTTTCATTGTCTAAATTTTATTATGGATTTTTATGAAATAATATAAACAGCAGCTAAGTACAAAAATTGTTAGTTTTCTGAATCGAGCACTCAAGCGGTTAAATAACTTGAGTAGTCTGATTTTACATAAGTACCTAGCTACTAAATCGCATTCCCTCAGTGGATCTTGAATAGGCGATCATTCAATAGCAACGAGAACAATACAAAGCAATCGGTCCGGTAGCTAACTACCGGCAGTAAAACATTAATAATGTTTTTATGCTTGAGCTAAAATAGACAACATAGGTACCTACATAATTATATGCAACAAGCATACAGAGCTAGGCAAAGGTAAAGGTAAGTTACACAAGGAGTGTTTTTGCATAACGTCGTTACTTTTTATTTATATGTAGTAAATAAAGTTTAATAAGTAATATATTTAAAGCAAAAATTAGTTAAAAGCCCACATTAGGAATTTGAAACACTAAAATAAACATAGGAGTCCCCAAACTAGGCTATGCCTGACTGCCTGAGGGCTTAGGCACGCTTAGGGCCTACTTTGAAAATCGAAAATCGAAGTTACGACGAGTACGTTGCGTTGGCCTCTGGACCTAGGTAGTCGCCCCCACATCGTCACAAAACGTGCCATAAGAAGTACTAAACTGGATACCATAAGAATAAACAATAACTACACGTAGGAGCGAAACTCTTTTACTAAGGCCCCAAATGCCGCGCTTTTAATACCTACTTCCCCCTTCACCCCGCCACGCCCCTCTGTCTTCCGCGCCCAAAGTCAGGGCTGTCACTTGTGAAATATTTTAATCGGTTTATGGATGTGTCATATAAGTTTAGTCACGAAATGTTATTTATGTTTTCCTTCACGTGGAAACATTGTAGCAAAATGAGTTTTTACATTTACGTTAAATTAGGTAATAATACTTTTGATAATATTAAGATTATCTCCAGAAAATTTAATGGCTTATGTGTATTATCTATAAAACAGAGAAACGAGTCTATAAATAAACAACCTTTTAAGCTCAATAAGTTTTAAGTATAGTCTGCCGGAGTTACTTTTTAGGTTCCTTCCTGGACCATTAATTTCAATTTTTATTAAGTTGAAAAAGCTTTATTACAAAATACTATTCTTATCTATTAATTCGTTTTTAATGTTTCCGTTTTTTTATCTTCAACATCTAGGGGATGTACTATTTAAAAAATAAAACTTCTTCATTCAATCAATTACCTATTTCTAATTATTTTGCCGTAAATAGTCGTTAACTTTTTAAAACACTATCTTAGTTCAACCATAAACACTAAAATCAACACAAATACGAAAACCAATTCAAGACACAATATCAATATTTTGGTTAATACATATATATTCCGTCTGTAACGCCCCTGACTGACTAGACACCTCAGGTGCCGCCAGGCCGTAGGTATTTAACGCGCCGAGCGCGCGTCCGGAGCCGGGAGTTTCGCTTCTACGTGTAGTTATTGTTTATTCTTATGTGGATACTTCGGATGACCCATCTCTTTCACTCGTCATTCGAGACTAAATCGGGGAAACGTGATGGATATAATCGGAATTCGATTTCAGAGTTAAGGCTCTTAAATGCGTGTGTAATTTATCTCACGTTTTTAGATTACATGCAATTAATTACAATAAACATTCAACTGTAG
Source organism: Acleris literana (assembly GCA_946894065.1). Taxonomy (NCBI): domain Eukaryota; kingdom Metazoa; phylum Arthropoda; class Insecta; order Lepidoptera; family Tortricidae; genus Acleris; species Acleris literana. Next base: position 14,096,512 of record OX335684.1, on the reverse strand, counting down.
AGCCATCGCCACAAAGCATCCCATTGTCTCGGTGAGATTGTAGCTACTGAGAACCTACCTATGTGCCTATTTTATAGAATTAAAAAGTGTGCAGACCATACGCCAACCGTCCAGCAAGAGGAATTTTGTAATAAATAATAGACTAATAGTATTTTCTAATAAACTAAAAAAATCCCACTAATATCATAAAAGCGAAACTATGTGTGTGTGGGGGGGGGGGGGGGGTTTAGTTTGTTACTCCTTCACGCTACAGTGGCTGGCTGGACGGATTTGGATGAAATGGAGATAGCTTATACCCCGGATTCACACATAGCTAGGCTACATTGCATCCCTTAAAAATTTAAAATTTCCCGAGGGAATAACGATAATCGAAATCTACGCGGACGAAGTCGCGAGCAGAAGCTAGTGTATAATACATTCTGGTTTATAAACGGGTGTTACAGAAAACTCACATAAACCGAAGCGAAGCGAGGGCGGGTCGCTAGTTAGTAATAAGGAGCGATGGGATGTCACTACATTATTCGGCGTGTCAACTGATTAAAAATATAAAAAGGCGACAACAGTTGGCTATCAAAACAATCGTTGTAATGTGTACAGTGATGTCATTGTAAGGCCGTTGTATAATAATGGGCTAAGGGAAGTGTCGCACAATGCTGATAATCATCACCATAGTTTACCTACAACTGCCATACTCTACTCACCACAACAATAGTGCACTCACAAATCACAAAACACGGCCCTTGCTCACATTTCCCATGGCCTGTATTAATACGGTAAGTTTTCACCATATCGCGAAAAATTACCGTATTGCGAATACTGCTCCTTGACGGTAGAAGATTAAAATGGTAGTTGCGGTCCGGACAGACCTTGCATAAGGTCCTTCCACGAATAAATACGAAAAATATATATTTCTCCGACATGCTCGGAATTGTTAACCTTACTGTTGTAAAACCAGAGGCCCGTTTCACGAAGCAACAAGTTACAAATTACAAGCGGAAGTCTCTTTCTAACTGCTTTTACTAGAAAAAGAGTTCCGCTTGTAATTTGTAACTTGTTGCTTCGTGAAACGGGCCTCAGCTCGCGAAGATCAGAGTTCCAGGCGAAGGATTTTTTTTCTTTCTATTAAAGTTATCATTTGACTCCGTCTCGGCTGCGCTGACTCATAATCGTCCCGCAGGAGCCTTTTTCCCGATCTCTGTAGTAATGTACTAAAAATTACCATAATGTGACAAGCGGCGGTCCCCCATAAAGGGCCGTTGGAGAGGCCCTTCTTTGAAAATCGACGTTCTAAGTTACGTTAGCTCAATCCCTTTCTTTCGATTTAGTCTTGATTGACGAGGGACAGGGATTTAGCTAACGTAACTTCAAACTTCAATTTACAAAGTTGGGCCACAGGGCTAAAGGCATCTAAAGGCACACCTATTTACCGAGCATCGGGAACTGTACGTTATGCTTGCTTTAACAACATTCACTATCATTCATTGAGTGTTGGACAGCAAGGCGGAATACTAACTACTGGAAAGTGAATGGGGCCCCTTAACGCAAGCGTTCGGCGCTGAGGACCAGAGGCCCTACTTTAAAAATCGAAGTTCGAAGTTACGTTAGCTCCATCTCTGTCACTCGTCCTTCGAGAATAAATCGAGCGAAAGGGATGGAGTTAACGTAACTTCGAACTTCAATTTTCAAAGTAGGGCCTCTGAGGTTCGTCGGCCGACACCATGCTGCAACACCGACGACCGACCCACTATGATTGCGTCTTCCGGTAGGTTTTTTCGTAGCTTAAGGCCGGCCGCATACATACGCTTTCCGTATACGTTTTCCGAATACGTTTACCGCATTCGGACATCTGCGGCCGGCCGCGGTTTCCGTATTATTATTATTAACAGAAATCGTCGTCCTCCATCTTCGTGCGTTCACCACACTATCACTATCTGTATCACAGATCCGTACTGACTGTATAAATTCCGAATGAAGAAAAACGAATGTGAATGAATGAATTCCAATTCGGAATTCCGCATTCGGAAACCGTATACGGAAAACGTATGTATGTGGCCGGCCTTAAAGTCGAAATGTTAACATGCCTGAGTAATTAAAATTCTTTTCCCGCCTAGTTAGGTAGCGGCCAGCCATAAACCACCCATAAGGCCGGCCGCATACATACGTTTTCCGAATGCGAAATTCCGATTTGGATTTCCATTAGACTAGCACACATTCGTTTTTCTTCATTCGGAATTTATACAGTCAGTACGGATAGTAATAGCGTGATGAACGCACGACGATTTAATAAAATAAATAAAATAAAATAAAATAAATAAAATGCATTTATTTCAGACCACGGAATCCATATATTTTTAGTATTACACACAGAACTTAAATAATTATGTTACTACCTAAAATTGCATATTTGAAAATACGTCCACGGGCGCGATACTGAATCGAAATTTCCGAATGTTCCGCATGACGTCGTTAGGTTTCTCCGAACGCACCGAATTTATTCCGTTCTGAAAAAAAAACGGGTGTGTGCGGCAATAAATGTAGAGTCTGTCTAATGAAAGCTGAACCTGGATTTTTCTTGGCTGACGAGTCTGGCAACACTATTTAATATGTCGTTTGGACTTTGTTGTTTTTAGAAACTTGTCAATTCGAGATCTAAATTGATAAAAATACGGAGTAATCATGCCGTCGACGATAAGAGGCGGTGTCCGGGAGATTCTGTATACTATTATACAGAAGTACAAAGAAAAACAAGAAGAAAGAAAAGCATTATTGATGCAAAAAATTAATTGTTTAGTTACGGTGACCAAATTTATAGGTTAGTACGGCTTTAGTACGGCATGTTCATTTTGATACTTCTTATTTCTCTATGTGCAATCCTAAGTTTAATTTACCTTTTTCTGTCTATTATACGATGAGATTAAGAAATTAAACGAAATTAAATTCGTTTCAGAAAACCTGGACGTGCACGTTGACAAAAGTGTGCTGGAAAACGTAAAGCAGCTGAAAGAGGTTGAGGAAACTGAGTTAGCCTGCCAGACTCAGACGAAATATTTGGAAAAAGTATCTTCAATGACCGGTAATTACTAAAATTATCATTGTCTTTCCCTATATAATAGGTGTAGGTACCTATTGTCTGTCCCTATATCATGTTGAATCTCTTAGCATTCACAATTTTATTAAATTAATTTAATAGACAGATGATTAATGTAACTGACACTCATAGTTTCAATAAAACAATAAGGAGGTGTTTAGTTAAAAGATATCATAAACATATTATTTGATATGTATTTTCTGTGTGCGGAGCAAACAGCATTTTGTTGTTTATGAACCAAATGTACACTGTACAGTCGATTTCATAAATATGTGTACACTTTAGTACCTTATCTATTTATTTAATGTCATTTTTGATCGGCCAGATATAAAAGATGTTCGGGTTATATGAGTCTTCCTTGTTCTTAAACCGTTGCGATTAGAACCTCACCGATGCAATTTCATTTCACCTAAACCCAAATGTTTTTAGGGCTGTCGGACTGTACAATGGGGCTGTACTGCGCAACCAAACAATGTATTTCTAAATGGTGTTCTGTTTATTTAACACTTTCTTTCTTCTTACAGATATCAGTGTTTCATCTTTAAAAAGAATAAGTAATGAGGGAAAATTAAACAACGGTGTCTTTAGTACTCCCGGAAAAAAGCGACCTCACAAGGCCACGGTGTCTAATTTGGATAGCTTTGACATCCAAGCTATCCGAAATAAAATAAATGAATTTTATATTGTAAAAAAACAAGTGCCTACACTCAGATGCTTATTGGCAGAGTTGAGAGAAAGTATCGGTTTTACCGGATTGTATTTTATGATTGGAAAAAATGATCTGCTGGAGTTTCTCGCGGCGCTTCTTCTCCAAGATATAATTGTCGTTAGATAGAGGTGTAAGGGTGATGAGAATAATGTTACCTCTAATTACTTTATTAAAAAGGTTGAATATAATATTCCTCATCATCATTGTTTTATTATGCTGTGTGCGACACAGACGAAAACCTCTCGTATCAATGAAATCTATCAACAGCACGACTAGCACAAGTTGCTCGTGACTTGTTTGTCGCTCGGATCTCCCTTACTATCTAGAAAATACAACTTGTGCTACACGTGCAGATCACTATATTTTCAACTTGTGCTACACGTGCAGATCACTATATTTTCATGTCAAATATATTTCGAAAAACCAAATGTGCTCCAGTCACTGTCATCGTATTTTACCTAAAGTGCTTTTCATCAAAATATAGCGCTCGTAATAATATATATGAAAATATAGTACGCGTTTCCTCTTCCTTTGTGCCCACCAAAATAAATAAAATAATAAAAGTATCAATATCGTTTATTCCTTCATTGATCGGTAATACCATATCAAGATTTTTTGAATTTGCCGCTTTTTCCCAGGTTCAGCTTTCATTAGACAGACTCTATTTTACATTGATTCCATGTCTTCGGATGTCCGAATGCGGAAAACGTATACGGAAAACGAATGTATGCGGCAGTCCTAAGCCGTAACCATGACATAAAGCATACTATACACGAAAGTAGAGGCATATAAAGGCGAGTATAGACCTCGCATCAACAAACGCTGCCTCTACATCAAATGCTACGCTTTCTTTCGTCTTAAAATATTCGATTTATTGTTCTTTAAAATGGTTATATTATATTCTTAAAATAGATTTAAAAATTGACCCTCTTGTTCATAAACGTACAATAAACTTATTTTAGGTTAGGCATGCTTTGTCACTCTCTGTCAAATTCATATGTCACTATGAAAGATAAGGTCAAAGCATATTTGAATAACGGAAATATAGTTTTCGTTATCACTTATCAGTTTGTACGCGGAAAACTAATCTTTTTAAGCCTTTTATAAGACACTTCTCACACTATCAAGTTTTTTACCAAAGTTCATAGTCCAATTCGGAACGCCGTTTTTTTTCTCCGATTGTGACAGTTGAGTTGAAAAAAAAATGGGCACTCAAGTCAGCAAAATTTTTCGTACAACAAAAATGGCGAGCTCTCCCGAAATTCAACAGTTCATCAAAGATGCAATCTCTCAAGAAAAAGTAGTAGTTTTTTCCAAAAGTTATTGTCCTTACTGTAAGACGGCAAAAGAAGTGAGTACAATATATTTATTTATGTAGAAATACAATAATTGACTTTTTGATTCTTAAAAGTTTAGATTGCTTTTTACTTTAGGGATTATACCTAAGATAATTTGATTTGAGGTATTCTGATATTTGCCTATGGTTATACTTGAATGTCCCAATTGAACAGTATTAAAACTGGAAAGTATGACTCAGAGGAAAACCCATAATTTGTGCGTCATCCCACAATTTTACAACCCTGTTTCAGGTTTTCGAAACTGTGAAACAGCCTTTCAGGGTGATCGAACTGGACCTGCGAGACGATGGCTCTGAAATCCAGGGCAACCTCGCACAGATCACAGGATTCAGAACGGTGAGTTGTATCATTTTATCTGTTGGTCTGTTGCAGCAACAAATATTTACCACTAAAATTCATAAAGCTGTGCATATCACGTCCTTAATCTCGGGTTTTGCTTCAGTCAGACAGTTATAGCAGACATCTTTTTTTTGTAGCAATAACTGAGGGTTGTTGAGGGAAATGATAACATTTATGACTGACATTTAGAATAATGTGATATAGTTATGTTGTTGTTGAAAATCGACACTGCAACTACTGTAACTAGTGATTGATAGTATTTTTTTTTATTAAAATATAAACAAGCAAAATTTTATTTAAAAAAAATTTGTATTAAAAAAAATATTGACTTCTTTTTTTTCAATTAATTTATGACATTATTTTCTTTACACATAAAATCAATCAATCTAATCTATTAGGCATCTGTCTTAGTAAATTTATTAGTCAGAATTTTTTATCATGAAGATAAACTAAACCATAGATAAAAATAATATTCAAATTCAAATTCAAAATCTTTATTGCATATCACACAAATATAAGGTGGAAAACAAAATAGGTATGGGTGATTCCACAGGCGTTAAAACTGCCATAAATATTAAAAGAATGAGCTACACCAAGCAGCTACATTCACACAGAGCTATACTGTTATCGTAATTCTTGCCACAATTGATCAAATTTTAAGTATATTATTGCCTATTTTTTAAATACTTAGGACAGCGGACTGACGGCAGTTGAAACACCCGTGGAATCACCTGTATTCATTACTATCCATGTTACAACTGCATTATATACTTCCAGTCACAATGTAATAATTAATAACAAACTATGTTTCTAGTTCTGAATGATTTTAATTTTAAATTTGAATGATCTACATTACTTCTTTATGCAAACAATTTAATACTTGGCACTACTACAAACCCTAGAACTGCAATAAAAATGCTACAAAATTTTTGATGTCTATCCATTAAGTAATAATTAAAAATATTCCAAATAGCACTAAATTGTACTCTGATTAACTTCTCTTATTCTATTTAGTACAGACTTTTTTTCTTCTAATTAATCTGCTATTCTAGCCATAATCAGATGGATTATTGAATTTTCATAATTTATAGGTGGTGTTCTATTGAACACTATCACTATGTTATGTAAGGCTTAGTTTTTGTGGTCCAGCTGTAACATATGCCAACTTTTTGAGCCTTGGTATGAATTCTGTCTCGTCTAACAGGGTTCTGGCTAGTTTCTTACAGTATCTTTTCAGAGCCTATCTTTATTCTTTCTGCAGTATCCATTCACCTTCTGCTTCACAGTTGGTAGTTCCATATATTCATGTTATTCATTATTCCTTTTACACCATGCAGCACAGGTTATTAGTAAGTAAGTACTTAACCAAAAGTACACACAAAAATAACTTTAAAAATGTCTCTGTGTTTGTACTGGTTTCTCACTGTTAATTATTTTAATAACAACCAATTTTATATGATGATTCACAGAGCAGAAAGAATGTAAGATACCAACATTATTAAAATCATTATGAATCAGCAAAGTTTTTAAACTCTTTTGCTCGTTTTATTTATAATCAACTTTTTAAGTAATGACATAAAGTTTGTTTATCCATACTAGGTGACCCAGTGTTTGTTTTTCACTTTGTATGGAAAAAAACAATTTTATGTCATTACTTAAAAAGTTGTATATAAAAAATGAGCAAAAGAGTTTAAAAACTATGCTGATTCGTAATGATTCTAATAATGTAAGATACCACTAACGTCGACGACGATTACAGTGACGATTTATGGGAGATCCTGTATGTGTAGTTAAAACCTAGTTGTTTAAAACTTGTTATGCATGTTCCAGGTCCCACAAGTATTTATCAATGGAACCTGTGTTGGCGGGGGCTCTGACGTGAAGGCCCTGCATACTTCTGGGAAGCTGGAGGCTATGCTCATTGGCTAACTTACAACAGGGACAAAACAACTACAATATTTTCAGTACAATCATGCCATATTTAAAGACAGTGACAAAATAGAAGCTTGTCCAAAAAAAATCTAAGATCTAAATCAATAAAATAAAAAAGAGTAAATGGCTGTAAAATAAATAAAAAATGATAACAGAAAAAGAAAAAAGTTAAGACAGGATTATTGATTAAATTTGCCTTTCTGTCAATGATCTCACTCAATGAAATATGTCCAATGTCATAACTATCTATGCTTAGGTTGTAATAGTTATTCTGAATTCAAATATATTTTAAGACTTTCTACATACTCAGCGAAATAACAAAATTAGATTATATTTTTATATTTTGTGCGTTTATGTGACTATCTTAATGTCACCATTAATTTATTCTGATTAGATACAAATAAACTTAAGTACAAAATATGTGTTATCTACTCTCCGGCAATTTCAAGACATCAAATAATGATGTTCCTACATACTAAATTAGGAATCATTTATTTCTAAAATATGGTTGAAATTGTTATTTTATAAAATATTATTTAAATAAATCCTGTTTTTGTAATAAATACTTTTATTGGGTGTAACAGGGCGTTTTCACAAAAAGAAGTGACCCAATTAAGGAACTTTAAATTTGTCAGTTTTGTGACGGAAATTAGCCATACATTGCGGCCGTAAAATATATGGCTAATTTTCGTCACAACACTGACAAAGGTAGCGTTCCTTAATTTTAGTCCTTAATTGGGGTACACTTTTTAATGAAAACGCCCAACAACGTTGTTAAAAATTTGCACAGTATTGGCCTGCTTGCAAAGTTTAATTTGCTGTTACTTTATAAGTCTTAAGGACACTTGCAGATAAAAGTTAAATCTAGTTTTAGTCTATCCGGAAAGACTGACATTTTCATGCACACTCAGCTAAACGACCTATGAACAGGGCTCAGACTCTACACGATAAAAGCTTGTTGCTTTTGAAGGGTTATCGTATTGTCGTTTTGATAGCTCTTATTAACTCTTATTCTAGGCCGTAAAAACCATATCTTTGACCTGGTAAGCAATTGTTTATAACTCGGCCGTCATTACTGTCCAGTAATTAAGAGCTATGACAACGTTGACAATACCCTCTTTTGGCAAGGACACTACCAGTCTCACAACCAGTTGTGTCGTTTGCAATTAACGACACTACCAAGCCTATTTTGGATTAAATTGTACAGTCAACGCAAGTTTTGGACCCCCTATATTTATTCCACTTAGTTCAACTCAAAGTTCGAGTTAAATTCATTTATGCTGAACATTTTTACGGAAATTCTTTTTTACTTATGAAGTTTTAAATGTGACAAAGATCAAATGACACTGACGATAATCACGTCTATCCCACCAGTCCCATTGAGTTGTCCTACTATGAGAAAACTGAGACGATTTCGTCCCAATAGTCCCATGGGGCAAGTGGCACTAATATTTTTGTCCCAAAAGTCCCAGGTAGGTTAAGGTCATGTTAGTTTTGCAGAAGGCCCGAAGGGCCAGACCACCCAGAAAAAGGAGGTCCGCCGGCGGAGCTCCGTCAACACTAAAGAGTTACATTCCTCAAGTTTGTTGTGTTGACTGTACAATTTAATCCGAAATAGGCTTGGTAGTGTCGTTAATTGCAAACGACACTACTGTTAGTACGACTGGTAGTGTCCTTGCCAAAAGATGGACGATACGATAGCAGGTCAAAGACCGCTATGGTTTTCCCACCTAGAATCTCGGCCCAGTAATGGCGGCGTCCGAGTTAAAAACAATACGACAACAGGTCAAAGGCAATATGGTTATAACGAGTGGAATAGAGGCCCTATTCTACTCCGTTATACCATATTGCATATGGTACCTATCGTATTATCAACGTAATTCTTATTATTATGTAAGCAAAGTCCCTTGACCTTAACACATACGATCATGCCTCTAATCGTGTCCTCCATCCCGTTCTACTGTCCCTTTAGGTAATAGTACATTACTGCAAAGACCAGTAAATAAGCCTTCCTGGACGAGTATGAGATAAAGGTAACTACATACGAGTCCAGAATGGCTCTTAATGGTCGAAGCATGTATAGTGCTTTTCTCAAAAATAGAACAAGTAGAATATGTTTACAAAAAGTTAAATAAATTAATGTACTTTTTGGAAATTTACCTATAATAGTACGAAAAACAAACGATAAACAGATTTTTCTCCCGCTTTTTTTACAGCATAAATCCTGCCAACACTGACCTCGTTAGTGACAAGATGTTCTAGTATCAAACTGCCAACCTCTGTAGAGCTGAATGTTCAGCTTTTCATGTTGCATAAATATGAATATTTTAATTATAAAGCAATACAAATTGTATTATTTTTAATAATGGTGCTTTTTCAAAAATCGTAATGGAGTCAAAATAGTTCAAACTTTCATAATAATAATATTTGTTGTAATTTGACCTTTTCTTGCTTACCTCTGTAGCCTTTTTGAAGGCTGTCACAAGTCTGTACAGATAATTCCAAATTCCGAATTCAAATAATATGATATGTTTTTGAATTTCCATCATATTTCCATACTTACTTAATGGAGACTCCATAGAGTTTTCCAGGTGCTTCAACGACTATTAGAAGTATCCAGTGAAGATGAGGAATTTCGAATTTGGAATCAATAAGTGTCCAGTAAGTAAGTTTGGAAATTCCATAACATAGCATATTTGAATTTGGAACTATCCGTACAGACCTGTGACATTCTACAAAAAGGCTACAGAGGTAAGCAAGAAAAGGTCACATGACACAAAAAGAATGAAAGTGAAAACTATTTTGATTCCGTTAGGATTTTTGCAAAAAGCAACTTTATTTAAAAAAATTGAATTGCTTTATAATTAAAATACTCATATTTATACTACATGAAAAGCTAAACAATCAGCTCTACAGAGGTGGTTGGCAGTGTGATACTAGAACATGGTCCTATAAATAAAAAAGAGTTTGTCACTAACGAGGTCAGTCAGAGTCGCCAGGATTTATGCTGTAAAAAAATGCGGGAGAAAAATCTGTTTATCGTTTGGTGTTTTTTGTACAATTGTAGGTACATTTGCAAAAAGTACATTAATTAATTTAACTTCTTTTTTGATACATTCTGCTTGTTCTATTTTTGAGAAAAGCACTATACATGCTTCGACCATTAAGAGGCATCCTGGGGCACGTTTTATAAAGCTACAAGTTACAATTTTACAGGTCTAAACTGGCAACACTGCTAAAATGGCTGGTCGTCATTGGTCGAGGTTGTGTCAAATGGAAACTTGTAACCTGTAAATTGTAATTTGTAGCTTTATAAAACAGGACCCAGGAGGAAGGCTCACTTACTGGTTTTTGCAGTAATGTAGGTACTATAAGATCTACGGTTGCCAAAGTGGCTTATTAGAACCAACTTTAAATGGCTTTACGGCTTAACTTAGTAAGTCACTTTGACATAGTTCTATGATAGCAAAGGTACTGCATTGGTTGACTGTTGGTGTTTGCATGTGTAAAGAAACTGCACTGGAACGGCGCGACAGCGTGGTTTTTGCTTAGTTAATGTCTACGCGGATATTTGGCCTTAGGGAGGTTAATTGTTAACATCACTTAGCGGTGCCCCTGCAGTGTCATTGGGTGGTGCTCAGGACAAAGGCTGTCATTTACCTGCCGATTGTAAGTACTATTTTTGCACAGGCGTCATCTGCTAATCGAGACCAAAGCGTTAGATTCGGAGGTTCTACGTTAATTACAGCGGAGATCGGGGCGTTACCGTGACATAGGACTGTATTAATAAACTCGACTGTAATGCCCATCTCAAGATGCTTCATAAATGGCAGTCTTCTGTGGCTTGACGTTTACTTTGACGTATCTTGTGATGGGCGTCTCAGCCGAAATGAGTTTATTAATAGGTACGTCCCAAAGTCAAGGAGTTCAGTTTACGGTGAGAGAAAGAGACAGAGCCGTATAATAGCCATAACTCTGTCCCTTCGCTCACCTTATTCTGAATTGCCACGTCATGTTAACCCCCTGGTTTTTTACACCATAATATTGAACTGTTATCGAGGTAGGTACCTAATTACATAAAATGTATTCTTAATTTCTGCCCTTTGAATAAGCTGGACATGAGGCGGCAACTATAATTGACTTGCAAGATTGAAACTCAACATTTTGACAAAACATGTGAAACATCTTAGCCTGATTGTGCAATATGTGGTTACAGAATTTTATTATCAGTTTTAGTTGTTGGTAATTCTGTAGCTCTGCCTACCCACTCTGGGAATGAAGGCGCGAGTTTATGTAATGTGTATATGTATGTATGCAAAACTACTTTAAACGCGGCTTCAAAAGAGTAGGTACTAATTCGCTGAAGGGCAACAACTTGGCGGTGCCCCTGGCATTGCCGATGTTTATAGATATGAGGGTGAGGGTGGTGCTTTATCAGGTGGTCCGTCTGCTCGTTTGCCTTTATGGCTATAAAAAAACTTAAAAGTCTCGGAAATCTCAAGGTAATTCACGCAGGAATGTTCTTATTTCTACTAAGTAAATGCCTATCGGGTGTACCAAAAAGTATAAGCACAGATTTAAAGTACTGGCATTTTTTTTTACAAGATTATATTATTAAAAAAAACCATTCAAACTAAGAATCTATACTTTTATTTATAACAATTATATGTCATAAAGCATGTCACTTTCTTAAAACGCAAAATGCGAGGAATATCTCCCGAAAGACGTAAGCAGATCGTGCACATTTGGTGCTCGATTGCTAACATTACCCTTAAAGAGTTGGCAAAAATGGAAGGGTCAGCATCGGAGCTGTTCGTACAGCCATACGAAATTATGGCGAGAGTTTAACCTTTCACGACAAACCTAAATGTGGGCGGAAACCGGGTCCCGTTAACCGAAATTTGGATAAGAAAATTGTACAAGCATATAATAGGAAAAAGGACCTATCTGTACGGGACGTGGCGAAAAAACTGCGGATATCAGTAAGCAACGTTCAACGTGCCAAGGCAAGAAATGATCTTAAGACTTTTAAGAAGCAGAAAAAGCCTAAGCGAAGTGACAAACAAGCGGAATCCGTCAAACCGAGGGCTCGCAAGCTATATGACCATCTGTTGTGTCGAAATAAAGTGTGCGTAATTATGGATGATGAGTCATACGTAAAATTCGACTACAAAATGCTCCCAGGGGACCAATTTTATACTGTCCGGAAAGGTCAAGACATCAGTGATGCTGAAAAATCATTTTTTACAGAGAAGTTCAGTAAAAAGGCAATGGTTTGGCAAGCGATATGTGAATGCGGTAAAATATCAAAGCCTTACGTAACAACGCAAACTATGAAGTCTGATACCTACATCTCAGAGTGTTTGAATCGTCGCCTATTGCCCATGATCCGCGAGCATGATGGCCCCGTACTGTTTTGGCCGGATTTGGCGTCGGTACATTACTCAAAGGCCACATTGGCTTGGTACAAAGACAACAAAGTCCAATTCGTGCCTAAGGAGATGAATCCACCAAACTGTCCTCAGGCCCGGCCAATTGAGACTTATTGGGCTCTCACCAAGGCGTACCTTAGAAAACATACTAGGGCAGCAAATTCAATCGATGCTTTTAAAAAAACTGGACAAAAGCCTCCAAAGTCGTTGGAAATAAATCTGTGCTGAAGCTTATGGCAAGCGTCAGGTCCAAGGTGCGGTCTTTGGCTTATGACTGAATGTTAAGATGTATAACTTGCCTAAACTTGTAGTAATAATAACATCTTATGGATACGTTTGATTAAATATATTTGAAAACATACCAGTTACAGTTTTATTACATTTTAACTTATGCTTATACTTTCTGGTACACCCGATAAAGCGATTATGATAATTATTTTATCATATTAATACAGTCAGCAACAGAAGCTTGTCTCGATGAAATTTATGGCGGAAGCATATTAAATCTGTACTGTCAAGGAAAGGAAGAAAAACGGGACAAAACACCGAGATAGAAAACCGACCGATATAATATCGCTTAGATAAATACGTGTGAACGTGTATCCGGAGGGAGATTCTATTAAATATTGCGCCACAGAACTACTATAGGGCACTATGGAACTATGTCAAAGTGACGCCATATGTCAAATCGTAATAGTACCTAGTTTACGTGACGGTTGCGTTATGATAGGCATTACAAAATGAGTGTGAGTGAAAGGCAAATGACCGGCATTACCTTACCTGTGGTAGTAGGTGAAAGCGATGACAGCCGTAACGTAATTTTGAAATTATTATATCGAATAACGTAATGAGGTCGAAATTTGGAACATCTTCCAAAATTAACATCTGTCATCGCTGTCACCTACTGCCACAGGTAATGCTGGTCATTGCCTACGGGTTTTGAACGCATAATAGAGGACTTATGATATGAGTGTAGATAAAGTATCTTAGGATTTCGTAGATACTTCACTTTGACATAAGTAGTTCAGTTCAGTGGGCCTATTATGGCTGCGTTTATCGCGTGACAAAATGTGTATAAAACATCCGTCACTTTCTGACACGTATATAAGTACGAGAGTGACGGATGCTTTATCCACGTTTTGTCACGAGATAAACGCAACCATACTGGGCCCGCAGGGCCTCTATTCTAGAAGGTAAAAACCATATCGTATTTGACCTGTTATGGTATTGTTTTTAACTCGGCCGCCATTACCGTCAAGTAAATAAGAGCTATCAAAACGTTGACAATACGATAACAGGTCAATGACGATATGGTTTTTACCGCCTAGAATACCGGCCCAGTTCTTTGGTATAGTGGCCTAGAAACTAGAAGGTAGGTCAGAAGGTAGACTTCATTCAGCTGAGTTGACGTTAAAATAAACTTTAGTATGTAATCAAATTAAACTGATAGCTGTATGCAAGAAAAACCATTTCTTTTTAAGTAGGTATTTAAGTTATGCATGCATATCAAATAGGTATGTAAATAAACCTCATTACCAGTCTTTTAGAAAGAAAAAAATGTTCTCTCATAAGTCATAGTAAGTAGGTAGGTACACGGAAGACCAAGCGGTCCTTCGGGTTGAAAACCAATTTTCCTGAAGGTGACATCTTATCAGAGCGTGCTTAAGTACAATATTACTCCTTTAATAGTAAGTATAGGATTACCAATACTCCAGGCCACCTACGATTTTTTTTAGACATCACTGTATCAGGCTAAATGTTTTGTAAACGGTCATAGTGTTCATTTCAAGATTGGTGAACAAAACTGAACTGAATGCAATGAATTTCAATCGATATTTTTTTGTGATGCAATAACAAAAATAAGTGGATTTTATATGCATTTAAAAGAAAATGAAGTAATCTAGATAATCTTAAAGTAAATAATACTTACTTATAACATTTTTGCTCTTTTTTAAATAATTAAAACAAGTTAATTTCCTTTTTTTACTGTTGTGGCCATAAAAGTAGGTGTATTAATGGGGAATTTAACTATGTGAACTTGCCAATCTAATATTTGACTCAATAAAATAACTGATATAGATATATTGTTGTCTCCATAGAAATAAATCGTAACTTTCCTGTGGTACAACCAAATCAAAACAGCAATAATTGTGATTTTTGTTTCAAGTAAACATCGCTGCACACTATTTATAATTATGCAAATAATCATTCAAATCCGGCGTCACCCCTTGCTGGCGCCACAATCGGGCCGAATTAATTCTGGAGATTTCTCCATAAATCCTTCAGAGAGTCACTTGTCCCCTGTAAGCGGTTTATTACGCTCTCGGGATGAAAACATCAGGCGCCCAAGGCCGTGCGCAGGATCTCTACCCTCCCTATGACAAACAACATAAATACAGTTCAAACGGTAAGATAAATTCAACTCTATCTCTCTGTAACGTAGTAGTTAATTCTACAGAAGCTCCAACAGTTATGTCGTTTTGGTTTAATAAAGAAGCATGGTACGCCGTCGTCCGGGCGACCGTGCGCCTATTATTAATATTATATCTCCTATGTCATTGATAAAAGCACCTTTTTTGCGTAACGCCAGTGTTATGTCAATTGAGGTGTAGTGTAAGGGAGAAAGAGGGTAACGTCCTCGTTAGAAATAAGGGATGGAACTGCTGTGATATTTATAAAGCAAAATTCAACCCAATTCATTGCACAGCAAAGTTGAATCTTCTTTTCCCTTTTAGCACCTCGTGAGCTCTTTTAGGTTGTGGGGGTAGCGGTTCCCCTCCCGCCGCCCGGCCTGCGAGCTTCGTCCGCCCTCCGCTAGTCGGCGCTGCACGCCCGCCCTAGCACAACATGCTACATTTTACTCAGTACAAATTCATGTAAACAAACTATTGTGATTTATTATTTGTGGTTGTTTGAGCCGAGTCGATGTTGACTCAGCACTGGCGACGGGCTCATATTGTATAGTTCGTTATGGCTTGTGATACCGCGTGAGTGGGGCGAGTGGGGGAAGGTGAGTCCTACGTTGTTAGTTGTCATGCTTAAATTCCTTGATTCACTTGCTACTGTTGTTTGGGTTGGAGGTACTATTTCTGTATTTTTTCCCTATTTGGGTTAAAACATTCATTTTTATTTAACAGTGAAATTCAGAATTAAGTTTTTCTATGTCACTTCGTCTTAAATGTTTTGCTTTGGTACAGTCAGTTGGAATTACTTGAAATAATAAACCCAATTTAATTGTTAAACAATTAAATTGTATTTTAATTCGAAAAATGACAACAATGTAAGCCTTTGCTATTTATTGGAACAATTAGTTACCTAGGTCAAGTTCGTCCGTCTGTGTACGCGTCACAACCACAAAACATAAAGACACCTATATCTAAAGCTGGTAAAATAAGCAATAATAATATGATAAATATGTAAATTTTTAGGGTGGGTCTTACTAGGTGAAAGGAGGAAAAAATATGTAGGTACTTATGTGTACACGTATTTTAGATTCATAATGTTGCTTGCAATATATTGAGCTTTGAAGACGTCAATTCTCGTGGTTTCTTCCCACCCTACAAGTCAAACTTAAACTCGACAATGTCCCGTCGTTGCCGACAACTTAAGGATTTGCGTAATATATGAACTAAGAATAGATCCCAAATGCTGTCATAGTTTTCGCGACAAGATTTAGGGCACAGGGTTCATTACGGGACTTTAGGCAAAAGTAACAGTTAGTTTAATTACGTAGTAGTATTTGATGCTTAAGAAAGAAGAAGATGGGAAGATTTGGATAAATTCAAACCAGACTGGCAAGGATTAGCCAGAACAAGAGATGACCGGAGAAATGAGGGGGACTCTAGATAGGCTTTTTTTTATTGGATTAGATTTGATGCGTATAGAAGAAAAATAAGGAGAAACAAAGCGTCTGCTAGTATAACCTTCAGAGAGGGATGATGTCCGGCTTTACTTATAATTTATTCTGTTCATTGATTTACTCTTACTCACTTGACATTGGCGAAAACATTGCGGAATATGCGGTGGAACGCCATTAATAAATAAAAAGAAGTGACATTTATTCACTAACCAAAAGATACAAATATACAAATCATATAAGAAAACATTAAAGGCAACAGGAATGGAATGGGGCTTATAATAGTTTGTCTTCTATCTAAGACAGGTCCACATTTGCAATGTCATTTGTGCAATAGTTCAAATATGACGTTAAAGTTACAAAACACTAAAGTGAGCAGTTTTTTTAAGGCTGACCGTACCAACCGCTTTGACTAAGCTGCTTTCTCGACAAAAACTTCAACTAAGTATAAATACACGCACTAAATGTTAGTAAATTAACTGACGCGTTAAAAAGTAACGTTCACGAGAAAATGAGCTAGGGTGAAGGCACCAATGATGGACACTTTTAGCTGGCAGGCACCAGTAATGGACACTTCACTCTTAATTCAAATTGTATACTGACCAAAATTGATTGTTATTCATTTGTTGCAAAACAAATGAATAACCCTTATCTTCTGTAAAATAAGAATCAAGTGTTCATTATTGGTGCCTTGTCCATTACTGGTTCCATCACCCTAACTATGTAGTATATAAGGCGCATTACGCGAAAGTTATCGTTATCGAAATTGTATAGGATTGACGTACAACACACGCCTGCCGGCGGCACATGTATCGGGTTGACATAAGTGGTTCACGCGATCTGTCATTTTTAAACCAATTCCAACCGATTCGTTTTTAAACTAATCGCGTCACTGCTAGATGACGTGATACGAAAAGTCACGTGATCTACCAGTGACGCGATTGGTTTAAAAACGAAACGAATAGAAACGCTACTTAGCGCAATGCATCTTGGCAGGGCCCTCAGCTTACATCAATCCTATACATTTTGTCGATTTTCGAAAATCGCTAAGCGTTACGCATCTTGACTTAGCCCCTTCGTATTGCGCTTATGCGTCTATAGTAGGTACCCGGCGGATATTCTTATCGACTTCTGTGGATCCTTGCATCTGTCATTGTAGTACAATTTATAACCTACTAGCTTTCGCCCGCGACTCCGTCCGCGTAGAAGTCGTTTATCGCTGCTCCCTCCAATCCTGTCCAATTTTCCGGGATAAAAACTATCCTATGTCCTATTCCAGGGAGCACATGACCCGTGCACCCACTACTTCAACCCACTGGCTCTATTCGCTTTCGTCAGAAATTCGTTAAAAATATTTTTTATTTCGCAAAAGTAGGTAGGTTAGGTTCGTTAGGTATCTTTAAATGCCCGAAGGGCAAACCGCCCAGGAATAGGAGCCCTGCCGCTAGGCAGGGCTCCGTCAAAAAGAGCAGTGGGTTGAAGTAGTGGGTGCACGGGTCGCGACCCGTCCTATTCCAGGGCCTAACCTATATGTGTGCTAAGTTTCATCTCGATCCGTTCAGTGGTTGAAGCGAAATACGGACAAACATACACACTTTCACATTTATAGTATGGATTCTTGGGTTAGAGGATAACCTAAAAAAAACTTCTTATCGATCTGGCACCATCATTTTAGTTACACGTTATTACTATGAAGTAGATAGATCAGAAATTATATTAGCCAACATTTCGTTTCAAAGTATCTAACACGCCCTAATGGCTCCAGTAGTCTCAACCCCTTTATTCTACGTCTTCCTAGAACGCATTATGCCTTGTTGATGCATAAACCTCAAACGCGTTTAGTATAAAACGCGAAGTTCCTAATTATCACTATGCTTAAATTTCTGTTGTACTAAAACGCATTATGTCTAACTCTGTTTGGGCTAAAACGCATGAGGCCTAAAACGCGTTTTGACTAAATCACGTTAACGATTATAGAAATATTAGAATATTTATTTTCAATTTTCACCATATAAGCCTTGTCAAGCAAAATTAATCAAAATGTAATAATTGCAAATAGGCAAAACTTAGTCGGAGTGCGGGTGGATGGCGGAGTAGGTACAGCACTACACAATAATGAAGTTTAGGCAAAACGCGACTTAGTAGCATGGCGGAGTAGGTAAATTACCGAAATAGACTTTATACTCAATAGATCAACAGCGAAATAGACGAATTAACCATATAGCCAGACAAAACGCGACACAGGCATAATGCGTTCTAGGCAGACGTAGAACAAAGGGTCTCAACTACTAGAGCCGTCTCGACGTGTCACATATTTTTGAGCCCAATGTTGGTTCATATATTATTATTGCTGGTGACTGTACCTACAGCAAAGTACTCCTTCTTTTTAACTACGGAACCCTACTGCCTCGCAAATGCCGGAGTGTCCAAACTCTCATACAAACTTTCGACCCCTGTTTCACCCCGAACGGTTGAATTTCTTAAAAATCATTCCTAAACGAGCACTCCAACAAAGAGAAACTTGCGTTCTAAACTTAAAGTTCGCAAAACTCTATAATTCTGTAGATTTCAGAATGAAGGATTGATATGTACATTTGGTAGAATGCTTTAATATTTAAATAAGCAATGAATGCTCAAACAACTTTGTGGAATCTGTTACTGACTGACATTAGGCAGCCTCAGTCTCAACTCAGTCTTTAGACTATTTCTAAATTATTCTGAAGAAATACTGCCTTGACTCTTGTTTTAAAATATTTGTTTGATTATTATTTATATTTATTTCATATATTAGTACCTCATAAACAATAGTTATTATAGTTTATATATTTATAACAATTTCAATTTGTTTAATATACTTTTAGTTCTTTTAGGGCCGAGTTCACCAACAATTAAACGGACGGTTAGCGGTTTAACGGGTGTCAAATGTATTGATTAAGACTTACTCGTCCGTTTAATTGTTGGTGAACTCGGCCCTTAGGGCCTTAGTGTCGTACTTACTTGGTTATTCATTGTCATTTATTATTTCTCAATAACTCATAGATGGAAGAGATCTTTTAAATGGATAAGTTCGCCTTTGTGTCTATTAAATAATTGTTATAGGTACCTATCTTTTGCTTGTACAATAGTATAATGTTTACATACAAACAAATACCTTCATGTAGAGAATGTCATTAAGGTTGTATTCGACCAAACTGGAATAAGGTCTGTACCTAGATTAAACGCCGAATTTGTATAGACTAATCTCTGAGTAAGTTTAATTCCAGTTTGGTGAAATGCGGCCTAAGGCGGTAAAAATAATGATAATTAGCGTACCTACCATGGACAGTACAAATGACTGCCCTATCGTCGTAAGTTCCTGCATAGGTATTATATTATCTATTGCTTACTGCCCCTTGCTCACGACTTCAACCGCGTCTTCGTTATTGTTTTGAATTTGGGAACTAACCAATTTGAAACAATAACTAAACAAAAAGCCAGCTTTAAAAACCCGACTGCATTTTTTCATGCTGTCATCGATATAAATATGTAAAAAAAAACAGATTAAAAGTGTTTTATTTTAATTGTATGCACCCAGTGACACACTTGCACTATCAAGACGAATCTAATGATGTATCATTTATTAAAATCGGTTCACCCACTGAGTAGTTACGCGTGTCATAGGAACGGACATAGATACATACAGGTCAAAAGGTTGGGCGTCGCTGCAGTCGGGTAGAAAGTTACCAAATAACTATATATTATTAGATAGATAAAAACTAGAGATGGGCCGACTAGTCGACGATTAGTCGGGAAAGCCGACTATTCGGCATCATTTCTAGTCGGTGATTAGTCGGCGAGTAGTCGGCAATAAATGCCGAATATTCGGCAGTTTATAGCCTATAGGAAATATAAATTAAACCATTATTTAATCTATGAAATTGAATATTCTTATGAAACAATTAACTAGGTAGGTAGTTCGTTTTAATACTATAATTATTAGGGTTTTAATTGTTTTTTTTTTGTCGTGCAACGCGTGTCGTACAGAAAAAACGTAAACAAAACTGGTCAAAACATGCATGGTAGGGGTAGGTAACAAATAGCGCGACGGACAAAGCAAAACGAACGTTCCCGAGCTCACCCGGAGTTAGCAAAATCCTACGATCGGCATTGCCGACTATAGTCGGCCGATTAATCGGCAAATTGAAAACCGAATAGTCGGCCAACTGGCTAGTCGGCAAAATCCGTAGTCGGCCCATCTCTAATAAAAACCCTGGATATAAGGCTGAACCGATTATCATGAAACCTAAGAACCATCGCTAGAAAACATGCTTTCAATTCAAAAACCGCATACAAATCGGTTCATTCGTTGAAGAGCTACGGTGCCACAGACAGACACAGACAGACAGACACACACACACACACACAGTCGCACGCACGCACGCACACACACACATAGCATAGCGTTCAAACTTATAAAACCCCTCTTTTTGCGTCCGAGGCAAGAATGTAGTGCAAAGTAAAGTATTAAAATGTTTTAATTTAGATTTAGTAACTAAGTAGTAGTTATGCGAGACAATAATTAATCATCCTTTAATTAACGCAGAACTGAAATAACGACCACGTAGGTGCCCTATGTACTGTGTGGCATTAAAAAATCTAGACGTTCAGTTTAATATTTAGAATTAACTCCTCAAATAACCTACACTGTCCTACAGCGTAGCGTAATTAAACATTATTAATTACAGACAATTTTGTATATTACATTTTCCGCGACTCGTACGTCAAATAAAAACTCGAGTTTCGTATCCTCGACACAGTTAACGGCAAAATTTAATTAACCTCTAACGATTTGGTTTCTCTCTACCTTAGAACAACTAATTAGTCAGGTGTCAGCCTCGCCGCCACCGGGATGTAAACGAACAACATTTTCCTTGAAAATCGAATATTTTCCTTTTATCTTTATCCTTATTAAGGACTTCCACATTCCGACTTTATTAAATAGGTATCATTTGAATGAAGAAAAACATCGCAGAGAATAACAAGGGTACGTACAAAGATCTCTTTAAGATAAATCTCCATAATCCCTTTAATGACATGTCAGGGTTCTCAAAGCAATATGTTAACAACTTCGCTAAGCGTATCGCAGAACGATTCGTTTGCAAAACCATTAATTTCGAAAGGATTTAAAATGCATCCCCGGAGTCTGCAGTAATCTTGCATAAGATCTTTATAGCGGATCTGTCGATACCTACGGAGTTCCGGCGCTACGGGTTACGAACGTAGGGGAACTCGAACGAGAAGGGCGAGATTCTAACGCAGAAGATGAGGCGCGCTACACACGCGTAGGAGTAGCTTTAGTGTTGTATCTGTGCACGCTTGTTTCTGTGTATTGTATCTGTGGAGATACGAGGAATTTGCGTCTGTGTGAGTATAGCCGTTACCAAGTCTCGTAGTGAGAGGACTATGCGAAGCTGCGTGAGTATTATAAGGCCGGGCGCGGAGGCCCGCGCGGCAGAGCGGTCGAGGCGCTCAGCGCGGGACAACGTGGCTATCTGACGAGCTCGCTTCGCTCGTGGCGACAAACTTCATAAACTTTCCCCCGTGATATTAACCCTTGACATATCTGCGCGGATTTCAGTTGAGCAGAGATACCACGTGCCGACAAGTTTTGGTAAGATGTAGGCATTTGTTGTTGTAGTGTTTTTATTTTTATTAAAGTTCAGTTGAATAGAAGTTTTGGTTTATTTTATTTTGTTCTGTTATAGAGCAATACTGATACAAGACACATTCTTCCCCATTTAAATACCGTAAACAACTATAAAAAGGAACAACATGACGGATTTATGAATTCGTCATTACACAGAAGGATTTTTGATTTAGTTCAACGTTTTTTTTAAATTTATACATTAGTATATTTTATACTTTCATTAAATCGGCGTTATTATTTATAACGTATTACCTAAGATTTGTGTTTTTTCAACCCAGTTCAAATCTTCTTACGATATCGGAACCCCGTTAGATGAGACAGGATTTTTGTCTTAATAATTTATAACCTGAATCGAAAAATAAAACTCCTCAAATAGGGACGCCACAAAGACTTTATTCCGTAATATATTTTACAAAGCTTTTTATATTTATGTCACACCCATAACTTCAATTTCCTTTTTGAATACCTAATGTTTGAGCGTTTTCAAGTTTCATCGTGTCAAGTTAATAATTAAAAAAGGATTTACTTAATTGCATAAACATCGTATAAACGTTTAAGAGAAATGTCTTCCTAACCAGCTTAAAATATGGAGGTAGTTCGTATCAAAATATACTCCTGCTCTCTATTAACATAAGTGCCTACTCAGACAGTTTATTACCATAAATAAAAATCAACACGTGAAGAGAATAAATTCCAAATTGAATGCAGTCTGCTTTTCAAAACAAAGCTCGCTTAATTTCCTTTCAGCTTTTCCTCGCGACACTCCAGACGAGTGTTCTCTTCTCTATCGCTTAGTCTGAAACGCACTTGATTTTATAATAAAAAGGCAGTTTATACGATGCCTGTGCCGACACAAGCAAAAAAAAACAACCCGCCTTTCATGTCAACAAACTCTGTAGGCGTTCTTCAGCGTCTATTTCTAATTACAAATATATATTTTTTTTATGCCGCCCTCTTCGAGTGGGTTGTAGGAACGTAAAAACTTATATTCATTTTTATTATGAATCATTCTATGGTTTAGTTATTTATGGCAAATTATTCCTTACGGAGGAGGCGGTCGTGTGGTTTGAGTCGGGGCTTTTTCAAAAGGTAGTATTTGTCGTTTAAATACGAGTATTATGGTTTATTAAACACAGAAATTAAAAAAAAACATGCTATAGTAGAAAAAAATACATTACGTTCCTTTGTCATGTATGACACCCCGCTGGAAAATAATTAATTCAATTAAAATATCCAAATTTTGGTTTGTGACTGACACCGTTAACAAGCGGAGACGTGAAGTGACGTACGGACATACGGACAGGCGGGTGGACCGACGGACGGAAAGCACAGTGTTGGCCCAGTTTAGCAATTTGGGCATGGAAAAAAAAACCGACTACCAGGTCTATAATTTTATCCCCTCATAACTTCCTATTTGTGCGTACTCCAAGTATCTTATTTCGCCTCTTTTAAATTTATCTTGCTTTATTTACACCGGACCTTTGGATAGAGTGGGATGCTTCTCATTAACGCTTCGCCGGTTTTAATCATAAGAAATTATTTGATAAGATCTGCGAGGAGGCCTCGAGAAGGTCCATTATAGGTTTATTTATTTATTTACTTTGCTTACTGCTTTATTTTATCCTTAATAAATAACTTCTTTAATCATCTACGCAGATGTCTTAAATACTTTTCCGTCGTTCGTGAATTCGTAAATCAGAAAGTTTGATGGAAATTATAATAATTAAACGACGCGAATGCGTCGGGGGCTGTCTCATCAAAAATGTATAGAATTCGTATGATTAGCATAAAAGTCATTTTATTGCCTCGGAAGACAAACAGAATGGGATATTGGCTGTTGGAACGGATCCAGCGCTGCGGTGTCAACTTCGTCGCGAACTGCGCCCGGACACTGGCGCTTTTTAATCTATTTTTCCTTAGTTCGATTCTTTTAAGTTACTGTATATTTGTTATTATTCCTCCTAAAACTGGACCAAGTGTGAGTCGGACTCGCACACGAAGGGTTCCGTGCCATTCTAGTATTTAAGGTTTAATTTTCGATTTAATTGATTTTTTTTATGTCTCAGGTACGCTGTTTTTGAAAATTTCTAGACACATGATATTTAAATGACAGTACGGGTCAAGAGATACGGTGATTGTTGAGATTCAGGAAAATCGCCAAAAAATACACCTTTCTTGTACGGGGACCGAATTAAACAGTCTGTACTCTGTTCCTGTCATCTTGATTGTTTTTTATTTATGTCTATTTGTGTGTCTGTGTAGTAAATTAATGTCTTTCCTTCTTTCTTACTAAAAAGTAGAAGTCTCTAGCTATTACGGCCGGCAGACACAGACGGACAGCAGGCTTAGTAATAAGGTCCCGTTGGAAGTCAAAAAAAAAACAACATATTCTAATTTTTACCTGATCATGTTTAGTTCTGGAACTTCTGGGCCACATCTAGCGAAATGATTACAAATGCCACTGTCAGTTTTCTTCCATTTGCTTTGTTGTCCAATTATAAACAGCATTAAATTTAAGTCACTATTCAATGAAGTTTTCAACACTAACACTGGGTCTCTAAACCCGTTTAAACCGGTTTTTACTCAAGGGCATTCTACCAAAGCCTGTAATCCATTAGTGTCATTTAGATTAACCCATTTTACTTCCCGGCCGGAACGTACAGACAATGTACCTACAAATCCAGAACCAATCACGCAAATGGTCCCAGTCGCAAAGTTCTAGCATAGTTTTAATATTTAACGATCTAACGATTGTAACCAAAACCGGCCAAGTGGGAGTTGGATTTGCACACGAAGGGTTCCGTATCATTCTTGTATCGGGGCGACCATTTCATTATATTTTTATTATTTGTTGTTATAGTGGCAATACACACACTGAAAATTTCAACTGTCTACCTAATACTGTTCATGAGATACACCCGCTGACAGACGGGCGACGGGCACGGACAGAGGCTTAGAATAAGGTCTCCCTTTGGTTACTGAACCCTAAAAAGTAACCTTTAAAAACTCCACGGTATGTTTTAATAATGTCGTCTATAAACGTTACTTAACTTACCACATACATATATATTGTTCTTCCACATTATTTTCATTATTTCCAGTGACAATCGCCACGCAAAGATGAATCTAATGACACCTCGTTCGACTTGATCGACCATCCGTTCCATAAGAATCATACATACAAACCTACAGAGAACTATACATACATACAGGGGTTCTATTCTACTAGGCAAAAGTAAATTACTACTGTCAAGTAAATACGAGCTATCGTAACGTTGACATTCAAAAGCAATATCGTTTTACAGACAAGAATAGAGCCCTAGTTTAAAAATAAATACCCTACTTTTATGAGTCGGGTAATAAGTATGAACAATACTTTGATGTTACCTCCGTTACACAGTAATTCACCCTTATAAGCACTCGGGAAGAATTTTAATGAGTGACGCGGAGTTTGGGAAGAATTCAATGAGCCCATGATGTGGAGCAAGTTCGCGAATTCATTACTCTTGTTTAATTATTCATCAGGCAGCCACAAGTAACATTTTTACCCCCCAAGTACCTGCGACACAAATTACATGCAAATTCGACGAGCTCGATAGAGATTCCAGAGGACTTTGAGACTTGAGACTGTGGGTGTGGAGATATCCTGAGATAGGGATGTAATAAAAAGACATTGCTATTCGATAAGAGGAAATGTCCCTGTATAACGCCTTCCCCGTAATTCTTTGGTTTGTGTTCTAAGAAATATTCTTAGTAAAGGCTGTAAAAAGTTGCTGGTTTTGCGTTTTTTAACCAGTAGTTTGTTATGGGAGCTGTATCCTTTCAAAAGTCTATAAAATTGGAACGTTATCTTCAGGCGTCTGTAAAACATACATAGCATCATTCGAACTAGCGACCCATCCTCGCTTCGCTTAGGTTAATGTGAGTTTTCTGTTAGACGTTCATAAACCAGGATTTATTATAAATAACAAACTTTCATGTGAAAACGGCATCAAAATCCGTTGCGTGGTTTAGGAAGAATTAACGGATGTATATCCAGACTGAGACTGTATCTAGACAAACGCGGAAATCGCTTGTTTTATACTAAATATGTAAATAGAAAAAGATAAAGGATAAGAAGGAACAGATATATAGATAAGGGATAGTAAGGAGTTCTTCAAGAGAGGAGTAAATAGGTTTTTAAAGGGTCAGCAACGCGCATGTGATACTTCTGGTGTTACAGGCGTCCAAAGGCTGCGGTAACCGCTTACCATCAGGCGGGCCGTAAGCTTGTTTGCCACCGTCGTGGTATAAAAAAAAAAGAATAAAGACTGTAAAGATTGAGCTTGAGGAGAGGAGGGCTATACCTGCCGTCACACAGTTTTACTAGTACGGAGGGTAGCTTACTGGCACTCGGCCATCGATTTAAATACCTACAACTGTCTGTTTTAACTTAGTGGAAAGATGTCATATGAGTTATGTAAGCTACATAAATAAAAAAAAAATAAAAAAATTTAGAGACAATCAACTCGTTCCTTTTTCAAAATTGTGTATGAAAAATCGTCACTAAATAACGACTTCATTGTTATTAACTGACTGAGTGCGGCCGATAAATAGTCCCTTTACCTCGGCCCACTTTAAACTTGCCTTTCAAAATGTAAGGGTTTAAAATACGGAGTGAATGACTCAAGAAGGATAAAGAGCAGTAGGGTTTCCTAAACATTCGATTTTTTTATCTGTATTTTAGCATCTGTCAAAATTTAAATATAGAAACGTCAAATTCAAATCAAATGTCTTTTATAGCATAGAGATGGCATACGAACACAAAGGGTACCTGTACCCTTATAATGAGTTACAATTACCGTACTCGATAGCGAGTCGAATGTTCTGTTCCTCGCACTCTATAAGAATACTGCGAGGTCTGCGAGGGACAGAGCATTCGACTCGCTAGCGTTAGCTTGCATTCTCAAAGCTATAATATTATAAATATACCTAGAGATTTTCCTAGCACGAACGACATGTTGTTAGTGCTTGACATAATAAAAACATCGACAATCCTGTTATCGATAAGTGCCAATTAAATGTCAGAGTGATTTTCACTGAAGTATGTAAAATATTAATAAACTGATAGTTATTCTTTTATTTTATAACGCATCACGTTGTTATATGAATCATATGACATATGACTGTAATGTTTCCTTAATGATATGATTTCGCTATGTTCTTATAAGGTACTTCACTGGGTTTTAGGGCATTGTGAATATGTTTTTAATAACTATATAATGAAATGCATAAAAACATACATACATACAATCACGCCTGTTTCCCAGAGGGGTAGGCAGAGACAACTTCTTTCCACCTGCTACGATCCTGATAAGTCTTTCGCTTCTTCCACATTCATACATCGAGTCATGCATGCACGTCGGTTTCGGGTACTTAAGATTCGGTCCCTTTCCAGTATTTAATAAAGAAATGATGTACGATTATTTCCTCTATGACATTGTAGTGGGGGTTATTTATAACAGGTTTGTCGATATTATAATTATGTCAAGCACTAACCACATGTTATTCATGCTATAAAAATATCTAGGTATAATTATAAAGTTTGCAATTCTAAAGTCCGCAAATGCTTTGCCAACTCTGAAGACTATTTAAGATGAAATGCCTCTATGCTAGTAATTTCACCGGAATTTAACGTTTCTTCTTCGACAGATCTTACAACAGCATCCGCCCACCAAAAAAATGAATCAAGTGTTTAAGTCAACTGGAATGAAATCTGACATGTCCATACATTTTGACACAGCTAAATAAATTCTGGGGTCCTAGTGAAAATGGGTGTAAGTCTTCTGAAGACCAAGTGAAAAAGGTTTTAAGTCTAGTATACTCCGTTTATGTATATATATACCCTTTTGTAGAACAAGTTAAGTCGACTTATACCCTTTTTACACGACTGCCCCAAAAAAATGTGTAATATTTTCAGGGTTCATGTTTGTATGTAGGTATGTGAGTTTCTTTATTCCGCTATAACTTCTAAATCCCTTGACCGATTTAGATGTGTGAGGTATCGTTAGAATCCTAACGTCATCCTGGGTGACATAGGATACCTAAACTGTTAAAATTGAAATAACAACAATGGCAAAATGACAATTATTAACATATGTAGGTATATCGACGACACTATAAAAAAGCAGTCGGGTTTTTAAAGCTTGCTTTTCATATAGTTATTCACTAGGTTCCAAGAATTGAACTTAAGCATAAAAGATTTATCTTTTTGCTCCAAGTTGCCTTTAGTGATAACGGTTGGGAATTGGCCCCAGTATATTGTCTGACCCTGGCTTTGAGGAAAACTCTCACCACTTCTTGTTAAGAGAACAATAGAATAATCAGAATCCGTTTTCATCCGGGCGTTAAGTTGGCCAATTGACTTGCCATTTCTACTTCTATCTAGAAAAGTGCCTATATATTGAAGGCATTTTTTTTGAGATAATTAATTCCTAACGTGATAGGTAACTTCTTACTTAAGTAATTATCGATACTTCAGTAAATATCTAAGTAACTTAAGTATATTTCTGAAATGTGTGATGGTTTTCATACGTTTTTGTGATAGGTGCGCTTGTCAAGTAAATATAATAATAATAAATAAATAAATATCAAGGGACGATATCACACAAATTGCCCTAGTCCCAAACTAAGCTCTAGGCTTGTACTATGGGTACTAGACAACGATATAAATACTTATATAGAGAAATATATACTTAAATACAAAGAAAACATCCACGACTCGGGAACAAATACTCGTGCTCATCACACAAATATCTGCCCCTACCGGGATTTGAACCCAGGACCGCTAGCTTCGTAGGCAGGGTCACTACCAACTAGGCTAGCACGTCGTCGTGTTATCGTGTTTGAGTTTTTTTAACTTATTGGACGAATATTTTTTTGGAAATTTAACCCATTTCCCCTGTCCCGATTCTTTCTTTCGATTTAATGAAATGATCTTCACATGAAACAGTTGATCTTCGTAAAACTTTTTTACAAAATTTATGAAATTTTACAAACAACTCACACTTGACAAAAAAAAATATACTTAAGCTAAAATCGTTTTCAACAAAAATACGTTCAGGGCCATAAGACAGTTTCCCTCTAAGTATCTCTTATGGTTTTAGATTTCCCCATACTATAGTTAAAAATACAATATATTCACAGTGAAATCCCGGCACTAATGCTTTATTTCCTTGTTTCAGATGCTAAGTCGGACGTTACGCTTCAATAGCTTCGTAGACTAAAATCTAAACTAGCTAAAATAATAAATAGTACAAAAAATCGAACTTAACGCGCGCGATATCTTTATTTTCGTCGCTTAACGTAGGTAGTGCCAAATCGCCTCTATTTTCTCTAATATATTAGAAGATAGTGTTTATCGTGGGGCGTCCGTAGTTTTATAGACGAAAACAATGTCGAGGGTACACATAAAGCATCGGTATCTGGGTTGTGGCCGGGGCGCGTAGGGGCACGGGGGAGGAGGGAGAGGGAGGGGGGGACAGCGGGCATGTGTGAGGAGAAGGAGGAGGTGCGGAGTGCGGCGACGGCGAGCCCGCGGCGGCTGTGCTGGCCGAAGCGTGCGCCGGCGCCGCTGCCCGACACGCGCGGCCTGTGCTGCGCGAAGCTGCTGCGCAAGAACGGCAAGGCGAAAAAGGTTAGTGTCAGGAACCTCTTTTTCAAATCACCTTTATGTACCGAAGGCATTGTTCCTAACAAAACAGCGTTTAGGTAGTCGAACCTGCATACTAATCTTCAAAGGTTCGCGTGGTTTACACGTGTGCGCGCTGTACCTACTCTTGTCTGTAGTCTTGAGACTTGAAACGCGGTGATAGCACGGCCCCGACCGAAACCGGCTCGGGCCGTCCTGTTGAGTTTGCTTGTGGAGGCTCGCGGCGCGTACAGTCCAGGGGCGCACCGACGCAAAAATGTTGTCACGTTATTGTCATAATATGGACAACCCTAGCGCCCGAGCGGTAATAAGTAACAGAAACTCCTAATGGACCAAGGTTGACCTACTTTTCTATTTATACTATGCCACAGTTCTGTAAGCCGATGTATTTATATCTTCGTGCATAATGTATTAGGTGCACCGGGCGGTGCTTTAAAATCTACGGTGCGTTTTCTGATGCGGAAAAGGAGAGTTATTTGACAAGCTTTACGCCGTACCAGCTCACCTTGGATCCTTGACTCATGTTTGGTCGGTTAGTGCGCAACGAACAAAATAGGCGCCTTACATCGAGATGCAAGAAACAGTCCGCTGTCAAATACAAAAATTTAAATATTAATTCCCAAGAGCGACCGCGTGCATGACAAGACTCGCCACTAGAGAATGCAAATAACCGGTTATAACCGGTCTTAACCGGTTATTTTCATACAAAATCGGTTAATAACCGGTTAAATTGCATTCCCTACTCGCCACGCATCAAGTTAGTTTCTAAATTAGACAAAGATGGCTGGAATTTCAAGCCTGCTTTTTGTTTCACTAGACTAGTTCTGTTGCACCTACACGTGGGTAACGAGAAATAAATTCAGTCAGTACGGCTTTGCTTTCTCCTACAAGATAAAAATATGGTCAACTACTAATCCTGAATTTGTATGGTGGCTGTCATCGAAATCGAAGATATGTATGTATGTACGAGACCTTAATATAAATGGTAACTAAAGAATAACTAAAGAGTCCATGAACGCATAGGATACGACCTGAAAAGTTATCTACGGATTAAACATGCACCAGTGTTTTTATGTTTTTTACAACATGAAATGAAACAATATGTGTTATAGTACTTATAGTACGAATTGTATGGTTTGTCCCGATGTACTAAGCTATCTGTTAAGCAGATCGGGGTACCTCAAAAATATCTTACTAAGTACCTATACACCATGGTAGCATAGCAATAAAACGCATGCTATTTATTCCCCCTCTTTCCTTAATTATGGAATCGGAACTAGGAAAAAGTAAGGTAAACGGTTGGTGATTTATTATATCTCATTTCCACTTTATCTATTAGCAGACTTACTTTCGGGTATGTTGCGAAGTTTCAGAGAACACGCTCACAAAATAGGTATATGACGTGATGTCTAATAGTAATAGGTAGGTTGTTATAAATAAATAAAAGTTTAAAAAAACAAAAACCCGCCTTCAAAAAGCAAAAAATAACTTCTTTAAAATGGTAGGTAAATAGGTCAGTCCAACTGAAGTCTGCTTTTGGTTAAAATATTGTTGGACGCCGACTTCAGTTGGACTGACCTATTTACCTACCATTTTAAAGAAGTTATTTTTTGCTTTTTGAAGGCGGGTTTTTGTTTTTTTTAACTTTTTTTTTATTTTATACTTTTTAGTGATCATAATTATGCTGTTATTCTCCCATTTCTCAAGAAACAATGTAACATTTCAATCTCGCCGCAAGCAACGCCGTGGGAAAGTCATAGTCATATATTTAAACCTAAATATGCTTCGTCATAGTCGCTCAACTATCTTAATCGAAATATCTTGTCGCCACTCTCGAAATATATACCGTTTAGGAGGTCCGGTGGCCATCTGTGGTCTTCATCATCAGTTCCACTTCACCAAATAGTGGTTTTCAAGACCAAATACACGAGTTACAATGAAAAATACCAAAATCGCTATAGGTGTGCCTATAAATTTTGAAGAGTTCCGTCGATTCCTCATGGATTCCACCATCAAATCTTCATTTTAAAAAAAATGGGACCAATCTGGAAGCACCAGCTTTCAAATAAAAAAAGAATCTTCAAAATCGGTTCACCCAGTCGAAAGTTCTGAGGTAACAAACATTAAAAATTTAAAAAAACAGACGAATTGAGAACCTCCTCCTTTTTTGAAGTCGGTTAATAAAAGACGTGCGCACCCCTTCACTGAGCGTCCAGTTATAGTGTTTTCTTAAAAAAAAAAATTGTCTTGAAATCGGTGGATGAGTTTTTGCTGTATAAATGAATACACAATTCACAGGGTATTATGTCATAACTTAGTAATAACGGAAAAAGTGGCTTTTCCATTAAGTTGACTACACGAAGGATGACAAGGACATTGTGTATTAATTTGCATATCACTTATACACACTAAACATACTATTTTGATTTAAACTTTCAGACTTTGATTTTGATGAAAAGTTTTTGCCATTGACATAGGTTTTTTAATAGATATATTGCTAACGGTCGATTTCTATGCCACTATCCTTCGCCCTTATTCCGTTTCATTACTTATCAAAGGAAATCCGCGACAAAACATAGCGATTCCGACACTGTCGAGTTGCAACACGGTTAGGTAATGTCAGGCACGGGCCCTTTTAATTAAAATTTAAACATACCTTTACTCAATTCGTATTAATGGACCGGCTCAGAGATCAGCCTGATTAGAAATTACTTAGTGGGATATCGCACTGTCCCGCCGGCAATTAGGTCTACCTTCCTATCAATTGGGGTTTCGGGGGACGGACGCGGCCGCCGAATTTACGGATGGATGTCGGGTCCGGAGTCCGCACGTATCGCATTACGTATAGGAGTCCCGAACCGTACGGTTACGGATACATTATGTAAGAATTGTAATGATTGATTTGGGAGGTTTAATTATCACGGACATGTTTTTTTACCAGTTGGTAGTAGACCAAAAATAAAAATTACGCAGACTAATCAAAAATACATGAATTTTGTCCGGTTTTAAAACTATATTAAATCTTTGAACGATTCGGTCTTAACCTGCTCTGTGGTCGCAGAACGCCATCTTTTAAAGTTCAATTTATTTTTGGAAAGATCATAATCGCACGGGGTCAAGTCTGGTGAACGCGGTGGCCAATCCATCAATGATGTTTGGTTATTTCAAAAACCAAGCTTAATCCGTGAGGCGTTAATTTCCAGAGATTATAGCTTGGTGAATTGTTCACTGTAGGCTTAGCTTGTTATACTTTCAGTGAGGTTAGCTGAAACCACAACGTGTACTCCCTTTGTTTGTCTTAAGAGCTCAGCGAAGTTCCGAAGTAGACGGAACTCAATATTGGCCGATGCGGTCCGATACCGCCCGAGCGACTTAAATAAACGGCTAAGTAACAATATTCATTACTAGCGCACGACGGATATTGGATAAGTTAATTTGCTGTATCGGCTAGTGCTTTTAATGTAGTGGCAATTTTAAAAATACACTTTTAAGCGGTTGATAAAAGTCCGACAAGGTTTTTCAGTTTAAGTCTATTTAAGTATAATGATTGGCACTGCATGATTTTAATAAATATACGTGTACGAGTATGATTCGTAGACAACTTGTATAGGCTACAAAATCTTTTTTTTTTAGCTGTTTTATTAAAGAAATCGGTGACGCACAGCTGTAGGTTGGTGTTACCAATTTTAGAGCGAACCAACCTTATTTAGGCAAAAAACATCTATGTAATTTTAAGATTTTTTAAAGGTAAGAAAATAGTCGTAACCTTAGAACTATTCATCCACGTTTAGCGTGTACGGTGTAGCACAAGTAAACGAAAAAATATCTTCTGGAAGGACACAATTAAACATAGTAAAATAACAACACTGAAAAACTGTGTCAATTTTCGAATTGACTTTTTATACCTGATAGGTTTGCAATATTTGTCACTCGCGGCCTTTCGTTCACCCTTGACTGCCATGACGTAAATGACGTAACTGGATCCCTAGCAATTAAAGCCCGGCGTTTCGCGAAGCCACAGTGAGTGAGGTATCCATAATATTTCAAGGTTCGCTTGCTACCTCGTGTAATCGAAGTTTGAGTCGGTTCGAGGCTGCATTTACCGACCCGAACTTTCTTCTCATAACGTTTGACGCTAACCTATTTCCCAATGAGGTTAAGGCTCAAAGCACTTTAGCTCGTGTCTTGGTATGACGCTGTTCATTCAGGAACTGTCCGACTTTCTATATTAATAGCCGTTATGTCTTCCGGCTATAAACTATTTATTTAATTAATTAAAAACACCGATAGGTTGGGGCGATCTTCGTGAAGGTGGAAAAATATCTACACTAATATTATAAAGAGGAAAGATTTCATTGTTTGTTTGTTTGCATTAAATAGGCTTCGAAATTACTGGACCGATTTGAACATTTTTTTCACTATTAGAATCCTACATTATCCCTGATGAACATAGGCTAATTTTTATTTTTCTCCGCGGGCAACAGCTATTATTAAATACTTAATACTTACTAAAGTAGTAAAGTTTCAAAATGTGTAAGTATCTAAAATGTAACCTAGATTTCATTTCAACTGTATGAATATAAGTCCGTAGAAACCTTACACTCTGAATTATAAAAGCTGGTACCTTGTTAGCAAATGAAGTGGCACCGCCAAGTTCATTAAAAGATATGCACTCGGGCTGACGCTACGCCCGAAGTAGTTAGAAGACCGCATCGACTTATTACTCGCGAGTACGTTCTGACAATGCGGCGGCGATATATGAACAGCGCTAAGTATCATAACTCGGAAGGCAAATAACTTGGCCGCGGAAACCAAAGTTTAGATCAAATTAGTTCTGGCTGACGACGCCTGGAGTTTGATTAACCCCCTGGGGAATGTGTCGACGTATTATTATGGGCTTTGCAATTATCTTAGACGTGTGGGATCGTACACTTTTTTATTAGTATTTTTCATTAACGTTATTTATTTTATGTACTAAATAAATCCAGGACTTATTTGTTGATTTTGAAGGTACGGGTAGTGTGTTTTTTATCGTTTGTAGCTCAGTAGGACTTACTAGGCAAGTTTCAAACACTGCTAACGTTTCTGATTTATATCGACTTAAAGTATATGGGGTTCTGTCAACATTTTGATGATTTACAAAAATTGGTAGCTTGGCGTTATATATCTTTACTAGGCCCCCAGAAAGGTATTTCATTATAAACTAGGTAGGAAGTGGGCTAAGATGTACTCCCCGCTCTGTAATTCTGAATGTTTATTGTTGACTAAGACCCTGTCAAAGTAACTCGATTAACATCAAAGCTGAGCCTCTTTTCTCCATCTTTTTGAAATATTTTTTTTTACCATACTGCTTTTACTGTTCCGTAAATAAGATATACCATAACGTTAGCTGGACAGCGTTGAAGACTAGCTGGAAGATATCACTAATGGGCATAATTAGCCTTTGTACGTCCATGTTTTAAATAATTATATTGTTTCTGTTTAGTACAATAAAGCATGAATATACATAAATACGTTAGCAGCCTAGTAGATAACGATATGCCTGAAGACAATGTGATATAGCATTCTGCATCCATTTGAATCTTTATGTCTTTTATATTTCCATTTAAACTATACGACTCTGACAGTTTATGCAAAAATACTTTCAATAAGTTTAAAAAGGCAACGTCATATGCAACTTTCAAACAGCCATACCAATTTCAAATGCAATTTATTCTTAAAAGAACCCCGAAATACTGTTTTTCTTTGAACCAAACGGCATCGGGGAGTGGTTGCAGGCACTATTTGCAATTCTAAGTTTAGCAGAGAGGTTTCAATCCTACTAATGTGTCTATGTATACTGACATAAGTACAAGTCACCGATGTTCGTATACAGTAGGTACCTACCTATCATATAGCTGTCTTCATAGATCTGAGACGTGAAGGCTAGGCGGCTTTGTGATGTTAGCTAAGAGCCTCCTGTTTCAATCGATTTAAAGTATATAATGGACTTCTAAGTACACAAAGACGTATAGTTTTACTGGAGAACAAAGAATACGGTTAAACATTGTTCTTAAGTAAGATCATTTTTGATTTAAGTAAGAAAATAACTACTTTTAAATTACTATCGCCCGCACTCAGTTAGTTAATGACGATTAAGTAGTTGCTTAGTGACGATTTTTAAGTTCAAGTTTGAAAAAGGAACGAGTTTATTGTCTCTAAAATATGGAGTACGGCGGTAAATTACTGTCATTGACATTATTAATGAAGTATAACGTCATCTAAAAAGCGTGAGTGCCGAGATAAGGAAAAAAGCCAACCGAACATTAATCAAGATATTAATAGCGACGCTTGGCGATAGAAGCCCTTCTTTTAAGGGTCTGGATAAGTTGCATCCTGCTGTGTGAGGTATAGCGTGTGTAGCATTGTGTGAGGCTGTTACGGCAGTTCTTGGGTGGAAGGCAGGAGTCTCAGCAATACATAAATAAAACAGCCGTTGCAGTGGTCACAAGGAGAATGTAATAAAAGTATTGAATGAATGTACATGTCAATGCTCAGAAGGAATGACTTTACCAACCTAATAACTAAACATAGAGTGTGTTCTGTCGAAGTTGCCAACAGCGTTCGCCAATTTAAATTCATATATTTAAGAAATAAGAGGCATTCAGAAGGCAAACGAACGTACAAGTCCATTGAACCCGGTAAAATAATATCATAACATGTTAAAAGCGATATAGTTTTACTGATTAGAATAAAGGGCCAGGCTACGTGATTGCAGGTGGGTTCAAAGGAATCTAAAATTTAGGCATTTGCAATTTAAAACTGTAAATGCGTTGACACCTCTGCGGACTGAGATTAAATGCCTGACAGTCATTTTAACAATTGTCTTATGGAATAAAACAATGCGAAAACTGTTACTTGGAGGTGTAAAATGGGTATAATATTGGTAGCGATCTCGATTGACCCTGTAGCAGTAACGTAATGAAGTAAGAGTGATTTAAATTTGGTATATTAACAGCTGCCTGCGGCTAGGTTTTAAAAGGTACACCTACTTCCGAGTTCTACTGTACACGGTCTTACTTCCACTACAGTGACTAACAACAACTACAGTCGTTACCTTTTGTATATTTTGTTACTTTACAACTTGCCGAACCTTACTAGGAGAGTGGCACAGCGATTATACGTAGGTTTGGCGAAATAAACGACAAAGAAAGAGGGCATAACGACGTGTCTGCGAGTCGAATGTCATCGTTACGTGGCCCGAAATATCAGCCTCGGGGAGCGAACGACAAAGGCGGGACTCAGCAGTTTGCCTCTGTTCGGTTTTAATGAGTGAGACCACTATTTTAATGCTGCGTTTGATTAAACGAACTTACGAAAATAGACAATTTTTTGTGATATCGTTCCTTTTTTGAGTACTACTCATTTCGGAAAAAGAAAGTATAATTAACTTTTAATTTTTAATAAAAATATCCTTTTTATAAGCTCAATGCCACCAAAATTAATTTACGCGTGGCCAACCCAATTCGTCCTCTTAATTAAGCTTTGCATATTAATTAATACGAAAACTGATTGAGCTACTTAAAAAACGCCAAGCATGGTAATTTTGTAGACATTAAAACCCCTTGTCAACGGAATAAGTCTCAAATTAGAAAAAAATGGGGTGAATTTAGCTATCGTAATGACTTTTTTTTCCTTCATAGGAAATGTTGATGAAGTAAAACCAGGGCGTAACCATCGTAAAAAATATGCATACCTTACAATCGGAAAAAATACGGCGCGACGTAAAACCGGAATACGCTTACAAACAGTCGTTATGGATTTTTTAAAGGTTTTAAAAAGAAGTTCCGTCGCAAACGCAGATAGTAAAAAGATCATAACATCCAAGTACGTTTACTTCTTCAATAAAATATGGATGTTACTGAAATTATGTGCATAATCGACCCCTCCGCATTCGTACATGTTTCATCTGAAATTCAATGAAACATTGCGTAAGTGAGTTGACCCGGCCCTGTTTTTATCATATTTGCATAATCGTAGGATTAACCAGTTCCCTAACACATCGACTCTACATCGAAGTAGTTTCTTTAGTCCCTTAAGTACAAAGTTGGATAGAATTCCTTTTTGTTGAGTTACCTCGTTACCTCGCTGATCGAGTTAAAGTCGAAAGAAAGGTACTCCAGATGGTAGAGCGGTGCTACTTTACAATGTATATTGCAGCCAGCGAAGTAGAAAAAGGTTTAAAAGTAACTTAGCGATAGTAGCACCATCGTTGTAAAAGCGACATGAATATTACGAGCGTTTCTAAAGAATTCAAGACTTTGCCGAGCATGATCTTGATCATGTATTTTCCCAACATAATGTGCCAACGATTTATTCAATCTATTATTAGTGCGAATATTTTGTTATTATTTTCGATAGTCTTTAAAACGTTTAATGTACATTATCTAGTGTTAGTAATGCAGTAGACAGATTTTTTTTACCCTTTCTATGCTGCAGTATTAATAAGTATTTTTCACTTCTCATGCTCTTAAAATGATACTTTAAGAGGATTGTGAAGCAAAGAATTCCCATACAAAATGCGAAAAAGTTTTTCTCCCCTTAAACCTAGTCCGATTTTTACGATTTTTGTATATGTTGTAGATATCATGAAAAAGTATGTCTGTACGTTTTCCTTTACACGAAAATATCTCTTAGAATGAAACAAATTGAAAAAACAAAAAACAGAAACGTACAGACCTAGTTCTTTATAATAACTACAACATATTCAAAAATCGTGCAAATCGGACTTGATTTAGGGGGTGAGAAACGTTTTCGCCCGGAGCTAAATTGGTATGGATTTTTTTATGACAGCTACGCGATTTTAGCGGCGCTTCACAATCCTCTTAATCTCTGCACATCGGGACTAAAGGTCCTTATTAATCACTAGGGATTAAAGTTTTTTTTTAATTCACTTTGGAAACCCCTAAACAGCCAATCACGGTGTTTGTGAATGGAGGATTATCGCCATTTTCAGTGATTGTGTATGGACCATTTTTAGGCTGTGGATATAACCTCAAAATGACAAAGGTGCAAAAATATTTAAAAAAAAACGATTTTATTTCATGAAACACGATTAATGATTACGATTATTAGGCATGGTCCAAATAGTTTCCAAGCTTGTATCTGTTGGCTAAATATACAAGCATTTGTGTCACTTTGTAAAGTGTCACGTTACAAAAAACTGACAACCGCGAAACAAATTTGTCAGAAACTTTGTTACTTTGTTAAATATTGTAATTTTATATAGAACTTAGTTTTTTTCCTCGCATTCAAA
The DNA here is from genome assembly GCA_946894065.1 of Acleris literana. Classification (NCBI taxonomy): domain Eukaryota; kingdom Metazoa; phylum Arthropoda; class Insecta; order Lepidoptera; family Tortricidae; genus Acleris; species Acleris literana. The sequence goes on along the minus strand of OX335684.1, from coordinate 14,057,127 downwards.
GTGAAAAGTAGAGTGCGAGACTAAACAACCATAATGACACTCGAACTATAATATAAACATCTCTTGTCATTATGGCTTGTTTTAGTCTCTTGTTGAACAATCTACTATTTTTTTAATTAGCCTAACGTGTCGCACTAAAGGACAAAGGTCTTCCCTATCTTCATACCCTGGTTCCCTATTCACTACATGGTCCCGTGGGTACCTATTATTTTATCGAAACAGCTTTCAACGACCTTATCATTACGCAGAATTTCTATTTCATCGAAAGAAATTTCTCACCGCTTAATTTTTTTTGGTAGACACATGTTAACCTAACCTAACTCAATGATATTTTATATTAAGATACGTCATCTGCGCGCAAAAGCGTTCCTCGAAAAGGAAGGTAATTACCTTACTATCGTTCAGTCGCGCCGAGGCCGCTGACACGCACGCGTCAAAAACAGTAAAGTTTTATTACCGAAATGCAACAAATATAAGTCATAAAAAATGCCGTCTTGTGTTATTAGAGGCTGCCGAAATTATACTGTAACTATAAAAGTACGAAAGGATGTCTCATTTCATTCATAACTACCGTAAATATTTTTTAATTTTTTTGTTTACATCGCCATATTTTGTGGCGGCCATCACGCGGCCATGGCGGGCACGCCACGTCATTCGGGTAAGCAATTTGAAACAACTATTTATCTCTTTCTAACAATAGTGTTCGCTACGGATAGCCGTCTTTGTCTGTAGAAATCTGGCAACGTAGCCACTGTCAGTAATTGGCGACGGATTTTATGGGTCTATTCCCACTAGTTCCACCGACAGTTCTACTGGTGGAACTAGTGGGAATTTTTATTCTCACTAGTTCTATTATTCAACGGACTTTAGATAGTAGAACTAGTGGGACTGAATTTTTCGGTCTATTCCCACTAATTCCACTGGTAGAACTAGTGGGATTTTTTATTCCCACTAGTTCTATTATTCAGATAGTAGAACTAGTGGGACTGATTTTTTCCCAGTAGTTCAATTGGAATTTAATTGATAAAATAATTTAGTCTCACTAAAACAGTTAATGAAAAAATTGCATTTAATAATAACATTTAGGCGGAAGGAGCAATTTTCTTAGGAAGTAACTTTCAAGTGTAGATCATTAATTCAGTTGCCAGATATTTTAAAAGCAACTTAAGAGATATGACGGACTATTTCTGCGTGTTTTGGCCTTCGGGCCTGCTGACGAACTAACATAACCCTACAACCGAGTAAATGATTGAATTCCGATACTTTTCTGGTACTGATCTGGGACGGATGCTAAGTAAATGTTTAGCATTACAATTAATATAAAGAAATACCGGAAATCCGGAATTCAATCATTTATCCAGTTGTAACCACTCTTTGATATGCCTTTTGCGAAAAGTAGGTAAAAAACTACTTATTCCGGTATGAATCGGTTTAGGTGGAAGAGGTTACATTCTTAACAAGTAACTTTCTGTGTAGATCATTTTCTTATTAGATCAGATTCAGATGAAGTCACTTTCTGAGGAGGCCAGGCTGCATTAACACATGTGCAAGAGCAATTTTTGTATTTAGCCCTAGTTTGGTAGGTTTTAGGTTATGTTAGTTCGTCAGCAGGCCCGAAGGCCAAAACACGCAGAAATAGTCCGTCATATCTCTTAAGTTGCTTTTAAAATATCTGGCAACTGAATTAATGATCTACACTTGAAAGTTACTTCCTAAGAAAATTGCTCCTTCCGCCTAAATGTTATTATTAAATGCAATTTTTTCATTAACTGTTTTAGTGAGACTAAATTATTTTATCAATTAAATTCCAATTGAACTACTGGGAAAAAATCAGTCCCACTAGTTCTACTATCTGAATAATAGAACTAGTGGGAATAAAAATTCCCACTAGTTCTACCAGTGGAGTTAGTGGGAATAGACTGAAAAATTCAGTCCCACTAGTTCTACTATCTAAAGTCCGTTGAATAATAGAACTAGTGAGAATAAAAATTCCCACTAGTTCCACCAGTAGAACTGTCGGTGGAACTAGTGGGAATAGACCATTTTATGTGCAAAAGTATGAGCATAACGTATCTAAATATAAAATATCATTGATTTAACTCAAGTAATTAATGTTTAAGATATCCTGAAAACATCATGGTTTCGGCACAAAATGGCGTTCTACGAAAAGAAATTCAATGAAATGATCAATCATTCAAGTTAGATTTGATAAAATTATGCGTAACCCAAATGCATAGCATACAGGCTGTAAATTAAGAAGTCAATACTACTAAACACAATGGGGTTTACACTTTCGATGGTGATGGGAACTCCGTTACAATTCCCATGTGGGCATGAGAGCCAAATTGCATTCGGGCCATATGCCGAATTTCATCAAGGATGCTAAACACGTCTACCTAGATCCGATGTAATTTTCTTACAGTAATTCGTACCTACTAACATAGATATATCGAAATTCTGTGTCACAAAGGATCTTGAAAACTGAACTATATGTATAGGCCTAGGAGACGAATTGTTACTGTCAAAAATGGAAATCATAAAAGTGATTGCAATCAACATAAGCTTTCGTTAGTTGCATACATTTTTAAGAATAGTACTAAACTATTAAAAAAAAGTATTTTTAAAAGATTCATGTTTTTTTTTAAATCTGTTTTCGTTGGGGATATTTATAAAAGTGCATGTTAAATACTACATACGTATGCAAGTATTCAAAATTGCTTAAAATGGTGACCTATCATTGCAGTTGTTCATTACTTATTTCTAATACTGCCTTAAAATTATTAAATTTTCTCCCTTGCACACATTGCTTTGGAGTTCAAACGTTCTTATTGACTTCTCATTTTCGTACAAATAAAATTTCAACCGCCATTCCAAGAACGATTTGGGGTAAAAACGTAGTAAAGGAATATTTGGTTTGGGCATAGCTCGGTTATAAATCGCGTGAACAGGAGCGCTGAGAGCCATAACTCAGAGCGAGAAGCGCTTAAACGATCCGTTCGCGGTTTACCATCGCCGAGTGCTAATTCTTTAACTTCTCACGGGCATCAAAGAATTTACAAGCCGCCCAAATCTGGAATACATCTGCAGTTGCTGGTTTGAATTTCGGGAAAGTATTACAATGGTAACTCGCTGTTACGAGTACCAGTGTTTGAGGAATAACTATTACAGCGCAACGTCTGTTTTGCTTTTGCAGTTAATGTATGTATCTATTTTTTTTAATGGTTTTAAAATCATTTCCGACACTAAGAGTAATTAGGTATATCTGTTGTGTTGTCGCATGTTTGTAAAATATATGTCTTAAGTTTGAATTTAGATGTCTCGATCAAACTATTCCATTGACTTTACTCTCATAGAAAAACGGTTAAGTAGTTGCAATTGTGCTCTAAGTTCTGAACGTGACGTACATCTGAATTGCAAAGCACAGCTCCCTCTTGTCTCTCTTCATTTTCTATTTTTCTACTTAAAGCCACGCAAAGTACTTGTTATTCTCCTGGTGTTGTAGTTGTTCAGACCATTATTTGCTCCCATCTTTCAGAAAATACTGCAATGTTTCTTAGTATAACAGAATAGCAAATTACACACATCGTGAGCACGCATAGTTGAACATATATGACGTGGCGTCTGCGGCCCCTCACCTCAATGTCTAGAAAATATTGAATCCCCGCAACTCCAGCAATTCCGACTAGCACATGTTAATGCATCAGCAAGTTGGCCTGATGCAAGTTCAAACATCCGAGTTGGGCGCATCTCTAACTACTTTGACAGTTCTTTCGGAGCGCGATCCGGGACCAGCTGTTCCACTACTTTTTATACGTCTTACACCGCTCGTCGATATTGAACGGGATAAAGAAGATTGATTTTGAAGAGAAACTTCGCCTTCGTCGCATTTACGATAACTACTTGTGATCGATAAGCGGAAAAAAGTATATAATGCGCTTTGTAGGAATTTGTGTTTAGTAAATGTATAAATTATAAGTACCTACCGTGCTATTGAGAAACGTACTCACCAAACTTAACTAAGGCCGGGATTACACCTTTAAGTTATTACGTAAGTTTTCACTCAAAAAAATTAGAGCCAACAAAGAGAGATTTCAACTTAGTTGATATAAAATGAATACAATAGTTAAGATATTAGTTATATAAACCAAAAATGATATAACAAACAGCAATTTCTTTAGTGATTCAACTAATATCTTAGTTGATGTATCTATCGTCTTAGTTGATGTATCTATCGTCTTGTCAGGCTCGTATGGGATCAAGACGCTTATGCACAACAATCACAATCTTGTTACAAGCGACCAATTTCTTTTTTCATTGTTGAGACGCAACTATGGGTAAGAGTGAGTGGCAAATATCTGCATCTCTCTCTTGCATATAGCTTTGTTTCAAAACTTACGTAATAACTTACAGGTGTAATCCCGGCCTAATGCAAAATGCCAGACCTCATCAAGAGTTCCGGACACATACAAGTACAGTATTTCCAGCTTCTTGATAGCTTTCTGCTGGCTATCGCTATCACGCTTGCACTCGCAACTGACAGTATATTTGTCACTCGTGTGACATAGAAAACCGGCCAGGTACGAGTCGGAATCGCGCACGAACCGTACCATTATCTATAAATAATTACGTTTGTTGTATGGGAGCCCCTTAAATATTTATTTTATTTTTAAAGTGAATTACACAACTCAATATTCTGTGAATATTTCAAGCGTGTACCTGTTGCCGTTATTAATATCGAGCATTAAAATCACGTTTATTGCATGGGAGCCCCCTTAAATATTAATTTTATTCTGTTTTTAGTATTTGTTGTTGTAGCGGCAACAGAAATACCTACATCATCTGTGAAAATGTCAACTGTCTAGCTATAAAGGTTCATGATATGCAGCCTGGTGACAGACAGAAAGACAGACAGAGAGAAGGACGCGGGACGGACAGTGGAGTCATAGTAACAGGGTCCCGTTTTTACCCTTTGGTTATGGAACCCTAAAAAAGGAAATAGCTATTAAGAAAATGGTGGCACTGTAGATAGTTATGATAACTACTAAGCCCAAGTCAGTTAAACGGTATATTAAAAAAATCCTTACCCTTATAAACAATATTATAAATGCGAAACTGTTTGTTTATCCGATTTTTACAGTTCAATGCCTTAACGGATCAATGTGGAGTGCTGTATAGGTACAGTGATATTTTATACCCGGAGACGGCCAAAGTACCCCGGAAAACATATAAGTGCCCGGAGGAATAACAATAAAAGACTTCTATACTGACGAAATCGCGGGCCAAATCTACTTACAAGGTGTTTAATTATCATTTCAACACTTATTTTACTGTGAGAACCAAAACGCATTGTAATTTGCGATTGGTATTGGCAGATCAATTCAGAATTAAACTACTGCCTGCATAGTCATAGGTATCCTGTAGCCTACCAGATATCAAAGACCCACCCCGCCTAGTATTAACTCAACCCTAGGCTTACGCCGATTCTGGCGCTCCCGTCCATCACAGTAGGATCAGCGCAAACCCCAAATAGCTCGGTTGATCTACACGCGAAAGCATCGATGCATTGTTTTCCCTTTTTGTATCGCCTAAACGTTTGCACGGAGATTCGTTTGCATACCAATACCCGCGGCACTGACGCGCGCCTGGCGGAATCAATAGGCTAGACATTACTATAGCGCATTGATTGCTTTTTGTACATTTACACAATTTCTAGAGGGGTAGGTTTCAAATTTAATTCTGTGGTAGTGAAATTGTTCAGACCGAACGGAGTTTTACATTTGGGTATTTTGGTTTTGGTACGGTCAGCGTCATAAATATATATACGTTAACAAGGTTCCAGAACTATATATACACCCTTATTCCTACGCAACAGAGTTGTGTTTACATATTTTTGCAAGTTTTACTGTGTCTATATATTTGATGCTGACTGTACAGTGTAAAAACTGTTTTGTCTTTAGAAGTTATGACAATACCGTTTCTAACACAATTACAAGTAAGCAATAGGCATGGGGGTGACCATGGCATACCTACTTAAGCAGTTCAGTGAAGGTTTAGAGAAAGGGACAGGGCTGTATAAATGATATAGGTCTATCCTTTTCTCTCAACCTAAACTGCTTTAGTATGTCATAGTAGACTAGAAGTACCGGTTTTGGCCATCTTAAGATCGTTTTTGGCCACTCTAAATTTTAGCTAATATCTAAAGCATTATGAAATCTTCAGTCTTAACTATTTATGAATATTATTTTTAATACTGATTTTAACCTTAAGTGGCTAAAAAGGGTACAGTGGCCACAAACGGTAGTTCTACCCTAACCCCCCATGACGCAGAAAATATCCAAGAAGTGGAAGTGTTTCGAAACTCTTGAGAAAATTAAACGCTAGGTAAGTCGTGTTCTACAATTGTAAAACCTGCCAAGATATATGGAATTTAACTATACATCATTTCGTCGAATTCTACATTCGTTAACGTTTGTAGAGTGCTACTTATCTAGACCAAGGCTTGAATTTCCCAGCCGTATTGTGTTGTTGAAAATTAATTCGATGTTACTATTTAAACCACGTTTTAAACCTAAATCTCATCTAGTTCTAGCTTATGTTTAAAGTTACAAGTCACAAGTTTCATTCACACTATCACACTTATGACATAAGGAAGATAAGGACGCAACTACGTTATACATGAACGGCAGACATCCTCGGAAACGGCAACAGGAAAAAGAGCAATAGTAAAAAGTGCGAGATTCTGTGAAATAAATGCTCCGTGGCATCCCCCCCCCGATTGACGCCCCTGCCCTTGCATTTAGATGCTCCTGAATAAGCCGGCTCACATAAAGGGGACACTTTAAATCACTACTTTGCGGCCGTTTTGCTCTTCAGGTGGGCTACATTTCATTCTTTTGTTAAGGTGGGGACTGTCATGGTTTACGAATGTGCAAAGATGCAGCAAAAATGTTTAAGGATCAAAATATCCGTACGTCAAACATGTCCAGGGATATAAACTATATACTACTAGGATATACTAGGATATATATTACTTTGATATTTAACAACGTGTCGCAACGCATACGTTGCAAAAAAAAGAATAGAATATATTAATTTATTCGGCTATTAAATAAAAACAAAAAACACATACATTTGAGAAAAAAAACAAAGTACCTGACCTATTTATAACTAATTAAAACAAAGGATATTTTATTGATTGTCTTGATTTAAATCAAAGATTTGCTTTCAAAATGGTATCGTAAAAACACTTCGTTTCGCAATTATTTAAATAAACAAAAATACACTTACTTGTGGTTACTTTGTACTAAAACTCTTTATAAAGTGATCCGTTATTTTTCTCGCCCGTGTAGTTGGCGGGCATTCAGCTCGTACCCTTCACCCAGTCCCAAGGGCCGCCATCAATATGGTGGAAGCTGCGAAATTGAAATCTTCCCAAGCTCTACGTGACGCTAACACCCTACCGGTCTAGTGCTTAAGATATATCAAAATAATATTTTCCGTGAGATAGCCTCCGAATTGGCTCTCTCACACGCTTTGAGGTGAAAATTGCTTTTTTATTTCCCCAGTGCTCTTTGCCAGCGCACATTACGAAGGTTAAACCGATTCCGAAACGTTAGTACTTGCTTTGTGTAGCTCTTTCAGTCTGCGAGCGAACTCATTAAGCTCGAAAGTCTATCAATAGTAAGCCCTATCGTTATTCCTGGAGGATTTAATACTTATCTAGGGAATTCATTAAGGCAAATCGGAACGAAATCTCGCCTGTTAGGGTGTAGGGAGCTGCCATTATCCCATCGGACGTTGATGGGTGCAGAGCAAACACTCACTACTGTCAACCCTCACTCAGCCGGCGCTACTCGGGAGTATATACGCTATTAGACGATGGGAATGTCCTAATGGAATGTGGTTGAAATTTTGAGTAAATACGTTGAGAGTGAGGGTTAGGTAATAAATTAATTTATAGGCAATATACGATACTACTTTGTTTACGCATAAATCTATTTACTTTATATATGGTATAAATAAAAATCAATTGCCACATGTATGACGGAGCATCACTTGTGAACGGCGTGACAGATTTGGCTGTTCTTTTTTTGTTGACGTGTTCATTTGTCAGGACAAAGTTTAAATGAAAGAAGAAATCACCCGGGCGACACCGGGCACGAACAGCTAGTCTTGAATGAATCAATGAGTTTGAGTTTTGATCATTTTCGAAGGTGTATTTTGGCTATCGTACATACTGTCGCCAAATGAAGTATGTTGATTGTGTCCTAAAACCTCTGGTTTAGTTTAGTACCTAGGTATCTACCTAGCCTAGTTACTGTATCCATTGAAAGCTGGGGGTCGGTTGAACGTTAAGTATATAATAAATTAATTCGTAAGTGTAAAGTAAGAGTAATACTGATTTATTTTATTTGAGTGCTGTTTCGAAACATGTATCATCGCAGTCTTTAAATGAATAGATGCGGAATGAATGAATGATCTTGAATCAGCACCATTCATTGGATGCGTCGGTCGTGTGCCGCCTTCGTTCGTAGGATCACTTGACTCTGGGATTTCAAACGTAGCCGTCAAGTTGTCTGTTGCGCTGGGTGGCATTCAGAGGACTCATGGCTGCAAAGCGGGATGGCTTTTGTAATATGAAATGATCTAAGTTTGGGCCCATAACCTATTAAACTCCTCAAAATGTTTTGTCGCTAATTTCGAGTTATTTTAAACTTGTCAATGATGATTTTATTTATAGGTTCCTTTGTTTTAATAAACCGCAAAGTTAACCTACAAAGTATCATACCTAATTCAGAATAGTGGCTTCATTCAGTCTAGATATTGGGTGATAAATACTTGTAGTTTTAACTGGTCTTTATTTGTCTGCCATAATTAAGTCCTAGTGTGTTTTTTACATCATAATTATCGCAAGTCATAACTTATTTTTTACAGGAATTTAATAAATCAAACCTGATTTAACTTCTAACTTAGCCTTATTAGAAAATTGAAGGAATTCTGATAGGTTTACGGTTCCAGCCATATAAAAACACTGACTCTCAAAATTATGTAAACAAAGACACGACCAAAAAAAGACTATGATAAACAACGGGCTCCCATTTTTGACATGTGCTTATACATGATGTTACAATTTGTATTTGCTAGATAGAAGCTAAAACCGTTCATATAGGAGTAATCAACCTTTGCTAAGGGCACGTGAGCAACAAGCAGCGATTCCATTAGCGCTCGTCACTGTCAGCCGCCATAACTATTCATGGCTTTAATCGTTATTGCAATTAGTTCAACTAATCAGCCGTCAAGATTTCCCGCCCTGAGGGGTTTACTTCAGTTGTATTTTATAAGCTGGTAACTATAATCAAGGGCATGACTTGACAGAAGCGCGTGCAGCTAACCCCATGTGCTTCTGTTTAGTCCACCAGAGTAAATCTCTTTAGCCGAACAATTGTCCTCGCGTGTGATATCCATGGTCTTGTTTCTCTAATAAGTCCATGGTGATTGTCTAAAACTCGATACTGGCGAAATACACCTTGTTAAACAGAAGGAGTGAAAGCCATTAATCAAGGAAAAAAAAACAAGGGCATTTTAAACCAATTCGTCTTTTTTTTAAATGATCTATAACAAACAAAAGGGAAGCCTATGCCGTGCAGGAGGACGCTTTAGGCGTTTTATAAGAATACTCGTAATATTTTATTGCTATGACTTGAAAAAAATCTAATGCAAAACTAAAAACAAAAAAAGATTTGAATATTCGGGACTTCAATTGTTACAGAAAAGAAGCACTTTAGTTCTTTAATTAGCGCGGCTAAACCACACTTCATTTATGACTAGCTTCTGCCAGCGACTTCGTCCGCGTAGAATTCGTATTTTTGTCATCCCACGGGAACCGGTCATTTTTCCGGAATAAAAAGTAGCCTATTGTACTCAGGGATAATGTAGCATTCGAAAGGTGAACGAATTTTTGAAATCGGTTCAGTAGTTTTGAGTTTATTCGTTACAAACATACAACAATACAAATATTTCCTCTTTATAATATTAGTGTAGATAAATCAATCTATTATATAAAATGCTAAGCTGATTGTTGATATATCAACGCACAGCCCAGACCGCTGGACCTAGAGACTTGAAATTTTGCATATAGATACCTTATATAGTGTAGAGATCCACTAAGGAAGGATTTTTGGAAATTCCACCCCTAAGGGGGTAAAATAGGAGAAAAACATTTGTATGAAAGTCCGTCAGTTTTGAAGTTAGACGCTTCAAATTTTGCGTTTAGGTTGGCGATTGAATTTTAACTTATACGTGTCTCAGCGCTTATGATAATTTCAACCCCGAAGGGATGAAAAGGGGTAAAACGGATTGTTGATATATCAACGCACAGCCCAAACCTTAGGACCTAGAGACTTGACATTTTGCACATAGACACCTTGTATAGTGTAAAGATCCACTAAGGAAGGATTTTTGGAAATTCCACCCCTAAGGGGATGAAAGTTTGTATGAAAGTTCGTCAGTTTTAGTTTAAGTTAGACTATTCAAATTTTGTGTTTAGGTTGAAAATTGAAAATTAATTTATACGTGTTTCAGCGTTTTTGATAATTTTACCCCCGAAGGGATGGAAAGGGGTAAAACTGACTGACTGATCGACCAACGCACAACCTAAACCGCTGGACCTAGGGACTTGAAATTTGAAGGGAATATTCCTTGGGTACCTACCCTAAGGGTACACTAAGGATTTTTGGAAATTCATCCCCTTAAGGATTAAAATAGGGGGTAGAATTTGTATAGGAGATAAGTTATTTTTAAAATAAGCAATTTGGAAATTGGTATTTAGGCTACTGTTTATAAATAAAAAATACTGCTTTCAGCGATTTAGAAAAAACTACCCCTAAGGGGTAAAAGGGGGATTTAGTTAGTTACTCCTTAACGCTGCAACGGCTAGATGGATTAGGATGAAATTTAAAATCGAGGCAGCACCCTGGATTAACACATAGAAAAATCCCATCCCAGAAAATTTAAAAGTCCCCGAGGGAATAACGACAATGTTTGGTGTTTTTTGAAAAAGTCATCATGGGTGTCATTTTCTTAGGTTGCGTTGCCGCAGATTTCGAAAATGATATTAAATTTGGAATTCAAAATGGCCGTCATGATGTTTATTGAAAAATTCGTCATTGGTATCATTTTCTTACATTTTCTGGACGCAGATTATGAAAATTATGTCAACTTTAGAATTCAAGATGGAGGCCATGATCTTTTTTAAAAAGTGGACATAATTGTCATTTTCTTAGATTTTGAGTACACAGATTTCGAAAATGATGTGAAAGTATAGGTAGAAATTCAAAATGGCAATTCAATTAAATATGTCTGTCGTCTGTCTGTTTGTTACGCTTTCACGGATTAACCGCGAAACCGAATTAGATTAATGGGCATTGGGTAAATTTGTTTGAAGAATATTGTCTTTTTTTTTCAGCATACCTATATTATAATTAGTAATTAGTATTTCTTGAGGGATGGTGCTTTGAGACGGCGAATTTAGACAGATTCTCATCTACCGGTGATAAATAGGGGCACAGCGGATAAAATAAATGCATTTCGGCATCTACGAAATGGGTATATATATAAAAAATATACCTCACTACAAATATGCCAGGAACTACGAGTACACCATGATACACAGTCGGGGCAATATATGCGGCAGCTCTACTAAAAATTGGCGAAGATCGTATGGCGAGAGATAGTAACGATTTGAATACATTAAACCGCGAATTCTGTAATATTGTACAAAACACAGATGATCTAAAAAATATACGTGTACCCCGATCTAAAAAAACAATATAAAGAACAGAGAATGTTTGTGCAAGAGGGCGATATTAGCAGCGACAGACGAAATTGTCGGGCGGATAAATATAAAAATATGTATCATGTAGAAGGCGATGTTGTGGAGTATCTCTTGGTAGGCAATGTCATCGACACAGAGCAAGTCACGTCCTACCCTTAGAGTTCCTGAACTCTTTGGATGTATCGGGAGTGCCCTCCCGTAAGTTCATGGTTAAAGTTGGTGTCCCGGTAAATTTCGAGCTCAATATTACATGTGTTTGAAAGATCATTCTTGCCAGGGAGGACGTCATACTATAGAATTACTTAGAACTAATAATTTACTTAACTGCGATAAACGAGTTCTACGCGGACGAAGTCGCGGGCAAAAGCTAGTCATTTCATATTGTAAATTATTTGTTGTTTTTCTTGTCCGACTAAAAAAATACGAACAGAAAAGCAGGAAAAAGTTTCAAAATTTTATTAAGGCGCGCGGGCCTGTCCAGAATGTAATTAGCTTAATCAGTCACGTTTTTTCAACGAAATTCTTTTTACTATCATGGTTAGGCGGCAGTAATTAATTTGATTGAAGGCACAGCCGATCAGCATTGCAGATGAGGCACTCTCGGAGATGACGGCGCCGCCCCACTAAGCGCTCATAGATATTCCGCCAATTATTTTAAGCCAACGTGTTTTAATTTAAATACTGCCGGTTGTTTTGCTCTGAATGATAATATATTTGCAAATACGTTGCCAACTTTAAGGAATTGACGTTAAATGCCTATATGTTGCACTTACCCCAAGCGAAGCATGACAGTGCGAATACTGCTGCTTAGCGGTAGTTTAGCGGGTAGGATGGTGGTAGCGATTAGGACAGACCCTGCTGAAGGTCCTACATGTGTGTGTGACCTGCGTTTAGTTGTCGTGCGTATTAAGCACTAGCCTTCAATTCCTTTTTCTTGCAGATAGCTACAGTCGTTAAAGTTTGTAGAATGCAACTTGTCTAGACGTAGGTGAGGTGACTCGACTGCAAATTAATTACAATTACTTAGTGAACCGTTTGGACCCATACAATTTTATAAAATTGCAATTGCAACATTAAATGCTACAGCTACTACTACAGTATAAACTATACGGCTAGCAACAAACTGTCACTGGCAAGTAGCACCGACCCTAACGCTTTGACAGAGAAATAAAAAATTCAAACCACTACCAAAGTTATGGTTATATTATTTCCCAATGCGCGGTCAATATCGGGTTTGTAACGCACAGCACTTTCGCACAAACTTCCTTTATTTAATAAACAAGTGCGGCCCTCGATAAAATCTTTACATGTGTAATAAAAATGTATGCGTGGTACGCAGCGATACCCTATTTTGCATTCACGTGCTGCGACGCGAAAGTGTTTTTCATTGTCCTCGAGACGGCGGGTGTGGCGGTTCCTGCCACTCACTACATATGGCTATTCATGTCTTCACGGGGTTTCCTCCTTTTTTCTAGAGTTCCGTATTCCAACTAGGAAAGCTTATAGTTTTACCAAATCCGACTGGATATTTCTCTGTCTTGATTTCTGTATTTCTGACTTTGCTCCCTTATATTCCCTTTTTTCACAAACTATCAAAGACACGAAGCTGAACGCATGCCTATAGATATTTATTACGCATACTAAGACCAATTACTATACCTAATATAAATAATTAAATATTATTTTCCTTTTGTAAAGATAGGGTGTTTTTTTGATAACATCGTTTTAAGTGTGGTTGGAGCTTTAGAAAAACATGATGTGAATGTTGTTATATTTTTGAGATGCTTCACATTTCCGTTTAGGAAATATTTAACTCTTTAAGGGCCGAGTTCACCAACAATTAAACGGATGATTAAGTCTTAATCAGCTGTTAATCAATACATTTGACATCCGTTAAACCGCTAATCGTCCGTTTAATTGTTGGTGAACTCGGCCCTAAGTGTTATTTTTGCCAGAGTTACCAAAGCTAATTTTAAATAGAACAAATGGTCTTGTAGTTTTTTGATATAGCTTTCTTTGAGTTTGTAGTATCGGCGACGGAACCCCGCAGCAGGGTCCGACATGCTCTTGCCCAGTTTTTTATGGAATACTGCGACTGTGGGTCGACTTTCAAACTTGGGAAATAAAGTACAGATGTTCTTTTGTGATCAATCTTCATTGTCCGTGGAATGTGAGAGAATTGTTCACTTGGCCGTGTTTCAGGGCCTCTATTCCACACAGTAAAACCATATTGCGTTTGTTATGTTATCGTATTGTCAAAGTTGCGATGGATTATTTACTTGACAGTAATGGCGCCCGAGTTAACAATACGATGACAAGTCCAACGCGATATCACTCCAGCCAGAACCAGTAGAATAGACCTGGGGCCTGTTCCAGAAAGCCACTCTGTAACTCTGCACTCTGCACTTTGCAAATCCACGATAATGCAAAGTGCAGAGTAAACGTGTTCCAGAAAACACTCTGCAAAGATTCTGTTCCTAAAAGATGCTTTGCAAATCCACAAATCCACACATTGTATTTGACTCTACCTCTTCAACTTTGCGATTGTCTTGTGGAACAGAAATACTTTGCAAATCCATAAATCCACACTCTGCATTTGACTCTGCCTCTCTAACTCTGCAATAGCTTTGTGGAACAGAAATACGTTTGAAGAGTGGGATTTTTGGAGTGCAGATTTGCAAAGTGACTTTCTGGAACGGGCCCCTGTTTACATGTGTTTGTGGCGGGAGCCTGCCGTTTGACCAAAATATTAATGGTCAAATCAATCATTTTCCAAGAAACATTTTGTTTTATATCCGGGATATTGAAACCGCTTTCTACGCCTATTAGGTTAGGTAATATTTGTGAATTTTTGGAAATACATTTACACACACTATTATTTGAAAATGTATTTTTCAATACTTATTAAATACAATAAATATTTAATATTGTTTAAATATTTAAAATGTTAGAAAATACGCACTCTACTTCGTAAAAAGATAAAAGTTTCTATGTAAGTTGGCAATGTAATGCTTTGCGTTGCGCTACATTGCAAAATATCAGATTATTCTGGGATATGTTTGATCGGTGGACATTTCGGTGTGAGCTGCACACTTTTGTACCTTGTCGCTTTAACACCTTTGACAGATTAGTACAGCATTTCAAACATATCGTTCAAGTGACAAAGCACTTATAACCGCCGACCTTACTTACCGATAGAGTACAATAATTTCTAATGTCAATCTATACGCTAAATTAATTGAAGACGTGTTTTTAACTGACAACAAAAAAATCAGGTTTTCAATTCGTCGGTATATTTTTTTTACAAGACGATTCAATACACTAAAACTACATTCGTCGCATAGAATATTTATAAATTTGCATATTGCTATAGAAACTTTAAAACGAAGCCGAGCATTGAAAATTTATCGGGCTATAGAATGCCAATATATAGCATACATTGGAAAACAAGAAACAGCGCAGCTTCGAATACAACTCCCATATTGGAATAATACAGTACTCAATCCAATGTTCAACGATTCTCCGATATTGTCTATTATGATGTCATACGAATAGAAGTAATAACGATACCGTAATGATAAAGGCCTCGTTTCCCGCTTCCCGGGCAGGGTTATATAATACCTTTATTGCCAGGCTCGCTGAATTCCATACAAAGCGGAGTCCGAATCTATGTTTGAATTATTTTTTGGCGCTGAATGTGGCACTCTGGATTGGTATTCGGCCCCTGAAGGGTTTGCGAATCGCGACATTGTCTTAATTTTTTTAGAACCTTAAACTCGTTACAATGCGGCCCACGTGGCGACCGCTAATGAAAGACTTACTTAAGTAACTGCGGAGACGGAATTAACAACTTCCAAATACAATTTAGTCCTTAAACGAAGTTCATTTTGACGGCGGTAAAGTGGAAAAGTTCCCCGTCTCCCTTTTTTAGGGTATGAATGTAAAGTTTTTACGGGCTTTATGGAAGTGTATTGGCCAAAAGGAGTTCTACGGATTTACAAAAGGTGGGTTTAAGTTCAACTATACAGTATGTTTTACGACGGCTTTAATAAACGCGTTTTTTTATTACCGCCGTTCGAAAGGTGATCTCGATAAAAGGTTTTTTTAATGAGGCCTACATTTGAGAAGCGCGAGAATTTAACGCGCTTAAGGCTCAATTTGGCTCGAATTAAATTGCGCTGGGGAAATAAATAAAGTCAACGCGGTGCAATCCTTCATGTTTTCATTTAGTCGGCTCGTTAAATAAATAATAGTAATTTGTGTAACAAGGCCGGCTGTAAAGCTCATCTGCGCGGCAATTAAGAAAAAAACTGGGCTGTTATTCACCCCCCTACCCCCCTTCCGCGCTGCGGCCGTCGCCCGCGCCGCCTGATTGCTAATTTCGCGACAAAGAACGCCATTACAGCCTGCAGCTTTACAACGAATGAAAAAAATCTTGGATAAGTATCCGTCACTATTAATCAGAGATTCTTGTTAGCTGGTGGAAGCGGACCGAGGTTTTACTTCTTCGGAGATGGCTGACCGCTGAGCCAAGGGTTACTCTTGACTGGAGCCAGGATCCCCGCAGGTCCATAAGGGGGTATCCTGCCTTTTGGCTGATATATGTTTGGCCGAATGTATAATTTCCCATCATTTGCCAACCCACGTTTTGTTCCGTAACCGTTAATATTTCACGATTTATTTCAGTACCATCGTGCATCGTACCCCTATATAGGTTAAGTTAGGTTAGTTTTTATAAAAATCCTGAAATATTTACAGTTACAGAAAGTTGGCAATTTATATAAAAATTCTAGGATTTATTTCAGTACCATCGTGTAGAACCCTATAGGTTAGGTTAGGTTAGTTTTTATAAAATCCTGAAACATTTACGGTTACAGAAAACAAAGCGGGTTGGCAAATGAAACGGTTGGGAAACGATTCATTTGGCAATCATATTTCGCCGAAACAAAGGTCACCCAAAAAGACACTATATTTCTAGAGTTGCCATGCAAATTTCACTTCTATTTCATCAGTTTAATAAAAATCCACCTATTACGCGACGCTTTAAATAAAGAATAAAACGGTCATGAATATAAAACACTTGTCTCTAAAATAACGCTTTGAACTTTCAAAATAGCCACTTAAAGCATTTATTGTTTAAAAATGGAACGTTCTTTCGTGCCTCTGTTTTATTCAAAATATTTTTCTTAAGTGCTTCGTAAATAAGTGGATTGGACATCCCCTCAAAGGCGTAAACGGGTTTAGCGCGTAGGAGCTTTATGCCCGACTTAAAAAGGTTCAAAAATATATTTTAAGTGTACTGAATATTTAAAACAGTGTAATTTAAATATAGGTCAGACACGATGTAGATTATATTATTATATAGGTATGTACATGAAGGCAAACGAGCACACGGGCCACCTGATGGTAAGTGGGATCTGTGACCCATAGACATTTGCATTCTCAAGACTACAATCTCAAGACTGCAATCCTAAGATGCATGAGGACTATGATGGAATGCCTCTATGCTAGTAATTTCACCGGTTGCCTTATTCTCACACCGGAACACAACAATGCGAACATTACTGCTTGGCGGTAGGTTAAGTGATAAGACGCATGGTGATAGCGATCCGAACGGACCTTAAACAAGCACCGACACTATAATTTATAAACGGATATTTAAAAAAACTTAATATTGTCATTCTTCCAGACACTAAAGAAATTCTAAATTACAATCAATACTCCAATGTTCCAAATGAAACCACCCTGTACATCTCTTGTAACAAAACGAAACTTTTTCGTAGCCGCGAGCTACGAGAAGTCGTAGCCCGTAGTAGCGTAGCATTTACCGTCGTAGACAAGTCCGCAAGCTATCCGAGCAACTTTAAAATTACCTCAAAATATGAATCCCGCCTCAATACGGGGGCTCTATTCCACTTGCGATTAACCTAATTGCTTTTGAAATGTTATCATCTCATTTATATAGCATGTCAAAAGTATTATTGTTTTACCAAATAGTATAGAGCCCCAATTAAAGACGACCGAAATAAAATTACCCCGGTGAAATTAAAAAAAAAACGCTAACAATATATGTAAAGACAACGTAAAATAAGGCCCCAGCTCAACCGCAACTCAATAACAACGTATACAGCATCCTCGTAAGGGCCGGCGCACATACAGCAAAGCGAGGCACAGAATTTTTTTCACTGTCGATGCATCATCTTCGGACGTTGTAACGAGGTGTACCTATATTTACTTATTTACTCGTTCAATTAAAGTCATTCTGGCATTTTCTATCTGGTAATTTTTATTCTAAATTCTAAATTTGAGTTCATTTTAAATTCTACGTTCGCCTGCGCACGACGACAGTTCAATTGCTTACGAGCTCCCAAGCTATTAACAAGTTCTCAATCATAATAATGTTAAATCAAATAAATACAACAGTGAAATGAGAATTGTTTAAAGAATAACCCTATTTATGGCACTGATTGTAAGTTTATACCTTTATATCTAAGACCATCCCTTCATTTAGTCTTAATTTTATATATTTATTTTTTATGGCAAGGAGAAGGCACGCGAGCACTCAGGCCACCTGATGGTAAGTGGGATCTGAGACCCATAGACATTTGAAACCTCAAGACAGCAACCTAATCAAGCAATACAATCTCAAAACTGCAATCTTAAGACTTCAAATGCGTTGCCAACCCTGAGGACTAAGATGGAATGCCTCTATGCTAGTAATTTCAGCGGTTATCTTATTCCCACACCGGAACACAGCAATGCGACCACTACTGCTTGGCGGTGGGTTAATGGATAATGGTGAGATAGGTTAATGGTGGTAGCGACCCGGACAGTCCCTGCACAAGGTCCTACCACCACTAAACTAATATATATATTCTAAGTCTCCCCTTCTGTATTATTCCCAGGTGCCTTATTTCATTATTTTAACCATTTGAAGATTTTTAATTTCGATCTTATTTCAACACATCCAAAGACGATGATGCTATGACAGTGAAAAAATATCTGCGGTGCGCTTCGATGTGTGCGTCGGCCCTTACACATCAATTGGATTTGATACTCGAGCAAAACAATCAGCGTAGAGACGTAAACATGTTTGTCTCTATTAAACTGAATGGAATACGGATTGCAGCGCTCTGTTGATAAAATTAATAACATTGTTGACAGAAGCCAATCTGTAATCAGATGGTAATTGTAGAGTTACGAGCTACCCTGGAATTACAGAGTAATTAGAGGTAAAGGGAATTATAGACCTCGGGATCGTGGAAGACCGAAGGTCTAATTGCACAGTATCCTATAGACGCTTGTTTACATAATTTGTGGCAATCAATTTGAGCATATCAATTTACAAGGCAAATGAAGCTATCAGATAATCTGCAATACGTTTATGTGTTCCTAGTAGCTCGGTGTTTGCCTTTTTTGTTATAAGGCGGCCTTTACACTGAAACTCACGACTTCGTAAGTAGGGACGCAGCTATCTGTCAGAAAGAGAAAAAAAATATTTCTATCTACTTCTAACCCATAGCTGTGTCCCTACTTACGTAAGTCGTAAGTTTCAGTGTTAAGACGGCCTAATGATTTTTTATAAATCCTAAAAAAGAAAAAAGTTCTTAAAAACATACGTTATGAGTTGCGATAAGTTAATCTTTATGTATACGTATATACTAATAATATTATAAATATGTTTAAAAAATGACTGACTGCTGAGTTTCTTGCGGCGTTTCTTCTCAGCAGTGGTCTTCTCTTGGGAAGCGCTGGTAGATTCTTGACGAGTAAAAGTGCCCGTGCGGCTTACTTACTGAATAAATTTCTTTTATCTTTTTTTTTTATCTTTTATAAAGTGGAAAGATTTGTATATTTTTGTGTGTGCGTATGTTTGTAATGAATAAACTCAAAAACTACTGGACCGATTTGAAAAATTCTTTCACCATTACAATCCTACATTATTCCTAATGAACATAGACTATGTTTTATTTATCTGCGCGGACGGAGTCGCGGGCAACAGCTAGTATAGTATAAAACAAAGTCGCTCCCCGCCGTCTATCGCTCTGTATCTACGCTTAGATCTTTCAAACTACGCAACGGGTTAATGAAGTTTTCATCACTAGATAGTCATTATGAATAAGTGTTATCTTGTGATCGTCCAATAAATGTTTCTATTTCTATTTGAATTCAAGAGGAAGGTTTTTATGTATGATAATTTCTGGTTTATGTATGGGTGTAACAGAAAACTCACATAAACCGAAGCGAAGCGAGTTTGGGTCACTAATTATGACATAAACAACATTATGACTAAAAATTATTACGGCAGACAAAAGAGATATAGAGACCCGTTCCTAGTTGACTGGAAAAAATTTAGCGAGAATAATAAAACATTATTTTGCGATAATTTAAAAAATGTCACGGAATTTTTTGGGGAATGGAGAATTTACCCTCGATTTACATTCAGGGAGGACACTGGGGTCGGAGGGTCCAAATTGAATTCCTATCCATTCTCAGGCACAGTAGTCCGGCCAAAAATCTACATTAAACAAATATCTCGCCGGAAAATGTCCACGCGAGAGTTTTATTCGAAAATAAATGCCCATTCAAGCGTCAATTTCTGACCAAATTGTTTTATGTGTAACTTGAAATGGCTCAGAAATTCCGGAATAAGCCTGCAAAAAATACCTCCATAAGCAAAGAAACGAAAGAAAATTATTCTCGATGCGGATGAAATACACAAGTTTTTCCGTAAAACTCCCCGATATCTGCCATCTGGTTTCCGTCTCTTCAACGAAATGAATAACAATTTTCGCGTACTCATATTTATCAAGATTTCTTTTGGCGCGTTCTGTTTTCTTTTCGCAAAATGAATACTTATTTAGTTCTCTGCACTACGCCGAGACCGCGTGCTGGGAAATACTCGATTACTTATTCAGTAAATTTGGTTCTATTGAAAAATGAATTCTGGATTGAAGCAGAATAAGCCAGTTTATTTTGAGATTCACTTTCAATGTCAAGAATAAATTGGGGTATTCTCTTCTTTATAGTAGCGCTCGTCATTGATAAACAATATTAAAAGAAGAGGACGCCCGCGACTTCGTACGCGTAGAATTAGTTTCCCGATACTCCCCCAATTTTAACCCCTTAGGCTATGAATTTTCAAAAATCCTTTCTTAGTGCTCACTTACATCATGAAAGGAACCCCTGTACCAAATTTCAAGTTTCTAGGTGAAGTAGTTTTGGCTGTGAGTTGATATCTAAGTCAGTCAGTCAGGTTTGCCTTTTATATATATATAGATATATAGATAGATAGATAGATAGAAAAGTAGACAGAACCAGACGAACCCTCTTATTCATAAATAAACATGCAATAGCTAAAGTTTGCTTAAAGTGAGGTTTGTCCTTATCTGTCTTAGTAATTTTCATTTTGTCGTTACTTTTTTAGGTTTTTTACCGATTTGACAAATTATCTATTCCGTAATACTGGTTTCGGCGTACAAACAGTTGTCCAATGTAATGGTTTGTAATTTATCTATTTCCTATTTCTGATTTTACCGTAGTATCATTTGCCCAATGTAACGGCTCGGTTTATTAATATTTTACCTATTTTTATCGACTATGCTAACCTGTCCGAGTCGGTTCTACCCTGATTGGTCTCGATCGTTGCATTTTCTGGATAAATTACAAGCAAGATTTTTTGGGCAGAAAAAAAATAACCTCGAAGACCAAGGCGGGAGCTAAGCTCCCGCCTTGGCCTTCTAACCTAACCTATCCGTATCGGTTCTGCCCTAAGTCGTCTTGCTCGGTGCACTTTCTGGATAGTAACAAATTACAAGCAAGATTTTCTTAACTGAAATGAATATTTGACGTAACGTAGCGAAAACTATATGTAGCATTGATGAAGTGAAAAATGGGTTAAGAAACAAAATACGAAACGATCACTAGGCTAATTGTAGCACTGGTGTAATGAAAAATAGGCTTTGAAATAAAATACGTAACAATACATAGGGCAAGTGACTACAAGGAGAAAAGTTGCTCGGACTAAAGATATGTTTCCTTAATGTCAAGTGGAGAAATAAAAAAAATACGAATTTTGCCATCGGAGAAACGTTAAAAAACGAAAAGTTTTCGGTCAAATGAAATTCGGTCAAAAAAAATTCGAGGTTGCGATAGGTTACCATAATTTTAATTTCATCGACAGGCTTGTCTAGGAGAAGGCTAACAGGAGTTTAGATTTAGAGAGTAAAATTAAACGTTTTATAAAATAAGTGACTGTTTTTTAAACTTAGAAATCACTTTCTGCGTTGTCACCCGTAGAAAAACCCTTCAGCTTTATCACACGCGGACGGTAGAGTCGCCCATGAATTTTCGATTTCGATATCGTCCCCGACAATTTGTCTAACGTGAATGCTCCATTGCATTGTGTCGGGCCCGACACAAAGGGCCGGATAAATCGCATTACGGACGCGTGAATTGTAAATTGGACATTAGTTGTTACACCTCCGGCCCCTGCCGGCCTCTGGCGGTGGCGGCCCCTTGCGGCTTCGGCAGCAACAGAAAGAGAACTACCCGATCACTCCAATTCAAATTTTGAATTTACCGTTCGAATTTACCATTGATATAAAGTATAACGAGGCCAGTACAGAAATACCAACATTTCGAATTTAATGTTCGAATTTCGAAATTTACTATTGATGAAGTACAATGCAGATGTGAAATTTACATGCAATGAAAGCAATAATGATTCATTACCGTTCAGGCAATTTGTATATTTTATAACCAAAAAGCGTAATTTGTAAATGCAATGGAGTTATTTTGTTTGCTTTTTCCACTTAACCATACAGACCAGATTGCTATAAAATACCTGTATACGTTATACATTTCGCTATATATATTTATTCTTTGCAAGAGTAGGCAAAAGCGAAGCAATATGGAAAACGATTGAAATGAGTACTGCCGAAGTAAGAAAAAGCCCTGGTCCTCTGTTCTGCATTGTATTAGCCCAACTTGCTTCGACATCGTGATCATATTGTTGACTTTATAACGTGTCTTGTTCACTTAACAGTAAAAGTTGTCATAACTTCAACAATATGTTTACAATTTAAAAGCAATATCGGCTTAACCAAAGTGGAATAAAAGGCTCTTACGTAACATAGTCAATTTACAGTCCGCTGAAGACGTAGAGCATAGAGGGTGTCTGGTAACTCGGCCTATTCCTTGAAAGGGGTTATAGCCTAGTTATTTTGCAATAATTTGGTCCCAGTTTACTGGGGGTCTAATGTCACTGGTTTCAGAGTTATTTAACTTTTTAGACGGTCGAGTTACCAGTCAAGCTGTACATATTTTTCTTTAACAATCGACTACCAACAAGAGCAGTTTTATGCATACAAATTCGCGAGTGTATTTATATAAATGTTCATTACCATGTAGCAACGGTTCAACAGGTTAAAACAATATTTTGTCGTCGTTATCAAATATTTCGTCCGTGGGAAAATGTGAACCACGCAAGCGAAGGCGCGGTGCAGAGCTAGTAATTTATTAATGGGATGATTTATTCATGCAATATCCCTGTGGGCATAGTTCGCTGCATATTTGTACAGCCGCTGTTTAACTTGCATTAAGAAGCGCAACTACCCTCATCTTATGAGACGGCAACGCTTTGGAGAACATAGTGTCATACTGTATTTCAAAAAGTTTGATGTTTGTTTATTTTGGACGACGTGTTGGCCTAGTTGGTAGTGACCCTGCTTACGAATCTAGCGGTCCCGGGTTCGATTCCCGGTATAGGTAAATATTTGTGTGATGAGCGCGAGTAAGTATTTGTTTCTGAGTCATGGATGTTTTCTTTGTATCAACTATATATTTCTTTGTATAAGTATTTATACCGTTGTCCAGTAGGTACCCATAAATAGTACCCTAGAGCTGAGTTTGGGACTAGGTCAATTTGTGTGAGATTGTTATTTATTTATTTGGTATCTTTTGTAAAATAGCTCTTATTTATTTGACAGAAAGGCTGCGGCTCCACTGAAGCGGAGATGAGCGGAGTGGAGCGGAGCTGTGCCAATATTAACCAATAGAATCTAAACTAACGTGCGCAGGCGCGCTCGACGTCACCGCATGCGCCTTCTATTGGTTAATATTGGCTCAGCTCCGCTCGTCTCCGCCTCAGTGGAGCCGCAGCCTAATGGCGGCTGAGTTAAAAACAATACCGTTTTTTTTTTTTCAAATATTATAATAAGGTTTTTACCGCCAAGAATCTTGGCCATAAACACCTTTTTATATAGTTAAGTCGATTTGAAAATGTATGATTGAAATGTTCACGCCCGATACACTGAGCCCTTTTGCCTTTACGATAAAATTAAAAAATAAAGTCTTCATTGATTTGAATGGGACACGCTGTTGATCGGGCATCGTGCAAACATCGCCGCCCGCCCCGTAATTGGCGCCCAGCGGAGCCCTAACGAGAGAGATTGTTCGCTGATGCCACAAATACTGCCGCCCTCTATTAAACAGCAATGGGGCGATAAAAATAATGTTGTAAATATACTGCGATGATAGATCATTTACTGAGGAAATGGGGTTCGATTTGAAATCGAGCAGCAAATAAAGGTTTTACTTTCGGATACGGGCTTTATTTAACTGATTTTAGATCCTATCGATTAGTGGCAGAGCTATCCTATTATACTTAAAGTTCATGTTAACGCTAAAATTAGGGGTAATATTCTACGCGGTAGCCCTATCAGTTTTACCCCTTATTATGTATTTGCGCAAAAATCAGCGCTGCGGTTTTTTATAAATCGTGGCACAAGCTGAGCCTGAGCCTTTTGCCACCTAAATGTTCTGTTTCTGTCTTGTTTTATTGTTTTGTTTTTGTGTTGTTTTTATTTTTAATGCTTGGATTGTATGATTGTGAGTTGGGTGGATGTCAAATGACTGTATGGCGTAATTTAGTATATTTTTGTGAATTTCTAAATGAATCTAAATGTACCTGTAATGTGTTTATATGTAATGTGGCAATAAATTATTTTTGTTTTACGTTCTGCTGGAGTTTCTTGCGGCGTTTCTTCTCATCAATGATGGTCTTGTCTAAAGCGCTAGTAGTTTCACTCCATATACGTGTAATAGAGCCCTCATGTGGCCAATCTACAGAATAAATGTTATGAATTTTGAATTTTGAATCTCGCTGAAAACTTAGCATATGAACGTATGCATTTATCTAAACTAATTTTAGTATCGTTGTCTAATATCTTCGAATATACCCAAGAAATCTTGGTAAATTTAACCCTAGAGTAACCCCAGTTTAGAATGTCAGATTCATTATAAGAACTGTGAAATTAAAAAAAAAAATTAACCTGCGGTCAACATTTACGTGCAAGCGGGACTAAATATTACCTGTGTAGCAAAATTACATGTCAAAAAAAGGCTTTGTAACTTTAGTTGTTTCTTTGGCTATAGTGAAAAATTGAAGCTAAATTGGATTTTAAAAATAACTTTATGAGTAAATAAATTGGAACTACATGACGGCGCTATAGATTATTGAGTTTGCTATCCATCAAAAATTTATCACTGATATTTTACCGTGCCGTGACACAATTTTTAAAATAGAGCAGGCTTCATTAATCTTGTTCAAAATATAAAGTTTACAAAATATTGACATCCATTCAACACACATGAACCTAAATGTACGTACAGTCGAGTTCATAAATATGTATACACTTTAATACCTTGTCCTTGCATATAAACTTAATATGAATTGTGACAGCAATTGTAGTGAAAAGGTACTAAAGTGTACACACTTTAGTGGTGGTAGGACCTTGTACAGGGTCCGTCCGGTTAGCTACCACCATCTTATCCATTAACCCACCGTCAAGCAGTAGTGTTCGCATTGCTGTGTTCCGGTGTGGGGATAAGACAACCGATGAAATTACAAGTATAGACGCATTCCATCTTAGTCCAGGGTTGGCAACGCATTTGAAGTCTTAGGATTGTAGTTTTGAGATTGAAGTCTTGAGGTTTCAAGTGTCTATGGGTCTCAGATCCCACTTACCATCAGATGGCCTGAGTGCTCGCGTGCCTTCTCCTTGCCATAAAAAAAAACATATTTATGAACTCGACTGTACACATGCACTGGGCTATTCTAAGCAGTAAAAACCAAAGAACAAGGACTAAAGGCATAGAAACCGTACTAAATAAGCAGAAAATACATTATAGTTCACTTCTTTTTACTTATGGTTTTCATAGTGAGTTAGAAAGAGATGAATCTATAGCTGTTCTTTCGTTATTTGGTACATCGTCACAAGCAAGGTGTGATTTGGACCTATAAGCACCTATAGTATTTGGACATCTAGACCGTCCCTGTGTAAAACCTTGTGACAATGACAGTTAAAGAAGAAAAAATAGCCTACTTTTTGTTTCGTTTTTTCTCATGTAATACGTAATCTAAAAAGTAGAGAAAGATAGCTGACGCAAAGTACGTCTTATAGTCCGGTTTTTATGCTTATTCTTATTCTTAGGTAAAAAATGGGTAAAAACCATATTGTCTTTGACCTGTTATGATATGGTTTTTAACTCGGCTGCCATTACTGTCAAGTAAATAAGAGCTATCAAAACGTTGACAATATGATAACAGGTCAAAACCAATGTGGTAGTTAGTGGTAGTAAGAATATCGAGCATGTTATGTCATTGACTAAATTAAATTAAAATGACATTGACCAAATCATACTTGTGATGATTATGTTCAGCTTGAAGCTGATTAAGATATGGCATTGCTCAATATATATTCTTATATACAGGGTGCCCCATAAATCGACGTCAACCCGCCTAGGACGGATAGAGCAGCTAAAGCTGTCAATTTAACCCCTAAGTATGTTTAGTGATTTTACTAGTTTCGGAGATATGGAGCATTATGATCTCCATACTAGGTGTCTCAGTGTTTGTTTTTCACTTTGTATGAAAAAAACAACTTTTTGTCTTTACTTAAGAAGTTGATTTAAAAAAAAAAACAAGAAGCGTAAAGTTTAAAAACTTTGCTAATTCGTAATGATTGTAATAATTTAAGATACCACTAAAAACTTCTGAAATAAAACATGATATTAAAGGTTTATCGTGACAAGGACATAAGGGAAAATTACAAAAAATCAGATTATAATGCTGATATCTGATATCTCCCGAAACTAGTAAAAATCGCTAGACATACACAGGGGTTAAATCGATAGCTTTTTAGCTGCTCTATCAGCCCTAGGCAGGTTGACGTCGATTTATGGGACACCCTGTATATTAAACACAGAGAAGGCAAACGAGCAGCGGCTCTATTCAACACGGTAAAAACAATATCGTATTTGATCTGTTATCGTATTGTCAACGTTTTGATAGCTCTTATTTTCTTGACAGTAATGGCGGCTGACGTCATAACAATACCCTAACCGGAAAACTACGATATCGTTTTTACCGCCCAGAATAGAGGCGCTGCACAGGACACTTCACGGTAAGTGGGACCCATGCGTTACCAACCCTGAAGGCTAAGATGAAATACCACTATTTTCTTTGGAGTACCTACCTATACTGTATCCATATACAACAATGCCAGTAAGTCATCACTTGATCCTATTTCATTTCATCAAACGCAATTTTCTACTGAAACCATGTTTTTTTCTTAAACAGTCATTACATAGGTTTGGTTAGCCTCCTACGGCCCAGCATACAACGAAATTTGTCAATGGAATATGAATCTATTACGAACGACATAAAGTCAATTTTCCAATTTCATCTTATGTCATAAAAACAAAAGAAATTACACTTTACTTTCTTTGCACTAGATCTTTACTTGAATGGCCGTATTTTGTACTAGTTTTAGTACAAGGAACCTCAGTACGTTATGTTAGACGTGTGACTAACAAAAAAAAAAAATGCGGCGAGAAATGCCTTTCGATAACATGAAAATTCTGCGCAATTATACGTTCGTTTAAAGGTGTTTCGATAAAATAAAACATACCCATAATGCCTATAACACCATATGTGCAACGTATATTTGTGTTAATAAAATCTCCGAGTCGATCACCATTCCTGCCATGTACACTCATAAAATATAAGCCGTCGCAAACTTATTTACTAAAACCGTCGGTAATATCGTTCTCGTTTGTTCTCGTTTCATTCCCGAGCCGAGCGTGTGCTCCAATATCACCCCTATTGCCGCATCACACTCATTTGTTTCCAATTTAGTTTCGATGAGTGCCATAACAACGTAGAACGTGTGCCAAATATTTGGTTTGTTTTGATTTAGTTTATGTTATGGGACACACATTTCGTTGATAGTTTTAGGTTATATAAGACGATAATAAGAAATCGGTATACAAGAGAATCGTGAATGAGTTTTAAAACGCCTTGCTTGCCTTGCAGCTTTGTATTATGAGCACTCTCTCTTAATTTAAGAGCTTCGTTTTTGTCGGTGGAGTAATTTCCAATGGTATCAAATCAAGAAGTATTGGCGAGGGTAAAGGAAAAATGAAAGGTATTGGGGATTATAGAGAACAGCAGAGGAGGGATGATTGGCCATTTATTGAGGCACGACATGCTGACCAAAAACATTATAGAGGGGAAGATTGAAGGCAGGAGTCTTGAGGCAGAGGAAGACCAAGAAGAAGCTACATGGACCAAATCAAAGGGGTCCATATTGGCTCATATAAAATTGGTCTTTAGATTTTTTATACAAATAACGATTTGTGTCTATACTCATCATTTCATCGAAAATTTTTGCTTATACTTTTTTGTTCATACTTTTTTAACTCATAATCATCGCAACTCATAATGCATTTTTTTAAGAAACTGTTACTTTTTGAGGATTGTTATAAATCTAACCTAACCTAACCTAAATTTATCTACCCGTATGATATTTAAGAAATTCTGAAAAGTGTACGGTTCCATCAATATTGGCGCTATAAGTTCAGATGATTATAAGTTCCGATCATTATTAAAAAATATTATGAAGAGTGATCATTAGGTTGTAAAATTATATGAGATACATTTTCGGAGTTCCAATAATCTAATTTGCAATTTTATATGAACTTTGGCGCACCCAAATCAAAGAGAAGGTGCATGTCGTGTCGTATAAAGAGGTCAAGGAGCTGGCAGAGAGGAGAGAAGATTGGAAATTATGAGCACTGGACATACTTAAATGTAAAGATAAATTCATATTTAAATACATACAGCCGCACTCAGAATCAGTTAGTAACGATTAAATCGTGTCGTTTTCGTTCCTTAGTGTCGATTTTTATTCACAATTTTGAATAACGTATGACGTAATTGTGTCTAAAATGTCTCTGAGTACGGTGAATAGAAAACATCAAAGATTCAGATCTGAGATTCTACACGCTATTGTTTTTGACGTGTTTCCGTATGGTCAACATTTTGATAGCTCTTATCTACTTGACAATAATGACGGCCGAGTTAACAACAATACCATAACGCGGCAACATGGTTTTACCGAGTCGAATAAAGGCCCTGATACAGTCGAGTTCATAAATATGTGTACATTTTAGGACCTTGTCTATTTAATGTCATGTTTAAACTACCATACAGGAATTGTCACAGCCATTACAGTGACAAGGTACTAAAGTGTACACATATTTATGAACTCGACTGTACAAAGAATCGTACATGTCACACTAATATTTGCAAGGTACCTATTATTTTTACCGAAACATCTTTCAACGAACGTATCATTATGCAGAATTTAAATTTAATATAAAGGCATTTCTTTTTTTGGTAGGTAGTCTCAACCACAACACATGTTTTGTTTAAAACATCACAACACTTGTTTAAAACATCATGGTTACAGCTATGAATTTGCGTTCAGTGAAATGAAATTCGATGAAAAGATACAATCGATGAAGTGTAATTCGATCATGCTGAGTTACTATATTTGCCATAAGCCATAACTAAGGAAAGAACCCGGGACACCAGGCTTTGTACTCGTAAGCAGGGTAACTACCAGCTAAGGTAAATAGAATTAATCGACACGGCGTCAAATTATTTTAAAAACGCCAAATAAATATAGCTATTACTGTTAATGGTTTCTCATTCGAATGTTTTAGCGCATTATGTAGAGACAAACGCCATTTGTAGTGTTGCCAACATAATAAACAATAAAGTGTTGCTAAGTGTTGTGTGCGTAAGTTCATGAAAGAACGTGGCCAAGGGCCAAGAATCTCTAGCCGCCATATTGCAGGAAAAGACGCATTGAGATCGATGCGTGTTGTTTGTTTCTCGTCGGCCCTTCTCGGATCTGTCTTGGTATTATGACAAATTTGTGCTAAATTTATGTTTGCCAGTATCTTCGACATCATTTTTTAGATATTTTATTTAGTCTTATTTTGTTTTTGAGGAAATTAGTCACAGCAATGTGTAAGTTTAAGTAATATTACCAAACATATTTTCTTTCTACAGAATAGCAAAAATGTTGACCTAAAAAGTAAACATAAACAAGTATTAGAAACAAAGCTAGGGGAGAGACTTTTTTTAAATATGACCGGTAAACAATAGCGAGCTTCGCGCGGCATTGTTGCACACAGAAAAAGCACAAAAAACATCAGCTTTAGCACGTATCAGGTGGCCCATTGCAACGAGCGGGTGCACGGTGCATGATGCAAAAGGATGCCGTTTCACAGGCCGCCGCCGCGCGGAACGATTGAATTATATTCAGCTATTAAATCCATCGGTGCCGCTGGATTATTTAATATCGATGACTGTAATTTTTTATTCTGACTGATATTTGCTACACGAACAGACATATGTACAATATGTCAACATTAGGTCGTGTCATGTTTCTTTTTACAGTACCGTGTTTATTTTTACAATAAATGAGAACTCCAATGACTTCCTTTAGATATTTTGACGATACCTTAAAGGGCACTCAGTGCATCTATGGTATTTTTCAATTAAATACTACTTGAGTACTTGAGCCCCATATGTATTTTGAAATCTCAAACTCAGATTACGTTCTTAAGAGTACAATCCTGCAATTACAAATGCGTTGCTAACCCTGACGACTAACATAGGATGCCTTGTTGCTGGTAATTTTACTTATTTTCATATTATTATTTCCAAACCGGAACACAACAATGCGAACTGTTGCTTGACGGTAGGTTATGGGATAAGACGGTGGTAGCGATCTGGGCGGACCCTGTATAAGTTCCTTAAGGGTAAATCATTCTTATAAAATAAAGACTTCGAAGGATCTATAGCACGTTTCTTTTTTTTAAATCAATATGGCTAGCCTGTATTCGAACGAAAAGCTTAAGCGTTTCATTTCATAAAAAGAAAAATGCCTGGTTGCGTTTACAACTTGGCTAGGCCCTTGCACTTTCTGCCAGATACTATGTCATCATCCTGTCAACAGTGGAATGGCTTATCTAATCGTATAGTCCGATAACTAGATACATAAAATCAAGAAATAGCTGGACGCACTCTCACACAAATTGACCTAGTCCCAAACTAACCCCAAGGCTTATGTGTATTATGCGTAGGTATAGGGTATACATTACATCTTTTTAACTACCTTAGACCTACCCTACCGGAATGAGACATTTTAGAGACAATTAACTCGTTCCTTTTTCATACTTGTGAAAACCGTCACTAAGGGCCACTTGCACTAAAAACACACAAAATTTAACACTGGGTTACGACACTAACCTGAGTTAGTAAGTACCAATTTCACCAAACGATGTTAAATTTAATCAATGTTAATCGACTGTTAGTTCATACATTTTGACTGCTGTTAACGCTCTAATCGCCTGTTAAGTGGTTAACATCGTATGGTGAAATTGGTATTAAACGTCAGATTCATACGAAAACTGTCATTTTAACTCGAGTTAGTCTTAACCCAGGGTTAAATTTTCTGTACAAGTGGCCCTAACTCGAGTTAGTAAACATCAGATTGATACGAAAACTGTCATTTTAACTTTTTGTTTTATGGCAATGAGAAGGCACGCGAGCACTCAGGCCACCTGATGGTAAGTGGAATCTGAGACCCATAGATAGACATGTGAAACCTCAAGACTACAATCTCAAAACTGCAATCTTAAGAGTTCAAATGCGTTGCCAACCCTGAAGATTAAGATGGAATGCCTCTATGATAGTAATTTCACCGGTTGTCTTATCCCCACACCGGAACACAGCAATGCGAACACTACTGCTTGGCGGTGGGTTAATGGATAAGATGGTGGTAGCTATCCGGATTCCGGACGGACCCTGCACAAGGTCCTACCACCACTAAACTCGGGTTACTGTAAGAAACCCAGGGTTATATTTTTGGTGCAAGTGGCCCTAAGGAACGATTTAACCGTCATTAACTGAATCGAGTGCAGCCGTTATAATTTGGCATTCACAATGTTACGTGGATGTATTTTTTAAAGAAAAAGAACAAACAACAGTCAGAGGTGCGTATACTTTAGCACATGCTGCAACATCTATAAAAACTAGTAATTTGGCAGCGGAACGTCCCAAACAAATGAAAAGACGCACGCGAGCTCTTAATCCGCGGGTTTTATTTTCCACTTAACCCCCACTTTATATCGCGGGAGCCAGTGGGCAGCCGCGTCGAGGTTACGGCGCGCCGATATTTGGTCAACCTTCCCGAAGTAATCGCGTAAGGAAATGTTACTCTCAGTCGTATTTTTTATTGCTTAAGGAACATATGTCATTGTTGTTTTTTGTGATATAAAGGCATTATATTTTGTTTTATTTCGTAAGGACAATTAAGGACATCAACAGCACATTAAAATTAATAAACATAATAACGTAATAATACTAGGCATATAAGAAGTCACACCGGACTCATTGCACAGCCATAAAGTTTCTAATTATTGACATGTTGACACCAGTTAACAATTTTAATTTTTTTATTACATTTGACGGGATACTAATAACAGCATATTTTATCTCTTTTATCTTCAAGACAGCGACATAAAGGCTAAAATATAGAACAACAAAGCTACACATGCAATTAATTTTGATTTTGTTAATAAAGAAATTCATTTTAATAACTATAATACTACAAAACTATTTTTACAGATTGTCTACAGGATCAGTTATTTTTATTACGATTATAAAATCTTACCTATTAAGCTATTAAACCATTTAGTATTAGTTAAAAGCGTATTAATTGAAAAACTAAAATATTACAGTAACTAAGTAATACATTAAATATTAACTCATAACTTCACAATAACAAATAGGTACTTAATTAAATCTAAGTAAGGTTTTAATTTAGGGCTCCTGAGTCATAGTGCCAAAGATGCTAGCAGCATTATTTAAGAACTACTGAAGAAGTAGAATAATCTTAAAAAACTAATAGTACTTAGTACTATGGTACGTTTTTACGACCGTAAACTTTTAAAGGAACATTCTGTGAGCGCTTTTCATGGTGAAGCACAATGCCAAAGTTTATCAGCTTTAGAATGTATCCACGCTATTTGACCGGAGAACACTTTGTTGGAAATGCGGGCTTATCCATTTGCGTTGACTGGTGAGTTGTAAATTCGAATTTCCTGAAATAAAACTTGTTTCTTGTCATGTACTCGTACACATATCAAAAATGTTTAAGGATCAAATATATCCCAACATTATGGATACATTGCAAAATATCTATATATTTTTGATCCTAGGAAATGTTTGATGTGTGTACTTACTTGGTTATATTTTATGTCAAGGCAGTGATCATAAATCTGGATAAATTCACAGAGTCGGCTGTAATATTTATTTATGTAAACATATCGACTCATTCGAATCAAGAGTTCCTAAAGTCTCTGCTTTCTTTGACATTAACTAACCTATGTTAAGATTTCAAATGTCTATAGCTCTCAGATCCCGCTTAAAATCCGGCAACATGAGCACTCATTTGCTTTCCCAAAAAAAAAACATTCCAATTTCAAACCATCAATCAACTCACTGCCGCCGGTACGCAGTTCAAAGCTTTGAAAGCTCCAACAATTGTACATAAAACAAAGTATTGATTACACAAAAGCGCATCCGAGGCGTGTGAGATATCTCAATTTTTCCGAGTATCTGCGGCTTTCCCTTTGTTCCATCGGTGGCACTTAGCACCCTTTGTGCATTAGCGGAGCCCGGGGCTCCGACGCCGACCCCGTCGCTGCTGTAACAAATACACCTGCTGTATGTATTTATGTACGAGTATTATCTATTGCTCGAATGTTACGCATATTCAACGAGTCTATGCAAAGCGGACATCCTAGAATAATAGTTCAGTTTTAACATAACAAACATAACGCTTGTTTTTGTACTATCACTGATAAGACCACTTGTTGACTCACTTTGTAACTTTTTTTTGTATGTTTTTTTCTTGATGTTATATTGTATGTGGTGTTCAATAAAGAACATTTGTATTGCATAATTCACTAGCCCAGGCTTCTGTTGCTTACAATCTCATCTACGTACCTAGTCTTTGTCTTACGATGTTCCCTTAATTCATCAAAGGAAAAAATTGTCAGTATTTATTTTTCTATTATTTACCCAAATTTAATTATCTAAATATTAGGCATAACTACGACTTGTGCACCTTCAAGAGACGAGCATCCTCTTTTCTCAAATGCCGATACCGCAGCTCCGTCTCCTCTCCTGGTGTTGCAGGTGTCTATGGCCAGCGGTGACCACGTTACATCAGGTGACCGGCTAGCTCGTTTGCCTTCTCTAACATAGCCATCCAATGGTGCCAACCGAAAATCAGCGCTGCGGCCCCTCGACCATTTATTATGCTAAGCTAGAACCTATTTGACGGCATAAATTGTGCTATTCCTGTAGGTTTTTTTTTTGTTATTTCTTTATTTCGCGTCAATCCAATACTTTTCTACTTCTTCTTCATGATTTTCAATTGACTCAGTATTCAAAACGAAATAAACCACAAAACCAGCTCATGCGCACTTGCTACGTCAGAAGGGTATTCGAGGGTGTTCATTATAGTTAAATATTACAGCCTGGAGCCAATATAATATAAAAAATTGCGGGTCCGGCGTTACTTGCTCTATTGCCAGGATTCCGCACATCGCCGCGGGCAGGTGGCCTCCGATCTATTCTGAACGGAACCACTATATCCCGAGAGTAATCTACAAAGTATATTTTTTTGTGAAACCCGTGTAAAAAAATACGCGCAACGAAATTTGAACACTTTATGCATGAGTGGAACGAATATTTTTTGCGTATAAAATGCAATTTTTGACTTAAAATGTAAACAAGTGAAATCCGTTGTTTTTAAAATACACGTGACCGATGTCATATTTGAATTGCACATTTTCCAAAAGTTCTTTAAATCAAACATCACTCGGGTTATGGCCTTAACTTTACTGTATTAGATTTGAGCGGAGACATAGGATATAACTTTCCCATTCTAACAAATAGCTGTGTTCCTCTCGGCCTGTCAGTCTGACTGATAAGTAGTGTGAGACCAATTAGGTACAAACCTATTAATTTATAATTGAACGTGATCCTAATGTATCTATTATTTAATAGAAAAGTATTTTTTACAAATCTGGTAATAAGGAAAATTTATTTAAATTATGCTTATCAAAGTTCACGCTTTAAAATAGCTAAATATGGAAACCAGAAGCAGTAATATCCGCTTGAAATTACTATTCCAACCATCATTACAATTTCCAATACGCCGGTAATTCACTCAAAAGTGTGTTTCGCTCCAAATTACAGCTGACAAGGAATTCGCAGATTAGATTATGAAAAGCGCCGACAGTCAGTCTCAGCTCGGTGCAATCGCGAAGTTTACGCATGCGGCACAAACCGTTATTAGTTGGCAACGGCTTGTTAACATAGCTTTGTAGCGGCATTACAATATCTCTGATATGCTGATGTACAAGTTTAATGCGGCGGGGCATCGGAACTCCCTCGCCACTTAATATTTATTGGGCCAATGTATGCGGTATAAGGGCGTCGTAAGCTTCGCGTAAGACGAAATAAACAAACGGGAATATATTATGTTTCTGCTACCACGCTTAATAGACTTTTAAACCGCTACCTAAGCTCGTAACTTTTAAATGTGAGTTTTTTAAAAAGGGGTCTTGAAAATTCATGATCGGCAATGACTGTAAAACAATAAGAAGCGTCTATGGTGTAACGCCGCAGCCACATAATTATCCGGCTTGGGCTAAAATTTCTGTTGGCATCATCTTACTTTACCTAACCCAAGAAAAGAAAGAGACTTCTACACGAATAACTATTTGTCGAATCTCGCAGTTGTATAAAATGGGCCGTCTACCTCGTTTGCCTGTCTTCCACACATTGACACTTATTTTAGTTAACTATCATATTTTTGGAATTCTGATAATATTCGCGCTAGAAATCAATAGTCTCCGCAAGCAAGATGGCAAGAGAAAGGGCCAATACGCTCCTCTCGTGTCGGCACTAGTTGCAGCCAATTATCTGATAAGCCACTCCACCCTTCCGCCAAACCGCGCCATCCCGCACTCGTCACGTCGCCATGCCAACAGCCACAAGCCACAAATAAAATTATATCTTC
Source organism: Acleris literana (assembly GCA_946894065.1). Classification (NCBI taxonomy): domain Eukaryota; kingdom Metazoa; phylum Arthropoda; class Insecta; order Lepidoptera; family Tortricidae; genus Acleris; species Acleris literana. The sequence continues at coordinate 14,020,776 of OX335684.1, read as the reverse complement.
CAATTTATTTTCCCTCAAACCCCAATTAAAAGTCTTTCGGTTTCAGTTGTCTAAAATTGATTTGTTATCTTCCCCATTTGTAGGTAATGCAATTGTCTGGGCAACGAACGTCTCGTTAGTTTTATTCCCCTGCTGCTCGCTGGGAAAAGAACTTATGAAACTTACAGTCCCGAGGTTCTCTTGTACGTATTTACTGGAGGGTAGTTTCGAGTTTTACCCAGTTTCGAATTGTGTCTTTAGGATCCCGGACAAAACAAGTTGCTTGTTTTTGGTGAATAAAAAAGACAAAAGTTAAGTTACATTCCGTAAAAAAGTGGGTCGTTGGCCAATGAAAAGTTATCGTGAACTTTTTCAACTTCGTGCTGCCTGCTGGAACTGCTCTATTTTTGAGTGGAGTTACCTAGAACCTAGTTTAACAAAAAGCAAGCTTTATAACTTCAACTGCGTGGACAATGCAAGAGCACTTAAAATAGTCTTTGGGGTTCGGGTAAATTTGGTACCTACGACACGCATAAGAGCGTATGAGTTGCGATGCCTGATAAGGTACACCATATGTATTTAATTAGTGTTTTGCACTTGACATACCTATTTAATGCAATTATTTGAATAAATAAATGAGAGCAAGTGAGAGAGAAGTATAATTCGAAGGTATCTTTAAGACCTATCACACTATTCGTTTTGATGTTGTCGTCTATACATAATATTAAATACTATGTTATATACTTTTAAATCTGTAATTATGGATGTTTTATATTTTTATATGCTTGAAGTACCCAGTGATACTTGTGATGCGAAAACGAATGTAACACTTTTATGGGGCTTCTCAATCTTAAATTTTTCCATTCGCATATTTTGCGCACCTAACAACTCCGATCGCAAATTTTCTCACTTATAACTTGGGTCAAAATAGTTGATAGATTTATGTGTTACTTTTTCAGTTGGCTCGAAATGCCAAAGCACCCACAAATATAAGCTCTACCATAGCAGAGCTTTGTCGACATTATTAAATTGTTTTCAGAAATGAGAAAAAATGCGACAGAGAAAACATGACTGCGAAAACAACAAGAAATTTATATGACGAATCAATTTATCATAATCGTATTATTGGTACAACTAACTTCTCAGTCACAAGCATTTAATCCTAGATTAAACAAATCATAACACAAACACATAGGCACAATTGCACCAAACTCAGTCAGCTAGCAAAAACCAGCGCAAACCGGACAATTCAATTAAGATTACCAAAACCTATTGAACGAAATCGGATTGATGCCGGTATATCTAATAAATCCGTATAGAATGTGTATCAAAAGGCCGCCCGCAGGTAGCTTTGTGTCGATGCACAGGACAGTTCGGACAATTCGGACGGTCGGACAGAATCGAGTTAGCGCCGACGCCGACACGACCACGACACGCGACCCTTTGTCGACCGTCCGACGACAAATTGGCAGTTTAGAATCTAGCTCTACTCGTTGTGCGGGCGTGTGTACACACGGCGTTCCAAAGCGGGCGCCGTTGTCAATTATGGTAGGGACATATTTTTTGTATGTACCTATGGCCAATAAAAATCCATACCAGGAAAAAAACGATATGTTATCTGTGTGTCATATTTTGACATTGGGGTGTAAAGAACCAAAACGCGCCTGATCTTTGCGAAAGACTGACTAACATTGAAAAAATGGATTTGTACAGTCGAGGAATTTGATTGTTCAGCAGTCTGACATAATACGTCAATTTGCCGGATTATACATTTACCGTCTCGTCGGGAAATGTATAACACGGCTAGTATAGGTGTTTCGTCAATCCGCTAAACAATTTTTTTCCTTAACTTATACATTCAAATGTTTTAAACAAAAAATACTTTTTTTGGAAGTACCTGAATTGTCGAGTCTAAAGGTAAAAAGACGACTCGAAAAACTGACGTTAGGTAATTAAAAGTTAGCGTAAAGTAAAAGTTAATTATTATAATTAGTAACGTAAAGTGCCGGTTTATAATTTACCTGTTTAATACGTAATAACGTATTTTTTGTAATGGCTCTTTGTTCGAGACCGGCTCCTGAAATACTAGTTTAGTTTATTATTGTTTGTAACTTTTATTTCAAAGTATCAGTATTTCCGGGTCTAAATTGACTGACATAATTATTTTTAGTCATAATGTGCTTTAGGTCATAATCATCACAAGTCATAACGTGTTTTTTTAAAGAATCTGTTACTTTTTCAGGATTTTTATAAATCAAACCTAACCTAACCTAGCCTTGTCTACACGTTAGATATTTCAGAACTTCTGAAAAGTTTACAGTTTCAGCGATATAAAAAATTATGACTATCAAAAATTATGTCAACAATTACATTATGACCAATAAAATTATGGGAAACAAAAGGGCTCCATAAGGACATAGGGACATAAGCTTTCTTTGTTGATGCCAAATAGTATGTTACGAGAACAAAAAACATCATAACTTTATATGTCTTGGCAAGGTGACAACCGCGTTACTGCCTTCACTCGTACTTTGTATGTTTTTATAGTCTCAAACAAATATCGTGAAGTTGTCACATATGTACATACCTACAGTGCAATAGCTGCTAAAGTCTTTCGGGTTCGGGTAAAGTCAGTTCGACTAACATAAAAGCGTATGAGAGCGAGAGAAAGAGAAGTAGAAAACTGAAAGTCCCTATAGGAGCTATTGCACTATATTTATTTAATTATATTTCTATTAAAACTGGTTACCATGACATTGTAATGCCACACAATCTCAGTTTGGATCTTGCTAAGCGAAATTTTAAAGGTACTTAGTTGTTTTCCAGTTTTTATAATTAAAGCAAAACATTTAAAAAAATTAAAATGCTCATTTTAACCTTGTTATTATTAGTTTCATTAGCTAAATCATGCTAGGCTTCTAGTTTCAGTTTGAAGTTTACTATTGCATGTCAATAAAATGTTCATACTGCACTCGTACTTGATTTTTCGTAGCTTAAGTTATTTTTACCCTAACATTATTCGTTAATCATTTTAAAGCAAACAAACCAAAAACATCCAAGACAACCCTTTTAATTCCACTCTAAAAGCTATCACGGCTCCGAGCAACACTACACGTTTCAAATACCGTTCTAGATATTTCCAACAAACAACACTTGCCCCTGAGTTGTTTACACATCACGTCCCTTTCTACCTCGCCTAAGGAGAAAGAAAGCCACTGAGAAGGGAGCAAATTCAACTGGAACTGGTTCAGTTGCCAGCTAGTGTGGAGAGGTAATGAACGGTAATAAAAGCAACGCCTCGGCTGGCGCAGGTTAATTAAATTCTCACATCACTACGGCTAAATCTCGTTACGTGTCGGGTATCTTGTTCGGCAAAACAATAGTTTGTTATACTCTCAAACCGTTATACAACTTAAAAGTGTAATAAAAGGCAAGCATTAAAAATCCAACTGCATTTTTTAGGGTTCCGTACCCAAAGGGTAAAAACGGGACCCTATTACTAAGACTCCACTGCCCGTCTGTCTGTCTGTCACCAGGCTGTATCTCATGAACCGTGATAGCTAGACAGTGGAAATTTTCACAGATGATGTATTTCTGTTGCCGCTATAACAACAAATACTAAAATCAGGATAAAATAAATATTTAAGGGGGGCTCCAATACAACAAACGTGATATTTTTGCGGTTTTTTTTCGATTTTAATAACGGCAACAGTAGAACGCTTAAAATATTCACAGAATATTTAGTTGTATGTTCACTTAAAAAATAAATAATTCAATTAAAATAAAATTAATATTTATGGGGTCTCCCATACAGCAAACGTGTTTTTTTTATAGATAATGGTACTGAACCCTTCATGCGCGAGTCCGACTCGCACTTGTCCGGTTTTTTGATACTGTCATCGACATACAAATTTTTAGATTAAAATATATGCCTAGATACGACACCTCATATGTTAAAATCCATCAAGCCGTTTAGGCTGCCAAGCGCCTCACAGTAATATACATACATACATACTCTCGAAAAACATAACCTGATGCAGTTGGGTAAAAGTACACGAGCAGAGGGAGTTAATTACTATAAAGATGTATAAAGTAAACTTGGCCTCTTGTCAACAAACACAAATTAAAAAAAAAAACTTATTACAGGTTATTCAATGTATAATTTCACCGAATTTAATTTCATCGAAAGCTATTTTCTGCTGGAGCCGTATTGTTTTACATACGTTGATTAGGTTAGATGAAACTTGTGAATATCAAAAAATGTTAATCCATTTGCCTAGATTTTTGTCTGCCCGTCCATAAAATGAAAATTCTGTGAATACCTTTTTCTGAAATAAATGTCGACAAAACAAGTGTAAACCATCTAATAGATATTTTCTACCAATTATTTGAAATATCCATTAAAGAGAATTCCTCCAAATAGAGATTTAAGGTAAATAAGCGCCTTAAAGTTTTTACTGCATATTTACAAGGAAGGAAAACATACACAAAATGGCGAACGGCTTCCGCGGCAGAAATAGCCGCCGCTAATCAGCTTTGTATATTTAATCTCGATTTTCCGAGCGCTTATTTAAGGAAAACAAAAGAAAGACAGTCTGACACAATCCTTTCGCAAACGCTTCTTTCTCAACAATAAATTATTTTTAGGTTTTCGTAACCGAAGGGTAGCCCGCGGGATAGAGTCTCTTAGTTAATATGCCGCGTAGGCATCCGTCCGTCCGTCCGTCCATTTGTCTGTCCGTCTGTCTGTCTGTCCGTCCTAAAACGGGATTTAAATTTGTTTTAAACACAGCGAAATTAATAAAAAGGGCGTCTACAAATAAGAAACATTTGTTTTCAACATTTTTTTTGTTGTGTTGTAAAAACATACAATCGTCAATTTTGGTAGGTATGAATATAGTTCAAACCCTGAAAAACAATAACAAATATTAAAAAAACTGTGCGGGCCTATACCCTCGGTGCGCGGGTCCGACTCTCACATGACCAGCTTTTTTGCAAAAAATATTCCAGAATTCCATTAGATACCTACACCTACACAGATTTAATAAAAACATACCCGAAAACTGTGAATGCCACAACGCTTATGTAACATATCACATCGTAACCCACATAAATATTATGAGAGAGGTTTTGCCGTTTATGAAAAATTCTTCGGCGAGCTATGTCATAAATCAATTTCTTACAAGCGCAAGCCCTAAGTAAATGTCTCAGATCGAGCAAACAGCAATATACAAGATGATAATGTGAGAACAAACTGCGGCCCGCGGCCGAGGTCGATTAAAGTGGACGGACACTGACAAGCTTGCACACATTTATCAATAGTACATTGTTGCAGAGGATAGAAAGTACGCGATTTTTGGACGAGTCATAAAGAGGGCCGAAACGTAGTTGAGGCCCTCTAGTGTGCGAGTCCATAAATTGCACTTTCTACCGAGGCAGACATAGTGCTTTTCACAACTACTGAGAGGAAATAAAATAAAAATTCATATTCAAAACTCTAATTTTCAATCATGTTAATATGACATCACCGCCAATTTTACCATAGATAACTTTTTTAAATCTGGACCCCTATTCTCGTGGCACTCGAGATTAATAAACTAACATGCGAGATCTCCATATAAAATTGTATTTGTTTCGCCATAGCTCCGATGTAATTTCATCTCTAGTGGTTCGAGATTAGGGGCCCAGTTTGAATTACATTAAAAAAAAAAAGCAGTGACATAGTTTTTAGTCTGTGTATCTTTTAGCGAAAATACACCTAATATTTTACGACACAAAATGGTGTTCTGATTGGTCGATTTCAATTTTTCATTTTAATGAGCTATGACACAAAAATTGATTGATGGATTGTCATTGGTTCTTAAAGTTGGACAACAATGTTCTCGACCAATCAGCAAACACGCCGACCAAAACATTCTTGGTCTGTCCTTATAAGTGATGTTTTGTGACCCCAAACAAGACCATCTATGGCCATATTTCCGAGCAGTGTTATGAAAACTACTTTTTCATTTCATCGTCATATCAATATTAGGGAAGACAATAATAGACATTTTATAATAGAATTAGTTTCCCGGCCGTCCCTTTATTTTAGGGGATGAATTTCTTAAACATTTTTTTTAGCGCACTTCTACGATATTCAAGGTATATTACGTCCAAATTTTAAGTCCCTGGCTCCAGTGGGTTTGGATGTGCCTTCTTTAATAAACAGGGTGCCTCTGACCTTGGGGCTTTAAATGCAACCATCGATTCTACTCGCTAAACTGAACTACTTTTGTTCTGCAACATTAAAAAATAACTTAAATTTAGATTATGTTAAAGTCTAGTTGTAAAATCAGTGTATTACATCATGGCCATATAATCACGATCTCATGGTACGGGAGCGACATTTCCTTGGTACGAGGGCTAAAGGAAAATTGAGAATTGGATCGCGTACATTGAAAATTACTTTTAACTTGTATGAAAAAAAAAAATTTTGTTGGTCATATTTTTAACAACTTACAGAACAAAAGAAGTTCAGTTTCAGGAGTAGAACGATCCTTGCATTTAAAGCCCCAAGGTCAGAGGCACCCTGTATATAGATAATAGGGGATAATCTTTCACAAAATTACTTAACTCTAAAATACTCCCTAGACTTGTACAGTCATCAGCATAAATAAGTGATCATTTATGTACCTTGTCTCTTTCAATCGTTTCACAATTTTGTATGACATTTCAAACACGACGTTAAAGTGACAAGGTACATAAATGATCACTTATTTATGCTGTTGACTGTACTATAACCCCTTACTAATAAACGTTGAGTAACGGTGGTATAGCTATACAATGTTTTGTCCTTATCTGTCAAATTCAAATGTGACAATGACAGATAAGGACAAAACATTGTATAGCTATACCACCGTTACTCAACGTTTATTAGTAAGGGGGTATGTATTTAAATATTATATGAAAAAGAAAAGTGACTTGCTGATTTGTATTAAAATTCATAATGATATTACTTTTAATACTTACTATACTCGAAAATCTAATTTAAGACCAAAATCATAACCTCAACGGCGCACATTCGCTGTGATTATTGCATTTTGGTTAAAGTGTAGGTATTTTTTTTCAATGAAACTTACCCTAATATTACTGGGTACACGAGTTCTCATTCATATTTTTATGAAATAATGTTAAATTTATAACGAAATAATCAAGATGGGAACTGTCAGATTTTGGTCTTTAATTAGATTTTCGAGTAAAGGAGGTCCCGCCCTTTGCTATTGTTAAATATACATAATAACGAAATAAACTTTTCATTTAATTTCTTTTTAATATATTTTATTATGTACCACTTTCTTGAGTTTTTTATACATTATACTTATTATGTCTATATAATTTTTAAATTGTGTTGTTTATCTGTATAATGTTTCTGTATTGTGTACAATAAAGTGTTTTGTATTGTATTGTATGACCAACAAGTGGCCTGTGTGGTCATTAGGGAATGCAATGTAACCGGTTATTAACAGTTTTTGTATGAAAATAACCGGTTAAAACCGGTTATAACCGATTATTTGCATTCCCTAGTGGTCATTTACCTCCTCCATAGCATAAAACACACAAACAAACAAACACAGACTGAAGAAACAACTAACCTACATTATGCAACTTCTACAGAATTCCGTCAATAGCTTTCTGAATAAGTAATCCACTGAGGTAGTCACTAAATATAGTCACGAGCAGAAATAACGGGGTCACGTTGTCTAAAATCATTGACAAAGGCTGCCGCTATTGCTGCTCGGCAGTGTAGTTAATTACACGACCTGTAACTACAGGAGCCAGCCATGTGTTTCCACTCTACCTTGCTCGGTCGGGTGCTACGCCGTAGCTTTGTAGCACATAATCTACGAGTTTGTAGCGTTATAAATGGTGTCTTAATTATGTTATATGCGTACTACAAAGGTAAGTTATATTAGGCAAGACTTAGTGGCATTTTAGACGGGTACGCTAATTGTAATGAGTCGTTATTTTCGTATTGAACGAAATCCTAAATTTTCATAATTCTTGCTTATTAATAATGTAATAATTAAATGATGCATTTAATCTAAAATCTTTCAGAAAAAGAAAAAGAAATTTTCAGGTGTTCCCATAGACAGTCGAGTTTATAAATATGTATACACTTTAGTACCTTGTCACTTTAATCGCTGTGACAATTCATGTATGGCAGTTTAAATATGACATTAAATAGACAAGGTACTAAAATGTACACACACATACACATTAACTTGACTGTACAGTGCGATAGCTCTTAGAAGGTGCTTCGGATTTGTACTTGTCTCTCCCTCGCTCTCATACGCTCTTATTAAGAGCGAGTGAGAAAAAAGTACAAACTCGAAGCACGATCTAAGTGCTCACAGACAAGACACGTTGGAGACGAAGCTTAAGCTAAATAGTAAGAGAGCGAGATAGACAATAATTATGCGTACTGCGTAAGTATTTTTTAATTTATGCGCAAGCGTTTACAGTGAGTGGCGTTAATCAAAGTACGATGATGCTCACGCGCCGGCCCAATTACCGCGCAGCTCCGACCGGGACCGGCCCGCGTCTGGAAGAGACCTCATACATGTAGGTACGATTTCAATACTCGTAATTTCAGAAGGAAACATGTACAACCAAAAATATGCATAGTAATTACAGTAGGAAAATTAAAAATAGTTTTTTTTTAAGTTCAATAGTTAGTGAAACCATGACAGAGACCTAATTAAGGGCAGATTTATAATTTATTTGTGTTAACTCGAAATATATACCCCCCACCCCCCCTCTCCCTTTCCTAAATAAATTCTAGATCCGCCGCTATCATCAGCTATCATAACCTTAATAATAGGTACAATAACAATAGCAGTAAAGAAAGACAATTAAGCGAACATTGTATGTTTTACTTTAATTTATTATGTCTTAATTCATCCGACTAGTTATAAACATAAAAATTGCACCACTGTCACCGAGTAATCTAGAAAAAAAACTCTTAGTGGGATTTGTTTTAATGTTTTAATGTTTTAATGTTTTATTTGGGCACAAACGGTACAATATAACTTAAAGATAAAGAAGAACATGAATTTAACATAAACCAGCAAAGTTGCCACAAGTTACAGAGACATATTAAAATTTAAGGAAGCGTAGGTACAACCATAGGAGTAACAGCAAAAGAAAACAATATTTCAAACATGCAACTAGACAACACTACTTACATACTCTAAGGGATGACTTAAATTTAGGAAGTGACAGGCTAAACATATCAATACAGATTACAGATACAGATTACAGATTGTTTACAGATTTAGACTAAACCTAACTAAGAGATCCTTTATTTTAATACATATAATGTCCATATCTGTTTATTCCCCAACAAATAAAATAATTATGTGTCACTTGCAAGCATGAGAACAAGTACCTTTAAAAAAATCTTCAGTAAAAATACAATTCGCCACAGAACCACAATAACACATTTCCCTATAAAACAAACATTTACCTCGCGATGACCTAAGAACACGCCTCGGGAACTTTCCTCAAGTATATTTTGGCAGATGGCCGCTTCCAGTGCTAAGTGCAAGTGGCAAGTGGCGAGTACTGGCGCGGCGACTCGCTCGAGCGGCGGTCGAGTGCCGTCGAGGACCGGGACGTGACTATCGGCTCACTGCGCGATCTGCATGCTGGAAATGCAGAGAACTGACAAATTGCATTCGAATTTGTATTTTTTTCTTTTATATTAAGGCGAAGATCATTGACGATTTTGTGTAAATTCGTTGTAAATTGTCTCACCTGACGAGAAATTAAAATTACAGGCAGTTTGGATTTTGTAATTCATAACAGAATGTTAACACGTAACATAATGGATTATCGGATGGGACTTACTAGTGTCGGATTTAAATATATGTAAAATTTATTTCTGTTCTTTCGTCGTTAATACGGACATATCTTCCATATTAATATAATTATGGTGTTCGTTGGTAAGCGCGGTTAAGAATGGCCGGACTAATTAGCGTTTTTAGGCGGGGAAGTGAAAAAATTGCCCAAAAAGACAAGGCATAGACAAGGTCTGTCAGGTGAGCTTGTTAAAGATAAACGTCATTGCATATTCAGTAGGTCTAGAGAGATTCATAAATTAATTATTGAATACCTCCGTAAGTCTATGACGTCCTCCTGTTTATTTGTGAATAATTAAAATACGAGAACAAAAGGCATTGAGATTATTTGTTTAAAACATATTGAGATTAATTAATTAGAAAGATTAAGAAATATAGTCGAATGTTTACATATTATTTAAATGGTCTTGAAACTGTAGGATTCACTAATTTACGTAGGGTGATGGAGCCAGTAATGGACAAGCACCAATAATGGACACTTGATTCATATTTTACAGAAGATAAGGGTTATTCATTGGTTTTGCAACAATCAATTTAGGACCGTATAACATTTGAATTAAGAGTGAATTGACCATTACTGGTGCCTGTCAGCAAAAAGTGTCAATCATTGGTGCCGTCACACTAATAAAAAAATCAGACGAATCGAGAACCTCTTTTTTTTAAAGTCAGTTAAAAAGACATCTAAGTAGGGTCAGAATGCCTTCACTTAAACGAGACAGGAGCGGTCAGGCAATCTAATAAAAATATTTTAGACAGTCGTCTTAAGAGTTTGTTTAGTCGAGCGTTAACAAACAAATCAAAAAACTCATTAAAACTTTTTGCAATTTTAAGAGATTGAAACAGCTGCTTAACAATCTACAGTACATTTTAAAATAATTTGTTTCGTGATGCTTCTACCATCCAAATAGTGTTAAATAATAGTAGTTTATGTGACTGGTTCATAATGCATAATTATGTGTACAGTCGCATACATAACTTTATCTACATGCATATCATAACTTTTCTAACAATATGTGAGAAACCTGTACCTGTGGTTAACATTATGATACAACGACATCGATAACTGATACTTTAATAATATGTAATACTTTAATGTTAACATAACAACAATAAAATACAACCACAGATACAGGTTTCGTAATATAAGCCATTTACTTATCGTTTCTGAATATATTATGGGCAAGTTATGATTTGGATGTAGATAAAGTCTACCACGTCGTAGTGTTTTACTAGCGAAACTTCCTATAAGGGTAAAGTAACGGTGAAGTAGTTAGTGTTGCAAGTTGCATCCCTGTTAACGTCGGCAATTGCAATTAACAAGTTAGAATAACTAAGTGTAGCGTTCGTACAAATACTAATTACGGCTTTATTTTATTAAGAGTACACTGGCAAGAAACACTGAAAATGGAACCGACACTAAATGGGCGTATTTTTAATAGTTTGTACCTAGTTAAGGACTAAAATTAAGAAACGTTAACTTTTCCGCTGAGATACGAAAATTAGTCGTACATTTATATGTATACTACCTCTCAACGCCAATTAGCAGTGTCTCAAATTCAATAAATGAAGTAGATTCAATCCTCACCCATTAGTAATATGCTTGCATTTGCTACAGCCTTGCCATTTGTCTTATAACAGTATAGCTAATTTTCGTAACTCAGCGGAAAAGTTAACGTTTCTTAATTTTAGTCCTAAAAATCCGCCCGTTTAATTTTTATTTTATCGTTTGATATTAGTTTGTATTAAAATTTTCAAATATAAAAAATGGGTTTGGCTGGGAAAATGGACAAAGGCCTATTATAATAATAGATAAATAAATAGCGATTGAAATTAGCAACGCTAGCAGCCAAGTCGATCATGTACCAGGAATGCAGAAATATACAAGAGATTATGATGGTGTTTATCGAAGTGAATAAACGTTGATAAAACTTTTGTCTCTTTCTGACCAGTATGTATAAGTAAGTTCGAGAGTGACGGATGCTTTATCCATCGCGATAAAAGCGACCATAATACCCTGGTGGGTTATTATGACTTGGCTATGGCGAGCGTAAAGGACCGCTATAGCAGTTATTATACTATAACTGTTCACTATTATGCTATATAATAGCACTAACTATTGTGCTATTCTCTCAGCTTAAACTGAACTGCATGCATAGGTATGTCATAATAACCCCTCTAGGGGTTATATTCTGCTCGGTATTGTATTATTTTCTCAACGTAACTCAGCTGTCATTACTGTCAGGTAAATGAGAGCTAGGTATCCCCTTAGTTACCATGAAATCAATGGGTATAATAACACTTTCTCTAAATTCATTTGCTATAATCAATCACATGATATAGATACATTTAAATGCTACAACAGTTCGTTTCTATAATCTTCAATTATTATAAGTTTTAGATACCTACTCTAAAATTATTTGCTATGGGTACTTTCAAAATCTATAACATTAATTCAGTCTAATAATTATTAGCCATAAGCTATAAATTACATAAAAAAGACTAATCAGGGCAGAACCGACTCGAATAGGTTAGGTTATTTTTTTCTGCAGTAAAATAAAGTTTATAGGAAATAAATATTATAAAACACAATTATATAGATTTTAAATTATAATAACTACACGTTATAGAAAATTGCTATTATAGCAAATGAATGATTATAGCAAGTGATTTTATAGGAAATGAATTTATAGCGCCTAATTTTATGACATCTGATTTTATATCATAACGTTGACGGTACGATAACACCGAGTAGAAGAGATCCCCGGTTGTGATATTTCTTATGTAATAACATTACAAATGCAAAAGATTGTTTCTAGTTTGTTTGTTTAACTTTTCAATAGATTTGAAATCTATTTCAGGCACTTGTTAATCATACATAAAGAATATCAATTGCAATCAGCATGTTTTCAAAGCAAGGCTGAAGCAATTAAGTTATCTTTGGGTAACTTTCGTTGTGAGCACGGGAACAAAAGGATTATTAAACTGATTACAAAGTAGTGGAGTCGAATTTGGCCGGGAGCGGAGCGCCAATAGCCTGTTAACAGTTTAAACCGGAGGTGAACCTCCGTCGCTCTTTCCATGCATGCTAATGGGTTGCTAGTTCCGTTAATTTGGCAGTTTTCTTTGGGGAGTATTAACATGAAAAAAAGATTATGTTTAGTTAGTACTCTGGTTAGGTCTTTAACTAATTTACACTGTCACTAGATTAGATACATAACGACCTTAGTAGTAATTAGGAACTTAAACACTCTTGAAGGAGAAACGTATACGTACTAACGGATCAACCAGGGTAAATTCGTGGACAAATTCACCAGAGTTGGTTTTTTTCTGTAAAAGAGGTATGCAAACGAGCATACCTGATAGGAACACCAGAAACTCAAAAATAGTTGTCAGTCCGTTGCCTGTCAATTAGGGAAACGAAAGCTCTGTTTAAAAGTATACATACGATGGAATCTCGTCACAGCAAGAATACAACACGCCAAACTATCGCTAAACAGTGTGAAATCTACTTACTATCACTACGATTGGCCAATATTCATACGTCAAAAGCGTTTACAGCAAAAACGCGTGCAGAACCAATCCATGTCCATCGAACAGAGTAATTAATAGCGCGGATTGCGTCGTAATTGGACGACTCTTGTCGCCGACAAGTGTCGCTGTCGCCGTCGCGTCGAATAGTAATCGCTCTCGAGGGTTTTTGTCGGTGCACCTGCATGATTCATGCCGACCGTTTCAGACTAACGAAGCTTACGTGCACTGAAAATTGGTAGGATTTATGATGCATTTTGGTGATGCAAAATTTATTGCGGTATCTAATCGTACTTCATAAATCATGGTTGATTTGAAAACTATTCAAATCAGCTTTAACGTGCCATTTATACACTTCAGAACTCATGTAAAGTTACCATTGAAACCGCTTTAAAACCATTAAACGGTCGAGTTCAGTCGTCAAAGGGACAGGGGCCGCGGTGAACGTCGTCGCGTGCGGAACTCAATCATTAGTGTGCTCACTCAATGTGAAAGCGATTTCATCCCCGGCGACTCCGCCCCTTTGAAACTGGCGCAATATTGTCGAAAGCAGGAAAACTCTTTACGAGAAAAAAAATATTGGCCAAGTCGCGGCGAAGAAATGAGAACGGAGTGGAGCCAATCGAGCGAGCGAGTCTGTGTCGAGCGACATGTCGCAGGTCGCGTTGACGTTATCGCCGGCCGCGCGGCAGGAAGCGGCCCGGCGCGGAACGAAAACGCGCGCCGCCGCGTTACGCCCGCGGCTACAAAACTCGGGCGCCTGAAACAACTTCGTTACAACTCCGCACTGTTTTGTTTCGGCCCCGCAATATTAGTTTCCGTTAAAAAGCTATTTTTCAACCCACCATCCAAAGGCTTGTAAAGTTTTCTAATTTACCTAATTCGCACTCAACGTTTCCCTTCGTCCGGTACTTAAAGACTGTTTTTGTTAAATATTGCTCGGTAAATTAACTGCGATTGCTTAGATAACATCGATAAGCGCCGAAGACTCTCGGAATGCGTCGCGCCGCGAGCGCCGAATAAATTATCTCCATTGTTAAATGGACTGCTGAATAAAGTATACCCACTTAGAGATCTATAGAAATACTCGTGGAACTGATCTGAAAGTACTTAAAGCAAGTTTTACAAATGGATTTTGTTGTAGCCTTTTCAGAAATATGATGAGGGTACGATTCACGTCATACCTACCGGATAACTATAAATGTCTAGGGCACTTGTCTTGGGTAAGTAGATAGATTTTACTACCGCGAACAACGCAAAGCGTAAATTGAATAGGTTTTTAAATTATATTATGAGTGGCCGCCCGGGTCCTCGTGTATCCCATGTTAGGAGGCTATTAGTACCTAGGAGCAACATCGTAGGAGGCATATAATGGTCGTATAAGGCGATATAGTGAAGATGAACGTCGTAATGAAAATCCTTTGTTTTCCACTTTACTTTATGGCCGCGCGAGGTATTTTGTATTCTGTTCACTTCTTTTGGAAGTAATTTAGCACTTTTATCCTTCAGTCTGCATTATTATTATGTAGATCGCAGTAATAGTCTAAGTCTTACAGAATGTGATGCCCTCGCCGGAGTAAGAATGAAAGTCCTCGGTTGTGGCTACCCAGAGCCGAGCGATTTCAAGGCGCTGCCATTGCACTCCACTATCCGCTTTCTGGAAGGGGTAGAGGCTGCATTGGACTAAGTGCTAAAAAAAAGGAAGGGGTAACTACACAAAAGATCCCATAGGGTCGAAGTGTATCCGTAAGGACCCCGCCAATAAGATAAGATAAGATAAGTCTTACAGAAGAAGACGCGCTTGTAAGGTAGGTACTTTGACGCCGATGTTAGCTTACTCATTTGTACTCATGACGTTGGGTTCGATCCCCGCTAGGGGCAATTATTTGTACGAGTATGACGAGAATGAGAATCTGAATCAGTCTTGTACATTTTCTTTGTATTTACTCGTACCTAATTATTTATAACGTGTTTTTATCAGTTGTACTATCAACCTATCTCAAGGACAAATTTCAGTAAACAGTGTTATGTTATGTGTGTCCGAATTTTCATAAGTTAGTTTTTTTTTAAACCTTTTAGCTTTTCCGGATTGTTATAAAACAAACCTAACCTATCCTCTAGCTTCTGTAGGTATATCTCTTTTAACATTTTAAAAAGTTAATGGGTTTAGAAAAAAAACTACTTATGATTTTTCGACCAAATGAAACAGTTAGGAAGCAAAACTTCGCACTTGCAATAGGATACCCACTAAGTTGTACAGGGTCCGTCCCAATCGCTACCACCATCCAATCTTTGAACCTACCGCCAAGTCGTGTTCGTTTTACTCTGTTCAGATGTGGGGATAAGACAACCGGTGAAATAACTAGCATATAGCCATTCCATCTTAGTCCCCAGGGCTGGCAACCCATTGGCAGTCTTAAGATTGGAATACTCAGAATGCAAATGTCTGTCTCAGATCCCACTAACTATCAGGTGTCCATTTATGCTGGATTACCTTCTCTACGCCATATAAAAGCTGGGTACTGATGGACCCCTCTTGCCCTCAGGTGCTGCTGTTCCCGGAGGAGGGCTGGGCACGCAGCGCATCTTCATCCTACTGGACGCTGCAGCCGTGCTGGTGGCGCAAGAGTCGCTGCAAGGTCGTCGAGGTGGCCGGCACCAGGAGGTAACTGACACATTTGTTGTGGTCGGCACCAGGAGGTAACTGAGACATTTGTTGTTTCGGAAGAGGCCTGCAAAATGCCATGTGTGTTCGTTGTGTTTTTTTTAAAGATTTCGTACCGAATGGGTGTCGGAGACCCCTATTACTAAGCTTTCCTTTCGTCTGTCTGTGGGATGATCTCATGAACCATATAGGTAGTCAATTGACATTGTAACAGTGTTGCCATTATAGAAACAAATAAAATAATTTAAAAAATAAAGGGGGGCCTATACAAGGATGGAGCGGAACCTTCAGAACGTGAGTCTGGCTCGCACTTGGCCGGTTTTTAAAGTGATTTGGAGTTATAGCGCGGATATTCATGCAACATTTTGTTTATGTTACATTTTTCGCGTAGGCACACGCGCGTGCCGATGGTTCCGTATTATTTAAACGTTTTTAACAAATAAACAGAACAATTAAAATTTTTTCTTTACCAAACAAAAGAAATAGCGTGAGTCCAACTCACACTTTACCGATTTTAAGTATTTGTTGAGGTTCTTTAGTATTTGTACTTTAATCATACCAAATTTGACGCTCGCTTATTTTACTGTTTTTACGATACAACAAAAATAAAAATACATTGATAAAACGAATCCTGTAACCGCCCTGTGAAGCTGTAACGGTGCATAGCACCAACAGTAAATGTCCCTAAAAAAAACATATCTTGTATATTTCACCCTTTTATATTTCAATTGCTTTAAAATAAAACATCTATCAGTAAATCCTACGTATAGGTATAGGTTATACATTACGGTTCTAAAAATACAGCTCTTTAAAGTTAAGCCGCATTTACACTCGCAAGTTATTGCTGTTAGTTTTGAAATAAACCTACATCCAAGACAGTGACGCATATATTTGCCACTCACTCTTACCTATAGTTGCGTCTCAAAACTAAGTCTCATAACTTGCAAGTGTAAATGCGGCATTAGGACAGACAGATAGACGGACGGACGGTACAGCGTATTTGGTTACGGAACCCTACACAGGTAAACATATAATCGGGAAACACGTTGACGTACCTACATAGGTACCAGTGATACCGTGAACTGATAAACACCGCAACTCTAGCGGGAAATGAAGTCACGTGCAATTTAAAAAACGCGCTAGCACCTAATTTATTTAAAGTGACATTTAAAATGCAACATTAAAATGTTTAAAATGCAGTCGTATATCTTCGCGGTAAAGGAAACAGTTTATCATGTTGCAACATTAAGCGTATTTTCGCAATTAACCGCTCTCACCTGAGCGCGCTAAGCCAAGTTTGACAAACGGGCGGAAGTGGCGCCACTATCGCGCGATCGCCGAGAAGCGGCGCGGACGTGCCGTAAATAAAGATGGCCGCCAGGCGCCAACGGCTTTAGTTGCAAACGAAACCATATTATTACAGTTACACACGCCGATGTTATTCTTATTAAGATCGAGTAATTGCGTTGAGAGATTCTTAGCTTATTTTGGAATGTCAGCCGGATTTTAACTAATGTTATTACGTTTTGTAGCACTTTGAAAATATAGACATTTAAGTACACGTTTTACGTCACCACAACTGTTTGTCGCTTCTGCGCAAAAGCAAAGACTAATGAGGCAAACAACCCAGCTATTATTTTTAATGGGTAACAAACTTTCCGCGCCAGTAAACCCGACCGACCCTCAAAAATTTACTTAGTGTAAACGCAAACAAGCTGTCATGAAACTATTTTTAGAAGGCGATTAAAGCTGTCCTCGAGCTGAGCCCTAATAGAACCGTTAAAAAGAGTTCCGCGGGAGCACGAGCACGAGAGCGAACTAAACGGGGCCCGTTAGCGTTAACGATTATTGCTGCCCACCCTCCTATTTTAGCTAAATGACTCGTATTTCGTGATAGCGGCCATGAGACCTTTTAAAACCAAAAACCGCGATTCCAAAACCAAATAAACGTGCAAGTGTAACATTTAAATAACCTTAGAATTGTTTTCGCGACGCTTTGTTTCTACATTCTGACAACACATTGTCGGTAATGACGTTCGGGGAACTAGTGCAAAAGGGCGCATAAAGGTTTTTTAATTTGTTCCTGCGAAGTTCCCGGAGGTGTTCTGTTCGGCTGTAACAGCGGACGCCATTACACCGGCCGTTAGGGCCGGGACGTGGCGCCCTAGTAACAGGGTACGTGCCGCGGGTACCGATGCCGCACACTCGAAAAATTCATCCTGCCAAAAAGCTGACGGGCCCTTGATTATTTTGGGAAGGGGTGGAAGATAGAACTTACATTAGAGGGGTTGGAACATGAAACATGTGATTCGTTTAATAATCCTAGCGTAGTAGTGACTAGTGAACTTACATAACCGGTTATGGGGTGTCCGTCTGGTCGCATAACAACTATTGGCATCATTTCGATCGTCATAACACTTTACGCATAATGTTGTTGGTCATAAAAGTCTTTTGTCATTAATGATAGTGCGCATAATATTTTCATTGTCATAATTGTACTATGTCATATTTTTTTAAACCATAATGTTGAATATCATAATTTTTTTAGTCATTGTATTATAGATCATATAATTATTTTTAGTCATACTGATAACAGAAAAGTAGGTTAGGTTAGAACTGCCACTGTAATAAAAACGAACTGCTACCAGAAAAGTAGGTTAGGTTAGGTTAGAATTGTGACCTTATCAAAAACTAACTGCTACGTTTGTTATTTATCTTCAATAATACAGTCAAAATTATTATGCCGATTGATAATTGTGCTATAAGTTTTTATGCGCAATAAATGTATGACAATTGTTATTTATGCCCTCAAACATTATGGTTAAAAAATATATGCGAACTAATTTATGACTTTTGTCAGTTATGCGTAATGATGAGTATGACGAATCCACGTATGCCTATCAAAAATATGACTTTAAAGTTTATGCAACCCGACCCTTACCCCCGGTTATGCTCTGAAACTCGGAATTTTGATTTGGGTAACTTATCACTGTCACTCCTCAGTTACTGACAGAATCAAGAGGCCATAATCGGTAACGTTTTGTATCGAACTTCAATATTTAATTTTGATTTTCATAGCTGTATAGGTAGCTGTATTTATAGCTGCTAGGTAGTGAAATTACTAGCATGCCATCTTATTCCTCAGGGTTGGTAACGCATTTGCAGTCTTAGGACTTCAGTCTTAAGATTGTAGTTTTGATAATGCAAATGTCTATGGGTCACAGAGCTATACCGTCAAGAGTATGACTCTCGAAAATAGAGAAAAAGAGTGTCTGCTAAATACCAACTTAAATTCACTTTAAAGTAAAGCGCTTAGGTGGTTTATAGTGCAGCTTACTAGGCAAACATGAATCATACGGGACTTTCGCCCGTAATTCTTGGTAGGAATAAAGTCGGGTTCACACGCTGCGGGTAAGGCGGTGTAATGCGGCATAAATCAGGGTTGTCACCGCGGCCGAGCGACCGCAGGTAACCGCTTCCGCACTAATTCTGGCGTCTTGACAAACTGCCGGCGCCACCGTGCCACGCCTTCCTTAACTCAAATAGTGTTAAAAGTATTCTTAAAGTGTACACTATTTTTAGGTAAAGTAGCTGTGTACCCAAAATTTACAAGTGTATGGTTCGGGAAATATGACATATTACAGAATGGCCACTGTAATCTTCAAATATTATTAATTTCAATATATTATTTTTAATAAGATTACTATTTCATCTTTATTTTATTGACAGATGGCTGTGAAATCGCATTAGGTAAACAGATTCTTACAAGCATAGAAAACAGAAATGGTTTAATCGTATAGATGTGATCATAAAAAACGCTAAATCCTGTATAACATCGAGCGTTTGTTAATGGTGTTGCTCGACATAATTGCCGCTAAACGGTCCCGTTCCGCGACACGTAGCGTCAACATTGCCGTTCGAAGAGCACGACATTAATTGCGTGTAAATGTACAAACCTGCCTCGTTCACCGACTCGTGTCTAGAATCAAGTACACTTGTGTGTCCTAGTTACCATACTAAATATATCGCTCATCCAACAGAATAACGACGCAATTGCTGTTTTACTGTTTTACATGAAAGCAACTTAAATATTTGCTGGAAATTTTCCTGTAAACCGTAAGAAATAGTTATTTTACGTTATTTTATTTTACATTTTTACATTGTCGTAAAAACCTTTTGAAACAAAATGAGTTATAAAGGCTATAAGAACGTTAACAAAAAAATACGACTTGCTTGTTTTAAAATACACAATTATGATATTTTAGAGTAAAATAACTAACATTTACGTCAGTGTATCTCTAGAGATTATGCCGTTGTTAGTGCAACTTTGCTCGAGCGTCAAAGGAAATCAATTATGACAATCATCTCCATCCAGCGGTAATCGTTGGGATTACAGTTCTATATTTTCACCCATAGTATCCTCATATTACCCCTTGAGATCACATAATGACATTTAAATCTCAAAATCGACTTCTTGCAATTGCGTCATCATTATACCACGAGTAGGATTTTACCGAAAATTTGTCTGAATGTAAATATTTTAATTCATAATCATCGCAAGTCCTAAAGGATATTTTACAGGAATCGATTTTGTTTTTAAAACAAACCTAACCTAGCTTTATTTTCCCAGTTTGATATTTAGAAAATCCTAAAACAGTAAGTGAAAAATACTTTTAGGCTTGCTTGATGAATCTAAATACATTCAACCCACATTTTTTTCTGTAAATTTCAGCACATGTATGATTAAACTCTCTCTATCAAACAAATTCATATACGAGTATTAACAGATGTTTCAGCCTCCGCGTCATAACGCACTGCTACCGCTCACAGTTAATTTTCACCTCACGTGTTTAAGTCTTAACCCAGCTGTGTTTACAGGCACAGCACGCATGCGCGAATGGTGGTGAGCGGCGGGAATGCCGTCTACATCGTCGGCACCTTCAAGCACCTCGGCGCTGACGCAGACTTTAAGGTATCCCCGAACCTGAGCAGCTGTACATTTTAGTACCCTGTCGTAATAACGTACAAAAGCGATAGTGGTTTGAATTTAGCACATCATTAGCTGCGACAAGGTGATATGTACAGCTACGTCTCAGTTTACGTACACGAGCTTTGAGCACTTGATTAGTGTATAATTGACTTAAGATTAGAAACGTGAGGCGAGTAATGATGCAGATTGAGCTCAGAGACTCGGTTAATTGCATTTGCTAGGTAAAGGTGTTGCACTATCGACGATTAATTGACTAGGTATTTAGGAGGAATCAGGTATTGAATAGTAGACTTAATATACACACATGTATGTACGTATATACGGGTTGTGCTTACTCGTAAGAATTCCCAACAAACACTAGAATTTAAATATCTTACTTTTAAACCCAAGACCTTTAAGCACATTACTAACATTGTACTGGTATCTGTTTCGGGTTTCGGGTTTCTTAAACAAGCAAACCTCGGATAAATGATGAGAAATAAAGTAAAGCTTTCGTTAGACATACTAATATAATTATAAAGGCTTACTCATAATTATCGGTAAGAAAAATCTATCAGCGCATGTGATCATCAGCAATGATCATCAATGATCATCAGCAATGATAGTCTTCCAAATTTTGCTCAGCTAATAAAGAACTCCTCACGAGTCAAAAATATGTCACACCGTTCCTAACTGATAATTGTGAGTAGCCCGTGTTTATTTTGATAAAAATCCTGTGTCTCCTTCCTTTCCTCCTCCACACTTTCTCCTTCCTCCTCCCTCCTTCTTTCCTCCCTCTTTTATTCCTACATCCTTTTACGTTTAAATCTTGTTGATCCGTATTGAATCACACGATCTGTCCCCAGCTGTACCTGACAACGAACGTGACGCAGGCGGACTTCAACATGGGGTACACGATGACGGGCACGCTGGAGCGCGGCAGCCGCAGCACCAACGCCTTCCAGGTCACGCACTTCGCCGTGCTGCGCCGGTGCGACCACGACGCTCACCATCTCAAGAACTCGTAGACGACGCGCATAAAAATAGTAGATGTTGCGCACCATCTTAAAAAGTTGTAGACGACGCGCATAAAAAAAGATAGATCTTGCGTACCACCTTAAAAAGTCGTAGACGACGCGCATAAAAAGAGTAGATGTTGCGCAACATCTCAAGAACTCGTAGACGAAGCGCATAAAATAAGTAGATGTTACGCACCATCTTAAGAACTCGTAAACGACGCGCACCATCGCTTGAACTCGTAGACAACGCGCATTAAAATAGTAGATGGTGTGCGCCATCTAAGGAACTCCTAGGCTAGTCTTTTAACCTCTTATGTCAACTGGCTGAGTGACTTAAAGATTGCAACCAAAAGTCAACGTTACTACTTGAAGATGATACACACTATGTTCTTAGACGTTGTGCGCTATCTCTAGAACTCGTAGAAGACGCGCATCATCTTAAGAACTTGTAGACGACGCACACTATCTCAAAACCTCGTAGACGATGCGCGCCATCTCAAGAATTCCTTGGCTAGACTTTTAACCTCTCAATTGGCTGAGTGACTTGCAGACTACAACTAAAAATGAAAAATTGTGGGTCTTGAGTAGGACTTAAAACCTATAACCTCCGATGCCGGCGCATTTCCGTTTATGCCACTATAAGATCTTCTTAAGACCCGCGAAATTTGTCATCACTTACTTAAACTGCATCTAAGGCTTATCAATACTGAGTCAGTATTTTGCGAACAGACGTTTCTGTATATTATATCTGTATATTTCCACACTGTTTTTGCCCATTGTTTTAATTCTCGTTAGTAGTTGGAATGTGCATAGTAGTAGGTACATTAACCGAAATTTCCACCCAAAAATAATAGACTCGGCTATCTTCGTTCGTATTTTGTTCGTTAATATTTTGTTAGGCGAACCTTTGATATTAAAGTGCAACTTCAGGTTCCCGGAAATGAGAATAGGAAACGTACTTCCAGAAACGAAAATATAGCTATTTTAAATTCCTGATTGTTTCTCATTATATCACTAGTTAAGAGTTGGCTTGAAATGTTTTTATTTATGTATCTATGATAATTTTTTTAACTAAAACCTTAGAAAAAGGGCGTCAATTTCGAGTCTTAACTTACCATAATAAGATATTTAAAAACTCACCAAAAGTAACAAAAAGCTACGCATTTAGTGTTGTCGACGGACCCAGGGACTTGGATATTACGCACGTGAAAAGGTCGAGCATGTGCGGGTTCCGTTCTGCCTGATTAAGCCGCCGGCCCTCCCGCCCTCAGTTACCTTGCGTAATGGAACCCACTGCAATTCCTTGACGCTCTGCTAGAGCCCTCCCCCTCCGGTTATTAGGGCTAACAGCGTTTGTCCATCGGAAACAAAATGAATAATTTGAATCCAATCGTTGCCAGACAACACGGTATGATAATGGATGCAGCCTGTACTTTATTTTCATTTTTTGTAACCAGCCAGGGATTCGTTTTTTTAACCAGCAATTGTACTCATTTATGTTGACGATTTGGTCATTTATTATAAAGTGATATACTTAATTTTAAACTAAGCGTGACGGCAAAGGTGTAACGTATGATCTCAAAGGATTTTATCCTAGTAATTCTAAGTATTCTAAGTTAGTGCATAGGTTTTAGGATAATCATAATGCCAAGCAATATTGTGATCTCGAATTTCAACTGTTTTGATCTAGACGTAACTTTCGGCTAGCAAACTTAATAGGATGATTTCAGTCGGTGTTTTTCAACTCTACAGCTGTGGTAGTTATAAATATATTTATATTTGTATAATAATATAGTCGTAGGTACATTTATTTTTGTAAAAATTAGTAATACTTAATTAGGAAAATATGGTGTCAAAGTAGAGCAATCCTTGTATTCATTTACCTTTTTCTTTTTTCGCTTTCCTCGTGTAGTTTTTGAATATTCTCGTCGTGGTATTTTCTAATCTGTGTCAGTAGCAAATAGATATTCGTTAATTCAATCCAGGATACAGTTTCTCGATTTTCAAAACGTTGCCAAAAAATAGGGAGACCTACGTAGGTAGTAACTAGATTAAATTATCGATTAATTAAATGTACAGGGCCGCTGTTAGATGTCCAGTTACGATTATAAGAGCGGAGTCAGAGTACCTGTTATTGATAAATGTAATAAAATGCAAGATAGATTACTTTGGAAATTCTTCGACACTCCCCCATATCAACCGAATCAGCTTCTTCCACGCTCGCGGCACGTTATGGGTGCGGCTCCACTGAGGCGGAGACGAGAGGAGCGTAGCGGAGCTGTGCCAATATTAACCAATAAAAGGCGCATGCGGTCACGTCGAGCGTCGAGCGCACCTTGCGCACGTTAGTTTATATTCTATTGGTTAATATTGGCACAGCTCCGCCCCGCTCCGCTCGTCTCCACCTCAGTGGAGCCGCACCCTATGCCTTTGGCATTTGTCCCACTGCCGGCGAGAAAGCGATTAGCGATCGACTATTTTCTCGCTCAAGAAACGTACAAAAGAAATAGATCGCGTGTTAATAAAAGAGACACGTATAGTTGATCGCTGGCTGTTGACACTGCCGGAGAGAACTCTTTCCACTAGTTTGTCGAAACTAAAAAGTATAGATACCGTGTCAATAAAAGAGACACAAATATTTGTAGTTGATCGTTGGCTGTACTTGCTTCCCGCTCATCGTCGGCGGTGGGACCAGTACCTTAGGTAATTAAAGTTTTGTTCGTACCAAAACAAGTTCCTATAATTCGGCCATGCCCAGGGCTGTGCGGTAAAGTGTATAACAATGCATAATAACGCAGAGAAGCTGCAAGCTATTTATTTTAGTTAAGGGTTACGCTACTTACGCTTGACAGAGCAAAACAATATAGCCTTAGTTACTGAACCGCGTCGCGTATTGGTTCACCCCGCCCGATATTAATAAAACAATCCAAGTGTAAGCTTGCACTTCGTTCAACAATTTACGATCTTATCTTTTTACGAATTCCGAACTTTCTTAATTATTCTCCAGTGCAGATGGATTCCCGATATTAATAATACAATAAGACAAACGGAGAGTTGAAATTCAAAGGACTTTACAACGGAAACTTTTACCGAGTGAAACGAATTCGGGATTCAATTTAAGTATAGTCGATCTGGTGATATCCCTTTTGCTGCTTAAAACATTTCTTGAAAGCTAGAACCACATTCTACTACATTCACATTTTCATCCCGAAACTTAAAGCCTAACGAATGAAGAATGTCAGTAGGTACGCCAAATCGCTTGAAACTTTGTAGCAGTAAAGTTTATAAATAAACAAACATACTACTTTTTATTTTATTCAAAAAGACTCGGTAGTTTTGATTCTATGAACGTTTAAAATTTGGGTCAATAATATTAAAGCGCGCAGGGGCCATCTTGCTGGGGTGACGTCATCGCTTAACAGCGGTTGTTTGTTCTTAAACTATATATGTTTGTATGGAGTTTTAATTATTATCTAAACTTAATGTGACACCGAAATAAAAAGCTATTATACAAATATAACCCGTACTTCGTCTTCCAAAGTTAAGCAACTACGCGTAGTCTAAAACAGGATGGGTGACCGCTTAAAATATCGTGTTGATAAAATCAGTTTTTGTCACATATTTGTAGCTTTTTTACTTGACATTGCTATTTAGTCGTAAACTACAAAAATTAGACTACAATTTAAGCTCAAAATAGCATCAAAATAAGAAGCCATTATAAAAATACAATCAGTATAAAAATATTAAAAAAAATGATTTATTTTCATGTTTCTTGTATGGGGATCCCTCTTGGGATTTGATTTATTGTTCATTGAACAATTTTAAACGATAGATTTTATAATAACACGTATTCTGTGAAAAATTCAACCGGCTACTTATAACGGTTAAAAAGTTATAGCCCTGTAAACTTACTTTTTCATATAAGGGCGCGTATCGCCGTTAAGCGATGACGTCATCATCCGTGAGCGCTAGCCGCCGGGTTTCGAGCGCCGCATACGAAGTTTAAAATTGAATATCTCGAAAACTATTTGACGTATCGAAATTAATTTTTTACAGCAATTTTTAGTTTTTAATGAATAATACGGTTAGCCAAAAATCTAAACTGGCTGACATTCTCTATTGCGCAATGATCAGAACGACGACTGTAGGCGTTGCCAAGATGCAAACGCTGCAACGATTCTATTTTCTATTGACTTAACATAGCGGCAGACATAGCGACATACGAAGCGATCTGTCATTACGTCAATCCTCATACATTTTGTCAATTTTCGAAAATCGCTAACGTAGCATTTTGCAACTTGACTGGGCCCCTTTATCAAATCCCCCCTCTCACCATTCACGTCTTTTAAGTAGAATTTTCAAGGCTAAATGTTTTCAAGCGTTTTCAAAAACACATTCATTTTGTACTTGCGATTGTAATGTAGTGACAAGCACGTTACGTGTAAAGCACCGCAAAGTGAATGTTTTTTTGAAAGCCCTTTTAAGGTTTCACCAAGTTTTGTCAAATACGCGTATTTTGTATCGAATATAAATAGGTTACGTACTAAGGAGTTTATGAATAAGGGTCGAAGAACACAAACGTCCAATATCGCACTCCCTCCAGTGTTTACACACATCATTTTTGTACAAAGTTACATGTATTTTATTGGCTCCTATTTGACTATATTGCCTATTGTGTAGTAAACTAAGAGTCCTGTTACATTGGTTTAAAACGTCAGCTAGGCATTTTCGTGAACATGTAGGTACGATTCCATATCGAAAGTTAAATATTATTGATGTCTAAATGTTGTGGTAAGTTTCGTGACATCGCACTTTTAAATGTTATATTTTTTTTAGCATATCTTGTTTTTTTTTTAGCATCCTCGCGAAAGTGCTAGTCTCAAGTATCTGGGTGAGACAAGCGTGTAAAAGAAAGATCCTTCTCGCACTGCGTCTGATTCGAATCCGAGAAAATAGGAGTTCGAGATATTTTTAAATCAGTCAATACAAAAGTACTCAATCTAAAGAACCATCACAAATAATTGATTTTTTTAACTTACAAAACACCTCTTATCTAAACTTTGGTATTCTATAAACGACTAGCATTTTCCCGCAACTGTGCTAAGCTTGGGAGCTGGTCGGCTGTTCGATTATATTCGTCTCCGTAATATATTTATATTTATATATATGTATATTCATTTATTCCATTAAAAAATAATTTTTGTGGTGGAAATATTATAATTAAAATTACACTTTTATCACATTTTTACAACATGCACATGAATAAAGCAAATTAATTTAAGTAACCGATCTCTGTTCTGTACGAAATCTGTTATTTTACACGAATCCCGAGGTTTCTTGGTTTTTAAACAAAAATAAATCAGTTATTAAAATAATAATAATATAATTTAACTTAATTCTTAGTCTGATAACAATTTACAATGTATTTTGAACAATGAAGGTTAAAAAAATGGGAAAGTAAAGAGCGTAAAAATCCAACTTTCCGCACGATATCCAGCTACGAAAAGTAAAAAAGCACTAGTTCGAAAAATCCAACTTTTCGCACGATATACAGCTACAAAAAGTACCACATTTTTTGAGCAATTGTATTAAAAAATACATTTAGGATTGGGGTTGGACGCTGCGCAAAAACACTTTGTGATGAGAGTGATTAAAAGAGATGATGATGATGACGAATTGAACTAAAACATCGTCGTGACGTTTTAAACTTAAATGTAACCATGTAAATATGTGTAAGGACTCTTAATAGTTAATGTCATGATACGTAACATAGGTACTGTAACTGTAAGTTAACTTTCAATCTAGTCGCGTGAAGTAGCCATTTTATCTGCATTGTCAACGTTAGGAACCTAGTTGGCCATCGACCCATCGTTCTTCGTATTTTGTTATTTACCTTAAATATGTGGAATAATACATTACTATAAAACAAAATGGCGCATGTTCCATAGGGTATCTAATGAATATTCTGCCCTTTGTTAATCATTATAAGATCTTAAACTAAATAAATACAAATTCTAAAACAGATGCGCTCTTTTTACTATATAGAGTATCATCATTATTTTTGTTACAAATTTCCTGTATTTCGTGAGATCAAAGGTAATTTAATTTATAAAGTCATTATGTTAAGACCTCTTCTTAGGTTTTATTTTATAAATTTTGCTCAACCATTTGTAACTATGTAAACACTATTGTTTAAATAAAAGCTATTATTGTACTAAAATTGTTGTAATGCAAGTGCCAAAGACAATTTAGGGAGCTTTTAAGATAAGTTTTCAATTAATTATTAATAATGTAATTAAGAAATATTGATGTAAATATTCGCTTCATTAATGTTGTATTTCGTAAAACTATCGAAATGACTTGAATAAATTGTATAAAATAATATTGTTTTTTATTTAATAATCTACTTATAAGTACTTCTGACTAGATTGATGAAGACTGAACAGCTAAATTTTTTATAGTATATACTAGTCCGTGTGGAAACAGCAACAAAGCGGAAAAAGGTCGATCAAAATTTGAATAAAGACTCTAAAATTAAAGTAATAATCGTCACTCGTTTAAAACGGAAAGAGCGGGCCCACTTATTTGATTATATTCAGATCTATTTTGAATTGGCTCCAATGTCGCACAAATAATTTCAAATATTTCAACAAGAAGACAACGTCAATTTAAGACATTATACTTCTAATATCATAAATGCTGTGTGCTGTGTGGTTGCCGGCTTAGAATAGTACCACTCCATACCTTCCCGTGGATGTCGTAAGAGTCGACTAAGGGAATAAAGGCTTGTAGTACTGTTAGGCGATGGGCTTGCAACCTGTCACTAATACACTGGTAAACATCTTAGCCTGATTATGCAAAATGTGGTTACAGAATTATCAACAAGCTTTTAGAGTTGTTGGCAATTCTGTAGCTATGCCTACCCCAAACTGGGAATAAAGGCGTGAGTTTATGTATGTATGTATGTATCATAAATGCGAATGTTTGTGTGTTTGTTTGTTATTCCTTCACGCTGCAACAGCTGGACGGATTTGGATGAAATTTGAAACAGAGATAGCTTATAGTCCCCTGTTTAACAGATACGCTACTTTTCAACCCAGAAAAGTTCCCGAGACAAGTAACGATAGTCGAACTCTACGTGGAAGAAGTCGCGGGCAGAAGTTAGTTCAAAATATACTCAAAACGGTAGGTTGCTTTGTTTTGTCAATTTATTTCCTGGGAGTCTTTTGAATGTCACGAGTGATTAGTAAGTAGGTATAATGAAAATCAAGTCAGGATCTCATTTACGAGTGAGTGGGGGCACTCGAAATTGGTATCCTAGGCGTGAGAACTTGAGTTGCCAGTCAGAATTATTAATACGAACTTCTAGAAATCAGTAAAATCGGCTATTTTGGTGAGCTTTTGTCACCAAATAATATTCAGAAAACGACGATATCGAAAACTTTATCTGAAAATATGTTTAAGATCGAATTAGATTTCACTAAAAATTAAAATAAAGTCAATTTTTATTTTTTTACCTTTTTGGAGTGTAACTACGGATCAATAAACTTGTCCCTAGACAATGACCGATTAGTTTTACCTATCCACGTTTAGGCGCTGCTGTGTAACTGTAACTCGAAGTTCGAGGGGTAGGTATCTCCAGTTCTTTCTCCTGATTTCGTCTCGAATGGTGAGTAAAAGGAATCGGTCACTAAAGTTTCAGATTAAGAACTTCGCAGTATCCGGCTTGCGATTGAACGGTCAATTAATGACATCTCTTGGCTTCTATACGACCACGTTGAAGTACCTAACGTAGTAATTGTATTCTAAGGAACATGAACTTTAAAATAAATAAAGTTCGGGCAACGAATGATTGTGGTTGGAAAAGTTGAAAGCAGAAAGTTTGACTTCGGAACTTTGTTTGGAATAGTTAGGAGACAAAGATACTAAAAGTAACCTTGGAAGTTAGCCCTATGGGAAAGGCACAAAGAAGGTCTAGTTGTGTTGTTGTACAGTCAACATCATAAATAAGTGATCATTTATGTATGTGTATGTTGTTTATGTTTCGTGTTTGAAATGTCATACAAAATTGTGAAACGATTGAAAGCGACAAGGTACATAAATGATCACTTATTTATGCTGTTGACACTTGTTGTCACTTGTTTATGTACTACATAATAAAATCTGATAATTTTTTCTACAACTTCGATTCTATATATGAGCTCTGAAATAAAGTCGATTTTCAAAAAGGTGTGCTCATCAAACTTGTAAAGAATTTTATCAGTTTTCATTTTGTAGAACAACATTTTCTATGACGGATTGTTTTCGAGATGAGAAAAGAAAAATACGGGACCTACTTTGTGCCTCCCTTAGGGCTTAACTTCGAGGCATGGAGACTTTTAGTATGTTTGTCTCCTAACTAGTCTAAACAAAGTCCCGAAGTCAAACTTTCGGCTTTCTACCTTTTCATCCACGCTCCCCCTAGTGAACTCATTTACCAAACTAATAGCTCCGTTACAGTGACAAGGTTCTCCGGCTACAAATTTAACTGTTCAATGCTGCACCGGTCGCACGGCAATTCCGGAAACAATACGAATGCACACAAACCGGACATGAAAAATTCAACGCACAATGAATATGTTACAAGTATCGAATGAAGTTAAACATTGAAAAGACAAGCTAGTGCATTATTAATTGTGCGTTGAATTTTGCTGCTCGTGAACGCTGTATTTTTTTAATTCGGGGTTCGCGGAATACCTAATAAATAACAAAAAAAGGGTTACCTATCTTAAGTTCGAAAAACTTTTGTCCGCTGTTTCGTTTGTCCGAAATTGTCATTTGTCCGGAAATCATTGTTCTCTGAAACCGTTTGAATTTCCTACACTGAAAAAAATAATTGGTCGCTTTTAACAAGATTGTGATTGTTGTGCATAAGCGTCTTGATCCCATACGAGCCTGACAAGACGATAGATACACCAACTAAGACGTTAGATACATCAACTAAGACGTTAGTTGAATCACTAAAGAAATTGCTGTCGTCAACTATCAGCTTTGGTTGATATAATTAATATCTTAACTATTGTAATAATTTTTTGTCAACTAAGTGAAAATCTCTCTTTGTTGGCTATAATTTTTTTGAGTGTAGATTGTTATAAAACTAACCTAACCTAACCTACAGGTTCTGTAGGTATATCTCTTTTTGAAAGTTAATGGGTTGAGAGAAAAACGATTTTCGGACAAACGAAACAGCGGACAAAAGTTTTTCGAAACATCGATAGGCTACCCAAAAAAAGACATTTTTACTTTAAAGTAAAATTAATTTCGCTAAATGTTACTGTTTAAAGTACATTAGTTCGCCTACCGCCAAGCACTAGAGTATTCCGGTATGGAGATAAAACAATCGGTGTCACATCTTGTAAGAACAACCAACCAACCAACTTGTAAGAAGGAGGTGGTTTCCAATTAGTCTTTTTTTTTTGTGTATGTAACTCGATTTCTCCGCCAATTGACATTTTTATAACAATGGTTTGTTAGGTGTGGTCTCACTTATGTTTTGTCAAGACCTGGTAATGGGGGTTTTTCAAAAAAGTACATTTAGTATAAGACGTAGATTCAATCACCCGTTACCTCTACTAATAGCTAGTGCTACACGAGTTTTGTCTGAGATACCACCATTTGTCTGATAGCAGTACAAGTAATTTTCGTGACGCAATGGAAAAGTTACGTTGTATAATTTTAGTCCTCGACTATGTGCACTTTTTAAAAACAAAAAGCCAATTACTATACTTTCCTCATTTATTAGTTTGCCTCTTCTTTACAATTCGTTAAGGCATACAAAAAGATGAATATGTAGGAAAATTACAGAAAATATGTAGTTTCAACATGCTCGTATTTTATGCCACATTAAACGGGCTGAGGTATCAAATTCAAGACGGCATCAGAAAATTGAAAATTGAAAATATCTGCGACAAATCAAATCCGCTTTACCAACACCTCGGAAAATACAAAATATCACGCCCCACAAACAGCCAAACTTTGTGGGAAATATATTCCCGCATTCCCAAGTCATTGTTCCCCATTGCTCCCTCTCGAAATGTCATTAGTGCCCTGATAAGTTTCTTAACACAACTTATTCCCCGTCAACTCGACACTACAACAAAGGAGACAGATTAAACGCCTACAGCTTCGCATCGGGCCGTGTCACAGACAAAGGCCCTTCAGATAAACGCACTAAGATGTTTCCTCCTAGCCTCGTTACACCAGTTTAGATTGCAGTGCCTCCCGAGCGGTTTCTACTTATTTCTACCACTTTTCGGCGTAATAGGGGTAATATATTCACTTATCTGAAGCGCGTAATCCTTCCCCAGGTGCCCCGCTAATTCCCTGTTATCTTGCGTTAATTTCCCTCGCATAATCGTCCCGCAAATTGATTGTACTGCCCGCGTTCCACGAAATTAAATTAAAAAATATTTCCCTTCGCTAATGGCCGTACAAAATGCTCGCATCATTTTTCACGGGCGCGTCGTAATAACGCACAGATTTTGCCGAAAAGTTTTCGGGGTAAGTGGAATTGCAGACTTGAGTTAACGTTAGCGCTTGCTCAGCCGCGTGAGCTAGCCAGCCCGCTCAACAAGTGCTTGAGCTAGAGATATCTGCCGAGACGAAGTGGAGTTATGAAATGTATAATTAACTCCGCATAAAATTGGACGAAAGTTCATTCGGTAGAGCTATCTACTTACACCGCATTCTCAACGTGCGGTTTAACTACATTTATTTTGTTATAATGCTATCTATTCTTATTTTTGGATATGACAATTCGACGAGTGCAATGGTCTCTGCCTACTCCTCTGGGAAACAGGCGTGATTTAATATATGTATGTATGTATGTATGTATGTATGCCTCGTGTGGTTGCCGAGTTAGAATAGTGCCTCTCCATGTCTTCCCGTGGATGTCGTAAGAGACGACTAAGGGAATAAAGGCTTGTAGTACTGTTAGGCGATGGGCTTGCAACCTGTCACTAATACGCTGGTAAACATCTTAGCCTAATTGTGCAAATTGTGGTTATAGAATTATCAACAAGTTTTTAGAGATGTTTGTAATTCTGTAGCTCTGCCTACCCCACTCTGGGAAAGAAGGTGTGAGATTATGTTTATGTAAAATTCGCGGTTCACTAACAGGCGTGTCTGCAAAAGTCTAATGGAGAACCTGGGCCTTTATTTATATTTTTGAGCCCATCTGACATATTATCGACGTTGTGGTAGCTCTTATTCATATGATTGTAAGGTATCGTAACTTCAACAATACGATTAAGGGTTAAATAATTTAGAATAGAGTCTCTGAGAAAGTCAATCTTGCTTAAATATGATATAATAGCGTTATAGATATAATCGTACTAGCAGAGGCCCGTGACTCAGTTCACGTAGAAGTCGTTTATCGCTTTTCCCTACGGAACCCGTACAAAAAGTACCTTATGTCCGTCTCTGGGCTATAGAATTATCTCTGCACCCAGGTCGTTTGGTTGAGGCGTAAACCACAAAAATTTAAGAAACGAATCGAAAACGAAATTCGAATTTACCGGCGACGATGCGTTATCCTAGTTGGTTAGTGATCATATGTCCCGGGTTCCATTCCCGGTATCGCCAAAAATTTGTCTAATGAGCGCGAGTATTTTTTTATGTATTTAAGAACCCATATAACCCTAGAGCTTAGTTTACGATTAGATCAATGTGTGTGAGATTGTCCCTGATATTTATCATTATTTATAATCACATAATTATGTATGTATAGATAGTCTGTAAAAACTTAGTTACTACCCTAACCATCCATTTTGGTTCGTACACCGCTTACCAAATATAAAGTCTAGGCTCGGCGAGGCTCGAGATCAGCCTCGTAACATTACGAGCGAGTCGAGCGACGTAGGCACGTTATCCGCGGATTAATATAATTCCCTAATTTATACGCGACAAGCTCGCGCCATTGTTATCGGGCCAAACCGCGTCTTTCAATTACACTACGAGCCAGATAAATGTACCCAGTGTACGCACCTCCAATTGCTTTGTTACTCAGTAATGGGACACAGTTTCTAATTAAGGTAAAGCAGGTAACTTATCAGTGACAATTGACAATACAATTACGTACATATAATACATTAAATAGCTAGAATTCATTATACATTATTCACGTATAGTCCATTTGCTTTGATAGTGTCGCTACACTCGCACGTACTTGTGGTTATTGTAATAAAATACGAATATAATTCGAAGTAAACTGCCAAATTCACTTGGGGCGTAACACCCGAAAGTGAATTTGGCAGAATTATATTCGTATTTTATTACAATAACCACAAGTACGTGCGAGTGTAGCGACACTATCTAAGCGAATGGACTATAAGATAACTACTAATTCTCTCTACATAATTATATCAAAGGCTAGCGACCGGGAGCCCGTTGTTCCCATATGTTTTTATTAGTCATGTCTTTGTTTACAAGTTATTGATAGTGATAATTTTTTCAACGCTAAAAGCGTAAACTTTTCTAGGCTTGGTTTGATTTATAAGAATCCTGAAAAAGTTATAGTTTTAAAGAAATATAAGTTATTACTTGCGTTTATATGACCTAAGACACAAGCTCGCTCAGGTTTTTTTGAGTTTGATATTATAACCGTAAACTAATTTTTACCAAAATAGAATATAACCTATATTAGTTACGGATTGTAGCTACCTGTTTGTAAAATAATATTTAAAATCAATGCTGTAGTTACATGGGAACAAATGCGCCATTTACCTCCGTTTAATATTAAGTATAATTATGTAGATGACATAATACAAAAGATACACAGGCCCTAGACAAGACGCATAACGCTATCGTAAACGATTTTCGAAATCAAATTTTATGGAATTGACATAAGCGCTTGACACGACCATCCGGCAGCTTATGTCAATCCTAAACATTTTCGATAACGAACGCAATGCATCTTGTCTATGGCCACTGATGTAGCGAATAAACATACGTCATTGTATTTTGTCGGACAAATCGTATTAATCTTGCTTTCTCAATCAGCTAATCGATGGGTCCTAAAATCAACTGAGAAAGATAGGTGTTAGATAAAAACACGGTGTCGTATTATTTATTCACTACATATTTACATTATTGGAC
The DNA here is from genome assembly GCA_946894065.1 of Acleris literana. NCBI lineage: Eukaryota > Metazoa > Arthropoda > Insecta > Lepidoptera > Tortricidae > Acleris > Acleris literana. The sequence continues at coordinate 13,985,583 of OX335684.1, read as the reverse complement.
AGTTAATTTTTCATGCAACTTACTTTTGCAAAATAATTTACCAGTGCTATTCGAACCCATAAGTTTACAACCATGTTTTGAGAGGTGCATATCAAACCACTGATTTTTGTTAATAAAAACTATCTTCTACCAAATAATTCGTCCGCATGAAATTCGTAATTTTCTGTTACTTAGAAACTGAAACATTTTTCGGCGTCAAAAGTGCCCACGTTTATCCTTCGCCCTATTAATACTCCGTGGAAATATCACGTCAATCCGTTGTACGACTTGGACGTGAAAAAAGGACAAACAAAGAAACACACTATCGCCGTTATTAGTTAGGATTAAGGCAAGCATTACAGAAATACTCTGCCAGCGTCGAGCGTGCCAGCGTTTAATTTATATCATTCGTATTTACCATTTTAGACAAAGCGACATCATTATTCAGAGGTATCTCAGATTTGTGGCACGGCAAGCGAATTAACGCGATGTAAAACTTCCACGTAAGTACACGATTTGGAACTGCGGTGTGCACGCCGCAACCACAGTATAAACAATTGTTGACGCCAATAGCTTTATTACCCTTCGACTCAATCCTTCAACAAAATAAATCACTTTTTTTGAGCTAGCAGAAAGCGTCTTCATGCGATGCACTGGTTCGGTTAAATCAAAAACACATTTCGCCCTCGTGAAAAGTCAAAATAGCGAACAGGTACTCACCAGCGAGTAATGCCAGCTCTCCTGAAGGTCCTTGCTGATTTTCACACCACACCCGGCCGGGATATTAAATAAATTATAAAATCGAACACGAGATTCGAAGACGTCCGTCGCGGTGGTTTTCATAGACTAGAGGGCGCTCGCGACGCGTCATAGGCAAGACGGTGCATTGCCAACATTACGAACAGTTAAATACCTGCTCAAATTGAGACAATCAACGAGCGCGCGAAAATTCAAATAAAGAATTTAATATTAAGCTTTCTGCTAGTTGTGGCGTAACCAACAATTGTTCATCTTCAAACAGAGGGACGGTTGCAAGTGTGCGTGCCTCATCGGTACGCGCTGCGAGCTACCACAAACAAACTGGACAGGACGGTCGGAGCTGGTTTATAGTCAGGGCCGCACCGCCATCGCGTTTGGTTGCGTGCGTATCAAGTATCGAGCGACACGCATCGTGCTAGGGTTGTTCATATATGACATTTACACGATGACATTTTTGTATTGTCACCCTATATAACCCTAGCACCTGAGTGGCAATAGGTAACAGAAACTCCCTTTAGGGCCGAAGATGACCTACGTTTCTGTTTAGACTTTGCCGCAACTCCATTCACGTAGGAATTAATATGACAAGTTAGCGGTATCTTCCGCGACTAACGAGGCACGTGTTCTGCAGTTTGTGCACCGTGCAACGTGTGTGGATTTAGACTAAACTCACACGCCAACACGACGCACCGCGACCGTGAAAAGCATCACAACTTTGCATAAGAAGGCATGGTTCAATTGACATTGCAAACGTTGTTTAAATAAAGGGTGTCCGGGAGATGTTTAGTAAAAGTCGCAAGGAAAACGAAAGATCACTTTAGAATTTCCATTAAAATAGTTTTTTTTTAAGAAAGCGGCACTTAGCTTTTGATACTTTTTTTACACAGCACTTTAAATGAGACTTAAAAAATTAAAAGAAACTGCAAATTATTTATAAATTGCATTACAAGGGTCTTAAAGCAAATTTTATCAGCTTTCGAAACTTATTTATTTTATAACTGTGGTCGTGGCATCGAAAATAATTAACCAGGGTACCGAATTTCCGAAATTTTGACCATTTTGGCTTTTACTAAACATGGTTTGTCATATTTTGGACACTCCTGCGCTGAGCTATCCAGCTCTGGAAGGTTAACCACTATCTCCTGGGGGGCTATTGCCTAACGCACTCGCAAACCTTTTCCGGTTTGAAGTCGATTGCGATTGCGAGTGCGTTAGGCAATAGCGACGCTGGACACCCTGTAACTATTAGTTGGGTTTTTTGTCAAAAGTTTGTGGGACAGCTGAATTAGGGGTGAATCATCTCTACATTTGCAGTTATTCTTAATTGCCGCTCTGAAATCGTTATAGAATTCACTTAGCGTGGAGTGTCACCCAACGATACATACAAATGGATGGATAGAACTCATCAGTCACTTAACCTCGTCTGTAATACTGAAGACTTACAAGTCTAGGACATTATAAAAGCATTGAAGCCAACTTGGTTCAGTTCTAAAGTTTATGCAAATTTCTTGTCGCCAAGTTAATAATATCTTTGCAACAGGATTAGAGAATTTAGTCGTATCTCACAACACAGGGCGAGAGAAATTTCTTGCAGTCAAATATAACGGGATAAAGCGTGGTAAATATATAGACATGCTTAGGTTTAGGTATACAAGTAGGTACAGTCATCCAATCAAAATGTAAAGGATACTTAAAACCTTGTCATTGTGAATGTCAGTGTCGTTAAAATGCTTGTCATTTGATGTTCAGTTTAAAATGGAGCTAACTCGATATGCTCCTGTTTAGTACACCACAGTAAAATACTCTTTTACCGAACAATTTTATTGACCTCGCATGATATCCAAAACTCGACATTGGCGAAACACACATTGTTAAAAACAGGAATCAAAGCCACGTAACTAGATACAGACAAGGACAGATAAAAAAAAACAATTCAGATTTCGGAATTGACAGTATTTTAACGATCATTTCGATCGCATGGGCATATATCATTGTATATTGTTTCCTAAATTATTAAACCTAAACATTTATCATCAAGTTGTTTTACAAGATACTTAGCTTTAATAGTTAAGTAATATATAAACCGGACTTAATAAAGAGTTCAATCCATCGGAAGTGAGGGGATCATCGCCGTTTGCGGCCGGTTTCGGCAGCAGGCCAGTTTTCGACCATCCCCATTATCGACCATCCCCGCGTCAGGGCACGTCGCTGCGTCGTGTTTGCTGACGATAATCTGAAGACTCGATGTGTTGCCGAGGGACCCTAGAGACCGGCAGTTAGGCCCTTGGCGGACGTTTTTGCTTCGTCGCACCTTCCAAACGAAAAACATCCGTACGCTGACAGAATAAAGGCTGTATTCTTATTAGGTATGTAGGCTTTAGTTATGGGTACAGGCGTCCAGAAGGTATACTGTTCAAGGGGTCAACGGAAAGTTTTATTTGTAATTTGTATCGGACGTGATTGGTTTATTAAAAATATATTTCGCTAGTACATTCCGTTGTCACCGCAAAACAAATATTCTGACGACGTCTTTCATCTAGTTGGTATTGGTAGTGACGGGTTGGAATATTTGTGTGATGAGTACGAGTATCTGTTTCTTTATTTCTATTTACATAAGAATGTTTATTATGGAGTACATACAGCACAAGACTAGAGCTACTTAAGTTTGGGTTTAGGTAAATTTGAGTCGCATTATAAAATAAAAAGAGCCTTTAATTTTCTGAAGCTTTCTGTAATACGTTCTTCATCGCTTCTGAGTGTCTATTGACAAAGGCGTCTTCCATTGAAGTCTGTCGTTAGCTACTCTTCTCCAGTATGGGCTAGCTGTTAGTTTTACGATCGTCCTCCCATCTGTTAAGTGGTCTGCCTCTCTTTCTCTTACCGTCTCTCGGGTACCAATTTGTGACAATAGGGAGTATGCATGTTTTTTTTAAAGGTTCAATAAAATCTAATTCATGTAACAAACAGGTGAGGAAAAACATTTTTTGAATAGCTATAAAAATAACCAAGATATAAGCTAACAAAGATTTGGTCCTATCTCTTTCTAGCAAAACAAAATTTTACGTGGAGTTTATATGGCCGTACTGCACGATGGCGTCATCGGTGCACTTCGAATCTCTCTGTCTAATTAGCATTTTAAAATGCTTGTATCATGTGTATTACTTGACCGATTTTAATTTTAATTTCACTTTTAGTGATCTCTTTTACGGTATTTTCATATTTTGTTAAAAAATCCATGCATATTCTCTATTGTCCACCATTTCTCTCTCCCGTCCCTTAACATATGTCTGGTCTATCTCCACTTCTGTGTGACATTAATCCCTAATATTTATTTATTTTATTAAGGATATATTCACAAACTCCTTCATCAACCCTAACCGTTCTCCGTCCACCGCCATTCAGTATTTCTTATGTTGTGGGCCTTATTTACAAGTCCCAACGATCTTTGAACCTGGGGCCGTCCCAGGAGGAACGGGGTAGCAATAAAAAAGATCGCGCGCAATCATATTTTATCGGGAAAGCTATTTTTCGCAGGTGGATCCGACTCGGCTCACTTTATGTGCCGATTCCTGCCGGGACGGAACGACTTGTTAACAAGACTACGAATTTCTTGTATAAATATTCATTTAGTTAACTCGTAAAGAGAGTATTTTTAAGTTGCAAACGTTCCAAGTTTTTTATGGATCACTTTTATTGTTTCATTTTTTATTGTACCTACGAGTGTAAATAGCGAGTAAAAAATAACAGCAAATGCTTTGACTTTACAATATGGCTTAGGAACTGTTTTTTATTCGACACCAAATGCTACATATGCTAGCGAAGCGACCCTCCCTCGCTTCGCTTCGGTTTACGTTTATTTTCAGTAACACCCGTACAAAAAATAATTTATTATAGGTACTACATCTAACAACCTTCCGTGGAAAATTATCAAACTGATGATAGTGAAAACCGCACCAAAATCCAATCGACATTCAGACGCGGAAAGTGAACTTGTTTTGTACCATGAAAAGATTTAATTATTTTTATGATATCTTGCTTTAGTTCGATCATCTAAATCACCAAGGTTACTGAGTAAATCCTTTGCTCTATCTGTGATACTTATCTGTAGGTATTTATATTTACCTACTAAACTACTGTAACATTTGCTCAAATAATCATTAAAACATAAAACATAATGGTGAGCTGGAAGAAAAACCATAAAGGAATAAATTCACCTTTCTACATCCTTGTTTTACGTATTGTGTTTTATTCGACTGCGTCAGAAGAAGGGTTATGTTTTTCGAGTGTATGAATGTATGCATGACTATTTCCTTGGCGCGCTCTGCAGCCTAAACGGCTTTATGGATTTTAACACATGAGGTGTCGTTAGATTCGTCTTAGTTGTGGAAGTGACATAGGCTATAATATAATAATCATAGTAATGAGACCCCTCTCTTTTTTTTACAAATGCTATTACAATATCTCTGTATATAAATATCAAGTTGGGTTTTTAAAGCTTGCTTTTTATAAGACTTGTATATGATAATAAAGTATTTGCCTACATACATTTATTTATATATAAATACGAGTATAATTACACCACAACAATTATATGTAGAACAAAAAAAACTCAACAATACAACAGAAAACCCTTTCCTACAATAAGGTCATCAACACTGACGTAAAGAGTTCATAAAATCAGTAATAACATAATACTGGTTGTAGCTCCCTTGGGCCGTAACTACGGCCGCCTAGTTTATGGACATAGGGCGCACTTGCCACGCCAGCAACCTGCCCGCTACAACTTGATTAAAACAGTTATTTGTTCAAACTTTATTGCACAAGAACAAAAAGTAAAACAATATATGCTCAATAGTTTTATTAACTAGTCGATCGAAAAGTAAAAACTGAATTTGCCGGTTCAAGTTGTCGTATAATTAGAAAGACATTATTTTCATGTAAAAGATAAAAGATGTTTATTCTGTAACTTACGTAAGGAACATTTATAAATAAAAAAATAAAAAACAGTAATCTTTCAGCACTTCTTAAGAGGAGACAATTGTATACAAATGCACATGTAAAGTAATGAGGTGTAAAAAGAATAATAAAATTTAAAAAATAACATTATGTTGACGAACATATAAAAAAAAACCTTGCTTTCTATTATTAACTCGGCCGCCATGACTGTCATGTAAATAAGCTATCAAAACGTTGTCAATTCGATAACAGGTCAAAGACGATAAGGTTTTTACTGCAAAACCAACGAACAAATGAAACAACAACGTTAGTCAATCCAATAACATAGTAGGTAATATGGAACATAAATATTCCCAAACGCCAGCTGGCGGGAAGGAACCGATTGTTTCCCATCCATCCTCATCATATTACTATCAGATCGCTTCATCAAAGGCCTATGAGTCTTATTAACTATTCCGGCAATCCACAGCTTGCGTATAATAGTTTCCACGTTAGTAAACATCAGCTGTACCCTTACCTTGAGTTACAATGACCGTACTCGCTAGCGAGTCGAATGCTCTGTCCCTCGGACTCTTTAAGAATACTGCGTAGTCTGCAAGGGACTCGCCAACGAGTACGTTAATTGTAACTCATGGTAAGGGTACCGTATTATTCGACGTTTCTTGCGGATCGCGTTAAATTTGTCCGAACTCGGGGTCGTCCAGTTTCCTAAGGAAAAATGTTGCCCATTCCCCCCCTCTCAAACCCTCTGGGTAACCTATAACAAGTGCGAAATTTTATTTCCCAACTGTTTGATTCGTAAAATGCACGTTTATCTGTAACCAAATTTTAATTTCGTTAGTGAGACCTTTAGAACCTATAGGGTGAGTTAGCGTTGATTTATAATAAACAGTTTAAAAAAATGCATTTCTAAATTATGAAAATTCGGACAAAAAAATAGTTGGTAACGATCAGATTGGTAGGTAACCCCTACTTGTCATCTCTGTGCTTAGTTTTGTTTATCCTTACAAATAACTTCACTTGCGCAATCATATTTAACATTCGTTAGAATTGACATGAACAAACATACTAGAATAGCTGTACACAATGTATCATGTTAACCGCAAAAAAAACAAAGTATACAGATTAGTGAAACCACTCAAACTTTTTGCTCACGTCAGCGAACTAAGCGAAGAGTCCGAACGGCCGGCTCGCCAATCTTCGTTACGATATTGCCATTAATACGACTACCTACCTAAGTAAGTTAAGTAAGCTGTGTCTTCCAGTCGCAACTTCTGTTTGCACTTTAATACATTGTAATATTAAAGTACTGATTCTCAAGATCGACTTTAAGATTCCTCACTCGTTTTAATCACTTTCTACAGCGGAAAAGGAGAGCACGGAACTAAAAATAAAATCTTTTCAAACAAAGAACAAGAACTATCGAAAAACATAGCCTAAACAAAACACTATTTGTACATTCATCCCTTATAAAGGACACCGGAATTTTGGAGGCTATACGGAAAACAAAGGCATGTTAGTTTACCTGAACGGCTTAGGTAAATATCCGTCCGAAATATATCATAATAATATAAGAGAAACGTGACCCGGCGCCTTCGAAATTACAACGCAAGCAATAATTCAATCAGGCGCGGCTTAACCGGCTCTCCGCGTGTTTACCCGCATGGAGACTCGGGATACCCTCGCGCGACGTCACCCTATCATATTAATTGAGATTCATGACGCCAATAAGGTGAATAATACAAATGACCATTGCGTTTATTGCCAGTGCACCTCTCTAATCAGGTTAATCGTACGTGTACACGATCTTAGCTTATCACATACACACAACAATTTTGACTAAATGGACGTCTTGAGCGATTGCACACTAACCTGGTTTCCTTTCCACAACACTACTACTGAAACCGTATCGGTTTGTAAAAAATAAAGCAAAGGTATTTGGCAGTTGAATCGCGCCGAAGCGTCAGTGCAGTGATGGCGGCAGGGAAAAAAGCGTTCATTTGTTTCGCGGCCGTAACCCTCCTCCGCGGAGCCTCTTGTCGAGATGAAGATAAAATCATGAAAGGTGATTTTACAAACCTTTTTTTAAATCCCTACAATAATCCCGGCGCTAAATCTCTGACAAACTGTTGAGTTTATCTCCTGCTTGCAATGTCCAAGTCGGGCTATTACTGTAAGTCTAGGCTATCGCGCCCCTCTGGGGAGCAGTAATGGACCCGCGGAAACGACCAAGGAAAGAACAATGAAAGTCTAGTGTCCGCAACTTGATTTAGCGCCGTTGGACACATAATAATGTCTATCGCGGAAAAAAGTTCGACTAATCGCACGTACTCTTGGCCTTTAAAATAAGAATTTGATTGTTATAATGGTATCAATTCAATTTTTTTTTTTCAAATATATCGTCTCGTTGCAGGCCAAAAATAAATCATCAAGTAAAATCATGGGTTCGTGCCCGCGAAACATTCATTAATTTATCTATACATATAAACATGGTTGTTGATTTAGTTCGTGTATCGACATCCACATAAAAAAATCAAATTCGAATGAATGTGTGTGTAAGCTAGAAAAGCAATAAGTAAGTACCTACTATTAAGGAATTTATATTAATTCAAAAACCTAGTATGGTTAGACCAGTTGTTTTCGAACTTTTCATATTTTCCTTGTCCAACAACTTGTGTGGAAACCAACTTGTCTGTCACTAGCCTATGGTGTTATTCTCTTACACCGCAAGAGCGAGCAAAGGTTGCTGAACTGTTCATAACCGCGACCTTGAAGCTTAGCCTCGGTAAAATGAGGTCGTAGCCTAATTCGCCCGGTGCATGCTCAAGGGTTGCGCTTCAACGTTCGACCTTGGTTCAGGCTGGTTCGTGTAACCAAGAACGTCCGTGGACGACCAAGCAATCTTTACGCAGGCATCGTTCGAGTTAGACTATTTGGATCCCGAGTCTCTTTTCCTGTGTAAGAGAATAACGCCTCTGATTGCAGCGTGCTACTGGGCGAACGAGGTCTACGAGCCGTGCTTCGCCGGGTGCGCTGAGGTGTCGTGCGACAACCCTCGCAACCACCTGCGGCCCTGCTACCCCTACTGCGAGCCCGGCTGCGTGTGCGAGGAACCCTACGTGCGCGACGATCGCACGCACCAGTGTGTCATGCCGCAAGACTGCTCTCCGTGAGTACCTATTTACATCTCTGCTTTTTTACGGATCTAATGGTAACGTGCGCCTGGTTGTAATTGTGAGATGCCGGTAAAATGATAGCAGCATGCAAGAGACTGCAACACTGCAGGACTCTTCTGTCAATAGTTACTGCAACTTCGGCGCTTGGATTGTACTACTGCTTGCATATTCGTCATGACGCAAAAATGCTCTGTATGCATGCTCTTCAAATCTATTTTTCACTACCTACTCCTCGGTGAGCCCGAATGCATCTCAGATGCCTTCATTTGCTGTCATGGTTTTTCGAAACGCCTGAAAGTTAGTTACGGTACCTACGTAATTTAAATTAAAAAATAAATACCTTTTTTTTCAGAACTCAAATGGGCATCCCAGTACCAAGCAAAAGGTCTGGCAAGATGGCTACTCATAGGTTCATGAGCAACCCCAACCCCAACAGATTTCCCCGAAACCAAGGGAAGCGAGAAGAAATTCAGACGGAAATAAGAGACAAAGACGTTGGACCAGAACAGATGCCAAATGAAGATTATAAAAGAGGATCCGAGGTGTCGAGGATGGGGAACTACTTTAACATAGTGATCGCGCCGCCGCCGATCAAGGCGCTTCAGCCGAGGAAGATTCTGCAGGACGACGGGTCGTACAGGGGCCAGATGAAGAGGATGTAACTTCAGACATCAGCACAGCACCCTACCATTTCGGACTACCATAGTAATCGGAATATTTATATTTATGATTAAAGCCGGAGCCCCACTGCTGCGCATGCTACGCACGGACACGCTATACACGTCGCCCACGTGGGTCCATTGGTCTGGATACGTGTGTCAACATTTTCACAGCAACCAATGCACGCACACGTAAAACGTGTGGGCCACGTGGCTACGTTGGTCAGCTGCGTGTGTCTACATTCCCCACTGCGGGCCACGCACATCCACGCGCGTCCTTGAAGCCAGCTTTCCACTGCAACACACCGGCAGCGTGGGTCGCGGTGGGGCTTTGCCTGCCACGCGCGCTAGCGTGTGCGTGACAGGCACTAAGGAACAGACCACGCGTGTATCAGTGACGTCATTTCGGCCGCAGCGTGCTCGTGGACTACTGTGGAAGTATCTACCTACATTTTCATACAAAGCGTTTTTGTACCCACGTGTGTAGCATGACCGTGCGCAGCAGTGGGGCTCCGGCCTAATGGTGTCCCTTTGTTTCACCGAGACTCATTTCATAGAACGTATCATTTCGCAGAATTTTCGTTTCATAGAAAGCTATTTTCTGCTGAACGCGTGTTGATCTCAGGTTATCTTCAATATGACTCACGTAGGTTAGGTTAAGTTAGACTTGTAACCATCACAAGATAACCTGAAATCAACACGGATTCAGCAGAAAATAACTCCATGAAATAAAAAATATTCGAAGTGATACGTTCTATAAAATGAGTGTCAAACAAGGGTAAACCATGATTAATTTTGATGACTTTTTGTTATCTAATGTTTTGGAGTTAAAACCGAACCGATGAGCTAGTATAGCCGGTATTGCCGAGTTTTGGCGGCAACGAGCTGTGGTGGCTACCACAAGGGCGTTATGTATTTTTTTTATAGTGAATCCATGGGACAGAGCTATGAACTACCATTTCGCCGTCACTAAACTCATCTGCTGGGTGAGGTTGTTAAAAAATTTCAGGTCTGCCGTTCTGTTGATTCTTGATAGAGATATTCGCAGTGGACGGGTCTGGGCTCATGTGATAAAGATAATCGACAGACTAGACCATCAAAAACAATTTAAGCAATTCATAGGTAGGTTAGCCATTGTAATAAACCAACAAGTGGAATCGACCTTTATCACTCTTCTCTGTCTTGACAATTAACAATCAACAATACAATAAGGAGATGATTCTGTCAAAATCGAAATATTCTTGACTTTGCTAGGCATAATAGATTATTCAGCAGAGGGCTAAACGCTGTATTCTCAAGAAAAAAATAGCTTATCGAGCCTTGTGCGAACTGCCGCAGGTCTAATATTACATACGTTTTGGGCACGTTTTTACACGCGCTTGCAAGGAGACTGTATCAGAAAGGAGATAAAAAAACAACGCTATTAACTCGATCACATTATGACATATTTAACATTGTCACTCATTATAACTTAATTATTTAGGTTCATTATATTAGGCCTTATTCAATCCTAATAAAATATTCTTGGCCATCTACTTTCGTGAGCCATTTCCGTTTATTTTAATAATTTTGGCGCCTATGTTTCAGGAGCGGAAGGCAGATTTTTCCAAAAATCATGGACATCTATAGCAATAGGCTAAACTTACAAAAATAAAGCATATTTTCTCAACTACGTGACATAGTGTATAAGGTATTATTATAAATGCTTATCAGTAGTGACAGTATGAGGTGGAAGATGCGTGCGTTTTAGTCGTTGTCTCACCAAACATGTCACTGGTTTAACACTTTCTTTGTATAAAATCAGTGTAGGTACGTAAAACTTTAGCCATTATGACATTAAAATCAATTTTAGCCTCTTTAAGTCGAGCCTAAAGTTGATCTTTACGTGCAGATGAAAAAAAATGCGTTTTTACTAATTTGTAAATAAAGATGTACGTTAGCAACAAATTGTATTATTTACCTTCGTTACACCAACGACAAATTCTAAGCATATTTTCGGAGCATGCGATCAGTTGGGGCTAACCATTTGATTATACAGCTCTACTGCAATTATGATAAAAAGAGAAAATGATTGGTTAGACCGAATGACTAAATGATGAATGATGATAAAGAGATACAATAAATAAAATGGCAAGTTAGTTTGTTCCCACATTTGATCTAACCTTGCTTTATTATCCTACGTCTGATTTATTCCAGCAGTGTTGTTTTTTACTGACAGTTAGAACCTAGCGACATGTTAAGTATGATAAACATGTCTTCGTCACCGCAAAAAAATAAAAATAAATCTTGTAATACAAATGTGTTACAAATAATAAACAGATATAAAATGAGACTCATGTCATACGTATACATCATGAAGACACGCAATTAATACACAGATCCCGGGATAATTAGGATCACCAGAACAAACTCCAAAGTGTTAGATGTCGTCTAATTAAAGCCGATCGCCCCTTCACTAATCGACCAATGAAAAATGGATCCACATATAGCGTAAACACATTAGAGGGACGTTCAGCTAAAGATGAGATGAGATCTACCACCTTATAATGAATACTAGTACAACACAGAAAAAAAATCGTTGCTTCAAACAAGGTTGTGATTGTTGTGTATAAGCGTCTTGATTCCTTACGAGCCTAACAAGATGTTAGATACATTAGTGTTAGTTGAATCACTAAATAACTTGCTGTTGTTATGAGCTAGTGTTGATATAACTAATATCATAACTATTTTATTCAATGAGTGTATCTGCGAACTCAAAAGCATTTCTTAAATTCATTTTCGAAGCTTGCTGTTCACTTACAGAATTATGTAATTTAAATTAAACATCCTAACCAGCCTTAGGTGTAATAGCGAAATTATGTTTCATGATATATCTAGAGCACATATTAAGGTTCTCTCGTAAGTACCAGTCTGTTTTTGTTGTGTTGTTTTGGAACCATAAGGATTAGGCGTTCTCAAAATAAAAACTACTATTAACAGTAACTACGATGTTGAATACTACGTTCACATGTTCATACGTGTGATATCACGAAAATTTCCTGTATTTTTTTTTATCTTCACCTTGTTAACGAACTTTTTTTGCAGGTAAAGGTAATAAAAAAGTGTTTGTCACCAATAAAAACGGTTTGCTCTATTTTCTTCAAGTCCGTTGAGATAAAAAACGGTCGCTTAAATATACATCCGCTAGAACTCGGCTATCGAATTTGTCTTTTTGTCAACAACGTGCCGCGGTGTTGCGATTAGTCGCCGCCCCGCCACCAGCCCGGCCACCGGCGTCACCAGCTGCCAGCGAGCCTTCTAAAAACAACCAAGACCACTACAATGCGGAACCTTTTACTGCTGGCTCTGATTTTATGTGAGTATTCAAGTACCCAAGTACAGATCAAAGGCCAGCCCACCTGGTTAGTACAGCTTGCAATCAACGTGGTCTCCTGACCTGTCCCAATTATGACCGCACGCTTCTCGCGAAGATTGGCCACTTCAGCCACTTGTAAGCGCACGAAAGGAGAAGCCAAGAGCAGACTTTTCAAGTATGAGATTTATTAAGTGGTCATAGCAACCAAACTCGATGAGGAACCATTATTATTAATTACTAACGGCCCGCCATCGGCTTAGACCCAATGCAAATTTCCGACTTTGGTGGTGGTTTTTTTTTCTATGCCCTGACAATAACTAACGCAAAAATAAATTAATTAGGTACCTATACAATTTGGTGCAGTCATCTAAAAGTTTTGCGCGTACATAAATTTCTGCGATTATTTTTAACCGACTTCAAAAAAAGGAGGAGGTTCTCAATTCGTCGGGTTTTTTTTTTTTTATGTATGTTCCCCGATTACTCAAAGACCACTGGACCGATTTGAAAAATTTTTTCGTTGTTCGAATGGGTATACTTTTTAGTTGGTCCCATTTTCACCACGTCAGGATCTGATGATGGGATCATGGAGAAATCAAGAGAACTCCTCAAATATTATAGGCACACCTATAGCGATTTTGGTATTTTTCACTGTAACTCATGCATTTGCTTTTGAAAAGTACTATATGGTGAAGTGGAACTGATGATGAAGACCACAGATGGCCACCGGAACTCCTTAACGGTACCTATTTCAAGGGCGGCGATAAGATATTTCGATAAAGGAAGTTGAGCGACTATGACGAAGCACATTTAGGTTTAAATATGACTATGACATTCCCGCGGCGTTGTCTGCGGCGAGCTTGAAATGTTCTATAGTTTCTTATTAATATTTAGAAGTGGAGCTACATAACAGCATAAATAGGATCACTAAAAAGTATAAAATAAAATAAATGTTTAAAAAAACAAAAAACCGCCTTCAAAAAGCAAAAAATAACTTCTTTAAAATGGTAGGTAAATAGGTCAGTCCAACTGAAGTCGGCGTCCAACAATATTTAACTAAAAGCAGACTTCAGTTGGACTGACCTATTTACCTACCATTTTAAAGAAGTTATTTTTTGCTTTTTGAAGGCGGTTTTTTGTTTTTTTAATTATTAATATACATATATTTAACTAACAATTTAATATTTCAGATGACATCGTCGTCCAAGCGATGAGGAGTAACTATGACTACGAAGACATGGATAAGCATCACTCTTTAGGAGAGGACAGGAGGAATTATAGGAAAAAGTCGCTGCTTAACGAACAAGGAAAGGATTGGGAAGACCGGAGGAAGCAGGAGATTGATAACATACGGTTCACAGACGAAATGGAGAGGAGGAACGGAGAGCTAGGATCATTCAGGGGACAGAACCGGCGCTACGATGACGTCGACAAAATGATATCCATGAAGAGTTCTGAGATGGGACTTTACACGTAAGTAATAATTAATCATGAAACAAGTTGCCCGACACTTTTTTGTCGCTCGTATCTCCCCTTCTTTCTAGTCAGTAACGAAAGAGACGCACTGAGCGACGTACGAGAAAATACAACTTGTGCTACCCGTGCTAGTCCTTAGCTAAGCTCTAAGCTTATACTGTGGGTACTAGACAACGATAAACTTACTTTTGAGAAATACATACTTAAATATATAGAAAATATCCAAGACTCTCATCTCACAAATATCTGCTCATACCGGTATTTATTTGAACCCGGGACCGCTAGCTTTGTAGGCTGGGTCAATACCGACTTTTTTTTATCATGTGGTCACCGCCGCCTATAGACATCTACGCGAGTAAAATATGTTCACCAATGAAAGACACGCCATGAGTCGAAATGAAACTAATCCCTAGCAGCATTTTACGTCTGTACTTCATTAAATATTTTTTTCAAGAATTTTCATCACTAATTAAATGTTATTTCAGGGAAAAAGATGCTGAAAAGAAGCAGGTGATGAACTGCGATAGGCCGCATGAAAGGTATTGTTGATATCAGGTCGCTGTAATTGTAATAAACTTGTTAATTAACTTATTTATAATCTGCCATATTTTATACATAGGTTTAGGTCCGTATAGACTGGCAAAACTACAATGAGTCTCACTTATATGAGCTTTATTATCAAGTTTCCTCATAGTCGGCATGAAAAGTAGAGTCTCACTATGCTCGAGCGCCAAAATACTTATCTCGTGTGAAATAGGTGCCTTTCATCACTTGGTTAACAATGTACTATTTCCTCGCGGTGCGTTGTCAGGTTCGAGGCGTGCTTCTCAGGCTGCGCGGCCGTGACGTGCGACAACCCGCGCGAGCGCCTGCGCCCCTGCTACCCGTTCTGCGAGCCCGGGTGCATCTGCGTGCACCCCTACGTGCGCGACGACCGGACGCACAAGTGCGTCTTACCTGAGGACTGCTCCAAGTGAGACCTGACAACAATATGATTAAGACCAACACAAAATAATTGAAATACCTACATCTAATGACTAGCGACAAAAAAACTGTTAATAAATTTAACATAATATTGAATTTTTATTACATCTAAATTTTTACAAAATTTTGATCGAATTGATGTATTTTCTATACGTATAAAAGCGTGGCGGTGTAAATCACGAACAACTTGTTAAAAATATCATGCCTATAAAATCACGATCAGTAATTTATTTCTCAAAACCAGTTGTCAAAGTCCGTAAATATTGTATTTAAGTTCGAGAAGTAGATGTTGATGATAACTATTGTTGGATTTCCAAGAAATATATAAATTAATGACATCATTTTTCAGTAGCTAAAGACTTCAATGTCAGTAGCAGAATATTTTTTTATATCTAACCTATATGTTTAAATTTGGCCTAGAGAGGGCACCGACAGCCAAGGGTAACTAATCTCGAGATTGGAAAAGCGATATCAAAACTAAAGATTATGTTGGAATACCTCTTTGCTAGTTTCAACGAATACCATAACACAATAGTGCTAACACTGCGGGCTAGACGTCAAGCCACTGCAATTTTAGATTGTCCTAAAATTGTAGGTCTAAATTAAATTATTATTCGATACATTACGTTGGTTTTTGCTTGTAACAAATAGTAAAGGTAAAGGTACATTATAAATTATGTTTGTGTATAGTATTAAGTCTTCTTTAAATTGGTTACAGGGGCCTGAAAGGAATCCCGGACATTGGAGACGACGCGTAACAAACGAACTTCTATTTTACCGAAATGATAATATACCTTAACTAAATATTTATTGTGTTTCTGTTTTCTTGTGTTTTCAAGTATCCATGCTACCAGTTAAAAATATAATAGGTAGGTACTCATATTAAACACTATTGTAAACTTTGTGTTGTAGGGGACTACACTCACTATCGATACCGTGTGTCAAGTGTCGCCGTGTATGCTCGCCTTAAGTAGTTTCAAGGGCACTAGCACCTACTAGCACCGTGGAATGAAGGAAACTAATTGGCCGTCAGGTCCGGCACTAAAAAGGAGTATTATGTACTTAAATCCTATGCCTGTATGTATGTGCCTACTCGAACGAATAAACCGATTACATTGCGTTTTTTTATTTAAAAAAATGGAGACTATTGATTCAATCATCTCCTCTCCAAATTTTCTTTAAATGGCATTCATCTATCGATGCGTTTTTTACCTTACACGATTATCACACCGATTCGGATCCGCACGCGGCTCCGGTGTGTGAGAGAGACATCGCCACACAGGTGCATAACGCTGTATCGCTCATACACCAGCGCGGCCTTACGTTCTGTAGAACCACACCCACTGTTATAACTCCGACTTCAAAACAGGAGGAGGTTATATGTTTTTCACAACTGCACAACACTATGAATGTTTTTATTTTTCAATTTATGTTCACCGATTTCTCCGTCAATTGTGGAAGATTTGTTTTTTTTTTTCATAGAGTATACTCCCGACTTTCCGACGTGGTCACCAAGTCACCAAGTCCGTATCTGATGAGGGAATCTGTGAGGAATTGAGGGAACTCCTCAAACATAGGCATACACACAGCAATTTTAGTATTTTCAGTAACAAGTCCAGCGTCTGCATTCTTACAATATTATTTGGTAAAGTGGAACTGATGATGAAGACCACAGATGGCCACCGGAAGTCACCAACGGTACTATTTCAAGGGTGACGAATGGCGATAAGATATCTCGATATTCTCTATTAATATAGTTGAGGGACTATTACAAAGCACCACCGTTAAATGGTTTAAATATATGCACTATGGCTCCCCCTCTGCGTTGCTTGCGACGACCTTGAAATGTCCTGTTTCTTATTATTGAGAAGTGGAACTATATAACAGCAAAGTAACGTGTAATATTACGATCACTGAAAAGTATAAAATGAAAAATATACATTAAATAAAACCGCCTTCAAAAACGCAAAACCTAACTCCTTTTAAAATGGTAATATTAGGTCAGTCAAACTGAAGTTGGCGGCGTCCCACAATATCGCACCTTTAGAACAATAATGACCTAATTCAAAATTTGTGCTTTCAAACTTCGAGTCATAAATTTATTATCATAGAGACCTAACTCGAAATTTAAAATTTCTCAATTAGGTCACTATTGTTCTGAAGGTGCGATTATTTTAACCCAAAAGCTGACTTCTTACTACTTCTTGATTTCTTGCGCTTTCGAAGGCAGTTTTTTATCTTTCAAATATTTTATTTTTAAGAGTGGTGTTTAAATTGTCCTAAACTGAGTTTCCGGTGGCTATCGCTATCGTATAGAAATCGAATTCGAACTAGTTTCCAATACACTATTATCCCATGTAAATCGATTTGTAAAAATTGCATAGGTACTCTGTTTACCTGTACCTTTAATACTACATCATAAGTACGTATACGCTTGACACTCAATCACTAGTATTGGCAGGCCGGTGCATGAAGAGTCATACCGGGTAGGAAATGAATGGACCCATTCATCATTTAGTGCCCTCTGACGAGTCATTCCTTGCAGTATTTTGCTATGCTGGTTGAATATTTTCCTATCAGATTCATTTTAATTATACATTTCTCTTGTGACGTTACGGAGGAGTACAATAAATTATTTATCATCTATTTATACAATAATAATTCAAGCAAAGTAGAAAAAAATCGGGGAAAAAACAGGACGATGTCACAAAAATTGATCTAGTTCTAAACTAAGCTCTAGGCTTGTACAGTCAACATCATAAATAACTGACCATTTATGTACCTTGTGACTTTAACGTCGTGTTTGAAATGTCATACAAAATTGTGAAACGATTGAAAGCGACAAGGTACATAAATGATCACTTATTTACAGAGCTCGGAATAGGTAGTGCCTATTTACCTAAACTTCGCGGGAGGACGTAACTAAGAGTGGTTAAAACCACCAAAAAGAATTATTTCTTATTATTGAATGCGGGATTTCCCGGGATTGACTGTATTACTCTAAAGGCTTAATACATTTAGCTTTAATTATAAATCTTGCTATAATGCATATTATTTATTTATTTATCTTGAAATAACAATCAGTCATAAAACAATATAATATAGATCAAATTGAATCAAAGGGAGCCTTAAATTTGATATTTTGTTGATTTAAATAGAAGTATAATATCATATAGAATGTATTCAACAAAAACAGATGTAGCCGACACATCAGCTGTGTACTTACTACCTGCAGTTTGCGACCCTGATTTAGAAGTGAAGTTAAATGTATTAAGCCTTTAGAGTAATACAATCAATCCCGGGAAATCCCGCATTCAATAATAAGAAATAATTATTTTTAGTGGTTTTAACCACTCTTAGTTATATCCTCCCGCGAAGTTTAGGTAAATAGGCACTACCTATTCCGAGCTCTGCTTATTTATGCTGTTGACTGTACTTAAGTTAAGTACAAGACAACGATAAAGTCACTTAGGTATTTATAGAAATTCATGCTTAAATACATGAAATATTTAATGATAAGCGCGCATAGTATAATATAACAACTTCAGTGGCGGTGGACTTGGCTGTACTTAGCTCGCAGAATGGCTGACTTGTATGGCGAAAGAGTCTTTGTCTGGTCATCGCGAGCGCAAACGAAGTGCGGGCAGACCTCAGGCAAAATGACGTATGGCGATGGTTGCAATATTGTAAGGTTTGATTCCGAAACTCGCGACCGTGACCAGCGAATTTATTATATAGAGTCTCACGACCATGGGGCCGATTTTTGACTTTCGAGCGCTCGAAAGTTTCACTCGGAAGTGAGCAAAATCTGTGAAACCGTATTTTTGAAATTACGAGCGATAGAAAATTTAAAGACGGATGGTCCACACCATTCGTTTTCAATTCTACCGCTCGTCGTTATTGTCTAACGCACTCGCAATCGCAATCAGCTTCAAAGTGGAACATTTTTTTATTTTGTATGCAGACATGGGTTCGATTTTCAAAATGAAAACGATTCCGATTGCGAGTGCGTTAGGCAATAGCCCCTCAGTTTGCTTACGTTAGTCAGTGTTCTTTACATGAAACTGGGTACCAAGCAGCTAGTCGCCGTCGCCGGTTGTGGTTGCCAACAACGGCGTCATATCTTGCTGCGATTCGATTTCGTGCGGCAATAGGTCTCCCTTCGAAACGAAATCGCATCGCAGCAATTCGCGTCGCAGTTTTCTGCGTTGCGAATTCGTATCGCGCCGATTCGGAGTTTTGTTTACAAGACCTACTTTTAAAATGCAAAACCACACCACCAAATGACACCAGCGTCACCTGTTCCATTCAACAAAAGTAGTTTACACACAAAACTACGTCGTCCACGTAGCTATGGTCGGCCTTATACTCGTACAGTATTCCCAGACTCTTTCGGCTGGCTACTGCTATCACGCTTGCACTCGCAACTGGCAGTATATTTGTCACTCGTGTGTCATAGAAAAACGAATATTGCCGATCGCTATTAGGAAAATGGTTGCACTGTAAGTAGCTGCACATTTTAGTGCTTTGTCACTTTAAAATTGTGTTGGAACTGCTGCAGTAATAATAATAAGGCGTTAAAGCGACAAGGTACCAAAGTGTGCAGCTACTTATGCCGACTGTACAGTACTCGAGCAAATAAAACACACGTCGTTTCATAGACAAATAATTTCAGTCATCACTCTTTACTCTAGGTACTTTGCCGAGGGATAAAATTCAAATTTCGAATTGGTACAGTAAAACCAGAGTATTCGGGAGTCGTACTCTGTTCCACTCTATCATTGTGTTTGTTATGCCAGAGAGAGTGTGAAAGCGATAGGACACAGAGTATTAATTCTTTTATACATAGAGGTTTGCTGCGATTGATATTGAGATCACCATACGAGATACCCTTAGCACAAATTAAATCAGAGTAGTAACAGTAGAGTAGAGCAGTAGCTCTAGGTACTAATTTCAATTTTTTTTCTACTTAAGTGACCTCATTATATGTATTCAGGTTAACATAGATTTCGATAATGTACCATTAAAAATCGTAACATTAAAAATTATGACCTGGGGAGCGTTTTATAAAGCTACAAGTAACAATTTTACAGGTCTAAACTGGCAACACTGCTCAAATGGCTGATCGTCATTGGTCGTGGTTGTGTCAAATTGAAACTTGTAACCTGAGGCCCTACTTTGAAAATCGAAGTTAGAACTTAGGTTAGCTCCATCCCTTTCACTCGATTTAGTCTCAAGTGACAAGTGACAGGGACCCAGCATTCGACGTTTCTAATTTAGTGGTTCGTGGTAACCATACTGTAAATTGTAATTTGTAGCTTTATAAAACATGCCCTCATGGAGTAAGAAAGAAACGGAGGACGCTACAACTTCATTCAATGTATTCTTGGATATAGAATTAATTTGGTTTCATTTTATTTGTAACTGGTAAAATGATTTAATATCTTCGCATATATTGGTTTACTTAGTTAAGTTTAATATTATTAATTTGTCACATTGTGTACTCGACAAATTCTTATTTTTAATTTGTATAACGGGCGCCTGAGATACAGGTACTCACAGTACAGTCAACATCATAAATAAGTGATCATTTATGTACCTTGTCACTTTAACGTCGTGTTTGAAAAGTCATACAAAATTGTGAAACGATTGAAAGCGACAAGGTACATAAATCGCACCTTTATAATTATAGTGACCTAATTCAACATTTCAGCTGTCGACTTCGAGACATATATTTATTACTATAGAGACCTAACTCGAAATACAACATTTGTGAATTAGGTCAATATAGTTCTAAAGATGCAAAATGATCACTTATGTTGACTGTACTACCTAGTTTGGGGAGCCTTGTTCTTATTTTAATCAACCTTTTCTAAATTTTAAATAAACCTTTTTTTCTATTATGAGTATTTTTTATGAGTTAAGCTTCACTATTATGGACTCCATAGTATTTAACTCATTTCAAATTTGGATTAATCCTAGAATATATAACATTGAAATACGTCACGTAGCTTGGCTAATCGGTGATATGCAGGTATTCGGTGATAGTTTGTCATCGTCTCATAGCGGAGTTATCTAATATTTTTATAGATGGTACTATTTTTCAATAGATTGCGCGACTTGCATTCATTATGATAACGTAGGGCGAGAATCCGAATGAACTCACAAAAATTTATTGGCCAATTAATTCTCCTGACCTACATTCTTAGATGGGTTGATACGAGGTGTAGTTAAAGTTTTATTACGGAAAACAACTGAAAGTAATTGCGAAAACAAAAGAAAACCCGTAAAGGTGACTTTTTAAACGTGTTTATATTTTTAAAACAAAGCCAAGTTAACATTTTCGTTCGTTAAATCCTTAATTTCGGCGGTTGATTTCTTAATGTTTTTCGTTGTTTTGTATATTTCTATATCACCACATAACCAAGTGCAGTAATTTATCTCAATACAATTATGGGTTATGACTCTGTTCTATGTATGTTTTAACAGCAAAGCCTAAAACACTTATTTGTTTTACAAGACACTCCTTTCAAAAAATGTTCAACAAAAAAAATCTTACAATGCATCCAGCATAAAAGCTGCCGTTATGGAAATTAACAATGGAAGTACTATTTATAAAGCTGCAAAAAAGTTTTCTATTCTTTGGAGCACTTTGAAAGCCTATAGCTGCCGCCATCACCATGATCCTTCTGCCACAACTCAGTCCAAACGTGGAAAACCATAATTATGTCCTGCCTGCAGAAATAGAGGTTGCACTCCTGTGGCATAATAGAGAATATTATAATTGTTTTTTTTATTAATTTCATATCTTTTATTTATAGTTTTAAAATATACCATAGCTTAATCTGACTATATCACAGAATAACCAAGTTCATGTCACACATTAAGCTGAATATCACTGAATTACCTACTTTTTCATGTGTCAAAATAAATGGTTATTAAATGAATTTGGTACATTAGAAATAAAATCAGAAGTTCAGAAATGGTAGACAAATTCATCCACTTTTACATAGTAATGCTTCAAAAATAATTTAATCGATAGGTAATATTATATTGTCCGTACGCGCTGCGAGCCACCACAAGCAAACTCAGCAAGTCACGCCAAGGCGGTTTAGTCGGGCCAGCGCCGTCGCCGCGTATAAATATCGAGCCACGCGCATCGAGGCAACCCTAGCGCCCGAGCGGCCATAGGTATCAGAAACTCCTGAAGGGCCGTAATAGTAAATTGTTGCCTAGGCGCGGAAAGTAACGGATTCCCTGACGAGGTGGTTAGCAGACCGAGCAATAGCGAGGCCTACTAAAATACGAGTCAGGAAATCCTTGTTTCCGCCGAGGCATACATGATGATTTTCTCAAACAATGCGAGGAAATTATAAAAATACATGATTGTAAGTATTTTTAAAAACCTTTGACAAATTTGGAGAGAATGTTTGTTTGCGTCATACGAGTATTAGTTAAGATAGTTTCACGCACAACGAGCTCCGCAGAGCCCCGCCACGCCGCCGCCCTTCACTGCGCCCCCACTAGTTGGGTGTACGGGATTTTTTTCATGGTCCTTTCGATTTTATACGCAATAGAGAGCACTTTTAAAAACAATATGGACATGGACGGAAAGTGTTTTCATATGGTTTTTTACTCCTAGGAGTAAAAAGAGGCATTTTCCGTCCATGTGTTTCAATCGGAAAACCGTTCTTTCCGAGCATGTTTGAGAAAACGTAGTTTTCTATTTAAATTATACTATGCGATGCCGTCACCGTCGAGGTCAAGGTGACGACTGAGAATAAGTACCACTATACTCCGAGAATGATGACTGCAGACACTGCAGTTGGAAAGCCCGACTCGTCGACACATAGTTAGTCTTCACCTTTGCTTATATCAAAGTAAGACATAGTGCAAGTACGTTCAAATCCGGAGCATTATCATTTCAATGCGTCCATTGTCCCTCACCAATAAGTAACCTAAGAGGAAAAGCCATTGTATTAACTCCTACAAAATATTTCGGTTTTTTGTTTCGTTTTGCACACATCGTTCAGTGTCTAGCTTCTCACGAACACTGCTGACTGCGGGCACGGGTGTTAACTTAATTCACGCGGATTTCAAAAGAAAATACTCAGTTGTTATTTATGTAGCAGTTATGTGAAAGCATGTTAATAGCAGTTTATACAATGAAAAAGTTAAAGCTAGAAATCTAATTCAACCAAATGATTTATTTTATTTTAATATTGTTACCTATTTATTGCTACGCAGGAGATGGACGATACGGTAAAATACTAGCCCCCTATCCATAAACGCACTGTAAACCTATTTTATTTAAAGTATACTATGTCCCTTTCTGTCAAATTCAAATGTCATAATGAAATATAAGGACAGAACATATTTCAAGCACACTTTAACTATTGCGTGTTTATAAATATGAGAGTTATTAAAATTATGTTCAGCCACATCATTGCATCGACAACAACGCTCACCCAAAATTAGACGTTTTCTTAAAAAAATAATTTCAAAGTGTATCGTTTTACATTAGGAACGCTACCTATAGAAAGACCTTCGCAATTGGCGTTCAATCAGGCCTGTATTTTCCATTTCTCACCCTGGGTAAGTGCCTGTAGGGCCCCGCGATTGTTGGAGCCCTAGGCCTCCTATCCTATACCTAGGCTAAAGATTGCTTTCAATTCAACCTGTGAAATGTCGAATATGTCCTGAATACTTTTCGTGCTGGATAATAGAACGATTGTCCCGAAGGAGCGCGTAAATGATATACGCATAGTGTTGGTTGCAGAGTGCGGGCCTCACGGCAGGTTCGAGTACTGCATCGATGGCATCCCCGGCTGCGTGGTGGGCTGCCACTGCTACCCCGGGTACTTCTTTGATACGGACACCAAAGTATGCGAGCCCAGGTAACTAATTTATTTCCAAACACTATTATTTAAATAATATATTTGAGCCTTTTGGGGTCGAAAATTTAGGACCGTGGGGACCAGGAGCACACCGTATTTTTAAAGACCTTGCAATGCTCCTGGGCGACGCAACTCGTGACCAAAATGCTGGCCTGTACTTGGCTCATAAATTAAGCATTGCCATTCAACGTGGCAATGCTGCCGGCGTTTGGGGATCAATGTCCACTGGTAGAGGTTTGGGTTCCGTATCAGGACGCCTAAAATTAATAAGCCTAATGTATCATAATCCCTAAAAGTTCATATATTTAAGTATGTATTTATCTATATCACTAAATTTATCGTTGCCTAGTACCCATAGTACAAGCCTAGAGCTTAGATTGGGGCTAGGTCAATTTGTGTGAGATTGTCCTCAGTTTTTTTTTTTAGTTTTTTTTATTATCGCCATATCGACCACCATGGATAGTAGATTTCAAATGCACTAGTAAATGGCGTTGGCGGAAGTGAAATGCCGAACGCATTGTGAACACCATCGCAAAACTAAAAAACCTGCCAAGTTTGGGGGCCTCTGTTTATTTTCTCCACAAGTCAAACTGCGTGTGTACCCATAATTTAGTGTACTAATTTAGTGTGTACCTCTAATTTAGTGTAGTATTTAGTGTACTAAGATTTGATGTCGGTACCTCTTTCAAAATGTAAAAACACATTCAAATATATATATATATATATATATATATATATATATTTTAAACGACTACTTATACTATTTATACCTATAAAGTATTGTGCTGACCCCAGGGGGCAGGCCTTATAAAATATAAAAGAAAGATTAATTTATTTAATCTGTTTGGCGGACCGGTAGACAAAAGATATTTGCCAATCGAAATAGTGGTAGTAACGTTGTGTGGTTTTTTTTTAAATGTTTTAGTAACCCATGGTTCCTAAGGCGAGAATGAGGGATAACAGATTCTTCTGATTAAAGAGATATTCAAGAATAAGGGAATTCAAATAATTGTATTAGTTGAAGAAAAGAAACGTCTAGAGAACTTCAGTTTATGGAAATTCGACAAGTTTTGTGGTCTGGTAAAAGCAGAGCCCCTCCCCGCTCTTGCTCGTGTGCTCGACTCCAGGCTGGACACACTCCGCCAGCCTGTCCCGAACTTGTCTGGGGAGAGCTTCCATTACGTCGCCAAGTCAGTCTGAGTAAGTCCTCGTAACCAAGAGAGCAGAGGGCCCGACAAATTATAGTCACTCCAAGAGACAGGATTTAATTCTTTTCCTAATAATTTAGATGGAGAGACTATTGACCTAAACTACCCCTCTTGTGTCCTCGGATATTTAGGACGACGGAATGTGTGTGTTTTCTGCAATCCAGTGTGACAGGTATCAAAGTAAACCCAGAATGTTGGAGGTCTCCTCCCCTTCGAATCCGTCAAGGCACCCGATATCACACGCTCAGCTTTCGCTTCGCTTAGTCGAGTCCCCACGAACCGACATGAGAGCCGGGAGTAGAAAGCAGTTGCCGAGCTAAACTCGCAGGCATCCTTGCTGACATGAGATCATAAAAACCAAGCCAGCAAGTCACCTCAACTAACTAACGTCTTTCGACCAGAGGTGAGATCGACTCTTGACGCAACTCAAATCCGACCCCCGGTTCCCCAAGATAAATTTTGAAGCTATTAACCTTGAACCTTTAACACACTGAAGCAGTCTGTGCAGTCTGTATGGAAACTGAGCGTACAGTGTGAAGTGTCTCTGCTTGCTATTTTAATCCAAGATGTTTAGTGGCGGTAAGATGTCATCGACGTCTGTGACCCGCTGATAACTTTCACCAAGACACTAAACCCTCTTCGACTCGAATAGAAACATGTATAATATCCGATGCATTAAACGAGAAAGGTAAAGATAAATTGTAATTTAAATTGCCAGGACACAAGCAAAACTGTAAACCCCAATATAAGAGCCGAAAGAGAACTAAATAATCTTAGCCAAACAGCATGGGAAAATTTAGAAAGGTTCTTCCAATAAACTGAAGATTAGACTTGGAGTCCAAAAAGGTACACAAAATCCAAAAGAATTAGATCAGTCTTGAATTATTAATAAGCCTTCGAATTCCCTTGATTAAAAACATTTATAAAAGAATATCAAATGAACAATAAAATTATTTACCTTTAAATAATTATTAGTTTCGCGATAGAATTATAATCCCGTGAAATAATTCAAAGAAATTTATCACTAGTTTGGTTTTCCGACGACCAGCGTATATCACTTTTAAATTCAATATGATTTGCTTCTAAGAATTTATTTTTTAAAAATTGTTCTGTTTTTAAATAAATTGTTCCTTCCAAAAAATATAAAATTTCGAAACTCAAAACATTTTGAAAATATTCGTAAATAAAAAAAATCAAAATCAAAGGAAAAAATATTCAAATAAACATGTTCTAACAAGGACAGCTTTGCTACGAATGATCTAATAGCCTTGTTGTCAAAATTGCAATGACATCTTCCATAATTCAAAATATTTTGAAAATGACGACATCAAATGTCATTCGTAACCAGCTGCATTACTACCCCACGTGCAACGATGCACCCATCGAGTAACCACTAAAAGACAACACTTAGCTTCGGGTCCCGACGAGATGTCAAGGCCGCGCAGCCGCAAACCGAACTCTCCCGACAGCGACACCAAACCGCTTAGAAGCCCTCGTAGTAAGCGACGGAGCTCTCAGGGTCATGCTCCCGCGTGAAATGTATTAAAATGAAAGGTTAAATATGCAACTAAGGTTTCCCTGTACTACGAAAGTTTTCCTTACTCTATTACTATACCTAGAAACACAACAAACATTCACAATAAATTAAACATCATACAGAACCCTTTCTAAACAACGACTATCACCCTTCCATTCGTCTTTCAGATCCTCAACCAGAACACTCATTCCCAAGCTTCCCTATTCTAAATAATAGGACATTTACGAAAGATTAAAATACCTATGAGAAATCACTAATTCGATTTTCTTGTTCTCAAACCATAACCCAAACTATTCGTGAACATGATTTCTTATAGATAAGTGTTTCCAACAACGGTAGGACTACAATATTTACCTTTTTAAGTAGACTTAGTCTATATGAAAACTCACGAAAATCTCCTAACGTCTCCCTGCAAAATTCCTATCGATCACCTCCTATATGTTATTCACAATTATGCACACCGCACATTATTAATTATAAAAGGAAAATTTTGTGGATACACCACTATTATTATAAAGAAAAGCAAATAAAAATCTTAAGAAAACATTTTTTCAAGCCCGACGATCACTCCCGTCAACTCCCAACCGTTTCCTAGCAACCCCCACACTCCCCGTTTTCTAACCAGTCAAATACCAAAGACAATTTAATTCTTGCTTGAAGGTTTGACTCGAGATGAGGTCAGTACAATCCCCCCCTAAATCTTGACGATATTCAACGGAGCCAAGATTTAACCTTCTTATTCCAACTCCTTGTCTCCAATCAATCCCAAACAAGAGTTAAATTTCATAACCAATTCACCAACTGAACCCCAAAACTATTTAAGGAGTCCCCTAACTTATTTTATCTTTCTTCCCCCCCCCAATCCTTTTTCCCCTATGCTACATCTTTCCCCCCCCCCTCTCCTAAATTAAACCTCCATTACCAAATATGAATTCAAAACCACTAGCCAGTAAGCAAATACTTTATTAATATTTCTAAAACCTTATAATATTGAACTAAACACCAAATACCATATAATCTAATACTCAAATATATTCCAAAGCAAAATTACTCCGAATTAATCCTACCCCACATAGCACTCACTAATGCTTCTACATGGAAATTCATAACCGACATCAACGTCCCTATAAAATTTCTAATTCCCCAACTTCTAACTTCATTTTCCTGATTAAACATAATATCGTGCTAAATGTATTGCATTGAACATCCCCTTCTCTTGCAAAGTTTCGGGGTGTACCAAAACATAAACATTATCAAACTGTCTTGCTGCTACCCTGTATGGACCTTCATAAGTTAAATCAAACTTCCGAGTAACTCCACTCATAGAGTCAGACTTATTCAATCTTCGCAACTTAACCAAATCTCCAACCTGATACTGAATTAATTTATGAGTTAAATCAAACCTAGTCTTTCTCTGTTGACTAGCCAATTGTAAATTAACCCTAGCTTGCTCCCGAATCTCTCCTATATCCCTACTACGTACAAGATAAGGCAAATGGGTATCTATTGATAAATGAGTCACTCTACCAAAAAGAACTTCATTAGGTGTAAACCCCGTACTTAAATGAAATGTATTGTTATACAACTCCTCAATCTTCTCTAACCATAAACCCCAATTTCTATGCCTTTCATGACAATAAATCCTAAAGAATTTTCCCAACTCTTTATTAACACGTTCCGTCGTATTTGGCCTAGGGTTCCTATTAGTTGTATATATAGCCCTAACTCCCATATTCCGTAATCCTAATTTCCATGTATTCCCTATAAATTGTTTTCCATTATCAGTCATTACAGTTTTCGGCTTTATTGTTAATGCAAAATTTTGCATCCTAACCATAACCGCTTTCGCTGTTGCCACCCTCAACCCATATAATTTAATGTATTTAGTAAAAGAATCTTGTATTACGAATATGTATGTTATTCCCCCCCTAGACGCTGGTAAGGGTCCATAAAGGTCTGCCATAACTAAATCCCCTGGATTCTCCGTTACAATAGAATTACACGCCCCCACATACTTAACATTATCCACTTTGGATAATTGGCAAATATGACAACACCTAACAAACTTCTCTACCAAACTCTTCATTCCAAGCCAATAAAATCTTTGCTTTAGATATTTCATCATTTTATAAATCCCCAAATGCCCTAACTCCAAATGAACTTGTCTACACACCTCAGCTTGCAAAGCTTCTGGTAAATATAAAACTTCAACATCGTTGACATGTTTTCTAAAATAAAGCACACCATCGACAACTGAACAACGCATCGCTATCCTAGACAATCGACTTCCTCCTTCCACTTGCCCTAGCACGCGTTCTTTAATGCCTTTAGCTACATTATCCATATCCTGAAACTGAACCATCTGTTCTAATTTAGATTCTAATTCAGTATTATTCTGCACCCCTATATACATTATCGATGGACACCAAGTTTTCCCTTCTTGAATGTCCCCATCCCTTGGAAATCTAGACAAAACGTCCACTCCCCCATTTTCGACCCCCCTAACATGCTCTATTGTGTAATTAAACTGTTCTAAATACAATATCCATCTTGTAATCCGACTGTTAAATAATTTAATGTTCTTTACAAACACTAAAGCTTTATGATCAGTCCTAATAATTAATTCCGCCCCCCTTAAATAAGTCTCAAACTTCTTAACCCCATAAATTACTGCCCAAAATTCTTGTTCTGTAACTGTCCACCTCAATTCTGATCCTCTCAACGACCTTCCACAAAAACTCAAAATCCGTTTATTACCCTCATCGTCATATTGATATAACTCTCCCGCAATTCCTACCCCTGAACTATCCGTCTGCAAATAATAAACTCTATTCACATCTGGATGTGACAACATAATAGTTGTAGAAAACTCCTGTTTCAATTTCTTAAATGCCGTATCTAACTCCTCATCCCAATACCAAACTTGTTCCTTTTTTAACAATCTTGTCACAGGAATAATCAAAGTGCTATAATTTGGAATAAATCTCCGGTAGTAATTACATAACCCTAAAAATGCTCGCACATGCTTCACCTCTTTCAGAGTTGGAAACTCTTGAATCGACTTGACTTTATTTGGATCAGTCCGAATCCCTTCAGTAGAAACTATATGTCCTAACATTTTCACTTCCCGACAAGCAAATTTACACTTCTCTAAATTACAAGTCAAACCCGCATTCTCTAATCGTTCTAGGACCTTGTCTAATTGCTCCAAATGTTCTTCCCAACTCCCTTTCGTTAATATTGCCAAATCATCTAAATAATTTACACAAAAACTTCTAACTCCTGGCCCCAACACTACATCCATCGCCCGACTAAAACTTCCCACAGACGTCTTCAGACCTTGTGGCAAAACATTATACATATAAGACCTCCCATTCACAGTAAACCCGGTATACTGCCTACTCTCTTTTGATATAGGAATTTGAAAATACACATTGTTTAAATCTACGATAGTTATAAATTTTACACCATGAAATGCATTTAAAACATCTATCTGCATTGGTGGGGCCTCTGACTCTGCCACCATGTATTTGTTAATTTCTCTAGCATCAAGTAAAATACGAATAGACCCATCAGGTTTGCTTGCATATGTTAAAGGACTACTATAAGGAGTTGCCCCTCTAGAAATAATCCCCAACTCTACCATCTCATTTAATTTTTCATCAATCTTATTACGATAAGCATACGGAATCGGATAGGATCTATTTATTCGCGGAGTGTGTTCAGACATTTCTATATGATGAACATAACAATTTGCCCTACCAATTTGCTTCGTGAATACTATCTTATGACTCTCTAAAACTTGCTTTAAATCCATCCTCATACTATCAGTCAATTTTACTCCCACATTAAGTCTATCCAGAAAATCCTCACTCTTCACAGTGGAATCCCTTTTATCAACCTGACCGACTCGTAGAGTTCTAACATTTACACTCTCTTGACCTTCATCAATAAACGGTACATTAACTTCTTCCCCATTACCCGACAGAATTAAAGACTTAGGATCTCGCAAATTAATAACAGCATCATGGGAAAGTAACCAGTCAAAGCCTAATATCACCGGTACTGTCAATTTTGGAACTACCAACAATCCAGTATCGAAACTTATCCCCTGAATTTTTAACTCAACAGATGTTAGCTGCTGTATTTTCAAACTTTTCTGCCCTACTGCTCCTCTAATCTGTATAGGTTTCACTGGTAATGATGGAAACCTTGTATCTTTAGTAATTTGTAAAGATTCATAAAGCTCTTCTGAAATACAACTCACTTCACTCCCAGTATCTATCAACCCATTTATTGTATTCCCTAATATTATCTCAATAACAATCTCCGCTCTAACCTTGCGAGAACCCTCATCAAAACATACCTCTTCATCAAACAAGGATGCCGCAACAAAAGTTTGTAAAAATTCAGAAACACGTGGCCGATCTAATAAACTTGGGGAAAGATTTGGAAAAGCATCTAAATTCAACTTAACTTCCTTATTCTGAACTCTATTCTCATCCCCAAAACCACATCTACCAAAATCTGACCAAGTCTTATTAGCCGATATGGGATATAAATTTCCATGCCCATCTTTCCCTAACCCTATTCCCTCAATCGCAATAGTAAAAGCTACCTCAACCTTTCAAATTGCACTATTCATAATTCTCGAGAAACGAAAGT
The DNA here is from genome assembly GCA_946894065.1 of Acleris literana. Classification (NCBI taxonomy): domain Eukaryota; kingdom Metazoa; phylum Arthropoda; class Insecta; order Lepidoptera; family Tortricidae; genus Acleris; species Acleris literana. The sequence goes on along the minus strand of OX335684.1, from coordinate 13,953,935 downwards.
AATGCCTCTCCCTTAATTCACAAAATCTCTTCCCCTCAATCTGCTTAATACCCTAGAATCCTGGTCACGCGGCACCAATTGTGCTGACCCCAGGGGGCAGGCCTTATAAAATATAAAAGAAAGATTAATTTATTTAATCTGTTTGGCGGACCGGTAGACAAAAGATATTTGCCAATCGAAATAGTGGTAGTAACGTTGTGTGGTTTTTTTTTAAATGTTTTAGTAACCCATGGTTCCTAAGGCGAGAATGAGGGATAACAGATTCTTCTGATTAAAGAGATATTCAAGAATAAGGGAATTCAAATAATTGTATTAGTTGAAGAAAAGAAACGTCTAGAGAACTTCAGTTTATGGAAATTCGACAAGTTTTGTGGTCTGGTAAAAGCAGAGCCCCTCCCCGCTCTTGCTCGTGTGCTCGACTCCAGGCTGGACACACTCCGCCAGCCTGTCCCGAACTTGTCTGGGGAGAGCTTCCATTACGTCGCCAAGTCAGTCTGAGTAAGTCCTCGTAACCAAGAGAGCAGAGGGCCCGACAAATTATAGTCACTCCAAGAGACAGGATTTAATTCTTTTCCTAATAATTTAGATGGAGAGACTATTGACCTAAACTACCCCTCTTGTGTCCTCGGATATTTAGGACGACGGAATGTGTGTGTTTTCTGCAATCCAGTGTGACAGGTATCAAAGTAAACCCAGAATGTTGGAGGTCTCCTCCCCTTCGAATCCGTCAAGGCACCCGATATCACACGCTCAGCTTTCGCTTCGCTTAGTCGAGTCCCCACGAACCGACATGAGAGCCGGGAGTAGAAAGCAGTTGCCGAGCTAAACTCGCAGGCATCCTTGCTGACATGAGATCATAAAAACCAAGCCAGCAAGTCACCTCAACTAACTAACGTCTTTCGACCAGAGGTGAGATCGACTCTTGACGCAACTCAAATCCGACCCCCGGTTCCCCAAGATAAATTTTGAAGCTATTAACCTTGAACCTTTAACACACTGAAGCAGTCTGTGCAGTCTGTATGGAAACTGAGCGTACAGTGTGAAGTGTCTCTGCTTGCTATTTTAATCCAAGATGTTTAGTGGCGGTAAGATGTCATCGACGTCTGTGACCCGCTGATAACTTTCACCAAGACACTAAACCCTCTTCGACTCGAATAGAAACATGTATAATATCCGATGCATTAAACGAGAAAGGTAAAGATAAATTGTAATTTAAATTGCCAGGACACAAGCAAAACTGTAAACCCCAATATAAGAGCCGAAAGAGAACTAAATAATCTTAGCCAAACAGCATGGGAAAATTTAGAAAGGTTCTTCCAATAAACTGAAGATTAGACTTGGAGTCCAAAAAGGTACACAAAATCCAAAAGAATTAGATCAGTCTTGAATTATTAATAAGCCTTCGAATTCCCTTGATTAAAAACATTTATAAAAGAATATCAAATGAACAATAAAATTATTTACCTTTAAATAATTATTAGTTTCGCGATAGAATTATAATCCCGTGAAATAATTCAAAGAAATTTATCACTAGTTTGGTTTTCCGACGACCAGCGTATATCACTTTTAAATTCAATATGATTTGCTTCTAAGAATTTATTTTTTAAAAATTGTTCTGTTTTTAAATAAATTGTTCCTTCCAAAAAATATAAAATTTCGAAACTCAAAACATTTTGAAAATATTCGTAAATAAAAAAAATCAAAATCAAAGGAAAAAATATTCAAATAAACATGTTCTAACAAGGACAGCTTTGCTACGAATGATCTAATAGCCTTGTTGTCAAAATTGCAATGACATCTTCCATAATTCAAAATATTTTGAAAATGACGACATCAAATGTCATTCGTAACCAGCTGCATTACTACCCCACGTGCAACGATGCACCCATCGAGTAACCACTAAAAGACAACACTTAGCTTCGGGTCCCGACGAGATGTCAAGGCCGCGCAGCCGCAAACCGAACTCTCCCGACAGCGACACCAAACCGCTTAGAAGCCCTCGTAGTAAGCGACGGAGCTCTCAGGGTCATGCTCCCGCGTGAAATGTATTAAAATGAAAGGTTAAATATGCAACTAAGGTTTCCCTGTACTACGAAAGTTTTCCTTACTCTATTACTATACCTAGAAACACAACAAACATTCACAATAAATTAAACATCATACAGAACCCTTTCTAAACAACGACTATCACCCTTCCATTCGTCTTTCAGATCCTCAACCAGAACACTCATTCCCAAGCTTCCCTATTCTAAATAATAGGACATTTACGAAAGATTAAAATACCTATGAGAAATCACTAATTCGATTTTCTTGTTCTCAAACCATAACCCAAACTATTCGTGAACATGATTTCTTATAGATAAGTGTTTCCAACAACGGTAGGACTACAATATTTACCTTTTTAAGTAGACTTAGTCTATATGAAAACTCACGAAAATCTCCTAACGTCTCCCTGCAAAATTCCTATCGATCACCTCCTATATGTTATTCACAATTATGCACACCGCACATTATTAATTATAAAAGGAAAATTTTGTGGATACACCACTATTATTATAAAGAAAAGCAAATAAAAATCTTAAGAAAACATTTTTTCAAGCCCGACGATCACTCCCGTCAACTCCCATCCGTTTCCTAGCAACCCCCACACTCCCCGTTTTCTAACCAGTCAAATACCAAAGACAATTTAATTCTTGCTTGAAGGTTTGACTCGAGATGAGGTCAGTACAGTACGATTAAGTAAGTTTAATTATTCTTTTGCGCCTCGCAGTATAGCAAGATGTATTTTATCATTCTGCTGTAATAAATAATGTGTAAAATATTAAATGATACGTGACAACAATAGTCAATGGTTACAGCTTACTAACGACATTATAAGTCGGCATATACAGTATTTTTGGTTTAACCACAGTACCTATATACGGTAGAAATACAGATATCGCTAATGTTGAACTATTTAGTTAACATGCTGCTTGCGCGCTCGCGCCTCGACGCCGCCTTGACTCAGGAGTGAGTGAGCTAAGGGCTGGTGGCCCTGCCAAGATGCATTGCGCTAACTAGCGTTTCTATTCGTTTCGTTTTTAAACCAATCGCGTCACTGGTAGATCGCGTGACTTTTCATATCACGTCATCTACCAGTGACGCGATTGGATTAAAAACGAAACGAATAGAAACGCTAGTTAGCGTAGTGCATCTTGCCAGGGCCACCAGGTGACCTATTCTGGGTCGTGGTTTCCTAAGAAATTTTGACATTTGGCTGGCTTTCGGATATTCCTTTAGCATTAATTAATTTGTAAAACGTTCGATAATGTACTTTAAACAAATAAATAATAGTTTGCATGTAGTGTGACGGTTCTAAGAAGATATTATTCTAATTACATTTACTGGTTATATCTAGAAATAGGAATACGAGTAACTCAACAAAAAGTTTGGCAAAAATGAGGCGCCATTCGAAACACAGCTATTGACGACCTTATCGTATTTTTACCCGATCTGCTTGCCATTTTAAAATAATGTAAAGATGTAGTCCCATTTGTCAAAACGTCAGTCTTTCTAGCCAAGCTATGTGATCGCGTAACTGCAGTCTCTGATCGATGACATTTGAAATCTGATATTTTTGACATTTTCTTTTTACTCAAATTTACGAAAATAAACTCTCAAGATTGTTTATTGCCTATTCTATATAAGTTATGCCATACGTTTAAAGAAATAAACATAATATATCTATTTGCAGCACAAAATTAACTCAGGACTTTCGGCGGTACTACACTCCGATACACGAGCACGGCGCTTCGTTGGAGGCTGCGCCCCCCGAACGCCCCGCGCCTCGCGTGGCCGCCGCGCCCGCCGAGACGTCTGTGCTCGGCGAGTCCGTCAAGGGAAGCGCTGAGCTCAGCGACTGGCTCTACAACCAGTTCTTCAAAACTATAGAGAACCAAGTCATAAACAAAACGGACGAAGGAGATCTCCTCAAAGGAACGAGAAGAGTTGGAGGACCAGCTCGAAAACCTAAGAAGAAGGGGCCCAAGAAAGAGAAAAATAAGAAAAAGGTCATGAAAGATGGTTTGAGGCGGAAGCTGTTGCGGATAACGGAGGATGATAGCATGTTCGAATCCAGTTCCTCTTCGGAGTCTGAGGAGTCGGAAAGTTCAAGTAGCTGGGAGAGCTGGGACGAGCTCCGAGGCGAGGAGGTTGAAAACGGCCGGGACACACTCCCCTCGCCCTCCGCGCCCCGCAAGGATAAGGGGGTGCGTCTCACGAGATATAACTACATAATCAATATTTTCATGTTAATAACGTTTACAAGATATAATGAACGTTAGCTACAATAACAAAATCAATATTTTAAAAGGGATAGCGGTCAATTATCAGAATATTAATTTTATATAATGTTTATTTATATAACACTCCCATGGACTAATTTCAGTTCGTATAACATATAGTCAAGGAAAATGATTCCTTGAACTCTTTGGACTATGTCAAAATGACACTGTAAATAAAATCATAAGAAGTCTCTTTACTGTAGTTACATGACAAATAGCCGGTCGCCGGTTTTTATAACTTTCGATATTTTGGACTTTGAACTTTAACTTTAGATATACAGGGTGCCTCTGACCTTGGGGCTTTAAATGCATGGATCGTTTCTACTCCTGAAACTCAACTTTTTTCTGTAAGTTACAAAAAATATGTCCAACGTAATTTTTCTTTTTTTCATACAAGTTAAATGTAATTTTCTATGTACGCGATCCAATTCTCCATTTTCCTTTAGCCCTCGTACCAAGGAAATTTCGCCCCCGTACCATGAGATAGTTATTGTATGGCCATGTTTAATACACTGATTTAACGATTAGACTTTAACATCAATTAGTTATCTAAACTTAAGTTATGTTTTAATGTTGCAGAACAAAAGTAGTTCAGTTTAGCGAGTAGAATCGATGGTTGCATCTAAAGCCCCAAGGTCAGAGGCACCCGGTATTATCTTTCGATATTTTAACACAAAGTTCAAATAATTAAGTTTAAATAATTGTTGATGTTTTAATTATTCGGTATTCTAAACAGGTGGCATTTTGATCGTAAGCCTTTTAGACGTAGATATTATGACTGTAGATGTTTTGACCGTTCGATCTTGTAACTTTCGATATTTTGGACTTCGATATTTTAACTGTAGATATATTAACTTTCGATATGCAGATATGTACCCCTTACAACGCATTAGTGGCCTAGAAAATCTTACTTGTAATTTTTTTAAATTAGGGATCCACACAATGCAACGAGCAAGACGAATCAGGGTAGACCCGACTCGGTTAGGTTAGGTTATTTTTTTAATCTGTTTATAATATGTTTTTTGATGTCAGATTAATTGAATTATATATTTTTTAGAACTTAGGTGCCATGTACATCATGCGCTTTAATAGTTATAATGATTGGTATTATATATTAATAACGTTAGACTTTATGGAAATTGTTATTTCAAAATTTTGTCTTTCGTTCATTATTTCCTGTGAAAGTTATACTAAACACGTTTATACAAAGTGAGCGTATATATTGTGACTGTTATATTATCAGTTCTTATAACTCGTATTACTTACCCAGGAGAAGGACCACGGTCACCGCAAGATTGTCGTCTACAACAAGAAGCCGAAGCCTCCGCTGCCCTCGTTCATCTTCCTGCCGAACGTAGGGACGCCATTCTACCCACCGATGGGTCTACCGCTTCCGCAAGTGCCCATGATGTACCCGATGATACCCATTCCTCCTCTTCAGGCACCACCAGGTTTGCAATCATCCTACTACTACGACTAGCATAAAAGTATTCCATGATTTTCATTGTTGATAGCGCATTTGCTCTCTGCATTCCTGAGACTACATATACATATGTATGTTACAATTTAACTCATCTGATACAAGGTGCTTTATTAACATGATTATAAATATTGGCCAAATTAGTGTTCAACTTAGTAAGTCGATTTCGCTCCGAATTTCTACTGACCGTCAGATTACCCTGAAATTTAGCATTGGATCGAGCCAGAAGGAAAAGAAACTTCTCATTAAGTAACATATATATATTACTTGTTGTAGGTCTTTCAAGTTGGAACTGGATGTTTTTTTCCATAAACAGTAACTCAATTGTTAGTATAAGAAGTACAGTAACTAACCAAGCGAGTCATGAATGCTTTATCACTACAGTAGCGGCATCGAGTTATGGCACTTTTGATAGCTGACAAATAGTGTTGTAAAACACTCCATTTTACTATAGTAAAAATTACAGTCAAGTGCGAGAAGTATACTTTTAATTTTTTTATTATAGAAATAACGCATAAAAATAAAATCAAACTCTCGAAATAAACTGTGTGGCTAGAAGAAGACGACATTGTCAGAAATTTGAAATATTGTGTCAAAATATACAAAATGTGAAATTATTGATAAATGAGCGAATAAATAATCATTAAACCGCGTTAACTCAGAGCTAGGACGCGAGTTTGCCAGCGGCGGTGACGTGAAAGTGCAGTGACTTCATTGTCATACGTTGTTGTACCAGTCAGCGGTCCTTTGTTATATTTTTTGTTAGTTATGATTAAAACGATGAACGCTAGAGTGCGAGCAAATAAATACAACCTCAAGATGAAGCTAGTTACGAAATGTGTTTCGATAAATTACAGCGCCAGCAGTACATCACTATTCCAGTACCTGCAACAATGAAGTTTGACATCTGTTCCTTTATACTTGCTGTCAATATTTAGGGAACTTCATGAGCGAGCAAACGTCAAAAATGCCATCACTCGATGCCGCTACTGTATATCTGTTCAACGTTAAACAAAAACAGTGTTGATCATTTGGCCCAGTCGGCCAAAAGGGTAGGGGCTTACTCGCATACATATTTTTACGCATAATAATAATTACGCATAAAAATCGATTGTCATAAAACAGTTTTTACAATAGAAAGGATTTTATTTTAATTATTATTAAAAACTAACCTAACCTAATCTACACAAGAGACGTTTATTAAATTTTGCAATGTCAGCGCAAAAGGGTGTTATGACAATCGATTTTTATGCGTAAAAAAATTATGCTAGTAGATAGGTCCCCCGGCCAAAAGTACCTACTCGAAAACCGCGACTGGGTAATTATCTCAACCACATTTTTTGAGCGGCGGACGTGATAATTGGGGTGTAAAGTACATGTATTGGAAAACTATTTATTTTATAAATAATCTTACTCAAAGTACCATATTGAGCCAAAGTTAAAATTATTATTAACTTATTATATTTATCGTAAAAAAATATTTTCAATCCAAAATCAATTTTGGTGTCGTGTCCTGTACTTCCCGCATATACTGATATGTCGTGGTACAAACTTATTAAGCCTCAACTAGACTTATATTTTAGTTATCTGTATTCCTTATTAGTTGAGGTATTTTAAAATGTATCAATTATTGCATTTGCAAGTAAAAGGAAACTGGGAGCAGTGTAAATAAAACTGTCCAAGCGAAATAGTTAATTTTGGTGGTGAATATTGAAATTGATTTTATGATCGAACGAAACGTGATTAAACAAACAAATATAGCGTCAGATGTTCGTTCAGTTTCACTCCAGCAATAGACGGTGAAAGATTTGTACCATCTTTCTGCGTCTTCCCGCTAAGCACATAAGTATCTAATTTTGGTGGTATGAAATACACTTTATTAATCGTGATAACTTAGATAAGTCATTATTTCGCAAAAAGTTTTGTTGTGTGATAGTTTTTTCAAGTATGTTTATGGTGTCTTTTTAACTGTAACGAGTTAAGTTTTTGTTAAACTAAAACATTTGTTTTTAATTTAAAAAAAATGTTAAATTTTATAATTTTGTTGGTACAATTTTGGTGGCTTTTGCGAAACACCAAAATTATCAAAATTTCTGGTCTCCACCAAAATTATTTAAACAACAAATAATCATTATTTAGTATATTAGAAACTTACGTTTTGGATTTTCAAAAATAACAAGGAAGATTCCCTAACGATTATAGTTTAATTAGCCCGATATGTTATTATTGATCGTGAGTTTTTCTAAGAAAAGTAATTTTGGTGGATAATAACAATTTTGGTGGTACATAATTAGTAAAATCGTTATATCTTAAAAAACACTTGGTATAATAAAGGGCCATTTTAAAACTGTTTTTATAATGACTAATGACGTCACTTAAACGTTTAATTGTAAACCCTACTAAGAAAATAAAAAATACCACCAAAATTAGGATAATTTGACGCTTGTTGAAATTCACCCGACTATTACTCTTACTTGACCCGTGTAATTGGGACCCATTAGTTATTAGGCGTACTCGCTAGAGAGTCGCATGCTCTGGGGCCCTAGACAAGATGCATTACGTTAGCTAGTTAGATGACGTGATACGAGTCACGTCACGTCAGTCACGAAATAGGCCCCTGGCCCTCCCACGCAAAATTTAGCAAATTGCACATTAGCGGCCTTTACACGTCACAGTTCGGACCGCGGGAAACGCCACGCGCCAGTCCGAACCGTAGGTTTTTTACTATTTTACTATTACAGTTGTATTTACTCGTACGTTTCGGTGCGAAGATTGGAATGGCGCGTGGCGTTTCCCGCGGTCGAAACTTTACGTGTGCAGGCCGCAATTGCTACTAGTGTCTTCCGGACCAATGAGCGTGTACGTAGTACATACAATAGAAAGATTGAATAAAAGTTATTAAAACAAACGCATCGTTCTTCCATTAGCAAAATATATATTTAAAAAAAAACCCTGTTTCCCTTGGTTACGCCATAACTTGAGAATGGCTCGAGCTTGACCGATTTGATTTTTTTTTTGTGTTCGTAATTACCAAGAAAAGGTTTGTATGAAAAAAAATAGCGGACAGCTAGCATATTATTATTATTATACATATTTATTCAATACTTACTGTTGCTCGCGACTTTGTCCGCGCCTGGTTTATCACTACTATATCAGACACTATCAACTTTCTGAAATAAAAGGTATATAGGTAATATGTCGTTCAAACTAAGATTCAAATTGTCTCCATAATAAATTTCATTAGTCATAGTCATAGTCATAGTCATTTATTCAGAAACAATATACATTGCATTAGAAATATCTTATCATTATATAATTCACAAATTAATTTAAAATACATACTTAATAGATCATTAAAAAATACACAATATTTAAACATACATTTTACCATATACAGTGTGTTACCAGCACCCTGGCTTTTTTTAAAGGAGGTTAAAATAATGAAGGTATATTTGTAACGTAACCATGACATTAAATTAATTAATAATCAAATTTTCAGGCTGTGTTAACTTTCTTACAAATTTTTTATTGCCAGCAATGTAAAGCACAGCAATTTGACAAGTGTAAATGACAGTCGACGGATACTTTGATTATTATGATTTGCCCCCGTACCACGACATGCCTTGTACTAAGCAACAGCGATACCGATAACGATAAAAGGTACTCTGTGATAACGATGAACACGCAGCACATGCACTACATTAAAATGGACAGTATTTAAGAAAATTAATTGTGAAGTTATTTTAATTATTTTTTAATTGATAATACTTGCAAACAATTGCTAAAGCAACATATTATCGGCAGTTTTAATAAATGCCCGCATGTAACACACTGTATATAAGATAAATACTATTTATGCTGGTAGTCGTAACATTTTATCACAAAAAATAATATTAATTTAATACATTAATCCGCTTCAGCGATTTAGCCGTAAAAGGCCCACTTCGACATGTATAATATTAAACACAAGTTAAACCCTTGCCCTTTCTATACCGATAATCTATTTAGTCTTTTATCGTGTCAATTTACCACGGAGTTTTTTAAACCTACAGATTGTTATGATTGTTATGAAGATCACGGTCATAATAGCACTACAGTGGCACCCACTCCTACAACGCAGCCAGCAACGACTGCGACCCCCGCCCCCCCAGCGCCCCCCGACACCACCACGACCACGACCCTGCCCACGCCGGCGGCCGACGCACTCCCGCCCAGCACCGACGCCACAGCTCCTGAAGAGGAAACGCCAGGAGACGCGGTGACTGATGACACGGGGGACGTCGAGACCACTACACTGGCATCAGCGTACGAACGAATTTTCTTTCTTTCAGCACGATGTACAGTCAAAGTCATAAATATATACATATACAGTATCCCCAGCTTCTTAATAGCTTTCGGCTGGCTATCGCTATCACACTTGCACTCACAACTGACAGGATATTTGTCACTCGCGTGTCATAGAAAAACGATTATTACCGATCGCTATTAAGAAAATGGTTGCACTGTACGTTTCTAAGACGTCAAAAATATATATACGCCTTTATGCCGCTTAATTCCAGTTTTAATGCTGATAATCTATCTATCTATATATACATATAAAAGGCAAACCTGACTGACTGACTTAGATATCAACGCACAGCTGAAACTACTGAACCTGGAAACTTGAAATTTGGTGCAGGGGTTCCTTTCATGATGTAAGTGAGCACTAAGAAAGGATTTTCCGAAAATCGACCCCCAACGGGAAGAAATGGGGGGAGTAGCGGGAAACTAATTCTACGCGTACGAAGTCGCGGGCGTCCTCTAGTAAATAATATTTTTGTCGTGTAAATAAAACAAAAGAAAGAAAATGTTTTTTTTTTATACATATTTCTGAAATTGCTTATTTGATATTTATCGCAAAAAACTTGAGAGAGAGAAATTTCTGGAAAATGGTTCACTGTTGCATAATGCATTACCTATAGGGTCAAAATGATTGCAAATGATCCCCACTGCTTTCCTCTCACCGGGAATCGATGCAATAACCAAGAACCCTGTTCATTCACGTAAATAGTAGTATAGAATTATGGATTCGAATATTTCGGAGTAACGATCGTTATAAAAATGAATAGTGATTATAATGATGTAAAATTTTATGAGCAACATTTTCGGACCTTCGATAGTCGGAGTTGAAAACTTTGGCGCAACCTTATTTAAAACATTTAAAGGTCGTAAAGCTCGCTAAGATTTGGTTTGGTAAATTAGGTACTATTTACAAAATTTAGTCTACCGAGGCAATTTAATGTAGTGGTCTTTGTCAGAATTTGGGTCTCAAAGATAATTTTGGTGCCTTGTTATATTTGTCGCCTTTTTTTTCAGAGGGCTGAGAAAAAGTAAATTTAAGGGATTCCGGGGTCAAAACAGAAATAACGTGGTAAGTGATATCTCAATTAATTTTATACACCCCTTGCAAAGAAAACAGGCTATTTAGATTTTTCAAGTAGTATAAATACAGTACTGAAACTACATGAGATTTTATGCTACAAAATGAAGAAAGAACCTAATACTTAGGATTAAAATTTATAATATTATATACTAAAACTTGAGAGATATTTGAGTGTGTCTTCTCGTGACCATGGCTGTTGTAACACAGTCGAAACGTCGAGGTAAATGTTTATTTTATTACGCGATTAAGTCCCGTTATATAGTTTTAGTATGTGTGAAAATCGTGTAAGTTTAAAGAAAAATTATATATTTAATAATATAAGTTTAATTTCGTATTATGAAATCTCATTTTCTTACACTATATTTGAAACTACACTGAAAAAAATAATTGGTCGCTTGTAACAAGATTGTGATTGTTGTGCATAAGCGTCTTGATCCCATACGAGCCTGACAAGACGATAGATACATCAACTAAGACGTTAGATACATCAACTAAGACGTTAGTTGAATCACTAAAGAAATTGCCGTTGTTACTATCAGCTTTGGTTGATAAAACTAATATCTTAACTATTGTATTCATTTTTTGTCAACAAAGTGAAAATCTCTCTTTGTTGGCTCTCATTTTTTTGAGTGTACCTACTCAAAATAATCAAAACGACAATTTTCTTTGCAAAACAGTTTATTTACAATTAACTTTCTAGAATCCTTCGTTTAACACGTGCTACCTACTTTCAAAGCAGCTTTTTATAAAAAACCTTTTATTTATTTCAGGTACAACCATTAAGCAGGCAACGAGGAAAATCGACGCAAATCGTTAAAAAGTTGGGACCTATGGCGAAAAGTTTCAAGGTAACCCAGAAAAACCACTTCATTAATGCAGACAAGGGCCCGCTGAGAGACTACAACGACGACGTCTACCAGCAGCCGTTCGAGAACGCAAAGCCAGCTCGAGACGACGCACTGCCAGTCCCGGACGAAATAGACTTTAAATATTTAAGTCAACTTATTCACAGGGTAGAAGGTAACACGTCGGTGCCTTCGATTCCTACGATAGAGTTTAATCCTGATAGGAATAATCCGAAGAGTTCAATGAGGTCTTCGAGGTTATGGAAGCCGCCCCATGCGCCGGGGAGGCTGCAGCCGCCGCCGCCGGCGCGGCGCAGCTTCGACGAGCCCGCGGCCCCGGACGACGCCTACTACACCAATCTAGGCCGGCAGATCGCCTCCCTCATCCGGGGCCTGCAGCCCGACCCCGAGGCGCCGCAGCCTGCCCAACCTGACAGGGGCCACCAACCGTACTTCGCCGAAAACGGCATCGCACCTCGCTCCTACTGGGAACGATTTGTAAGATCCCCAATAAAGGTAGACCTGCTCAAATTCAAAAAAGACACCGTGCTGGGGACGGATAGCAGGGAACAGTTATACAATTTAGAAGACCAAGCTGTAGTAGCGGCGGAGTCGTCGATAGTTTTGAGTTTGCCCGAAATTGAGAATGCTATTAACGCGATGTCAGAAGTACAGAAAGAAATCGGGCATGTTAGAAAAAGCAAGAACAAGCCGTCTAACAAGAGCTTTAATGTCAGTCTCATGCCGCGAGCTGGAGGAAAATTAACATATATACCTGATATACCCAAAAAGCCAATGGTAGATATGATCGCGAATGGTGTTAAAAAGGTAAAAATAAATATTGTGCATAATTTTAACACGGGGAAAAAAAAAGTTAACAATAATATTGTACCTGGCTTTACAAGGAAGATTCAGGCCCAACATATGCGCGCCAGCCACGGCAACGCTAGAGCATTAAATATTTCGCAAACAAATCACACTTTATATAACTTGTTGAGAAAAAATTTTGCAGCACATGACTTTAATAAGTTCCTACGTAAACGTATTAATTCAACTATTTCTTCACGAAAACCTCACATGAAATTTACGAGATTACCGTTATTAAAATATCGGCCTCTTCCAGCATTGATCTTGCCCAACAGCATAGACACATATTTTACGACCAGAAAAACTCAGCGTGATTCGCACACTTTTTTAAGAGGACCGACTTTAAAAGGAAAACTAAATCGCAATAAGTACATGTTTAATGACTTTCCGTACTTCGACTAAAAAGGGACTCGTACGTATGCCGACATTCGATGCGCTCTAAGCTAAGTCAATTTTCGAATAATAAGAGCAATTCTCGAACTGGCTGTGCTTGCCGTAATCCAGCGAGTGTTTACGATATACAAACTCGGAGCAGCATGCCAAGCCGGCTGCAGTGCAGGTATGCCCGCGTACCCCGCTCCCGCTGGCGGCGGCCCCGCCTGGTCACGAACAATCTCACGCCCACTATTGCGGCTTCAGCTAAACTCGGTTTCCGGGCCCACTCTCTTTACGAAGCAATGTATGATTTCATTCTAAATTCGAAACGTTCAATATTATCGACGTGAGAGCAGGAATAAACGGTAATCCTGTTGTATTCTTCACAGACAATTTAATTCCCATTTCATAACGCGAGACGTGCAGCGGGACAGCCGGCGGGCGCGCGGGAGCGCTGCGGCTGCGGCCCGATGGCGGCTCGACTCTGTTTAGCTTATGTACCATCAGCAAGTTGTGAACTCGAGCGCAAGGGAAGCGATCACGGCGCTTGCATCGCGGCCGGATTTCCCACTTCCATTATACCAAACTTAATCTGCTCGATACAGGATTTCCATATTGCGTCCTCGTTCCTAATGTTTTCGTTTAAGTCGGAAGTATCGGTCCGGTTATTAGATATTGTGTGATGCGATCGAGTCGCGCCGCGGCGAGTTAAGCCGAATATATTGTAGCAATAACCGTTACACGCCGCAGGTCGCGGCGAACAAATTTTGTTAGATAGGATTGGTGTCGTAGTAATACGATTTTTATACTTATTTGAATAAATACTTGAATGATGTTGTTTATTTTGTTGCAATGCCTTAAATCTTGTCCGCTTGTAGGTAAGGCAATTCCGACAAACTGACGGACACAACACAACTCAGCAGTGGTCGGCGGCTAATTGGCCCGCTAACGTGGCGGCCGGCGCCTGCTTCGGCGCACTACACTATTGTTTGAATAAAAACCAAATTTTAAACAAACTCCAGTCATTAATGTAGTTACAGTCAACCAGAGCCGAGAATCTAGGCGTTAAAAACCATATCGACGCTGGAAAGGATAATTGACTAACGTCCATTTGACAAACTTTACAGTAGAGCGATTTAAAGTTTGTTTTTTCGGAAAAAAATAATCATATCTTTTTTATTATTATTTCAAATCAAATCAAATTTTATTTATTGTCCGATCACAGGTATACAAGATGTTACAATATTTAAGGTGACCTAGTCCATGACCTACCATATTAATGGTGTACAATAATTATATGTCCTTAAGTCTAATGATAGAGCAAGCATTAAATAAATGTACACAAATGTCAACGCAGTTAGTTATACTCGTAATATAATACAATAATGTTTAATATAATGTCAGCAGCATAAAAAATTGTATCGAAATATGTTGTAATACAAATTTGGTCATAATTTTTATATCTACTGATTGGTTTGTATTGTAACACTTAAAAATTGCTTGTTTACGAAATAAATGTCCCGTTAGACAATGGCTACTTTTGACCGGCGAGAAAAACGGTTGACAGCCATTTTCGAACTATTATTCGTATGACTACAGCTAACAAACCTTCAATCGGTCTTGATGAATCCTATTCAAAGGTATAAAAAGCTCTAACTTGCCTTACAAGGTCTTTTGGTCGGTAGTAAGAACGGCTAGCAAACCTTTGGGTTAATAACTACAGACAGGAAAATTACCTAAATGTTAAAAACTCACATTAACGATGGATTAACGGACAATTTATGAAAAAACGTTGATTATTTGGTCTGTACGACCCTGCGTTTCACAAAAAGCTTCAACTTTATAACGACTAACGTGCTAAAAAACAGTTCCGATCGCATTGTAACCCGGTTCGTTAGACATAAAAAAATTCGCTGATTTTAACGATATACAATATGCCTCAAAATGTCCCGTTAGTCAATTTACCTTTCCAGCGTCGACATCGTCTTTCAGTCTTTGATCTGTTATGACTAGGGAATGCAAATAACCGGTTTTAACCGGTTATAACAGGTTATTTTCATACAAAAACGGTTAATAACCGGTTAAATTGCATTCCCTAGTTATGATTTGCATTATAAAAAAGATCGCTTTAATAAGATTGCGACTGTTGTGCATAGGCGTCTTGATTCCATATATCTACGAGCCTGACAGGTCGTTACATACATCAACTAAGATGTTAGTTGAGTCTCTAAAGAACTTGCTGTTGTTACTATCAGCTTTGGTTGATTTAACTAACTATCATAATTTTATTATTGTATTAATTTCATGTCAACTAAGAAAACATCTCTCTTGGTTAGCTGATATTTTTTGAGTGTGTTTTTAACCCTCAAATAAATAAAAGCTATCAAAACGTTGACAATAATATGACAAGTCAAAGACGATATGGTTTTTACCGCCTAGAATAGAGGCCCAGATGGAATTCTGGGCCACAATGGAACCGTTACTGTCAGAGTGCGTAACCAATCAAATACAATGTCACTTTTTACTTTTGTTGTGTAGTGACCCTGCCTACGAAGCCCGGATTCGATTCCCCGTCAGGGCAAACATTTGTGTGATGAGCGCGAGTATCTGTTCCTGAGTCTTGAATGTTTTCTATTTATTTAAGTACGTATTTCTCTTTACAAGTAACTTTACCTTTGTCTAGTACCCATAGTACAAACTTAGAGGGTTAGTTTGAAACTATATACAGTGTGTTACCGGCATGCGGGCAATTATTAAAACATCCGATAATATGTTGCTTGAGCAATTGTTTGCAAGTATTATCAATTAAAAAATAATTAAAACAACTTCACAATAAATTTTCTTAGATACTGTCCATTTTTAATGTAGTGCATGTTGCGTGTTCATCATTATCAAAATCGCTGCTTAGTACAGTCAGCATCAAATATATAGACATAGTAAAACTTGCAAAAATATGTAAACACGACTCTGTTGCGTAGGAATAAGGGTGTATATATATTTCTGGAACCTTGTTAACGTATATATATTTATGACGCTGACCGTACAAGGCATGTCGGGGTACGGGGGCATAATCATAATAATCAAAGTATCCGTCGACTGTCATTTAACAGTTGTCAAATTGCTGTGCTTTACGTTTACATAATTTTCATTAGTCCGAAAGTCATTTTTCTCTGAAACCGTTTAACTTTCCTGAATTGTTATAAAATAAACCTAACCTAACCTACAGGTTCTGTAAGTATATCTCATTAAACATTCTGAAAAGTTATTGGGTTCAGAATAAAATGAAAATTATGGCAAATGAAACAGCTGGCAAACGTTTTTAGCGTTTGCGATAGGA
The DNA here is from genome assembly GCA_946894065.1 of Acleris literana. Lineage (NCBI taxonomy): Eukaryota > Metazoa > Arthropoda > Insecta > Lepidoptera > Tortricidae > Acleris > Acleris literana. The sequence goes on along the minus strand of OX335684.1, from coordinate 13,937,287 downwards.
TACAGTGCTTTACATTGCTGGCAATTAAAATTTTGTTAGAAAGTTAACAAAGCCTAAAATTTTGTTTACAATTTAAATTCATGTCATGGTTACGTTACAGATATACGTTATTTTAACCTCCTTTAAAAAAAGCCAGGGTGCTGGTAACACACTTAAATCATTTTGTGTGAGATCATCCCCCCTGATATTTAAGTATATTTAATTATTACATAGGTACGGTGACGAGCGCTAATTTGGGACCCATTTCAAGAAAATATGCTTTAAGTCGTCAATGTCATTAGAGATGTCAAGTCATTTGTGACTTTTAGGAAACTCAACCTTATTGTTGTAGAATGTAAGATTGACTTTGGCCCTAAGGTGGGTACCAAATTAAATCTCGTGACTGTACATAAGATCCGGATTATCCGATCTCTATTTATAACGCTTGACGAAAACAAACCATATGGCAAAATATTCGTAAAAACGTGCAACTCAAAGCAATCAATCGTTCGATTTGGTTTGTCGAGGCGTCCTCGTCCTGTATTCTTATTCCGCTGGCAGCTGACTGACAATTTCTGTCTCCTTTATTTGATTCTCTTAACCAGTGAACGGGCGAGTGTTTGGCGAGCTCCTTACACCGTACGATCTAACTGGTTTTGTAAACAGCGAGTTTTTTTTTTTAATATCTCAATTTTTTTCGCTGCCTGTAAAAATTTTGAATTCCTTATGATGAGGTTTTGTACTAAATACTACATCTATTCAAAATTTCAACTCGATTGCCGGGTAATCCAGAGAATAGCGCTCTTGTTAAGCGGACGGACGGAAAACGAAGAAATTTTATGAGGGTTTCGTTTTACAATAACGTATCTACGTAATAATAAAGTTTAATAATTCCTAAAAATTGTAGATAAGTAATCGTTTTTCTAAGGCAGGTATAGGTATCTAAGTATAAAAAGTATAAATTTGATTTAGGTACTTAAATTATACTTCAAAAACCATTTTTTTCCATAAAAAATACTTTGGTCTCGCTGATACGCAATTTAAGAATGTAGAAATATTAAATGCTATTATTTAAAAAAACATTCTAGCATCAATTTTATTGCTAAACAAAAAGATATCTTACATAATACATATTTAAATATAAGTAGCACGTTGTAAAAGACAGCTTCTCTCTCGCTGGCAAGTTGGGCGCCAATTTCCATCTCGACGTAGTGCGCCGCACTAGCCCTCGCACGGCTCGCACCCGACGCCAAGCGCGATTACCAATGAATACAACCCAAAGTGCTCCGATTTAGGTTTCCTTGCCCGATGGTGTCAAACGAGACCCTAGTACTAAGACTAAGCCTGCACCGTCAAATCCGTGAACAAGGGGTCCAAAAAAACACACAGCACAACATTTTGACACGACACGTTTAATAGTAATCCAAATATGTATGAGCTAGTGAAATAGGTTAGTACAGCAAAAAGTCCCCGAACCTTATATTGTTTGCTGGAGAAATCTTAACAGCGCGATGTACAAGTCAAGTAATAAAGACATCTATCGAGAATTCGGTTCAATAAATTATCTCAACTCTTTTGTTTCCTTATATGGAAAATATCATTCAAAATTAACGATTACTAATGCCATCTGCTGGCGAGTAGCTGAAACTTCATATACATAATACTACATAATTCTAACTCGCATTAAACTAACTTCTTAAGTAACCAATGTGTACGGTTAGACAATCCGTAAGTCCGTTCGTCTGTCCTAACTGTTAAGAGCTGTATCGTTTGAACTGTGAAGCGAATTTTTTTTTTCAGAGTATATGTTGATATTGCGGATATCATAACTAAAATAAGAACGTTACAAATTACAGAGTTTTATTTTTGTTGTATCGTTGAAACAAGGATCAAATTTGGTGTGATTATAGTAGACCCAAAAAAAAAAACAAATACTAAGAACCGGTCAATGTGAGTTGGGCTCGAGCTAATTCGATTTGAAATTACATTAAAGTCGGCATAACCTACCATACGGTACTACGGAACCCTCGGTGCCCGAATCCGACTCGTACTCGACTGGTTTTTTAATCACTTAGTAGTTAAACAGATAATCGTTTATTCCTAAAACGATTTATATTTCAGAACCAATCGCGTCACTGGTAGATGACGTGATACGAAAAGTCACGTGGTCTACCAGTGCCGCGATTGGTTTAAAAACGAATCGAATAGAAACGTTAGTTAGCGTAGTGCATCTTGGCAGGGCCCTCAAAGGTGCTAGACAAGATACATTACGCTAACCAGCGTTTCTATTCGTTTCGTCTTTAAACCAATCGCGTCATTCGTAGATCACGTGACTCATCGTATTACGTCATCTACCAGGGACGCGATTGGTTTAATTAAAAACGAAACGAATACAAACGCTATTAGTTAGCGTAATGCATCTTGGCTAGGTCCTCTGTGGCCTGTTTGCTCGTTTCCTTTTTCATTCAGAAATACTGATTCAGCCTAAAATGAAAACAATTTATTTTTAACCAGAATTTATTATACATTACAACCTTCCGCGAACAATTATCTAACTGATGGTGACAACCGCATCAAAATCGGTTGCGTGGTTTAGGAGGCATTTCCATTACTCCTACGCTTAATTAAAATCTACATCTGGAGCATTGCGTTGTACGGTAGCGAGACTTGGACACTAACACAGAGAGATAGAGAAAGGTTGGAAGCGTTTGAGATGTGGTGTTGGCGAAGGATGGAAAAAATTAGCTGGACGGAAAAGAAAACCAACGAAGAAGTTTTGAAGATGGTGAACGAGAAAAGACATATTTTAAAAACTATAGAATGTAGAAGAGGAAAGATGATGGGCCACTTGATGCGGCACGATAGTTTCTTTTTGAACATTTTGGAGGGTAAAGTCGAAGGAAAAAGAGGAAGAGGAAGACCTAGGCTCACATACTTTAACCAAATAAGACGGAAGGCGAATGTCGTGTCGTATCAGGAGGTGAAAAGGCTGGCACAGGATAGAGAAAAGTGGCAATTACTCCACCGACAAGAGCCTGGCTCTTAAATTTAATGATGATGGTTTAGGAGGAGTTAGCGGACATACAGACAGACACAGACGCGGAAAGCGACTTTGTTTTATACTATACTCCATTTACTTTAACGAACTAGTATAGGCTTCTCTAACACGCACAGTGTCAAAAATGGGAACACCCTAAAATCTCGAATTATTTAATTCCGAATTTGAAAATACCGAATTTCATAATTCCGAATTTTCACAATACCGAAAATATATAAAGCCGAATTATCAAAATCTCGAATTTTATATTACCGAATATGAAAATCACGAAAACGTTTTTCCGAATATTATATTTACGAATGTTGACAATTCCGAATTTTCTTTTTTACGAAAATTATATTCCCGAATTTTGAAATTTGGAATTATGAAACTAACCACTTGAATGGAATTGAAGTATTCTACTTGAATCAAAAGGTAGGTGCGATGACGAGCACATTACTAAATTTGGTCAATCTCACCATGATAGGGTAGGTTAGGTTAGAGTTGCATCAAGGCGCGAAGCGCCTTAGCTGGGTCTATATTGACTGACATAATTATTTTTTCACTTCTCATGCTCTTAAAATATTACTTTAGTCTTTGCACATCGGGACTAAAGCTCCTTATTAATCTCTAGGAATTAAAGTAAACTTTTTTAAATTTACTTTGGAAACCTTTAAACAGCCAGTCACAGTGTTTGTGAATGGAGGATTATTACCTTTATTGCCATTTTCAGTGATTGTGTATGGACCATTTTTAGACAATGGAAATAACCTCAAAATGACAACTGTGCAAAAATATTTAAAAAAACGATTTAATTTCGTGAAACACGAAAAATAATTACGAATATGAATCTATTTAATTATATTAAGGATGAATTCATTTCATTATGCATGGTGTAATTAGTATTAACATAGTTTTTAAGTTTGAACCTGTTGGCTAAATATGCAAGCATTTAAAGCGGCACTGTACAAAAAAATAATAAAAGAAAAGAAAAACCGCGGAACGAATTACCTAGTAAGAAACTTTCTTATAATCAATATTGTAGTTTTGTATAGAACGTCGTCAGTGCCGGATTGAGCAAGCACGGGGTCCGTAGCAAATTTTATAAAGAGACTCCGGTTTGCTTTAGGTTACAGGTTGTGGCGGGCTCTTTTCTGCAACTGGGCGACTTGGATATGCGCCTATTTTGTATGGGGGTTTGTTTTCGGTTATTCTGCTGGAGAATATCGACTGGATTATTCATCCTATCGTCAACCCTGATGGATATGAGTACACGCATACTGATGATGAAAGTACCAAAACAAGAGAATAGCGGCCTTTACACGTAAAGATCGGACCGCGGGAAACGCCACGCCATTCCAATCTTCGCTCCAACCTTACATTTCTACTATTTTATTTTACTATTACAGTTGCATTTACACGTACGGTTCGGCAAGAAGATTGGTATGGCGCATGGCGTTTCCCGGTCCAAACTCTACGTGTACAGGCCGCTTTTTTAGACGTCAGACGTGGGTGCGCGGGGCCACCCAATGCGCGAGGCCCGTAGCATTTGCTACTCTTTCTACGTGGCCAATCTGGCACTGAACGTCGTTTTTTTTTCCTCGCATTCAAAGTGAAAAGTAGAGTGTTTAACGCGAGACTAAACAACCATAATGACACTCGAACTATAGCCACTCTCGCTCGCTCGCTCGCTCGCGTGGCTAAATATCTCTTGTCATTATGGCTTGTTTTAGTCCCTTGTTGAACAATCTACTATTAGTCATAATGTGCTTTAGGTCATAATCACCGCAAGTCATAAAAAAAATTAAAACTATGACTTTCAAAAATTATGTCAACAATTACATTATGACCAATAAAATTATGGGAAATAAAGGGCTCCCGCCTTAGCTACGCGGAACAGGAGCTCCGCGAAGCGGAGTTCCGTCGACTTTGTCGGACATGACATTTCTTACAGTTTTTGAGCATTATGCATGTTAAACATTAGACACGGTATTAAGTATACAATATTTTATCAGGCGCTTATTTGAAATAAATAATCTTAGAGAATTCGGGCTGCTAAAATTTCGGAATAATGAATATTCGGGATTCGGAATAGTAATATTCGTAATAGTGATATTCGGAAAAATATTTTTCGGGATTTTAATAATTCGGAAATGTGAACTATCGGAATTTAAAAAAATCGTTATTGTAATGCTTCGTGAAACTAAAATTCGGAATTGTGATGATTCGGAAATTTCAAAATCGGAATTCTGAAATTCGTGTTTATCAAATTCGGAATAAAATATTTCGAGATTATGTAGTGTACCCGTCAAAAATGACAAGGACAAAAGATAGAGGCAGGTAGGGCGGCAACAAACCATAATCTTCTAAGGAATCGTTTACAATGGTATTTGTAAGTAAAATATTAGGGAGACATCGGTCCGTTTCACTTGCCAAGTCACAATTAAACGATAAGCGATAAGTCCCAAGACGGGAAACAAACACGTCCGCACCGTACAGATGTACGAGCCGACTGATTACCTGCTCCATGTGTGAGTGCGGCTTTAGCGGATTCTCATTAGCCAATCACGTGTAACTGCACTTTTCCAGTACTAGCTCGTTAAAGTATATATACATGTAGTATATGTGTACATATGTAGAGCAGATTACAGAACGTTCGCGACTTTTTACCCCACTGTGTCAGAAGGAGGGTTATGTTTTTTGAGTGTAAATATGTATGTTACATGTATGTCTATTTCTTTGGCACGCTCTGCAGCCTAAACGGCTTGGTGGATTTTAACATATCCGGTGTCGTTAGATTCGTCTTGGTTGTAGCAGTGCCACAGGCTATAATACGTTACTCAAAGTTAGTTAGCAATGAGAAGGTCCATTTTTTTAACGTACATCGACGACTGTATCAAAAATTGGGTCATCCCAACTGTTACCACCCAGCGTTCTTTTGTTAGCACTTTGAACTATTCATCGTGGTAACAGATGGGATCATTTTTTGATATTGTCGTCGAAGTACATTAAAAGCGTTCGACACAGTCAGCCACCCTTTGCTTATGAATAAATTAAAACAAATCGGATTAAAGAACAAAGCGTACAGCATTTTTGAGTCCTACTTAACAAATAGGCATCAAATAGTTAAACTAGGCCAGCACGAAAGTTCTCCGCTGCCTATAAACTGTGGCGTACCACAAGGTCCTATTATAGGGCCCCTGCTCTTTTTAGTATACATGTAGCGGGACTACAGTGCCACCTAACCTTATATGCGGACGACACGTGTCTGTTTTACTTCGGATCCTCTCTTTCTAGTATAATCCGGCAGGCACAACACGACCTAGACCTACTTATTCAACTGGTTTCAAAGTAATTTGCTTACTATTAACACTGCTAAAACGTGCTATGTTATCTTTTCAGCTAAAAACAAAAAAAAATAACAAAATGAAGACCTATATATAAATGGCGAAGCGCTAGAAAAGAAAGACCATGAAAAATACCTAGGACTGATCCTTGATAGTAACCTTACGTGGAAAGCCCATATAGCTAAAACAAGAACCAAAATAACGTCATTAACCGGCGCTACATCTCAAACTCATCCAAAACAAGTTCGTATTAATATCTACAATGCCCTAACAAAACCTCACTTAGAATATCTAGCTATAATCTGGGCTAATGCAGCTGTATCTAACCTCAAAGATCTCCAAATTGCGCAAAATAAAGTAAGTAAAGTCTTATTCAATTACGACTATCTAACACCAACGAAAACATTATATAAAAAAACAGGTCTTATGAATTTAAAACAAATTTACGTATACCAAACATGTCTCCTAATACGTAAAATACTAGACGGTGATATACACTCGGAAATAACCTTTAGCACGAAAAGTAAATACCAAAGAATCAAACTCAGAAATGCGGATCACTTAGCACTTCGTTTTCCTCGAACTCGTTACGGAACCCTAAATCTGATGTACGATGGTGCTAAATTATATAATAACCTACCCAAAGCATTAAAAGATATCAAATCATTTAGTACTTTCAAAAGCAGAATAAAATCACATGTAATAAATAATATTATATAAACATAATTAAAATAAAATAAAAGTTAATTACAATTTATATACATACATACATACATAATCTCACGCCTTCGTTCCCAGAGTGGGGTAGGCAGAGCTACAGAATTACAAACATCTCTAAAAACTTGTTGATAATTCTATAACCACAATTTGCACAATTAGGCTAAGATGTTTACCAGCGTATTAGTGACAGGTTGCAAGCCCATCGCCTAACAGCACTACAAGCCTTATCTTATCTTATCTTATCTTATCTTACAGATGGGCCCTTTCGGATACACTTCGACCCTTTAAGGATCTTTTGTGCAATTACCCTCTTACACACTCAGCTGTTCGAATGTGCAGGTTTCCTCACGATGTTTTTCCTTCACCGTAAGAGCATCGGGTAATGCACTTAAGTTAGAAAAACTCATTGGTACATGGTGACCGCGGGGGTTCGAACTCGGTACCTTACGATCACGAGTCGACCCTCTAAGCCACTAGGCCACCGACGCTCTTACTACAAGCCTTTATTCCCTTAGTCGTCTCTTACGACATCCATGGGAAGACATGGAGTGGCACTATTCTAACTCGGCAACCACACGAGGAATACAATTTATATCTTATATAAATTAATATACACAAAATTATATCCTTAAAATAGTATCACTACGGTAACCGACAATTAACCTCTGTTTAAAAGTTTCATTTAACTCCCTGTAAACAAGTCGAGTAGTAATGAGTCGCGCAATCAAAGATACCCTCATATGATCCTGTCTCTAACCACCTAAATCTAAACCTTATGTTAAAACCTTAGGGTCTATTCCTAATTAAATTTTTCTCTCTGAACCCTAAGTTCAATATAAATATTACTGTTTGTTTGAACATTATCATTAATGCTTGCTTAGTGCGTGAATTGTAATAGTTTTAGATAAGTTAACTATTTATAAGTTGTCTTGTAAGTGAAATTTGTAATTTCTTTAGACAATAAAGTTTCTTTAAACCGAGAAAATAAACGTTGACATACGATAACATGTCAAAAGCAATGTGGTTTTAGCGAATAGAATTGGCTCTTTTCTTCATTGCAAGTTGTACGTCAAAATGGTTCGACAAATTGTTGACTCTATCATCGTCGCTAAATCTTTACATAGTATAAAACAAAGCCGCTTCTCGTCGTCTGTGTGTACGCTTAGATCTTTCAAACAATACTGTAGTAGAGGACGCCCGCGACTTCGTACGCGTAGAATTAGTTTCCCGCTACTATGACTACCGCTACTACGATGGGGGTTGAATTTCTAAAAATCCTTTCTTAGTGCTCACTTACATCCTGAAAGGAACCCCTGTACCAAATTTCAAGTTTCTAGGTACAGTAGTTTCGGCTGTGCGTTGATATCTAAGTCAGTCAGTCAGGTTTGCCTTTTATATATATATAGATAGATAACCAGTGATCGGAATAGGTAGTGCAATTTCACGGGATTTCGGTGCGTAAGCTTAGTATGGATATAACTTGTAATCCCGGATTTTCACTTTGAAAAGTTTTAAAGATTGTGTTTAGTTTAAAATAAATATCAGGGGACATTACACAAATTGACCTAGCCCCACAGTAAGCTCAAAAAAGTGATTAATTTATAATTTTGACAATTATACTGCTAGTACAAAGTTGGTATTGACGAAATACGTAGACACTTTAATTTAGACATTCTTGCAAACAAAAAACCTTATATAACCTTATATATACTTCAATTAATATCGTGTCAAGAAAATATTCTGTGAAACAATACGAATCCCGGAATCCCGGGTCTTATCCATATTATTTATAATGTTTGAGGTCATTCACCCGAAATTGCACTACCTGTTCCGATCACTGTAGATAACTAACAGATTTAAAATCGGTTGTTATCATTAAGTAAGATCTCGCAGAAGATTTTTAAGAGTATGTATAATAAAGGCTGGTTTATGTACGGGTGTTACAGAAAACTCACATGAACCGAATCGAAGCGAGGGCAGGTCGCTAGTTATCTTCTAAAAGTTCTAAAAATGAACTCCAACAAGCGACACGTCAAAAGCTTTGCATTTACATCCTCTGTACTAAACCTCGGTTTTATAACTAACAGCAGAATTTGCGGAAAGAAATGCGCCAGGAAATCGGCGATATTTTCAATCGCAAGGTGAAGTAATAAAAATCACGTTGGAACAAGACGTATGGAGACGGCGTCCGCGGGTCCAGGGCTGTCTGTTCTAAATCGAGGAGACGCCGCGCCGGAATACCAAATAGGCCACCCACATCGCTAGAAGCAACATTTCTCACAAATACTAAACGTTTTTGTAACAAATAGTAAAGTATGTAACTGACTTTCAATATATAGAGTAACGTTTTTTTGTTATTTCTATTTCATTATTTTCATGCTAGATTTAATGTCGACATCAAATATATCGAAACATTATTTTTTTCAATAATGGGTTTGCGTTGGACCTCAGCCTCACCTGATATTACCTAAGTAACGACGAGGTTGAGGGTGGTACACGCTTACCCAGAAAAAAGCCTATTCACTCTTGCCTTGAAAGCACCAAGGTTATACGGACGAACACGTCTTATATACATATGTACACGGTGGTCAAAAATATCTCAACTAAAATCTATGGTTAAAGGCGTTAGAACGTTATTAATATATTTTAGTCCGGCTATACTTCAGCGAAAATAATTAAAACTACTCGAATACTACGTTCAATAAATAAATAACTATCTGGGGACTATCTCACATAAATTGACCTAGTTCCAAACTAAGCTGGCTTGTACTATGGGTACTAGAACTACTAGAGAATGATAAATATACTTATACAGGGCGACTGCGCGGCCGTGTAGCAACAAAGTAAACTAAAACTGACTACACCAGTAGTTACGTATTAGATTTAAAGGCGTTAAGACAATTTATTTGTTTTTCAAACATTAAATGAAATCTTTTTGTTCAGGATCATGGCCACCCCACATACTTAATTTCTTACTTGGTAGATTGGATGATTTTCAAATAGGTTTTAACATGAAAATGTTAGTTGACCATTATTTTAAGTAGTATTAATTAGGGAAACAAAATATTATTTTAGTAAAATGGTAAACTTCAATTGTTTCTCAAACCTCTGCACTATACTAATAGAATCTCATGTGCTGAGTTGGGAAAATTAAGTTAGGATCACGAACCCGGAGTCGCCCTGTGTAGAGAAATAATGTACATAGAAAACATACAAAACTCAGAATCAAATATTTACACTCGTCATACAAATAATCATATTTTTTAGCCATAACTTAAACAAATAGAAATGACGATAAAATCAAAGTTAACATAATATAAGAGTACAACCTTCTGTAGGCTTACACAAAAAACAAACAATCGGAAAACATAATTGAATTAAACTAATTAGTTGGGCATAAGTGGGCCGGCCGAGTGGGAGCGCATTAAAGTTGACGGGGGCTGGACCCCACTCGACCCGGCCTCGCCACATCGGACCTCGAATAAGCCCAGGCCTCACGCAAATATACAATTCAAGTTTTTGTTTAATTGCTTGGGTAACCCCCGAATTTACATATCAATGTAAAAAGTATATATTTGTGATATCTGAAACTGACACAATGAGACCGAGATTTAATTACATCATACACTCAGGCAATGCGCGAGAAGCCGATTTCTGGTAAAATATCGTGAACATTTTCACTGAATTTTCAATAACTTTAAAATACATGAAAATCGCTGAACATACATAGCGATGTTTCAGGTAGGTCTGCATGGAGCATCTCTTGATTTTCTTTTATTGTCGGGAATGGTAGATTTTTTATAGAAAACTAGAGTTTTCGCTCGATTTCATGTGACATTATTTTATCGATTTTGTCTTTGAAGTTCTCTTCCGTGGAGTGATATTTACCCAAAACATTTTTCGTGCACTTCAACACCAGTAATACTTTTTTTTTATATTCACTTGGCGGGAAGAGCTACATCTGAAGTTGGTAAACAGAATCAGCGCCTCTATTCTAGGCGCTAAAAACGATAACGTAGTTTTCCTGTTATGGTATTGTTATGACGTCAGCCGCCATTACTGTCAAGAAAATAAGAGCTATCAAAACGTTGACAATTCGATAACAGATCAAATACGATTTTGTTTTTACCGTCTTGAATAGAGCCGCTGGACGATTACCAAATAAATATATTTAACAATTTATATGTGTTTATTTTTAATGGAACTGTATCTAAATTATAAACAAATGCTCGCAAATATCTTAAACGACTGAATCGGGTGAAATTTTCCACAAAAACATTGCCCTGGCTTCTATGAACACAGGGTAGAAAATTCATCAGAAAAGATCTAAAACGGATCCTATATACCAACGAAGCTAAAACTAATAGCGAATAAAGCTCACTATATCAAGGATATTGGTGTACATTAGCACGTGCAGTACAATCGCTCGAGGTTAGTACCGCAGATAGCGCGATGGTGCTTATAAGGTACCCACTTACATCGGGATATCGAGGCCGCTTACAAATAGGGGCGGAATTTATCCGCTGCGCCGGAGCGTTTCCAATTTTCATATTTCCCACGGCGGGCCGCGCCCGGCCCACTAAATCTCCACGGATATTATATGATCCCGAACTTTAACCATTACAATTATTGGTTTAAGAAAGAAAGGATATTAGAAAAAAGAAAGAACCACATCCACCAACTTAGGTAGAGGAATAGTGGAAATTAATAAATATATACACGGTCCGAAGGCGCCAGAATTACACTGACTAATTCGACTGTAATCTCAATAGCTTTCGTATGCTGTAGCTATTACACTTTCACTCGCAACTGACAGTATATTTGTCACTCGTGTCTCGTAGAAAAGCTAATACTGCCAGAAACTATTAAAAAACCTTACTCTAATCAACTTAAACATAACCAACTTAATTAAATAAGTATTGTCGGTGCTCCCTGATGCCAATAGGGGCCCACTCAGCATGCGTAGCTCTTTTGCTGCATGCTTTTTCAGAGCATCCCCAGGTTTAAAGACAAGTATTTGATAATCAAATTAACCACTGGTACTGCTTACTCGCGTATTATGTCAGTTATGTTAAGTGTTAAATTTGTTTGTATGACTCACGCTAGTTTATATTGTATAGATGTTTTTAACTTTAAAAGTACCTACAGATGTAGTGAATAATGTTTTGCCATCGTTTTTTGTCGGAAAAGTTAGTTTTTATCTTGTTGTCTCAGTCAACTTTAGTACCCACCGATAAGCTAATTGAGAAAGGAAGATCAATACGAACTTATTCGAAAAAAAAAGGTGGCAAAACATTATTCACTACCTCTGTACCTACCTAGGATTATTTTGTAGATTTCCCGGTGTAAACAGCCTCATTTTCCGAGTTACAAATAAGCATTCACACACAATCACAGCAGCGTGACTGACAAAAGGCTCAAAGTTCTATTCTTATTATCGGGCACCGTTTATTTGCTTGTGTATGCATGGAACGAAAAGAAAGCTACTTAAGGCGAAGCGGCGAATGGGTCGGAGCTGGCTCAGCGCGAGCGTCAAGAATTTCCCAGAGGCGTGTTTACGACACTCCACCTTCACCGCAGCACACAGAATATAGAGATGATCCAAACCATCCACCCTAACTACTGTTAAAAATGTTGAAAGGTTTTTAAGACACCCTGTATAAGGATATACGTAAAGATCATTCCACCTTACTTGTCGTATTTACTAACACTTTTATAACCTCAAAATGCATCTTTTTTGGCTAAAACAGTCGTTTTCAGATAAATAAAATAATGCAACCACATTTTGCTCATTATTTTGCCGTCCATTTTTTTTTCAAGAAAATTGTTATTTTCGGCGAAAAAGGAGCATTTGAAGTTATAAAAGTGTTTACTAAATAAGACAAGTAAGATGTAATGGATTGTACGCATGATGAGAATCATGACTGGCTGGCAATCTTTATTTTTTTAAATAAATCAAGTCCAAAGAGTAGGTAACAAACGGTCGTACTGTTACAATCTTTCCACCGAAGCTTACATTGAGCTTACAAACTGTGCCAAATTACCGCAACAATAACCGAGGAAAGAAACTCGGCAGGAGTTGTCAACTTGCGTAAAGTAATGCACCGAGTTTGAGCTTCCATTTATTACGCCGCAGGATATTACAGTACTCGGCGTAAAGACGCCTATAGCCGTAACGTCGCCACCGTAATGTATTCAATACAGTTTAAAACGTTCTTCATTCTTTTTATACTACAACTAAAAGCCTGTCCGGACTTCACCCGTGTTGAAAAATATACATAATGCCCATCTGGAATGTACATTTAAAATGGAAAAAGGGGTTTTCAAACAAGTGCAGTGGTTAGTACCTACCTCCACATATACCCGAGGTACTTAATTAAGTATTCAACACTGTTTAGATCTCCAATTGCACCGGTTATTCTCTGTTAACCATGTAGTTGACTGGTAGAGAATGCCTTTAGGCATTAAGTTCGCCATTTGTACATTTTACATTTTTTGGTACTTATTGTGCAAAGAAACAAACATACACACTCACACACAAACTCACAACCTGTACATATTTCCTAGAAAACAATAAAACTTAACCAAAACCTACCTAGGCTTGTGCGTCGATTTTTCTTTGTAGAAATATTTATGTCATTGTCTTTCTGATGAGCAAAAGATTAGTCTGGCCAGGGTAGTTTAAGAGCCCCAAACCCCTCGAACAGCCTACCTCCGGGACCTGCCTGCTGCCCCGAATTTTAAGTGGATTTACCAACATTTTCGGAAAATAGTAGGTTTATTGAATAGCTTATAATTTGCATAGTGTCCCGCGGTGAGCCCTCGGCCCCGAGGAGCCCAAATGAATTCGCGACGAATTCTCCAACAAATTTGGATTAGATGAGGGCACTCCGTGTTTTAAGGTAAAAACGGCAAATACCATTCCAATCGAAAACTCAATTTCCGTTCTTAATTACCCAGGTAGGTCCCACTTAATTGCGTCCGTGCCCAGGTAAGTCTCCTATACGTAGATAAAATGACTGGCATATTTTCGAAATACACGTGGGTAATGAAATTTGCCACTTAGTTGATAAGCTCGTCGGCAAAATGTTTTCATAAAACCCATTTCGCCGGAGCGGCGCGGCGCTGCATTGGACATTCCATTTGTCGATCTCTGCAGCCGGAAAATCTTCTCACTTGTACGAAATTCATATTAGTGTTGAGTATATGAAGGTTTTTTGCGGGAGGATTTATTGCGGGAAGCAGATCTTGAATATTGCCAATATTTACAGAAAAATAAGTAGCGAAATGTGGCAATACTCGCAATCTTATATCGGCGCCAGGGGCATGGACCTGAATTCGCGACCTGACAACACACGTCTCTAGAGAAAAAACATGAGACAGCATATAAATATACGAAAAAAACGTAGAGACCTATTTCAACACACATTTATTTGCTACATACTTATTTCAAGTATACAATGGGGCATTCGAAGTGGCTAGAGAATGAAAACTTCGAGCTGATTTAAATGTAAAATGAATGCGGTGGCGTCTTATTTGATTTGTGAGAAGATTTATTTACATTGTAAAACTTCGTCTCTCATAACTTCAAACGCGAATGGTACCTACTTCCTTGTATAGACAGAAGCAAATAAACACCAAACACTTTTCGATGACTTTTGTTTGATTGGGGTTCTGACGAAACGGCTGGAGAGATACTTGAGCCAGTCTGCGTGAGATTGTTGTATAACACAAATGCTGTCAAAGGGATTTACTAAATTGTATCTTTCTTTTAAATTTGAAACCTACATTGTTGGAGTGTACATAGAATTAAAACATTGCATTAAACTTACAAAGATGGTATATAGTAAATAGATATCTTATCTTGAAATATACTCGTAAGGCGCATGTAGAACCGGCGTTAAAAATGTTCTCTGTGTTTTTTCAATATTCCCGAAGAGCAAGAGTTAAACCCAAGATTTATTGCTTTTGTTACAATTAACAATTAGGCAAGCAGCAGCTCGAGTGTCGGTAATGTTCGGCCGGCGGCGGGCATGGTAAGCTAATCCTCGGCGGAATGCTCCGGAGACCGCGCTCGACTCCCTCCGAACGAAACTTGCCTGAAGAATACGAAGCGACAAGATAAAACGTCGAATCGGAAAAACTGCTTATTTTATTACTGTACAGAGCTGTAAGGCGGATAGGATAGGCCTCGGGCGGGATTGGACGAACCTCAATTAAGGCTCTGCGCACTGATTCTTTGAACGAAATCGCAACGAAACTTTGCCGTACTTTGTTTGCTACGACCACTAACAAGGTTAAACTTGATCTTTGTGCGCGAGCGGCAGTTTTAGCAGAGTTGTTTTGTCCGAATCTGTCCACAGAGACATATCTAGGACCGCTACTTGTACAAATGGTGTAAGTGGGACAGTATGTATGAACTTCCTTTTTGTGAATGAGAATTAACAAGTAGGGTTTCGGAAATGCTAATTACGCACATGCATAATTAATGGGAGCCTCGTGGGGATTCGCTCAGAGGTTAGAGACGAGTAAAAATACGCCACATGCGAGGCAAGCTTTTGTGAAAATAGCTGAACAATCTTTGATTTAGTAACCCTCCTTTAATGGAACCTCGGATGAAAAAGGGCGAGTCAAGTTCGATTGAGGACTCGTACATGATGTCCCGAGGGCAACGCTATCTCATGTTAGAATTGCAAAACTACCGTGCTGTTAAATATGATAAAATTATTAGGAATCATGAAATTTTTGGGGCAAAAGATATTTCGTTGAAAAAGTGGTGGAAAGCTTTGATCTGTTTTGCGGTTGTGTCTCTTGACTCTACATAAGTTAAACAAAGCGTGGATAATCTCTGAAGATATAAATCTTACCTGCTTTATCCGCTGTCTTGTTGAAGTTACGCAGTGTTCTCGTTAGTAGGAAACTTGGAACTAATAACCAACTTTCCAAGTTCTAAGTTCTAATAACTCTTCTAGATTGCATTATCCCCCCCCCCCCCCCCCTCAGTCTGGCTTAACGTATGGCTCTCGTGGCAGTCTCCATTTTTAGGCAAATGATTTAATTTAAAACACCTGTGGCACTTGAGATGAGTTAATAAGTTCTGCGCACGAGAAGAAGTTCTTAGAATGGGGGGGTAAGAAGCATGTATAGCTACTATGGTCGTATTTATCGATGTAGATAAAGTTATATACAACATCTGTTACTCTGTGACCATGTATGGTCACCCAATAAAAATATTGAGCATACTTTGAACATTGTCATTATCATGCTTGTCATTTGATGCTCAGGTCAGGGCTTCTACGAGTATTTTGCTGGTTAAACCATATAGCTCTCGACGTGTTACGGTATTGTCAACCATATGACACCTCTTATTTCATCATCATCATCATGTCAGCCGAAAGACGTCCACTGCTGGACATAGGCCTCCCCCAAGGCTCTCCACTCAGACCGGTCTTGTGCTTTTCGCATCCACCGCGTTCCCGCGATCTTTACAAGGTCGTCACTCCAACTTGTTGGAGGCCTACCTACAGCTTGTCTCCCAGTCCGCGGACGCCACTAAAGAACCTTCTGACCCCGTCGTTCATCAGTCCTGCGAGCAATGTGCCCCCCCACTGCCACCTCTTATTTACTTAACAGTAATGGTCGCCGAGTTGAAAACAATACCATAACACGTCAAAAGCAACATGTTTTTACCGAGTAGAATAGAGAGCAAGCTTGAAATTTTATGTCAATGCACATAAGTGCTAAACAAGTTTGTAGGGGTACTGTTAGAGCCGATTGACGGTTGTCTTATGCTTATTTTTACACTGCGATAAAGGTGACTATAATACAGGAGGCCCTGCCAAGATGCATTACGCTAACTAGCGTTTCTATTCGTTACGTTTTTAAACCAATCACGTCACTGGTAGATCACGTGACTTTTCGTATCACGTCATCTACCAGTGACGCGATTGGTTTAAAAACGAAACGAATAGAAACGCTAGTTAGTTAGTTCATCTTGGCAGGGCCTCCTGGTAACAATGATAATTTTCTTTCATTATTATTTATCATGCTAATGTTTCGGTAAAAGATAAGGCAATTTTCAAAATAGTTACCACAAGCGGGTTCTTTGTAAATATTTTCAGAAATATAACTTGTCTGTTTGCTACCATAAAGTTTCATAGTCTGCAACAGTTTGACGAACTTCAAAATGTCTGTATTTCTGTTAATTTAACTAACACTTCCGTCGCAGGCAGCGGGCGGCGTGTATGAACTTTGGCGAGGTACAAGCGGGATATGCGGCAGATGTTAGCCCGCACATTAATTAGACGCCTACGCAAGCGGCGCCCACCTCCACTATCAGCCCGAAATTAAATCGTTATTAGGCGGAAATGGGAGCTCATTAGGTATTTTTCGTAACTATTTTTAGTCTTGGATGTTTTTGTTTATGGATATATAATATGTATTTGGTGAGTATTTAGTATGTATTTACTTTATGTATGTGTGTATTTATATGTAGTTTATATATGTGTAAGTAAATTTAATCATAACATAACTGTTTCTTGTAGTTTAGTTTGAGTTCTGAAGAAATTAGTTTACACCGCCTGCCATGTATTTATTATTTCTGTCTGTCTTTCTGTCTATCTTTTATTATTTCTCTGTCTAAGGTTGTCTGGAAAAGACCGCCTGTTGTATACCTATATTTAAAATGTACTACTGTTCCGTGTTTTGTTTTCTGGTGTTCAATAAAGAGTATTTGTATTGTATTGTATTGTATTGTTGTAGTTTGGGATTAGGTCAATTTGTGTGAATTTTCTCCTGTCCCTGTTTGTTTTTCCCTCTCATGTATCTTGTCGCAGGTCCGAAATAGTCCGTCTTCGATTAGTCTTTCGTCCGTCCGTCGTATTGTCCTTAACATGTTTTCTGGTTTTCCAAAAATAACTGCGATTATGTTACGGTTGAGTACGTTTTTTATTCTTATCAGTACAATTTAAATCCAGACCGAAAAACGAAACGGACGGTTAGGATAAACGATAATTCAGACTAATGATGCATTAAAACCAATTGAAAAAAGAGGTTCCAATCCAATATGGACGTAGGACAACATCTACGAGTGTAACAATATCCGTGCAATGAATCAAATGCGTGACTGTATTGTACTCGGTAACACCATATTGCTTATGACATGTTATCGTGTTTTCAACGTTATGGTAGCTTTTATTTACTTGACAGGAATGTCGATCAAGTTAAAAGCAATATAGTAACATGTAAAAAGTTATATGGTTTTGGGAAGTAGAATAGAGCACGTGGAAATGGGGCAAACATGAAATCAAAAATACTTTTGCACCTGGGGTGATATTCCTCTAAATAACATCTTAAAAGGAGTATTTATCGGTGAGCCTAACTTGACCCATCAGTGTGCATAAACTCGAGTTTGTGCGTGTATTGGTGCGCCAAAGTTCATATAAAATTGCAACTTCGATTATTGGAACTCCGAAATTTTTTCTCATACCATTTTACATCATAATGATCACTCTTCATACTCTTCATAATATTTTTTAATACTAATGATCGGAACTTATACTAGTCTGAACTTATAAGGCCAATATTCATGGAACCGTACACTTGTCAGAATTTCTTAAATATCTAGTGTAGTATAGTGTAGATAAAATTAGGTTAGGTTAGGTTAGATTTATAACAATCCTCAAAAAGTAACAGTTTCTTAAAAAAATGCATTATGAGTTGCGATGATTATGAGTTAAAATAGTATGAACAAAAAAGTATAAGCAAATTTCAAAGAAAAAAAAGCAAAAAATCTAAAGACCAATTTTATATGAGCCAATATGGACCCTAGTTGCTCATTCCCACGTAACTCCTACAAAGTAAAGTTTCAAGTTTTACGAATGGCAAACCTCGTGTAGGGCTGCATTCTGGTATTCTAGTGAGGGGGTAAAGGCCACAACATTCCTCATTGCAGACTTGGCAACGCATTTGCAGTGAGCCTTAGAGTCCAATCCATCAGCTGCCCGTGCCGTCGTTTCCCTCCTCTATGTCATACAAAAACACCGTAAACTTTCAAGTTCTTCGGTAAAGAATAATACAGACTGCATTAATTACCTCCCGCAGTTTTTGTTCACACTGGCCGTTACCGCGGCGTGGCGCCGAGTTGGAGCCAGTTATGCCCGCGAACACGTGCGGCCAATTTGAATTTTTCAACCGTTACCTGCGCCTATAAATCAAGTGTAAAGTCGCCCTAAGCTCTCCCAGATCGCGTTCCTAACACTTTAAAATTTAAATTACATTTCCTTGACGTAGATATGTAGATGTATGCTCTGTGATCATTAAGCAGCGCCGCGAGTGCGTCCCTGCTTCGGGCTACTTAAACGGCTTTATTTTCTTAGAGGCTCCTGTACAGTCGAACTCGGAAGTAGCTGTACATTTTACTACCTTGTCGCAGTAATATATTACAGTGAGAGTGCTTTGAATTTAGTATATCAATAGCTATGACATGGTACTATTATGAGCACTTCTGAGTTCGAATGTATATGTTTTTTGGTATTAGGTACTTATGTCATTACCAGTTCGCTTATATTCAAATAAGGCACGAGAGGTGTAACTTACGCAACTCACGCAGATGCAAAGTACAAGTTCTTTACAATTATACTTTTTTATTTTTTAGCTTCACGGTTTTCCTGTATGTTTGAATTCTTTAAATTATACAGTTGTTTACATCTGAACTCCTGGAAAACAAACGGACTTTAGGAAAACAATAGTTAAACCTCAATCCGCGCAAAAGTCGTTGGCGATAGCACAACTCGAGTCAGTTTAATTTGACAGTAGGAGAGTTGTGAAAAAAAATCAATAGAAAACTAAATGAGCGTTTGTCATTGCGTTGTTTCACTTAAGTACCTAACGTTAAGTAAGATTATAAGTTCAAGATATTGTCTTTGACATGTTATCATATTGTCAACGTTTTACAATAGTTCTGGGGCTCTATTCAAGACGGTAAAAACAATATAGTATTTGATCTGTTATCAAATTGTCAACGCTTTGATAGCTCTTATTTTCTTGAAAGTAATGGCAGCTGACGTCATAACAATACCATAACAGGTAAACTACGATATCGTTTTTACCGCCTAGAATAGAGGCGCAGATTTACTTGACAGTAATGGCGGCCGAGTTAATACAATACCACCATAAAACGTCAAAAGCAATATGGTTAGTACCTATAGAATAGAAGCCCAGTATATTGGTTTCTGATCCTCTTCTAAATTATATTTAAGGGCAGGTACAAACGGACTGAATTTGAACTGCAACCGAGCTGCAAAATGGCTTTTCGAGGGCAGTTCTGAAGCAGTTGATGTAACTGCATCGAAACTGCAAACCAACTGCAAGCGGACTGCGCAGTTGGTTTGCAGTTTCGATGCAGTTACATCAACTACATCAGAACTGCCCTCGAACTGCCATTTTGCAGCTGGGCTGCAGTTCAAATGCAGTCCGTCTGTACCAGGCTACCAGCCCTTACACACGTTAAAAAAACTGTTACTTTATTAAAAATACCAAAAACATTTTAAGTTACTAGGTAATTTCCCTTTAATTCGTTTTATTTTTTAGTCAATATTTATAAATCTGAACGCGTCGAAAAATTTTGTAAAAAAAAAACTTAAGATCTGTCAACTTGGTCAAATATAGGCCTGGAAATGATTTCTCATCGATCTTAAACACATACATCACTACATACGCTAGAAAAATAAGACATTGACTCAGACTTGTGTGCCAACAATTATTTAATTAGGACCATATTTAATAAGACTATTAATTTTTTTTTTAAATGTCCACCAAAATACTAGCTAGTTTTCTTGCTGACTCTATGTATGTACATACACACTTATAAGTAAATTCAAACCGAAATAACTTCAATTTATACCTACGACTAAGGTAGAGACAAAAGACGGTTTAAGGAGCATTAAGAGCCGTAAATTCTTATGTAGAAAGCAGTTAATTAAGGTAAGCCAGGTGACTCCAAATGAAAACTTATTGCTTCATGACTATAACCATCCTAATTAACGGTAATGATATCCGGGGTATTCTGTTATGGTTAGTAATGACATCTAGCGGAATATAACGGCATTAAGACCCGTAACTCGCTGGGTTTTTCCGCGCCGTGGAACAGCTTGGCGCGGGAAAGTCTACGTAGTTCTAATAAAGTACAATAGAGGGCGGTTTATGAACGCCGTACTTGAATGCTGAAAATATCCGGATAATAGATGAAAATGGTTTTTTTAAAAGCAAATACGTCACCATAGAAATCACGTCAAATCACGAACTGTACCATTAAAGACGTTGTCCATTTGTATGTAGTCGAGTTCATAAATATGAGTCCAAATGTGTACCTTGTCACTTTAATTTCTGTGACAATTCATATATGGCAGTTTAAACATGACATTAACTAGACAAGGTACTAAAGTGTACACATATTACGAACTGGACTGTACTCGTATGTTTGTAGTAATGACGTGATTAAATTACTGATAAATCTGGAGGTTTTAAATACCTAACTATTGAATATACCCATAAACTATAAACATATGTGATTCTAAGAAAGGGCAATTTTATATACTCTTTTATCTAAACACATACCATAAGTCCTCTATTATGCGTTCAAAATCCGTAGACAAATGACCAGCATTACCTGTGGTAGTAGGTGACAGCAATGACAGCTAAATTTGGATCATATTACCTTACAATATTCGATAACGTAATTTCAAAATTACATTTCAGCTGTCATCGCTGTCACCTACTACCACAGGTAATGCTGTTCATTTACCTTTCGGCTTCTGAACCCATCTTAGAGTACTTATAATATGTGTGTAGATAAAGTATTGTACGAGACTCTGCTTAATTGGCATTACGCAACCGTCACGTAAATTACTATTTCTAATGAGTTTTTCTTTAAACCAAAAATAAATATAAAACCGGAAACGCATTGACAGCGGAAGCGTCACTTTATCTTTTAACTACTCTGTCATTGTCTTGACTCGACTGTGTTGTTTGCAGACACTTTAAAATTTACTGGTAATTATGTTAAAGTAATATCTTATCTAAGAGCTATTAATCGCTATGATCAACTAACAAGGAAAGGTACCGAACTATCGGCTAAAACTCATAATAAAAAAAAAAACCAAACAAAGTTATATACTTCTTATCGAAGATACACTTTGTTTGGTATTTTTTTTTATTATGAGTTTTACCCGATATAACAAAACACGTGCTCATTATTTTTTCATGTTCTTAAACATATAATCAAAAATGGTAAGAAAATAGCATTTTATTTTTTTAAATTCTCTATAGAAGTTAGAGGGTTTAGTCACTTTTCAGTACTTTGGAGGTCAATTTCTCTGAACCGGGTGAGTTTGGGCCGCTAAAAAAAAATACTTGTCTATTATTTTAGACTACTCTCCAACATACATCAAAATAAACCATATCGGAGCCGGACAGTTCGGTACCTTTCCTTGTAAGTAAAAAAATATTCTCTAATTATACTTATAGTAAGTACCATTTTTTTCCCAACAATTGTAATGTCGTGTGAGGTATAGTTGGTTTTTTATGGTATAGAGAAGGCAAACGTGCACACAGGCCGCCTGCCCCTATTTCTCCATTCTGAAAATGACAGGTGACAGGTGATATTTCATTGTATATGCCGCAGCTTATATGAAACCCAGTTATGTATTGTGAAGGTTCACTACTTGTAGTGTGCCGGCTACATCTAAGTTGTACTGGCTGGTTATTACGTCACTGATATTCGAAGTGGTAATTCAAATAGGAGTATAATTGTCTTGTTTTAAGGGGCGACTTCAGTTGCTTAAGTGTATCGGGATAGTAAAGGCCATTGAAAAAGTAAATGTTTACATTAAGGAAATAACGGAAGAAATATATATATAAAAAGAAGGAACCAGTGCAGTTTTATTTAACCTATAGTTAGGGCAAGTAAAAGTTAAGCTAGGGAAGCTAAGAAGAAGAAGCCGCAACTGCAAGCTTCCACAGTATCAGCTTGTTAAGGGCATTGGGTAAGTTTGTATTAAGAAAATTGACTTTTTTTTTCAGCGGCCACGGATTTTTTTTACATAATTATTTAGAGGATCTCTAAATACACATAGATATATATAATTTATGGCGTTAAATAATATCGGAGCGGAGATATTAAAGATTTAAGTAGGTATTCAGTTTTGGGTACAAAAGTACGCCCAAAGTATGAATTTTAAATACCTCGGCTCCAATGCTCTTAAGAGTATTACCATAACAAAATATGTTTATTTTTAATGATTCTATCATAATTTACCAGTTTTACGAATGGCCGCTAACCTTAAAAATGTATGACTTTTTGCAAACGACAACACTTTTACCCAACCCCTTTGCATTATATATACCGAATTGTCACCTGTCACGTGTCATCGTCAAGATGGTGAAATAGGGGGCTGATGGTAAGTGGGATCTAAGATCCAAGACATTTGTATTCTCAAGACTACAATCTTAGGACTGCATATGAGTTACCAATCCTGAGGACTACGACGGTTTGACAATATGATAAATCTTATATTTATGTTAATGAAATGAAATGAAATAATTTATTCATTTATGAAGTGAATCTACCAGCGCTTCGGACAAGACCAACATTGCAGAGAAGAAGCGCCGCAAAAAACTTAAGCAGGTTATTTTTTAAACCATAATATAGAATCTTCAATACTTAAAAGTAATTAACATGACAAGGATATCCAAAAATGAGAGATCATTGGAGCGCCTAATATTACAGGGCCAGGTGGAAGGGAAAAGATCTAGAGGACGATCTTCCCGATGGACAGACCTACTGAAAGATGTTTCCAAATCATCTGTGGCCGAGTGCAACTACAACGCAACACGCCTTATTAAGCCGCAAGAAATGGAGATTAGATTGTCCCTTAATTATTTATTTGCTTAGTGATATGAAAATATTCAATATTAATTGTTTACTGAACGCCATTACTAACATCCATGATAAGCGTAACCATCGCCATAGTAATAAAATTGTGTAACGGTTGAGTGACTCTATTATGACTTAGAAGTTGAAAGTCAACTGTACCTACTATACTCGAAATTCTAATTTAAGACCAAAAAAACTACGACAGATACGTCACTGTCATAAGTGTCAAAGTCACTTATGTCAGTGTCGATCGAACATTTCAGAGTTAGCCAACCTTTTTGCATTGATAATCAAATTGTTGTTAATATTTGTAGATAATTCTAACATTTTTAATATCAAAAGTTATATTTAACAATAGGGAATGTGCATTCAATGTTTTTTCTACCCGATATTCAAAACATTAAAATATCCCAATACAAATATTTTCTCATATAGTGTGTTAAGTAATTAAAGGGCGGGTGTGTGTGTTCAACGGCGATTTTTTTATCAGCTAAAACAAAATGACAAGCTAAATTCGGATGCCTTACACTTATGCTTGATTTAAACTTGACAGTTACCCATGGACCCCATGGTGTCATGGCTGGTAAAATGCCCGATGATTGTCATTATAAAGTGAGCTACACACTTCTGGCCTGTTATTTTGTCGAATAGCTAAACGTATGTAATATTTAAATTGCATCTAATGTTGTTTACAACTATTGTTTATTTATCGTACCAAATGTTATTAATACCTGAAGTATTACAAGTGCAATAACAGTTTTGCTACCAAAAATCTTCTATGGTTAAATATTTAATAGGCCATCTTGTATTTGTGTAAGTAACTTGAATTAACTTGTTTATTTAAATGGAAGGTTTAAAACTACCTACAAATAAATATTCTTAGTGCGGTCTTTTAAAAAGTGGAAATATACTAAGGCAAATATTTGTTTAATTAGTGGCAACCCACGTTGGTCTTTAATTACAGTTTCGAGTATACATTATAATTCACTTACTTACAAGGAGTTTGAGTACAATTTTCGTACTTACACTGAGTTCGAGTACAATTTTCGTATAGCTTTTTCCTTGTGACCTGACCAATTTTCCGGAAGTATAAAATTGCTCTGTTTTGTCCTGTAATGAGGAATAGAGTAAGAGTTTAATAAACTAACACACTTTCGTATTTTTTTATTATTAAGGATTATCTTCACACTTCCACGATACGAATAAGGATTCCAGTTTTATCGCGGTTATTATAAATAACACTAATGGTAACAAAATGGGTCATTATCGCTCGGTGAGAAACTGAGAACATATCCGTTGAATGATAAAAACTTTCTTAAGGTGAACGCACACTTATCCGAGCCGAACGCACCGAACGAGTCGAACGAAACGAATTTTAAAATTCTGTATATGGTATCTTATGAAACACTTGCCAGATTCGGCAGATTCGGATGATTCGGACTCGTTCGGCGCGTTCGGCTCGGATAAGTGTGTGATCACCTTTACCGTCCTTAATGTATTTTCTTCTTTCCAAGATACATCAAAATCAATTGCCGTTCGTTAGTCTCGCAAAAATTCCAGAATTTATTCCAGAATGGCTGGCCGATTTGAATTTAAAAAAAAGGTTGTGTTCGTAGTGGTCAGGACAAGATTTGCATGAAAAAAAAAAACACCCGGGCAACGCCTGGCACGAACTGTTATTATTAATAAACATGAAGATACTGTAAGTGTTTACTGTCGAGGTGGCGTTCCAGTGTTCCAATAGTAGTAAAGTAGAAGTAAACGAAAAGGAAAGAGGGTAGACCGACCGATACAGCTATCTTTAACTGTCAATCTACCCGCAGACTTTATGGCGTGATAATGACTATCGGGAACATGCCAAATAATGCAAACCACAGTCTTCCGGTAACCTTCGGGGAGGGAAAATGGCCTATTGAAAGATGTCCGGCTTTTTTTATTCCCTTTACTGATTTACTCTACTCACTTGACATTGGCGAAATCACTGCGGAATACCGCGGTGGACCGCCATTACTGAAAAAAGAAGAAGAATTATATACCACGGTAAGAATAGTTTCGTTATCGTTACTGTTATTTTACTCATATTACGTCAATGCTTAATTCATTCAACTGTTTTCTTTGTTGTTAAACACCTTGACACTGTTTATCGGTGGCTTATCTACTTCACATTATCAAAAGATACGATGAGAACTCGAGATATTACCAACAGAAAACTACGTTATTATTGATAAAACCAATTAGACATTACTGTATGTAATCTGTAGTAAGTATACATTTTTAACATTATCATTTTTACCATTTACAAGCTTTTATTCAACTTGTAATGTACTTATTTAAAGTCTGTTCCTATTCAGACTGCCGATGACAATAACAAGTATACCTGGTGTGTTATTCTCTCAAAAAACGGCGGCCGGTCGAACGGACGAGCGAATAAAAGCGGCGAGTTTAAGTAGTAGGACGGGAGTCCGACCGAACAAAACACATTTTAGCGCATGCATTGTCAATTAGGGAGCCTTATACGTTGGTGAAGTCATGCTGCCAAATTGAATACACGCGCTAAATTGTGTTTTGTTCGCTCTGTCGGGACTACTTAAACTCGCCGCTTGGACCTTCACTCGAGCGAACGATCACCTTTGCTTGTTGAGAGAATCACCACCCTGACTGTAATTGTCTTTAAATAGAGGTGAAATAGTGATGAGAATAATGTTACCTCTAATTAGTTTATTAAAAAGGTTGAATATATATTCATCATCATCATCGTATTATTATGCTGGGTGCGACGGAGACGAAAACCTGACTTATCAATCAAATCTATCAAACCTCACTACATTTTCAATGTCAGAAATAGTTCGAAAAAAAATATCTTTATGACAAGACTCTGTCGGTGTAATGGTGTTTTCAGCGAATGTGCTTTCCATCAAAAATACAATATTGAAGGGTTCTTCGGGAGTTCTTGTCTAGCTGTCATTTTGAAAACATCTGTCTATTTATTTCATTTTTTGTAAATTACTTTATCGTTGATTTTGGTTCGCAAATCCAGGGCAACTTTGTGAAGTAACCTCCAACACTGACGAAGAATATGCATCAAATAAAATATCAGTGAAAAGTTGATTCTGAATGAGCAAGCGGTCAAGAACACTCCAAGCCAATAAGTCATTGAAGTGGATGCCCGCCATCTTCAATGGTGTGCCGACTGGGACTGGAAGACGCCGACGACAACGACGATTCACCGTACAATTGCTTATATATACTTGACATTGGCAAAATTACATAACTTGTAGACGCCATTAAAATAAATAAATAATAATAAGGGTTCTTCAGGGTTCTTGTCTAGCTGTCATTTTGAAAACATCTGTCTTTTTATTTAATTTTCTGTAAATTACTTTATCGTTGATTTTGGTTCGCAAATCCAGGGCAACTTTGTGAAGTAACCTCCAACACTGACGAAGAATATGCATCAAATATAATAACAATGAAAAGTTGATTCTGAATGAGCAAGCGGTCAAGAACACTCCAAGCCAATCAAGCCATTGAAGTGGATGCCCGCCATCTTCAATGGTGTGCCGACTGGGACTGGAAGACGCCGACGACAACGACGATTCACCGTACAATTGCTTATATATACTTGACATTGGCAAAATTACATAACTTGTAGACGCCATTAAAATAAATAAATAATAATAATACAATATTGAATAGAGATTACTAGCTTAAAACGGACATGAAGACAATGATAAAGTGTATAAATAAATAATATGACTAGGCTCAATCTTCAAAAGTACGCGAATATGGAGTTATAATGGTAAATTGATTTGTTTATAAGAGTGACTTAACGAATAGGAAGGAACAGACTTTATGTACTGGTCAAATCTTGCAAGTTAAATTTGACCCACTTCCCGGTTTCCGGTGAAGTTGAAAATTTGCATACACTTTTAGTTCTGATGACAATACAATAATATAGTACCATCGAGCTGGTCTGATGATGGAGACTCAGGGTGGCCATAGGAACTCCTAAATTACACATGATAAAACCCGTCGTGTTAGTGCTCGTTAGAATCGTCTTGACGAGTAGATAACGACTGTGCAAAAAAAAGTACAGTCTGGAACAAAAGCTTGTCCCAAAAAAGATTTTCTTGACAGAAAGTTATTAACTTTTGATTTATTATGTTTTGATAATACTCTGAAATTAGCAAAATAACTGTGAAACTATGGTTGACTGCCATTAAAAAAAGAAAAAATAAGAACATTATCATAAAAAATGTTTCTATTTCTATTTCTAAAAATCACCATGAATATGTACTGTTCAATTCCAAGAAATGTAGATTGAATGTAATGTAATTTATAATATTTATGTCCAACGTGATTATGCATTTGTTTAACTGTTGCAAGGCAAATAATTAAACAATTCATGAATTCATTATTCGTCGTGAAGGAAACTTTAGCTGTGCAAAGTAGATAAGTACGATATTGTGAATATTGTGATCGTGCGCCGGCGCCCGCGTTCATTTCAGTTGAATAAATTTAGTGCGACGAGCAAGACAAAAGAGCGAGGATGTCTCCCTTCCCTGCGCTCTTTGTCGCTTTAATAAGGTTAGCTTCCATTTTATTATGATTTGTTTGTAGAAAACTAACAATATTAACTTTGTTTGTTACTTGTTTGTTTTTTGTTTGTTGTTTTGCATTACTTCATTCTAATCTTAATTAGCCCATCTCTTTATCGTAAACATCTAGTCAATAATACGACACATGCAAGGAACAACATTGTATCTCAAATTTTATGTTAGCTTGAGATACAATTTTGTTCACACTCAAATACGTTTGAAATTAGAAGTCACAGTAAATTGAGATACAATCTTTTTCCTTGCATATGTCGAATAGCTCTTGCTTTTAAGCGAATAAATGTGAAGCAACAATTTGTTTACGATATTTAAGCATGGCAGAAAGAGGAATAGAAAACTTGTACGAAGATAATAGTATACAAGGAATTCTTTGTTTAGAAATAACACTTCATTTCAGTATTTCTGCTGTCGTTGGGCGGCGAAAAATGATCATAGATCATGACGGCGGAGCGGATGACGCGATGGCCATATTAATGGCTTTAATTTATGAGCAACATTTTGACGGGTAAGAAAAGTCATGACACATACATTACATTAGTTTCACGTATATGTAATTAAGTGTGTAACCGATGAGAGAAAGTCTATTATAGTTTGGTTGACTTGAAAAACAACAACAATACAATAATAAGACACCGACTAGCAGGGGCTGTACTCATGTTAAAACTAATTGCTTTGACATTTTATCGTATTGTCAACGTTTTTGATAGCTCTAATTACTTCACAGTAATGGCAGCTAAGTTACAAACAATACGATGTCATATCACAAGCAATTAGTAGAATAAAGCCCCTGGTATAATGATGGAAGGGTGCCATGGCTACTAGCAATTCCCTGACCATAGATTCCGCGACACAAACATTCGGCCGTCTTCGAACCCGTTCTAGTACAACTGACTATTTGTTAAAAAAAATACAGTGTAAAAGAAAAACTATAGCAATATGCAAATACAATTTATGTTATAATTTCACTGTAGTATTTATTCAAACTCGCAAATGATTTCGCTCGCTCGATCGATCGTACGACTTTTTAGGTTTCCATAGTCAACAAGAAATCCGTATAGTTTCGCTATTTGCGTCCGTCTGTCTGTTTGCCCGTCTGTTCGCAGATTATCTCAGAGAGTCTTGGTACTACAAAGCTGCAATTTGGCATAGTTAAACATTTAAATTACGCTGACAAAATTGTAATATAAAAAGGCAGAAAAACTACAAGTAAGCAGTGTTCGGAGCATATATTTACGGCTAATGGTAGGTCCGTCTTGTCTATACTCGTTCGATTGACCTTTAATTAACTAATGAATCAAATCAGTTATGCAAGTACAGTCGGCACCAAAGCGTGTCATAGAAATGTTTAAAAAAAAACTTATTTAAATTCGTCATGGCTACAACATTTTGATGACACTTCTTTGGACCTACTCATCATTAAAGCTGGAAGCCCACTGCTGGGAATGGTTCGTACGCATCACGGGGGTCCATTGGTCATCTGCCCACACGAAAGAGATAATTTGAGAGTATGAAGTCCATATGCACATACTGATTTTTGTTTTGATCGGCGGTCTATGTATATCGTTTTTTTTCGCAGGCCAAAAGTTATAGCCTTGACTACGAGTCATGGAAACGTGGGCGAGGACCAGGTGTTTATCAACAGTCAAAGAATACTGCACGTCGGTGGGAGAAGTGATGTGAGTAGTCAAAAGAGTGTATTTGTGTACCGTCGAACCCTGTCGCTATGAAGTGACTTATGTCACACAATTGTCACCGGATGAGAATTGAAAATCCACCCCCAGGGGGCCGATTTTTGACTTTCGAGCGCTCGAAAGTTTCAATCGGAAGTGAGCAAAATCTTTGAAACCGTTTTTTGAAATAAGAGCGGTAGAATTGAAAACGAATGGTGTGGACCACTCGTCTTTACATTTTCTATCGCTCTTAATTTCAAAAATACGGTTTCACAGATTTTGCTCACTTCCGAGTGAAACTTTCGAGCGCTCGAAAGTTAAAAATCGGCCTTAATGGAATAAGAAAATATCCGACCCTGACATAACTCTTTGGGCCTCAAATAATGGATTATTCAGAGGATTGTGAAGCGACCAAGCGACGCTAAAGTCGCGTTTCTGTCAAAAAAAACCATTCAGTTCCGGGCGATAACGTTTCTCACCCCCTAATTCAAGTCCAATTTCCACAATTTTTGAGTATACAGCGTGTAATCTTTAAGTGTAAGACAGGCGATTATTCCTTAAATATTACAGATATCAGAAAACTTTAAACTGATATCGAAAGTACGTTACCCAATAAGTAAAATCACATCAATAACTTTTACGTTTATTATATCATGAATACATATCTCATAAAAAAAAAAAACAATCCGACTTAGTTACATAGAATTAAGACTCCCAGCAGAGCTAATAATTCTTAATTTAATCAAACGGTTTTCATACATCTTAGCTAAAAACCACCATATTTAAATTTGTTTAGGGCCCAGGAGAACATAAATAAACAGAACAGTCTCTAGACGTGGGCTATAAACATAAAACACCCTACTTTTCGTAACGGGGATCAACATTTTTTCTTTAAAGCTTTATTTTATCAATTTTGCTCTCTCACATTTTCAGGTACCTATCTACAGGGGGAGTAACTTCTCCCTAGTGATCGACGTGCCGTCAGACTTCTATTACGGCAAAGATGGACTCGGAGATAATCATTACGACAAATTCGTTGCTATCGAGGCGCAGGCGCAGCACGCAGCGCTGGGTATCATTGAATTAGCTAAACAACACGAAGGTGACATTTTATCTTGGCCGCATAGCAATAGTTTACATATAGTGTACCCGCGAACTCGCGTAATTTCAGAAACGAAAAGTATGTACTTCTGTATGCTGAATTTCACATTAAGAGGATTGTGGAACTGAAATTTTCCATATAAAATGCGATAAAGTTTATAATTTTTTTACAGCTTCACGAGTAGAGCGCCGCTTCACAATTCTCTTAATCTTCAATGCCACTTGATCTTAATTGGTTCACAAACATTTAAAATACAGCGTGTAGCAAAATATGTCAAAAGCAAAACTTGTAGAAAAGATTTGACTTTCATTTATTTATTTATTTAATGTTTATTGCACAGAAATAAGTACAAATGGCGGCGGACCTAATGCCTAATGCTTAAATGTCAGCGAACCTAATCTTTCAAAAGATTTTGGAGTGACCATGCGTTGTTTAATTGTGGTGCATTCCAATAATAATTTTATAATACTGGCCTGTGCCTGCGACTTCGCCCGCGCAGAAGTAGAAGATTCCCTCGGGAATGTTTGATTTCCGAGGTTAAAAGCACCCTATATACAGCCCCAAGCTATTACCTATATCCAGTAGGTAAAGTCAAAGGCATTAATATCTACACAGCCATCGCGTCAAATATATGTATAAATAGACCTTATTGTAAGTAGCATTGGGGCGTGTTGATATTTTTGGCGCCTTGGAAACGTGTATATATTTATGACTGACTGTACCAATTTTCTCGTTAGGTACTCGGTTGAGGGATTGAACTGAGAAGACAAACAACGGACAAACAAATAATCTTTCTTATTTATATTCACGAAGACGAGCCCCACTACTGAAATATAAAAGATGTTTATTCAGTAAGTCTACCAGTGCTTCCCAAGAGCTAAAAGGGTTTGGGTAAAATTAAGTGTTTGTCATTTGTAAAATCATGCAATTTCAAGGTGAGCGGCCATTAGTAAAAGTAGTATTAAACACCTTAAATGATATTATGTAGGTATGTGTATTTAGAGCTCCTTTGAACCATTATAACGAAATCATCCATGGCCGCTGAAAAAAACGATGTAATACAAACTTACTCCATGCCCTTAAGCTGAATTAAAATGAGGGGTGAATTATGACTTTGTGGATTGAGAACAATAGCGGCCTTTACACGGCACAGTTCGGACCGCGGGAAACGCCACGCGCCCTTCCACGCGCCAGTCCGAACCGTAGGTTTTTACTATTTTACTATTACAGTTGCATTTACACGTACGGTTCGGAGCGAAGATTGGAATGGGGCGCGTGGCGTTTACCGCAGTCCGAACTGTACGTTTGCAGGCCGCTTATATCGTACTGTAAAGTACCTAGGTACTTAAGATACCTATCTAATCCACATGACCTGTATTGAACCCTCTGACTGACGAGATTAGATTTATCTAGTTGATTGTACTAAGCCCACACTTTTCCATTTCCCCATAGATATAATGTAACCCAATATCTTGGGACGTTTTTCTTTGTATACAGGTTTGTAGGTAGGTTAGGTTATAAACGTAGGTACCGAGTCTACTCTTCAAATGGTCTCTTCTCTATCTTCTTAGGTTCTACGACTTTGAAAATAACCAAATTTTCAGTGAGTTATTAAACTTAACTAGTAAACTCATCTCGTGTTTCTTGGTACAGGGGCGGTACTTAAACCTGTGTTTTGTTTGGTAACTGTTTAAATAAATATTGTAATTTTGCATGAAACTATAAAAGTTTTTCAAATTGTAGAAAAAAAGGAGTTCGATTTGGGAAGTAGAATCCCAAAGGCACCCTGTATATGTCTTCAGATTTAAATAAGTACTTATATTGGAAGTATATCCTAAGTGGAGTGAATGAATAATTATTATCTTATCAGGGACCATCGCACACAAATTTACCGAGTCCCAAAACATGCTCTATAAAGGCTTGAATCCACTCAAAATTCTTCGCTTCTCTCAGTTGTATATCTTTTTGCTCCCTTGTAACCTTGTAACACACGTTTGGATAAAGTCCATTAGACGAGCATAACAGCATGTGAGTGCGAAGGAGTACAAACCAAAAAGTGGTCTTAAATTGTTCTATGTGTTATCGCATTCTTTTCATTGTACTGTTGCAGGTGAAATTGTGTTGGTGGGCCTGGGCGCCCTGACCAACGTTGCGCTGGCGCTGAGGCTGTACCCATCTCTGCTCAGCAAACTCGCGCACCTCTACGTGGCCGCGGGAAACATTTATGGTTGGCATACTGTTTTACTTTTTACGGTTCAGTACCCAAAATGTACTTTACGGTAGGTTCCCTTAAGGTACATTTTGGTACATTTTGGTTACTAAGTCTTCGTTGTGCGGTCCTCCATCCGCCCTAACTGTAAAGAGCTGTGTCCCCACACAGGATTAAGAAACGTTTTTTAACATTTTTGTAACACATACAAAAGTCTTTGGTGTGATTATAGTGAAAACTCAAATATGTTTCTGTTAATTATAGGTGAAGATTCCACCAGTCCGGAATACAACGCAGAGCAAGACGTGGAGGCGTATCACGCTGTGGTCCAAAACGCGTGTCCTGACAAACTAACAGTCATTCCGTTTTCGCAAGTAATGTCGACCAACATTACAAAGGTAAGGATTTACTTTCTTCAACCTTGCTATTGCACGCAACTTAGCAAGCGCAAATTCTATTAGAAACAAGACAGGACCTATAAATATCTTTAATAGTATACGATTGACGTTAGCGTTCACTAGAACCCTTAATATATCTAGTGCTTCATTTATTTGTGTCTCACCGTAGTCCTTCCGGATTTAAAACCATTAGTAGCTCCAACAAACATTTCAATCACACGTCAAGTTTTTAAATCATCAAATTAGAAAACGTATTCTACCATTTACGGAATCCATCCGTTGCACGAACCCATAAAACTTACTCACGTTTCTATACATTTTACGTCAAACCCCTCCCTTACAACTCGACGATACAGAAGTCAACTTCAAAGTTGGTGCTAGGAAATTATAAAACCAACGGACAAGGGCACTATTCCAATCTTTATTCAATTGCTGTAGTCGCCACACTAGAATTCCCTGTGTATTCAGTGTGTTGCATACAATTTCAAACAAGCAGCCATGCCTGTGGTTATCGCATTCATTCACACGTGTCATTACTTACTCGATAGAAGAAAAGAACTAGTGGGACTGTTCACTTTTTGATTCATTCTGTTCTTTTCAGGAGTGGCGCGTGAACGTCCTAGGAGCCATACCGACCGAAACCATGAAAGCACTGAACGAGTTCGAAAGACTCTCACTAGCTGAAAACACGACCCTTTGGTCCCAGTTGGACCCGGTGGGCATGGCGATAGCCCTGGACGAGACGGTCGTTGGGGACGTCAAGTATTCCGAGAATAGTATACACTTATGTGGTCAGTTTATCTTTTGAATCTACTTTTAGGACGTTTTTGCACCATGTTAGATTCGGATCCAAGAATAATGGCTGATTTACATTGATTAAAGCATGCCCGTAGAAGAACATGAGTCTTGCCTCAAACGTGATAACCAACTCGTCAATGTAATTCTACCGTCATGCTTTTGCTGGACCAATATAAATCAGCCATAACTTTCTGAAATTTTGGTTTGGGTATTGGTAGTGCCCAAGCGGGCATACAAATAGTACAGTCAACAGCATAAATAAGTGATCATTTATGTACCTTGTCACTATAACGTCGTGTTTGAAATGTCATACAAAATTGTGAAACGATTGAAAGCGACAAGGTACATAAATGATCACTTATTTATGCTGTTGACTGTACCTACTATACTTATGTATATAAATGATATTGTGGATTTTGACATTGTGACAGCTCTGAGCGTTTTTCTGTTCGTTTCGAAATATTTAAGACGATCGAAAATAAGGACGTTGGCTAGCACTTAGCTATCGATTAGATAAACCACGTCATCAATTTGTGATCCCATACATTTCAAGCCGATAGAACAGGAAAGCGATATCGGTGTTTGCATCTTTTCTAGGCCCTCTGAGGGCCTGGAGGCCCCACCAAGATGCATTACGCTAACTAGCGTTTCTAATCGTTTCGTTATTAAACCAATCGCGCGTCATTTCACGTGACTTTTCGTATCACATCATCTACCAGTGACTAGATTGGTTTAAAAACGAAACGAAGAGAAACGGTAGTTAGCGTAATGCATCTTGGCAGGGCCACCAGAGATTTCTTAATATTTATCGGCAATCTTCGTTTTTCTATGTAACACGAGTGACAAATATACTGTCAGTTGCGAGTGCAAGTGTGATAGCGAACCTGCCGAACGCTATTATGAAGCTAGGATTACTGTACAAAATATATATTATGTTATGAACCATTACGTATTGTGACCAATTATGTATTTTGAACTTTATATATTATGATACGTTCTCCTCGAATCGTAAAAAATCTCTTAGGATTTGAATTAATATGTCACTTTGAGATGGTTGTTTATGACTACTTTAATTTGGATTCGGGATAGGAGTATGATAATTGTTTATCTAATAAAAGTCTTTTTCTAGGAGAAAACAGAGGCATCAACATCAACAACTTCACACCGAAAGAGGACGCAAACGTGAGAGTTATAAACAGCCTCCACGAGGATAAATACCAAAATTTATTGATCTCCGCATTTTCCGCTGAGCTGAGCTGACAATCAAGTTCTGTTTGTAGTTATGCCTTTTTTAACTACATCATTTACTTAATTTATTGGTTCGGAAATCGCTTTATTGCTTGAGGCCCGTTTCACAAAGCTACAAGTTAGAAATTACAAGCGGAAGTTTCTTTCTAAATCATTTGCTAGAAATAGAGTTCCGCTTTTAATTTATAACTTGTAGCTTCGTGAAACGGGCCACTGGTGTCCACCAAATTAATACATGAAGCAGATGACAAGTGTTTTAACAGCTTTTTATGCAATCTAGGTTTTTCTTAGTTGTAAAACGGAGAACAAAATAAAGTTCTTACCATGTGCCGGGCGTTTCTTTCTCTTCAGGAGGTTTCCATGACAAACAATTCGGTTTGCAGTGAGGAAAAAGGACAACGCCGTATAACTGTTACAGCTCTGGGGTGTGATTCACTTCATTCATTTTAACGTGTGCACTCTCAATTAGGCAGCTTTATGCGTTCGATCTTATCAACAGAAGCCTAGCTGCCAAATTGAAAATGCGCGCGCTAAAATGTGTTTTGTTCGCTCTGACGGGACTACTTAAAGTCGGCGCTACTACATTCACTCGTTCGTTCGCTCGACCGCGTTTTTGAGTGAATCACACCCCTGCTCCATACCCTTGCTGTAAAATGAACTGCATAGCAACATCATGGTAACTCCCCAAGTGGTGGTAGGACCTTGTGCAGGGTCCGTACGGATCGCTACCACCATCCTATCCTTTAATCTACCACCAAGCAGAATTGTGTCCGGTGTGGGGATGAGACAACCGGTGAAATTACTAGCATAGAGGCATTCCATCTTAGTCCTCAGGGTTTGCAACGCAATTTCGGTGTTAGAATTGCCGTCTTAAGATTGTAGTCTTGAGAATGCAGATGACTATGGGTCACCCAACTCCATGCCGTAAAAAAAGATCATAAAAAGCGTGTTTATCAACTCGAAAATAGGAATGCTTACTATTTATTATTGCTCTGTTCTTAGTCTCGCAATGTCTACTTAAGTATTTTTAAAAACCAAAACCATTTGTGAGGCTAGTTAAAACTAAAAATGTTCCTACCCTTTGACTAAATTTACTGTTCGGTGGAGGTAGCCTCGCAAAACCGTTGCTTTTAAATCGCAGAAGGCGCTTTAGTCTTTATTATTTACCATGATACTACTCTACCTACCTGTAAAAGGGGTGATAGACGGGCGAGTAAGTACGCCGTACTTGGGCATTTTCACAAAAAGTGTACCCAATTAAGGACTGAAATTAAGGAACTTTAACTTTGTCAGTTTTGGCGGCCGTAAATGTATGGCTAATTTTCGTCACAAAACTGACAAAGTTAAATTTCCTTAATTTCAGTCCTTAATTGGGTACACTTTTTCGTGAAAATTGCTAAGTACGGCATAAGAACGGCGTACTTACTCGCCCGTCGATCACCCCTTTAAGCATTGTAGGTTTATGACTTTTCCTTTTATAATATTTACAGTTTATGAACACACAAGCATTAACTTCAAAATATTGTATTTACTAGCCGTGAATACGAGTAATATGAACAACCGTGCATTCATTTGTGACTAGTCACAATCACAAATAATAAGTACTTACTCTGAGTATTTATGTCCAATAACTGCCATACCGCTCAGTGGACGCCGTTCCAATTGAATCACAGCTGTTCTGTCCCGATGATTAGGCCAAATGGCTGTTTAACTCTTGTTCATGGTCTGGCACGATGAACTTTCGTTTATTGGCGTGATTTATTAGATTACATTTATTCATACTGTTAATTGAAAGCCAAGCCATTGTCCTCTTTTTGCCGTATTTATGAATCACATCCAACTAACAACTACCAATTTTCTTCATGTATTGTTGTCGTTCAGGACCTCTATTTTAGGCGGTAAAATCCAAATCGTATTTGTCCTGTTATGGTATTGTTTTTAACTCGGCCGCCATTACTGTCAAATAAATAAGAGCTATCAAAACGTTCACAATACGATAACAGGTCAAAAACGATATGGTTTTTACCGTGTTGAATAGAGGCCCAGGAACTTCGATCATCTCATCGTCATAGAACTAACCCACAAGGTAATATTTGGCAAAACTGACGAGAGGGATAGGGATAGTAGTTTTACATGTAACCGATCATTTTATCGAATTTGACTTCACCGATTGTATCATTTCATCGAATTTCATTTCATCGAACGCTATTTTCTGCTGAAACCATGATGTTTTCAGGATATCTTAAATATTTACTATGTAGACGAAGATACTACCAACTACTGATGCTACTACTAACAACTAATGATTTGTTCTTAATTGGCAACTGGTTTGCCCACAATTCTGCCAGCACAACAATCGTTTGTCGCTATTACATTTTTGGAACTACCTAATTATCCGAGACGAAAAGTGTATTGAATCTGTGATGGCCTGATGGCATAATGAACTAATGCCATCATCTTTAAAAAATAAATTAATCATAAACATCCCGTACTTTCCTATTAATTCTTAGGTTATAATCAAAATATATTTGAAATTAATTACTGTTGTATTGCTAATACCGTGAGCTTACATATATTATGATTATGAGTAAAGAAATTATAGGAAACTACGTGATATTTAAATTAATAAATAAATTATTTTAAGTCATGTGACTAAAATAATTATGGCAAACAATATCAACCCATACAATCATCATCAAATTTACATATTCAAAAAACCGCAAAAAAATCCACGTGGCTACGGAAAGCGTCCCATCATTCGCACCATATCCATCGTTACCGCGGCAGTGCCCTACATCCTCATTTATTTCAGGCGATATTTATTTAAAAACTCCATCTATTATTTGTTTAGTTGGGCCTTTATTAGTATTGCGGCGTGAAATGGAAGGAGCCGGACGGCGTGAAATCCCGGCTACTGACAGATGAGGCCAGTGACGGACGGACTGACGACTCAGGGCTATTTTTACCCGGCTGCTGTATGTATGTATGTATGGTTCTTTGTTCCCTTGTAAAAGCTGAACGAATGGCCCGATTTCGACAAGCGAGGTGTCAGTGGATTCGTAGCGTCGCGGGTGACACTGAAAACTTTGTTTTATTTAAAAGTGAAATTTGGCGTAGTAAAATTATACAGTGTGTAAATGGGATACGAGCAAACATTTAAACTAGAGATAGTCTTCCTCATCGTTTTCGAAGACGGCGACCCTGGCTAATTATTTTTTTTCCAATAAGAAATAAATAAATACTTAAACAATTTATTTCCTAGCGTGAGCTCTTATGTGGCTCGCTAGACCAAACTTAGTTTTAAATATTCAGTCGCAAGTTATGCAGTAGAGCTGACCCTGCAAGTTGTAAGTTGTAGGTATAAGAGGGCTTGGGTCTATCTTTTTGAGTTTGGCGTTTTAGGTCAAGCGTTTTTAGCCGGTTTTCCTCAAAAGTTAAGATTTAAAGATGGTAGTACGCCACGAAGACCTCTTTGAAGCGAGCTCCTCCCAACCTGATGGGTCAATTTAAACTAGACGTAGGTTATGGCTCTAGAAGTCAAATATATGTGGAATTTTGTTAATAACTCTAATACACAGAGCGCAATTAATTTTTAAAGGTCCCGTCGAGCAGCAATGTATAATGTAATTGAAGATGTAAGTCTCAGTTAATTGCAGTTTTATTGGGATTTTTCTGATACATTGCGTGGCGAATTAATTTGTATGGAAAAAAGAAATACAACTTATGTTAACGATACTCATTTTTTTATGTTAATTAGGATGCATATTATCCGTCGTTGAAATGTTTGCTTGTATTCCATTTACACACTGTAACATACACATGATAACTATCATTAAATTGACGACATTACCAAAACAGCAGTTGGGTGTTTGTTTAAAGCTTGCTCTTTGTTACTAAAATTATCGCGACTGTACGGTGAGCTGGCGTCAATGTCAATTTTCTTTGACTTTGGGAATCGATAACGTTCGCAAAACGCATCAGGGGTGTTATTCTCTTAAAAACGGCGGTCGGTCGTACGAACGAGCGAAACCGCAGCGGCGAGTTTAAGTAGTCCCGTCCGAGCGAACAAAACACATTTTAACGCGTGCATTCTTAATTAGGCAGCCTTATACGTTCGAGAAGAAATGCTGCCAAATTGAATACACGCGCTTCAATGTGTTTTGTTCGCTCTGACGGGACTACTTAAACTCGCCGCTTGGACATTCACTCGATCGTCCGTCCGTCCGTCGTTGTTGAGAGAATCACACCCCTGGTCTAGGCCTACTTACATACATGTTATTATTTTGAACAACAAATTTTTATTAATTGAAGGAACAGTTGGCAAAAGTATAACCTAATAGGAATTGGATTGAGACGTATAGAGTTAGTCGAACTCTTCCTTCCTTCATTAGAGTAATATACAAATTGAATAAAACAAAAAGCAACTTCGATTAATTTATTTCAAACGTTCTTAATTATACATATTTGATTCTAAGGTAAACAATTAAATTCATAACATTTGCAGTGACATGTTTACAGACTTACACAACTCTTCAAATACTATTTTTCATAAACCTAAACGGGAAACTGCCTGCGTTTTACTAAGTACTATACTAATTATAATAGATTGTAATGGCTATTTTTAATAACAGTAACGTATCGAAAACCCACTATACTATAGTTAAATACTATCAACTATTATTGTGACGACCGCACCAAAAACTGAAGTCATACGTTGTTAAAACTGACTTTAACTAGATACTAAAATGATGAATAAATTTTAGAAGATAAACACATATTTATATTATATTTAAATCGTTTCTCCTGTACCTACTACACTAGCCTACTGCTCACTTAGATAATTGCGCGTTGATTATTTAAAGAGCTGGATATCGCGAAAAAACATGCCTTGTACAATCAAGGAATGTTTATCAGTTCGACATAATACGTAAATTAGCCGTGTTATACATTTCCCGACGTGACACGACACGACTAATCACGCGTGGAAAATTTACTCGGCAAATTTACGTATTATATCAAACTGCTAAACGTAAATTACCCGATAGTACATTACGCGACTTATGTAGCTATTCAAAAATTATGTTGTATGTCCTAGACATTACTAAGTATAAATAACATTAAGAAATTGACGATGTTTTAATGGTACTAGTTAACCTTACTATTTATTAACATTTTATTTGGCGGTGCACCCCTGCTTCTTAGTAGCAGACTTCATGGCATCCTACCGACCGACTCGGTTTCGTGAGAGTGTAAATGCTTGGAGGGTACTAAATGAACCATACTGCTGTTGTTTGTATAAATTAAATGCTTATGGTTGCAACCACAAAATGATATCTGGCACCATTGGCTCGCTGATTTACTCTGGAATGTGATGTGTGGTGAATAGTCTAGCAGCCCTGCTTCATCATGAGGTCAGCGAGCTTAAAGATGCGCATCCAGCTGAAGGGCTCCCGCGGCGGCGCGGCGGCCTGCGCGGGCGCGTCGGGCGCGGGGGGCTCCGCAGCGCCGGCGCCGCCCGCGGAGTGCGTCGGTGACTTGCCCTTCTGGTTGTCCGGGGACTTGGTGATGGCTGGGGACGTCATTCTGAAACACAAACGATATTTATATAAGACAGAGTAGTGTTAGGTCCAATGAACTCAATTCGCCAAAAAAGGGTGCATCAAGACAAAGTCTTATTTGCTTTTGGTTTACAAAGGAAATATGTAATATCTAGCCCTAGACAACACTACCATATTGCTTTTTAAAAATGTGAAATTGGCGAAAGGAAATATATATACATGATAACCTAACATGAGGTACACCGACTTTATCGAGACAGCGGTAGCGTTTTTTTAAAGCTTGCTTTTTTGTGTTAGACTTGTTACAAATGAAGACATCTATTAAGTTAGTCACCTATAAACCTGAGATTTCATATTTCCTTAAACATATTGTTTTTTTTTATATTTAAAAGCTTATCTCAAATAATTATCTACGTAAAACCTCCGTTAATTTATGATTATCATTCATAAATGGGCATTAGTCATTGTACTGCATTTATTACGTTATGACTTCGTCAACATAACGTCGGGCAACGACCTGCGGCGTTTACGTTTGACCGTAGCCGTACTGCAATCAACAATGATCTCCAGATCATTGAGCATTCCAGAAGTTAGCTACGCTGCGCTCGCGCTGCCTGATAGTCGTTAATCACGCACGGGTGTTAGCTTTTAATATATATAGGAGACACAGTTACATCAATCTTGATGCACTATCAACTGCCAAGAAAGTGATTATATCTACTGAAATTATATCAAATGAAAACACTAGTAAAGGTTGACATTTTATCTTACCAACCTTGGCCTTTATTTTAATTTGGCTTAGCACACCTTGCTTTGGTATCGTAATTACACTGTTGATATTATGACAGCTATTAGTCACTTGACAGTAAGAAATGTCATAACGCTAACAATATGATTACGACATCGAAGTATAGTAATACAATCTACGCGGTCAAGTGGAATACGGCCTTATAGTTTTTTGTGACACGAAAAATATATAATGGGTGACCACTTTTATCGCAATCGGAGTAGAAAGGCTCGAATACGAGCATGGATTCTGTCTTTATGACTTCAAATAGGCATACAACCTTTATGCTCTGGAAGGCAGTATGAGTAGGTATAACCATGGTCAGTGACCAGTGGACGACGCGTCGGGTTTCGTTTCCGCGTCGCGAGCGTGACCGAAACAAAGGAGCGCACGCGCATACCGCATTAAGTTTACTATACGACACGGCAGCGCAAGGGACTCGTAACGTAACAGGTAGCTATCGGACATATGTATAAGAAGCATTATTAAAAACTACATTGTCAACAGTTGACACGAAAAATCTATTTATTTTAATGATAATACCACGCTTTTAAAATCTAATAAAAATTTACGATTAATTTTAATGGCAAAGAAAACTCCTGCGCAAACGTCTCTATTAGTGATATACTAACCACCGGAAGTTCACTCATACTCATACTCATTCATTTATTGCATTACGTGTATACAAGGGTTTACATTCATCTGACATAACTTTTTTTGGCATAATCATCATTTGGCATACTCATCATTTGGCATAATCATCATTTGGCATAATCGTCTTTAGCATACAGTCTCTATTTCTGAAACCGTATACTTTTCAAAATTGTTATAAAATAAACCTAACCTAACCTAATGCAATGATATTTTAAATAATCCTGAAAAGTATACGATTTCAGTTAAAACGACTGTATGCTAAAAGATGACTATGCCAAATGATGATTATTCCAAATGATGAGTATGCCAAATGATGATTATGCCAAAAAAAGTTATGCCAGATTCATCTTCAGGGTACCCGTATACATGATCTTAAAAATATATTTAGTCCAAACATAAACCCTGTATGGGCGCTGCAATCAAATCAATAAAACTACGATATTACTAATTCAATTCAAACCTTATTGCATACTTATATTTTATTCGTTACTTGGTGTATGTGGTGTTTCAATAAAGTGTTTTGTATTGTATTGTATTGTATTGCTTTTGACATGTAATCGTATATTGTCGATGTATAGTGTTGTTTTAACTCGGCTGCCATTACTGTCAAGTAAATAAGAGCTATCATAACGTTGACAATACAATAATGTCAAAAGCAATATTGTTTTGCCGAGTAAAATAGAACCCCTGAAGGCTAGCCGAGTTGTATTCTACGAAAGCTAGCGACTGTAGTCATGTGAAGATGTATGGAACTAGAGGACGCTAGCGACTTGGTACACGTAGTACCTATTATTTCCCCACTTCTCGTGATCAACTCAGTAACCTGGCTACCTAGCCTAAAGGTACAGTCGGCCTTCCATTATGCCTTTGATAGATAAGTGCTGCAGTTCACATATGATGTTAAATTGCCAAAGCACTACAGTGCTACCTATAAGGTCGCCCTTACATACTCTTTGATTTCCGCATTACAACATTTTTCTCCTATAATTGGCCATTTATCAAACTTTGTCTTCTACGAGAAACTAGCCCTTTCTGCTATCGTTAACGTTCGCAGAATGAAGCTTGTCAAAAATAAGACGTAATATATAATAGAATATAGAATGTGATCAAAAATAAAACCTATCAAAAAATATTTGCAATAACATTAAAATGCTGCAAAGAAAGACGGAAATGGAGGTCAATTGGGAAACACCTAAAAAAGGTATATTTTTTGTTACCTAGTTAATATACATAAAAACCTTACGGTCAAATAACTGTCACAATCTACAAGGGGAAATCTATTTCTCGGTATGGTTTTTAAATGGCCATACATTGTAAAAAATTATAATGTACCTATTTAATCCCATTTGATATGTTATGTAAAGACGCGCCCCAATACATGATTTAACGCGAACTAACGGAATCGCGCAAAACGTCACAA
Organism: Acleris literana; assembly: GCA_946894065.1. Lineage (NCBI taxonomy): Eukaryota > Metazoa > Arthropoda > Insecta > Lepidoptera > Tortricidae > Acleris > Acleris literana. Next base: position 13,892,811 of record OX335684.1, on the reverse strand, counting down.
GTCTAATAAAAAGCAAACTTTATAAACCCCACTGGATTTTTTGACATTGTCGTCTTATATAACATATATTATGTAAAAAAACAATCCCTTCTCTCATTTCTTTGATTAAAATATGACAGCCTATGTCACTCCCACAACCAAGACGAATCTAACGACACCTCGAATGTTAAAATCCATCGTGCCGTTTAGGCTGCAGAGCGCGCCACAGGAATAGATATACATACAGTCACGAGATTAAATTTGGTACCCACCTTAGGTCCAAAGTCATGCTGACATTCTACAACAATAATGAGTAATGACATTGACGACTTCAAGCATATTTTTCTTGAAATGGGTCCCAAATTAACGCTCGTGACCGTACATCACTACACTCGAAAAACATAACCCGCCTTCTGATGCAGTCGGGTAAAAATAAGAACACGTGTTCGTCGATTGAACAGAAAACCCTATACATATACCTACCTATTCCTTATACCTACATATACAGCGTGTGTATTCCATACAATCCTAAATTTTAACATACGGTAGATTTAAGCAGTATTAAGAGGTACAGCAATAAATTTTAACAAATACTCTCAATAATTAAGCATAATGATTTTTTCACTTCTCATGCTCCAAAAGTCCGTCTTTATGTCGTGCCTAGGCGACATAAAGTCGCTTTTTATGCTCTAGTGCATAAAGTAAAATCTTCGTCGAAGGCCAAGGCAATCGGTCCAACAGCCACACGAACTACTTTAACTTCATAGAATAACCTCTTTATTTTATTTCGTTTCGTTAGTATTCTAAGACCAAGGCAAGGATACCAACAGCCAAAGTACACAATAAAACTTCATGAAATAAACTTATAATTTTTATTTTGTCGCATATATTATTATTGTTATTATTATATTTGAGTAAATCAATATATTTAAAGCATGACAATAAGTTATGATAGATATAAAAAACAAAATGTTTTTATAACTGAGCGGTATGTAACGACCAATCAGATGTCATGTACCTACCTAATGAAAAAAATAAGTTAATTGGCGGGAACCATACTTATTTTGTCATTGTCAATATTTGTGTTACAATAATTTACATGTTGCTGTTTCATTTCCTCGCAATCGAAGTGAAAATTATAGTAAGCTCGCTTGGATGGATAAACGTTTCGCGTATAATGGTGCGTTTTATGCACTTGTTGTACAATCTACTATTTTAAAGTTTTCCCGGCCAACAATGCAATGCAAATATTGAGTTGACAATAACGTCGTCAATCAATCAATGAACACAAAGTGCTTACGTATACGACTTGGTTATTTGAATACATTGCGTGCCGAATTTTTCTTTTGTTAACTTAATGTACCAATTTACGTTAATTAGGGTCTTATCTAACTGCCCTTACAATATAGGATCGTATGGAATACACACGCTGTATTTCTTACACTATCTCAAGCCTAGGTCACGTAGCTATATAAGCAGTGTTGCGAGGAAAAATCCACCAATAGGATTATTTTGTTTTACTAGCCTCACTATCCCTAACGGTGGATTTTTCTGGATTTTTCCTCGTACACCGCTTATCTGCCTCGCACAGTTCTGGTGGAAACGCAGCCTAATTCAATTAACAAGCTTGTCTATACATATACCTACGTATAGATAACCCGTTTTATGTAAAACTGGCACATAGGGTTACGAAACGCGGGTATATCCTGCGCGTCTGCAGCGAGCTCGCCCGACCCAAATCCGAACTGGGTCACGTTGCCGCAGTTCTCTATAACTACGCATCACGTCTTTATACGTTTTGGGGAATTGCAGCGTGTGGGCAGCCTTTATGGGCACTTTGCTACGTGATAATGTTATTAAATGGCATGTTTGAGCGAGACTCCTATGGATTTTATCATAGTTGAAAGGTCGTGAACTAAGGTCAAGATGTGTACGTCATTATTTCTATTATTATTACTAGCGTTTGCCCGCGAGTCCGTCCGTGTTCGTCGTTTATGAAGTCGATATCAGAGTAAAAAGTAGTCTATCCCAAATTTAAGTCGATTGGTCGAGGCGTTGAACCGGTTAAAAGGAAGAAGGACAAGGATGTAGTAAGAATAAAAATGCAAGGGCACGCGAGCGGACGCAAATGCAAAATATAAGCATTAAGGAAAGTAAAAAAGGAGTGGTGGGAAAAACAACATTTAAATTTGAAACATGGAATGTAATAGTGATGCTTTCCCGGTCGTGAACCATAAGGGTGCGTCTCCACTGAGGCGGAGACGAGCGGAGCGGAGCTGTGCCAATATTAACCAATAGAATATAAACTAACGTGCGCAAGGCGCGCTCGACGTGACCGCATGTGCCTTCTATTGGTTAATATTGGCACAGCTCCGCTCCGCTCCTCTCGTCTCCGCCTCAGTGGAGACGCACCCTAAGTTCCGCCTCGATTAACTACCACAGCTCGGCTCTACGAATACTTATCATAATAAAATTAATATGAACAGTTGCCAGAATACAACAATTTACTGCATAAGTAACGTTTGTGGTTTAAACCGTTAAACTCGCTGTCATAGCTGTTAAATCCCCGAAATACACAAATTTACATGTGGTAGCCATAACAGTAAATTCAAATATCATTACCTACCGGAATAAAATGTAATCATTGTCACAAAAAAAAACACTTAGGTAAAGGTCACGGTGGATCGGAGTCGGATCACTAGTTTCAGAATTGACCTTCTATAAACAAATTGATAAACAAGAAACAACTTTAAAAAAAAAACTTTCGTTAGATGGTTAAACCTGTCGAATGCAAGTATACCTATAGTCAACATCATTGTTCTTTGTCGCATTAACAAATTATTATTTAATATATGGAAATATATAATAATATTAATAATAATAATATTTATTGGCCAAGCAACAATACATTACATTTAGCAAGTCATGTTTGGTACATATTTTCCTTAAAAGTAACATGCATCTATATTACTTATAACATTTATAGCTCTAATAAACATTTACTTCTGAGTAGATCCATGTATTCGTTGATGGAGTGAAATGGATTTTGTTGACAGAATACTTTCAATTTCTTTTTAAAATCATTAAGTGACAACTCAGTTACCCAGCAGGGCAGTAAATTGTACATATTAATTTTAAGTGGAATCCCTTGTTTATAATATTTCTTAGTTCTCGTTTTAGGTATGCATAACTTATGTTTATTTCGTGTATTAAATTTGTGGACGTGTTTCCTTGTTTTCATAATATCTTTTTGTGTATGGATTTCTACTAGGCTGTTAAATATTTACAATGAAATAACTGTCATTATTCCATCCTTTTTGAAGAATTTCCTGGCGGATTCGTACCTGTGTAAATTATGCATTATTCTAATTGACCGTTTTTGTAGTTTTAGCACTTTTTGGATGTCTGATCCATTTCCCCAGATATTTATTGCGTATATATCAGGAGACAGTCCCACACAAATTGACCTAGTCCCAAACTAAGCTTTATGCTTGTAATGTGGGTACTAGACAACGAGATAAATACTTATTAAGAGAAATAAATACTTAATACATAGAAAACTTCCAAGGCTTTGAAACAAATACTCGTGCTCATCACACAAATTAACCAATACCGGGAATCGAACACGGGACCGCTAGCTTCGTAGGCTACCAATTACGCTAACGCGTCGTTATTTCACAATCTTGTTTACTTTGCTTACATACAGTAAAGCCACAAGTTCCAAATATGTACCTACTTTTGATGTTGCCCGTACCACACCCGTATTATTTTCAGTTTAGGTATTTAATCTAGCCTTTGTCCGTGAACCGCGGTTTCTAGACGGTAGCGGAATAATTCGGTTCAGTCGGGCGGGCGCGCCGGCGCCGCGTCCTTTAGGAGCCCAGCCGACCGCGAGAGCAAAGGTGCGCTGGAGTTATACGGTTGACACACCCGACACATCGCTCTATCGATATAGTACTTTATGTGACGGATGCGTAATGCCAATTACGCAGAGTCGCGTACAATACACACATTATCTACACACATATTATAAGTACTCTTAAGATGGGTTCAGAAGCCGAAAGGCAAATGACCAGCATTACCTTACCTATCGCAGTAGGTGACAGCGATGTAATTTTGTAATTACGTTATCGAATATTGTAAGGTAATGAGATCCAAATTTGGAACATCTTCCAAAATTAACAGCTGTCATCGCTGTCACCTACCACAGGTAATGCTGGTCATTGCCTACGGGTTTTGAACGCATAATAGGACTTATGATATGAGTGTAGATAAAATTATTTGTCATCTTAGATGCTGGTTAATATTCAAAATAGTTTAAAAGTTAATGTAGCTGTGTGTTAAACGTTGAACTATTATAGTTCCAGCGTAGATGACTAGATGGCGCTAATCGGTCGCTCTGCATCGCGCTGTTAAGATTTCCCCTGGTTTGCTTAAAGGCAACCCATGTTTTTTGTATGTTGAACGCTCTTACTGAGAATTACAGTTGGTTATAAAGTAATAACTTTGAGTTTAATTTCCGTCGGAGATCCTTAAGTACAATCTGTACATGGTCCTTCGAACCGGATAATAATCAAGTTGTAGGCTTTGGTTTTTTTGGTTGGTGGTAGTAGTTCAGTCAGTGTGGACTACACTTCAGGCCGAGTGCCCATAGTAGCAGTGGTTCGCTGTTCAGAGGGCCGGCTCGAGAATTAGCAGCGGTACGTGCGACGGTGGCGCCATCTGTTAGCACTACGGACGGCAAGGGAGTGCAAGCAGTGGCAGCAACAAGGATAAGGAGTTCGGCTAAGTGACGTCATACCAAGAAATCTATACTACAGATGTGTGAGTGATTGTGAAGTGCAGAAAAAATCGTGAGTACTTTTATTTATTGGGGGATATTCAACCTTGTGTCAAGGAACAGCAGAACTTGTCATCTATAGAAACGGCTTCAAGGAAATTTCAACAGTATCGTTAACAATATTGGGACTATTTTATGGAAATTAATGTGAAGTAATTTTAACTTGGAATTTTTTAACTTAATTAACATAGAAATAAGGACTTAGAATTTAAGCGAATAAAACGAAGATACGGGGAATCCACGCCCAAAACCCGTGCTCAAGGTCAGGTGACTTTAAACACTTGTAATATTTCGGTCTTTAGTTGTTATCTTTGCGAGCTAAGTTAATGAAAAATTCTAAGTGTTTCTACTGTACTTATTGAATAAATTGTTGTTAGTATCGGTAGTAATTTGTATGTAACGTAACGTTTGTTTCCAATATGGAATCTTTGATTCATTATCAGGATGACCTTTCTGAACGTATTACAAAAAAAAGGGTTAATTTTAAAAAGTCCCCGAAGGATCGAATTAATAAAATTTACGTGGAGGGAACGCTAGAACAGTTAGAGCAGTTGTGGTCAGAGTTTAGAATTGGTCATAAAGAATTGTTACAAACAGCAGAGAAATCGTTATTAAGGAAGGATTTGTACACTACGAATGAGGTTTACGACAGGACAGAGCAAGTATATACTGAATGTAAGTATGAATTAAAGATTATTTTGGCTGAATATGATGCACAAAATTTATTACCTCAAGTAAATGTAACAAATGACTCCAATGTGCACTGTCAACCGAACCAGGGAATTCGGTTGCCTAAAATAAGTATTCCAACTTTTTCAGGCAGGTATACTGAGTGGACAACATTCCGAGATTTGTTTGTTTCAATGATACATAACAATAGATCCCTAGACAACGTACAAAAGTTGCACTATCTCAAGGGATATTTGTCTGGAGAAGCGGAACAGCTTATACGGTACATACCTGTAAGTGACACAAATTATGACAGATGCTGGAAGCAATTGGAAGAACGGTATAATAACAAAAAATATTTATCTCATTGTATTCTCAAACGTTTGTTAGGCCAGCGAAGTGCTTCTTGTGAATCTGCAAGTTATTTAAAAGAACTTCTAGACACCTCTTCCGATTGCTTGAGCGCATTGACTAATCTTGGTATTGATGAGTCAACATGGGATATTATTGTAATTCATGTATTAACCCTGAAATTAGACTCCGAATCTCGCAAACAATGGGAGTTAAATGTTACATCAAATTTAAATTCAAGTGAATTACCAACGTTTCTACAGTTCAAAGATTTCCTGACAAGTAGATATCGCGCACTCGAATTTATCGAGCCAAATTATTATAATAAAGGTAAAAACTCTTTGGCCAAACCATCTTCAAGTAATTTTAATAGTTCTAAAACTTTTCACGTCACGGATGCTTACAATATTGTGTGCGAGTTTTGTAGCGAAAATCACAAATTATGTTTTTGCAAAAAATTTGCTGCTGAGGACTTCGAAAAAAGGCACGATTTTGTCACGCGGAACCGCATGTGCTATAACTGTTTAGGTTCCAATCATTCGGTTCGATTCTGCCAAAAAGCCATCAACTGCCGAATTTGTAATAAGCGACATCATTCATTACTTCACCCAAAGGGTGTTTCAACTTCAGCTGCTCATTTAGGGAACGTAGGTCAAGCAGTTGAAGAGGTCTCTGAGGAAGTATGCGAATCAAATAGTGTGTCAGGTATTTCGCCAAACGAAATCACTTCAGAAGTGACCTTGTTTGCGAATAAGATTAACCAACAAGTACTCTTAGCCACTGCTTTAGTGAGAGCAGAGTCAAAAACAGGTAATTTTCAAGTGTGCAGAGCCCTATTAGATCAGGGCTCTCAAGCCTCCTTTATTACGGAGGCTACAGCCCAAGGTTTGGGTCTGAAGAAGATTCCCGTCAACGGTATAATATCAGGTTTGGGCGGTGAGAAAACTTCAGTGGTGTCAAAATATATGGTAATGCTAAAACTTCAGTCAATGACGGAACCTGGGTTTGAACTAACATTAAAGGCTTATATCTTGTCTAACATCACAACGTATTTACCAGCAAGGAAAATAAACGCCCCAGATTGGATAGAGATACAGCAATTAACTCTTGCTGATCCGAGCTACGGTACACCTAACAAGATAGATCTTTTACTAGGGGCAGAAATTTACTGTCAGGTTATTAAAGCCGGTGTTATAAAGGGTTCAATAGGAACCCCAATCGCACAAAATAACGCGTTAGGGTGGATTTTATCTGGTCAGGTGGGTTCTGCGGGAATCAACGAGAACGCGATTGTATTACACACACAGATGGATACAGATAATGAAATAATAAAGCGATTTTGGGAGATGGAATCCGAGCCTTTATTAAGTTCCAAAATACTTAGTAAAGAGGAGCAGAGGTGTGAAGATATATACGGAACTACGACACGAAGAGATGTGGAAGGCAGATATGTGGTAAAGTTGCCTTTTCGTGATGAGGATCCGGCCTGCAAAGGAGGAAATTCCCGTGAAATCGCGATTAAAAGATTTAAAGCACTTGAAAGAAGGTTCGATAAAGACCTAAATCTTAAAGCAAGGTATGCAGCGGTAATAAATGAATACTTACAGTTAAATCACATGACGCTAGTTCCCACGTACGATGAAGACAAACATCTAGCAACATATTTACCCCATCATGCAGTCATACGGGAAGATAAGTCCACGAGCAAGGTCCGAGTGGTGTTCGACGCGTCCTGCAAAAACGAAGCGGGTACATCATTAAATGATACATTAATGATTGGGCCTACCTTACAGCTGGAGTTACGCCATCTTATAATGCAGTGGAGGTTGTATCCAGTATGTCTTATAGCAGATATCGTTAAAATGTATCGCATGGTTAGAGTATGTGAAGACGATTGTAATTATCAACGTATCGTGTGGCGAGATGATAAAGGAAAGAAAATCGAAGACTTTAAGTTATTGACCGTTACGTTTGGTACTGCATCAGCCCCTTATCTTGCTGTCAAGACTCTAAATCAAGTTGCTATTGATTATGCAGATAAGTACCCCTTGGCCGCGGGAAGAGTAAAAAAAGGATTCTACATGGATGATTTGATGACAGGATGTGAGACAGTAGAGGAAGGTTTAGATCTTTACAGGGAAATGAGTGCACTGTTGAGAGAAGGAGGATTTATCTTGCAAAAGTGGACAAGTAATAAAGAGGAATTGTCTGAATCGATAAATAAAATGGAAAAAGAAGTAGAAGACGTCACAAAGGAGGACATATGTGTTAATATAAAGCAAGATAACCTAGTCAAGATCTTAGGACTAACTTGGAACCGAAACTATGATGAGTTTCAGTACTCTGTAAAATTACCGCCTATCTCCGCTCCTGTAACAAAAAGACAGATTATTTCTGACGTTGCACGGCTCTTCGACCCATTAGGATGGATAGCACCTTGTGTTATTAAAGCAAAAATATTCATACAGCGTTTGTGGATAGCTGGTATAGGATGGGACGAAGAGCCACCTAGCGACATACTGCAAGATTGGCATACTTACCGCGTTGAATTAAATGAACTCACTGACTTTAAAGTTCCTCGGTGGGTAAACACTAAAGTGGAAGATAAAATAGTAGAGTTGCACGGATTTTCAGACGCATCTTGTTTGGCGTTTGCTGCTGCAGTATACCTTAGGGTGATTAGCTCGTCTGGAGACGTTACTGTTCAGTTGGTGGCAGCCAAAACTAGAGTTGCACCAGTAAAGCAGGTCAGCATTCCACGCTTGGAGCTTTGCGGTGCAGTGCTGTTGGCTAAGCTATTATTAGAGGTTGCTGGAGTCCTAAATATTCCAAAGTATAACATACGAGCTTGGACCGATTCTATGGTAGTGCTAGCGTGGTTAAATAAACATCCGAGTAATTGGAAGACTTTTGTAGCAAATAGGGTTTCAGACATTTTGACAAAACTGGAGCCGCTACAGTGGGCACATGTTTCCACAAAAGAAAACCCGGCTGACTGTGCTTCACGTGGCATCAGACCTGCTGATCTAATAAATAATAATCTTTGGAAAAATGGCCCCAAATTCTTGCTTGGTAAGGAGATTACGTACACAAAATTGAACAATAATGAAACGCATATGGAAGAATCAATTAAGACACATTTTGGAACCATAGAGAACACCATTTTAAGTAGGTACTCGTCTCTAAAGAAATTAGTACATATCATAGGATATTGCAGACGGTTCCTCAAAAGGGATGTTTTAAATGCAGAAACTGCAGCTAAAAGAAGTAAGTATTTAAGTACATCTGAGCTAAATGAAGCTTTAAATACTTGTATTAAGATGACTCAAAGGGATGAATTTAGTTCAGAATTATTCGAAATCTCAAAATATGGACAAATAAAATCACGGTCTTCTAAAATTCTATCGCTTACCGGTAGATTAGCGCAATGTAACGAACCAGAAAACGTTAAACACCCAATTCTGCTACCTCACAAAGCGCCTTTAACGAATCTGCTCATCACAGAAGCTCATTACAAAACGCTGCATGGTGGAGCGCAGTTGATGCTTAACTATTTAAGATCAGCATATTGTATTTTAGGCGCTAAGAACCTCGTTAAAGATCATGCGCGCAAATGTGTTACATGTGTACGACATAAAAGCACAATTCAAAGTCAACTAATGGGATCTTTACCGCCCGCCAGGGTCACTCCTGCAAGACCATTTCTTCGCAGTGGCGTCGATTATGCAGGTCCTATTAGTCTAAGAACCACGAGAGGTAGGGGCCATAAGTCGTACAAGGGGTACATATGCCTCTTCGTGTGTATGGCAACAAAGGCTGTACATATAGAGGTCGTCAGTGATTTGACGTCTAGAGGTTTTATAGAGGCTTTCAAGCGCTTTGTGGCTAGGCGTGGCCATTGTTTGGATCTCTTTAGCGATAATGGCACGAACTTTTTGGGAGCTTCCAGAGAACTTAAGGAATTATTTGAAGCGGATAAGTCACTAATGACTCGAGAAGTAGCGGAAGCATTGGCAACCATCGGAACCACTTGGCACTTTATACCACCGCGGGCCCCTAATTTCGGTGGACTTTGGGAGGCGGGTATCAAATCCACGAAATTTCACATAAGGAGAGTTATTGGTGACGCGACTTTAACATACGAAGAGATGGCAACACTACTTAGTCAGATCGAAGCTTGCTTGAATTCGCGACCAATATCAATTCTACCTAGCGATCCTAGTGAGCCAAGTCCGTTAACTCCGGGACATTTTTTGATAGGGGAACCGTTGGTTACCTTACCTGAGGTTAATTATGAGAACTCCAACATAGGCACATTGAAACGGTGGCAGCTGACTCAGAGGATGCTGCAAGGGTTTTGGAAAAGATGGTCTAATGAATACTTAGTTCACCTTGTACATCGCTATAAATGGGCTCACCAGGTACCTGAACCAGAAGTGGGGGACATCGTTTTGGTGAAGGAGGATGATCTTCCTCCAACAAAGTGGCTTTTCGGTAGAATCATCCAAAAATATCCTGGGCCTGACAATCTCACTAGAGTTGTGTCATTGAAATGTAAAAACTCAGTCCTAAAACGTCCCACATCAAAAATTTGTATATTACCCGTAACGATTTAATGTAATATTAGTTGTATTTTACTTGCATGTCTTAAATTGTCTCGTTAAATTGTAATATTATTTTATATTATAGCATCCTAAGCTGTCCCACTTTTGGAGAGTTGCCCACCGTTACAGGTATAGCATTGTATTCTACTAGCCTGTTCAGCACGTAACGGTGGGCAGTTGCGAAAAATGAAGGACATTATGTCCTTGGTGGGCAGAATGTTAAACGTTGAACTATTATAGTTCCAGCGTAGATGACTAGATGGCGCTAATCGGTCGCTCTGCATCGCGCTGTTAAGATTTCCCCTGGTTTGCTTAAAGGCAACCCATGTTTTTTGTATGTTGAACGCTCTTACTGAGAATTACAGTTGGTTATAAAGTAATAACTTTGAGTTTAATTTCCGTCGGAGATCCTTAAGTACAATCTGTACACTGTGTAATCTAGATCAAAATTTTAGGAAAACAGTTATTTTTTTCGATAAGGATTTAATTGCGTATAAAAAAATTAAAGCCGCACCACGAAAAAATACTGAACTGCACAACAAATTCAAATTCAAGTTCATTCATTCAATTACAATAAAAAACTAAACGCCCACCAAACTATGCTTTTGATGAACATTTTGTTATTTTGCTGTGCAGTTCAGATTTTTAGGCTCTATAGGTTTTTTTTTGATGCGTCTTTAACTATCACTCTTTTTTTTACTAGCAACATATTAAACTTAACATATTGTTGTTTGTTAGCTTCACATATCTATTATAGTATGATAGTTACCTATATATTGCATAATTTTAGCTTGTTTTTACTGCCCGAGTATTGATATTTTAGTAGTGGCATGGCTAACCTTTTGTACTTTAATAGTTAGGTATCTACCTAGTAACTGTACAATTTTTTTCTTCACTTGTTCTAATAGAAAAGTAAGTTATTATCATCAGTGCATATTCATCCCATAAAAACTGTAATTTCCGAGGGAAAAACGACATACAAGTCCTAAGCGTAGGTACGCGGGCAAAAGCTAGTTTGTAATAAAGGCAAACATCTGTTGCTTGTCCATTTCTAATGTATAATGCAGCTGGAGATTACGGCGCGGCGGTCTTGACCCGCTATCGATTAGGTATTGCACTTAGGCTGGGGCCACACCGGAGTCGGAACGCTTCTAGGAAAGCGGGGTACCTTGTTATCTATACTAATCTATACTGATATTATAAAGAGGAAAGATTTGTATTTTTATGTGTGTGTATGTTTGTAATGAATAAACTCAAAAACTACTGGACCGATTTGAAAAATTCTTTCACCAATAGAATCCTACATTATTCCTGATGAACATAGACTATGTTTTATTTATCTGCGCGGACGGAGTCGCGGGCAACAGCTATTACTTTATGCAATCCCTTTTAACGAACATATCATTACGCACAATTTTCATTTCATCAAAAGGCATTTCTCGCCGCATGAGGTAATTTTTTTTTGTAGTTACAAGTCTAACCTAACCTAGCCTACGCTTATGTTCAATTTAAAGAAATCCTGAAGAGATCGTGGGTTCAGTAGAAAATAGTATTCGATGAAATGACTCAATTGATGAAGTGAAATTTGATAAAATGATGGTTTAACCGGCAAGCCCGGCATGCATTCTTGGAAGATTTAATGGCATTCCCAGTGAACACTACGACTATACAGTCTGTTTCTGTATAATTTCATATCGATCGTTTGCACCGTGATGGCGGAACAAACAAACCAACAAACATCCTTTCGCATATATTTTTTAGCCCTTAGTAGTGTCCCACTGCTGGGCAAAGGCCTCCCCTCTTTTCCGCCATTAGTCCCTATTTATATGTTATTAAGGGCCGACTTCACCAACAATTAAACTTACGGTTAGCGGTTTAACGGTTAAAAGGAAATGTATTGATTAACAGCTGATTAAGACTTAACAGTCTGTTGAATTGGTTGGTGAACTCGGCCCTAAGCGTTATTTTATCCTCATGCTACGCGTAGCTCCGGTATGTATTAAGCCTTAGTTCAGCGAGGCTGATGACATGTTCCTGTCAGCTGACTCGCTTGCTTGGCGACAAACAACCCGTGACGGCCAATTATTGTTACAACGGCTTACTTGCTTGCAAGCTAAATGATTCTCTGTCTATTTCAGTTCGTTCCTAGAATAATATAAACTTAAAAACTAGAACCCCGACTGGTGACTAATATGACGTAACCTTATAGGTTATCAACCTTACAGCTATTTAAGTTCTCGTATGGAATCCCTAATCGCCATTTTTACTAAAGCATCGTTTCTTCGAATTTTCGATTATCCTAAAACCATTGCGACGCGAAATAAAAAAAAACGATTTACTAACATAACTTAAAAGTTGTCTGCCTCAGCTGAAAACCCGTTTAGGACAAATTATAATTCGGAAAAAAGGTGCGTTAGCATTATTAGGGTATTCCGAGGGACACCCTTTTGGCTTTAGTTCATGACAAATCAATCCAACAGTTTAAAAGTTAGAGTTTAACATCCAATTTTCGATCACATACATAGAAACATAAATTCACCTAGTCCCAAACTAAGCTAGGCTTACACTGTGGGTACTAGACAACGATAATAGACTATTAAATTCTAAACTACCCATTTTATTTGACTTTATAACATTCTACACAAGCGCACCCGAATATACGACTTTATAACAATGTAGGACACAATCGTTTTCTCTATAATATTTGCTACTTATTGTCATATTCTTTGAATAGCGAAGCTATCGCGATTGGACCGCAGCCAAGCCAGCTCACTGCGGCGCTTCAAGCCAGCGAGCCGTCAGCCGGAGTTATCTACGATCGCGCACGGAAAGGCCAAGGGAACCCACCGCGAGCCATGACCTAATCTCTATTGGGAAACTATAAAAATCTCCAATCTAACAGCTCGTTTAACGCCAGAATACAAGTGGCCATTTAGAAGAGAAAATGATCTTTGAAATTTTCGGGACGAGTAAGGCTTCCTGCAGCCCTATCTAGGTTAAGAATTTATTTATTTTATACTTAAATTCTGCTAAAGGTAAAGTTTTTAACTTAGGGCTACGGGAAGCCAACAAAAGGAAACCTTTACACGCTACTTCATTCATACATACATATAAGTGGCGCTGTGCCCACTTGAATGAGACTATTCGATCAAATTATGATGCTTAGGTAACTGTTTTTTGTGAATCGACTGCGAAACGCGTTAATACGAAAAATAAAATTGAAATACATTTGTATGGCCTTATAGGGTCATACAAAAGTCAGCGTTCAAAAGAAGGCGGAAGGGAAGATCATTGTAAGAATAAGTGCGTTTTTCCAGAATTGTAGACTATTTGAAACGAATACTGATGTTATTTATCCAGGTACGAATGCTTGGCGAAGCTCCAACCCGTTGAAGTCTGAACTTCAAGGTCAAACAAGAAAGATAAATACGAACATCCTGTCGAAAAATCACGTAAAATCATTGTCAACTCATAGTTAAAAATAATAATGGTGCCTCCTAATAAGTTTAATGCATAACATCCTGCGCAAAAGCCTAGTGCTCTCTCTCTAATAAAACTGTAGAGTGAAAAGGATAGAGCAGTTATCTGCATCGAGTTAGCTACTGTTATGAATAATTAACAGTATGTTTTGGGATCGCTGCTTCTACATTGTAATAAATTCAGCAGTTCAAATAAAATATACCTATACACTATTTAACAAATAACACCTATGTTTTAGCTCTATAACATAACAATGTAGCGTTCTCAATAATATTTCTATTTAAAGTCGTGTTGCTTTGACCTGACTATAAACCTAATAGAATGTAGTTTCTACCTACACTTGAGTGCCATTCTGATATTTTTTATTGAAGTTCGAGTGTGGTCTTTCGTAACGCAAGTGCGTACAACGTAGGTGTGAGATAAGTGATGTAACGACGCGCTGATATGGAGTTTGTCAACTTGTTAAGCAATGATGCATAAAACATTAGTTTAGGTAGCACAAGGGACTTACGGGAGGTTAATGTGAGGCTTCTACAAGTTGGTTTTAGGTTATTTTACTTCTTAAATATTCACTATTATCTATTATCAAAGTATTAGTGACTCTCTAGAAGGCGTCGGTGGCCTGGGGGCCTACTCAATATGCGTAACGCTAAGTTAACGATTTTCCACAATCTACAGACGTAATGACAGATCGCGTCGGCCGCTTATGTCAACTCCATACATTTCAAAACGATAGAAACGAGAAACGGTAGCGGCGTATGCATCTTGGCTACTTGGCCTACTGTGGCTTAGGAATTTAAGAGACTCGTGATTGCAAGGTACCGAGTTCGGTCACAGAAGTAGAGATAAACATCTCTCGCGAGTGAGTGATTCAAAAAAACTGTATCTTGGTATTGCTCACTAGCTCACTAGCTCTTTTCGGATCCAAATGTGTGATTATATCTTTTAGCTCACTCGCTCTAGTAAAGTAAATCCAGACTTTCATATTTATACCATTTGTAAGAAGGTAGAGATACATCAATGTTTTAACGCGAGTTGTAAATGTTTAAAGTAATTATTTGTGACGTTATCTATGAAAAGGGACCTTATTGTCGATGGCGCTTCCGCCATTATTAAAGATGCTCCGATATAAATACAACGTCGCGTGACGCAGTGCGGCGTAAGCGCCATCGACAATAAGGTCCATTTACATAGATAATGCCACATTTATCCACATACCTATGTCTTTTTCATGCCGCGGAGAAGGTAAACGAGCATACAGACCACCTGATGGTAAGTGGGACCTGCACCCACAGATATTTGTTTTCTCAAGACTACAATCTTAAGACTGCAATCCTAAGATCGGGAATGCGTAAACACCCTGAGGACTAAGATGGAATGCCTTTATGCTAGTAATTTCATCAAATGATGTAATGGTAATGTTATAATCACTATCTGAAGCAGTGATTCCCAAAGTGGTCTATATAAATCCCAGGGGTCCATGTAAACGGAAAAAAATAATGGGGGTCCATGATATGAAAACGAGGGTCAGCGATAGGGTATCCTATCGCAAACACTAAAAACGTTTGCTAGCTGTTTCATTTGCCATAATTTTCATTTCCCATAATTTTCTTTTTATTCTGAACCCAATAACTTTTCAAAATGTTTCATGAGATATACTTACAGAACCTGTAGGTTAGGTTAGGTTTATTTTATAACAATTCAGGAAAGTTAAACGGTTTCAGAGAAAAATGACTTTCGGACAAATGAAAATTATTGCAAATGAAACAGCTGGCAAACGTTTTTTTAGTGTTTCAGATAGGTAACCCAGCGATAGTGGGTCCCATTTAAGCAGGTCGCGACTTTAATTTTGGTCTTCCATTAATAGAATAATCTGTGTAAATTTTTAGCCGGCTAGACTTCCAAATTTATCCGGGAAAAAAATCCGAAGATTTTTTGATATTAAAAGTAAGCTCAAAACCGGGGTCTAATCAAAACCGAAAAAATTGCTAAGTGGTTTTCGAGCCAAAAAGTTTGGGGACCTCTGATCTAAAGCAAAGCAAACAGACACTTGTTCTGTGAATGTTAAGTGCGCAATATACCGTAAAGCATTTAAACCTTACGTCGCAAGTTTCATTATTTCTTATCTTGTAGGAACTAGTTTAAAAATTCTTTGTATTCAAAATAACTTTCCTGAGAAAGTGGGCTTTATTTGTCTGCTTAGGAGCACGGGTTCCGCGATCTTATCTAAAGTAAGTATAAGTATACATTTTAATTTTAGAGGACGGCCCCTGTGGGCGAGCGAGCTGAGAAACTGTTATGAATTACTAATAAGACGTAGCTTTTTTATCGAAATAAGTCTTGATATTTTCGACAATTCATTTAAATTAAATTTTAGACCGGTCTGAGGCCTATGTCCAGCAGTGGACCTCTTTCGGCTGACATGCTGATGATTTAAATTGATATAACGCTAATAATAATTAGCGCTCTTTTGCGGTTAACTACGCGTTAAAATGTTTACTAAAGAGAAAAGAGAAAATAGAATTTTAAGAGTAATACCAATGTTCACAGTGTTCAAATGTCACATTAGTGCTATGTCACTTTCACAACACTATCAAACTGATGCACTAATCTGCACCCAAAAAAGTTTGAGCCAACCAAGAGAGATTTTATTTACACTAAAGGACGCCCGCGATTTCGTACGCGTAGAATTAGTTTCCCGCTACTCCCCCTATTTCTTCCCGTTGGGGGTCGATCTTCGGAAAATCCTTTCTTAGTGCTCACTTTCATCATGAAAGGAACCCCTGAACCAAATTTCAAGTTTCTAGGTTCAGTAGTTTCGGCTGTGCGTTGATATCTAAGTCAGTCAGTCAGGTTTGCCTTTTATATATATAGATACTTACATATATATTTTACATACTTACATACGTACATAAACTCACGCCTTCGTTCCCAGAGTGGGGTAGACAAAGCTACAGAATTATCTACAACTCTAAAAACCTATTGATAATATCTGTAACCACATTTTGCGCAATCAGGATAAGATGTTTACCAGCGTATTAGCGACAGGTTGCAAGCCCATCGCCTAACAGTACTACAAACCTTTATTCCCTTAGTCGGCTCTTACGACATCCACGGGAAGACATGGAGTGGCACTATTCTAACCCGGCAACCATCAAGGTATTTTATTTTATTTGACAAAAAAATAATAGTTATGATATTAGTTATATCAAACAGAGCTCATAGTAGCAACAGCGAGTTCTTTAGTAATATAACTAAAATTTTAGTGCCGATCTAATATATTGTTAGGCTCGTATGGAATCAAAGCGCTTATGCACAACAAACACAATCTTATTAGAAGCAACAAATATTTTTTTCAGTGTGTCAAAGGCGTTAAAGCGATAGGGTACAAATTTGTGCAGCTACTTATGAGTATAAGGCTGACTATACCAGTAAACGATAGAAACAAAACCAAAACGCTTGTATGTATATTCTTCTTCGCGCATATAACGCAAAACAGAACAAATGACATCTCAAATTAACGAAATACTTAGGAATAGAATTTGAACAACTGGCATAATTTATATACTTATGGCAAACAAATATATTTCCCAATCGATTCAATTTTAAATGTGTTATCAATTCAGTTTATCAGGTCGCGTCCTTACTCAGTGGGCATGGTTGACTGACACACTTCCTACATCGGTTCCACAATCAATATGTAATCACTGCTAAAAGTTTACCTAGTTTTTATATCGTGGTCCAAATAGAATTAAAAATATATAGAAAACATACGTCTACTTTATTATACAAGTGTTTTTTTAAAATAATAACCTTCTTCAATTTTAATTTGCTATAATTACATTGAAAATAGACTTTAGTTTTTAATTAGACATAATATTTAACTAACGTAAAAAAACCTAAGCAAGGCAACGATTAGATATGAAATTCAACTTACATTTTTTTTTCACCGTACTAAAAAAAATCCTAAGCTTATTCAAATCACTGTTTTTATGAAGCACGTGTAACTACACTGGCGTGCACTGCGTGTTCGCGGCGTTGTTTCAGTACACGTCCGGGCCAGCCGTGCGCGCGCGTCTCTCTAACGTGTACACTTGTATGGCCGTTGCAGAAATACATCTCGCGATGCGAAGCGCCGTTAGAGTACCATTTCGTTGGCATTTCAGTCGTTAAACGTTGTCAGACTACGCAGGTCATCCGTGTAGGTATATACCTACAAGCTGAAACGGCTTGCTTGTTTTTGTTCATAATATTGAGTACCTAGCGACCCGCCCTTGCTTCGCTCCGGTTTAAACAAAAAAAAAAAGCCTATAATAAAATAATAATAGGTTTAATAGTTCTTGAGATTACCTACAATATACTTACAAACAAACAAACAAATGAACAATTTTAACTTCTTTCAATATTTAGCATAGACAGATATAATATATATTATAGTCTTTCAGGGAAGTCATGAAATGAAAATGTGTTTACAATTAATCCAAACAGTTTAATTACAGTGTAAAATAGGATAATAAAAAAATACAGTAAACAGACTACCTGGACAATACAATATTGCTGTGTTTTAATAAGCTATTTTATACTGTAATTTAGCTTTTTGGATCAATTATAAAATCATTTTATGACTTTCTTGACAGACTATAGATGCAATTTTAATAATAAATTGTGTCCAAATAGTGCAGCTGAAAATCAGCGCTGTGGCTTTTAGATGCTTTTAGTTACAGCATTTTGCTGAGCTGATCGCCCTTTTGGTGCTATGCTGGTAATTAGTAAAAAAAAAATTGTTAATATAATACTGTATTAGCACCCAATATGTTTCTTCTTCTAGTTCTTCTTTTAGATACAGATTGGAATCAGATCTTTTAGTTTTTGGCGATTCTAATAAAGAAACCAATCCCGCCATTCAATTATTGGACTTTTATGACTCCGGAAAGTCAGGATAATCGTACTTTATATTACCCAAGTCCTACTTATATTGGATTATATAAGCAAAAAAAATGGTTCCGAAACTCAACAATAACACATACTGAATCAAAACGCTCAATCCGTCAAAGACTATCAAAACAGATACAGAAACATCGCAAGGTCTACTAAAATCACAGATCTAATCAATACGCAAACTAGTTACTTAATTGGCTCCAAGTTTGGCTTCGGCACGTGACGTATCCTATCCCAATCCTAATCCATGCCAATTAACGAGAGGTCACGTTGGACTAGCGCAAGCGAAAGAGAAGTTAAGGGAATGATCTCTGTGAATTACCTCATCAACCGTACATCCTTTAAAAATACGCAGTGGGCAGTAAGTTAAGTAATGAGGCTGGCCACTTATAAGAGGCCTTGGCTTATATGTTTCCACATTATACGCCATTGTCTAAACCATATACTTAATAGGTACTATGTGGTTGATACTATGTCCTCCAATTCTCTCCATCCATTGAGATTTCCTTTGCCCTGCTCCTTATGCAAACAACATGACGGCAATTTTCCGTTCTACCTATATTCGAGTAACTAATTCTCGGCCTACCCCTTCCTTCTATCTTTCCTTCTATGATATTCTCTATCAAGTCCTCAAGTTATTTAAGAGGTTACATCAGTTTACCTCTTCTATAATCTACGTCCTCCAATAATCTCTATCCATTGAGATTTCCTTTGCCTCTTTATACCAACAACATGACAGCAATTTTCCTTTTTACCTATATTTGAGTAACTAATTCACGGCCTATCCATTCCTTCTATCTTTCATTTTATAATGTTCTCTATCAAGCCCTCAAGTCATTTAAGACGTTGCATCAGTTTACCTCTTCTATAATCTATGTCCTCCAATTATCTCTACCCATTGAGATTTCTTTTGCCTCCTTATGGCAACAACATGACGGCAATTTATATTTGAGCAACTAATTCTCGGCCTACCCCTTCCTTCTATCTTTCCTTCTATGATATTCTCTATCAAGTCCTCAAGTTATTTAAGAGGTTACATCAGTTTACCTCTTCTATAATCTACGTCCTCCAATAATCTCTATCCATTGAGATTTCCTTTGCCTCTTTATACCAACAACATGACAGCAATTTTCCTTTTTACCTATATTTGAGTAACTAATTCACGGCCTATCCATTCCTTCTATCTTTCATTTTATAATGTTCTCTATCAAGCCCTCAAGTCATTTAAGACGTTGCATCAGTTTACCTCTTCTATAATCTATGTCCTCCAATTATCTCTACCCATTGAGATTTCTTTTGCCTCCTTATGGCAACAACATGACGGCAATTTATATTTGAGCAACTAATTCTCTGCCTACCCCTTACTTCTATCTTTCCTTCTATGATATTCGCTCTATCAAGCCCTCAAGTCGTTTAAGATGTTGCATAAGTTTACCTCTTCTATAATCTAAAGTCTAACTATGATACCAAAGGGTAAGAAATAAACATAACCATGTGAAGCTGCTACAATAGGTTGATTTGTTTTTTTTTTGCAAACGCTTACGTTAAAATATAACTTTCTAAAGCCGAATAAGACGTCTCGAGAATTTGGGAAGTTGGTAAATCGGCAAACGCGGTCGTTGACCCCATTACGTCGATCCTCCGTCCTTCGCGAGCCCATTCATCCCATCGCATCGGCGGACCTTATCGACTTTTCAAAATTATGTAACTGCGTTTGCCGCGGTGATTTTACATAGGTATCACAACTAAGGTAAATTAGCCTTAACCGCCCTTAGAACATAATTTGAGAAGTTATTTTGCAAGAAAAATTTGAATAAGTATACGTAGACGTTTTACGTTACTTATACCCGTTACCCCCCGTTACCCTTTATGAAACCAAAAAAATTGGGTGTTCTATTTTTAAATAACACCTTTTTAACCTTAGGTACCTTATTGTATTATTTTTTGCTGTTTATAGCTGAATCATACCACCTCGCAAGATACATAAATTACTATAAAATATATACTTCAGGATTTCATACTAGCTAGATTATCTTCGCAATGAAAATTGATTTAATCTTTGTTTTTCACAAAGATTGTAAATTCCGCCCGCGGATAGAACAAAGCAGCATCACAAACTCTTAGATCACATCTGTAGCTCATTGCTTATATGTATGAAAAACTAACTTCTAGAAATACTCCTGTTAATATGCAAATTTGATTTGAAGAAAAATTTAAATCACCGAGAGTAACAACGCAATCATCGATCGAATATTTACTACAACAACACTAACGAATCCACACTCCTAAGCTTTAATGGATGACCTACCTATTAGGAATACTTAAATTTAGTAGTAAATAATGTTCATTACCTATATTATATTGACGTCCGGAGACTCGAGCGAGGGGAGTGCGCGGTGGAGGTAGGCTCGCGCGGAACTGGCGCCCGGCGCGCGCCGCCCGCCCTCTGCGGTCTGCGCAGCCTCACAACAGAACTCGCAACACCACACTTAATCTACAGGGCTTATTCTACTCGGCAATACCATATTGCCTTTGGCATGTTATCGTATTGTCAAGTGTTGTTATGATAGCTCTTATAATTGACAGTAATGGTGGCCGAGTTAAAAACAATACCATCACTTCACACATCAAAAGCAATTATCTGGACGACGCGTTGTCCTAATTGACAGTGACCCTGCCTACGAAGCCAGCGGTCCCGGGTTCGATTCCCGGTATGGGCAAATATTTGTGTGATGAACACGAGTATTTCTTTCTGAGTCTTGGATGTTTTCTATGTATTTAAGTATTTGTTTCTCCATATAAGTATTTATATCGTTGTCTTATCTTATCTTATTTTACAGATGGGCCCTTTCGGATACACTTCGACTCTTTAGAATCTTTTGTGCAATTACCCTCTTAAGTACGCACTCAGCTGTTCGAATGTGCAGGTTTCCTCACGATGTTTTTCCTTCACTGTAAGAGCATCGCGTAATGCACTTAAGTTAGAAAAACTTATTGGTACATGGTGACCGCGGGGGTTCGAACTCGGTACCTCACGATCACGAGTCGGCCCCCTAAGCCACTAGGCCATGTACGGACTACGGACGCTCTTATATCGTTGTCTAGTACCCATAGTACAAGCCTAGAGCTTACTTTGTGACTAGGTCAGGTCAATTTGTGTGAGATTGTCCCCTGATATTTACTTATTCATAATATGACTTCAAATTTTTGAAATTTTTCAGTCACCCTATTCGCCATATATTACTTAGCATATTAAATCACTATATTATAAAACAAAGTCGCTTGCCGCTGTCTGTCTGTACTTATGTATGCTTAGATCTTCAAAAGTACGCAACGGATTTTGATGCGGGTTTTTTTAATAGATAGCGTGATTCAGGAGGAAGGTTTATATGTATAATACATGCATAATACAGTACAGAAACACTGATAATTTTAGAGGTTTCTAATGTGATGTCGTAAAAAAACACATTTTTTTGCGCTTACATTGCAAACGCTGGCTAAACCTTAAGAGATATATAAAAATAATGTACTAAAGAATTGTAGATCTTCAAAAAACCTAAAGAAAAGTCCGCGATGGCATATGTCTATCTCCTAAGGATGAATCACAGTAACCATTTTTATCTTTAAAATTTTATTAAAAAATATTAGGTTATTTGCGAAGCTATTTTCTCCAATTCAGTATTTATTCTTATCCATATAAATACGTTAGTTACCTTGGGAATTTAATGTAGATTAAAATTGTCCTCTACACTATATTATTTAAATAAATACTTTAGAAGATATGGCAGATTCAAAATTACGCGCAACCTAAATCTGTATTATCGAAACGCTTGGCCGCCGGCCCTATAGCCACGTATAGCCACGCTTCGCACTTTAGTACCTACAGCCTGCAGCATCACATAGTATCAAACACCGCAGCTCTCCTGTTAGTTACGTAGGTACTTATATTTATATTAAGCTTTTCAAAATGTTAAATTAGGGAAATGGGTAGGTAGTTCGATTGAGTTTAGGTTTTGATTAAAATATATTTTTGTTTTTATGTTGTCTACACTTCTACACTTAATATTATAAAGAGGAAAGATTAGTTTTTTTGTTTGTTTGTTTGAATTGAATAGGCTCCGAAACTACTGGACCGATTTGGAAAATTCTTTCACCATTAGAATCCTACACTATCCCTGATGAACATAGGTTATATAATATTTTCAAAAAAGTTAGGGATCCGTATGAAAGCTTCGATAATGTAACCCAAGGTGTGAAAAATATACCAAAAAAAATCCTTATATCGCGTACGCTACGGAAACTATTGACAATAGAGCAATGTGACGTACTACAGTTTTATAGAAGACATCAATTTCTACAAAAAAGTTCAGGATACCATATGTCTAACTATTACAGTTATGTCACAATAACTACTTTTTCATGTTAAAATATGCAAAAGTAACGCCGGTTCTAACTAGGCTCCATTATTCGTACCTTGGTGTTAATCCGTATCCAAATAAATCATTTCGTTTTCAAGGCTATATCAGTACCTGTAAATTACTTTTTGAATTATTCAAATCGGACATACCATTCAAAAGTTATCATGAGTGTAATAATTATCAAAATTGAAATTTAAGAAACAGGCTGAAACAGCCCTCTAAGTGTCTTTAATTGGTTTTGTCTACAACAGAGAATAGATAGACACGTAAAATTTGGCTAATGGTTCCTGTATATTGTGTAAATGAGTCAGCAGAGCATCAAAGAGTATATGACATACCTACATAGGTACATTAAATCACGCCTGTTTCACAGATGGGTAGGCAGAGACCACTTCTTTCTTTTCACTTTCAAGAGTGTATGTGATGATGAGAAATCTATTACTTAAGTATCTAATAATTTAACCGAATCCATGCATCTCTTCTCTAATCTCTTCTCTAAATAGTATAAATTAAAGTTGTCTGCCTGTTCCTCCGCTAACTCCTTCTAAGCCACGCAACGGATTTCGATACGGTTTTCACTGTCATTTAGGGAATTTATTTTAGATGGTTTATATGTACATTTCATTCTAATTAAGTTTTAATATAGTTGAGAAAACTCAATGTTTTCCTACCACGCCGTCAAAAATCGTTTTTCGGGCCCTTACATAGCTTACGCTAGCTAAACCTTAAGAGATGTGTCAAAATAATGTACTGAAGAATCGTAGTTCTCTGAAAAAACTAGAGAAACGTCCTCGATGGCATATGTCTACCTCCTAAGATTGACTCACAGTAATCATTTTTATGTTTATGATTTTATTTTAAAATATTAGGTTATTACCGAAGCTATTCTGTCCGATTCAATATTTAACCTTATTTAGATAAATACGTTGGTTACCTTGGGCATTTAATGTAGATTAATATTGTCCCGTACAATATATTATTTAAATAAATACTTTAGAATATATGGCAGATTCAAAATTACGCGCAACATAGATTAGAACTCAAAACAAATACCTATGAGTTTCGTTGTCTGCACGTTTGAAAACGGCTCTTTGCAGAGTCGTTGCTCAAAATAGGAAATGGACAGAAGCCGCAAGATAATAGGAGCATTAATCTTCAAAATGAGAACCTTTGCGTTTTAGTATAATAATTAGTCGACAATGTTTATTCCGAAAATAATAATTCTAAGACTGTACTAAGGAGAGAGCTATTTTATCACCAACTAATAGTCAAGTAGGTATAGAAAATCAATGCACCGACACAAACATACTAATCTGTAGACACTGTGCTCGACCTGGAAGAGGCTATCCATTTCCCAACGGAATTTCTCAATTCCTTTCAACCTTCTGGATCGTCCCGCATAAACTGGTTTTGAAAGAAGGGTGTCCTTTTATTTCACAACGGAACCTTAATCCACCCAAATAACATCTTTAAAAACGTTGATAATAGAGTGCACAATACCGACCGGATGTGCGGCTGGAAAAGTCGTTTTAATTCCCCGGATTCCATACTTTCCAGTTTAAACGACTGCAATGACAATTTACAAGTCACAAGGTCAAACATTCAAAGTTGCAGGCTTAGACCTGTGGGCCTAATATGGCTGCGTTTATCGCGTGACAAAGTGTGGATAAGGCATCCGTCACCTTCTGACACGTAAATAAGAACGAGATTGACGGATGCTTTATCCACAGTTGACGAGCGATATTGACGCAGCCATGCTAATAGGCCTGAGCGTTGAGTGTTTTTCCCATAGAGGTAGCCCTTTCGCGCGTCACTTCCAGGCAAAATTTGTTTGTATTGTGCAATGAAAAGTCCGCTGTAAACATTGTATATAGAGAGATTCTGTGAAAGCTGGCAGTCATGATTTGAATTGAATTTAAAATCTAACGGCATCAAGAACTCAATTTCGCAAAATTGGACGTCTTTCTGAAATCGTCATGAAATAAAACCTCTATGCATAATGCACCTATCTATAATTTGAAAAGTATATTATTCCAGATGAACTTGGATTATTTTAACTTATTTTAACCGAAGCGAAGCGAGGGCGGGTCGCTAGTTGGATATAAAATATTTTTTATCGAATAAAAAACCCGGTGAAGGTCGTCTCCTATTCGGATCTTAGACCATTACTTGTTAAGTCGACTCCCAAGCTGGGCTCGGCTCGGCTTTTTCCCAAGGACTTTTTCCTTAATCATTCCCTTCGCTTTTGGGCACTCGTGAACCGTGCGCCGTAAACGGTAACAGGATAAGGCTGGGGCGCGCACGGCGCATGCTCCGATTAACTGGGCAATAGACACTTTGTATTCGATTAAACCCAATTTTTGAGTTGAATGCCCCGTACTGTTGCCATAGGAACTTTGCAGGCAGAGCAAAAATACATAGTATGGGTACCTTTTTCCAACAAAATACTAAAATAAACCACGAGATTAGTAGCATTACTAAATTCAAAAGTTTATATATTTTTCGCTTTAATTTGAGATATAAATGATTGCTGTACATTCTGGGGCACAGCGCCATAGTAAAACGGGCCATGTCCTTTAACACGCACTCGCATAATCTCTCGATTCGATAATTGTCTTGGTCCGTCACTCAAATACAAGGGCCAACTCTAGGCATACTT
Source organism: Acleris literana (assembly GCA_946894065.1). Lineage (NCBI taxonomy): Eukaryota > Metazoa > Arthropoda > Insecta > Lepidoptera > Tortricidae > Acleris > Acleris literana. Next base: position 13,866,873 of record OX335684.1, on the reverse strand, counting down.
ATTTAAGGAAAAAGGTTATTTTTATCATTTAAAATGGCCCATACACAAAATTCTTAATTGAAAAGGTGGAAATGCAGACAGGCGACACGACCAAGCTGCACCATCCGACATAAGCAATTTGTAGCCAGCTGTTGAGAAAAATCGAACGAAAAATTAAAATCGTTCGTACAGGTAAAACAATAGGATAGACAAAAATAGGTATATCAGTTTAGACACCTTTAAAGCTTCTGTTACGAACTTCTTCCAAGATATGTGCCTAAAAAGTAGAAACATTACCTTTTCGATGATATACCTACCTACTATCAAAGCACTCATCGGCAGGTGCAGAGAGGGCTGTGGTATCATTAACCTCGACTCACCCCACTTCGCATCAAACACGAAGTACCAGATTAGTACGGGGTAATCCAAAATAGACACAGAAATCAGGTCCGTGAAAGCTCGTTCTAAACGTGGCCGAAATCGTAACTCGGCCCCCGGCTTGAAATTGGGATTTTGTGTAAAAAAAGTATTTTGTTGGAAATTTTCAAATGCCACCAATTAATATTATTTAGTACAATAAGTGACCACTTATTTCGTTTTTAGATACCCTCATCATCGTGACAAATCAACGGCAGCGATGCGACTATTAAATAGATTATCGTAGAGGCCAGTAAAATAAGGATTGCCTGACTAGGTGTTTAGCAATCTAATTTTAAAATACTAGTCAGGCGATCCCCGTTTCCGCTAAGTTACCTAAGACTAGAAGCTAAAGCCCGACATAAAGATTTCTCAAACAATTTAACTAAATGATACAAATATAATACCTATTTATTCCGTAAAACAGATTTCGACATTCTCGTCTTGTTTTTGAAGTCGGTGGGTCAGCCGCCCAACGCCGCAATTCTGCCTTTTATCCAGTTAGCTGTATGGGATTTTTCCTGGTCTTTTCGATATTGTATGCAAATGACAGCACTGCATTTTTTTTAACATCGCTGCAGGCAGTAATGGGTTTTCGTAGGTTTATTTACTCCTTATGAAGAAAATGAGGCTCCTCCCGTCTTCGTTTTTCAAAAGCTACCATTACCTATTTCTGAACATGTTTGAGAAAAATATTTTCTAATTATCTTAGCTAAGGGAAGAGAGTACCACTTTGTTTAAGACCAATTTGCTTTGATCTCCTTCTGATAAGGTGCGTTAAGTTCGTAAGGATATTTAATGTCCATTCGCTTAGATAGTGTCACTACACTTGCACGTACTTGTGGTTATTGTAATAAAATACGAATATAGTTCGACATAAACTGCCCAATTTACTTGCGCCGTAACACACGCTAGTGAATTTGGCATTTTACATCGAAATATATTTGTGTTTTATTACAATAACCACAAGTACGTGCGAGTGTAGCGACACTATCTAAGCGAATGGACATTAAATATCCTTACGAACTTAACGCACCTTATCTAATGGACTATAGATGTTGCTCAATGGCGCTTAAACGGCGGAATGGGGGATCTTTTCGAGCAAAATGGATACTTTTTATCACAGGAATAAACGAGTTCTTTGCAGTTACATCGCAAGTAATCAATGAATGATTGTAATAGAGCCCAAGATTGAGTTCATTGCCAATGGTACTACTACGTGCTACTACCAATCAAAATTAGTATCATATTATATGAGGCAGGCTTACACCCGTATTTATAGTCAAGAAAAAGTAATTACTTGAGTATTAGTAATGTCAAGTCATATAAAAATCGTTACTTTGGTCATTACTTTTACGCAAGTAATTACTTTTCTTGACTATGAATACGGGTGATAGTGTTAACGTTAACTCTGACCTTTTGGACGCCTTACGTCGAATACAAAATGTGTCACTCGCACGCCAAACATGTTTGCTATGCTATTCAAATTACAACTTAATTGATACGAAACAAAGTCTCTTTTCATCTTGAACTTGTGACGGCTCTAACCGTCGTGGCATCAGTTTCAGTTGACGCCCAGAGCCGACTGTGCCGTTCAAAAGGTAAAATTTGATTTTGAAACAAAAATCATTGGTCAGTAGAACTGCGCAGTAGGGCCACGGGCAAGGAGGCGAGATTATTGTCGATGAAACGCCTCTGCTTGATACAGGGTTCAACCCGCGCTGAGGACTCGCACAGATCACTACAAATGACATAAATAAATAAATAAATAATAATTTACACACATGACATAGGGAGAATTAAGAAAAACACTTTGTTATGTAATATTTTTTTAATAGTATTGGTAGGTAGGAGGTACATAACACGCAGGAGTCTGGGTCGTTTGGATAAAGGGAAGTAAGATACAATACTATTTTCAATATGTACAAAATATACAGTTATTCCTAATTCCTAGCATTTTAAAACTATAATATAATTATGATCACAATATTTTTATATTCTTAGCTCTGCTATGTTGAAAACCAATATGGAGCGCGAGCGGGTCTGCCGGTCGCGGCTGCTGCGATACAACAATCTAACTCTCTCACTTTCACTTTTGCTGCACGCTTGAGATCAAATGTTAATTTTACAAATATTTAAACTCTAGTATCTCACACACCGGCAGCAGCCGCGGCCGCCGCGCTCGCGCCGCTCCGGGGCCGCCGGGAACAAAACCATATTATACTTCTCACGTAAGTCACGATACATACGTTGCTTAGGTCTGCATTAACATACTTAAAGACACTGAAAACTGAGTATGAAAACGTTTCATTTGTGGAGCTTAGAAAGTTGTAAGGAAATATTAAATATTAATAATTGACATGTTCAGTAGCAAAAACCAAGAATGCAGTTATAGGAGGCGGGGCCGGGCCGAGGGACGCCGGCGCCCCGCGGCAGCGCGGCCGTCGTCGGAATAACTACACCCTTGTTTTAATCAAGGAAAATGAGTAAATACCAATTTTACCACACTCAATAAATATTTCTTTCATAATTCTCATTTGTTATCTATCTCATAATTTTCAATATGAAGCCTAAATACTGATCTAAGTTTTATGAAGACGTATTTACATTGATTTCCTTTATAAGGACTTCAAGTTGGAATAAATATAGAGTGTACATCATTGGGCACCTGTATGCTAATAAAATTATATGTTTTAAAATTAATGGACGAAGTGATGAGTTCGTTAGTGTTCCTCCTAGCTAATTCGAGAACTGCTGCGACGGAAACATGACAAACAAATGTCGTTCATACATTCTACAGTTTCATACCTTAAAAATAATATAATATTACCTGTGCTATTACTTTCTATTTTTATTACATATACAAAATTACAATACATAAAATATTTTGTACTTTAGACGCGCGACCGCCAGTCGCGCCAATTATCTAACTATACAATTTATGCGAGATGCCGATGAAATCGTTATCGTGAGCTAAGAAAGCGAGGAGCGGTGTGTTCAAAGTTCGGGTCGATGCAGACGAAACTTATGAGAAGTACAATATTGTTAGTTGTTGCAGAGGGAATTACAAATAAAGAGGGGTAAATGGCGTTGAGAAGCGTTCTAGGAGCGGCGACTGAAAACAATGGTGTTGGGATCGCAGCGTGGGAGCGAGCTCGTCGCCGGGCGGGCCGCGTCTCCTGCGCGACGGCTCAACGGACTCATTTTATAGGGCAAGGACTAATCGGTGTAACACCGTTAAAATAGTAATTATGCAGAAAATTACTTTCGTGTAAATACAAATTACATTAAATTGCAACGATGTAAGAAACAGTCAACTAAGTTATTATTAATTAATTATTTGTCACATCGGGCATGAATAGGGAAAATAAATAAGGTGTGTAAATGTATCCGTGGAGCCGTCGTGCCCGCGCCCGCGACACTGCAATGCTCTTCATTTTCATAAGACTACCTAAAGTCTACATTAAAAAGTCAGAATCACAGTTTATTTTCCATGTGTATTTTATCCCTTACTTTTTAATATACTTCTCAACTAACATTTTTACAAATAAACAGCAATCACTCTAATGTTGAGTTCTTTCCCTATAGTTATCTAAGCGAATAAATCGAATTTTTAGTACGAATAGATTCGATATTTACAGGATTTAAGTTACTTTAGACCTAGTCGCTTAAAACAAAATAACAATATACACTAACAATAAAAATGCTCGATAGATTGCCACTCATCTAACAGAACCCAAAACTAAAATATATTTTTATCAACCGACTTTTGCCATTTATTATCTTAATTTTTTTTATATAAATTTAAACTCCGAATAACGTCGAGCCCAGTCGACCATAACAAAAGTATTATACAAATAAACTACGGCTTAAATCTAGCACTTAAATAAGTGACGGCGGCTTATCTAGTCACGTGAGAGTTCGCGTTCGCACGGGCGCGCCGCGCAGCGGGCGCGTAACAATAAATAAACTAACGTTATACACTACAACGAGAGTTCAGCTTCATAGAGGTATTAAGACTCAATTCCTACGAACATTCATCGTCCCGTTCACTATCGGAGAGCGTCCGCGTCGATCCGTCGACGGCCTCTACCAGGTCGGGCGCTAGCCGAGACAAAATAATAGTTAAGAAAGTTTCACAACCTGGCCGTATTTACAATGCATTATCATTAATCACCTAACAGCGTCCAGTGGGGGTCTCGTTTGTTTAGATCGAGAATCGTGTCCATTCCGGTAGTGTTGTAGTCTGGGGGCGCTCACACCGTGGCGATGACGATGAGCAGGTGCGCGATGTCGGCCACGCGGTGCATGAGGTCGGGCGCGATGCGGTTCAGGTTCTCGTTGGCGAAGTCGCACGACGGGAAGATGTGCACCGTGTACATCGCCTGCAACCAACACCGCAGCGTTACTACTACACCCATAATCGAGTACACGCTTTTTAAGCGCGTCACAGACTCAGGAGGGATAGTTTCTATACAAGTTGAGAACAGACTACACAGCTTTAATACAATAATATTAATAATATCAGGCATGGTAACTGCGGCACATAGCGCGATATATAAAATCGTTAAAGCTGTGGCCGTGTAAAAAAAAAGCAGTCCAATGTTCAACTTAAAGAGAAGCTATCCTTATCCTTAATCTTCAGGAATTATGGCTACATAATATTTCGATACAGTCCGACGACAAGTAGAGAGAGCGACAAGTTTATTGAGACGATATAAGGTAATGGTAGACTTTCGTGGGTAGCGGCCGATGAGACTGACGTGCGCGACAATCGCGCCGCGTTCGATGCGACGGTATCAAGCACTATGAAACTGTATGACGCCACTTGTATGGCCGGCGACTGAGCGAGCAACGCGTTAACCGTGGAAGCGGCGCTATACAATTTTATAGTGCTTGATCCTATGGCATCGGCTGCGGTGTGATAATCGCGCGCGTTAATCGCACCGGCCACGACCCACGGAAATCGAAAAAATATAAATATCCTATTATCTAACTATACTATCGTGCGGGTACCTGGTGGTGTCCGGGCGGCGCCACGTTGACGATGCCGGCGGCCTGCTTGCGTTGCAGGTAGGTGATGAACCCTGCGCTGAGGTTGGTGGACTGCTGCAGCACGTCCATGTGGTCGCGCCCGCACGGCAACGCCAGCAGGATGCAGTGCTCGTTCTCCAGCTGGACAAACAAACAAACACATTTTGTCTAACGGGTCTGATTAGCTGCTTTTATTGAAATGTCAAAAATAGCACATGAATTATTATCCGTATACAGAAAGGGAGAAAGGGTAGCCAACAAATGCTAGTTAAATATAAATTACAGTAACGACCTGGTAAGTATATTTTGTACCGCAAGGCTTTTTTTTTAAATATCGATGCGAACAGTATTTCCCAGCTGCTGCAATATTTTTGCATTGCGAGTTGTCATACTGGTAAGTTAGTACAGAAGACGCATTTCCTAACAAAACAGCGTTTATGTAGATCGAAAGTGCCTACTCAGTGCTTTTATCGCATAATTCGTATTGATTGCACGCGACGCATACAAGTAAAAGACCCAACAGGTGAGGTCCGTCGAAGTACCTGTAACTTAACACCTAAAGCACAAATTGCGCAGTGCATAGTCCTACCTATCGAACGCCAACGACACTTAAAACTGCCCTGAGCTGTCGTGCCTACAACGCCACAGTTATAGTTATCACAGGTAAAGTTTAAAATAGACTTTCTATCTGACCGGTTTAAGTTAAATTTTAGCATAGCTCATGAAACATGCTCGGCGTGTGCATGGAACATTTAAATTAGACGTGAGACGTTGGCAAGGATAAGGATTGTACGGTGTCGGTTATCGCGTCGGTGTTGTATGTGTATGAATTACCTTCATCTTGCGGTGCACCTGGTCGAGCTGCGCGGGCTCGAGGCGCATGCGCTGCGCGATGCGCAGCGGCGGCGTGGAGCCGTCCGTGTGGCGCGGCAGCGTGTCGCCCGCCACCGACATGGCGCCGCCCACGAAGTGCATCTGCACCGCCGCCGAGTCGTTCTTGAGGGCCAGCAGCCCTTGCCACATCACCGGGTACCGCTGCGCACAAACAACACACCTTATTTTACTCTGGTTCCAAATTAACTAATTAATTAATATGAAGGAGTCAATCTGATACGAATTGAAGCTCTAAGCTAGGCGATAAATGGAACGAATGAACTATTCAATTAGTCATCTCACTTTTTAACTATGTTAATGTCGAGGACAAAACGCCAAAAAAAAAGAAGATTTCTTCTATCCCCTTTAGTTTTATTTTTTATTATTTATTGTCGTAGCGACATTAAAAATACATGCTCCATGAAAATTTTGACTGTCTGTGACAATTCTCACAGGTTTATAGCCCGCTGAAAAATGTAGGTGGTGAAATAATAGGGTACCTAATACCTAATATGCAGAGGTCGGAATTTTCACGGCTAAACATAAGGCTGTCGCAATCTTGCTAGTGTTAGAAACTTTTTTTTATCGATATCGAGTATATAAAAAAAAGTAGAGCGGATATATTAACATTATTTTATAATCATTTGTCACAGTTAATTTATAAATATGCAAAAGAAGTGGTTAAATCCGGGATTGTCTTATATGTGTTATTCCATCTAAATTAATCTGAACCTTAACTATACCTTATTATAATAACCCTTAATTTTCTACTCCCAGAGAATGTTGAGAAATTAATGATTATTTATTTATTTAAACTTATTTGCACAAAATACAATAACTTAGGTACAAAAGGCGGACTTAAGGCCCAATGGCATTCTCTTATATATCTACTCAACGGGATCCCCTTGGATCGCATAATTTGTTTTAGACTATTATTGTTTCGCATAATTGATTTGGCATAATTTGTATTGGCATAATAGTACTGTCGCATAACAATACTTTGGCCTAATACTTTTTTGTCATATTACGCTATTAGAATAATTTCAGTTGGACTAATTTGTATTAGACTAATACACATTATGCATATTATTGTTTGGGCTAATAATTATTTGTTATATCTGTCATTAACCATAATTTCAGTTTTCTAAATGAATAAAACACAGTTTCGTTGTTACATATTAGGTAAGGTTAAATTAGGTCACGTTAGGTACATTAGGTTGGGTTAGGTTAGTATGATATCCAGGCGCGAAGCGCCCAAGCAACGCAGAATAGGAGGTCCGCGAAGCGGTCCTCCGTCAACCTCGCCTTAGTTCCTAAATATATATAAACACAAAACTAAAACTAACCTTTTCTCATTGTCCGTCTACGACTTTCGCTATAGCAATTGTATTGCTATGTGCCATTTATACATGACTATTATTTAGGACAATACTGTTATGCATTTTGTAATGATGCCAATTTATTATTATGACTTTTTGTATTTATGCTATTTGATGTTAGTCTTCATGACGATTATGCTTTCTGCATTTATGCCTTTTAATGTTATGCGTAAAAATATATGTGTAAAGATGATTATGCACATCGCTATTTCGGCTAAAAGCAATTATGCGTAACAATATTATTACAAATAATTTTATGCCATCCAATAGAGAACCCTACTCAACACACCAAATAAAATTTCATTTGCTGCTGTGTGTACTGACGTGGACTTCGAAGAAGAAATTGCATCTGTCTCTATATAATTTTATACAAACCTCACGTAAAATTTTGATTTTATATTTTTTTGTATTTGGTTGGACCGTTTTTTTCTCCTATTACATAACTATCGATATCGATAAAAAATAGTTTCTAACACTAGCAAGATTGCGACAGTCTTATGTTTTGCCGTGAAAATTCCGACCTCTGCTAATATGGTACCTATTGGGTATGAAACCCTAAAAACATCCAAGACTGATATTAAGTAAGTAAGTATTGTAAAGTGTATCAATCAATATATTATGGACAACAGTTGCCCATTGCGATCATATATTTCTTGTTCTTACACTTGCAACCAACTGCCACTAACCCGATAGGCGAGTCCATTTTATATGAAAATCAAAGATCTTGGCAGTAAAAGTGTTAAGATTGAAACAACAATTTTATTAATTTTGGGAATGCATTGCTAACCCGTTTATTAGCTTAAGTTTAAAATGATTACCAACTAAATGTTTTATATCATTCGGTAGCGTGTTGAAAAAGTGTATCGCCGTAATGGACGTGCTTTTGTAATACAATGAGTTGTTACCTTATGGACAAAACAGATTGTATTTGTACTTCTCCCTTACATTGGTTGTTAGCTTAGTGAAGAGTGTTTGGTCAAGTAGTCAGAGTTGTTCTGTACAAATGTTGTATGTGTTATGTACATACATCGGGGTTTTCGGTGCGGGAATGATTTAAGAAAGAGTAGAGATAAACAGATAAGTTAATCTGAGAAAATATATATTATGCCTAATGAATAACTACCTCTCTGCGAATTGTATACACACTATGATACAATTTTATTTTAACTCTACTAACTAAGATAATAATAAAAATAACTTTGATTAATTACTTGCAGTAAATTTAGTCGTTGACACTATTTTCAGAATAAACTAATAATATTTTTCATTTCATCTTTCTACACCGGCAGTTATAATAGGTGCGGTGCATATAAATGCGTCCAATATCTTTGTCCTATTTCCTTATAAATGAGTTGGGACTTTACTGAAGAGGCTGATAATGACTGACCATTTAATTTATAAAACACATATTATTATTTTTATTATTTTTTTCAATTAATTATTCATTACGTAGAAACCTGCTGGAGAGTATATTCTGTTTTTACCTACTCTTTGGCTAATGTCAAACATTCCCGCACCGAAAACCCCGATGTATGGTAATGTACAAATAATGTATGTATGTTGTGTGGTGTATGTCGGTGTGGTGTGTGGCAGCACTGACCCGGAGCAGCATCTGCAGCGAGTCGGCCTCGCGCGGCACCTGCGCGGCGTGCGCGGGCCCGGGCGGCGGCAGCGCGCCCGCCAGCCGCGACGTGCCGTGCGCCGGCGGCGGCGAGCGCCCGCAGCCCACCGCGTACACTGCGCACACACACAAGCTCAGCAACGACGCTCCAAACGCGACACTCACTCGTCTTTGCCAGTGTTTATTTAAAAAACACAGCGAATACAAAAAACAAAGGTCCGACACACGTTCTATAATAAACCCTGCCGAAGGTAATATGTCAATAAAAATACAATAAAATTGACTGAACCGAACAGAATCAGTGGATTGCAATAAAGTTCCAGGTTCAGTTCGTTTTTTTTGCTATTGCAGCCGTTTCGTTTTCGGAGTCCAATGGCACAAATTTGGTCCTTGTAGCGATCCTCATAAAGATGTCCACAGGAACCTTTATTCCACTTTGGTTTAGCCAATCTTTTTCGATACCTTATCTCATCTTTTATCTTTTCAATATCGAAATCACATTGTTGACGTTATAATATATATGTATAAACAAAATATCTAATTACGATGAGGAATAAAGAGGTGAAATAGCTTGGTATCTAATCTATAACATAATTCGAACATCCAAACTTTTGGTGCGGGTGACGTCGAGTTGCATATTGTTATTGTTATTGTTATTGAATAAAGGTTCGGTACCGGACCTCTATAACGTTAAGAAAAAATACCCATTCAATATCTTGAACTACCGTTGTGGCGAGTAACAAACAATTAAGTATAGGACCATAACATCATTAAAAGAAAAATACCCACATTTCATGAAAATATGAAGTAAGTGTCGTACCGAGGTTTAATTTTACTTGGTAAACCCAATGATATTTTATATTTAGATACGTTATGCTCATACTAAACGCATTCGAAAACCGTCGCCAATTACTGACAGTTGCTACGTTGCCATATTTCTACAGACAAAGACGACAATTCGTAGCGAACGCTATTGTTAGAAAGAGATAAATAGTTGTTTCAAATTGCGTACCCGAATGACGCGGCGTGCCCGCTCATGACCGCCATATAGCTACCCGTCTTTATCACACTCATGCGATATCTAATTGTGTATCTCATGTTTCACAGGTGACAGTGACGCCACCGGTGCAAATTAAACAAAGTATGGCGATGTAAACAAAATTTAAAAAATATTTACGGTACCTACGATGATATGAGACATCCTTTCTTCCTTTTATAGTAACAGTATAATTTCGGCAGCCTCGAAAAACATAAGACGGCATTTTTTATGACTTATATTTGTTGCATTTCGGTAATAAAACTTTACTGTTTTTGACGCGTGCGTGTCAGCGGCCACGGTGCGACTGAACGATAGTAAGGCAATTACCTTCCTTTTCGAGGAAAGCTTTTGCGCGCAGATGACGTATCTTAATATAAAATATAAAACCCCCGGCCTAACTCGGCCACCATTACTGTCAAGTAAATAAGAGCTACCATAACGTTGACAATACGATAACAAGTCAAAAGCAACATCATTTTACGAAGTGGAATAGAACCCCAGGAGAGTATATTGACGTACAGTACTACCAGTTTCCTAATAGCTGTCGCCAACCTTCGGTTTTGTATTAAACACGAGTGACAAACATACTGTCAGTAACTGACAGCTGAACTGTGATAACGAGTCAGTCGAACGCCATTAAAATCTGGGAGTAGTGTAAGGTCATTGGTATAGGTGGAGCGCATAAAGTTTCAGCAGGCGGTACTCACTGATGTGCCGGTCGGCGGGCGAGGGCGAGTGCGCGGGGCGCGGCACGCGCGCGCCGGGCGCCCGCCGCAGCTCCAGCGCCGGCGCCGGCGGCTCCGGGCCCGCGTCCGAGCTGCGACCACACAACACGTCAAACACGGACGACTACTATTCTACTGACGCCCGCACGCGGACTCACTTCATGACGACAGTCTGTCCTTAGTGACCATTTTTCATACACAAGTTTGAAAAAGAAACGAGTTCATTATCTCTAAAGTGTCTCTGAGTACATACGTTTCCGTTTTACATTAAATTAAAGTAGAAGTCACTATTTGGTCGTCCTTGTGACAACCGTATATCAAAAAAAAACACTTAATAGTGTCGCTAGTGATGCATATAGAGGTTAATGATCATTTAAATTACTTAAAGTAATCGCAAGGCTTATATCAAATCAAAATAGTATTTATGTCAATTATACGGGTAAAACACGTAGCTGTCAAAGATATATTCCTAGATTGACTTAAATATAATAATTTGAACTGCGTGATCAAAATGAAAAAATTTTAATTGAACAAAAAAAATACTCCACAATATATTATGATCCTTGTTATTGTTACGCCGATGGCATAAGGCGTCTCATCTTTTATCGTTAATTTTGGTGCTTTAGAAGCGTTTTCAGCAGGCTGAAATATCGTTTCAGTCCGTTTCAGAGGTAGCTCTATCACATACCAAATTATTAGATTTTCGACCCACTTGCCGTTGTTTTCAGGCGCCTGAAACATGTTTTCAGTCCGTTTCAGGCCACCCTCTATCAGATGACGCCATAACCTGAAAACCCATTTTCAGGCATTTTCAGGACCCCTTATGGGCCTTTGAAGTACATTTCAGTATATGGCAATTTTCCACTAAGAGTGACAGAGATAGCATGATTGGAAAGAGACAGCTATACTGAGAACCTTCCAGAAACGTGTGAAAGAGATAGCATGATTAGAAAGAGACAGCTATACTGAGAACCTTCCAGAAATGTGTGAAAGAGATAACACGAAATGAGACGGCAACACGCGGAACATTCCAGACTCATCCAGATCCGTGAATCAAGGTCATTGCGATCGTAAAAACAACAAGGTAGTAAGGCGTGGAACATTCCAGCGACGAACGGTCTCGATCGACCTTGACGGGGCGAAGTACATCGAACATTCCGGAAGGCGTTCTAGAATAATCGGACTCGGGAACTATAAAACGGCGGACACCGGTTGCGACGAGTCAGTCTTTACTTGAAAAGCGATCAGTGCGAATAAGAGCGACCCGAGCGATCATCTGAGTATTCGAAGTTTATTGTGCGATAATTGTTTTGTAACGGTTTAAGTGAGTGCGTTATTAAAGTCTACTTTTGATTATCGGTGTATTCGTGCATTTCTATCAGTTACCTACCCCCACGTACGTAACATTTGGTGTCAGAAGTGGGATAGAAAATGCCAGTAACTCCGCGAGATCAAGAGCAGGAGGGGGTCAAAACCCGAAGCCATACTGCAGCTGATGACTCTGCAGCTGCCGCCGGTCCATCCACCGCTACTGCACCGGGTACTACAGCAGCGCCAGCCAAGTCGGAATTTGACCTGAACGCAATCTTAATCCTCTTGAAGGAACAATCAAAAGCACAAGAGGAACAATCGAGAGCCATCCGTGATGAACTACGGAGTCAGAAGAAATTCCAAAAGGAACAAGCCAGAGTCCAAGAGGAACAGTCGCGAATTCTCCTAGAAGTACGAGAGGCCACTTCGGAATGGAAGAAGGAGATGACTGAGGTTCAAGGGAAACTTGCTGAAATGGACCTTAAGTTTGAGAACCGTATCCATGCAGTTCATGATAAAGTTGAGGACCATGAAAATCGTCTCCACGACTTCAAGGACAAAGTTGAGGACCACGAAAATCGCCTACAGACCATAAGAAACGAAGTGAAAAAGCTAGAAATAAAAGTGGTCAACGGTACCTGTGGTCCTGAGACATTTATCCCGGTTGCTGGAAGATTTAAAGTGCCACCGTTTGATGGGACTTCATCATGGACAGCCTATAAACTCCAATTTGAGTCCGTTTCCCAGGCGAATGGCTGGAACAAAGACCAGGCAAAAACGGCTCTAATTTTGGCACTTCGAGATGAAGCCCTCATCGTGCTGGAAGCTCTGGGAAAAGACAGGACATACGACCGCCTTCTTGAAGCTTTAGAGGCACGTTATGGTGACAGCCATTTCGAGCACGTCTTTAGAGCTCAGCTTAAGGATCGAGCCCAGGGACGTAATGAGTCATTACAACAGTGGGCCCTGGAAATAGAAAAGTTGGTCAGGAAAGCGTACCAAAGTGCATCGGCTTCATTTGTGGACAGCATGCTAGTACAGGCCTTCATCGATGGAATCCGTGATTTAGAAGTCAGAGCTGCTGTGCGACTAGGGCATCATGGGAGCCTGAAGGATGCAGTTGCCCACGCCTTGGAGGTCGAAGCTGTACGCCAGGACTCGAGGCCTTTTGGAGTGCGAGATGTTTCGGCCAAGGAGCCGACTGCTCCTCGCCGTGAAGTTGGGCCAAGATGTTATTGGTGTGGAGAGCGCGGACACTTGCAATCCAGTTGCCCGAAAAGGAAGAGAAAACAGCGTGACCAATTTGTACGTGGAATACGGAGTGATGGCGGTCAACAGCGAATGTTTGACGAGAGTCGCAAGGTCGCGCCGCCGCTGGTGGCTGCGAAGAGAGACTCGGCTGCAGCGAGAACAAGTTATGCGCAGCAACCTAAAATTACCGAAAATGGTAGATATGTGAGTGCGGTGCCTTCGATTGCGTCGGGAACTGTTGGGTCATGGCGGAAGGCTGTCGGAGTGTGCTCGGAGCGAGCTAGCCAACCACGTGCGAGTGGAGGAGCTAGTTTGGCGCGTACCAACCAACATCTCAGCATTCGCAGTAAGAGATCACATGGAACAACAGACGTCCTTTCTCGAAAACCTTGTCATCAAGAGGACAAAGACAGTGTGGGAATGTTGAGGACTGACACTGTTAGCGAGGAATGGAGTAATGAGGCCATGCGACGAGCTCAGCAAGAAGACATTGACATCAAGCCCATTTTTGAGTGGATTAAAGCGGGCGTGCCTAAACCAAAATGGTGTGAAGTAGCTCCGTTGAGTAGAGAAACAAAGAGCTACTGGGCTCAATGGGAAAGCTTGGTTATGCATAATGGCGTACTGTGCAGGAAATGGGAGTCGACCAATGGAAAGGATGTTCACCTACAAGTAGTTGTCCCAAGAACAAGAGTGAGTGACGTTTTGAGATCTTTCCATGATGGAACTGCTGGTGGTCACCTTGGAGTGAAAAGGACCTTAATGAAAGTTCGGCAACGCTTCTACTGGATTCACTGCCGTGAAGATGTACAAGACTGGTGTAGGAAGTGTACGAACTGCTCATCAGTTAAGGGGCCGCAAACGCGCAGTAAAGGTGCGCTCAAGTTGTACAACGTTGGAGCACCATGGGAAAGGATTGCTTTGGACGTCGCAGGCCCGTTTCCAACATCTGACTCCGGGAACAAGTACATCCTCGTTGTAATGGATTACTTCACCAAATGGCCTGAAGCATTTGCGATTCCTAACCAGGAAGCAGTCACAGTAGCAGAGAAATTAGTGATGGAAGTGTGTTGTCGATTTGGGGTGCCTCTCGAAATTCACAGTGATCAAGGAAGAAACTTTGAGTCCCAGGTATTCCAGGAGACTTGCCGAATTATGGGTATTCATAAGACCAGGACAACGCCATATCACCCACAATCGGACGGAATGGTCGAGAGATTCAACCAGACGCTGGAAAGACACTTGGCCAAGGTGGTTGAAAGTCACCAAAAGGATTGGGATAGGCATATTCCTCTCTTCCTGATGTCATACAGGTCGGCAACTCACGAAAGTACGGCTGTCACTCCAGCTTACGTGAACTTCGGAAGAGAACTTCGCTTACCTGCAGAACTTTTAACCGGACGTCCTCCAGATTCGCCGAAATCGATCACCGAGTATGCCAGTGATTTGCGAAACCGGATAGACGATGTTCACAGTCATGTTCGTGAACACGGACTTCAAGCCAGTGCGAAGATGAAAACACGTTATGACCGAAAATCTAACCAAGTAGGGTTCGAGGAAGGTTCATTGGTATGGCTGCATAACCCCATGCGAAGAAAAGGGAAATCCCCGAAACTATCACCGAATTGGGAAGGGCCATACAAAGTAGTCACAAAGATCAACGACGTTACGTATCGGATACAGCGGAGCCAGAGAAGTCCCTGCAAGGTTGTCCACGTTGACCGACTGGCGAGATACTACGGAACTAATAATGCTCGGGACGAGCATGTCTTAGGAGGGGGTACTGTTACGCCGATGGCATAAGGCGTCTCATCTTTTATCGTTAATTTTGGTGCTTTAGAAGCGTTTTCAGCAGGCTGAAATATCGTTTCAGTCCGTTTCAGAGGTAGCTCTATCACATACCAAATTATTAGATTTTCGACCCACTTGCCGTTGTTTTCAGGCGCCTGAAACATGTTTTCAGTCCGTTTCAGGCCACCCTCTATCAGATGACGCCATAACCTGAAAACCCATTTTCAGGCATTTTCAGGACCCCTTATGGGCCTTTGAAGTACATTTCAGTATATGGCAATTTTCCACTAAGAGTGACAGAGATAGCATGATTGGAAAGAGACAGCTATACTGAGAACCTTCCAGAAACGTGTGAAAGAGATAGCATGATTAGAAAGAGACAGCTATACTGAGAACCTTCCAGAAATGTGTGAAAGAGATAACACGAAATGAGACGGCAACACGCGGAACATTCCAGACTCATCCAGATCCGTGAATCAAGGTCATTGCGATCGTAAAAACAACAAGGTAGTAAGGCGTGGAACATTCCAGCGACGAACGGTCTCGATCGACCTTGACGGGGCGAAGTACATCGAACATTCCGGAAGGCGTTCTAGAATAATCGGACTCGGGAACTATAAAACGGCGGACACCGGTTGCGACGAGTCAGTCTTTACTTGAAAAGCGATCAGTGCGAATAAGAGCGACCCGAGCGATCATCTGAGTATTCGAAGTTTATTGTGCGATAATTGTTTTGTAACGGTTTAAGTGAGTGCGTTATTAAAGTCTACTTTTGATTATCGGTGTATTCGTGCATTTCTATCAGTTACCTACCCCCACGTACGTAACATTATAATCGAAACCAGTACGGCCAGCACAAGTTGTATTCTCTAGCTTGTCGCTCAGTTCGTCTCTTATCGTTACAGAATTAGAAAGGGGCGCAAGCGACAAACTAACCGTGGACAAACCTTGTGCTAGCCCTGGGTAACAACCGATAGCGATATATGAACAATAGTTACCTTGTGTACAAAGCAGGCGCAGGGCGACCCTCCTGGGTCGCCCGGAAGTGTTGCTGATACATCTGGAAGTGTTGCGGCGAGAAGTGGGGGTACATTCCATCGCTCTGCAAACAACCAATCACGCTATAGATCTGACACAAATGGCATCAACAAAACACAACAAACATGTCATAAAGCATATAAATTATACAAGATTTTTTATTTAGGCGAACTAGTTTGGACAGAAAGTGTTGCCAGACATTGATGTTGTAGTATCGACTCATCCTAAATGCTCCGTCAAGTCTTAGTCATACTATACTATCCAATACTATATCTATTACCATCGGAAATGTCAGATAGACCAAATTGTGATGAATATTAAACTATTCAAATTTAATTAACAATGACAAACAGTTAAAAAAACCAAGCATCGCCATCTGTTACCGCTTGTAAAGCGCCGAGAGGTTACTGATATAGGTAGTTCACCTATTAAATATCGTTAACGGCAATCGTTTTAGTTGTTATACTGGTTCGGCTAAATAAAAATCTTATTTTAACTAAAGTAATATATAAGTATAACTATATTAGGGTATACCGGGGTAACTGGAGAAGTATGTTGATGTGCAGGCGGAGGACTTCTAACTAAATCAGCAGACTATCCCAAGCAGCATGAACAAAATTACAATCTTAGGCCACCTAATCATCATAGATCTAAGAATATTCAAAAATAAACTATCTACTTATACAATAACATAAATACTACCAACATGTGTAAGTGTAGTTATATTTCTGCAGCATATTATTTTTGGACATCATTTTAAACATGAAATAGACTTACCAAAGCTACCTGGCCTTGGGGGCTGATCTTGGGCACGCATGTGATGGCGCCTCGAGTAGCGGCCCCTAAAACAAATAAATATGTCAAAAAACCACTACGGATAATTATGTGTTATTAAAACCAGAAAATTCTCAAAATTGTTATGGTAATTCCTTAGTATTTTGCAATACTTTCTGAAATTTGATGAACAGTAAGGGAAACTGAAAGACGTGCCTTTTTCGCTCTTGTCACAGTGCGAATAAGACATCAAAAGGTACGTCTTTGAGTTTCCCTTACTGAACTTCACTGTCATAAAATAAGTGCATGTGGTACGCAAACTTTTTCACCTGTAAGTACTCCTGCGAGAAATGTTCGACAGTTGTGCTTCTTGCTCTAGAACCGAAGTTAAAGTAAGACAGTACTCAACTTCTGCAATTTTTATTGCATAATTTTATTTCATGTCTGTCATAAGACGGTTTATAAGTTTAACGTAACTGTGTATCTGTCTACCTACGCGTCTGTCTGTGGCATCGTGAGTCCCAAAAATATGGACTTCGGAAGAGATCTTTTTAAAGAAAAATTGTTTCGGTATCCTGTTTAGCTAGATTATTTGAAAATCGGTTGGGCCGTTTAAGAGATGTTATCTCTGAAAGTAAAGGGTCTCCAAAGGTACCTGTTATTTTATCGAATCACCTTTCAACGTAAACTTCATTTAAAGGCATTTTTCACTGCATGAGTTTTTTTTGTGGTCATAAGTCTAGCCTAACCTGACCTACATAATGAATGTTTAGGATTATTAATATAATTATCCTGAAAACAACAAGGTTTCAACAGAAAATATCGTTCTGAAAATGAGATTCGCCGAAATAATACAATCGATGAAGTGGAATTCGACAAATAGATCGGTTACCGTGTCCATGTTGTTTGTTTAGTGGTGTGTGACGTGTGTTGTCGTTACCTGGGTGGTGGTGGGGCATGGCGGGCGGCGCCGGCTTGGCGTGCACGAGCGGCGGGTGGTGCGCGCCGCGCGGCAGGCTGGCCGTGCCCGGGAACCCGGCGCGCACGCCGCGCGACCCGCCGGCGCCCTCGCCTTCTCCGGCCCTGGCGCGGGAAGCTCACGGTTAACGCCGGTCCAATACCACATCCTAATACTGCTATCGATCGCTGCAGGGTTGCGGCAAGTAGTCGCCTAGGAGTTGTTTTCTTGAATCGACACATGATATTTTATCCCATTTACGAATACTCTAAAATGTAACCCGATGTTAACTACATAATAACTAAACTGGACGTCGACAGGTCGAATCACCTCCGTTTGATAAAGTTTCAAAACGGCTCGTATGGAGATTTACATGAAATACTGAACGATGAGTTGACGTCATAATTTATTAAAGCGCAATCTCTGCGGTGGTCATTAATTTAACAATCATAAATACACAATAACAGTTCAAGTTATGGTAAGTTTGTGTCTTTGATAAGTTCAGGGTGTTTGCCGGCGTATAATACTGAGTAATGAATAATGCGTGTTCCGCAGAGTGTTTACCTCATGAGCACCGGCGTGGCGCGCGGCAGCGTGGGGCGGTGCGGCAGCGCGGGCGACTGCACGCGCTCGCCCGCGGCCTCGGCGGGCACGGCGTCGGCGACGCGGCGCGCCAGGCCGCCGCCCGGCGTCTCCGGCGAGCGGCCCGGCAGCGCGTGCAGCTTGTCCGCCTCCGCCGGCGCCGGCGCCGCCTGGTACTCCGGCCCGGCCGCCCCGGTCGCGGCGGACTCGAACGCCAGCTTGGCGCTTATCTCCGATATCATCTTCTTGGGCGGCTTCATGATGGGAGTCGGGGCGGGTCCGGCGTTGCCGACGACGACGGCGTTGTTCGGCCCGGCCGGGTGGGAGACGACCGGCGCGACGTTCGCGACCGGAGGGTTGTTGACGGCCGGCCCGCAGATCTTGTTAGGCGGGAGCGCGGTTTGGCCGACGGCCGGAACGATCTTGGTCACCGGCGGATGGTTCGCGACCGGACAGCCGCCGAGGGCCGGCTGGCTCGCGACGGCGGCCGCGTCCGGGGCGCCCGGCGGGGCGTTCGGCGCGGGCGCGACGCTCGCCTTACAAACCGGAGGGTCCACTTCCATCTTGCAGCTCGACGATGATTCATCTAATTTCGGAACTTTTGCGTCTTTTACGGGATCCTCTTTCTTGATTGTTTTTTCGTCGCTGCTATCAATAGACGCATCGGAGAGGCTTCTATCCCGCGACCTTTTCGTACCCCGAGGTGATTTGCGAGTGTCAGTCGGAGACGTTTTGTCTTGTTGGGTAGTTTTAACTCCCGTCTGTCTCGTAGGCCTCTTCTTGATCGGCTCCTTACCGGGTTTATTCGGAACAGCTGAACATTTTACGACATCGTCTATGACGTCGTCGACTGTACTTCGTTGAACATCTTTTTCCTGTAACCTTCTTGATTTACGCGTGTTCGTCGAAGGCGAGACGAAATCTTCCGGCTTATCATCTTTCGTAATCAACTTTTCCGCATTTTTGAGAGCTTCTTTTTGTCCAATACTAAGAGTCGACGTGGCTATGGCATTAGAGTGACCTAACGGACTTTTGATTGTTAAAATTAACCTTGGACGCGTTTCGGATTTATTGGGGGACGTTGAAGTTTCATCTCCCGAATCTTCGTGAAAGTCATAAACGTCTCCTCCAGGCGTATTGTTAGAGATGGTATTGAGTGCATTAGTGAGTTTTTTATCAACTTTCGCTCTGCCTCTTCCTCTTCTTGCAGCTGTTCCTCCCCGAGGTGGCTTAGAGATCTGTCTTGTTTGCACCCTGTCCTGATTTTTCTCGGATCTTTTGCCTCTGATGTTACGACCACCTCTTTTCGTCGGGGTGTTCTTTTCAATTAAACTTTCTTGTTGTTCAATTACAATTTCTTTACCAACAGGTTGTTCCGGCTCTGAAGACACAACGGACTCTTCCGAAGTATTCGCATCTTTTTTAACAGTTTTGGGTTGCACATCATCCACTTCCAGTTTAATGTCATCTTTTTTCTCTTCAAAGTTTTCGTTGCACAGTGAATCAACTTTTTTAATAACAGATTCAATATTGACGTCTTTAGCACTCCAGGAATCGTTTTCATCTATACTTTTTACTGGACTATCGATAGATTCTTGCGAAAGTAAATCAGGAAATTTATTGTCATTCATTTCTACATTTTTGATAGCTAAATGATTAAAATTATCAGGGTTATTAAAAGTATTGGTCAAATGGTTTAGTAAACTTTTGTCTTCGTCACTATATTCTTTCTTTATTTCACTTTGTTTTTGGTTGATAACTGAAGAGTCTTGAATCCGAATATTTGTAGATTCTTTATCCATTATTTCATTCATAATTTTAATATCTTTCTGCGAAGTAATAGAACCTTCGGAAGCTGTAGATTCCGGTGTAAGAACATCAGGTCTATCGAGACATGGAGTATTGTCATTTGTTTCACGGTTATGCGTAATTATAGTAGAAGCTTTGCAAATGTTGACTTCAAGCTTGTTTTCGGGGTCATTAGTTACTTTAATTTTATTTGTAGTGTCTTTTAGCAACTCTTCGAAATCTGTTTCGCATTTAGCAATGTGTTCTTTTGATGAAACTACTGGTTTTGATACAGTTGTTATTATATCCTTTTGCATGATCTGCGTTTCACTAATAGTAGTACCAGTTATTGTAGTTTGCTTCTCTTTATCGTCATTTACCACTTTCTCTAATTTATCACGAGACAGCAAATAGTTTTGCACTAACAAGGTAGGGGTACTACCGCTGCTTGTATCACTTTTCATGTTTATTTTGCTCGGTACATTAGTTGTTTTTAAGAGCAGTGGTGTCATCACCACATTTTTCAGAGTGCTCGTGGTGAGACCGGTATTTGCGGAATCTAACTTAGTTAGCACTGTCGACGGTCTAATAGTGGCCATGGATAGTACAGATGAAGGCGGTTTGCTCGTGTCAATTCTCGTATTAGGTGCAGACACTAAAACTCTAGATGTTGTGTGAATTACATTCGACGCTCGGTTTACAGTGGTTTCCTGCATAGAACACATTACAGATTTGTTTGCATTTTGAAGTAATGGTACTGACGGATGACTTACGCCGCTAACGTGTAAAATAGGACTGCCTCCAAATGGTACGTGGTTATGTTGATCTACTTTTTGAATTTGGTTTTCTCTCTTTTCCGCCATATTATTGACGTGGCTTATAATCCCTTTGTTAGCAAAATGTAGAGACGAATTTAAACTGCTGACGTGCAAGGCATTTTGCATAGATATAAGGCGATTCTGTGCCATCACTGTAGGGTTAGTGCTCTGATGTAAATTAGTAGGAGATAAAATAATTTTCGTGTTTTCATGCTCTGTGCCAGTTCTAGGATCGCTCTTAACACTTTCGCCGGTTAAAATTTTATGTTGATGGACTAAAGTTGGCGTGTTGACCCCAATTCCTTTACTATGGGGAGGTAAGTTATTGACATTTATTTGCTTTGAAATCGGTGCCAAGACTGGCGTTACTGGAAGTCTATTAAAATGTAGTGGTGCGCCTTGAGTTTGCACCAAGACTGAATTAGGTCTATTAGGCGACACCATCGCTCGGGCACCGTGTGGCAGGTGCATACCTTGAATAGGACTTAGAGGTGGTTGTTGCATTCGAACTACGGTGACCTGACCTGGTGATCTCTGTTGAACTGGAGACGCCATTCCAACATTTAAGTTCTGAGGAGATGTGCTTAAGATTGTCATATTGGTAAGGCGCGGTGACGTCATACCATCTCTGCCCTGTGGACTCGCCTTCGGACTCTGCATGCGAGGGTCACTCGTAAGTCTAGGTGATATGACAACACCTTGTGGTTTCTGATATAAAATTTGCGGTTCTGGAATCTTTATAGTTGGTGGCTGCATGTTGGTTTGTGGTCGAATAACATGATTAATAACTTGGTATGGGGCATTTATTCTAGTTGGTGAAATAATTGGTCTTGTTGCATTGCTCATCTGTATGTTTTGACCGTGCGTTGCTTTTATCTGCACTATGTTTGCTGTAATGTTTCGTGGTTTATTTTCATTTACATCCCTTCCAGCCATTTTATTTTGTTGAATGTTCAATATATGTGGTTCTAGCAACTTTTTGTTTGTTAAAGTCCACGATGTTATCACAGGCGTAGCAGTAGACGTTATTTTTAGGGCAGAATCTCTTTTAATTAAAGGAATTTTAATGTCAGGCTCGCTGGCTTTAACTTTTATATCTTTTGTTTCTGACACAGGAGTCGGTTGTTTTGGCTTGGCAATTATTACATTAGAGGCAGCAGAAGTAACAATACTTGGAACTGTAGTGTTCGCTGATTTGGCAGTCAAAGACTGGTTGGTGGCAATTATATTTACTGGTAATCTTTCTATAGCGTCTTGTGGAGCCTCATCAGCCTCCTCTGTATCAGTGTCAATTAAAAGAAGGTCATTGTCAGAAACAGGAGTGTCAGGCTTTATTTCCATTTCACTCGCATTAAGGTTTTGTACCGCTTGCCGCATTTCTTCTGCGTCCTCCTCGGGTATGTTTTCACTTTCCATATTAGATGTTTCTATTTCTATCTGATGCGTAGAGGTACTTTCTGTTTCTTCAAAACAATTGGTAAATGAATTTTCCTTCTCCCCGAAGCTTTCTCCTAAGAGCGCAGCAACCGCATCCGCAGTTTCTTCTTGGGATATAATTGCTCTAGGCTTTTCTACGACTTTCTCATCAATTGGACCGGTAGGTGTTTCATTTTTATCAACTTTTTTGTCTGGTTCTTTTTCCAAATTTGAAATACTGCGAACTGCATCGTCGCTTATTACGTCAACATCAATTGCAAAAGTCGGGCTAAAGTTCCCGGAAACAACAGTTGGCTTAACAGGCTCGGGATCTTCAGGCATAGGTATTTCGCTTATATCCTGAACAATTGTTTCTATTGGAGCTGGCATTGGAATTTTATCTATCTCAATTGATGCATATTCGTCGGATAACTTCATGCCGTCATTTATAATAACGCAACTAGACATATCTGAACTACTACTTTTGGTGTCTGTATTATCATCTGGTTGAATGATGATAAATGGGCTATCCGAAAGCCTTGGTAAACTGTGTGTTTCGGAAAGAGATGCACAGTCATCAGATTTATTAGTTACCGATGTTGATTCCGTATCACTTGGCATCGGTATCTCTGAAAGCGTTTTGGGAGATAATGTCATTGTTGAATTCATGCAAATTATTTGCTCTAACTTATCCAATTTACTATTACTATGATTATGAAACAAGTGATGTTCCTTGCGGCTTTGTCGATCTTCTTTGCTCCTTTTCTTTTTCTTCTTCCTTTCTCTACAATCTCTTTTGTTAGTCTCAGAAAAGCTTTCGCTCATACCTATTTCGATTATTGAGTCTTCGTTGAGATAGTCATTGTGTTCATGTTTTGATATACAGTCAAAAGGCGACTCTGCTCTGATACGAGTATCTTCGTCGGATATAGAATCTGCAAATAATCTCGCTTCGATAGCTTTACTGACGGCATCCACATCCAGGCTGTTCTCATCTTCCTTCGTAAAGTATCGTTTTTCTTTTCGCTTTCTTTCTCTTCTGCGTTTAAATTCGTCTTTATCCCGTTGTCTAAATTCGTCTGATATTATTTTGGTGTTGCTTGTATCATTTGACATTGTGTTATCATAGTCATGCAACAAAGAATTTTGTTTATGGATAATTCCTTTACTTTCTTTATCTGATTCGTCAGAAAGTGGGCCAAAGATATCTTCCATTTTTCCTTCTTTCTTAGTATTTGAATTCATCTCAGTGACGATGTCAGAGAAGCTATTGAGCAAATTTTTGTTTCTTTTTGACTTATTTTTATCATCGCGGCTGTCGTCACCATCAAAACTGTCGCGAATTCTATCTTTTCGTCTATCCTTTTTATTGCTATGGCGTCTAACCTTATCAGGATGTCTATGCTTACCACCGAGCGACGTACATTCAGTATTTTCACCTTTCGTTTCGTCTTCTGAAAACGAAAACTTGTGTTTCTTTTGTCTCTTTTTATGCTTTTTACGAACTTCCCCAGTATGTCTGTGAGCAACCGTTGATTCGCTTTCTGATGAGAAATCGTTACAGTTGGGTACAAAGGAAGTTTTAAAGTTATTTTCTGTCCCCAAACTGGACTTTAGTTTACTATCGTCACTATCACTTTTACCAAATAAATTTAACAGTGAATTTTTCTTCATCTTGTCAGAGCCTGTGTCTGCTGTAGGTATATTTTGGGTTTTTCTATCATGCAACAACTCTGAATCAGACATAAGTTCTTTTTTCAATTCATTGAGGAAGTTTGGACTTTTACTTATGCTTCTTTTGGATTGTTCGTCATCTGATGTATCTGACATTATGCGAGATCTAGAATTTTTACGAGATAGTTTGTTTTGAGTATCTTCTTCGGTACTAGGTAAATTCAAAAAATCACTGCGTTGCTTATGGTCATAGTCGAAAGAGTGTGATTTTTCGCGCTTTTTACTTTGTGACACAACCTGATCGTCATCAGTAGAACTATCCATTGACAGTTTTTGTGATCGTCTTCTTTCGCCATCATTGTCTGTATCACTGTCTTCATCCCAACTAGACCTCTTCTTTTCCTCTCGTTTTGCACGACTCTGCTTCAACTGGCTAAATTTAGCCTTGATCTTTTCTTGACGTTTCTCTTCTTCCTGTTTTTGCATGTTTTTGCAAGACCGTGCCTTTACTTTATCATACATTGAGATATATGTAGGTCCGTCATCCACGATGTCAAATATAGAATGCTTTTTAGGTTCGTCAGAATCTGAAGTATCAGTACTCTGCGTGAGCTTACGATTTTTTCTTTTTTGACCATCATTTTTCTCGTCCCTACTCTTACGATCAGTAGACATACGTTTCTCCCGAGCTAATTCTTTTTTCTTTTCGTCTATCTTCAGTTTTTTCTCATCTTTATTTTTACTCATAAGATCCCCTTGTTGTAATACATCCTGCTGTTTCATTTGGAGTTCTTGTATTTGCTGCAACTGCTGGATACGTTTCTTTTCTTTCATTTCTTTTCTAAGAGCTCTCTGCCTCTCATCTTCTTCACTTGACCTAAGTTCTAATGTAGCTAGGAAATCCAAGTCATTATGTAACCCATCTGTTGGAGTATCTGGAGTATTATTAAGTTTTTCTTCACTCTCTCCTTTTGGACTCCTTTTAGGGGTTTTAAGTCTCTCTGGCTGTTTTTGTTCCCTTTCGTTGACATCTTTCAGTTGGTCATCTGGTGGCTTCACTTGATTTTTTTTGTCATCTTTAGTTTTGCTTTCAATTATTTTGGCAAAATATCCTTTATTTAATTTCGTGGCTTTATGCCGGTCAGCATTTCTAGAATCTTTAGAATCCCTTCTTTCAGGGAATTTAGAATCGTTTTTACTTTTTTTGTTATCGTCATTCAGAAAATCGAAGGTATCCTGTGAAGACATCCTTCGTTTATGACCGATGTGGGATGGTAGACTAGAGCAAGAGTTCAAGCGTTCCTTTCGCTTTGTGTCAAAAGAGGGTGAATCTAGAGAATAATGCCTCTGTTTTTCTGTGATTTCAGGCTTACTTTTTAAAGTGTTTTCAAGTGAAGCTTCCATAGTTTTGACGGCCTGATCTGACGAAGGTTTTTCTTCTTTGATATCTGTTATTTTTAGCTTTACGGTCGGATTCAGCTTCAAAGGATCAATAAATTTTAATATTTCCTTTTCAGACTTATGTTTAGTCAATAGATCATTATGTAACTTTGATTTACTCTTCGCCTCGTCTTTGTTGTCATTGTTATCTAATTCTTTAAGTTTTGATGAATCGAGAGAGGCCCTTGATGTTGAAGAATCTGTGGAATCCTTACGACACAAATCTCGCGTGGATTCATCTCTCGAGGATTTGCGCATTTTTGTTGAATCAGTTTCTTTTTTCGTTTCACGCTTGGTGTCTGTATCTTTTTTAGGTTTTTCATGTTTACTCTTATCATCTTTTTTTGTTTTAGATAAAAAATCTATTTCTACACATTCCTTTCTTCTATCTTTTTCATGTTTATCCTTTTTGTGATGGTCATGCCGTGAAGGCTTCTCTTCGTGGTGTTTTGATTTGTCCACATCTCGATCATTTTTGTCTCTGGGTATCTTATCAAGATCTTTTTCTATTTTCGTCTTGTCACTCCTGTCTGCATGATTTTTTTCATTACAGCTTTCACTTTTACTTTTTTTATCCTTGTCATGTTTTTCTAAACCTCTTTCATTCCTAATACTCTTTGGTTTATTTTCATGTTCGTGTTTTTCTTTTTCTGAGCGCTCTTTATGACGGGTTTTATCACGTTCGGATTTAATACGCTCTTCGTTGGATTTTTCATTTTCTGTATGCTTTGTTTCTTGAGCACAATTAAAAGAGTTGCTACCATATTTCTCTTTCTCTAGTGATTTTTCGAACTCTATATTTTCCTTTTCAATTTTTTTTGTAGTTTGAATAGCTTCAAAGAGTATGTTTTGATTAAATCTTTCTTTACCATTCTTTTCGGTAGCTTTGATGAGCTCTTGACTCAGGTTAGATAATTCTTTTGCAGATTTAATAGAATTCATGTTGCCTAAATGATTCTGTGCTATCTCAAATTCAGGAAGTTCTTTTTTAATATGATTTGATATTGATAATTCACTTTTTACTGGTAAACAAATTTCAACAGTTTTACTTTCGTTTTCTAAACTCTTTCTAATTTCGTTCTCTATTGATGATTCAGTTTTGATTTTTATTTCATACTGGTCCGTGATTTTGTCTCCAGGGGGTGTTTTTGTGTCGAGATGTTCATCGTGAGGAACACACTTTTTGCTAATTACCTCGGTTGAATTACATACATCTCCTTCGGGTATTCTAACCTTTATGTCCTCACTGGGCTCGCTTTTTCTGCTGAACCTGTCTGTTAATATTTCAGGAAACTCAACAGATTTTTGAGTGTCTGATGTTAAACTTTTGTCTATTTTGTTTTGATAGTCGAATACCAATTTTTCTAGACCTTCTTTGACATCCATAGGGTCGAGATCGAAAGATAGTTTTCTTTCAGTTTCCTTACCACAAAATAGAAATTCTCTTTTTCTTCTATCGATGTCCTTCCACGCGTCGCCGTCCTGTTCGGTCCGTTCCGGTTCCGTCTTCGGGGAGAGTCTCCTCTCGGCCGAGTCCGGCTGCGGCTTGTCGGTGGAGGGCGTCCGGAGCCTCGCCCTCGGCTCCAGCTTGTAGTCGCTCTCGTTGAACTTGCCGAGCCGCTCCGGCTGGTAGACGCGCTCGACGCGGTTCAGCCGCGGGTCCGGGTGAGCCGGGAACGGGTAGCGCAGCGGGCGCGGCGCCGCGCGCGAGTCGGCGTGCGGGCTCGGCGCGCGCGCGGCGCCCTCGAGCCGCTCCGAGTCCTCGTCGAAGACGGAGCGCTTCGCGAGCAGCGAGCGCACCACGTCCGACGGCTTCACCTCGTTGATGTCGACCTCGAGCAGGCGGTGGCGCAGGCGCGCGCGGTCCGGCGGGTCGGCGCCGGCGCGCGAGCCGCTCCACTTCTCGTACTTCTCGTCGAGGCTGCGGATGCGCTCCTCGAGCGAGGGCTCCGGCGGCGCCTCGCCGCCGCTCGACGACGAGGCGGAGCGCGGGCGCGGCGGCGAGGCGGGCGCCGGCGCGGGCGCGGGCGTGGCGCGCGGCGTGGCGGGCGCGGTGCGCAGCAGCTGCGCCGCGAACTTGGGCAGCGGCAGCGACATGGGCAGCGGCGGGCGCTCGCGCGGCGGCCGGCGCGGCTCGGCGGGCGGCGCGTCGGGCTCGTCGCGCAGCGGGGTGCCGGCGCGGGAGCCGCGCGACGACGAGCCGTCGCGCCGCCGCCGGTGGCGCCGCCGGCCCGCGTGCCGCTCGGCGCCGCCCGGGACGCCGGCGCCGCTGCGCGACCCCGACCGCGAGCGACGAGTCGTTCCGCCGACGCTCCGGTGCCGCTCCTGAGATAACCGTTTCGGATCGAATCATTCTATTAATATGTAACGCTTCGATAGTTTCGACGATGCGAGAATTTATTACTGAGAAAAAATCTCTTTCTATGCTATCGCTAGTACCGTTTAGCCTGTTTTTTCTTGTCTGATATTTGGAAACAGAATTCAAAATGACGAATATACATATAATACAGACACGAAGCGTCCCGCTTTGATAAACTTATCTCTTACTTTTGAATGTTTGCGATCCTCCGGACTCGAGTCTCGCCGGTGTTTCCTAGCTCGATGCGGGGAGACGACTACGGACTGTAATCTATCCTCGTAAGGAGTATCTTCTGTTTGCGGACTGGATCCTACTTCATCATATACCCTGCAAAAAAATATTACATTCATTTTTTTATCAAAAAATAATTAATATCATTACAATTTTATTTATTTATTATAAAGTATAAAAAAAATGTGCAAAATGTGGTTACAGAATTATCAACAAGTTTTTAGAGCTATTGGTAATTTCTGTAGCTCTGCCTACCCCACTCTGGGAACGAAGGCGTGAGTTTATGTATGTTATGTATGTAAGTATAAAAAAATGCCAATAAATAATATCAATACATATAGAACATAAATATAATATCTTCCGTGACCAACTGACTAACTGGCTAACTGACAGCCAGCGAAAACCCTCTAAACCGCTTAAAGAGTTGAAATTTGAAGGGATCATCAAGAGTGTACTATAAAAGATTTTTTCAAAATCTACCTCATAACAAATAGCAAAGAATCAGGAAACTAATTCTAAACGTAAAAAGTCGTGGGCGGCCTCTAATATAAATATATAACGTAAAGCCGCGTATCGACTGCGCGCTCCAAGCACTAGAACATCAGCGCGCGCGGCAGCCGCGGTCAGAACTACGCACTGATACTGATACTGGTGTTTGAGGGCTTGGAGCGCGCAGTCGATACGCGGCTTAAAACCACTTATAAAACCTGAATTACCTGTATCGTCGATCCGCCGCATACTCCGCTGAGTCGTAGTGATCTAGCGCCGTGTAGCGCGGCGTGCGCGCCGAGCCGCGCCCGTAGCTCGACGCGCGCGACCGAGAGCATCCCTCGTATCTACAACACACGTTACGTTATGTGGAGCCTGCATTATTCGACGCGCACACCTAGTATCCTCTTAGTTTCAATACACTTTCGGTGAAAAATGAATGTCTAATATGTTGCATTGCAATGAGAACCGGAAAGGAGAGTTCCTTTCAGATAGCAAGCGGTTTGATAGCAACACCAGTGATTATTTGGTCGACTGATAGAGAATGCCATTAGGTTCCAAGCCCGCCACTCGTACTTGCTTTTTGTACAATAAAAATTTAAAATTCAAATAAGCATAGCCCGCGGCACGCTTGTTAATGTTTTCTGTTTTAGATGCCTATTTAATTATAGCTAGCTAAAAGGAACCGTGCACAAAGAACACACGACAATGCAACCCATGAAAATGTCTTATCGTGACTTTATTATACAAACTATTAATAGAAAATATTTGACTACAAACTGATTTGATGCATTAAGGTTAAAATTAAGGTGTTATACCAACCGTAGCGGATCATGGCGCGCCGACGCCGCGTACCGCGTCGCCAGATCGCCGCTCAGTCTTTCAGAACCCGACAACGCCGCCGAACCGCCATGCTTCTCCAACTGCTCGTAAAAAGCCTCCTGTTAATCAAACAAACAGGGTTGCACTCGGAAAAATATATTATTGAGAATAAAGTTCATTATCCCTAAAATTACATGCAGGCATATTCACCAGGTATTATGTGATATACTATCCAACACACGATTTTGAGCCCATGTTAGATAATAGACTGTTGCTAGTGACTGTACTATCAAAACCGAGATAAAACCGCAAAAGCACAGAGAGCGGAGGCGACGCGGAGTGCTTCCGCACTAAAAACCGCTTCTTATCCAGCTAAATTTAAACCTAACATTTAATTTATAACAATGACTACCCCCCCGCGCCTCGCTGTTCCGCACATCTGCCTTCTGTGCGTTTGGGGCTTAAACTAGTGAAACCGGTCGTAATATAAAGGAGTATCGAGTGGTAGTGCGTGGTGCGTAAAGGGCTGCCATCTCTTAAAATGTTGACACCGGTCAAAGTAATTATAAATCGCAGATATTAAGCTCACTCGCTTACGGGTCGGTATACATGCAGCAACATCCAGATTCGGGAAGGGTTACTGCTCGGCAACCGTCCATCAACACGCAGAATTTATATCGAACGCGTGATTTGTTGCAACCATACCAACCCATGAGTGGGCACAGCCCACACGCCAATGACAGGTAAAAACCAGATAATTTCAATCTCGAGGCATCGCGCGACTGAGTCGCGGTCGCCTGTCGCGGTGTCCGTCATCGGAATCATACCTATACATCACTAATACTCGAGTCGATTTTGCGCTGACAACCGTTACCAAATTATCTGACGTCGGCGTCGAAGTACGGATACAATCATCAATAGCGTATAGAAAAAGTAGACAGGATTTTATTGACGGTGTCCAAACTGTGGGTTTCGACCGGTCGGATGGCAGCCCTCCCGGGCCGCTCGCGCTGCTGCGCTGCGGTAAGTACCTGGCACTCGCGGGAGGCGTAGTCGACGCAGAGCCGCGGATGGTCGGGCTCGGCGGCGGAGGCCTGCGCGGCCACGCGGCGCAGCTCGCGCACGGCCGCGCCCGCCGCCGCCGCCTGCTCGAAGTGCACCAGCGCCGCGCCCGCCGCGCGGTCCACGCACACCGACGTGGCCGCGCCGCAGCGGGACACCGCGCCCAGCACCTGCGCACACCACACGCTCCGACGTTACCGAGTGAAACGACGCGAGCATCTTGCTACTGACCGAGCCCCTGCCCGACTCTTGGATGATAACTACATATCTATCTAACTATTTACTTCTTTATATGAGTATGTTTATCGTTGTCTAGTACCCATACCGTAGTACAAGCCTAGAGTTTATTTTGAGACTAGGTCGATTTGTGTAAGATGTCTTATTATTATTATTATAACTAGTGCTAGAACCCCGCCGATACATAGAAACAGGACGGACATCCTGATAAGATCGGTGTTTATCTCCTTGTTACATAATATCGACTTCGTAATAGTGTTAGTTTCACCAGTGACAGTACTCGGATGAGCGTCTCCGACTTTGCCGATGTTAGTTCAGCGAGTATCGCATAACTTAAACGACCGCCTATTTAACTTTGGAGGTGGGAAAGCGAAGCGAAGCAGAAGTGCTAAGCGCAAGAAGCATCCGTCCAGCGCAAACTTCGATTTTGCCCTTCCATTTACAATGGCAAGATGTTTAATGAGCGAGGCAAAACATCGCCCACGCTGCACGGAAGCCTTTCTTTTTCGACCGGCCCGCTCTCTATACTCTCGGGGTTTAACGTAGGTATTGTGAGACATGCATTTATTTTCGTAGCCTTGAAACTCGCAAGTGGTGCGACGAACCGGCCTTGTAATCGAAATTCAATAAGCCCCGCTGCCGTATAATGAAACTTAGCTCAGGTGTACGAGTCATCAGAAAATTCAGTGACGCCATGAATTATTGATAATCCACTAGAGTAGAACGTATTTACATGATGGGGAGAGGGCTAGGTGGAGTGCCAGAGTTCGCGGCCGATGCGACACTCGCGCGCAACCGCTCTGATTAACATTAATAAATGTATGATGCATGGCCGACCCCGCACGCCTATGTCGCGAGGAATATTCTTTAGAAGTCCACGTTTAAAACTAGTTGGAAGTGCCGCGGGTACGCACCTGCTTCTCAGTGTGCTCGGTGAGCCCGTCGACCCACACGCACGTGGTGGCCACGGGCTTGCCGAAGCCCAGCTTGACGCGCGAGCCGCCCACGTACTCGCCGTCCATGGCACGGATAGCTTCCACAACGCTCGATATCGACGCGTACTGACAAAACGCATATCCTGCGCCTCCCCCGCTGCCTTTCTTGATATCGATCTCGATTATTCGTCCGAAGTGCTTGAACTTATCTCTTAACTGTTGTTGCGTTACATCTTTTTCTAAATTACCAATAAATAATGTTCTCGTCGCCTGCAACAGAACAGAGAGAGCCTTGATTAACGTTGGTGAAATCTAACTAAATACAATGCGCGAGAATTTGAAATACTGACCTTCGGATGGTATTCATCAATATCAGTCTCGTAGGGTTTGGCCGAATCCGCGTCTTCATCGCAACTTTGGTGAGGTGCCACTGAGATCTTACACCCAAAAAAAAGCTTATCTTGAGACACTTCCAGTGCCTTTTCTACGTCGGACGGTTTCTTAAAACGGACCACAGCGTATCGATCGGCGTTCTGACCGACTACTTTTACCCACACCACCTTCCCGTGTTTCTTGTACTCGTGGTATAGACCATCTTTTAGGGAGCTGTCCGTCGACCTCGTAGGGAGATTTCTAACGCATATGGCCAGAGGTCTCCCGCTCGCTGTCGATGCCCACTGTCACGAGAAGGAAAACAGTATCATTAATAAAACGTAACGTGGTATTAAAGGTTAATAGAGTAGATCTGGAAGAGTAGGTAGTACCTGATGCGGATGCGTAGGCGGCGTGCGGTGGTTGGCGTGCGCGGCGTGCGCGTGCGGCGGCGGCGCGGCGGGCGTGGACGCGCGCGACGTGTCGCTGGGCTCGGGCGAGCTGGACTCGGAGCGCGACGAGCCCGAGCCGGACGCGCGCCGGCGCCGCCCGCTCTCCGTCGCGCCCCCCGGCGTGCTGGGCGTGCTCTCGCCGCCCGTGGCCGTGCCCCCGCGCTCCCCGCTCGCGTACCATCGGTGGTGTGGTGTCGTCCTGGAAAAGACCAAGCCCTACCTCTATAATTACCCACTCGAATAATCATCTGGTAACAGACACCGAAAGCGGTAACACAAGCGATGGGTTCACACTTAGATGCGTAACAAGCGCTGCGTGCCAGGGATGTTATGAGCGTAAGAATTGTAAAAATTAATCACACAGATAACCACAGGACAATCGCAGGTTTCCTTTGCATCGACGGTAAATAGTACATTACTTAATAAGGGCTGTAAAAGAAAGAAAGCCCGAAATCGCAGGTATTTGAGACCCGAGCCATAGGCGAGGGTTGTAAATATGCGATATAGGGCTTTCTTTTTTACTGCCCGTGATGAGTACACAATTTTACGTCTTCACCTGGCCACAATGCGAGTTTTACCGTGCGCGCAGCGTGCGATAAAACTCACATTATGGCCAGGTGTTACGTAAAGGTACTTAGTGATTGTGGGGACACAGTAGACACGTATTGAATAAAGATGCAATATCGCCGATATATTATATCGGCTTCGTTTTCTCACACTTTAAAAACATTTACTATAATAATAATGGGTCTTTCTTAATTAATCATTGGATCCGATTCTACAGTGACCTCTAAACTTCCTAATTTTATTTAGGTGTCGCTAAAACCCTTTGCTATTCTATGAGCAGCTGTCATAATCAAATGACAGCGCTAATTTGAATCTGACGCTTCTTATTTTAGACGGTCTACTCAATATAATATTCAAGAAAATATAATATTATATTAACATTCTGGAATAGCACTTGTTAAATCTGCCGTCTAAACTATGTCTAAAAATTAGACTTAGGCTATTTTAGTTTAGTTTTAGGCTATTTAAGCGATGTGCACGTAGAATCGGGTCCTTTATAATTATAATTATTTTAAATAATCATATCATGGAAATCATTATATCAACCCAAGACTGACAGCTGGACGTAGGTCCCCCCCAAGGATTGATACAACGAAAGGATATAAAGAGGATAGCTAGTTTGAAGACACAGATAAAGATGGTCTAATCTTAAACTGAACGTCCCTCCTACCAATGCATTGTTCTTGTTGGTTGGTGGAAGGACGGTCCTAGTTGTAAATTAGACAAACTCTACCAAACCAACAGACCCAAGCTCGGATGGAAAAATTACAATTTAGGGTCAATCCAACTCTATCTTGTTCCTCCTCCCAGGCCTTCAGTCTAATTAGAGTAATTTGATATCCGTTAATTCAAATATATATTCGTAAACAAATGGAAAGGGCTATTTTAGCCGGGGCGTCCCTACGAGTAAACTCGAAAATCCGTAATAAATTAGAAAAGTTGTAGTGAAAACGCAGCAAGGATAGACAATGTAGACCATGTGAAGGCCATGCTGGATGCTTGTGGCATTATACCGATCATTGTGTGATGGTCCTTGGGAGAGGTACAGTCAACCAATTTGATTCCTAGGCCACTATGGACTATGTTAACCCTTAAATGCATAATGATGTAGATATACATCGTATACTTTAAAGCTCATTTTCAAACGTACATTTTAAGTAAATTTCAAACTTATAATTTATGCAGTAAGATTTGTAGCTGTGTCAAAATTCAAATTTGGAAATGAACTTTAAAGACGCGTTTCACTTTCGTCATGCTATGCATTAAAGGGTTAAAGTGACGGTTGTAAACCAAACGTGAGAGACTTCTTAAGGCCGAGCCACACCGGTTGCGTGACGTGCACGTGCACATGCTCGTTCGCTTTCCACTGCGTTGTATAGTGACATGTCGTAATGAGAATTCATACTATACAACGCAGTGGAAAGCGAACGCGCACGTGCACGTCACGCAAGCGGTGTGGCTGGGCCTTTATGATTTGGTTGACAACGTCACGTTGACAAAGTCTATGGCCTAGAAATCAAATTGGTTGACTGTACGGTCACGGACGTTAATTTGCTACCCATTTCAAAGAAAATCTGCTTCAACAACACCACGCAACGCTCATTCATCGTCATTGTCAATAGAGATGTCAAGTCATTTGTAATTGATAGGAAACTCAACCTTATTGCTGTAGAATGTCAGATTAACTTTGGACCTAAGGTGGGTCACAAATTAAATTCCTTGACTGTACATGTTCAGCGTTGGATATCTTTTTTGTAAATGATTGTAATGATCAACGCAAGATGAATGCAAACTGGCGTACAGCAAACAACAAATGGCAAAGACATGCATATAAAGCGATTATACGGGGGCGTTAGACCTAGACAAAGGTAAATACGAGTATTACACGCAGTCCGATGCCATGCCAAAGTTAGCAGTTGTGCTAAAAATTAGGCAATAGAGTGGTTTGTGGATTTAAGGGTTTTTATTTCAGACCACACTAACGTCGCAAGGTGCTTCTTTGTGAATCAGGAAACGTTAAAACGTTAATTAAAACTACAGCCACGATGAAACTTGTAATTTGGCTTCTACAGTAGTTAGACACCGCGTCAGTTTTTGTATTAAAACTCGCACAAGTTTATTCAAGTTGTCTCCGCGGATAAGCATAGTTTTAGCTACGGTGACAAAATAACATTAAGGTAACCTAGTGATATTTATAGCCGTAGTTACTCGCAGAATATAATCACGGTCGGAATAAAACTCTCTTGCGTGAATAAGTTGAGGCCTATCAGAAAGACTTCAAAAGAAGACAAAGTAATATATAACTATTGTAAAACGAAGCCCTAAGGCGCAAGCAGGACAGAAAAGACGTAAGATTCAATCTTCCCTATTTAAGTTCATAACATCGCATGATAAATGCCCATTGTCACTAGTGTCACAACTCACAACATGAAACGTTATTAAAGCGCAAACACACAAAACGCGGGAACGCGGGTCGGCCGGCGAATAGGTAGGTCCGCGCCATACTCTCGACCTGCCACTTGGAGTTGGCAAGACAACATCGCGGCGTCAGCGTCCAAGAAGTTGCAGTGTTTATGTTTACTATTTTTTTTAAAGTATAAACAAATGTCAAAATGCGTAACTACTTTCTCGTATATTTACTAACTAAGCAAGTAAAGGCCCGGACAGACAGCACCGTCGCGGGCGTGCGTCCTGCGCGCCCGCGAGGGTGCTGTCTGTCCGGGCCTTTAGTAACACACTATTCTTCAATTAGGCGGCCGAAGTTCGGTGTAATTTCGCAAGCTATGCATTTAGAATACAAGCAACACATCTGCCGAAGTTTTCGTCGCTTAAAAACCAAAGCGTGCGTAAGTAATTACCAGTGATTGGATTTTGCGGTGCCAATTGGGGTAAATTATTTTTTAATTTTAAATTCTATGTATACATCTATAACAATTAAAGCAGCATCCGCACAAAGAGCGCAGGCGGGCGTTGCGGAGCGTTCCCATGGGTTTTAGTATGGAAACGCAACGCGCCTCACCGTTCTGCCTCCGCTTTCAGTTCGTTTGCGGCTTAATAGTTTTTTTGGAACGGTATCCTGGAGGTTATTTTCATATTTTACATGATGAAGATTAAGATTTCTGATCGATATAACTGCACAGCAATATCCGATCACGCCCGCGTGTCGAATCGGGGTACGGCGAACCCATTCGCCGGGTTGGGCGACACGTTGCGCTTATAAAACGTTATACGTTGTGACAATGGGCATAGTATCCTAACACATTGGTAGAATACAAAACGGTGAAGTTCGAATATTAGTAGGTTTAAGTCCTGCCCTATTGCAATGTTTTTATATGGTATGTAACGAGGCCGCCCGACCCGCGCCTTGTTTTACATGTCTTCTGTTGCTTGTGTCATGCATAAAGGCCAGTGATGGTGTAATATTCATTTAGAAACAATACATAATCATTGTGATCATATAATACTGAGTTATCAATTGAATTTTCCGCGGATTTAATTTGTTTTTAAGAATCGACGTTACCTTTCGACGTTAGAAGGAGGCGTGTTGTAGGGCGCGGTAGAATTGTTCCGCTGGTACCTGCCGTATGTAACTGGCGTGTTGCCGCGACGGCAGTACTCGGTAGCGCTGTCGTTGGTTCCTCGCCAGTTGGCCGGCGCGGCCGCTGCTGCCGCCATTGCACACGGGTTGCTAGTGCTGTCTTCACCGCCCCTAGAATAGAAAAGAGAAAGAAATATAGTCTCGTAAGTATGTGATAAAATAATAATAGGATCCATCTAAATCTAAATGCTTTCGGTAATAGCGAGCTCCACGCCCGCAGGGCGCGAGACAAAGCTCAGAATTGGGCCGTATTTATGAGTAAAAATAGATATAGCTTAGAAACAACCGCCCCAACGCACCCAACCTGTTCTCCTTGGTTAACCTGGCAGATTGGGTTTGGATTACCGGAAGATTTCCGGTTTTTCGACTCTAGTTCACAAACAAAAAAGGGGTATAATAAAAGATAATATTAAACTTTCAAAACCTTTTACCTATGTAGATCCCTATCAAATACAAATGGCGACTTTGGCTTAAAGCATACGAGCTAGCAGAGCTAGGTTTACGAACGCGCAATACAAAAAATATATTAGGGAAAATATCACACAAATTGACCTAGTCTCAAACTAAGCTCTAGGCTTGTACTATGGGTACCTACTAGACAATGATACCATATACCACTCTAAACGCATACATTGACGCAACACATCGGTGCGCTGCGTATCCAGCTTTGTAAGAAGGAATTATATATTTATTTTTTATTATCATTACAGTACAACCAGTTCCTTAGTCGGTACTTCTGTCTGTTTGTCCGCTTAATTATTTTTAACTACTCAACCATACGAAAATCTGTCAACATCTGACAAACTCGCGACAGACGCAAAGCGGATTAACATTCTTCATAAAATTTACGCGTAAACCAAAACGACACTTTGTTTAGGTATTATGTTTAGAGGCCACGTATACGAATTGGCCCAACAATTAAAAAAAAATAGGTAAATAGGTAACTTCTTTTAAAATACTGAGAGTATTATAGGGGAAATAAACAATACGACGAGTAAGTAAACATTATTTATTAATTTCTTAGGTACTTTTGAAATAAGTCACAAACTTTACTCTTACTTCAAAAGCCACATTTGAGGAGAGTTGATTACTTCACCTTAACATACTAAAGTCAGTGTTAGCCGCCCGTAACTGCCAATAAAAAATGAAAATATTATACTATAGAAAAATACTATTTTTAACAATAGCTAGAGCGGATATTCCGAGGGCGTTCTATTTTCATATGCTTTCCGTCAACACTACCCAGGGTGCTTTGCTAACTTCGAATTTCCGACTTTCAAGGGTAGGGCCTCAGTAGCAACACAATTGAGAAAACCACACTTGTTTATGCTAGAAGGTGCGACCGAGCTGCACTTCTACGATGTTAGATACAGTACCTACTGCGTCCCGACTCGAAGAGAATATGAGATCATTTGAAAAGAGTAGGTAAAAGCACAATTTGTAAATATATTTTTTTGCTTAAAATGCGGTATAAAAGGTCGTTTATAGTTTGAGTGGTTTTACACAATTTACCAGCAACTGACAAACAAATTCTATATTAAAATTAATCTCTAAATTATATCTAAGTAACAATTCCATAATCATAAGTTATTCATTTATTCTATTGTACCAGTTTGATGTCATTGTTTATTAATATGAATACATTAAATTTTTTTTTAAATTACATTTCTCACTTCCTTACTCGAAATAGGCAAAGAATTCGTAAACAATATAAAAACAGTTTTGTGATAGATAACCATCTATTGAGTCTCCGTTTGAAGATATTTAAAGGCAAGTCATTAATGTCACTTTGCAATCTGTTGTAAGTTTTGACAGACGTACGAAACGTGCCTGTGCTGTACAATTTGGTCTTTTGAGCGGGTATGACTTATCGATCAGGAAACCTTGTTCTCAAGTTACATACAAAAGTTAAGTTGCATGTTTTAATTAAATTACCCTGGATTAGTTTCAACGAACAAGCAAACTTGGTAAATATAGGGTACAGTCAGTAAATTTAAATCCCTGTATAGTTGTCTGCATGACGTCAAGACGTCTACATTACACAATGCCCTAATGCATGATAAGAATTTCTCCATATCAGCGTACCTAGTATGACTGCGCCAATATCGCGTGTCAAATATGGACAAAGCATCCGTCACTCTCGTACTTATTTACGTGTCAGAAGGTGACGGATGCCATATCGAAACTTTGTCACGTGATAAGCGCAGCCATATTAGGCCCGCAGTGCGGCTAGCACAAGTTGCCCGCGACTTGTTTGTCGCTCGGATCTCCATTTCTATCTAGTCAGTAACGATAGAGACGCACTGAGCGACAAGCAAGAAAACACAACTTGTGCTCCCCGTGCTGATATCATAACGTATCGAAGCAACATTATAGACCTAGACCTACCCATGGTACGCTTGGATCGCAACACTTGGAGCTCATTTTGGTTAGTTGCCATAATGCGTAAGCAAACGAATACATTTTTCTGCACTACTTTTGTATGTGACATCATTCCTTGCGATTATTTGACCTGTATAGTTTATCTGTTTAGTTTGTTGAATCGCATGAATGTGGTTTTGTTGATGTTAATATAGAGATTGTTTTTGTTCAACCAAGTTATAATTTTTCTCCTTATTATAAACATTGCTAGCAAGACACGGTATAACAACTGACAGGTCGTCAGCAAACAGTGTGTATTTATGGCCGAACCCTCGGACAGATAGGCTTACTTCGGATTAAAATTTGGCACATTTTGTATGGGCAAATTTCAAATTTTAACTTGAAGTAAGCCTTATCTATCCGCGGTTTAAATATAGGGTTCGGCCGTTAAACTGTTGCGTCTGGGAGATCATGAATGAAGAGTAAAAATAACAAGGGACCTAAAATAATACCTTGAGGTACCTACTCGGTTTGTTTTAATATCAGACTTATATGAGGGAGGTGAGGAGGATTTTTTGTTATTTCTACAAACTGGGTTTTTTTATGTAAATAACTTAAAAGCCGATCATTATCTGATTCCATAGAGTTAACATTGGGCAAAAAGTATATACTTCACGATAAAATATGTTTATTCACGGGCTCTTTTAAAGCGCTCATGGTTGTATTCAAGGCGACTTTGACGAGGTTGTTAAATGGGCCCACGATAACGGAATAATTATAAACTCATCGAAAACGAAATGTATGCACATATATTCCCCATACAATCGCAAGGCTAAGTCAGTCAACTATAAGGAGTTGGGTGTGATAGGACACGGATACGATTGCTTGCACAACCGAAAGAATAATATTTGTAACTGTGAACCACTAGAATACGTAAACACTTATAAATATCTAGGTATGCATATTGACCACAACTTTAATTGGAAAACACACATTAATGTAGTTTGTTCCAAATTACGCTCAGTATTAAGCAAAATGTACCACTTACGTAAATTAATCAGCAAAACTATGCTTATAGTGTATTATGCACTGGCGGACTCAGTGATAGGTTATGGGCTCAATGTTTATGGTAGAACCTTCCAAACTTATATGGATGAAATTAAGAAGCTGCAGATAAGATCATTGAAATACTTGGTGGATAACAAAACTAAAA
This sequence comes from Acleris literana, assembly GCA_946894065.1. Classification (NCBI taxonomy): domain Eukaryota; kingdom Metazoa; phylum Arthropoda; class Insecta; order Lepidoptera; family Tortricidae; genus Acleris; species Acleris literana. The sequence continues at coordinate 13,826,267 of OX335684.1, read as the reverse complement.
ATAAACTTAAGAGCGACTACGAAAAGCTATATAAAATGTATAAAATATTGCCTATTCAAATTCAAATTCAAATCCATTTATTTGTCAATACAGTAATACACGGTCTTAGTTATAAAATTAAAGCACTTGTATTCAGCATGCAAGCAAGCGTACAAATATTGTAAATAATCTACAAATTTTCATAATACTTTCCCAATTTCATAAATTCTAGTCAATGATAATACAAATTTAAACCCCTTAATATTCCTTGACACTATAAAAACATTTCTCCATCAGCCATTTTGTCAAGTTACGTTTAAACATTTTTCCCGACAACATTCTTAATTCATCCGGTAAGTGATTAAAAACTACAATGCTCATATTAAATATATTTCTTTTGTACATATCCTTGCGACAGAGAGGTTTGTACAAAAGAGACATAATACGTGCTCTTGTCTGCCTTTTAATGACTTGACTCCGTTTCATAAAATATTCTGGGTGGGAGTTGACAAACACACATACGTCTCTTATGTACACACACGGTAGTGGTAAAATATTCAGTTTTCTAAATACTGGGACACAGCTGTCATCTAACCGAGCATTACTCATCACTTCCCTCCTTCCATCCCTTATGCACTTTTTTTGAATTTTGAATACTCTATCAAACTCCACTGAGTTTCCCCACAGAATCAAGCCATAACTGAGTACTGAAGACACATATCCATGGTAAGCCGTTAGCGCCGCTTCAATAGAAACCGTATCTCTTAACCTTTTAAGGGCGAACACAAAACGGTTCAATTTATTACATATTTGATTAATTTGGTCTTTCCAATTTAGGTGCTTGTCAATCATTATGCCCAAGAATTTAATTGAATCTACTGCCTCGATTGTCTCATTTTTATATGGTCAACAAAGTCAAAAGCCTTAGACATATCTAAAAATATTGACACAACCGGGGTTCCATCATTAATACTCTCTGTTATGGCACGTACAAGGTCAAAACACGCGAGCGTGGTCGAACGGCCGTTGCGAAAACCATACTGCTCTGAACAAAGTATACTATGTTTAGTTACAAACCCATTTATCCTCTTAACTACGGCCTTTTCTAAAAATTTTGACAATATAGGGACTAGGGTGATGGGTCTATAATTGTCTGTATTTAATTTATCCCCTTTCTTAAACAAAGGTTTAACTATGCAATATTTTAATTCTTGCGGGAAGACTCCATCAGAGAAAGATAAGTTAATGATGTGAGTAAGAGGCACCGTTATAAACTGGGCACATAGTTTTAAATTTTTTGTGGTAATGTCATCGTATCCGCTGGATTTACTATTTTTGAGATTCATAATAATATTATATGTTTCGTTCTAGTCAATTGGTAATAAAAACATTGTATGGGGACTATAGTCACGCAAATTATATTTACAAGATAAGTTATCCTGCATTAAGTTTTGCCTGCATGTTAGATCTATAAAATAATTATTAAAAATGACTACTAAAAAATGACTATGACTCAAAGAGTACAATATTTGATAGCTGTAGATAACTACTGTAATAATAAGTACAAGGTACTTAAGCAGAGCAGATATGTAACAAAGAATATTAGAATGAGGAAATATGTGCAAAATTTTGACAAAAACTACTATGGTAGAAGAGCAGATAAATTTTTGGTCCCAAAAATATATAATAAAATAGAATGGTTAAGGGAGGATAAGAAATATAGCTTAATGGAAGCTAAGAATAAATTAAAGAAAGCATTTTTAGATAACTTGCCTTGATTTCAGCTATTTTGAGTTGTTATTATCAGATTTGTCGTTATAGCTCAGTTCGATCTTAAGGAAAGCATGGAATGATTGCAACTTAAGTAAGGATCTATTCTGTTCTATCCTATTCTCTGGTGTAGGGTACCTACTGGACTCATTTAGGTGCATAGTATAAAATTAAAGAATGAGCGCTGTCTCGCCAACAAACTGCGTAAGCAGTTTGGCGAGTAACTTTGAAATAAGTTATGTATATATGTGCCTTTGAAAAAATAAATTTTAAAAAAAAGTCAAAAGTCTACCTAAAACAAACACAAACTCAAATTCACTCCATTAAAACTTCGTAGTACAACCGTATTGAGAGAAATAAATAAAAAGCATGTATTCAGTGATACACACTGCACCTAAGCTCAAACAGTGTTTAATATAACTTTGACATTCCGGCTAGAATCTGTGTAATCAAGAATATGTCAAAAAATAATCAATCATTTATTTAAATCTATAACAATATTCCAGATTTTAACTACATATATTCATAAATAAATCTATTTAAACGCATTAAAAACAGACCTACTGGATATTTAGTTGATACCTTATCTGCCCTGTCACACATTTTGTTAAAACGCGACAGTCTTATCATTAAATAAAGTAATCACTTGACTTATGCAACTTCAGTGCGATTTAGCATAAGACTTCAATTAATACGAGTTTAAAACAAAAAAAAATATAATAAAGTTTTTTTTTAAGTTTTATTAAAGCCGACACTTGTTAACGCACTTTATAGAGTATATGTACTATATAAAGGATGGAAGGGGACGACGACCCTTCCCGCAAGTGGGAGATTAAGTAGTTTTAATTAAAAAAAAACTCAAAAGAAATATATATGTCACTTATATGAGAAATATATAATTAGAATAATTACATAATTTACTTTGCGATTAACTTTAGAGGATTGTGAAACTGAAAAATTCCATACGAAATGCGATAGCGTTTCTCTCCCCTTAAACCTAGTCCGATTTTTACGGTTTTTGAATACGTTGTAGATATCATGAAAAACTACGTCTGTACGTTTTCCTTTCCAGGAAAATATTTCTTGGAATGAAGAAAATTAAAACAAGAGCAAACAGAAACGTACAAAGCTAGTTTTTCATAATAACTAACTCACTAACTAATACAACATATTATTCAAAAATTGTGGAAATTGGAGAGTGAGAAACGTTATCGCCCCGAGCTGAATTTGTATGGTAGTTTTTTGACAGGTACGTGATTCGAGCATCGACGGTACACAATCCTCTTAAAAAATATAGTCAAAATGTGTACAATGAATATTTGCAACAGTTTATGAACAGCTTGTTAAAGTTTAATGCAAGAAACTTGTTTCAACCCTATCGACTGATACGGTCAATGACCTGACCTTGCCCCAACTAGTAAACAACAATCTTAAAAAAATTAAAAATGAAAGACGGTAAAGAACGAACATCATCAATAATTTTGTATTTGTAACCTATTTATTTGACTTTTTTTTTTACATTGACTAACTGAGATACCCCCTTAATTATTTATTTATTTTATTCGGTTTTTAGTATTTTTTGTTATACCGGCAACAGAAATACAAGTAGTAACAAACTTTTAATACATCCAACTAAGTACAGAATTCAACATTAATACAATTAAAAATTAAAACTAAACGTATTTAAATTAAAATTAAATTATGCTACTCAAATATTAAAGATATAAATAATAATCACCACTATAAAAAGAACACCCCCTCTAGCAGGTACGCTCGCGGCATGGTCCCCAAAACACCACATTAGCTCCACTATGTTCTGATTTTATAAAATCCCGCACAATTGGCAAACATCGCTCCATATTATCGGTCGGCATTAAATACAATATCTGTGAAAATTTCAACTGTCTAGCTATCACGGTTCATGAGATACAGCCTGGTGACAGACAGACGGACGGACAGTGGAGTCTTAGTAATAGGGTCCCGTTTTTACCCTTTGGGTACGGAACCCTAAAAAAGGGGATAAGATCTTGTAAAAGCATACTAAACGTTGTTTTTTTAATCCGTGGAATTCTGACGTTTCTTGGTCTTACCAGACTATAAAAGAGGCATTCCTTGAATCTGTGGTGCACATTTTTTATGTAGAAAAAGATTTCTACGATTTTGATATTTTAATTTAAAATTAAATAATATACTATTAATTAAATGTTTAATAAATAATAGCATTATTAACAATGTTTAGTGCCAAAAATAATTTACTCCTTTGCGAGCTGCTTTGCGACAGTTCCGTGGAACTTTGTCCATGGATGACATAAACACAGATATCGTCATTTTATTTAATTCTAATTTAATCTTTCGAATTTAACTTCGTACATTTATTAGGCGAAAATTATTCGAGCTGATTCGCCGTTTCAGATTTGCCCAAAAAATCTTCGATTGGGCGAGGTTCTGGGGCGATAGGTGGATTTGTTAATTTGGGGACGTACGGGATTTTTAGATCGTCCATTTTGCTTAACTTTTTTTTGAGTAGTGGCTGGAAATCAAATCTGGCCAAAACACCACATTAGCTCCACTATGTTCCGATTTTATAAAATCCCGCACACTTGGCAAACATCGCTCCATATATCGGTCGCCATTAACGCCTAACCCAGATTAAAAAATACTGCATACATAACGCATTACCGAGAGGGCTGATCGCAAGCCACAGTAAATCTTATTTGGGAACCTTCGTAGGCTCCACATATTTAATGTTTTCTTCAGTTGGGCCATTGGTGTTTTCATGTCTAATGTGAAATATGATTCGTCGTTCATTTTAGGACGTCGTTTTTAGCGGGACATGTATTTTTGACCAAATTGCTAAGCCGGATTTTTTGAGTCAACTTTTGATTTTCAGACACAGTCGTCTTGACTTTTCTTTTTTTTTCAATACCCATGTCTTTAAGATACTTTTAAATTAAGTTGCCGTCGCATTTGAATTTTCTTCCGAGCTCTCTATAATAATAATATGATTTTGCGATACGGCTGGCGGTCATTTTCTCACTCCTTTCACTCCTCTCAGTATATACTGGCTTAAACTGGATAGTCTTCCAGAACCGGGCTTTCTTGGATTCGTTTTTCTGAGTGAGTAGGACGTTAAAATACTATAAACTGTGCTTTGACTCTCAAGTTCTCAACGTTTTTCTGTAAAATGCTCCAAGACCTTCGCATTCGACCAGAGCCACCAGAGGGGATGTCTATCGATCGAAGCAATTACAAACAGTTTCGCGACGCATTTTTTTTCGAATTGCCATAATTATTGTTAAAAAAGTTCTATCTCCATAAAATTTGTCGTAATTATTTATAGATGAGTTGTTAAACAAAAGACAACTCACTTTGTACTTTTTTAAGAAATTTAATATTTTAAACAGAGGTTCAAAATTTGTCCAGATTTTACTCCGCATACGTTATATTATAAGTTATTCGTTTTCAAGCTCTTGATATGATAGACAAACGTCATACAAACATAACGCAAAAAAACCATCGCAATACATTTTATTTATTATTTTATAAGCATTATTAGCATTCGACCATCGCTTATTAGTGTTATTACCTAGATTTCAATTAACACAGAATTTCCTGCATGATCCTTCTTTCTCCTTCATGAGCAGATTCATTATAGTAGTTTATGTGACTGTACATAAATAAGGGCATTAAACACGAGTGTGGGTTCACACAAATCACACAAGTGTTTAATGCCTAATTATGTACAGTTACATACACTACTTTATCTACCCACATATCATAAGCCTCCATGATGCATTCAGGAGCCGCATATTAAATTTTAACCGATAATGGCGGTACTGAAAAGATTGAAAAGTTTTCTGGCAGCTGTCATCGTTTTTTTTTAATTCAGAGACAAACTAGAGTCGGCTCCAACTATCATATCGTTCGATATCTTACTTACGTGCGACATTGTCCAATTTTGTATGCAAATTGACAATTCATTTCGAACTAAACGTCATCTCGACTGATATTTGAATAGCGGTCAAATCAAATTTCTTTGTTTTTCAGAGATGTTCGAAATTTGAATGTCATGAGAACATTGAAATTGATGTTCTTATGAATCCATAAGATTACTGCCGCAGATAAAAAAATTGCTCTAACAACAGAGTTGATTATTATGCTGGTCATCATTTGCGGTTTCTGAACACATCATAGCGGGTTTATGATATGAGTGTAGATAAAATAAATAAAATACTCTATTGCCAGAAAGAAATAACCAGAAAGAAATTTATATTTAAACAAGAAAGAACGATAAAATATACAAGGTAAAGTAAAATGCGTAACTTATTTCTAGTCTAGGCAATGGACGCCGAGCTCAGCATGTGCTCGGGTCCGGCAACCAGATACGAAGGAAAATTAATTAAAATATATAAACTTAAATATATACAAGTATGCATATGTAATTAGGTACTTAACGTTTATTGTTTTGGATACGCGATTATATGTTGAGATTAGCCGAACACATCACATGAAATTTATTGGTTAGGGATCTCATACTTCCATCCAATCATCAGTTTCTACAATAAATGTTTGTGCCGGCCGTTGTGTTGAACCTCTTGGAAAACCTCACCAGACAAATTATTATTATTTATCACAGGTTAACTTGTTGGAGAAACGGTCGCATAATGTATTAATTTATTTGTTAAAATAATAGTTAATTCGTAAACAAATATTTTTCACAAGACAACAGCCTGTCCTCAAGCCTAGGTGTTAGCTAGCTCAGCGAAGAGTGAGTTCCGAGTGTCCCGACTTCCGTGGAAAAGTCATAAGATATAAGTCATAAACTTATCGATGGGTAATACGATCACGAGATTAAATTTGGTACCCACCTTAGATCCAAAATCAATTTGACATTCTACAACAATAAGGTTGAGTTTCCTATAAGTTACAAATGACTTGACATCTCTAATAATATTGACGATTTCAAGCATATTTTTCTTAAAATGGGTCACAAATTAACGCCCGTGACCGTACACCTGACTGAGAAAGCAAAATAAATACAAACTTTTCCGACAAGAAACGATGATGTATATAGGATATTATAAAATTATCTCGTAATTCAAAACCTACTCTATTGTCCTAGAACAGATGCTATTTAATTAAAACAACGTCACAATTACGTCGCTCTTAAATTATATAATAATGCCATTGTTTGAGGCTCAGGATTATCTCAATTTATGATTATTATACGCAGAATGCACCTAAAATATCGATAGACATTTGGACAACACAGAGAAAGATATCCCCTCCATCACATCCAACTTGTTTTTTTTTTAAATAACCCTTTCTAACAGTTACAAATAGATTGTGCATCACTTATTATTATTATAATACGATACTATGTTTTCGGAAACCGCCCTCGTCGCCCTCACCCTGTTTATAGTCATATTTTTTTAGACGAAGTAAACTGACAGATCATGTATGGTTTATATCAATAAAGGCTGTTTTGATAAAAACCACATGTGTTAACTTAAAATTCAAAAATTCAGAATATTTATTCAGTAAATTGGCCACATAAGGGCTCTTTACACGTCGGTATTTCGGTAATATGGAGTGAATCTATTAGCGCTAAGATATATGTTAACTTGTATTATAATCACATTTTCTATTAGTTTTCACGATATTCATGACTTTTTTTACAACTTCAATAAAAGCTGATTCGTGTAACAAACAGTTCAGAAAAATCATTTTTTGAATGGCTATAAAAATAACCAAGATATAAGCCAAAAAATATTTGTTCTATCTTTCTAGCAAAACCGAATTTAACATGGAGTTTATATTTCCGACCTGTTACATGACGTCACAGTGCATATCTCTCTGCCTAATTAGCATTTTAAAATACTTGTATCATTCATAACTATTGGCCGATTTTAATAAAATAAAAAAATTGGTGATCTTTTACGCTATTTTCAAATTATTCCCTATTATTCTTTCAATAATGATAACTATAGTTTTCAATCCACCGCTCAAATTGTCGTAGCGGTATATTTACAGGTATAATGAATAAGCATACATCGTTTTTGGTCCGAAAAGTATTGCATTCCTATCACATCGTACCAATCAATTGGCTAATTGAGAAAGCAAGACGAACACGAGCTTATTCGACAAAATACGCTGTCGTGTGATTAGTAATGATTACGCACTTCATCAGGGGCTCCAATATCGTACTCGGTAAAACCTAATTGCTTTTGACATGTTATCGTATTGTCAATGTTATGATAGCTCTTATTTACTTGACAGTAATGGCGACCAAGTTAAAAACAATACGACAGCCGGATTTACACTGTACTGAGGCCGGTACTAGGTAATGTGTAGGACGCGACTTCGTACTTATACAGGGTATTAGGTAATTAGTAATAAACCGTTATCTACTAATAACACCCATTTCACGTCCAACGTATACAAGTTTTATTGCCTTGAGATTATCCCTTAAGAGTAGATACTCTGGTCAGGACTTTTCAAATTCCTAAATGGTGCATTAAAGGAAATTAATATGGTTACAGCAAGACGGGTGTCCCGCAAATTACACAACACGAGTGCGACAGGACTTAACTGCCAGATTCCCAGGACGATGTCGATGGATCGGCCGCTTAGGCCCAAACTATGGCCCCCGCATTCACCGGATCTGTCCCCAGTAGTTTTTTTATTGGAGTCTTTCCGAGTTACGTAAGCGATTAAGAATTGCTGTTCAAGAAATCGGGAACCCTGGATACACCAGATTCGTCAGGCGTTCCTTTATCCGAAGATGTGTAGAACTTGCATTAGGGTTGGTGGACGTCATTTTTTTAACATTGTTTAAGTAACTAAACATTATTAAAACAATTACTTTTTACTATTTTTAATTTTACATCAGAAAAACAGTTTCTTTGCTACTACACTACCGACCTTTAAGTTTTATTTATCAAAATCAATAAACGTGTACATTTTAAAAATCTCTATTTAATGAGCGTGTTTTTAAGTTTATTGACTACCATGTGATACCTAGTGTATTTTTTTTTCACCGCATGTTCTCCAAGTTTGGTATATGTTCGATCGAAGGTGAAAAATTCAAGTTTACGTCTTTTTACACGGCTGCCCAAAAAAGGAGTGTAATGTTTTCAGGGGTCATGTACCGAGCCAGTTAATAAGTTCTGCTACTAAGGTTGAGTCAAATAAAACTAACTTATGTTTATTTTTTAATGTCAATATGTATAAAAATTAAATGCTTAATTAATGTACATTTTGAAGAATAACTAATAATTCTATATAGTCGCCTCAATTTCTGAAAAGATCTTGTAACATTCACTCACAGCCGTCATCGATAAAATTACGCACTACTTTTCTGTAAATTTCACGTTTTGAAAACGCTTAAAGGTTAGGTTAAGTATTTGTTAACCTAGGATTTTTTTTTGTTTAATATTATAAAACTTCCTGTCTGTGTATGTTTAGAGACCAGCATTATATTTCTCAACGCAACTCAATTCCAGCTTATGAAGCAAGAGATTTGGTGTGATTTCGTAATGCTGCAAATTGATGTAAAATCGTAGGTATAGTAGATTTAATGAGACACCAAAATTGACCGGTGTACAAGCGGATCTTTAGTTGCTTGGAATACATTTGCATCAGAAGCTAAAAGTCTGTTGAATATGTCACGCAAATTTGAACTCTCAGTATCATCGTCGTGCGTGATTTGAACTATGATTTTCTCGTCCGAAATGGGGATCCTTCAATCTCGTACATCAAATAATTGCAATATTTTAGAATACATTATTTTTATTTATATTGTATGTATATAAATCAAAGTTTTGATTAATAAACTTGTTTATGAAAAACTCCTATAATAATAAAAAAATTGTAATAAAGCTCAGTAGGTAACAAGCAGCAGCTTCGCGTGGCGTAAGCAGCGCAGCACCCGCGACATCGCAGGCGTGCGGCAGCTTCTACGCGTGCCGCGCTGCTAACGCGCTAGTGGGGCGGGAGTTGTTTTCAAGATGTCGAACTATATGACTCAAGTCATATTTGTAGGCAATAGTATGGGAAAAAAGCAAGCGTTAATAATTATTTGACCACCACTGTATATACATCTACGAGGGCTGCTACTTATGTATCCGGAATAGGCAAAACTAGCATTTTTAGATAAAATATTCCTGCATGGTAAAATTTAACTTTTTTTAAATTAATCATTACATTTTTTTATCGTCTCTGCGTTTTTCTTTTGTTTTAACGATTTGGAATTTTCGTGTCACCGCAATAATAGAACTCTCGCGTGAAAATATTCGGGCGATGATTTATTACGATTTTCGGCGTGGGTTATCACAACAACAGTGCTTCGATCAACTTAAATTAACTTTTGGTGTTGAAGCACCATCCAAGACGACTGTGTATCACTGATTCAGTGAGTTTAATCGTGGGTGTTGTACGCTCACGGATGAATCCAAAGAAGATCGCCCGCAATCGGCCGTTATACCACAAAACATTAAGCTTGCTTGTAGCATTAAGTTCGCCTTTTGTACACTTTTTTTTTAATTTTGTGCAATAAAGTATTAAAATAAATAAATAAATAATAATAATAAAACATAAGACGCTGTGCGTAAACTAATAATGCAAGATCGTCATGTTACATATCGCGAGATAGTTGCAACTTTAGGCCTTAGTATGACGAGCATACATAAGATCCTGGATCTATGCTTATGATCCCGAAACTAAACAGCAGTCAACAGTGTGGGTGTTCCAAAATGAACCAAACCCAACTGAAGTAGTACGTGCAAAGAGCACTCTGAAGCAAATGGTGGCGTGTTTTTTTGGAATGAATGGCCATGTGGCTACAGTGCAACTAGAAAATCGTAAAACAGTTAATTCGGAATGGTACACGGCTATTTGTTTGACCGAAGTCTTCCAGGAAATACGGAAATCTAACCAGCGACGTAAAATACAGGTGGTGTACTCGATAAACTGTACATATTGAAAGGGATGAAATTTTAGGCTAATTTATCGGTATAACAATTATAATTTTTTAATTTTTTAGCCACTGGTTTTTTTTACAGATTGTCAAACTTTTTAATAAAGTTTGGGTAGTACACTTACTAGTGACGGTGTAACTTTTGATCTAATAGCCCAAAAAAGATAAAACAAAATGCATAGTATTGACATTAGTTAGGTTTATAATAATTGATAACAATATTAGACCAATTAAAAAAAATAACTGATTAACTACTTTTTTTGTGGAAAATTACTGGTAAATATTATTTTGTTTTCATAAAAACACGATTTTCTCAAAAAAAAACGTATATTTTACTTTTTTTTTAACGTTTTTAGATATAAAATTAAACGAGGAATTAAACATTAAACAACAAAAAATGGTGAAATATCTACAAAATTTTGAGAAAATCGTGAAAACAAAATGTCATTTTTGCTGTAATTTAGTAAAAAAATAAAGAATGTGTAAAAAAAAGTGGCTAAATTTAAAAAAAAAAAGTTTTCCAGATAAATTAACCTAAAATTTCATTCCTCTCAATATGTAAAGTTTATCGCGTACCATCCTGTAGTTCTTCACCATGACAATGCCAGCTGTCACACCTCAGCCGAAACAACTCGATTTTTGGAAAGTCAAAAGATCGAATTAACCGCCGTACAGCCCTGATTTAGCACCCAATGACTTCTATTTATTTCCAAGCGTAAAGAATAAATTACGTGGTCAACTATTGTCGACCCGTGAAGAAGCTGTCGATGCATTCAAAAGTCACGTATTGGAGATACCTCAATCAGAGTGGAAAAAGTGCTACAAAAATTGGTTTCAACGTATGCAAAAGTGCATCGATCATAAAGGAGAATACTTTGAAAAACAATATAACCAAATTGAATCATGTTTTTTTCATTTTCTTATTCCGGATACATAAGTAGCAGCCCTCGTAATACCTTTAAACGAGCAATTCTTGTATACGAGGGCAGAGTGAGAAGTCTAGTAAAAATCATATTAGGTGTATTTTTTCACAAATTCATTAATGTCAAGTTGTAATGCATCCTTTTTGGAGGTAAATCGTATATTTTCAGCTAGTTCGCACGGCTAGTTTTTTTTTGACAGCTATGAAAAACAAAACAATCACTTTGGTGTTTGCAAACATGGAGAAAAGTGAGTTTCGTGTTCTGATTAAAAATTATTGTTTGCGAAAAAAAAACAATTAGGGAAACAAAAAAAAATAGACAAATATTACGGGAACTCTGCTCCATCGATTAAAATGATCCACAAGTGGTTTACAGATTTTCGTTGTGGCCGTACAAGCACTGCTGACGCCGACCGACCCGGACGCCCAGTTGAAGGCACTACACCAGAGATGATCACCAAAATCCATGACATCGTATTGAACGACCGAAGAGTAAAGGTCCGTGAGATAGCTGATATTCTAAGCATTTCAGACGAACGGGTTCGTAATATCCTTCACACTTGTTTGGATATGAAGAAGCTCTCCGCCCGTTGGGTGCTGCGATTGCTCACAGTGGATCAAAAACGCACTAGGGTGACCCTGTCAGAGGCATGTTTGGCGAAGTTTAGGTGTAATGAAAAGGACTTCTTGCGTCGTTTCATAACTGTTCACGAAACCTGGAGTGAAACTGCACCAAAGAAGGCCAAAGCAGTTTTATCTGCGAATAAAGTTATGGCTACTGTCTTCTGGGATGCTCGTGTATGTTGATTACCTTCAGAAAGGTAAAACGATTAACGGCGAATATTATGCCAACTTGTTATAGCGATTTCATGAAGTTTTAGTGGAAAAACGACCCCATTTTCCAATCGCTCAACGGTTAACTGGAAGAGATCCCTTAAAGGGATAAGTTCGCCTTAGTACAAACCTTTTGTGTTTTTGTCTATGTTTGTTATTTTCCGGTTCGTAAAGAATGTACATACATACATTCTACATACGTAAATAATAATTTCCCAGCTGACGTTTGTCTGCACTACAAGACTGAGACGCCAAAGTTTATTTTAGAAATCGTATAAACAGTTATATTATACATAGCAGCCCCTGGCACGCGTTACTTTTTGATGTGCCGGGTTCGTTTTGTTTTGTTGTTTTACAACTCGCGCGTGCACTCGTTCAAAGCGCGACGCTGCTGCCACGCGTTTGGTGTGCCGGAGCCTTAAATGTGTGTGGTATAGTTGGAATTTGGAATCCTTTCACCATCACGAGTGTCATAGGATACCCAAACTGTTAAAATTGAAATAACAACAATGGCAAAATGTCAATTGTTAACATAGTTAAATCAACGACAATATACTTAAAAAACGCAGTCGGGTTTTTAAAGCTTGCTTTTCATTTAGTTATCAAGTAAAAGTAAGTACCTAAAGTCCGTGATCGAATTCGAGATCAAAAATGTAAAAATACAATTGTCAATGTCAAAGTGACATTCCAGGGGTATTCAATCTTGTCGTGTGTAAAATGAAATGTATGAATTTTAAAAAGCAAATATAAATACCGATTCCTACATGCTTTTCAGTAAGATATTGGCTAGAAGACTTTTGGACACCTAAAGTTAGTCTAGTCATATGTAATCATTATGCCCCGGGTGGAAATTAAACATTTAATTTTTTTATTTTTATTTATTCACAATAAGAAACAAAAGCTGTTGATAAGAAACAATAAGAAACAAAAGAAACAAAAACAATAAGAAACAAAAGCTTAACAACGAAAGCAACGATAACAAAGGATAAACGAAAAGAGGCACATTCATTCGACAGATGTGAGAAAACGAATGCCGTATGTCCGTATTGCATCTTAGAAATATAAAAAAAACTATCAATGACTCTAAATATTAGACAATAACAATACGATTATTATAATTACGAAACAAATGTTTAAAACTTCTTACCATTGCCAGTAGCATAAATTAAAACTCCATATATTTTATTCAAGCAACATAAATACGGAATAAAAAAAAATATATTTACTGTTTACCTAAGTGTAATATTTTTAACTCTTCAAACCATATTATATAACTCAGATTATTATTATTTTAATTTTTATTTCAGTGAGTTTAAACTAACCATCACTTGGATATGTTTTTTTATGATGGCAATCCGTTTGTTTACATTTTTGATCTCGAATTCGATCACAGACTGTACGCCTATAATGCCTATAACAACATTAATGAGACATACGCCCTTTTTTCTAACGAAGGCAGTATAGGTGTACCTAAAATATTTATTCTACAAAATACCCAAATCGCTATAGGTGTTGTACCTAAATTATCTGAAGAGTTCCCTCAATTTCTCCAGGACCCCATCATCAGATTCTGACCTGATGACAGTGAGACCACTCCAGAAGTACGCCCTTTCAAACAAAAAATGAATTTTCCAAATCGGTTAATAGATGACGGAGTTCTGAGTTAACTAACTAGCATAAATAATAATAATATGTAATTTAACATAATGTGCAAAACGTATGCCTGTCTAATTTGTTTGTAATCTTTATCTTTTATCTTTATGTCGTAGTTTAGATTTTTATCATGTTCATTTTTTGTATTAGTAGTGTTATTTTAGTTTTCTATTTGCTTTCTTATTATAAAAACCTGATTTACAGAAAATTTCATAAATATCTGGAATAATAATAAAACTTTAAAAATCACTGTTCAGTGATTTGTTTTATTTACATACATACAATTAGTACAATTACCTATCTGGATGCCAAATTTCACCTTTCTAGGTCACCTGGGTTAGGTTTTTGATTATTAGTTATTAGTGAGATTTTTAGCATTAATATCTCAATAACCTTTGCACCTTTATTTATGAAATTTAGGGTTCTAGTTGATCTATGGGGTTTTAGTACAAAAACCATTTTTTTTGTTTTTATGTTATATAGATTTGGAGTTATTGAGTAGTCATAAAATAAATGTTTAAAAAAACAAAAACCCGCCTTCAAAAAGCAAAAAATAACTTCTTTAAAATGGTAGGTAAATAGGTCAGTCCAACTGAAGTCTGCTTTTGGTTAAAATATTGTTGGACGCCGACTTCAGTTGGACTGACCTATTTACCTACCATTTTAAAGAAGTTATTTTTTGCTTTTTGAAGGCGGGTTTTTGTTTTTTTAAACATTTATTGTATTTTATACTTTTTAGTGATCCTATTTATGCTGTTACGTAGCTCCACTTCTAAATATTAATGAGAAACTATAGAACATTTCAAGCTCGCCGCAGACAACGCCGCGGGAATGTCATAGTCATATTTAAACCTAAATGTGCTTCGGCATAGTCGCTCAACTACCTTGATCGAAATATCTTATCGCCACCCTTGAAATAGGTACCGTTAAGAAGTTCCGGTGGCCATCTGTGGTCTTCATCATCAGTTCCACTTCACCATATAGTACTTTTCAAAAGCAAATGCACGAGTTACAGTGAAAAATACCGAAATCGCTATAGGTGTGCCTATAATATTTGAGGAGTTCTTTTTATTTCTCCAAGATCCCATCATCAGATCCTGACGTCTTGACAATGGGACCAACTAGAAAGTATACCCATTCAAACAACGAAAAAATTTTTCAAATCGGTGCAGTGGTCTTCGAGTAATCGGGGAACATACATTAAAAAAAAAAACCCGACGAATTGAGAACTTCCTCCTTTTTTTGAAGTCGGTTAAAAAGTGGCTCCAAATGGTGCGTGTAAATAACACACGGCTGCGCTTGCCAGTTCATTTTGCCGTGAACTTGGTTGGACACGCTGCCGCGTGTCTAGATATGGTCTCGAATGCCAATATTCAAGAATAGCGCGCGCCAAAATTTAAATCGAGTGCCGTGAAGTCTCGGCCACGGCCGAGAATCTCGGCTGTTTTGGACCGAGACCGAGATCTCGGCACGATTTTTGGCCGAGATATGGGTCGGTCGGACCTTAGTTCTTAGCGCGACGTTGTTACCGCGACACGTACTCAATACTGTTGAGAATGTCAAAAAATTGCCATTATTTTTATGGCCCAAATCATATAGAAATGGACGTTCTCTAACACAATTTATAAACATTTATCAATTGTCACACATACACTGTACATTTTGTTAACAAATACATCGTGAAAATCACGTCCCGCTGCGTTTAAACCGCAATATTATTCTAGTCCAATAATGGTTTAAGTACCTAAGTAAAATAACTGTGATGTATTGTAATTTCATACATTTTTGCGTCCGCTCCTATTGGAAAATTATGTTTTTGCTATGGCGTGGATGGAACGAAGAAGTGCTGTTTTTGCAACAATAAATACCCAGCCACACCGCTTGCGTGACGTGCACGTGCACGTGCGCGTTCGCTTTCCTCTGCGTTGTATAGTGACATGTCGTAATGAGAATTCATAGTATATAACGCAGTTGTTTGATGTGCTCGCGGAGTAGCCGAGTGTAGTGCGCCGGGCAGCCATCTTGTTGAAACCACATCCTTAGTCTTAGTGCCGACGGCGTATCTTCCAACAATACAAGCAGATCGTTTTCCAAAAAATGTCGGTAAAGGCTCCGGCACACCTAACGCGTGTCAGGAGCGACGCGCTTCCAAAGCGGGCACGCGCAAGTTGTAAAACAACGAAACCGGTACATCAAAAAGTAACGCGTGCCAGCGGCGGGCACGCGTTGGCGCGTTCGATATCCAATGCGTTGTATAGTATGAATTCTCATTATACAACGAAGTGGAAAGCGAACGCGCACGTGCACGTGTACGTCACGCAACCGGTGTGGCTCGGCCTTAAGCCGCAAACGCACTGAGGAGGTGGCGCGTTCCCATACTAAAAAGCGTTCCTAACCAGTGGCGGAGGCGGTTTTAGTATGGGAATGCGCCACACCGCGCCGCTTCCGCTCTCAGTGCGTTTTCCGCTTAAAAAGCAAAACACACGGAGCTTGGGCGTGGGTCACGCGCAGAGCATGTCGTTTTCATGGCGATAGCCGCGCCGGTCGCTGCGTTTCCACACAGCGCCGAACCGTGGGGGTCCCGCGCGGGCGGGCGCGGGCGCCGAAACGCGGTGGGCCACACCCTCTACGCATTATCCATCCGTGCTGTACGACCGGGCACGATACACGACGCAAAACGACAGTGCGTAGGCTTGCTGGACGTCAATAATTATTATTATTACCGTGATAGACCAGCAAGGCCGATTTTTTGCCCAACGAGCGCCCCACTACTTCTCGCCCGACGTGCGGCTGGAATAGTGCGTAGTCGTGACGTACATTAGTTCAATCGTGCACCGTGCGTGCTTGGTAATGCGTAGACTTGACGTCCGTCAATATTTTTTTTAAGTATTTTTTCCTGACCCTGGAGTCTAGGTCCTTCAGTCGACGTAGGTACGTCAAATCTTCGCAGTGTTGCCAGATCTCCTGTTTTTATAGGAGAGCTACTGGTTTTGGGACGTGTCTACTGCTCTACTGTTTTTCCCAAAAATTCTACCGGATTTTAGAATTTCGCTTGTGTAGTAAAAAAAATAGATATTATACACATAAGGTTCTTAAAGCGAGTGTAGGAGCCACAATTTCTGAACGAAACGAAATGAGCGAAGTACGAATCTGTGGCACAGTCTAGCATGATGGATACTTTGCACGATAGAGCGTACAGCACCATCGGGCCTAATGGATATGGATGGATGGATAGTACGTAGAGGGCTTTATATAGAAGACCAAAAGAGTGTTTAGTGGAAATTGCAATAAATGTGGTCAAAGCAGCTTGAATTCAAATTCAAATTCATTTATTCTGTAAGTAGGCCCTGTAGGCACTTTTACATGTCTGAGTCTACCAGCGCTTCCAAGGGACTCTGTTGAGAAGAAACGCCGCAAGAAACTCAACAGGAAGTCTTTTTTTTTATATGAGTAACTTATTACTATGATAAACTTAAGCTAATTAATTTAAATGTCATAGGGATGTACAGGTCCCAGGAGCAATTATGAGACTCAAAGTATATTCAATTTAAATTGGAAATGTAAAGTCTCCAAAGTTCAAATAAAAAATAAAAATAGACATAGGTAAGGAGATGTAGAAAGTCTCCACGGTCAATAATACAATTATGGAGATGTAAAGAGTCTCCAAATGTCAAATTAAAATTAAATTTAAGAAATAAACATCCATAGGAGATGTAGAAAGTCTCCACGGTCAATTATGGAGATGTAAAGAGTCTCCAGATGTCAAATTAAAATAATAAGCATACAAAGGAGATGTATATAGTCTCCAGGGTCAATAATAATTGTAATACAAACAATTCAGTCCCAAGCATTGTTATCATTCATATAATCTTTGATACTATAATACGCTTTAGAAATTAGTTTACGTTTAACGTAACTCTTAAATTTATTTACTGATAGATGAGTAACACTACTTGGGAGCTTATTATAGAACCTTATACAATTACCCGTGAAAGAGTTTTTTTATTTTATGAAGCCGTGTAAAGGGCACTGCGAGCTTATGTTTATTTCTAGTATTAACATTATGTATGTCACAGTTCTTTTTAAAATTAACGATGTTTTTATGAACATGCATAAGGTTTTCATAAATATATTGACTGTATACTGTTAATATATTGGTTTCTTTAAACTTATCTCTAAGAGAGTCTCTATGACCCATCTTGTAAACAGCACGAATAGCCCTCTTCTGCAGAACAAAGATGCTGTTTACGTCAGCACCACTACCCCATAGTAAAATACCATATTATGACATAATACTATGGAAGTAACTAAAATAAACTAATCGAGCGGTTTTCAAGTCTATTAGTTGCCGAATTTTACTAACTGCAAAAGCTGCAGAACTGAGTCTATTTGCTAATTAAGCCAGATGAGGACCCCATTGGAGTTTGGAGTCTAACGTTAAACCAAGAAATACTGTATCATTAACTAGGTCTAGTTTGTCATTTTTAATAGTTACAGTAGTTTGTCTATTTTTCACATTGGTTGTCATAAATTTAATACATTTAGTCTTCTTCTCATTCAGTAATAAATTATTAACACTGAACCAATCTACTACTTTTGATATAGCATTGTTTACATCGACATTGAACTCCTGCTGTCTTTTAACTTTAAATACGAGTGAGGTATCATCAGCAAACAATATTATATCATGGTTGTCCTTTATAAGGTATGGTAAATCATTTATGTAGATGAGGAATAGAAATGGACCCAAAATTGAGCCCTGTGGTACGCCCATTGAGACCACTGACCCAGGTGATCGTTTTCCATTCACGTCTACCCTTTGAATTCTCCCGTATAAGTACGTTTTTATTAAGTTTAACGCAGTACTTCTAACTCCATAGTGGTGTAGTTTCCTGACCAAAGTGTCATGGTTAACGCAATCGAAGGCCTTGGACAGATCGCAGAAAATACCTAAAGCATCATGTGACCCCTCCGTGGCATCAAAAATATGTTTAATTAACTCAACACCAGCATCGGTTGTCGAGCGACCCCGAGTGAAACCAAATTGTTTATTGTGTAGTAAATTATTATATTGAAAATGTTTCATTAACTGTGATAAAATTAATTTCTCAAAGATTTTACTTGTATAACTACATTATTTTTAAACGGGGTAAATGGTGTACCTAGACATTTCGCGAGACATTGCGGCCGTAACTACAAGAGGACTGGCTGTAATGTAACGGAACGCAGCTTAAGCTGGCAATCCCAGTTTTGGCTATTGCCATCACCATCGCACACTGGCCTCTCTCTCTTCTGTCATCATGCCCGCTATAAGTCTATAATAGTCGGTGTCACTTGTAGCTCTGCATAATTATTTTAATATTAAGTTCTTACTTAAATAAACATTATAAAATATAACTGATAATGTTTTATTAACTATACTATAATACACTGGCATCAATAAATTTGACAAATCGAGGATCCTTTTGTTGAGAAGCGCAGTTTTTCGACAATAACTCAAAATCGGGATGTCCGATCATGCAGAAAATAATTTTCATTGAAAGTATTTATTAAGTGCTACCTTTCTATAAATTGAGAATAGGGAATATGCATGGTTTTTTTTTTACAAACAGGTGAGAAAAAACATTTTTTGAATAGGTATAAAAATAACCAAGATATAACCCAACAAAGATTTGTTCCTATCTCTTTCTAGCAAAACAGAATTTTACGTGGAGTTTATATGGCCGAACTGCACAATGTCGTCAACGGTGCACTTCGGATCTCTCTGTCTAATTAGCATTTTAAAATGCTTGTATCACCCGTATTTCTTGACCGATTTTAATTTTAATTTCCCTTTTAGTGATCTTTTTTACGTTATTTTCATATTTTGTTGAGAAATGCGATTTAAAAAATCCATGCATATTCCCTATTATATTATTAAATATAACAATAAAATATTTAGCTATACTTAAGATGTGCTTTTTTTTATTCCCGAAATAACTATCATTTCAGATATCCCCTCGTACTCGCTTTAAGTCCGAACACGGATACCCGTGCCGTGCGGGGTCTTAATTAGGTACGCGCGGGTATTACCCGACCGCGACGGTTTGAGGCAGGCACAGCACGGTACTTGCTGCTGTTAATCTAGTAGTCAAAGTGTTTGCTTTTCTCTTTGTATGGAAAAAGCAACTTTATGTAACTACTTAATTTTTTTTTTCTTCAAAAAAGCGGGCTAATGGGTTAAAAAAATTCGCAGATTCGTAATGATTCTAATTGTGTAAGATACCACTGAAAAACTTATAAAATTAAGCATGAAATGAATGATTTTTCGTGAAATGCACATACGGGAAAATTACAAAAATCTGAACATAGCTGAACATACATAGATAGGGTTTAAATCGATAGCTTCTTAGCTGCTCTATCAGCCATAGGCGGGTTAACGTCGATTTACGGGACAACTACGAGGGGTGCCTTTAAAGTTCTGTCGTTTGAAAAACTAAAGACAATTTAAGTGTTAAATGGTATTTATTGTTTTTCAAAGTAATCACCGTGATATGTAATACACTTTTTCATTCGATCGAACCAGTTTTCGAAACACTTATTCCATTCCGAAGTCGGGGTCTCCAAAATGGCCGTTTTGTATGCCTCAACCGCTTCTTCAGGCGAGCAGGCAGGCAGGTACCGTTGACCACGAAGTCGTTGCTTGATTTTTGGAAAAGTGAAGAAGTCATTAGGGCTTAAGTCTGGACTGTACGGCGGGTGATCCAAATTTTCGACGTTTTGTTCTTTTAAAAACGCAATTGTCTGCCGGGCGGTGTGCGAGCTAGCATTATCGTGGTGCAGTACTATACGACGTCTTGGGTTATTTTTTCGGAACTCGCCGATAACTTCTGGTAAACAAACAGTGGTATACCAGTCAGCATTAACTGTTTTACGATCTTCGAGCACGATGGTCGCAACGTGGCCACTTTTCGCTACAAACGTGGCGACCATTTTTTTCGAAGTGCTCCGTGAGCGTATTACTTCGGTCGGTTTTGGCTCATCTTGAAACACCCAAACAGTCGACTGCTGTTTAGAATCCGGATCGTAGGCATATATCCAAGATTCGTCACCACTGATAATGTCATAAACGTGTTTAGAGTCTCCTCGGTTGAATTGCCGCAGAGTTTTGCGGCACCATCTAACCGTTTTTTGGTCTTCACTAAGTAAATGTGGTATCCAGCGTGAGATAATTTTTTTTACACCTAAGTGATCATGCAATATATTTTGAACACTGGTCCCTGAAATGCTTAATGAAGCTTCTATCTCGCGGTATGTCGCATGGCGATCTTCGACGATCAGTTGCCGTACAGCATCAATGTTTTCCTGGGTTACAGCTGTTTTTGGTCGGCCTTCACGATGCCTATCACTAAGACTAGAGCAACCACGTTGAAATTCCAAATACCAACGTTCCACAGTGCGGATGCATGGTGCTTCATTTTTTAAAACCGTAGTCAGCTCTTTAAAGCGCTGAAGACGCGTTAAACCCCTTTTAAAGTTGTAAAATATTATCGCACGTAAATTTTCCTTCGAAATTTCCATTTTCACAACCGACTTGTCAACTTTGAACCGACGCTGTACTAAAACGAATCGGCCGATCTCGAGACATTCTTTTGTTTTTGAATTCTAAATTCAAATATTTTAAGATGATACTAGTTTTTTTTTTAATAATCACGAGAGTTTTGTAAACGACAGAACTTAAAAGGCAGCCCTCGTAGGGCTTCTATTCCGTAATTTCGCAATTCCGTAATTACGGATTGATTTCGGACCTTTTCTAATTACGTTATTGCAAGCCACAATTCCGTAATTACCAGAGGTCGAAATAGGTAGTGCTTATTAACCTAAACTTGTTGCATCTTCATTCAATAACCTATTCCCATCTCACTCGCGCATGAATGAACATGAGTCAAGTTTAGGTTAATAAGCACTACCTATTCCGACCTCTGGTAATTACGTAAGTACGTATCTTTACTTGTTTATTGGAAAAAGTGACGAAAATAGATCAAATTTTATCCTAAAATATGTTAAATCATACATAGAATATTTAACTTACTAAACAATGGAGTTCAATGTCGTCTAAAGACATATTTTAAGGAGAACTCCCGAATATTAGTATACCGGTGCGGTGAGGTGCGGATAAATCCCGACGGGGAAGTCCGTGAATATTACTTAAAATTTTCAATCAGATGAATTACGTAATTACGTATTTTAAATAAATAAATTCGTAACTGGTTACGTAATTAAAATGTCCGAAAATTTTGGATGCCCTAGGGACAAACTGTATATTTTTTGGCACGTCTTTACAATGTTCTATCAATATGGCTTAATTGCTAGAGGTGAGGTTAGGTTAGGTTATAAAGCAAATCGTTAAAAAGGAAGTAACAAAATATATAATTGCAATTCCGAAATATTACAAGCACCTGACAAGTTTTTTACCGTCGCTGCTTGTCAAATTTCATGGACAACTGTCAATACGAGTGCTAACACCTTGTAGATATGTGCCACGAGTTTGCATTTAGACTTTTCGTTTTGTTAAGTCCATCGTTTGTTAGTTTTATGTGTTCCAATAAGATAATTATATCGCAACGTTGAGCACTAAGTACCTATACATTACACGCAAAAACGATCGATAGTTTGCATAACAGTAGCAGCACCTAGTTTGACATCTGCCATTCTAATCGTCTAAAGATAAAAACAGTAGGATGGTATAGACAGTGATGCATTGTTGTGTGCCTGTATTTAGCCTGACATAAAATAACCCTGCGAAAGTGTCGGTAAAGGCAGCTTATAAATGGCCATAAAATGTGTAGTTAGCTCACTAAGAATTGGCCTATGTAATAAAATTGTAACTATTTGTCAAGTTCAAAATCCCGTGTCACGGTGATTGTAGTCGAACTCCTCCGAAAAGGGTTAGCCGATTTTTATGTTTTTTTTAATACAGGGTGGAGAGGGCAGTAAGGGCAGCTACTAGATCCCTTGCTGCTACGCGAAACTGCTCTTAGACCTTTACTAACTTTTTAAGTAATGACAATCGACTTTTAAAGATTTTTGATAAAACGTACAGCCAGCGAGAAAATCCTTAACTACGTACAATATTTTTGAAATCCACCCAATCGGTCACATTTCTATCAAGGATTAAAACACCCTCTGAAACCAACTAAGGTTAGAGTAGGTACTAGAACACGCACAAATCAAAGAAAACTTTTTCCTTACAGTTCGCAGGGTAATTAATTACAAAGTGGAACTTTCGCATCTTGTTTTTTACGCTTATGAGTCCTTTATGCTATAAGAAAACAGTATGTAGAAAACTAAAGCGCAATTCAAACAGCGGGCGGGAGCGGGTCGAGCGCCGAGCATGTTTTATTCTTCGAGGGACCCGTGCGGGTCGTCGTATTCACACAGAGCGCCGAACCGAGGCGGGCCCCGCGCGGGCACTGCCGGGCGGGCATTCGGGAGCGGATGTTAATGGCGAGTACTTATATAGAGTAGAATTTACAACGCGCTCTGTGAGAATGCCTATCGGAGAATGCGTGTTATTACGACCAAGGACGCCGCGACGGGCCCGCGACGGACCCGCCGCACCCGCGCGCTGGTAGTGGCGGGCCGAGGGCGCGGCAGGTCCGTCGCGAGCCCGTCCCGGGTGCGGCGGTCCCGACGCGCGCCCGACCTGTCCCGCGGCGTGTGTGAATGCTGCCATAGAACTCCATGTTAAAACACCCGCCGAACTCCCGGCGCACGACCCGCTGCTCCCGCCCGCTGTGTGAATTGCGCTTAAAGGCCACTTGCGCCAAAAATTTAATACTGGGTTAGCAAACATCAGATTTATACGAAAACAGACATCGAAAAGTCGGTGATAGGCAGGTTTTTTAATTTTTTGAAGCTGCCAGATACGACGAGGTTTTTCATGATATTTTTAATAACTTAGTACTCTTGTCGGGTATCTAATCGTGTACCACTCCAAAGCTGACAACAAGTTTTTATTATTTACAAAATAGGCTTCTAACAAATCTAACTTCCAAGCGAACTCATTTTTGACTTTCAGAGAAAAACGAAAATTCAAATAAATCATCGTAATCGTTCTAATTTCAAAATTTTAATGCAGTATCTTCATTCTTTTTATTAATTAACCTGTTTTATACATGACGGCCAGCTTTGTCTGTGTAGCAAAATGTTCGTATTTGGAGTTCTCTTTCCGCACAGACTAGTTTTTTTTTAACAATAATATCGATTTTTCTCATTTTTAATATCCTAATTGTAGTTGTCTCCATATTTAATGATTTTTGGGTGATCTAGTACCTCCTCTAACCTTAGTTGGTCTCAAATATTATTTTAATCCTTGATAGAAATGGGACCGATTGGCATTAAACCAAAACTCAAATCTGTCGATTTTCCCGCTGACTGTACATTTTAACAAAAATCTGTGATTGTCGATTGTTATCACTTAAAAAGTTAATAAAGTTCTCCTAAGAGCATTTTCGCGTAGCTATCTAGCGATCTAGTAGCTGCCCTTACTGCTCTATCTCCACACTCCACCCTGCATACAGTGTTTTAAAACTTACAATAATCGCTTCGGAGCAAAATGCACAAAACGCAAAATGTACACTTCACGCAAAAAGTAACCAATGGCAAAATCTGCAATACGCATATTGTACACAATGCATATTGTGAAACACGCGAAACGTACAAAAAACAAAAAGTACAAATCGGAAAATGCACACTGCTCGCAAAATGTACAATACGCAAAATGCGCAATATGCAAATAGTCCTACACACAAAATGTACAAAAGAGAGGAGTGCGTAAAATATTTTCATCAAATTAATTCTGAACTTTGTTTTATATAATTTGATACTGCTTAGACTTCCCACGGCCTAAAACGGCCAGTTAGTAGTTTTGGCCGAATATAGACACTACTACTATACTAAATATCCTCCCATATACATAGGAGGAGGCATGATGGACAACCCTGAAAATGAGACATTAATTAAAATAAAAACGACACTTGATCTAAATATCCACGAGTTAAAATATCTAGATCGGTGTGTAAAGTTTTATTTAAAAGAGTTTTGTTTTCTTTTTTCAAATGAATACCGGCCACTTACTAGAGTGAAAAAAATATTTTTTAGAACCATTTAGAAATTATTTTCTATTTAACTCATTGCATCATTCATTAGGCTGTTGTGTCTTGTTTAAATAACCTATACCATTAATTATCTTAACGTTTACGAGTGATAAGGTTTAAAGGGAAGTGAGTAGGGGCTTCCAATACCGGGATCCCAGGATACCGATATATTTTGAGTGTTTTTAATACAGGTATTTATAATATAATATTTCTTTCGTTTATGTTATACAATAAGATTCTGCTAAGTTAAGGCTCGAACAGACTGCCAGCGGGACGGTAGCGGGGCGTGTTGAGTGAGTGATGCGGGCGGGACGCCCGGTCACACAGAGCAAGCGCGCATCGCGCTGGCCTCGCGCCATCAACCCGCCGCCGATCGCGCCATCAACCCGCCAGCATCGCGCGAGTGTCCCGCCCGCATCGCGCTCTCCCGCTCGCTCTCTGTAGTTTGGTCATTCGTTTTGCGTTGCGCTGTCTGACGTCACATTGACTGGTCGCGCCGCGCGCCCGTCGCGACAGAAGCGGGACGCGATGACGACGAGGCGCAGCCTGTTTGACCACGCTAGCGGTTTATATCGCGCGGCGCGCCCGCGACGGTGCTGTCTGGCCGAGCCTTTACGCTTGTTTCGAATCGTTTTTAAGGCTCGGCCAGACAGCACCGTCGCGGCCGCGCGGCCGGCGCGCGACGGGCGCGCCGCGCGATATTTCCATACAAAGCTTCCATTCAAACTTCCATACTAGCGTGGTCAAACAGGCTGCGCCCCGTCGGCATCGCGCCCCGCTTCTGTCGCAACCCGCCAGCGCAGCCCGTCGCGCGCAACCGCTACGGGCGCGCGGCGCGACCAGTCAGTGTGGCGTCATACAGCGCAGCGCAAAACGAATGACCAAACCACAGAGAACGAGCGGGAAGAGCGCGATGCGGGCGGGACGCGCGCGCGATACTGGCGGGTTGATGGCGCGATCCTGGCGGGTTGATGGCGCGAGGCTAGCACGATGCGCGCTTGCTCTGTGTGACCGGGCGTCCCACCTGCATCACTCACTCATCACGCCCCGCTACCGTCCCGCTGGCAGTCTGTTCGAGCCTTTAATGATTAAGAATTCATTTCGATATTCGGCCATTGCGTTGTCTGGCAAGCGGCAGCACAGTGCGCACTCGCAGCGCATCGCATCGCATCGCATATCGCATATTTTTCGTGTTTCTCATAGCATTGTTTTGTTTTACTTATAGTACATTCACCTTATCTGCTCATATACACACGCCACACGCCTACTTTTTTGTCTCACTCTGCGCTTAGTGATATACCCACGAGACAGAAATGTATTATTGCTACGGTACAGCTCAGGGAAACGCTCGTGCGGCTGCCAGGATGTTCCGGGAACAACTTATTCGAAGAGGAGAGCGAACCGGTCCTTACCCTGGCTATCGCGTCTTCCGCTAGTTTCCGAAATACCAGTATTTTAAAATACCAGATTCTCAATATATCGGAATCCCAAAACTAAACATTCAAATTACTTGTTATTTACAAATTTATTGTTTATTATCTCCACCCAATATTTCGAATCTGGTTATTTGAGAATCTGGTAAAAAGAGTTATTTTGTAGGAATTGCTGTTTTTTTTTTGAAATGCTGGTATTTTGGGAATGAGCGGTGTCTTCATACGCGTCCATAACGCGAATCTAAAAGGTCGTATACCCGGAACTGCTCAATCTGAAGGAGTGCCAACGAAAGACCCTGATCAAATATCTAAAGTGTTAGAAGAGAGTGTCAGTGAAGAGGAAAAGAAACCATAGAAACGCATAGTACCAATGTGTCAGTGATCAGGAAAAGAAACTATAGATACTTACACTTAGTACAGTAGAGTTCATAAATATGTGTACACTTTAGTACCTTGACACTTTAATGTGACAATTCATGTATGGCAAAGATTCTGTTTTGTGCATAGAGCAAATTTAATCTTCTTTTCCTGTTCACTGACACATTGGTACAGTCGAGTTCATAAATATGTGTACACTTTAGTACCTTGTGTATTTAATGTCGAGTTTAAAGGTAGCCTTCCGAGACGGGCCGCAGACCGCAACCGCAGGCGACACTGCGGCTGGCCTGTGTAGATGGGCAGGCCGCAGTATCGCCGCGCTCGGAATCAATTCATAGAGAGTTATAGAAACAAGTGGTGTCGCTTGTAGTTTGCTGTTGCAATTTGCGGTCTGCAGCCCATCTCGGAAGGCTACCTTAAAAATGAATACTTATCTGACAAAGACTATGAAAGGCTGATGATTGAACTGATTTCTTGGTCTTCTTGGCCTCTAGTTAAATATAATTCCTTAATAGGTACCGAATCTTCATTTAGGTTTGTATTTGTAATAATAATATAAGAGCAAATCATCGTCTTCTTCTTCCTCCAATAGAAGTTCTAATACTTGGTTTTCCATCGTGACACAAACACAACTAACTCCATCGACAGACTCCGATACTGACATCTATACCTCAGTCGCCAAGAGACTTGTCGGGGTCTCCGGTCTCGGTCTCGACCTACAGTAGAGCAGAAGAGACCGCGACCGTCACTTGACGTTAGGCAATGTATAAGCGACAGTTCGCGAGCGAGATAGAGACAGGAGACAGAGACGCGAGTCAGGAGACAGCGAGGCGGTCGCTACCCCGGACCAGTAGTGTCTCGTCGCTTGTCGCCGTCTCCGGTCTCGGTCTCCTGTCTCAGTCGCTTGTCTCTGTCGCGGCGCCAACCGCCGCCTTAAGAAACGCCGCCGCAAGAAACCCAACAGTCAGTAATTTTTAGGGTCATATGTCTGTCACACTCAGTTTTTCTCAGAAACGTGTAACTTAAATAAAGTTACAAACGTACAAAACTGAAATTTTGTAAACATACACATTTATACCGCGCACTAAGATCAATGATGTTGATGAATTTTTTTTTTTTTAAAAGTTCCATAGCGCTCATTCCCACCCAAAATACTAGAATTTCGAAATACCAGATTACTCTCAATACCAACTTCCCAAAACACCAGATTCGAATTATTGGATACAAATAATAAACCATACCTTAATTTGAATGCTTAGTTTCAGGATTCTAGGAAACTTACTCGAGAATCAGGTAAGTATTTTAAAATTGTGGTAGGTATTTCGGGAATAAGCGATGTATCGTGGGATATATTATTGAACAGCTATCAAAAAACCATTATGCGTATATCATTATCAGGGCGTCCGTTTAGAATACATATATTGAACAGCGCAAAACACACAGCGGGCGTGATTCTGACCCGCACCCGCCCGCTGTGTGTTTTGCGCTAAAAGTGCCGTTTTCGCCAGAGTTACGTATCCCCCCCACCCTCTTCAGCCAAAACTACATATCGCACCTTCAGAAAAAGAGTGACCTATATCAGAAATTTTAGATTTCGAGTTAGGTCTCTATAATAATACATTTATGACTTGAAGTTTTAAAGCTGAAATTTTGAATTAGGTCACTATTGTTCTGAAGGTGCGAATGGGTGGTTTTCAAAAAAAGTGTACATAGTTAAGGACTAAAATTAAGAAACCGTAATTTTATTCAGGTGAGTCACGAAAATTAATCATTCTTACTGCCCTTAAGTTATAAGCCAATAGGCGGTATTCCAAAAACAATAAAAGAAACAGATTCAATCCTCACCCGTTAGTAATATGGTCGCACTTGCTACAGGAGTTTTGTCTGAGACACCACAATTTGTTTTATAGAGGTATAGTTAATTTTCGTGACTCACCTGACTAAAGTTACCGTTTCTTAATTTTCGTTCTTAACTATATACGGGCGTTTTCCAAAAAAAGTGTACATGAACTTTTTTTTCCAGAATTCGATTTTTTTTGTTTTTCTTGCTCAGAATCGTTGATACTATCGATCCTCATACAAGAAAAAAGTGTCCCAAATATTCCATTCCAGATCGTCACATTTTTTGTATGCAGTCTTTTTTTATTTATATGGTCGTGACGCACTGGAAGATAAAAATTTCATAGTAAAATTTTCGTGACTCACCTGACTAAAGTTACCGTTTCTTAATTTTCGTTCTTAACTATATACGGGCGTTTTCCAAAAAAAGTGTACATGAACTTTTTTTCCCAGAATTCGTTTTTTTTTTGTTTTTCTTGCTCAGAATCGTTGACACTATCGATCCTCATACAAGAAAAAAAGTGTCCCAAATATTCCATTCCAGATCGTCACATTTTTTGTATGCAGTCTTTTTTTATTTATATGGTCGTGACGCACTGGAAGATAAACATTTCATAGTAAAATCTGAGACACTTTTTTTCTTGTATGAGGATTGATAGTATCAACGATTCTAAGTAAGAAAAACAAAAAAAATAGAATTCTGGCAAAAAAAGTTCATGTACACTTTTTTTGGAAAACGCCCATACACTTTTTTTTCTTAAACCGCGCATATACTAAAAATCTGGATATCTTAAATGAAAGCACATATAACGAATTTAAAAGGAAAACTAGTATATTGGACACAGGCTACTAAAGTGTGGATACCTACTAAAAATAATCTTTAAGATAATACGAAATAACTTTGGCAACAAACATAATGAGCACCAAAATTATCTTTGAGACTCAAATTCAAAAAATACCACCAAATTAAATTGCTTCTGTAGACAAAAATATTTAGTTTATTTAGAGCTATAAATTCATAAGAGTCCTAACTATTATAGTGATGTCTGTACTTTTAATTGTATCAGTGGAGTAGTAAATTACCACCATCTCTTAGCGATCAAATTTAGTCACTATTACTACTTAAATAAACTACGGATTGGTACAAAATATTGGCAATTACTAAAATAGTGTAAAAGCACCAAATTTTGTTAGGCTATAGCAGTTTAACAACAACTCCAAGCTACAACTTTAACCCCCTTACTTATAAACGTAGAATAACCTTGGATTAGCTAAACCATGTTTTGTCCTTATCTGTCAAATTCAGATGTCACAATAACAAATAAGGACAAAACATGGTTTAGCTACTCCATGGTTATTCCACGTTTATAAGTAAGGGGGTAAGTGGTTAAATGTACCAAAAACCGAATCAGAGCACCCCACTTGAGAATTCTGGCAGGAGCCCACTTCTTTTTGGTGGTCATTTACTGTTTTGGGTTGATTTCCCTTAAAAGAGTAATGTGATGGTCAATATTTGAACTACATTTTAAAATTAATTTCGATGTCGGCGACCGCGTCCGGCGACCGCGACCGGAGACGGCGACCCACTGTATAATATAAATTTATGCCTTTAGACCGCTGACCTACGCTAGCGACTACAACATCGCGCGACCGTGTCGCTTGCGTTGGTCAGCGCTCCGTATAAATTCATACTAAACATTGAGTTGCGCGACATGGTCGCTGTGTCGCCGGTCGCGGTCGCCGGTCGTGATCGTGGTCACCGACATCGGAATTATACCTTAACCTTAACATTTTGGTGATCGTTTACTAATTATGGGTTTATTTTCTCTATTTTGGTAACAAGATAGTCGATTTTAAGACATCAGTTGAAATTAAAATGGGTTTATAAATGTTGCTGATCATTTACTACTTTTGGTAATGAAAGGTATTTTTTATGCGTTATTTATTACCTAATCTGGTGAACGATAAAAAATATAACAAATAACTTTAAATATAAAATTTGTTCGAATAGGTACCTACTTGTGGTTTTTCGAGAAAGTTTTTTGTGTTTGTAGTTACAGTTTCGGACCAACCACTGGTTCAACGCTGATGACGGATATTCCCGTCATGGTTGAAGGCGCAAAATAGAACTCAGTGTCTATGAGGCAAGTTTGACATTAGCTCTGGTTTTGAGCTGACATGGCGTGAGTGCTGTCTTTTGTATTTGACAAAGCGTTGAAAAGGTTTAAACAATTTGTAATTTTTTAGGCGTTTCCATATTAGGTAATTTGAATTTAAGACATTTTGGGATAAAGGATATACCTAGGTGTTACAAATTTTAGGCCGCATTTCACCAAACTGGAATAACGATACCTTAGTTCACACTTGGTCTAATTACATTAAGTTATTGTAATTAGCATGTTTGTGCACAAATAATAAGTTCGAAACTTTACTGGCAAAAAAAAATCATTTAGTACGATTGTGCGCTAAGGTATCGAAAGGTCTTATACCTACATTAAACGCCGAATTTGTATAGACTAATCTCGGAGTACCTAAGTCTTATTCCAAGTTTGGTGAAATGCGGCCTTAGTCATATTATATTAGGATCTTAATCAAGGGATTAATAATGAGATCCTCAAAACGCAAAGTTTTAGTTCAGTGTTGTTGTAGTTTTACGGAAAGTTTTTCGAGAATTTTGTAAATTGGTGATTTTATACATTTCGACTAAAGCTCTGTAAATGACATGCTGAACGCGGGCCCTGGTCGTGCCGGGAGTACGGTGCGTCTATTCGTCTATCTCTATAGCTCATTGAGAGCGGAGGCAGACAAAAAGCGTGGGGTGAGGGGTTTTAGTATGGGAACGCGCCGCACCGCGCCGCCTCCGCCCTCAGTGCGTTTACGGCTTAAACGATAACACAAACGGGAAGCGCGGGTCCTTACAAGAAACACAGACGGCGCCGCGGCGGCATGTGCGCGTCGGGCGCGGGCCCTAACAACGAAGACGAAATTCTTGGATACGGTAGACAAACTGGAGTCTATTGGATGTAAAGATTCACCATGATATTTTGACAATTATTGTTTTTTTTTAATCTCTACCAGCAAGTTCGCAAAATTTTCGATGAGCTATTCAAAGCCACGATGATTTGCCGAAGCCAGAGATTGTTAAAGCGAAATCTTGGAAGAATCTGCATCGAGTAAAGCAAACAATACTGAGAACGATGTAATGTATGTACCTACGTGAAAACGTTAATGTCAACGTTAGGGGAACGTCAAAGCAGCCACTCTCTACACACATTAAAAATGTCTAAGGATCAAAAATATCCCTACATTCTTTTGATATTTTGCAATGTGCTGCGTTGCAATACATCCTTAGACATTTTTAATGTGTTTACAGGAGAGTAAATGTATACCTGTTATCTTTGTAAATGTTGTAATGTAATCGCTTCGGTCATAAAGCAGAAAATTGTCGGGAAGCTAATCCAAAGTCAAATTATCATAGCAATAATGTAGATGAAGGATTAATTTAAATGTCTCTAATTTTTAAGGTATAGAGTAGTAACATTGTTGATAGGTAATCAGAAAAAAGAATGGGTGCTGGGTGCACATTCCACTTATGCAACGATGTTTAGGGCCGGTACAGACGGACTGCATTTGAACTGCAACCCAGCTCGGTTGCAGTTCAAATGCAGTCCGTCTGTACCGGCCTTTACCTATTTGGAGGTACAGTTAAAGAGTAAAAAGCGCAACCAATACACACTAAAAGCGGGGGCGGGTCGGGTCGTGTTTCTTGCATGGACCCGCGGCCGCGTTCAGTGTATTTTGCAATTTATCACTAATGTTGCTATTTGCATAGATAGTTTAAATCAGTGTTTCCCAAAGTGGTCCATATCGACCCCCAGGGGTCGACGACGGCCTGAAAAGGGGTCCATGTGAACAGAAAAAATAAATGAGGATCCATGAGATGAAAGTGGGGGTTCACGAAAGTGGATCCCATTTAAGTAGGTCGTGACTTTACTTTTGGCTTCCCATTAATTGAATAATCCTTATTCATACACAGATAGTAGGTACCTAATTACTTACGTAATACTTTCTTATGAATATGTAAATAAACAAAATTTATCTATATAAATTAGGTTTAACTTTGTAAAAAATATTTTTCGCGAAAAATTTTCATTGTAGTCTGTGTCAATTTTTATCCGGATTGACCTCCAAAGTTATCCGTGCAAAAAATCCCGAAGTTTTATTGCCTAGTTTTTACGTGATAAAGGCCCAGCCACACCGCTTGCGTGACGTGCACGTGCACGTGCGCGTTCGCTTTCCACTGCGTTGTATAGAATGAATTTTCATTACGACATGTCACTATACAACGCAGTGGAAAGCGAATGCGCACGTGCACGTCACGCAAGCGGTGTGGCTGGGCCTTAACGTTAATATTAGGTAAGCAGGGGGTCCACGCAAAACCGAAACAAATGCCAAGTGGTCTATGCGACAAAAAACTTTGGGGACGTCTGGTTTAAATTATAATAGCCTATGTCCATCTGAAATAATGTACCTTTCAAATGGTGAAATATTTTTTCGAATAGGTTCCGTGGTTCTGGAGATTACCTGTCGGATAGATACAAACTCACAAAATTAGCACTCTCTTTGTAATATTAATTTAGTATATGGGCATTTCTTTAATAGTTTGTACCTAGTTAAGGACTAAAATTAAGAAATATATATTTTCCGCTGCGTTACGAAAATTTGTCGTACAGTCAAGGAATTAAATTTGTGACCAGCCCTAACCAGGACCTAAGTCCAAGTCAATCAGACATTCGAAAACAATAAAGTTGAGTTTCCTATTACTTACAAATGACTTGGCATCTCTAATGACATTGACAACTTCAAGCATCTTTTTTCTGAAATGGGTCACAAATTAAGGCCCAGCCACACCGGATGAGTGACGTGCACGTGCGCGTGCGCGTTCGCTTTCCACTGCGTTGTATAGTGTCATATCGTAATGAGAATTCATACTATACAACGCAGTGGAAAGCGAACGCGCACGCGCACGTGCACGTCACGCATCCGGTGTGGCTCGGCCTTTAACGTCCGTGACCGTACATTTATATGTATACTACCTCTCAACGCCAATTAGCAGTGTCTCAAATTCAATAAATGAACTAGATTCAATCCTCACCCATTAGTAATATGCTTGTACTTGCTACAGGAGTTTTGTCTTATAACAGTATAGCTAATTTTCGTAACCCAGCGGAGAAGTTAACGTTTCTTAATTTTAGTCCTTAACTAGGTTCCATCGAGGACTTTAAATGTTGATCCACCATAGAACCGTGTCATAATGACAGCGCAAGTTCGTCACTTGACGCTGTCATTATGACGGTGAAATTACATAGGAACGTTGGTTTTAATGCGACAAGGTTCTATAGTGGTTCATCAAGTCCGAGACCGTACAAACTTTTAAAGAAACGCCCATACATATAGTATAGAGATAATGTCTACGGCTCATTTTTTTTTCTAAACCCCCGGCGCAAACAGCCTTCTGAATGTGTTACGCGTAAAGATTAAAATAGCTTGACCCCGTTCGAAGAACCTAATGGGAGGGAATCACATGATAGGGTTTTTGGTTGGGGTAAGTGCTTAGTCGAATGAATTGTGTATTTACGTTGGAAGTAAAGTTTTTTCTTGTAGAATTGATATAAGCTAGCCGATCAACGTTTGTCATTGCAAAATAACCTGTACTTAAACACATGGTCTCAAAGAAAAAAAACGGTCAAGTGCGAGTCGGACTCGCGCACCGAGAGTTTAGTATTTAAGATAATATGCCTGTTAACCGCAAAAAAAAATCATTTTATTATGAACTTTATGTTTTATGCAATAAGGTCCATTTTGATTAGCCGAAATTTGTAATACAGATTTTAAATATTTTTTTGTTTTTTCTCGAGAACTGGAAATAATGAACACTTCATTCTATTTTTCGCATAAAATATAAATATGTATACATCAGGATTTTTTCAGATTTTTTGGTTAATAAACTGCGGAGATAAGGGGTGTGGTCATTTTTTGTAAAAATTTTGAAATGTGTAGATTGAGCCCTTTCATAAGACACCCCATTTGCTATAATCAAACCACTTTCAACCTAGTCCACTAATCCTAGACCACTAATCCTAGACCACTTTTCAATTAACTAATTTCATATTTTTTTACTAAAAACAGATGCGGGCAATCAAATTGGACAACATTGCCAAATTTCAAGTTGATAGCATTTGTAGTAGCTGAGAAATTCAGCTGTGACATACAGACAACAAGTCTCACCATAAGAGTTAATTTTTTACCGTTTTGGTACGGAACCCTAAAAAGATTAAGATGTATGTGTGTTGTCGAAATACCTAGCTAAAATTTTGCCAAATAACTACTTCTCTAGAGTTATTATTATAAATATGAATGACATGAATGCCTAGGTATTTGGTAGACGTGTAGGTAAATAATAAAGAGTTTACAATGTACATACAAGTACTAGAGACTGTCTTATCGCTAATGTTCTTACTCTGTGCGCTGGATGCATGTTTCATAAGTCAATTAATGAAATGGCCTTCACTTCTAAATTAGACGAACTCTACCAGTTCCTTAATAATTATCGGCAATCTTCGTTTTTCTATAAAACACTAGTGACAAATATACTGTCAGTTGCGAGTGCAAGTGTGATAGAGAATGTCGGCCAAACCCTATTAAGATGGGAGCATTGTACAAAATTTCATTTCAGGAGACAAGCAAGTTCCAAAACCAACGACAAAACAATAGGTATCATTAA
The DNA here is from genome assembly GCA_946894065.1 of Acleris literana. Taxonomy (NCBI): domain Eukaryota; kingdom Metazoa; phylum Arthropoda; class Insecta; order Lepidoptera; family Tortricidae; genus Acleris; species Acleris literana. Next base: position 13,790,560 of record OX335684.1, on the reverse strand, counting down.
ACTAAAACACCCTTATTGCATAAGTGAAAAAAATATCCAAAGATAAATATGAACTCGTTTTTCAAAATGTTCAACAGGTTCGAAATTTCCGTTGTGATGTACGGAAAACAAGAAGTATATTTAATTTAGGTTGGAAAAGATGTTTGTGCCCCCAGAAATTAATACGTTGTGTAATTGACAACATTGTATAGAGAACCCCTGAAACAAATGAAACCAGGGCGCTATTTAATAAACGATAAAATTTAAAACGTAAAACTTGTAGTGGTATTTTTACAATTTTGTATCTTTGTGAAACGGTTTTAATTCACAATTCGACAACAATGTCACATTTTACGACACATCTGTCGGATATTACGTTTATTAGGTAGTGCCCTGTATTTTGTGGAGATACTCCACGAATCTTAAATTGACTATGTAGGTACTTTATGAAATTCGCGTTTAGAATATTTTGACCGAAGCGTGTACCGTTCCGTTCAATTTCAACATTACATATAGACCACAGCGCATGCTGTCCTGAAAACAGACAATGGGGCATTCAAGCCCATTGAACATTCTGGCGTTTGTACTAAAATTACCCGCTACCAAAATAATAATGTTTGTGGTTAGATTTAAACGACGCCAACGATACGTTGTATAAAGGTACGTCTAACAGGAAATGCTAGAGCTTTTTCGCTATAAAACAAAATATAGTAAACCTCAAATTACATTAAAACACACACAGTTAATAACAAGGTGCATAATCAAACCATGTTGGGCCGCCGCCAATGACAGTGGTAATGCAATCCATATTTCACTGCAATCCACATAAATGAATGCACGCACTGTCACAATGATTGAATCACTTCACTATGTCACTTTTTCTTAACACGCACTGCAATCCAAGGTAAATCACTGCAATCCTTCAACGAGATCCATCGTCGGCTCACTGTCTGGACGGCGGCGGCACCGATACTATGTGCGAGAACATAGAGCATGCCACTTTTGAAGCTTTAATTAGCACAACATTGCGATAACATAAGCGTCCTGATTGGGACCCATCAACGGATTCAGCGATGCCAGGATTCCAATACACACACGGATAACAAGCGACCATAACCGTCAATAGGCGGGTCGCGCCGAAAACCAATCTTCAGGCCTGTAGCACACTGCAGCGAACATAAAACTCCCTCGGGTCGGTATGCGTGCAAATGCGGAATCGGTAAGCATTCCCAGAATACATGAACCACCAATTAACACGCAGAATTCATACCGCTTGCGTCTCTTGCTGCATACATACCGACCCGTAGGAGAGCGGCGGAAAGTGAACCAAAATATAATCCCCGTAATGTAGTCTCAAGTTTGGATCCGTTTTAGTTTCGCAGTAATGTGCTACAGATCTCAATTACCTGCTTGTATTTATGCATTTTCAATCGTATACATTATACCATAAATAATAATAGCCCCCTCTCGACAAGTAGGTATTTACTACCGTATTATCTAACACACATTTTTCCCGTAGAGCACTTCTATCTATGTATCCGGCGTCTATTAGGTATGCGAAGAATTTAAAATGATGTGTCCTTCATTCCACACTATACTACACTAGTGACAATTGAATTTGTACGCATTCCATAAAACAATTTGTTTCAGTCAATAATTAAGTACGGGAAGGCAAAATTAAAAGCAAGATAGAGGAAAGACCAGCTAGCGAAACGCCAGAAGCCAGAAAAAACAAGATGAGAATGCGTCCCGTTTATAAGCTAAATCTAGCGATATCAAGGCCTATTAAAATAAATGCCAGCGATAATTATAGCGTATACAAAAACGTTAAGTACTACAAAATCATTACATCAAGTTGAAACTTTTCTTTAAATAACTAAGGATAACTAAAAACTGCCTCAATAATTTAGTTGTTATATACAGGGTTTAACGCAGGACGGACGTATAAAATCGATAAGGTTAGTAGTATTAACTTCAAATTGAAGTTACACCATAAAATTGTTAATGTACAAAAACTGAAATTTCGGGATTGAGACAGAAAATATCGGAATTCCGTAATATAATTTCTAGTCTATTATTGATAAAAACAATACAATGTAAGCTCAAAACACACCGAACGCGGGCGCGAGAGAAAGAGGCGAATGAACCTGCCGCCGAACTCCCGAAGCGACCCGCGCCGCGCCCGCGTTCTGTGTTATTTGCGCTTTATTATTACCATATACTTATATTAGATATGCATTTTCAACATCAGGACAACGGATAGAATTTTCTTAAAGCGAAAAACAAATTATTTTGGTGCCAGGGGTGATCTAACGGGTCAATAGGATATTATTTTTTTGCTTTTAAGCACGGATCACACAGAACGAGGGTGCGGGTCGGGTCGGGTCGAAATAACGCCAGGCCTAATCGCGTTCATTTTGCATAACACGAATTGCAGGATTTCGAAGTGTACTTATACAAAAATGTAATAAAAATAATTGCATAATTGCTTTAAACAGAATGATCAGTAGCCATAATCTGTAGTTGCATAATGAACAAATAGTATATTAGTCATTTATTATAATATTGAACATGCATAACAAACACTCGATATTTAAGCACAATATGCTCCAATATATAAAAAGTTTATGACAAAGTCGACGGAGCTCGGATTCCATTATCAAATGTCATTGATTATTTATTCCATATAATTTATGAATGTTGTAGGTACAAAGTTGTTATGATAAATGAGTGTTATATTATTAGATCTTTACCAAAAATGTATACAATTTGTTTTTAGTTAAATGAAATTATGCAAAAAGTTTTAAGACATGGAGACGCGCCCGGCCTAATCGCCTAATTCTATTATGAATAACAACACACAGACGGCGTGCGCGGGTCGGGCGCGTGACGGCCGCGGCACGGGTGGTGCGTGCGCATGCGTCGCGCCCGATGCCCGCCAATACACACACAGTGCGCGGGTCGAGCGGGTCGGAAGCGGGTGTAGCGAGCGCCGCCGTTGCATTCGTCGTATTTCACGCGTTTGCATAGGCAGACATACGAGTGTGCGCGGGTAGGGTCGTGAGCAACGCGTGTCGTGGACGGAATTATGATTATAAAAAATACTTACAATGAAGGAAATATTTAATGTGACCCGTTTCCGACCCGCCGCTCCGCTGAACCCTCGCTGTGTGTGAATACAACGAACGGCGCGGCTGACGCAAAAAACACGAAACGACCCGCGCCCGTGTTCAGTGTGATTTGAACTTTAGTATAAGGGATGTAATTAAAGTTTGAACTAAAGCTTCTCTCCGTATTCTGGTTATATTGAATGTATTTATTACATTATTGTGAGGCACTAATAAGATAACGTGATGACACTGATGATAGGTACAAGCAAATAAACTAAGATCTAATATTTCGAAGTCGAGAGGGTTAACTTATTATTTATGAAACCAATAAGTAGATACACGCAGGTACAGTTTGAAATATAAAGCGGTGTACTTACGAGGGCTGATATCGCGATGTGGAGGCTGGGTTAGGTGCTGAGTTCACGGAGGACGAAGAACCAGAGTAACCGGAGCCGGCGGGTGACGAGCCGGCCGAGGGCGCGCCTGCCGCCGTCGGTATCGCGGCGGGCTCGTAATACTCGGTGGTGAGGGTGCGGTCCTCCAACACGTGCTCCGCGTTATGAGCCTTCGATGCAGACTTAATGTCCATAAAGGCCACTGTGGCACAAATGCCGCACCCACTAATCGCGCTCCCACCCGCCAGCGCGCTTGCGTTCTCCGTTCGACCCAGCAACTTGACATTCTGGACTCGGCCATAGCTGTAAAAACAATACTATTTCATAAACCATTTTACGTCAAATGATATCATTTCTTTTCTTAAAATGACTTCAGAAAGCACGACTGAAGAGAAGAGTATAATCATAATAATAAAAACTCTGTTTTGAGAAAGGACGTAACGTAACCCTTATCTATATACTCCATTTGTTTGATACTTGAATAAATGTAAACATACCAAATCACGTGTCTTTGTTAATCAGCCAATCAAAATTGTTTTGTCGAAATTTGACGTATTCTGCTTCCATTGGTTGACAAACTATATGACGTGTTTTTGATTGTTTACCTTTAGTTAAATACTTAAACAAATGGGGTATAAATACCGTTACAAACAGTTCACGGTATGCAAGTCATGTAAAAAATAAGTTTAAATGAATTAGTAAGTTATAATATAAATAAAATACTGTGTGCGGACAGCTGCCCAGTTCTTCTTACTTTTGAATAACTGGCGACATAAATGACTTAAGAAATCAGGCTCTTCGACTACATGAGAACAAATTATAGAGACTTTTAATACACTTTCATAACATAAAAATACGTAACCGGAAAGCGTAACCTATCAAAAACGGAACGCGGACTTCTGTTTCGTCCTCTTGATTCAAAATTTAATAGCGAGAAAGAGTTTGGTGCAAAAGTGCCTGTGTGAGGACTTATTATGACGAACGTTACGTCATTTCTTTTCGGCTTACGGCCTTGATATGGCGAAAATTTGCAATAAGTTTTCCTGTTAACATGATAACTCAAATTCGAAATAAGGCCTTATTAACGCTACACATTAAACATCCAGCATATCACAACTCTGTAATAATCTTTAATCCGCAAACGCACCAGACACGCACCGTGCGTTTGTGGCTTAAATCATAATAAGCATCATGATTTATGATAAGTATTATAACGATAATTAAATGAACAAATTACACGGGACAATCTTAACACAAATTGACCGAGTCCCAAACTAAGCTCTAGGCTTGTACGGTCGGCCTTATTATAAGTAGTTACACACTTTGGTGCTTTGTCAAATTAACGTCATGTTTGAACTGCTGCACTAATCTGTTAAAGGTGGACAAGTTACAAGAGTGGCAGACTGTTCTAGAAAACGATAAATATTATTAAACAGAGAAATATATACTTAAATACTTTCAAGACTCATGAACAAATTCTCGAGCTGATCACACAAATGTGTGTTCTAAAAAATAAAGCTTAAAACGCACTGAACGCGGGCGCGGGTCGGGCGCGAGTCGGGTACGGCGCGTCAATTCGTCTACTGTATATGAATGACAACACACAGACGGCCTGCACGGGTCGGGCGTGGGTCCTAACAAGAAACACGGGATAGGATCCCCCACGTACAAAATTAATAAGTAGGGGATCCTACACGGTGATCTTACTGGACATCGCGAGAAACACGACCCGACTCGCGCCCTCGTACTGTGTGTTTTACGCTTAACTGATAAGAGTTGGGTTTGAATAACATCTCTAGAGCAATCCGACCCACCCCCAATCGCCCATGTATGAGAGTCTGACAGAGAGAGAGAGAGAGTTCTTTTAATTGTTTAACTAAAAGTAATAACTAATAAGATATAAAAATATCTTAATACTTTTAATATCGAAACCTTATCCTGAAAAGATTTTTTGCTGATGAATATATATCTTAGGTATAACTTGTATACGTATATTTTTGAAAACAATTTTCAATGGAAGTACCTATTTAATTAATTTCAAGATTTTAGCTCTGGAACGCGCTTATTTCCGGAATACCAGAATTTTAAAATAGGTATCCGTTTCTTAACATAGGTACTGGAATTCCCAACCTTAACACTTGAGGTACCATCGATTATCTTTACCTAATATTTCCAATATAGTCCGGTATAGGGTATAGGTATACTTGGATTGGAAAGAAAGATAAAACACTTTATTGTACTTTGTCTTTTAATTAATTATCTTGGATTTATTATTTGCTATAATCTTAAAACTACAGCAACAATTAGCAAAACTTGTACCAGTGAATTTAAAAGCAACGAACTAACTCCAAGAAAGAAACTACATTAAAGAATGTGCCTTTTAATAAGACAGTTCATTGTTTTTAAAAACATTTTATTTTTGCTCACTATGTTTACCAGTTCGAGATATACGTGACATAGGTATTAATTTTTATTAACATAGAAAAATACAAATATTATACAATATATACACTATACAATTATAATTAGAATATATTAATTAAAGATTGACACATAATAACGTCACAGTAATGGGGCTCCGTTTTTCTTTTAAAAAGAGGAAAACGAAACCCTAAATATGTCATGGGGAATCACGAACTGTGGCCCGTTTCACGAAGCTACAAGTTACAAATTACAAGCTAAACTCTCTTTCTAGCAAAAGGAGTTCGAAAGAGATTTCCGCTTGTAATTTGTAACTTGTAGCTTCGTGAAACGGGCCTCTGGTAAACTGAAGACTAAAATAAACTATTTAATAAATCAAATACCTAGACTCTTAATAAAATTGCCACTGGGGTTAAGTCTGGCGATTGCGAGGGACAAGTTTTTCTTTTTGGAAGAACGTTTATTTAAGGAAAATAAAAATCATGGGTACTTTTTGTAAAGGCTTTGCCAAAAAGGTATTTGTTATAATGCATTTTGTTTGTCTAAGGCAATGCAGTGCCAATGCGCAGTCAATCTTACCAGTGGTTTTTAAAACAGTATGAATAATTCATGTAGAAAAGACAGTAGACACTAATTAACACCTATAAACTCTTAAAAACATATTATAATGTGAATGCAGAAATGCATAGCAGTATATACCTGGTAGTTAGTTATGCAAGCTTTAAACTAAGTGATAAAAATGTCCCAACACGAATGAATTCAATAAATAGGATAGGTATGCAAATGTTTCATTAACAGCGGCAATGAACACACATGAGGTTAAACATCTACGCCGCACATAAATACACAATTTGTACGTGTAGATATTAAAATTTGTACGTAAATATATTATGTATCTATGCATGTTGCTATTCAGAAAGCAGTCTGACGTCACCCAACAAGCCGGTATCTCCCTCCCTCCCTCACATCCTGCCTGATTGGCCTCGCATCGTCGCACCGCACGCCGCTGCCGCCGGCCGCGCGTCTCGCTTCACCCGTCCCCCCCGCGACCCGCACTACCGCGCGCCGTGCCACCTTGCAAGCTCGCAACGCAACACAGTCAACGCAGTTGAATCGAGTTTCACACGGAAACGGGTACGACTAGCGCGCGGCCATGTTGTAAGAGTAAGTATGGCAACGTCGCATTACTCGCACCGCACCAGACATCGACCGATTTAATCACTCTTTGGCGCTTGTTCGTTTTAACTGTGGATTTGTAAATAATGTATGTTTTTCAACGAAGCGACGATTTATTTCACATTCGTCAAGCAGAATTACTCATACGTTATCATTTTGCAATTATATTATACTGTGCAGTGTCCCGAACTCCGGACGTAAAACTATCACATTTTTTCAATATTTGCCTTCGCCAGAAGGTGTCATCGCCATCTGTTTTAATATTTTGAGATGGACAATTGCAGGGAAAATTTACGATTGAGAAAACATCGCTATGGAAAAGGTCTGGGTCTGGGTTAGAAATAGGTAACCAAGTACATAGGTATTTAAGATACGATTTCTAATTTGGCCATACAATCGAGTGAAAATTTGTTGCGTTAACAATGTCCTGACAAAAATCATCAACGACACTGATACGTACCGTATTTTACTTTTTGAATAAAGTACCTATGGACATATTGATTATTATATTGGTCTCCCATCAATGTGTATTCTTGGTTTTTTTTGAGTGAGTGAGTACAATGAGTAGGTTATAGTATGACACAAAAGTGTTTACGTTATTAAATAACAGTTTTAGCGATGGTTACAATAATAACTTAATAAGATTGGACTTTTTTTATTCATATTTTAAAACATGTCTACAAAAAAGCAATTTCTAATTTTGAATAGGTAGATGTCGGTTTAAAGACGAAATTTCTAAAATTATTCAAGACTATATAAAATGGCAGTACCGCTTCGCCTCTTAAAGTTTTTTGCCTTCAAAGAATACAAAATAATTTCAACGTCAACAACATACCTAGGTATAATTATGTTCTTGCTAACATCATAATGCATAGACACAACAATATTTTGTTTTTAAAAAGGTATTTTGATAAACGGGTGTTATCGATTATGAACCGTTTTAATTTGGAAGTGTCGAAAATTTGAAAGATTCTATATATCATAACTACCCTAACGGTATATAAGGAAACACACCTGTTTTGAACAATGTACACAAATTTATAAACCATTTCGCGGAAACGACTTCTAAAATCAATCCCAGAAGTATTCTTTTTTTATCTTACAAGAAATTACTTGCATTTTACCCCTAAAAGCGATTCGTTTATTATGGCCAGAGACGCAGTCCCACAACGGCCACAACTCCTCTTGCGGATGATTTCTTGCGGCTGCAAGAAGGGTTGTGGGAACGCTTGCAGCTGCAGGAAGGCAGGGGAGAAGATTGAACATGATCAGTTGAATAGAAAATGATGAATGAGATGTAATGTGTATTAGTAATGCAAGGACAAGTTTGCACCTGATGGTATGTCCGCAAGGAGTGAAATCTCGTGTAGGAGGTAACCTGGCCAGATTGAAGATGATTTTCGTCGCAGCCCTAGCGAATAGTTGGTACCGCAGCTCGTAAAGGTTGTTCAAAAAAATTGCGAAGTTCGAAAAAATGATGAATTTTGAAAAGCTTTTTCTCAGAAACTACTGCGTCTACGTACTCTAGAGAGACAATTTTAGTGTCGTATTGTAGCATATTTAGTCTTATTTAATAACGTCCTGAGAAGGTACTATCACAAACTAGTTCTTTAGGGTTATAATCACCAAAATCTGAAAGAAAAGACTGAAATTTTCGCATTTTTTTTATTTTTGACAAAGTTGCGTTCGGCACTCGAGGTCACAAACTTGGATTATTCATTGGGCCAACATCATAAATAAGTCTGCAAAAAAATCAGAACTACCGGATTTGACGCAAACTCATGATGACTAAAGTTCAAATCATCCGTGTTGTGTTGTCGTCACTGTCCAAGGTAATGTTAAGATTTAAAAGTAATGAAATTAAGGTTACATTATCATCATCATTTCAGCCGAAAGTTTAGTTTAGTTTAATTTTTTTATTCATAAATTGCATTGCATGTCAAAATACGAAATTACATTGAGATAGTCTAACGTAAATACTAATAATTAAAGAATACAAATATAATTAATAATTAAAACAACAACAATTAAACATCTAATAAATGGTCATACAAGAATTAATAAATGTTAACAAAATAATAAATTTAAATTTCCAGCTCCATTATATTAATTATTCATCCACGGAGTATACATATCTATATATATAAAAGGCAAACCTGACTGACTGACTTAGATATCAACGCACAGCCGAAATGACTGTACCTAGAAACTTGTTTGGTACAGGGGTTTCTTTCATGATGTAAGTGAGCACTAAGAAAGGATTTTTAGAAATTTATCACCTAAGGGATTAAAGTAGGGGGAGTAGCGGGAAACTAATTTTACGCGTACGAAGTCGCAGGCGTCCTATAGTTATCCAGTAAAAGGTTCTTTAGCTGATGTTTAATAATGCTTCGTCGGATTGTAAATTTTGAAGTTTGGCGGGTTTACGCTCATAGTACGTGGGACCTATGACACGCGGGTTCTGACCCGCAAGTGCCATGCGACGGGGAACTGTTCTCAAACGCCCGGTGTGGCGGAGCGAAGACGCGTGCGAATGAGATTATTTCTTACGAACATGCCTCTAAACGCAACTATGCTGATATGTACGTGTTTGAAACCCAGTTATCAAAAACTACTCAGATGCTGACAGGCGTAATGCGAAGCTAGCATCTCATTAATATTTTTTCGTTTAATGGCTAGAACTATTGCTATGTCGACTCCAGACCACAGAACTATCCATTTTCTGACATATTTGAGGCCTAGGCATCGAGAACTGCTGAAATGCTAATAGGCGGAATGCGAAGTTACAATCTCATTTAAAAAAAAAACAAGTTTTTCTGGGGGGAAAAAAGCAGATATATCGAAAATGAATATGTAGAACTGTAAAACTATTGGGGATGCTACTAGAACTGTGTTTAATTTTTGAGATGCCAGAAATTGATATGCTAGGTTAATGCGTCATTTGCAATAAGCTTCCTCAGTTTACGTAACGCAAAGACGGCACCACCCAGTCTATCGCATAGTTTGTAGACATGGCACTTCCAGTTGAGATTAGAGTCAAGTGTGAAGCCGAGGAACCTACACTCATTGCATATCGGCATCGGAGAGTTTGCCACGCACGTATGAAGGGAGTTACTGTTGGACATAGGTATCCCCTAAGATTTTCATCGGTCCCGCGGCGCTTGCAACCATCAACCGGCAACCTTAGCCACGCCACGCTGCGTCTTTCGGTAAGCGGACACCACTTCAGAACTCTTGGACCCCATCAGCCATCTTTTGTGCGAGCGATGTGCAGTACTGCTACTTAATTTTAGCAATTCTTAAGGCTATGTCGGTGACTTTGGTTCTTGTGCAAATCTCATTTCTGATTCGATCACGCATACAAACTCCGAGCGTAACCCTCTCCATTGCCATTTGAGTGACCACATCTCAGTACAATAAATAACACACACTTGTCGAAGATTTTCGACTTGAGACACGAGTGGCACGACGAGAAGATATTGCGTAGCTTTCCGAACGCTGGCCAGCAGAGTCGGATGCGACTATTCATCTCTTCCTCGAATTTGAACTTACCTAACTGGACAGTATTTATGTCCCAGGTCAAGATAATCATTTACAAAATTACAACTTCAAGCGCCTGGCTTCCTTCCATTTATTAAGGAAGTTGGTACTACATGTGACCGACATGATCTTTGTCTTGTCCTTGTCCATGTTAATTCTCAGAAGAAGTCGTTCGGAGTTCGAGCATTGTGCTGAGGGCTTCCATGTTCTCAGCCATGACTGCAATGTGATCGGCAAACAGCAGGTGAGTGATGTACGAGAGTCAAACTGAAAGTTCTTAGAAAAACAAAAACTGAGCAAACTAGCAAGTTATTAATTTTATTGTATCTTTTCAAAATATTGAGAAAAGCACTTTGCCCACTCGTCCTTAGGGGTCTCTTCCACGGCCTTTTGAAACAAAGCCACTGCTTCCTCGGGGTTCATATTCGGGAATAAATAAAAATTACAAGGTGCCAGGTCGAGACTATACGGCGCGGAGTGACCCAGTAATTACAAGTCTGACGTCGCCAAATAGTCGAACGTTCGCCTGGAAGTGTGCGACTAGATGTGGTCGTGGTGAAGAAGGACCCTACTGCGAGGTCGTTTCTCCCGAAAATGTTCCAAAACAAGTTGCAAAAATTTGTTAGTGTACCCCTCCACTCTGCAGTAACTGTTTTTCGATCCTCTAAAACAATTGTCCCAAAAACGAAGCCACTATCTTCGACCTCTCTTCACTTTAGTTAGCAACTCCTCGGAAAGAAACACCCACAGAGTAGACTGTTTTTTGGTTTCGGGAGCATACGAGGGGCGGCTGAAAAGTAATCTACCTAACAATGAAACAAAAGACTGTCGTGGCTAATTTTTTTTTATTTTTCTATATAGTCCCCTGCTAGTAAAATGCACTTATTAAATTTTTCAAATATTGAATTTAAACCATTAAAAAAAAAATCTTTCGGTTTGTCGTCAAAAAAGTCAGTAACCGCAGCCTTCATTTCGTCATCGGTCATAAACCTTCGTCCCCTGAGGTCTTTCTTGAGAAGTCTAAACAGAAAATAGTCACAGGGGGCTAAATCTGGACTGGCCCTTCTGTGTCCCAAAAGATTGTAGCCATAAGTTTACCTGCCGATGGACAGACCTTGAATTTCCGAGGCGGCTTCTCATCCTTAAATTTCCACTGTAACGACTCTTGCTTACTTTCCGGGTCCCATTGTCGAATCCAAGTCTCATCACATGTTACAATTCTAGAAATTATTTCTTCCTCTTTCCCTCGACTCATCTCCAAAAACTCTTCGCAACATTTGACACGCCTCTCCATGTCAAATGCAGTCAACATTCTGGGGACCCAACGTGCACTAACCTTGGACATGTTCAAATGCTCATGAATTATTTCATTGACTCGCTCTTTACTGACGCCCACATCTCTAGCTATCTCCCACTGCTTCACTCGTCGGTCCTCTAATATAATTTTTTTCACCCTGGCTACATTTTCATCGGTGACGGCCGAAACTGGTCTTCCGCTACGAGGATCATCTTCCAGACTCTCACGACCTAACTTAAACTGCTTTGACCAAAACTTTATAACAAATTCGGAAGAACACAAACTGCCAAACACACGTAACATACGCTGTCTGATCTCCGAAGGCGTATTCCCTTCTTTAGTCAAAAACTTAATCACCGCACGCTGCTCGATTTTATCCATTTTCACTTTTTCTACCGACATGTTTGAAACAATTGTAGGAGACAAATAAACGTGATGCAATAAACAAATGAATGTAATACATTTTGAAAATAGAATAACAAACGAATATAAATCCATACCAGCCAGCATTATTTTTGTATATATTTCTGACCAAGGAGATTACTTATCAGCCGCCCCTCGTAATAGTAAATCCAGCTTTTGACACCCGTAAGTATGTCGAACACAGCATTTGAGTACCTCAGTTATATCTTTGAACCATTTCACGACACCAATCAACACGACGGAGTTTTTGAGCCTCGGTCAATGAGGTATCATATCCATCGGGACAAAGCTTCCTGATCGCTAAATGTTCATGGAGAATTTTGTGGACTTCACTCATACCAACCGATGCTCACTCTTTTGTCAGTCTCTATCATACGCCGCACAACACTGATGTTATGTTCAGTCGTCACCGTAGAAAGACGTCGCTCACGCAGATCATCGGTGAGATTAGTGCGACCACGTTTAAACTCATTAAACCAGTTTTAAAGAGTTGCACGAGATGGGGCTTCATCGTGAAAGGCCAATCGAAGTCTATCATAACTTACTTGTGGGCTTTAATGACATCAGTAATTTGTTTACTTGACATTAATAGCCGCCGAGTCAAATACAATTCCATAAAAGGTCAAATGCGATATCGTTTTTACCACCTAGAATACCGTACTCACAATTTACATCGATTATTTCACGTCCTTCCCATTCCAGAACCCTCTACACATCTTCCAGCGTAGCAGTGTAACATCTCCCTGTCTGCCTCCCTGCTGGAGCAGAATAGGTTCATAGTTCTGGGGGGTTATTATGACATAGCAATGCTGTTCAGTTTACGCTGAGAGAAAAGGACAGAGCTATATAACTGCTATGGCTCAGTCCTTTTCTCTCAACTGCATTATTATGTCATAATATTAATAACCCCCGGTCGAACTGACATTGTGGCATTTACCTATATGCACTTTAACACCTCGATGTAACTGTAGTTAACTTGGTATTGGCACCGTTGAAGAGACTGCATCACAGGCCATTTCTCAATCGAATCGAAGGCTTTTTCATAGTCCACGGAGGCACGGATGCTAGACAACAGGCGAGGTTGAGGTTATCTTCGGTCTTTTGTATAACCTGCTCCGCAAAGCATGTATGTGATCATCAGTACTAAACTCTTTGCGTCAAGAGAACAGTTTGTAAACCTAAAAATGCTGTGCCCTTGCAGGGCGTCACATGGATACCTATTTTGTTTTCCACCTGATATTTGTAATGTGATATGCAATAAAGATTTCGAATTTGAATGGGGCCGGTAATTCTTCTTCCTACTTCTTTGTCACCTTTTTTGAAGAAGAGCCCCACCACATATCTGTTTCATGCCTGCGATGTTATCCCTTCGAGAACGACGGAATTGTCTGATTGAAGGGACCTAAGGACTGGTTTATCACAAATATCACCTGCCTTCAGAAGTTCAGCTTTGATTCCGTCATTAACTGGGGCTTTGCCGTTCTTGAGGTGTTTGACAGCCATACTAATCTCACACGAGCTCACGTCCGGGATGTCTTCGGTATAGATAACGGGTTACCGGGTCAGTGTGTATAACTGTCCTTAGAACTTCTCGACTTCTTTCAATCGTCAAGGTCGTTTTATTAATTTGGTTGGTCAGTTTGGATGAAACGACCCTATCGACTTCGGCGTTTTGGAGTTGCCAGCTCCCTTTGCCCAATATATAGATCTCTTACGAACACTTTGGACCCTGGTTGTGCTCAATACCCATAGAGACCCGTATTAATGTGTGGCTGTCGGGTTAGAATAGCACCAAGTTGTCGCTAGATCGTCGTAGAAAGCGACTTAAGGATCCTTTATAACTTAATATCTTCTGTCGTGAGACGAGCCCAATGAAAGTTGGCATTGGACAGGCGGCCGGCTGCAGCATGGTTAAAGACGCGCTGCGCCGACCCCAATTTACTGGGATAAGGGCAAGCAGATGATGATGATGTAGCGTTTTAGAGATCTGTCTATTGAGCTGAGCTGCCTAGAAGACCACACAAACCTCATAATAAATGACCTTGAGATTCGAATCCGAGAGCTTTTTGGTTCTGTATCTTCTACGGCGGGTCTTAAAAAACATAAATCATATGGACAGTTTCCACGAACCTGTCGTTATGATCGTCCACTTCACTACTTAGGCATTTGAAGCAGTTCCGGATTTCCAGCTGAAACTTTTCTAGATTTTGAAATTGAATCGGTGCTAGGCGGAGCTTACTCCCGGTTTTCAATAAGAAAGCAGTTCATCATAAAGACGCCATCCTTCTCCATGAAGCCAACCAGTAGGTTGTTCTGATGATTCACAATTTCTGACACCCCACTCCAAATTGTCCTACTATCAGCTCTTCACCGTCTCGTTTGCCCAGTTTGGCGTTGAAGGCCCCCATTACAACTGTGAGGTTAATTCTGGAGCATGAATTGCTCTGGAGATGTTCTAGCTTACATAGCTTTCACTTCATCGTCTAAGTTCGTGGAGCTCGGAGGGAATACCACACAACAATAACATTGTGGAGTCATTCTGAGTAAGGCACAACGTTGTTCACGCACGGACTTGTGGACGATAAATCCGACACCTACCAGGGACTGTAGGTTGTCTTCACGGAAATAGAGCAAGTTGCCGTCGTTTGTGGTAGCCAGGTCTCTGCCGCAGATTCTTTAAAGCACCCTCTGCCCTGCCGTTAGTGGCCGTAATTAATATAACCGTAACTGAATTGAGGAATAGCGGGATCTGGGCTGATTTTGTCGCATAGCACCGCAAGACGGGCGGCGAGAAGTAGGCGGGAAGGCTAAGACGGAGATGGCGGAACGACTTGGACTCATGTTTCAATAAATAGCCGAAAGAAGCATCATGCAGGGACTAGTGGAGATCTAAGCCTTTGCCCAGAAGTGGGACCCTCATATAAGCAGTAAAAAAATGGTATTTGGTACTGATAATTACGAGATTTTGCATTTACTTCTTAATACTTACAAAGTAACGAAGTTTTATCGTATAAAATAAGTCAATTGTTAAATAGGTAATATAATATTATTAGCTTTCCTTATAAGCGCCTTGGGAGCAGAGCAGCTGTATGCTTTATTTTTTGTTAAATTAATAAATAAATATGATTTCAGGATTGCTAAAGGCTTTACAACGCGTCAACACGCGCTGGCCAGCGATCCAGCGTTCAATCTACCCTGCTCCTGACGAGGGTTTGATTTGCCGAAGCCTTAAGTCAATTATACATCTGGGTTTATGAAAACAAGGAAATAAAATATTATAAAAAGAGGATCTTGACGTTAGTTTCGACGACGGTAAATTAGCTCCCGAATATTCAATCACTTTCAAAAAGTTATGAATGATAAAATTCACCTTATGATTAATTCCATAAATTTGTAAACTCATCGCCACTTAGTAGGTAGGTATTAGGAAGGAATAACGCGATACGATCGGACATACGCCATCCGTAAAGTCACGTTACGACTTACGACTACCTACTGAGCGATGCTGGCAGCATACGTGATACGGGTATATCAACGAGTGTTAACTATGAGTAGAATTCCAAAGGTATCTCTAACAGCATCACAATTAACTGACCACTTTTAGTCTTAATGTATGGTGTCGAGATTCACATCAGTTCACAAATAGTCAATTACGCATGTTGTTGTTAGTACCTATGTCTGCTGTAGTATTGTTTTCAATCTAAGAAGAGGTGCCTCGTCACCTATTTGATATTGGACGATTGCATACTACCTACTTGGTAGTTTTTTTTTTTAATTTAGTTAGGTAACATAGCCTTGGGGGAGGCCTATGTCCAGCAGTGGACGTCTTTCGGCTGACATGATGATGATGATGATAGGTAACATACAGTCTTGTAAGTATTACAAAAAAATCATTTTATGAAATGACCTTGAGTGCCATACTTAAATATACTAATGGCATTACATTCTACAATGGAAGCGGTAAGTAATGAGATGCAAAATGAAATTTTGTTTTTAAAGTAACAAATTAACAATGCGGAAATATTTGACCGACACTAAACTTCAGCTCAGCCTCCTGTGAAGTGGTGTTATAAAATCTACGTTGTAAGGGCAACAAACTTTAAACTATTTTCAATGATAATAATATTAATAAGGGTTATTCGAAAATACTAGTGAAAATTGGACACGAGAGTAAAATGTATCTTCGTGGATTGACATCACTATTGTTCAGCAGCTTGTCCTTGAACGAACAGTTACCAATAATAAGTATTACAAGAAAAACACACACTTCATGGCCGACTGTATTTCTGGCACACTAAAACTAAATGTTTTTAAGTTGCCAGTTTCTAACAACGCAGGGCGAATGAAAACCATACGAATTAAGTGGGCTTAATGGTTTCTGTGAAAATGTATTTTATGTAATAAACGACTCTTTAAAGATACGTTAAAGAACATAAATCGTGTGGGGCGCATTTTTATTTCCGGATCGAGGTAGGGGGTGGTGTGGCGCGCCTACATCAGAATAGTATAGCGGGTCTCCGCGGCATTGGAGGAGGGGATAGGTGGTTCAATTCGGTCGGAACAGTTCGGCGAGCCTGTGGCGGCCCGGATTGCCAGTGCCGGTCGATAGAGCGAGGGGGCGTGGGTGGGGCCGAGCTATAATGCACAGGGTGGGTGCCCTCGCTCTCCCTGATGTCCCGAGCGGCAACTTTCACGTTGCATAATAATGTTACAAACACCCTGTGTCCACGTTTCACGACCCACCCCACCTTCTACACCCGAGTAACGTCTTCTGTTGGATACGATGCGCCAAATCCATTTTTATCTTGTCTGTTTATATAACAAAATAGAACAGTAAAAACTTGTTTAGCAAGGGACTACTCATAACACGAACGGGTTTCCACAAACAAACAGTTTGCAGCTCAAACCATTTATTGAGTTTAAAACCTATTTGCTCTTTAGGTAGGTAGGTGAAAGCCTGTACTTCTCCCCATGAATATGATTTGGTGACGATGACATTATCAGCCAGTAAAAACTATTATCATAAGCTGTGGCAACTTCACCTGAATTCCCAGCTCTTAGCTTATATATTAAATCTATGACCTACATAACATTAATCAAATTTTTTTGGCTTAATAAGGAAATAGAAATACTTCAGAATCTCCAAACTTTTAAAGAGAGGCCAAAGTGATCTATGTTTTAGAATGAGAAAGATTCCGGGTTTCCAGACTTCCACGAGGTTGCAACTGTTGCAAGACACACCGAGAACGCCTGGAGGAGCTATTGTTCGATAAAGGAATACATTAAAGGAAACCTTCGCAGACTTGATCTTTGGCAAATACTTAGAAACCTGTTCTTAAGGTTTGTGAGTGAGCCATGGAGCGTAGTATTTTGGGAATCAAATTAACAGACCGCGTCAGGAATACAATACTACGCTCCAACTCAAAATAGATCATGCATGTAGCCCAAGCAGCCGCCAAGCTCAAACACTAACGGATTGGGCATTTCCTTCGTATGTCGGAGAAATTATGGGCTAAAGTGAGTACCAAATGGGTCCCATGCAAAACAATTCAGCATCACGACAGACCAAGGTGACGTTCGCGACATAAGCTTGATGCCTTCAAGACTGGTGAAAAATTACCCAAGACGGCTACGTGGAAGAAAGAGGAGCAGCGGTACCTTATAGACTGTTAATAAAACAAAAAGCTTTTTGCAGTTTTGGTATACCTAATTTATCATATTGATTAAAGATGGATAAAAAAAATAACAAATAGTTTTTAGTCACGTTTGCCTTATAGGTAGAAAAAGAAAGGGCGGTCGATTCTATTTAAGGAATTTTAGATCTGAACTTTATTCAAATAACGCCATAAATCCCTCTGTACACATGCATATTATATTACACTACTCTAGTAAAAAAAATAGTTTAGACAAAGTTATCTTTCCTTGTAACAAAACTATGGCTTCGCTATATGGGTATGGGTACATACAGGGTGTTTAGTAGGCGTATGTGACATTGAAAGTACGAATATTGAGAAAAAACTATTTGAAAATGAGCGTATGAGCAGAGTCAAGTCGCACCCGCCATTTGGGCAGGACTCTAATTTATACAATTATATTATACGTAAGCGGTGAGTCGTGCCTTTATTTTATTACAGAACAAAGATCACGTTAAACAGTAAATAGTTACTACTAAATGTTCAAATCGTGCACTAAGACCATTTTCGAAAATGTCAGCTTATCGTTTTCGCGGCTTGGCAAAGTTCAGCTGTCTAATGTCAAAATGTTCCCAGTGCCGAACAAGGGGCTTTTCGCATCTGTTACCACCCGCACACTTTTGCTGCCCTAATACTAAAAAATGTAGTCAAAATGGTAAAAAAAAATATGGGTGGTCACAGCTGCGAATAGAACCGAAAAAGGCAAATTGTAGGTTTTATTGTTTCTACTGGTACGCAGACGGTTGATGCGTTGCTTGTGTTGCTTATTCAGCACGCTTAACACATAGCCGCCGATCCGTTCCTTTAGTACAAAATGAGAAAGCATGCGTTCAAATTGTATAGTGAGAGAGATCGGATCGGCGGCTGTATGTATCGGATCTCTTTAATCTGTGTGTCAGGGGTACGTAGGCATACGCATCCCCGTGGTGTTATTTTTACTTAAAAACCGACCGTCACGAAGAGCCACACGAAAACCAAATGCACCATTTATATGATACAAAATTAAGGTGCATTGGAGTTCGCGCACTAACCCGCGGCGGGTAGGTGGCATTGATCGCAGATACAAGTATGACTGAGCCAGGTTTGCCAATATGTGGATGCCTCGCGTTCTCGCAGCCCAGAGGATGCCAAAGGTGACCTTGCTCGATTGAACTGACGATGAACAAATACTACATTGGATTATACAGCTTGATTGGTTATTTGATACCAAAAAACTAAGAATTTATGAAATGGGTAGGTAGGTTTTAGAAAATCCGTTCTTTTTCTAGCAAACCCTTTCAGATCCTCTTAAATGCTAGAACAAACGTGAACTAACGATGCCTAATCCTACTAGATAGTTAGACTTTTAGTTATTCTTACTTGGGGTGGTTAACGTGAATTTAGCTAATCTTTTCAGTATTTCTTTTCTCGACAACATTTTTGTATAAACCATCGTGAAGTAACTAATATCTATCGATATCGTTATAAACGATAAAAAATCCTTGAGGTGGTTAAGGTAAAGCTTCTCTATTATTTTTTAAAAATTATAATTTAAAGTGTCTGATCCTTACTATTTAATATGGTGAATTAACGTTATAGACATATTTGTGGGCAATCATATTCACGAAAATATATTAACTATTATCAACCAACTTACGTCAAACGAGCGCACGAGAGGACCAGCATATCTGACATGTCAAGCTCGGTATCTAGCATAAAATCCTGGAAAATGATGTCAAAAAGAAAGAGTTTCCGAATTTCAGGTGTTAAGAGGCGAGTTCCTAAGAGGAAATCTACTTTCCTTTTAATTTACGGAAGGATAAGAGGCAACCGCGACCCATATTCAGCGGCAATGAACGTCATTGGTATTGATTTGACACACCGTGTGGATCAATATACCTAGCGTTTAATACATTCCGACTCCATTTGATTTAATCACCATAATAGGTACTCGTATTAATACAAATGGCCAAATATACTTTTCCTGGTTCCGAAGTTGTGGTAAACGGTTACGGAGCATCGCTAGGGGAAGTGAATACAATGAAATGGGTTCGAAAGCCAATTGCAGTGGGTAAAAAACTAACGGTATATAAAAAAAACAGCTGAATGGCGCAAGACAGGGCGAGGACGCGTCTTTCCAAAACAGATACAAGAGAAGGGGAGCGGACGGGGCGAGGGCATGACTCACTTTTTTTAAACCTTCAACCAACTATACATTTTTATAATGAAAGGTTTGTCTGTAAGCATGTTCGCGTTTGTATCAGAAACTGCTGAATGAATGCGGATTTCGTCATAACTAGGAACCTACTCATTATCTAGAAAAACTTTACTGATATTTCAAATGGCTGCATGAAATAGCTGTGAAATTCCATGTGCTGAACGACAGTGCCTAGTACAGGTAGTCACACAAACTTAAGTTTCTGTCATGACTCATGTCATTTTTCGCAGATTTCTTGTAAGTGGAAATGCGGGCGTACTCTAGGAATAAACCGTGTTGTTGTTGGTTGATATAATCTAGCCAGAGTAAAAACGAGTGTATTTTTTTACTTCTTATCTATGAACCATACCTTATCTCATATTGTGCAGGGGATAATAGAATGAATTCTATACATCCCAATCCCCCTCTGATTTAATATAACACAAGGCAGTGCGATGAATAGAGACAAATATTTAATTCGATTTGTTATACAAATGACTGCTGCGTCGTTCATTCTGACGCAATTCTTCGATTCAAGCAAACAAGACAAGACATTACTACAGACTAGCTATTTAAAACTTATCAAACAGGTTCTTTTAATGTGATGTAATGTTCTAAAAATCGATTAACACGCAAGAAATATTCACGCTTCGCGAACATCTCTAGTTCTCTGCCTCGTTAAATACCAAATTGACTATTACTTAAACAGCATTGAATTGAATATTATTACTAATAATGTACTTGAACTATCTATTGTTTAAAGAATAAAGACGACGTCGTTGATGAAACATCGTCCGCTCAGTAATAACATCAAGATTACGTACGGATTCCTCGAACAAAAACACGTAGGTAGGTATGGACGTACAGCCATGAGCGAAGCGACGTTGCCAGCTCTCTCGCCAGGCGCCACACAACTACACGTACAGCGAGCGTAGCGCTACAGCGGCCAACGCGATAGCTGGCTCGCGTTTGTTTGTGAGCGAGTTGATTATCGGTTGACTGGCTGGCCCGGCATAGAAGGCAGTTGAACGGGACGAGCGCTCGGCCGCCAGCCGCCACAGCCGCCGCTCAACCAAGGTTTCGCTTGTTCAAATAGCTATTATTATTTAGTACCTATTCGGTTTAAAATAAAACTTTTTCTTTAGAAATATACGAATATCCTTTTTCTCCGTACCAGTCTACTTAAAATTTGGTTTACGACAAGTAGGCACAAGACCGAATAAAGTTAAATCGAATAGGTATATTTTCTATCGTCTATCGACATTGCAATACAACGATAGAGAATGGTTGGAAACTGCCTCATTCGTCGTCATCTATTTTATCGATTAAAATAACGGTGTTGTCAATTGTGTCGTTAAATAGAGCTGCGCATGGCTGCGCTGCTGCTATCTAGACATGTCTTAGTGTGTGTTAGGTCGGTAGGTAGGTATGAATTCAACGCAAGTTATGACGCATTTTCCCCTGGAGCAGTAAAGCAGAGTTATAATCGCAAGACTCTACACATCTAATGCCGGTGCATCGAAGTTAGAGATCTTGAATCCGCTTATTCCCAAAATAGGTAGGCAGAATTTCAAAATGGATAACAGATTCCCGAAACACCTAGCTCAAAATTAATAAATGATAGATAATGATACTTTATTTTGAATGTTAAGTTTTGTGATTCCAGTAAGTAGGTATGATGAAAATATGGTATTTACCATTTCTGACTATTTTGGGAATGATCGCTTGAATCTTGATTGACTCAACTCAAGATCGATACTCGTACTTTACAATTACATTGGTACGCGTCTACTTACAGTAAATGGTTATTTTTGTTTTATGTAGACGTTAAAGTCGTTACAAATGACCCGTAATAAAGGCGCCGTTATTACGAGACGTAACGACGAGCCATGAGTGGTTTCAGTTACTCTCGCTTACCAACCTACGCTAAATAAAATTCGCACACTCACAGGATCGAAGTTAAAACTTGATTAGCTTTCGAGGTTTTTACACTGGCACAATCATCTCGAAACGGAAAAGATCGAGAGGGCGGACCACGCACCGTCCGCATTAACTCTACCTACCCAGTGTGTAATGAAATTGGTTTCTTGTTTATAACCCTACCCACTCGCAACTAGGGTTACCAGATGAAAAAATGAAAACTCCGGAAAAAAGGCGTGATTTCTATTGAAAAATCCTGAGATTTCGTTGGAGTTTGAGAATTTTCTCTCAAAAGTAATTACAAATTTAAAAATGTCAGTACCAAAGTTGATTACTTTAATTATTTTCTCTATTAGGAAGATTATTTTTAGTTTGTTTTACTTTTTATTAAGGAGATCATTAAAATTTACTGTATTTTATTGAAAATTCTAAAAATCCTGAGATTTCTAAGATTTGCAAAATCCGGCCGCAATCCTGAGAAGAGTTCAAAAATCCTGAAATCTCAGCACAAATCCTGAGATATGGTAACCCTACTC
Organism: Acleris literana; assembly: GCA_946894065.1. NCBI lineage: Eukaryota > Metazoa > Arthropoda > Insecta > Lepidoptera > Tortricidae > Acleris > Acleris literana. Next base: position 13,767,894 of record OX335684.1, on the reverse strand, counting down.
GCAAGTCGCAACCAACCTTTATTTTTACTACCGAATATTTTCCTTTGCGTGGGCAATGAAAGCCTGACCGGTCTCAAAACAGTCCTTCTCTAATAATCTAAATTACTGCGCATCCCAAAATATACGAAGTTGATGACGTAAGTACATACACCGAATGTCTCAACTGGTCTACCACTTACAATGCAGTTATTTTACAGTACGATTTGTTTACATGTTTGGTTGGAATTCGTTTGTTGACCAAATGGCTAGCACGTCTGCAACAACTGTTCAAACGCGGTAGGTATGTGTTGCCAGAGCACAAATATAGCTTCAAGACGTGGTCGCCCACTTTGAGCCCCATAAGGCTCAAGGTCATCCAAAAAGCTAAATAGGGAGTTCCTTCATATCATACGTCTGGCTTTGGAAAAAAGCATCTCTTGGGCACCTGCAAGAAAACTTCTGCGGGAAATGTGAGAAACTTCAGCCACTAAACTCCCAGTTACCCTTTTACCCCATTTTTTATATCTGATGTGTGTTTACAATAATCTCTGGAACAGCTCACAAAAATACGTACCTACCTATTACACTTGTTTCTCTGACCTTTGATAAAAACTTAATTGATACAAGCCTTGCGGCGAGGTTCACCTCTTTTTATAACGTATACAGTTGCCAAAGGCAGGAATAACCCTACATAGATCCAGTTGGTATGCCGGGGTCACGTTGGCATGGTAATGGTATCCATCTTCCCATTTTATTTAGCGTTCATATCATACCTATTGGGTGGCAGTACGGAACCATCGGTGCGCGATTTGCACTTGGGCTTTTTTTTATAAATAACTAAAGTCATACAGACACAGAGAGTTCACTTTGCGCACGGATTCAATACAAGAACCAAAACAACGACGGAAAAAAAAAATGTCCCAAAGGAAAATTTATATTTCAAGTTGAATTGTTGAATTCTGTACAAAATGCTGTTTTGAAAAGGACCCATTTACCTACCGACAACTTCACCTTCTCCACCGTGTAACATTAATTAGCTCAAAAATAACTCTGTTCAGCAAGCTAATGAAACTACATAGAAAAATATACATATGCGTCAAGAATATTGATTGGTCACAAGTTGTGACTCACAACGTCACAACTTACTTTAAGTCTTAATTAACATATTAAATGTCAAGCACTTTAATATCCATACAAAATGGACCCGACTGGTCGTTAGAGCTGAATGTGTGAAAAAAGAATTAAACCCACCGGATAAACAGAAAATGTAACAAATACTACTTCACTAAGTCGGTAAGTATCAACCTAATTACCCTTTCTCGTAAGTAATAATGTTAAACCTGACCGTGAAACAGAGTTATTCCACGAGGCCGAAACCGCTCGATGTTCGTGTAGACGTGAAAGAGTTTAGAATGTTTAGATCAGAATTAAGCGACGGTTTCTAGTCAGTATTATTTTTGCTCGAGGCGAGTTCGACGACCTAGCGCTCCCCGCCCGCGCGCCCATGCTGCTTTTGGAGCGCGACATTGCAAAACAGTGGTGGGGCGTCAGCTTGAGGTTGCCAGCTTGCCACTAGGTGGTAGGCCGACTTCGCCATTCAAACGGAACATTATTCCGACATATTGCATGCTAGCCGTTGTATATAGACTCATACGGACGAGACGCCCTATTACATTCGTGTAATAATGCGCTGCGACTACACAAGTAACAATTACAAGATACCGTGTAATTGCGCTTTAAAGCAAGCACATTCCACACGTACCATGCCTGACAGACATGGCCTTATCTTAAGTACCTACGCCACAAACATTCATATGAAAAACTAGCGAACCGCCTTAGCTTCGCTTCGGTTATGTGAGTTTTTTGTAACACCCATATATATAATCCAGAATACATAAAAACTTTCCTCTTGAATTACTCTATCTATTGATGAAGACAGCATTACAATTCGTTGCGAAGTTTGAAAGATCTAAGTGTACATACAGACGGCGGGAAGCGCCTTTGTTTTATACTATGTAAAGAAGATAAACCATATCAAAAGTAGGTAGGTATGATATGAGCAGATATCCCAGTCTATATCTAACAAAGCAAGCTGATAGGAGTATCAGCTCTTATTACATGAATATTCCAATACACAAATAAAAAAAGTTTTGAACAATGAACAAGAAAAGCCTTCCGTTCCAAGTAGATGGAAAGGAATACGTGTATAACCATGTCGAGAGTCGAAATGCACACTGAAAGCAGTGCGGCGTTAAGGCGATGGTCGGGAGAATGCTACAGTACAGTGTAGAGAAAGGAGCATGATCGCACGACAAGAGGCTCAGGCCAAGTATTTGTAAAGCCGCAAACGCACTGAGAGCGAAGACGGCGCGGTGCGGTGCGTTTACATTTTCCATGCCGAAAAGAAAGTGGGGCAGAAGTGGTCCGAAAACGTGGGTGGTTTTTAATATGGAAACGCGCCGCACCGTGCTCAATGCGTATGAGGCTTAATGATAGAACCGGGACCCTCTGTTTTATAACACAGTAAAATTTATGGTCGTGACGTTATTTGATTATGGCGCTGCCCGCTCAATGTTTAGAGTCAAAAACTGCACATAGATTGGGGTCTTTGGTTTAAGAAAGTATTTTTTTTGTAATGAAACGGGTCTTTGTGGTTTGATCTATTTTAGGGAATGCAAATAATCGGTATTAACCGGTTTTAACCGGTTATTTTCATACAAAAACGTCTAATAACCGGTTAAATTGTTGTCCCTAATCTATTTACAATCACAAGAAAAACATGTCCAAAAAAGCCAACGGATGTGTAACGGTTGTTATGTTTGAATACATGATACTACAAAACTTTCTTTATTTCCTCACATTTGGTTTTTAATTCCTTCTTGCTTAAAAAGACGTCGCTTCTCTTCAATCTATTGATTGTGATATAAGTCCGTACTTTGTTGCATCTTAAGTCTGAACCCCTTCTGAAAGCCTATAATTTTGGGACCGAACAAATCTCTCTGCTCTAGCTTCATGAAAGCCTGCTGCACCCACTGTCACTCACTGGCTTTATTTAGCGGTTTCAAGAGCACATCGTTCTACCCGTCAGAGTGACGACCGTCCGGTCCCATAGTATCTCACGTGAGCACTAGAGGAGGAATTATCCCCGCATGCCCATGTGACGAGTTGACAACGAGATACGGTTTACATTTCGGCAGAGTAAAGATATCAAACGCTCAACCTCAATGCAAGGCGTGAGGACGTTCTCAATGGCGCGCTTCAGTGTCGCCTGCAGTCGACGTACCTACATTGATTCAGCGAGTGGTGTCGTGCAGCTGAGGCTGCGGTTTACCTCTAACTTCATGCATTGTTCGCAAGCTTTGGAGGTCTATACGGCGATACGAGTGGTATTGAGCCTATGGTTGCGACAAAATCTCGTCTATGTTCTAAAGGTATTTTTTTTGACAATGTTAGGTCACGTCACACTGGCGCGGGCGGAAGTCACTGGCTTGAAAAAAAGAAGGGCGCCCTATAATACAAGCCAGCTTTGGCTGCCAGTCTTGGCCTGGCGTGAAAATTGTTTACACGAGGCTAATTTCCTTACAGAGTATAACAGGCTGCAGCGTGTCTTTTCCGTAATAGTCTAGTGACGCAGTGACATGACTTCCGTCTTTTTGACACTGTTTGGAGGACACGTCCTCAGCGCTGCTGGTGCGAGCGGAGATCACTGGCTTGTAAAATAGACGGGTGACATATACAAGGCAGCCCTAGCGGCCAGCCTTGGCCTGACGTGAAAAATTGTTTACACGAGGCCAATATCCTCATCGGAGTTTAACAAGTTACAGCGTGTTTTGACCGCCTGGTGACGCAGAATCACTTCCGGTTTTTTGACACTGTTTGGAGAACACGTCCTCAGCGCTGGCACGAGTGGCGTTCACTGGCTTGAAAAATAACCCGGCACCCTATACAAGCTTGCACTGGCTGCTAACCTTGGCCTGGCGTGAAAAATTGTTTACACGAGTCCAATATCCCCACCGGAGTTTAACAGCCTACAGTGTCTCTTGAAGACTGTAATAGTCTAGTGACGCGGTTTAATCACTTCCGTCTTTTTGACACGTCCTCAACGCTGACTTGTAAAATGAACGAGCGCCCTATACAAGCCAGCCCTGGCTGCCAGCCTTGGCCTGGTGTGAAAAATTGCTTACACAAAGCCAAAATCCTCACCGAGTTTAGCAGACTAGGTTAGTGTCTCTCGAACGTAATAGTCTAGTGACGCAGTGACATCATTTCCATCTTTTTGACACTGTTTAGAGGACACGTCCTCAACGCTGGCTTGTAAAATGGATGGGTGCCCTACCTATAGAAGCCAGCCCTGGCTGCCAGCTGATCTGAAAAATTGTTTACACGAGGCCAATATCCTTACAGAGTTCAGGTCAGTGTTTCTTGACCGTAATAGTCCAGTGACGCAGTGACATCACGTCCGTCTTTTTGATACTGTTTGGAGGATACGTCCTCAGCGCTGGCACGGGTGGAGGTCACTGGCTTGAAAAATAGACTGGCGCCCTGTACAAGCCAGCACTGGCTGAAGGCCTTGGCCTGGCGTGAAAAAATGTTTTCACGATCCTCACCGGTGTTCAACAGCCTGCAGTGGCTGCAGTGTCTCTTGACCGTAAAGACCCAGCTACACCGGATGCGTGCGCGTAGACGTGACGTGCGCGTGCGCTTTCCACTGCGGTGTATAGTATGAATTCTCATACGACATGTCACTATACAACGCAGTGGAAAGCGCACGCGCACGTCACGTCTACGCGCACGCATCCGGTGTGGCTGGGCCTTTATAGTCTAGTGATGCAGTGACATCACTTCCGTCTTTTTGACAGTTTGGAGGACAAGTCCCCAGCACTGGCCCGGGCGGAGGTCACTGACTTGAAAAAAGACGGATGCCCCAGTGGCTGTACTGCCATACAAGCCCAAAAGCCGGGCTTGCCTTACAAAAATAATTACGATCAAAAATCAAAGGTAATGAGAGCACAAACTATTTCATTTCGCGCACTTTTTACATTTTTCAAATTTTACATGCATCAGCAGCAGATTGGTACCAAATTCCACCGCGCTCCGCCGCAGCACGGCCGGCGGCAGCACTACCGCGCGCTGCGACGAGCCGAACTCGATTGAGACACGGCTAGTCATCTCGCTCGCACACGTTTGCTTGCAAGCGGGCTTCTATGATAACCGTTGTATCTCTTTCTTACGCATTAAAACTGCCTAATAATGACATAAAACTATTCATAGGTTCATGTAGCAAATATTACGAGATTTTAAGCCCTGCTTGGCTTGCGTAAGCAGTTGTACACGACACCAGTCTATAGTAAATGCGAAATTCGCGCGTGCGCGTGTTTATGGCCGACTTCACTGCTATTTATTTGCTTACTTTTACTTGTTTGTTGCGAATTGTTTTGTTTGAGTCAGTGCGGTTACTAAGTATTTTGTTTTTTCCAATTGTATTGACAATAGAGGAAGTAGTTAGTCCCTTGTGTTTGTGATTATTTTTCTAGTGTGCACAAATTGCGCTTGGCGAGGGAAAGGTAAACTCTTTAAACTTTGCTGAAAAAACAACAGATTTCTTCGCCAAAACCTACGCCTGATTTGTGTGTTTTTCATAATAGTAAATCGCATAAAAGACAGTTTAATAGATCATTGTACAAAACTCATTGGATTGTTGGTTGTTCTTACTCTAATAAGTTACCTATATTGCTGGGATGTATATTATTTTCGAACGACAAAAATTTAGGAATATACCTATCTGGTTATGACGATTCAAATAACTTAGCTGGCGCCATTAAAAGGCACGTGCATTCCCGAAAACCATAACGATTTTAGAAATTTTGGTAAAATGCGAATTGTGACATTTATTTATCTACTATAAACTTAAAAAGTACAAAAACATATCTTACGGCTTGCCCTATCCTAAAATCCTAGGCATGCCGCGCCACTGGGATGCCCTATAATACAAGCCAGCTCTGGCTGCCAACCGTGGCGTGGCGTGAAAATTGTTTACACGAGGCCAATATACATATAACAGGTGACAGCGTCTCTTGACCGTAATAGTCTAGTGACGCAGTGACATATCACTTCCGTCTTTTTGACACTGTTTGGAGGACACGTCCTAGCGCTGCTGGTGCGAGCGGAGATCACTGGCTTGTAAAATAGACGGGTGCCTTATACAAGCCAGCCCTGGCTGCAAGCCTTGGCCTGACGTGAAAAATAGCTATACAAAAAATGATTTTTCTCTACTGTTTGTTACATGAATAAGTTTTTTTGAAGCTCTGAAAAAAAGTCATGAATATGATTGTATACACGAGACCAATATTCTTATAGGGTTTAACAGGTTACAGTTACAGTGTTTCTTGCCCGTAATAGTCTAGTGACGCAGTGACATCACTTGCGTCTAATTGAAACGTACCCAAGTTCAACAAAACAGAAGTAAAACTGACAACCCTTTTCTCCATTTTTATTATGCAATTGATGCAATGAGAATATGGCTTCATAGGTGCCTTGGCTTACATTTTCTCCGAGAAATCCTTTAGTAGCGAGTGTGGCAGGTGTGGTGAGTGTGGCGAGAACTTCTGACAAAGCAAAACATAAAGTTGAGTCTGGCGAGACCTACGTCCTGCGATACAAAACTTAGAAAAGGTGAGTGTGGCGAGACCTACCTACGTTCTGTTCTAATAATGCAAAACATAAAAAAGGCAAGTGTGGCGAAACTTACGTTCTGATGAGGCAAAGCAAAAAAGACTAAGTAAAGTCTTCTCTACTGAATCTACTGGTGCATCAAGACTTTTTGTATGAAAGTAACCTAAAGAGACTTCAATAAAGTCTTGCGCCCAAATAAAACAATGGTGAGAGATTTTTTGCGGGTATTTATCTTTTTTCAAATTAGGCTCGACAAAATGGACTTTCCCGAAAACGAAGGTGTACGTAATTCGCCGAAAAGTTGAAGACAAGGCAAGGAGGCGGCTTTCCTTCCATCTACTTACTGTAACAGCAATCCGTAGGTACTCTGTCTAACCTAGCCAGTCTCCTTTTCGTTAGATCCTTCTTTAAATTTTATAAGTGGGTCGAAGAATCGCCCGAAAAGGAGAGTTGTCTCACATTTGTCCTATTTGACTATGGTGACGACGTCATAAAGGCCGAGCCACACCGGTTGCGTGTGCAGCACATAAGCGTCGACGTAAGTAGACGTAGACGTGTGCAGCACCCCTGTCACATCGGGTTACGCGCATGTCTACCCGCACGTCGAGGCCACGCGTACTGCAGGGAGCTGCACACGCCACGCATGCACACGCTGCAGCTCCGTAGCGTACCCAGCCGCCATTTGCAATTTTGCATACTATTCTTAGCACCATGTTCGATAACAGTTCTTTTGGCGAAGAAGAAGTACTGTTTGTACTTTAATGTCAAGATACTCCTACGACGCGAGTCGCGACGTCAAAAAGTATGGGTCCATATGTCAATGCAAGAAGACAAAAACATAGTGAATAACACAACCTATCCTTTCATAATCTTATATGCATTAATATTCTCGCACAATTTCCATAAGGTCTTCTATTAACTCGAGATTCATGTTTAAAATCACCACGTGTACCGGCACAGTTGTAAATAAACACAAGAGAGCTGCGCGTCTTCACGCGCAGCCGAGAGCTGTGCGTGTTCCGACTTGTCCGGTTCGTCGTCTCAAAGCAAACTCCTTTAGATACAACGTCATCACTGCCGCTCCGCTCTCTGCGCGCGTGCACGCAGCACCCAGCCGGTTTGTCTCATGAGAGCCGCAATGCGTGCGACACGCGTTACGCGCACGTGCACGTCACGCAAGCGGTGTGACATATTGTATGAGAATTCATACTAAACAACGCAGTGGAATACGCACGCGCACGTCACGCAACCGGTGTGGCTGGGCCTTTAAAGCTTAACACAAACATCCGGTACTAGTACGCCCTGTCTACGCTGTAATGTACTTATAGCGGAACAGATAAAGGACATTGTAATAAGACCTGATTTTAGATCAAACCATTTAAGGCCCAGCCACACCGCTTGCGTGACGCGCACGTGCACGTGCGCGTTGGCTTTCCACTGCGTTGTATAGTATGAATTCTCATTACGACATGTCACTATATAACGCAGTGGAAAGCGAACGCGCAAGCGGTGTGGCTGGGCCTTTAGGACCACTGCATGAGATACGGATGACTAAAGAACTATTCTGCGATTCCTAACATCGTCGAATCTACTTCAAGGTTGTACCTATTCAGAACACCAACCAATCTTGCGTTCCGTTTCCGTAGACAAATCTCAAATGAACAGGTAGGGTTCCCTCTCCCTGAACGCGTGCGATCTACAGTGCTCGAACAACCGGGTAGCAGAGAACGCATGCGTTCTGATCGCATTTACTCGCACGGACCAGCAGATTGAATCGCATGCAGTGTGTAAAAGCCTTAACACGTTCGCAGACCGGGTACAATCGAATACAAAGAGATGTATCGAATGTTGGACCTTATTATTATTATAATGCAATAAGGTAAAGAAGTGCGTACATCTCTGAGGTCGACTGTACACCTATGTTCTACGCGACAGTTTCTATGGCAACAGAGGCGAGAATAGATTCGAAATCTTCGCTGGATGACTATCGAAGCGATTGGAACATTTCGTATGAGGATTACCTATGAACATGTTAAAGAATGCATTCTAAATGCACGCCGATCTTATCTCCACATAGGTATGCGATGTATGATACCCACTTAGATACCTAGTTGTGCGAGCGAACTTTATGCAGGGGCAAGAAGTATACAAGCCACTACTGGAGAGAACGCATGCGTTCTGATCGCATCGCGTGCAGTGGGTAAAGACCTGATACGTATTCCATCAGAAACATTTGCTATTTACGATTTATAAACATTAGACGTTGGGTTTGAGGATTGCAAGTGCACGCGTAAATATGTAGGTTTTTATTTTTAAATTGTGTATGTACCTAGAGTGTTTACGTCAGCTATCACATAAAGTAGGTATAGGTACAATTTGAGTAGGGGTAATCTTAGTTGCTCAAAATAAAATCGATTTTGCACATAAGGTCCTAAGCAATTACTTTAATATTACTGACTGGGTGCCTAGTTGCCTACCTGTTTTAATTACAAAATGAGATGTCATAAACAAAGTAATAAAAGGATCCCTAGAAGTCAGGTAAAATCAGGCGCGACCACTCAATAGTAAAGGTTCCTTGTGTAAACAAAATAATAATTCGTAGAAATGTTCTAGCTAACCGACTCGATCGCTGTGGAAATTTATAGAAGTTGATTTCCTTGATGCGAAATAGCAGCCAAGTAAACGGAGCGGATGTTATTGAATACAAATATCAAATTTTATCGTTCGTGACTAACCTACGAAACCAGGGTTTAGTAAATACACTATTGGCAGACTCATGTAGGTAGGTAGGTACTTAATGAAAAACTAGTTAACAGCAACCGTTGATGTTGTTTCCTTTTGCTGGTAAAGATTTGCTTGATCTTTACAGCACAGCACAGCTCGAAACAACTTTATTACAGAAGACCGGTATAGCTCATTATGCCTAGGAGGCAATAAAACCGAATATATATAACATAGATTCCAAGACCTGACTCGGGGTCGGATTTTAGCGTTCAATATATTCAAATTGTGTCGTTAAAATGCGAAAGAAAACAAATTATGACAGTTTCCTTCAAATCAGAAGCAGTCATGTGATTACGTCAAATGTTGAAGCTGCTGCTGGAATGTAAACAAATACCCCTTCTTGTTCATGAAGCCCTGCGGGGCCAGATACGGCCACGGAACGGTAGCTCCGACTCAGTGAGCGAACTGTAAACAGCTTTAAGTTATAAAAAAACCATGTATTACCGTTTGAAGTGCTCCCTTATTCGATCCTCGCGAATGTTATCGGGTAAATTTCCAACCCACAGGTGCCGAGTCTCTCTAACCATCTTGCTTCGAACTCCACATTAGGAATCATTCACCCGTTCGCGTCACTACGTGGCAAAAATCAATTTTGCACAACACGGTGCTTCACACATTTTGATTCACTTTAACTACACCATAGAAAATCCTTTGAACACATAGGTTGCACTTGACCAAACAACACTATCTTTCACTTTACGGCATTCGATAATCTCGCAACAGAATCCACTTCACTGTAAACACACCACGTAATAGACGCGAGCGTACTCGTCGCAGCTCTCGAATTGACAGTGAGTTGAGCCTCGACGCGAGTTTGCCGATAAGCTCCGCCTTCTGACCGCTGCCGCGCAAAGTAGAGTGGGGTGGCCATCGATAGAACAGCAAAACTCGCCATAGAAACATTGAATTTGTCTACAAAAGTATTAAAAATAATGATTTAGAGATGAAATATTATCATGAAAGCTTTACGTATTCTAGGAATGTTTTTTTTTAGGGCATGCTGTTTGTTTCGTTTGCAAATTTAAGCAAAATTAAATATCAACCACTTACATTCAACTTGTTTTCTTTAAAAAAAATTGTGGCCTTGTAAGAAAGAATATTTTACATTCATATTTAGAACGTATTTTTATTCCTATAGCATAAATAATTTAATTCATAAACATTACACTTGATCGTGAAAGTATCAATACAGAGGATCGCTGGCCAGCTTACCCCACTTGTAACCTGTCTCTGTCTGTTTGATATTACCCGTGCTCGCTCTAACTCGTAGTACAGCTATTCCAGTGTTGCTACTCAATGAATGTTTGCCGGTAAAATGGGTAATTATTTTAAATAGTATTATCCTGTTACTATAATCGTATAAATAGAACAGTTTCTCACAAACAACTGATAAAACGAGCAAGAAGTTCATTAAAGGTTCGGGATTTAATTTATGTCGCTGACGAGTTATGATGACATTCTGATTAGGTATCACTCTAAATACCTATAAGGCAAACCATGAAAAAAACGAACGTTAGTCGTTGTATTGATATCGGTAGATAATGTTAATTTTATTTATTGTTTCCTTAATTAGTTAATACGTACGTGTAAAAAAACGTATATATAAGACCATAAGTCCTCGTGATTATTGTTTTTATTGACAAATGATTTAAGTAATTATAAATAAATAGTCTTTAATCATTATCATTACTTATCTTCATTTTTTTTTGTTTTCAGAGGGGGTTTAATTTAAATAAGTAATTATCTAGGTTTAGGTCAATTATGTTTTTAATGCGCAAATAATTTTAATCACTCCTTTGGGTCTCCGGGTTTTCCCGGATCTGTCCTAGTTCGAGTGTCCGGGCGGCGTGCAAACGATAGTGCCCGGGTTATTCCCGGGCACTTTACGCTGGCACGGTCACTATGCAGTGACTGATAGCATTAAAAAAAACTCCTTCCATAATAAAACGTAAGGTATATTTATAGAGCAACAAAAAAACGACCCATTGTAGAGATTGTATAATATGATTAAAAAAACCCGGACTTCAATGTCGGTAAAGAAATTTAAATAAAAAAACAGTTTTAAAACCAGTTACAGTAAAAGAGGACTTAAAAAGTCATTCGGGTTCGGGTAAAACTGGTTAAACAAGCATAAAATCCTTATAAAAACGTCTGTGTGGGAGTGAGAGAGAAATACAAACCCGAAGGACGTTTTAAGAACTACACTGTAGGTATTGTATTGTATTTGCTGTAGACGGGCGTCTTTATTTTAGCTAAAAAGATAAAATAAATTTATTCAGTAAGTAGGCCGCACCGCGCGGGCACTTTTACACGTCAAGAATCTACCAGCGCTTCCCAAGAGAAGACGACTGCTGAGAAGAAACGCCGCAAGAAACTCAGCAGACAGTCATTTTTTAAATATATTTCTTATTACAATGGTACTACTTAGTCTAGCATTATATAAAGCTATAAATATTAAATTAAATATAGTATCAAATAACATGCGTAGTTCAGCAGGAAAACATGCCAATTAAGAATCTTACGGGATACATAGAGAAAAAAAAAACACATACTTATGTGTATATAAGATGGTGCGAGATGACCACATAAAAGTTTCGATATGTTTTTCTACATCAACGGTGTCCCCTTATTTTTGCTAGGTTGGGTTAGGTAGTTTATTGAAAACCTAGTTTACCTTGTCGTTTTGTTCATTTATAAAATACCCTTCGATTGTTAGGTACATAGATAGGTACAGTTAAAGTTAAAGCCTCTTATATTATTTATAGGACGATATTGTACAAAACCAATGGAAATGAAGTAAGTAGGTAAGTGACCTATTACTGAAACTCATGAAACTTATGGATGGTACGAGATGAAAGTGATGAAATTGATTCCTCTAACAATAAACACAGTGAATCTTACTAATATACCTAGTAAATGCGAAAGTTGATGTGTGTGTTAGTTTGTTACTCCTTCTCGCTTCAACGGCTGGACTGATTTGGGTGAAATTTGAAACGGAGATAGTTAATAGGTACCCTGGATTAACACATAGGCATACATAGGCTAGCAATTAAATGAAAAAGGAGCCCTCTTGCTCTGTGCACAAATAAAATTGGCTCGCATTTCAGAAATTCATGCTACGGACGACGCAATAACATAGGTAGGTAGGAGGACTTAGAGAGATTGTATGAAATCAGAGATCAAATTATGCTGGTTATTTGTATCTTAAAAACTAGTCGTCTGATCTCGTTCAACAACAACAACAACGACAATTTTGTTGATACCTGTTGAATGAAACCATTTGCTACTTACAATCGACGACAAAGAGATGCATCCACTTATATTACAAAGCAAGTATTATACTATACCTAGAAGACCGAGCGTCGCTCGGGTTGAAAACGAATTTCCCCGAAGCAGGGTTCGAAAGGATAATTATCAATGATAATTATCGTGATAATTATCATGATAATTATCGTGCTAATAACAGATGGATAATTATCAATTGATAGGGGAAGATGGGGTGGCTTCGTACAAAGGGAGCATTCGTACAGTGGCCATATCTCGACTATCCAACATGCTGAAGCGTTCATATTTGTATGCGTGACTACCGCTCATATGCATAGGCTACCCTCAAAAAGCGATGGCAGTGCGGCAGCAGATTTCGCCAGAAATAATTAATATGTGTTTTCGCGACCCAAAAGTAATTTTTGGTTCTCCTTTGAATGCGTCTGTCTCTACTAAGTTTTACTCGAATTAGAAAAAATATTTTTATATAGTTTTTAATTAGATGCTTGAGATTAATATGTAAACAATGATTTTGGGATTACTTGAACAGATATTTTTTATTTAGATTTTTTTTCGGATCGTTTTGGTTGGGGTACCTTCGTACAGTCAAAATGTATGTAATTTTATACTGTACGAATGCACCCCATGAAAGTTAAATAAATGTATATCAAGAATAATTATAATCATAAAACCAGGTCAGTAAGATATGCCTAAAAGGTGACTGAAACAGGTGAAATAGCTGAAAATCCAATGAATCCTGGGAAAAAACGAATAGTGTACGAAGCCACCCCACGTATGGGGTGCATTCGTACGTTTCCCAGTTTTTGGGAAAACCGTTATATTTTCGCACAGTTGCTTTGTACCCAAACTGAAATACACAATTATTATAGCCAAATAAGTGGAAGATGAAGTAACATTCATCTCATTTAAAAATAGCGGTTACTTTTTATTTTACAAGGCTTAGAGTAAAAAGTGTACGAAGCCACCCCATCTTCCCCTAATAACAAAAAAAATGCGCTTGTAAAAGAGAACTGTATTCGAAGTGTTCCAACGTGTATTTCCGCAATTGCTCAGATTTTTACTCAATCTAACTTAATTAATGTGGATTTGTGTTGGATTAATATCAAAAAAAAAAACATTTATTTGTTTTATTAGAATTTGTTATGAAACAATATAAAAAATGAATTTCTTACACGTGATAATTATCCGATAATTATCTGATAATTATCCGATAATTATCAAGAAGAATAATTATCTTGATAATTTTGAACCCTGCCCCGAAGATAACATACATATCGATTTCTCACCCCCGTAAATCTCTGTATTGCAAAGGGCATTGGGTAAGTTTGTATGAAGAAAATTGTCGTTATTTTTTTCAGCGGCCACCGATGCTGATTACATAGGTATTAGAGGACCTCTAAATACGCATAGATATATATAACTTATGGCGTTAAATAATATCGGAGCGGAGATATTAAGGTTTTAAGTATTTAGTTTTTGGTACTAGAAGTACGCCCAGTTATGAATATTTAAATATCTCGGCTCCGATGCGCTTAAGAGTATTACATTAGATAACAAAATATGTTTATTTTTAATAATTCTATCATAATTTACCACTTTTACGAATGGTCGCTCACCTTGAAAATGTATGACTTTTACAAATGACAACACTTTTACGCAAACCCCTTTCATCGAAATCGTTAGAGCCGTTTTCGGAACGTGATTACAAATAAAAAAAAGTTGATACATCACTTTGTAGTGAACTGTACCATAGTATAAATAGATATATACTGTGACTGTACTGCAAGCATTTTTTTAATTTGTTGTTGTATAATAAACCAGCTGAAATTAATCCTCGATGTTATTTATTAAGACGTTTCCTAAAAAATACAAATACACATACAAATATTGAAATCCAGGAAAGAACACCCTTCGGTGTCGGTTAAACCATATGGGGTATGTGTATGGGTGGGTATGGGACAAAAAATACCAAAAAATATATGTTTTATGGTTTCAGTACCAGGAGTAATTCTGTAAATCAGAAATTTTTCAGATTTTTGGTCCATAAACTTCGGAGATAAGGGGGGGGCAACGGTCATTTTTTGTACATTTTTGGCTATAAATCAAAAAGTACGTCCCGAAAAATTAAAAAAAAGTAGTTTCGAAAAGACTGAGTCCTTTCATGTGGCACCCCGTTTGCTGTAATCAAATAACTTTAATTTTTCAACCCCCCGGTTTAGACCCCTTAGCAAATATTTAGAAAAATAATATCATACTTTTTTTACCAAAAACAGATGCGGGCAAGCAAGTTATACAACTATGCCAAATTTCAAGTTGATAGCTTCTATAGTTTCTGAGTAAAACTGCTGTGACATACAGACAGACAGACAGCGAAGTCTCACCACAATTTCCTTTTTTACCATTTTGGTACGGAACCCTAAAAATGGAACCTTGACCCACCGTAGAACTGTATCACAGTGATATTTTATTTGACAACTCATACTATTTTATTTACAACGTCGCTGTAACACAGTTCTACGGTGGCTCAATGTTCCATTTTGCGGATTGTACATTATCCCGCCCAGAGTCCCAAAAAAAAATGCCAGTGTCATAACACGGACGGACACTGACGACGGACGGACATTAGGGTGGTATTCCACTTGTCCAAGATCTTTGTCCAATGTGTATTTGCGTCTCACAGTTTGCCTAAAAAAATGTGAGACGCAATGCACATTGGACAAAGATCTTGGACAAATGGAATACCACCCTTACGAAATTAAGGGTTTCGTTTTTTCCATTCGGCTCATGATTCGTTCGGGTCATGCTAACAAATTAGATTTTGACTATCCCTGACTACATAAATAGATGTAACTCTTATATCTTGTAGCGTATGAACTAATCTAAAAATCCAGTAGCAACCACTTCCATCATGAACCAGCCCGTGGAGTAGCTCCTATCCTTTTGGTAGTCGCATAAAAAATAGGTCGGTAAGTATCTATCGCTACGAATCTTATCGGACTTGAAGATTAGGTTAGTCACTTAGATGAAAGTTTTCATCTAAGGTTAGTCATACATAATTATATCTCGATTCCCTCGGCCGCACTCAGAAAAAAACGAGTGGTTCCTAAAGGGTATGATACGATCCGTCGGTTCAGACTGAAATCGAACGATGGATTGTACCTACGTGTGTGGCAATATTGCATCTAAATTTCAAACGAAATTTGAATCGTCAAGATATCGATTCAGATTTATCGTTACGACGGATTGTTCCGCATATGGGGCTCTTAAGGTTCCTATGTGACAATTTTGGCGTGGGTGGACAAGTTCAAACGTTTTTTTGTATTGCCGGTCCCAGGTCCGAGAGTTCTAGCGGTAGCGACGCGACCATCTACTCTAAAAACGACAGGCGGCCATCGTAAATGTACTCGTATGTGTTGCTACGTCGGCGCCGTCATCTTGTTATTGATGTCTTGTCGTTGACGGCGGCGGTGAACTTTACTAACAGCCTTATGTCGGAACCCAATATTCAAACCGCGGATAGATAGGCTTACTTCGGATTGAAATTTGACACATTTTGTATGGGCAAATGTCAATTTTTAACCCGTAGTAAGGTTTATCTATCCGCGGTTTGAATATAGGGTTTGGCCGTTAGAGTAAAGCTTAAATCTCAACTGGTGCTCATGTTCGAACTTGCTCGAAAAAACGTAAAAACGACGAGTCAGCTTGTATGTACGGGGAGATCTATTAGGTCCTTGGAAGCTAGATATAGCAAGAGGGACAAAAAAACGAATTCTAACAAATTTAATATGAGTAGCCAAACCGTTTAAACTGTGTGCCGAACAGACCGACTGTAATCTGTCATACACAAACGTCAAAGTGTTAACTGTCAGGTCAGACCGTCATTTAAATGTCAAATATATTTGGACACCTATCCTATTGCAAATCAAATTCCTGCTACTGTTATCTAAAATCAACAAAATAAAAATTAAATATTCTCAAGATGATTCGAAGAGTAAAACCTGTTCTCTCGGCTTTTCGGGGAAATCGCAATGTTTTGTATTCTTTGCGCAGTATAGAAACATCCCCTGCCCCTCAAGACGGTATCGTAATCAGTGAGAGCTGTGCTCAGAAATTAAAGCAGTTGTGTGACGACAATAAGAGTTTTCTGAGGCTGTGTGTGGAGAGTGGAGGCTGTTCCGGATTCTCGTATAAATTTGATTTGGACACGAAGATGCAAAATGATGACAGGTTTGAAAAAAAAAAATGAAATTGTTTTTTTCCATTAGTTTATACATCGTTGCTTAAATACGAAAGCGCTTGAACTAAAATAGGTTTATTGTATGTTTTAGAATAAAGAGGACAGTCTTCATATTCTTAATATCACATCTCAAAGCACTTCCTTATAAAGTTCTAGTTTTTTAGTATACTAGATACCATATACAATATTTACACATAAAATAACTAAACGTTTATAAATTAAAATTAAACTAAACTACTCAAATATTAAAGATATAAATAATAATCACTACTATAAAAAGAACACCCCCTCTAGCAGGTCTGCTTGCGGCATGGTCCCTATGACACTGACTGCATTACCTCTGGCTAGCTAGCCCAATCCTTTGGGAGAGGTAAGCACCAGCTCTAGGATCTCCGGAGGAGTCTATGAGCTGGGATGACAGGGCCTTAATAAAGCTTTTCATATCAGCTGACTAAGGTCCCATGGTCTCCACTCTAAGCGCAACAAATTCGTAATTATTTAATAATGACGAATATTTGCGGTGCTTGAGGGTTTGGGCCTGATCAGCTGCTGCACCGGCCCGATTACGGGTTGACTGGATGTGATACAGTTCTCTTCTTTTGAAACCAGTGTGCACAGGTTTTCTTGAGAAATTTATTTTACATTGTAATTGTTGTATGGTCCATCTATTTCTAAATTGCAATACCCTTTAAATAACCTTGATCTAACTTCTTCTTATGTTGTTTCAGAATCTTTGAACGAGACGGTGTTAAGGTGGTCGTAGATGAAACATCTCTAGAATACATCAAGGGATCCACAATTGATTATCACACGGAACTAATAAAATCTGCCTTTAGAGTGGTTTTAAATCCAAATGCAGACTTGGGGTGTTCATGTGGAGCAAGTTTCTCCATTAAGATTGACTAGGCTTTTTAGGTCTTTTATTCAACTTAATGAGGCAAAAATGTTAGTTGGGTTTTTTTTATTAAGTAATTTGAGTTATTTATTTTTACAAGCTATTCAATTTCTGTTTATGTAGTCGTAAAACCAAAATGGAATCCAATTTTAATATCAAAACAAGCATTATAAATACCATATTCAAATAGCATCTAAGGTAAGGATTCTTACGCAACTTAACTTATAGATGTTTCAGCTTAACACTAAGCGTAACATTTTTTTCATATCATTATTGTACCAGGTCTATTTCAACGAGGCAGCCCCAGTCTGCAAGAAACGTCTGCACAGAATGTAAAAGTATAGAAGGCCCTCTTCCTAAAAAAAACATTGTTTGAGTAGGTTGAAGGTGTCTACTCTATGCTTCCCTTTCTATCATATTATGCGATTAGCATAATTCGTGTTTATTCACACGAAACCAAATCCATTGAAAAGACCCTATTCAAGTGAAGTGGGGTTTGCCAATCTACTTGTAGCCAGACCTTTATAACGTTATGAATAATATCGTTATCATGACGTTATATTTCGTTAGTGCTCAAAATTTCGTTTAAAAATATCGATATTTTTTCATAACGTTATGCTACGCCGTAACGAAATCGTAATAACGTTATTTTTAAATAACGTTATAATAGCCGCGTATTGTATTATTGTAGCTTTGCGCATAGTGTGGTGGAATGGTCACCACAAAAAACACACAAAACACAAAGAGCGGTGAGGTATAAGTTAAAAATCGTAAAAAAAAAACTTTTCATACTAGTACAATTGTAGATGTAGTATAATCGTAGTGTATATTTTCTGTGATATAACAATAAATTATTTAAAATGCATATGCTGATTATTTCCACCTAAAAATATATGGTTTTCTTCAGTTTGTGACACGGCACTAGACTGTTTAAAATAATAGCTTCGTTTTGTTTGGATTAATTTATTTTGAAAAAATACATTAAACATGAGGAATCTATACTCTTGCACTAGGTACATAGCTAGATTATATATTGTTAATGTGGTCGTAGGTCTGGCCCAGTATATATGCAAATAAAAAAGTTTAGTAGTTGCTAAAACTTCAAACCTTTGTTTGCAATAGAGTATACATATAAGTTAGGATTAACCAAGTAGCTATATTTTCAGTTACAAAAAAAAAATACCAGGAAATAAATCAAAACTTAGTATCTCAGTAAGCTTACGTTTAATTTTATTTCAGGTCGGTTGAGAAAGACAAAATAGACACAACACAAAATATAATAAAAAATAAATCAACATCTAGTGAGAATATTTATAGTGAAGCGCCATCTAGTGAGATTGAGAGACGTTCATGGCAGCCCACACGTTGTCGAGCTTGCCGGACGGCAGCGTGATCTTTGGCTCGTTCTTGATAGGGGAGTTAGCAGCGGATCTGGAAATAAATCATAAAAAACCAGGGGTAAGATATTTTTTTTTGGTAGTAACATTTAAGTATGGACTTCGCCCGACACGCACGGCCCGCGAAAATACACGCGCCTTACTCCCGTTCGTGGGCCAACCCGACCCGCAAACGCGTTGAGTGTGTTTCGCTCTTTGAACTACCACAAAATAATAGGCTGCGCGTGCGCGTCGTTCAACGAGTAATGCGAGGTACACACCACACTGTTGTAAAAGCAAAACTCCCCTTATAAGTTCGAAACATGTCTAACCGCTCCTGGCTTGAAATCGTGTGTTTTAACCGTTTTTTTTTTGATTAAGTACAATTAATTATATGTTGGGAACATGTAAATAATAAAGAGATGTTATGGAAACCCCAAACAATAGGCTTAAGCTTTCGCCCTAGAAAACTGAGAAAAGCGGTCCCAAATCACGCGAGTTTACAGGGGTGTGTCCTAAACAACTTGCCTCTCAATTCGTCGGCGAAGTATAAGCTTAATTTCTCCCGCGCGCTTGTAGGCACGTAACTGTTAGGAATTTGCCACTTTGGCAGAGCTGCTTCGCCGACGAAACCTGCGATAAATTCAAAATGCACGCACTACGCACTTAGGCACTAAGTAGGTGTTATTAATACGCTCTGAAGACGAGGAAGGGTGACGGTACCAACGATGGACACTTTTAGCTGACAGGCAACAGTAATGGACACTTCAGTCTTAATTCAAATAAAATTTCATACGGTCCTAGATTGATTATTGCAAAACAAATGAATAACCCTTATAGACTTGACAGAAGCGCGTGGAGCTAACCCCATGTGCTTCTGTTTAGTCCATTAGAGAAAATACTCTTTTACCGAACAATTGTCTTCGCGAGTGATATCCATGGACTTATTTCTTTAATAAGTCCATGGGAGTGTCTATAAATTACTTGACATTGGTGAAATGCCAGTGAAAGCCATTAATTAAGATTAGATTCGATTAGAATAACCCTTATCTTCTGTAAAATAAGAATCAAGTGTCCATTTTTGGTGCCTTGTCCATTTCTGGTTCCATCAGCCTAACTAGGCTCCTAACCTGGACAAATTGAGAGGCTAGTTGTTGAAGAGAATAATAAATAACCTTAAACAACACATTATTAACTTATCATTCACTGATGGAATCATTCCCTCACAACTAAAGCTCTCCATAGTAAAACCTCTTTTTAAAACAGGGGATACATCAGACCCAAATAATTACCGACCAATAACTATTATACCAATTTTGACAAGTTTTTGAGAAAGCAATGCTACATAGAGTCAATGAATTCTTAAGCAAACACGATATTCTAACATCAAAGCAATTTGGATTTCGTAAGGGCAAATCGACGACCCTAGCTTGTTTCAACCTAGTAACGACAATTGCGGAGAGTGTAAACCATAAGACTCCGATCATCACGCTCTTTTTAGACATGAGCAAAGCTTTTGACTTTATCGACCATGGTATACTTTTGATAGGATTTTTGCTTTTTGAAGGCGGGTTTTTGTTTTTTTTAACTTTTATTTTATTTTATACTTTTTAGTGATCATAATTATGCTGTTATTCTCCCATTTCTCAAGAAACAATAGAACATTTCAATCTCGCCGCAAGCAACGCCGTGGGAAAGTCATAGTCATATATTTAAACCTAAATATGCTTCGTCATAGTCGCTCAACTATCTTAATCGAAATATCTTGTCATCATCATCATCATCATCATGTCAGCCGAAAGACGTCCACTGCTGGACATAGGCCTCCCCCAAGGCTCTCCACTCAAACCGATCTTGTGCTTTTCGCATCCACCGCGTTCCCGCGATCTTTACAAGGTCGTCACTCCATCTTGTTGGAGGCCTACCTACAGCTCGTCTCCCGGTCCGCGGACGCCACTCAAGAACCTTCTGACCCCATCGGCCATCAGTCCTGCGAGCAATGTGCCCCGCCCACTGCCACTTAAGTTTGGCTATTCTTCGGGCTATGTCGGTAACCTTAGTTCTACTGCGGATATCATCATTTCTGATTCTATCACGCAGAGAAACCCCGAGCATAGCCCTCTCCATAGCCCTCTGAGTGACTTTGAGCTTCCTTATAAGGCCCATTGTTAGCGCCCACGTCTCAGATCCTTAAGTCACTGGCAACATACACTGGTCAAAGACTTTTGACTTCAGACACTGCGGTAATTTGGACGAAAAGGTGCTACGAAGCTTCCCGAACGCTGCCCATCCGAGTCGGATTCGACGAGTGACCTCTTTCTCAAAGTTGGACCTACCTAACTGGACCGTTTGTCCCAGGTAAATATAGTCGTCAACAACTTCGAGCGCAGAGCCTCCGACTATCACGGGAGTTGGCGCGACATGGACGTTGGACATGACTTTCGTCTTGTCCATGTTCATCCTCAAGCCAACTCGATCGGAAACTCCACTGAGGTCAGCGAGCATTGCACTGAGGTCCTCCATGGTCTCAGCCATGACTACGATATCGTCAGCGAATCGAAGGTGAGTGGTGTACTCGCCATTTATGTTGATGCCTCGTCCTTTCCAGTCCAGAACCTTAAAAGCATCCTCCAATGCAGCGGTAAACAGCTTCGGAGAGATCACATCTCCTTGTCTGACTCCCCGCTGCAGAGGAATAGGCTTCGTGCTCTGGTCCTGTAGTCGGACGGACATAGTGGCGTTTTCGTACAGACACTTTAACACTTCGATATATCGGTAGTCAACTTGGCACCGCTGGAGAGACTGTAGTACAGCCCAGGTCTCGATCGAATCAAAGGCTTTCTCGTAGTCCACAAATGCAAGGCAAAGGGGGAGGTTATACTCTTCGGCTCTTAATATCTTGTCGCCACCCTCGAAATATATACCGTTTAGGAGTTCCGGTGGCCAACTGTGGTCTTCATCATCAGTTCCACTTCACCAAATAGTGCTTTCCAAGACCAAATACACGAGTTACAATGAAAAATACCAAAATCGCTATATGTGTGACTATAAATTTTGAAGAGTTCCGTCGATTCCTCATGGATTCCACCATCAGATCTTCATTTTGAAATGGGACCAATCTGGAAGCACCAGCTTTCAAATAAAAAAAGAATCTTCAAAATCGGTTCACCCAGTCGAAAGTTCTGAGGTAACAAACATTTAAAAAAAAACCAGACGAATTGAGAACCTCCTCCTTTTTTTGAAGTCGGTTAAAAATAAGATGCTATTTATAAGTAAACTGAATAAATGGCTACAGGAAAATTGTTATTACAATATAAAAGATTATTTGACGCGCTAAAAAGCCAAATTTTATCATAAATTGAATATTTGACATCGTAGATACATTTGACTTCGTTCCATTTCAATGATAAATATGTAATAATAATTAGACCTAAAAATGTCTGGAAAAATTTTGCACACCTGCATGCAGGTTGAATACGCATGAACTGTATTACATTTAAGATCTGTGTAACCGTGTTCAGCAAATAAATAATTTTGATTTTGATTTTGATAAAATAAAGAAAGAAAGAAAAAACATTTAATAATAAGGTGGAGTCTTGCAATTGCAACTATCTGGTTATTGCAATTGACTTAACTCTCTCTAGGATCACTGTTTTGAACAACGACATGTGTGATATTGTATGTCTTAGTATAGAAGAACAATATCAAGTCTGTCGTTGTTCATTTTTCATTTTCATTTTTTCATAGAGGGAGGGAGCTTGAAAGGCGCGACATCCCAGCTCGTCCGTGTAAACAATTAAATAACAAGCAAAAATAAAGTCCCCTGTCATACAGCAGCGGTGTAATATAATTTGAGCAGTATTTTTTCTTTCATTCTTATTTTATTAATATGGAGTAAAGAATGTACTCAATGTGTCAAGCGTGTGCAGCACGAACGACCAAGTCAGAGAAGTGTCTCATCAGAACAGAGACAGCAAAAGATAAGCAAGCATACGACATACTGCTGCAACTCCCCGCGGAGCGCGAGTCCATCGTTGACGTTCTTGACGTTGTGAGGCGAGTAGCGGTTGTACAGCCCCCAGATGCTGTTCATCAGCTTACTGTTGTACTTCAGCGGGGACAGCTCCGTGACTGGAATAATAAAAAAAGTTAGTTTTCAACTCAGCACTTCAAAAAGGAAGGTTTTGCTGTTTAGTCAGTGAGCATAATTCGTTTTTGCTATAATTGCTATTAACGAAAGATAGTGAGCAAAATTCGTTTTTGCTGCGAGCGTAAGAAGAAGTAACTATTTAATTTGAAAAAAATATGCCGATAGCATGATATTGACCCTGCACTGCAGTGCTGGGTCAACATGAATGGGAGGGTGGCTGGGTGTTTAAATGTACATGTGGTTTAATTTTTACTATGTTGTATTTTTGTACTTTTAGGTAATTTTATGTTCTTGCTGCTGACGTGAAAAGTTGTATGTGCAACACGAGACCACAGTTATTTGCATCTCGTCTCTCGCTACGCTTGTGATTCAATTATAGAATAGAATAGAATTGGCATTCAAACTCAACACTCGCAGAAAAATCCAACTTTGCTCTCTATTGCATAATAACTGTAAGTCCAAGATTAAGGTCGATTCACAAGAGCTGCCTCGAATGTGAGTGAGCCCTTTCGGATACACTTAGAGTGAGACTTACTAGGATCTTTTGTACAATTACCCTCTATACACTTAGCTGTTCGGACCTGTAGGTTTCCTCATGATGTTTTTCCTTTATCGTAAGAGCATCGGGTAATATACTTAGAAATGTGACCAGGGGGTTCGAACTCGGTATATACGTTACGATAGTATATCGACTCCCTAAACCAATAGGCCCCGACGCGATGTGAGTGCCATTCTTTTAAAACTTCGAATTTTAAACTCAAACGCTATATTTTACACACATGAAAAGGGAATATGCATATTTTTTTACAGCTTCAATAAAAGCTGATTCATGTCACAAACAGGTGAGAAAAATCTTTTTTTGAATAGCTATAAAAATAACCAAGATATATGCCAACAAAGATTTGTTCCTGTCTCTTTCTAGCAAAACAGAATTTTACGTGGAGTTTATATGGCCGAACTGCACAAAGACATCACCGGTGCACTTTGGATCTCTGTCTAATTAGCATTTTAAAATGGTTGTATCATCCGTATTTCCTGACCGATTTTAATTTTAATTTCAATTTTAGTGATCTCTTTTACGGTATTTTCATATTTTGTTTTGCAGCTCTTGTATCGAGTTGCATTACAAAATAACATAGCTGTTTTGGGCAGACTATTTTTTATCAATTAGGTATCAAGAGTTTTTTTGCAGAAAAATGATTTGAAATCTGACCCAGACCACCCGATTAAAGTCTCAGCAGCTGGCTACGAGGTTAAAGGAGTTATCGTTTGTTGCAATGGTTGTTTTACTAAGGTGATGGAATATACCCAGACGGCGTTCTGCGTATGCGACGGTATCTATTTGGATTTCTGTGCTGATTAACACTGGTAATCTTAATCAAATAAATGAAGAAAATAACAAACTGATTACGCTGTAATTGTAATTGACGCAAATACAGCATAAATATTTGTTGTATTTAGGACAGAACAAAGCAAATGGTTCCTAGATAATGTCTTTGTTGTTGTTTTGCTACTTTAAGAATGCTTGAGGTAATTTAATCATGGTTAGCGTGGAATGACGCTCAAACTAACTAATTAGCTTGTAAAATATGCATTAAATTAAATTAGGTAGTTATTTGCAATCCTACACGTTTGTATAGTCGACCAAGAAACTGCTTTACCACTTTTCAACTCTATTTGTATGGCGTTAAGGTTCAAAAGTGGTAAAGGACTTTCTTGGTCGACTATATAACACGTGGTTGATCCAGGCGGCCTTAAGTATTAAGTAGCTGCACCCTTTTGTACCTTGTCGCTTTAACACCTTTGGCAGATCAACACAGGAGTTCAAACTTGACGTTAACAATAAAGTGTGCAGCCAAAATGTGTAGCTACTAATGCTGACCGCATCTTTGTAAACGTGTAATAGAGCTGCACAAAAGACCCTACTCTTCGTTCGTATCACGTCATCTACCAGAGCAGTGACGCGTTTAAAAACGAATAGAAACGCTAGTTAGCGTAATGCAACTTAGTTAGGGCCTCAGGGTCATTTGTATCCGACTGGATCGATCTATACAAGATTCTAATCGATAAACAAATGAACTCACAGTTAGTGTTGAATATCTTGACATTTGGATCCCTGCCGGACTTGACGTTTGACAGCTTCATGTCGCGCTGGGTCTCGCGGATGCGGCCGGCGGAGAAGGCGGACGGGGGGATAGACGCCATTCCCTTCACTTGACAGGCTGGAATATACAACAGTGTATTATAGTCTAGTTTAGGGTATTTCAACCAGTGGAGCGCGCCGCCCTAAGAGAAGACAACAGAACACACACACAACACAAGACAGACACAACAAGAAGGGTAGACAAGAGGGGCGCGAAAGGATTTAATTTTCGAAAAAAACTTTAGTTTAATGTGTAATTATAACATGTATGATATGATATACCTAATAACACATTGATTGTGATGTCGTCGGTCGATGTTATAAATGAATGTACGTTTGTTATTATTTGTCACGAAAAAAATCAAAGAAGGGGCATAACAATATTATTAACTATCCGGGGGGGCTCGACCGACAAAAAAGGTTTGGGTAACCCTGGCCTAGTTCGTACTAACTGACCCTGCCCGGATTCACCTTCGAAGGGCAAATATTTGTGTGATGAGTAAGTAAAGTACTTACTTACTTATAAATTTCTGAGTCATGGGATGTGCTTGTTTGCCATTTCCAATCCAAATATAAATAAATTATTTAGGTAAGTGTACCTACGTCATACGTTCCTATTACTTGGGTGACGTTATTAGGTTAGTTTCAGAGCAATGGTAGTTTGCCCTAACTATAAATAAGTGTGTGTAAGTAAATAGGCGAACCGCAACAAAAGGCGAGGACCATAGTACGGGACCAGCACGGGTAGGTAGCACGTCTTGTATTTTCCCGCTTGTCGCTCAGTGCGTCCTTATCAGGTGACTAATTACAAAGGCAGATCCGAGCGACAAACATGCCGCGGACAACGTGTGCTAGCTGGGGCACGTTTTATAAAGCTACAAGTTACAATTTTACAGGTCTAAACTGGCAACACTGATCAAATGGCGGGTCGTCATTGGTCGAGAGTGTGTCAAATGGAAACTTGTAACCTGTAAATTGTAATTTGTAGCTTCATAAAACAGGCCCCTGTTCGTCCCGTACTATGGTCGCCTTTTGTTGCGGTTCGCGGTGGATGGATATGAATAAAGCATTTGTCAGCTTCGAATATACGTACTGGTCAGAATGGGACTGACTTTGTACCTATCCACGTTTATGTCCACATCGATACACACAATCATAAACTGGGGTCCTAGTGAAAAAGGGTACAAGTCGACTTAACTAGTAATAAAAAGGGTATATACATAAACGGACTATACTACACTTCAACCCTTTTTCACTTGATCTTCAGAATACTATACCCCTTTTCACTAGGGCCTCAGTAAGCTGACGTAAGCACCGACTCTATAAATCGTTAGTTTTCTGCGGGCCTAGTATATACTAGCCATATGGCTGCGTCTATATCGCGTGTCAAATGTGAATAAAGCATCCGTCACTCTCGTACTTATTTACGTGTCAGAAGGTGACGGATGGCTTTTCCAAACTTTGTCACGCGATAAACGTAGCCAATTAGGGGCCCTGAAATCGTTAACGATAGCGTTATGCATCGTGTCTAGTCCCCGGTGGGTAGTCGAGTTCATAAATATGTGTACACTGTAGTACCTTGTCTATTTAATGTCAAGTTTAAGTTTAATACATGAATTGTAACAGCGTTTAAGGTCTGTTCATCCTTACTTGTCTTATAAAGTAAACAACTTTCTAACCTCAAAATAAACCTTTTTTGGCTAAAACAGCTCTTTTAACGTAAATAAAGTACCTAAACCGAGTTAACATTTTGGACATCACTTGGCCAATGTATTGTTTGTGATTACTTTATTTTGTTTAAAATAGCTGTTTTAGCCAAAAAAAGGTTCATAGCCAAAATAAAGTGTACACATATTATGTACTCGACTGTACCATTAATCCCACACGTACGACAACTCCGTATCAGGAGAATTAATTAATGTTTCGTTTTCCTCCCACTTTTCTGCTTTAAGAGGATTATGAAGCTGAAAATTTCCTTACAAAATGCGATAACGTTTCTCATCCCTTTAAATCGAGTCCGATTTGGAGCTAAATTAGTATGGAAATTTTTTTTACAGCCACGCCATATAAGCGTCAGTTCACAATCCTCTCTAGGGTGAAGTTGGTTTGAGCCGACATACATACATACATACATTAAATCACGCCTGTTTCCCAGAGGGGTAGGCAGAGACCACTTCTTTCCACCTGCTACGATCCTGACATAGTTATTTGTTATACAAGGGGGGAAAGTTGTATTTTACCTGCGAGTGTTCTTTTGAAACACGAGCTAGCGAAAGGATTCTATGATTGACTACGAGCGAAGCGAGTGGTTCAAACATAGAATCCTGAGCGTAGCGAGTGTTTCAACACACGAGACGTAAAATAACTTTTCACCCGTGTATAACACAAAACTTTTCACCTCACTACAGCGAGGAAAATAAGCTCAATTCCGCATTTTGCACGGCTTCCCGTAATTCTACAGGTTAATACGTCTTTCGTCACTCGAATCACTCATTTTTAATAACAAAACAAACTAGAAAAACATGCGAATATTTAACTTTGACGCAAAGATGAAGGAAAACTGAGGCCCTACTTTGAAACGTTACGTTAGCTCCATCCCTTTCTCTCGATTTAGTCTCGGAGGACGAGTGACAGAGATGGAGCTAACGTAACTTCGAACTTCGATTTTTAAAGTAGGGCCTCTGCTTTACTACCTCTATGCGTTGACGGCTTAATAACGTTTTGACTTAAGTTTTTTTTTTATTATTTCGGATGCGTTTTGTTCGCACATCGACTTACTTGGACTGTCAGAACAATTTTATCCGTTTTACAACCAGAATGAAGGTTAATGTTGAATGCTGATATTTATGAATTAAAATAAAATTCTAAGACTGTATTTAGTATTTTTTACTCGATGCAATTCATTAATTGTGATGTTAAAAATTCAGCGGTTATAACGTTTTACGTTTTGATAGCTGTCAAATATTACTAAAGCTGCCTTCAAATGGCTTAAAGGACTTAGAATCCAGGCCATAAAAATTAAAAAAAAAAAGCTGCCTTCAAAATTTCAAATGTCAAAACTCTTTCTTCACATGTGGATAAAAAGCGATTTTCTCAATAGATATCAAATAAACAAAAAGGGCTTTCCGAGCTAGTGAGATGAAAAATCTCTTTCGCTTCTACCACATTCATACATCGAGTCATGCACGGACGTCGGTTTCGGGTACTTAAGATTCGGCCCTTTTCCAGTATTTGAACCGACATCTTTTCTCGATAAAGCTCGCGCGGGATTATAGGAAAGTTAATTTTAGTCATGAATGAATGTATTTACGCATTCTATAGACGTTCGCGTTCGTTCGTTTGTTTATACTAACAGGATCAGTGTTGCAAAAGTGAAAATTTAAAATTCGTTAAATTTTCCAGCTAAAAATCGGGAGAACTCGGGAGATTTTAGTCAAAATAAAATAACTGTATTTTACACTAATTACTTCAATTTAAAAACTATTAAAATTAGAATTTCGTAGCATACGGTCCCTCTTACGCTGCTATAAAATACTATTAGTGTAAGCGGGACAGTATTAAAACGAAGTTCAAATTTCGTATTCCGGAGTAGTCTTCCTGATTTTTAGGGAATTTCCCACATACACCCACCATACAATAATGAACTCTATTTTAGGGCATTTAGATTTAATGTATTTTGTGGGTACTATATTATTGAAAGGCCTTGCGTGAACTTTTGGGAAATCCCCGTGCATTGTTTTAATGTTACCAGGGTACCTTTGGTGTTGGCGTCTTAAAAATACTGTTTTAATTGTTACTTTATTTCTAAATGTAGAAATTCGGGAGACGGGGTCGCTAAATCGGGATATCGGGAGGGAAGAGCCGAAATCGGTAGATCTCCCGATAAATCGGGAACTTTTGCAACACTGAACAGGATTAACGTTCTCACTGTTCGAGTATAAGATGTTGGGCAAATGATATATGGATGGTGCTAAGACTGCTAAGGGTATAGTAGTAACACACTTTGTATCTGTAGGCAGTGGTTTTTCAAATAACATTGTCCAATTAATCGGCGAGTTAACCAACTTATAATGCTCTTTTTTCAAGAACATAAAAGATTGTCCATATCCCTTTTAGAGTTTAACTACGCGGTAGCAGCGATTCCAATAAAAAAAAACAATCGTCAAAGTGTTAGGTAGGTAAGTACGTACATATGTCTGATGAGACCCATTCTAAAAACGTAATCATTAAGCTTAAATTACGAATGGCGAGGCGTCGTATTTTACCATTTTGACGTATAATTCAATAATCAAGGCCGTTATGTATGACACAACAGCAAATGTAATTCAAATAATACGATTATAAAACAGTAGGTAGGTACCTACACATCTAAAGTGTTTTAGTTTCAAGGTGACACGTGACCTTTATTTTTTGTTTCGGCTTTTATTAACAACATAATAGTTTGCGATAGACAGGTGCGCTCCACTGCCTTCCTGAAGACAAAGGCAGTATAAGAGTATCAATTCCATACGCGCTTAATACCTTTTTGCTTTGGAGGGTAGTTCAGCTGTCCCGAGAAAGGTCGCGGGACAATTACTTAATTGCCCTGTGTCTTAGTTACCTTGCCGCTAGTAGTAAAATATCTTTGAACCTATGAGTGTAATGGCTAAAGCAACAATCATTATTCATTACAAAGAGAAATGACGTTACGTGCTTGTATAAAGCACGGATAAGAGAAGGTAGGTAGATAAACAGGTAATGCTGGTCATTGCCTACGGGTTTTGAACGCATAATAGGACTTATGATAATGAGTGTAGATAAAAACAATACCATAACACCTCAAGAGCAAATGGTTTTACCGTTGAATGGAGGTCCTGAGGTCCTGACCGCCAGGAAAGAATGCCCCTATATGATAGTCATTATACTGGTCGTCTTATCCCCACACCGGAACACAATCAATGCGAACTGTGCAAGATCCTACCACCATAATTCGCACCTTCAGAACAATAGTGACCTAATTCAGAAAATTTAAATTTCGAGTTAGGTCTCTATGATAATAAATTTATGACTTGAAGTTTAAAAGCTGAAATTTTGAATTAGGTCACTATTGAATGGAAGCTGGCAATAAAATTTTGAGAGAAGTTGTCTGCTGTTTTACTCAAATTTGTAAGCTAGAAAAAGACAGCAAAATTAGGCTTATTGATCTAGCTCAGGAGTTAGAATAAGACAGCAAGATAACTTCTGCAATTTTGGTGCTTAACATCGAATGTTAAGTAGCGATTGTGATCTATTTGTATACGCAACACAAACGTAGCTAGTAGAATAGATTAACCTACCTATATGTAAACGTAGACCTCGGCTAGGTTCTTGTTTGGTTTAAAAGTACAAAGCCACCGACTAAACACGAGTAGCGATATCTTAATTTTAATTCATTGTGTAACAGTTATTTAAAAACGTTAACCAAGCAGCGGGAAAATAGCCATACTTATATTGTACAGTTACTTATTACCATATGAATCGAACATACGTTCAATAGATAAACACACCAACATCTACATGAGTGAGTATACATACATCTAAGCGTACGTGACTACTGTCTGATAACAATTGGCTCGATTTTAAACGTGTTTAAACTTTGTGTACATTTGATATGGCGTGATAAGGAACCTATTTTAGCCCGGGCAGGGAGGAAAGTCAACTTGAATGGATATATTCGGTCATGATAGGCAAATGTGAGAGTCACAGTGAGACTCGTTTATGTTAGACTGGAGCGGAATGCTTCTTTCTCACTCTTACGCGTTACTTGTACAATATGTTCTGTGACGTCACTTCGTCGCTCGTAATCCATAAGTTTGTAAACTCCTCGTAGCAACTCCAAACCTACCTTTACACAGATTGAAGATGACGTCGGCCACCAACGAGGAATTATACGCTTCAATCGTATAGCCGGTCCCGTCCAGGCTTCCGTAGCCGTCGCCGATGCCGTTCAGCGTGCTTAGTAAATGCACCATTAAAGCACAGTAAGACGATTAGGGTAAATCCACCGAAGATTCGATGAGCAGAGAGAACAGTGCGGTTCGAGTCGCACTCAAGATGCCACTGATCACAAAGACAAACTCGAATACGAGTATACGACTGACCTCTCGAGTTATCGGTGACCGGCAACATCATATACATGGACTTATGTGCGCTGAGATAAGGAGCTAACGAGTCGATTCCAACAATGTGCGGCGTGCTTGCGTTGCTTCGGATAAATAACTCGAGATGTTTGTATGCAATTCGCTTGAATGACGTTTAATTTCTACATGAAGGAGTACAGTTTTATTCTTGGGTAATGTGTCAAGGATTAGGTATCATGTTTGCGTTTAATTTTAGGCGGAAAACGTAAGTGGGCAACGATGGATGAACTTTAAGTAGGCGAATAGATACTTATCTACTAAGATATTAGTGAAATGGGCACACTCTTAAGTGGACTAAATTAGTAAGGTACGTAGTTGGACGTTGACGTCGTATAACGGCCGAATCCTATTTTCAAACCGCGGACAGATAGTCTTCTTTCGGATTAATATTTGACACATTTCGTATGGACAAAAGTCAAATTTTAACCCGAAGCAAGCCTTATCTATCCGCGGTTTGAATATCGGGTTCGGCCGTGAGTCTGTTACAATGATATTTCGGACAACAACTGAATGATTTCTTATTTGATATAGAAATACTAATAATACTTGCAAAATACCTTTCCTCTATAACTTTTTTTGGGCGTAGTTAATTTGCATTCCTGATAACCGCTAATAATTATCCCAAAAAAAGTGTCGATATTATTCAAAACTAATACGTTTGTCGCTTACAATGAAGCCAATGGCCGGGACACCATAGGGGGTCCATAATGACGAGTTACATGTTAATTGCCACGCGAATAAGATAAAAAGTTTAAAAATAAAACTGTTGGCTGGCAGACGTTAAAGCAATTAAAGCTAGTAGCGATAACGAGACCATCGCTCAACTCAACTGACTTTTCAATTCGACGGACGAATTATCAACCGGCGAGTTTAAGTTGTCCCGTCAGAGCGACCAACAACATTTTAGGGATTCTATTCTCAATAAAACCGGGCAAGACCATGTCTGACCGTGTTCAGGGTATAGTGTTACGAAGCCGTTACTACACAAAAACTAACTCAAAAAAAGACCTATCCAACGACACCGCACCATTATGGAGTAGACCAGAAATAAAAAATCATCCCCATGTTACGTGGACGGGAGGTAGTAACGCTAAAAAAAATATTTTCCTAGATTTTATTTTACCACTTTGTCGGCGCGACTAATATGTATTCGTTGTTTGACTACGGAACACTAAAAATTTGGTAGACTATAGTACTAGTACTCGTATGAGTTCACACGCGTGATCGACCGATCGATATGAAGCCGTATTTGAGGGAATAATCTCGTGAATGTTCGAGATCAATACAGTCAACGAGTCTATACAGTCAAGAGATGTCCCCGTTTAATTTAATGAGACTGCTCGATTCGATGGTTCGACGACTCAAAGAATGGCGAATTCCTTAGTGAATGACGTGTATATGCAAACAACAAAGCTGTTAGTTTGCTAATATAACATGCCTATGCCTATATAGAGTTATATCTATTTATTCCTTTAATTAATTGACTATTCATTTCTTTTGATGGGTTTTCGTTCATTAGATAGTGTTTGTGGATAAAAAACACTATAGGTATGCAGGTATAGGTAGTTAGCAAGTAAGTTCAAAATAAATGTTCTTATTGTAATACTCAGTGTCAATAAACTGAACATGCTCTTACATCCATGCTGTATTTATTCTGATAAACTGACTAAGACAGATACTCTTGGGGGCTACTCCAAAACTCCAAAAGTACAATTACTTACCTACCTAATACAAAAGTTCGGTAGCTTTATTAATATTGACGCATATTTTGTTAACGTTAAAAGATAAGATAAAGATAAAATAAATTTATTCAGTAAGTAGGCCGCACGGGCACTTTTACACGTCAAGAATCTACCAGCGCTTCCCAAGAGAAGACCACTGCTGAGAAGAAACGCCGCAAGAAACTCAACAGTCAGTCATTTTTTAAACATATTTCTTATTACAATGGTACTACTTAGTCTAGCATTATATAAAGCTATAAATGCTGTTATTAGATAGACACAGGTTACGTAGCTTTAAACTTCAATTTTGGCTGTATAGTTTCGTACGTAGGTCATTTTTCAATCTCGAGCTAATTTAGAATATGCGTTTCAAAGGAAACGTCATCATCATTATCATCAATCATGAATATCATGATGACCATTTTGCTAAAATGCCTTCCGCAGAATCTGTAAAAAGTTATCTAGGTATGTAATTTTCTTACTTTTACTATTGAGCGCGGCACTGAGAAATAGAAAATATCTTTATTTGTTTCTGCCTACATATAGTTATAGTCATATTCATATCACATCCATGGCCGAGGTCTCCTATTAAGTAAAGATTTATGGGTATAAACCAAAATAAATGTCCAGTTAAAGAAGAGTTTTGTCACCGTAACGAAACTGTCGGTTAATGTCAAACACATAAATTTTTGTAACGACATTGTAACCTAGACATCATTTAAGTGACATTTAAATTAGCGTCTTTATGTACATTTATTTTGGGTTTTACCCATAAGTACCTGTGCCAGGAGATCCCGCTTTTGTATAGTATAGTTACATAGGTAATATGTGCTTATTAACACAGTTCCTATATTAAGTAGGAACAACAAGGTAGATAATAGACAAATGAAATCTGAAAGTAGACCATAAAAATATCTTAGCCTTGGCTATTGATGATTCATTAAAGACATTTGACGACAGTTTTGAACTTAGATACCAACTTTTGGCTCTTTTCCACATCTTTTGTAAATAAACAGCGGAAATGTAGGCACATCACGCAGAATGACGTCAATAAATAATCAGAAAGAGCAAAATAAGCGTCACAATTTGACCTAGTTCAGAAATTACGCTGTTTTGGTAATTTTCTGGCTAGCGCCGCATTCCTACTATAGTTCGGTCAATGTAGGGTGGTCCCTGTGACAGCAGTGTTTCGTAATTTCAAGCACTCTCTGAAGCAATACTTATGAAGAGAGGTGATTATAAGCATTTAAATACCTAAGTGCTAAATTTTTGGGCATAAGTGCCGCGGTTTGCTGAGGACCGTCGAGTGTCCTGACTGCCGAAACTGACGGTTACGTATCAGAACGCCTAAAATTAATTTGCCTAATTTCAAAATACCTAAGGTCGAAATACCTAATTTTTAAAACGCCTAACATCATTTCGCCTGTATATTGAATGACCTAAGTTTTCAATGCCTAAATTTAAATCCCCTAATAGACTAAATACCTAATGGATGAAATACCTAATGGATGAAATACCTAATGGAAGAAATACCTAATGGATGAAATACCTAATGGAAGAAATACCGAATGGATGAAATACCTAATCTATAAAATACCTAATGGATGAATGGATTCACAAGCGTTAAACCTCACCAAATAAATAGGACCAGTTCCTAGAAAATGCAAATCAACTTGCTTAATTAAGTCACCCTCGCCTTTATAGGTTAGGTTAGGTTAGAGTTGCGTCAAGGCGCGAAGTGTCATAACTATGCGGAATAGGAGCTCCGCGCAGCGGAGCTCCGTCGACTTGGTTGTATACTTCTTTATTAAGCGACTATAAAAAAGGAGGAAATTAACGCTAAAAAAATATAAAATAGTAACTTAAAAAGAAGTGTACGAACAAGTCGACGGAGCTCTATTCCGCGTAGTTATGGCGCTTCGCGCCTTGACGCGACTCTAACCTAACCTAACCTAAAATATCGGTTAGGTATTTCGTCCATTAGGTATTATACACTTAGGCGAAATGACCGTTATGTATTTTAAAATTTGGTATTTCATCCTTAGGTATTTGGTCATTAGGGAAATCAATGTTAGGTAAATCATCCATTGGGTATTTCGTCCATTAGGTATTATTCACTTAGGCGATATGTTCGTTAGGCGTTTTAAAAATTAGGCATTTCGACCTAAGGTATTTTGAAATTAGGCAAATTAATTTTAGGCGTTCTGATACGTAACCAAACTGACTGAGTGCTGATGTTCAGGCGGTTTCGGGGCGACCTACCAGCGAGCTGCGCGGCGCGACCATGACGCCAATTTTAGCAAAACAAGAACACGCTGTTCTTTCACCTCGGTTTTAGTTTTGAATTACAGGTAGGTATTTGTAATTAATGGCTGTTGCCCGAAAAAAAAAAAACCTTTAATTACTGAACGTCGTCGCAAGATCTGTACCTATGTAGTATTTACGTAAAACTGGGCGAAAGGAACTAAAATTTAAAATAAGTTATAACTTGATTAATGGAAACAAGTATTAAATGGGCAAGTCGGATAATTAAGTACGTTAAAAGTTAAAACACGTTACGTCAGTGTTATAATAAAAATATGCTTTTTTTCAGGTTGTATTTCTATGCACCTCGTTTTACCGTGTTTATATGAGCTGTCACAGGGATCACACTCGATTGACCCAACTATAGTAGGTGCGGTTGACTTTAGTGCTTTGCCACTTTAACGTCATGTTTGAACCTGTAGTACTAATTACAGTCGAATACGAAGAGATATATCTACTTAATCACCTTATTGCACTGTAATAAGGTTCAAAAGCGGATACCTACATCTCTTTGTAGTCGACTGTACTAATGCAGCTACTTATTTGACCGACTTATTTATTACGCTGACCCAATATAGCATGAGACGTTTATTTGGACCTTGAATATAGTAATGGATAATAAACGGATCTTTATAGAGAGAGAACAAAGATAGTAAGTATAACTGCTCGCTTAGTTAGAAAGATCAATGGATAATCGGAAGGTTATTTATTTACCTAAAGTTCAATAGAGAATGTCAGCCAGTTTAGATTTTTGGCTTACCGTATTATTCATTAAAAACTAAAAATAGCTGTAAAAAAATCATTTCGATACCTCAAATAGTTTTCGAGATATTAAATTTTAAACTTCGTATGCGGCGCTCGAAACCCGGCGGCTAGCGCTCACAGATGATGACGTCATCGCTTAACAGCGGTACGCGCCCTTATATGAAAAAGTAAGTTTACAGGGCTATAACTTTTTAACAGTTACAAGTAGCCAGTTGAATTTTTCACAGAATACGTGTTATTATAAAATCTATCGTTTAAAATTGTAGAATGAACAATAAATCAAATCCCAAGAGGGGTCCCCATACAAGAAACATGAAAATAAATCATTTTTTTTAGCATTTTTATACGGATTGTATTTTTATAATGGCTTCTTATTTTGATGCTATTTTAAGCTTAAATTGTAGTCTAATTTTCATAGTTTCCGACTAAATAGCAATCTCAAGTAAAACTGCTACAAATATGTGACAAAACTGATTTTATCAACACGGTGTTTTAGGCGGTCACCCATCCTGTTATAGACTACGCTTGTACTTGCTTAACTTTGTAAGTCGTAATATTTTTACGAATTCATTTTGATGTTACTATGGCAGCTATGTTTATCTATTATTTTGTATTACATAACTAACTGTCTGTAACTGACCTGCTCTTCTATTTGTAATGTTTGTCGAATAAGTTGGTTAAATGAAATTAGAATAATAATCAAGCACTTTAAATTTTGGAATAGTGGCAATAATGCCTAGACCTAGCAAAGCGAGAGTGTTGTAGGTAAATTTGAAATCGATGAAATTCATGTTTTATAGTTCACTCTTTTATACAGTTGCGATATTAATTCTAAATTAACACGAAATTTGTAAAGAGAGGCCTACCACCAAAGTTAAGCAACCACCGCTTACCTAAACATCGATCGTGTTGATTTAAACTAGGCACTTTTTAACATATTTGTAAGAGTTTTACTACAGTTTACTGTTTGGTCGTAAACTATATATGTTTGTGTTGAGTTTTGATTATTATCTAAACTGAATGTGACACCGAAATAAAAAGCTATCATACAAATACAACCCGTACTTCGCCTTCCAAAGTTAAGCAACTACACGCGTAGTCTAAAACAGGATGGGTGACCGCGTAAAACATCGTGTTGATAAAATCAGTTTTGTTACATATTTGTAGCTGTTTTACTTGAAATTGCTATTTAGTCGTAAACTACAAAAATTAGACTACAATTTAAGCTCAACATAGCATCAAAATAAGAAGCCATTATAAAAATACAATCCGTATAAAAATGCTAAAAAAATGATTTATTTTCATGTTTCTTGTATGGGGACCCCTCTTGGGATTTGATTTATTGTTCATTCTACAATTTTAAACGATAGATTTTATAATAACACGTATTCTATGAAAAAAACAACTGGCTACTTATAACGGTTAAAAAGTTATAGCCCTGTAAACTTACTTTTTCATATAAGAGAGCGTACCGCTGTTAAGCGATGACGTCACCCCAGCAAGATGGCCCCCGCGCGCTTTAATATTATTGACCCAAATTTTAAACGTTCATAGAATCAAAACTACTAAGTCTTTTTGAATAAAATAAAAAGTAGTATGTTTGTTTATTTATAAACTTTACTGCTACAAAGTTTCAAGCGATTTGGCGTACCTACTGACATTCTTCATTGTAGCTGTGGCCGCGGCGTGATCTGTGAGGACCGGCATACAACTCCTTGTTAAATTCTACGTTAAAGGTCGAGCCACACCGGATGCGTGACGTGCACGACTGCACGTGCGCGTGCGCGTTCGCTTTCCACTGCGTTGTATAGTATGAATTGTCATTACGACATGTCACTATACAACGCAGTGGAAAGCGAACGCGCACGCGCACGTGCACGTCACGCATCCGGTGTGGCTGGGCCTTAAGAGGTCACATAACGCTGTCACGCCTATAGTTCGTTCAAATAGTGTACATGAGAACCCTTCGTCGTCGACACCGCTTTGTGCCGCGGCGGCTTATTTGTACCTACCAATTGTTGCGGCACATCAAAGTATGCAAACTACTTATTTGAACGAACTGCACCTATACAAAAAATAATAGGGATGGTTTTATGTGCTTCCGCGCGAAGAACGTGAGCTGAAGGATTAGTTTGTTCTGGGTCCCAAGATACCTTCAGGCTCAGGCTAGTTTGGGGTCCACGAGATATTGTACCTTTTTTGTATACCGTGTATTTTCCATAATAAAATTATTCTTATTCTTTATTCTTTTTCACAGTTTAACGCCTCAGAACGATCTGTTAGATTGACGTGAATTTTGGTACAGAGATAGTTTATAAACTGGAGACGGACGAAGGGAACTTTTTATCGTCGAAAATTGAAAGATACCCAAACGACCAACGATCATTCATCAGTCACGGGCAACAGTTGGTAATCTTTACATAGTATAAAATATAGTCGCTTCACGCCGTCTATCTCTTCCTCTGTTCGCTTTGATCTTTCAAACTACGTCAAACGTGGATACTTGGGACAGTGTCAGTACTTGGGCCAGTATGGGCTTAGAAGTTACGCTGGCAAAACAGCTATTTGGTCTTTGGTCCATCTGTCACCGGAATGCGTTGGGTCTAATGGGGGTGTAAATTACATAAAGTAACTCGCATTGTCCCAAATACTCAGGCTGTCCCAAGTACTCACGTTTTACGGTACGCAACGGATGAAACGGATTTAATGGGGATGTCCAGTAAGATCACCTGGTAGGATCCCCCACGTACAAAATTAATAGGTAGGGAATTCTACTGGACCTTTTTGCGTACGATAAATTATGGTTTATGTACGGGTATTACAGAAAACTGACATCAACCGATGCTTAGCGAGGACGGGAGCTAGTTTAATATAAAAAAATACTCTAATATAATAAACCCTGAAACTTTAATAGTGCTCGTAGCGTTAGTATATTATGACATCACTATTACTTGGGTTTTTTGAGCTTACTTACGATAAATTAGTTGTCGATTATCCGAGGTATAAAGATAGCACGTTAGGTGCCCGCGACACGAGTGACGTGTTTAAATTACATACAATTAGTAGTCGATGGCACTGCACGAGCTCATTGTATGTGTCATTATTAGTTGTCTGGGGGCAGAGGCCAGACTGTACGCGTCTCTGAATTGATAACTTAATGGTTGGCTGCTGGTCTAACCCCAGACATGTGGGTTCCTAGATAGCAGTAGTCGGTGGAGTAAATTTACCTAAATTGCGCAAGAGGGCGCAATATACCTTGAAGTTTTTTTTTTATTGATTACCGGGTAATAGTTATATGGTTGTTGTATGGTATGTGCTAAGGGGTGGGGACTGATATATTCTATAGTTTTGATGAAGATTTTGCGGATGCATATTTTTTTCCCTCGTGGCCTCGTGTGGTTGCCGAGTTAGAATAGTGCCACTCCATGTCTTCCCGTGGATGTCGTAAGAGACGACTAAGGGAATAAAGGCTTGTAGTACTGTTAGGCGATGGGCTTGCAACCTGACACTAATAGGCTGGTAAACATCATAGCCTAATTGTGCAAATTGTGGTTATAGAATTATCAACAAGTTTTTAGAGATGTTTGTAATTCTGTAGCTCTGCCTACCCCACTCTGGGAACGAAGGCGTGAGATTATGTATGTATGTATGTATGTATATTTTTTTACATCATGATGCAGATGTTTGCACATCTCCCCCTTAAAGGCTGTTAGTAATAGTTTGAAGTGATCTCCCGACGTTTCAAGCATTTTAGGTCTCTGGTAATAGAATAGTTCTATTTCAAAAATTTAATAAATAAATTCACACTTTTGCCTTAACACGTTCCCTGTCCGAGTGCCCCCAATGATGTTTCATGCACCTGCTTTTCAGGAGTCCGTGCTTCCACAATGGATTCACAGCCTCGAATGACCCCACAATTAAGTCACGACGTTAGATATCACAAGTCCGTGACTCCACATTAGAATTTCCGTTGATAAGTCCGTGTCTAAACTAAATAAGATAAGATTTTTATTTGTAAACAAAAATCTTATAATGAGGTACAGGCATCAACGGGGGCACTTTTTTGTCAGATAATTTTGTAGAGGGACAGTGAACGTGTTAAATGTTCCACCATATCACAAATAAAACAAATATCTGCAATGTGTATCAATAAACATATATTTCATTTCACTTTGTACACTTAATCTAGAAATAACTTGATTGGTTGTAACTTTATCACCTTCATTATAACATTAAAATTAATTTCAAGTAATAGCCGAACATGTAAAGCGTGTCGGGTACTCGCGACACAAAAAAATCGCTTACATTTAAGTACCTTGGTTTTGGTGCTGCTGAGACGTTTTAAACGTCATTAATAAATGCTCTAAAGACTCCAAATAGACCGTAGAGCCGTAGGTCGTAGTCTACTGTTGATCTGTAGGAGCCTTAACACTTTCGTTCATTATATACAAAACAAATTGATATCTAAGTATCTGGCACTGTTCGTTTGTACGTACATTTGGGATTAGTCAACGTTAGTATACCGAGTATTTTTGTTGGATGGTTACTCTTACATCAGGCTACGCTAAAATAAATAATGTAATAAATAATGGTGGTGAAATGAACACGCGAGGCCGCGGCCGGCGAATACTGTTAGACTCAGTCAGCACCCGAGATTACCTGCAACAAACCGACCGTTAAACTATTTACATTAACATAGCGAAGTACGATCGAGTTCAGAAATATGTATACAATTTGCGACCTTAATAAAACGGATTATGGTAAATAGGTAAGAAATATACAGTTCGTCACCTTTATGGATGGTTTTCAAAAGAAGTGTACCTAGTTAGTTAATAACTAAATTAAGAAACGGTATCTTTAGTCATGTGAGTAACGAAAATTAGTCATACATTTATATAGCGCCCTT
Organism: Acleris literana; assembly: GCA_946894065.1. Lineage (NCBI taxonomy): Eukaryota > Metazoa > Arthropoda > Insecta > Lepidoptera > Tortricidae > Acleris > Acleris literana. Next base: position 13,726,519 of record OX335684.1, on the reverse strand, counting down.
ATACGCCAATAGGCAGTATCTCAAATTCAACAAACGAAGCAGATTCAATCTTCACCCGTAAGTAATATGGTCACGATTGCTTACTATTAAAATGACTAGGATTATAGTTAATGACTATAGTTACCGTTTCTTAATGTAAGTCTTTAAGTAGGTACACTTTTTTTGAAACCCATCATTATAGCAGATTATGGCCAATAATTAGAACATATTTTTGGACTTGGATTTACAATGAGCCTACTCATTCTAAATCCTACAAGGGCTGGCTCGTTCAGAGCCGGGATCGCTGACTTTCATATAAAATCGACTCTATATTGACTTCTTGGTATTAAATCATTTATACAGGGTGCCTGTGACCTTGGGGCTTTAAATGCATGGATAGTTTCTACTCCTGAAACTGAACTTCTTTTGTTCTGTAAATTCTTAAAAATATGTCCAACTTGAATTTTATTTTTTTCATACAAGTTAAATGTAATTTTCAATGGACGCGATCCAATTCTCCATTTTCCTTTAGCCCTCGTATCATGGCCATGATGTAATTACACTGATTTTACAACTAGATTTTAACATCTATTCGTTATTTAAATTTAAGTCTTTTTTTTAAGTTGCAGAACAAAAGTAGTTCAGTTTAGCGAGTAGGATCGATCGTTGCATTTAAAGCCCAGAGTGCCATGTCAGAGGCACCCTGTATACGGTGTACTTATTAATAACATTTCGTTTTCGTATATCAATATAATCAATTATCATACAACAACGTTACGACATTTCAAAGTCAAAGGGAGTTTGTCTTAGGTACCCTAGGCCCTAAATAAATAAATTCATTTATTTATCGAACGACAAAGACTCATCTCGCACTCGCAAAAAAAAAACTAATTAGTCCGTCAGTAAGATGATCAAAAAATATTGAAGATTTTTTGCTTTATCAAATCAATCAAAATTTACAAAATGTAATGCGCATTAAAGTTCGGGAGTGGGGGCTCGTGACGTCACAGCGTGGTATAAAGTGTGCCGCGGCGTGACGTCACGCGAAACTTCGACTCACTTTATCTTCGTCATTTTTTGTTTAAATGACAAAAGAAAAAATACGTGTTCAATATTTTTTGATAAGTAATGTAAATGACGGACTAATAAGATTTTTTAGGACACTAGCCTATTACATAAAACGACCTAAAAAAATGTATTACAGAAATAAAATCAGAAACCGATTTTAGAAAATCAACCCTTATCGGGAAGAAATAGCGGGAGTAGCGGGAAACTAATTCTACGCGTATAAAATCGCGGCTATCGTCTAGTTACACTTAAATCGGGTGCTCGATTCAAAGAAATTGGGGGTTGGCAGGGTTGTTGGTTCCTTAGACGAAAATCAAAAGTAATAATTTAAGTAGCACCCAGTGCCAGAAATTAAATAAATAAACATCAGGGGACAATCTAGTGCCAGACTAAGCTCAAGGCTTGTATTATGGGTACTAGATGACGATTTACATACTTATATAGAGAAATGCATAATTAAATACATAGAAAAAAACAGGAACATATACTCGTGCTCATCACTAGACCCCGTTATCAAGCAGGCAGTTTGGTGGTAAACTAACATTAGTGATGTGTAGACCCCGGACTTTAGTCGCAATGACGTCACTATAGGGTAGTTTGGGGAGTAAATGGAACGGTGTTAATTAACACGACAACCTAGGTAAATCTATTGGTGTTCAACGGGTTTTTTTTATCATCAGGCATTCACGATATAAATTACCTATAAGTCAGTTGTCAATTGATTAATTTATCGACTTTGTTCTTCCGTTAACTGACTCTCCGTAACAGATCAAAAGTTGTTCTAAATGACTTGCGGTTAGGCTACGTCTTCTAGCAGAACATATCCACTTCTTCACTAACATACCTAATAAGGTAAAAAGAAAGCTTATTACTCATTAGATGAGTTTTTCAATGATATGAGTGGGGAGTGGAGATACTTAAATATTGTGAACAATGCTGTTATTTGCCTGTGCTTTTCAGAATCTATTTAAATTATTTATAACATACAGAGCGAGCTATCAAAATTACTTCTGCAAAAAAGAGGACGAAAAATATATGAAAAGTTGAGATTTGTATTGAATAAAAACGACGGATTTGCCACGTTGCGTAACATTAACGATCTTAATACAGGTCAAGAAATACAAATAAATCCAAGCAACCGTTGCAAATCCTGCTTTGATAACCGCTAGCTTTTCAAATAAGCGCCAATAACATCTGTCGAAGTGGAAAAAACTTTTCCTTTTTGAAGTGGATATATTCTGCTAGAAGACTTACTTAAAACCACTTTTGACCTGTTACGGAAAGTTAGTTATAAAGAACAATTTCGATGAATTAATCAATTGACAATTTACTTATAGGTCATTTATATCGTGAATGCCTGATGATTATAAAAATTTAATTCTTAACACCAATAGACTGTCGTGAAAATTAACACCGTTTCATTTACTCCCCAAACTATCCTTTTGTGACGTCATTGCGAATAAAGTCCGGGGTCTACACATTACTAATGTTAGTTTGCTTCCAAACTGCCCGCTTGATAACGGGGTATACTCAGCACACAAAATGTGCCCATATATATATCAGTATACTTTTGGCGTTGACAACAAAGTGATTTATTGCGAATTGAACCCGAGACCTCTCGCGTAGCGTAACCGGGACACATGGTCACGACACATTAATGTCAATTGTGTTGTGAGTAATACTGTTCAAAAAATGTGAGGAAAGTTCGTGAATAACTTTAGTTTTATTAAAAAAAAACATCAGTTTATTTCTTACACAAAAAACAAATACATTATTAATTTATCTTAACTTGTAATTTTAAATTAATCAAAGATTTTATCAGTTAAGAGTATACATGAGTTCTACGTTTTGTTGAGAATAGTTTATTAACATTATAACATTATATTTTTCTTTTTTTATTAAGTAAATATCGTTTCAGTTTAATCTTTACCCGTTTACATGTTGCATTTTCGAGTAGTGTTGTAACGGTGCTCTTTTCAGTGGAGTAACGTGTGTTTCTATCGAGAAGTAAGAATGTAGCCACGAAGTCAGTTTACGCAGTAGATGTGTTAGAATGAGAGGAGTAGGGCCCTGTCTGCTCTGTTTTACTGGCAAGTTTTTTTCAGATCTGTACCCTTACCATGAGTTACAAGTAACCCACTCGCAGTCGAATGCTCTATCCCTCGCAACCTCGCAGTATTCTTATAGAGTGCGAGGGACAGCATTCGACTCGCTAGCGAGTACGGTAAATGTAACTCGTGGTAAGGGTACTGTAATCGTGGTGCAAAAACGTTAGTACGTACGTGTGCAGCGTGCGAACTCATTTTAAAAGGGTTTACGGTCTTCTGAACATAATATAGTTGGGTCATTATTCGAGCGTTTCAACCGCCTCACTTTTGTGCGTATATTTTGATGCCGTTATTGGATATTTGTTAGACGTCCAGTAAACTTAGATACCTAACCAGAAAAGAAATCGAAATCTGCAGCTACTTCTACAAAAATCACCACGAAATGGATTCGGAAGAAACGCCCGAATAATGACTCAATTGTATAACTATGGCATACAGGTAATAAAACACAATAAAACTATTTGGTACCTTAGTTTTTGTCCATTGTTTGCTAAATTTATTTTTTCTCACTCGTCCTAATGTTAACTGGAACAGATTCTTTAAAGGGTTAAATTTGTTTTTGTACTACCTTTATTTCTTTAATTTTCATATTTAGTAATGAAACATAAATATTTTATACTTATAAGACAATATCGGAAAAAATTACAAATGAAAATTAAAACTAAAACTAAGCTAAGAATAAAAAGCTAAATCTACAAAAGGCCGCTGCGGCATCGTCACAAAATGCTGTCAGCATTTACTCGTTGAATAGTTAAACTAATGCTTTGAGCGAGGAAACTGCTTTTCGGTCTCCCGTGACATCAGTAATTAAAATGTATTCATTTTTATGCAATGTAATTGTTATAGTACAATAAAGTGTTTACACAGACGCTTAAGATAAAATGTATAAAACAAATGTTTTATTTACCAACTATATACATATATTATTTAGTCTAAACAGTTTGTTGTCAACATTTCCTAGCTGTTATGCGATAAATTTTCAATGCCTTCTTTCTAGTAAACAAAACTATCATACCTACCGTACATATATTTAGTACGGTGCGGAAAATATTTGGGCTGTCTCCAAAAGAAGTCATGTGATCATGTGACTACCTAATACCTATACTTATAGAGGTTATCGCGAGAACATCTGACGCTAAAGTAGGCGAAGTATTGACACCGAGTCGATGCGCGTCTGGTGTCCGTAAACATTTAAATCAATATTTTCCTCATAGGTATTTCATTATACATTTTGTTGACACATTGTGCTAAAAGATATACATCTAATAGCATGAAAATATGTTTACTACTAGAATATGGTTTTTGGAATTTACGCGATAACGTTGTTGTTATTTACTCCAGTTACTACTTTAGAAACCTATTCATTAATATACAAACCAATACCACAGTATAAACAGAAGTTCGTCTTTAAACGAAGTTATATCGCGAGATTTGCATGTGTGCGTGCCTCGTCACACACAGACAACGTAAACACCTCAATCTGTATGAAAACCAACCGTGTCACTTTTTGCTACCAACTGGAAAACACCAAGAGAAGAGAATTTTCCGTTTTCCGCGCAAAATGGATTCAAAGTGGTCGCTTTTTTGGGCTATTGCAGTTTATTATCACGCAACGAGGCATTTTCTTAATATTCACGGCCGACCGGCTGCAACAACAGGCGCGCGGAACGTCAGTAGTTACGGCAAACCCCGCTTGGTCGGGGTTTAAGTCCGGATTCGGATACGCTAAGTAGATGCATTTGCGTTATCTATGTGTATTTGTATCTGTGGGACGCACGAAACCGGTTTAGTTCGGCTATTCCCAGTTGTCCGCACCCCTTTGCGCACACTGCGGACAACTGAGAACAGTCCGTTTAGTCACGCCCGCGCCGTTGCCGCGTTTAGTTACGTTACATGCTTATTAAGAATCGAGCGACGCGGCATCGCGCCGAGCGGCAATAGGTAACAGAAACTCCTAAAGGGCCGGAAACGAACTACTTCTCTATTATAGTGCGTATAAAACCGAGTGAAAGAGGCTCTTAAGAGAAATTTGTGGCGACGCTGAAACGGCGTAGCCGATATTTTTTTCCATATCCAGTCCAATGAAAAACAAAATAAAAAGGAAACGTACGAACCTAGATTTTCATTATAACTACAACATATTCCCAAATTATTCGCTCGTGGTATGGCGACCGATCGCAAATAAAAAAAAAATTAAACAAAAAATCGAAAATCGAACTAGCTTTATAGGAAGAGGAACGTAACCGCATTTTCTATATACGATCCTCTTAAAAGAACCTTCTGGTTTGTACTTCTCTTTCATTCGGTGTTTTATTAATCGACTTTCCCCGAAACCGAAAGACATTTTCCAAGCTTATTTTTCTTTTTTATGTATGTTATGACGTTTCCGTAGTGATGTAAAATATATAAAAGATCAGTAAATAAATTAAATCAAAAATAAAAGCCGGATTTTTCCAATCGGCCATCTTCCCTCCCTAACGGTTCCTATATCATTTTAAGAGTTATCGGTCGCACTGTATTACATTTTGGTTATGTACGCTTTGATTATCTTTTGGAGACATTTCATTACTTTTCCATTTTAGAAGCCTATAGATACAATATGGGACACCTGATACGGCACGACATTTTCTTTTTGAACATTTTCGAGGGCAAAGTCGAAGGAAAAACAGGAAGAGGAAGACCTAGGCTTACGAGGGGTGCCTTTTAAGTTCTGTCGTTTGAAAAAACTAAAGACAATTTAAGTGTTAAATGGTATTTATTGTTTTTCAAAGTAATCACCGTGATATGTAATACACTTTGTCATTCGATCGAACCAGTTTTCGAAACACTTATTCCATTCCGAAGTCGGGGTCTCCAAAATGGCCGTTTTGTATGGCTCAACCGCTTCTTCAGGCGTCTGGTACCGTTGACCACGAAGTCGTTGCTTGATTTTTGGAAAAGTGAAGAAGTCATTAGGGCTTAAGTCTGGACTGTACGGCGGGTGATCCAAATTTTCGACGTTTTGTTCTTTTAAAAACGCAATTTGTCTGCCGGGCGGTGTGCGAGCTAGCATTATCGTGGTGCAGTACTATACGACGTCTTGGGTTATTTTTTCGGAACTCGCCGATAACTTCTGGTAAACAAACAGTGGTATACCAGTCAGCATTAACTGTTTTACGATCTTCGAGCACGATGGTCGCAACGTGGCCACTTTTGGCTACAAACGTGGCGACCATTTTTTTCGAAGTGCTCCGTCAGCGTATTACTTTGGTCGGTTTTGGCTCATCTTGAAACACCCAAACAGTCGACTGCTGTTTAGAATCCGGATCGTAGGCATATATCCAAGATTCGTCACCACTGATAATGTCATAAACGTGTTTAGAGTCTCCTCGGTTGAATTGCCGCAGAGTTTTGCGGCACCATCTAACGCGAGCCGTTTTTTGGTCTTCACTAAGTAAATGTGGTATCCAGCGTGAGATCAATTTTTTTACACCTAAGTGATCATGCAATATAATTTGAACACTGGTCCCTGAAATGCTTAATGAAGCTTCTATCTCGCGGTATGTCGCATGGCGATCTTCGACGATCAGTTGCCGTACAGCATCAATGTTTTCCTGGGTTACAGCTGTTTTTGGTCGGCCTTCACGATGCCTATCACTAAGACTAGAGCAACCACGTTGAAATTCCAAATACCAACGTTCCACAGTCCGGATGCATGGTGCTTCATTTTAAAAAACCGTAGTCAGCTCTTCAAAGCTCTGAAGACGCGTTAAACCCCTTTTAAAGTTGTAAAATATTATCGCACGTAAATTTTCCTTCGAAATTTCCATTTTCACAACCGACTTGTCAACTTTGAACCGACGCTGTACTAAAACGAATCGGCCGATCTCGAGACATTCTTTTGTTTTTGAATTCTAAATTCAAATATTTTAAGATGATACTAGTTTTTTTTTAAATAATCACGGGAGTTTTGCAAACGACAGAACTTAAAAGGCAGCCCTCGTACTTAATTCAGCTGAATAAGACGGAAGGCCAATGTCATGTTGTATCAGGAGGTGAAAAAGCCGGCAGAGAACAGAGAAAATTGGCTCAACCGACAAGAGTCTAGCTGTCAAATTAAATTATGATGACTGATTGTTGATTGATGATTAAATTAGATAAGTCATATTTGGAGGAAATCTTATTAATAAAACTCAAGCGTTTCTAATTACGCGACCACCTATATGTTATAAATCAGATAACACTGCTATTTTGGGAGCCCTTTGTTTCCCATAATTTTATTGGTAATTGTTGTTGTATGTAATTGTTGACATAATTTTTGATAGTCCTATTTTTTATATCGCTGAAACTGTGAACTTTTCAGGAGTTCTGAAATATCTAACGTGTAGACAAGGCTAGGTTAGGTTAGGTTTGATTTATAAAAAATCTGAAAAAGTAACAGTTTCTTTAAAAAAACACGTTATGACTAAAAATAATTAATTATATCAGTCAATATAGACCCTGCTATTTTACGGTGTCTAAAAGCTCATCTGATGATGAAGATGAAAGGCTGCAACAGGATCTCTGCTGTAACGTAGACGCACAGTTTGGGCTAGATAAGGAGCAAAAAGAGGCACGTTTAAAAAAAAAATTGTCATTCACTCTTCATTACATAATTTACTTACTGTAGGAGACATCAGCACGAACCGGACCATTTCTGCAAAGCCTGGGTTCAGGAGTCACTCGCTAGGGAATTGTGGAGAAACCTGAGGGGGCTTTTAATATAAGATAAGACTCACTATAATATATCTAGTATGTCCTGATGACGGGCGGCACGGTGCTGCACTCGGCCGCGTCGAGCGTGCGGTCGATGACGGGCCGGTAGGTGAGCGTGGTGGCGCCCGAGGCCGGCTCCGTCGACACCATCGTGTGCTTGCGCCAGTGCTTCTCGAACGGCAGCTTAGTCTGTGCGGACAAGCGGAAACCGATGAGTTCATGAAAATAACTCGCAAAGTACCACACGTATTTGTTTTATAAGAGTGGGAGGCAATCGAGCATGTAGGTTACCTGATAGGAAGTAATCATAACAAACTCGAGAAGAGTTCTCGTTGTATTTCTAAAGCAATACAAACTTTCAAAATCTGATTGCTTATTTTTGACATTTACACTACCTTAATCCTCTGTAACAAACTAAACTAAACTTTGTAAATATGTCGTTGGTGTATCTAATAAATAAATAAATAAATAAATAAATAAATAAATAAATAAATAAATAAATAAATAAATATTTACTGGTAAACTATTCGTGTTAACATAAAAATATGTACAGAGTTCTTAAAACGAACTTCGGGTTTGAGCATTTCTTTTACTCGTATTAATACGCTATACATTCATATGCTAGTCAAACTGTTTTTACTTCAACCTAAAAGACTTTAAAAGCAGTTGCACTGTAGCCTACTACCTTATGACATTTTTGGAAGTCTATTAGCCGTTTAGCTTTTAGGTAACAATCGCCTAATTACTTATATACATAAAGCATACATATTCCTGAAAAACATCACCCTCCTTCTGGGGTAGTCGGATAAAAATATAATTTATTCATCTAGCACTTTTAGAGAGTGTACATAATTAAATTTGTTTCATCACTAAGATCTTTTATTTTCCTCATAGGGGATGTGAAAAGTAATATGTGTCACACGGTAGCAAAATTATTTCCACCTTGGGTGTTAACACTTGAACATCAATTATAGAATCCTTCGCTTTGTTCAGGATTCAAGGTACGCCCTCGCCGTAAATATGTCATTTCGCACCCTTGTGACACAATCTACTATTTCAAACCGCTAAACTAGTCAATCAACCAGACTAACCTGTCCCTCGAGCGGCTTGGAGTAGTCATACTCGTCGCGGCGGGTCTTGAAGTCCTCGCGCGCGTGTGCGCCGCGGCTCTCCTCGCGCGCCACGGCGCCCTCCACGATCTGCACGGAGTTGATGAGCAGGTTCTGCAGCTCCAGCGTCTCCACCAGGTCGCTGTTCCAGATCAGCGAGCGGTCCGACACGCGCACATCTGAGATCTGCTTGTAGATGTCGTGGATTTGTTTCTGGCCTGCAACAATTTAATACATGAGCCTCTATTTATAATATTTTTAAGTACATATACTGCATTAGTTGTTTAAGAATCGGCGGCTTTTATTGTCATAACATTAACAATACGATAGCATAACTATACTCGAAAATCTAATTTAAGACCAAAATCCTAACCTCAACGGCCCACATTCGCAGTGATTACTGCATTTTGGTTTAAGTGTAGGTATTTTTATCAATAAAACTTACCCTAATATTACTGGTTACACGACTTCTCATTCATATTTTTATGAAATAATGTTAAAATAACGAAATAATCAAGATGGGAACTGTCAGATTTTGGTCTTTAATTAGATTTTCGAGTATACGATACTACAGTCAATAAAAAAAACCATGACATAAATATGTAGAGATTTCCATGCATTTTTTTATTTATAGATAGATTGACAGAGTTCACCAAGGAATAGAGTAACCGAGTATATTTTGATTTTGTAAAGTAAACTTTTGAAATTTGTCTCACAAGAGATTGAATTTTACAATGATTTCAAGTTCATTGTATAACATTCTATTTTCAGGTCTTTCGAAGAATACAAAAAATGCAATGAATCAAATTAAAGAAGCACTGCACATGTCTTCTCAATGATCTCGGATACCCGGTCGCAAATCCTTTGTGATTTCGTATGCCCTATAAAAAAACCAAAAAAAAAAGGTTTCATAAAGAAATTAACGACAGACCGTTGGCGCCATTGAAACTTTGTGTTCCGATTGTTAAAAAAAAGAACGTTATGGTTTGCGCATAAAAACTTTTTATGCATATCCTTGTGGCCCATGGTAAAGAAGATAAAGAGTTCTCTATTAGAATTAACCTTTCGTATGCTTAGGAACAGATCTGCTCCATGTACGCTAACTGCTAGGGAGCAGATCTGCACCAAATGAATTGCCTGCCTACCCGAATTTAATTTGAACCTTATTGTGAAGCGTTTTAGGGTTACAATTTATTGTAGGTTAGCCAATAAAGTAATCAAATTTACTAAAAATCGCTCCTTACGTCACGTGACCGCGTCGCCGCAGCTGAGCCGTCAACAAAATTTCTGCCTACCGCATTAGAGTTACAAAGGTTAAGAGTTACAAAACAAAATACTTAAATTAAATCTTATGTCCTTCACAATTGATCTTAATTTAACGGGCCACATGTGCACTTAGATGCACATTGCACTTTAGGAGGGTAGCAAACATGTGGCATGCACGAACTAGAAACTTTCAATTGTTACCCTGAATGGCGCAACCTTTTTTTATATTATCTTTAGAAACAATACACCATTGTGTTGACTGCCTCTTTTCAATGGCATTAGTGTCCCTTCTCTAAACTATACGACGTATTCTCTTTTCTTTGAGTTAACGAAATGCATATGTTATTGCTTTATTGTTTAACTTCACGCAAAAATAACCTGAGAATACGATAGCAACGTTATACTTGAGCGTAATAGAATGTATATGTAAAGCTATCTAACGCGTTGGCTTAAAGTAGGCATTAAAAAATACAAAAAAGAATTTGATAGCTATAATAAATAGAAAATATGTCAATATTGTGAAAAACGCCAATAAAGATCAGCTGGTTTAATAAAAAATGTCCGCGAGGAATTTATTACGTAAACGTGTCTATCGCCGATTTGGACAGCGTGAAAAATCTGAAGTGGTCTCTCACTTCAAAGCTGAAAGTGTACCTCCATCTACAATTCAATGTTTGATCCAGCGGTGGGAACTTGATATCAGGACTAAAGATTTACCAAAAACGGGAGACCACCCATTCTTAATGATCGAGACCGGAGGAAAATGGCAAAGTTAGCACAAAACAAAGTGGGTGAGTCCCAGATAAGTTAGCTGTAAAATATAATGTTTCCCGTGGGTGAGTAAGGAATATTTAAAAAAAATACAATGTTCAACACTTAAAGCGTTAAAAAGCACCCAAATATACCGACAAACAGCATGAAGAAATTCCAAAGAAGTGCAGGAAACTGCGAAGAAAGTATAGAAGATGGGCGGGAAGCAGACTCAGTTGAAGCGCAGGTTACAAAAAAAAAATTAACTATTTAAAAAAAAATAGATGTTGTCCAACGTATGACGAAAACGGTAAGAAGAAAGCTACGAAAAATTTAAGATCGCTGTATTGTAATGATTGATTATCATACTGAATTTAGTTCAATTTATATAATAAAAAGATATGTAACTCTAACAAGTCATTTAATAAAAAAAATAAACGAAATTGTAATTCTCAATACTTTAAGCCAACGCGTTATGTAGCGTGGTGAATGAAACGGTTAGGGCAGTTCTTAGGTGGAAGGCATATAATTCTCAACATTAATAAAAGCAGCCGTCGCGGTGGTCACATGGAGAATGTAATAGTGCTTACAGTACCTGTACATCATTAATTTCCTGCAAGTATTATTCTGTAGAGCAATTCTCAGAAGGAATGACCTATACCAACCTAATAACTAAGCAAGTCCAAGAATGAACCAATAATTATAAAAAACTATATGAAGTTAAGTAAAAACAGATACCTATAAAAAGAAGTGGTTGTGGTTTCTGTAATATTACAGCTATTTATTTGATAATTCATATTCAAATTCAAAATTTTAGAACTTTGAGGCCTACTTTTGTGGTGTTGTGAGCCAGGAGTAATGTTGGACTGTATCAAAATTATATGAATGGACACTCCCTCGACGTTAACTATTATAGAAGGGACAGTGTTGAATCGAAACCTCTGTATGACCCTGCTATTTAATACCTGGTAAGCGTGAGACACTGACCTTCTTCGAGCGTGCTCTGCTGCCGGAACACGGCGGCGTTCTTCTGCATGCACTTCTGCATGCGCAGACGCAGCTCCGCGGTCGGCACGGAGCCTGACGCGTTGCGGACGCTGTCCAAGTTGGCCACGCTGGCCTCGCCCGTGCTCTGCGACACAACCATTTATTATAAATAAATATTAAGGGTCAATCTCAAACAAATTGGCCTAGTCCCAAACTAAACTTTAGGCTTGTACTTAACTATGGGTACTAGACAATTATAAGTTTTGTTTTGTTTTTGGAATATTTTAGTTTTTAATTAATTGTTTGTAGTCTCTTTGTCAATGCTGCAAGCCTATAATTGGTGCATAAACGGGAATGTGCCTTTTATTTCTGCTAATGTATAATCTGTTTATGTTACTGTTGGTGTCTTTATAAATAAATAAATAAACTTACTCAATTTGAGAAATATATACTTAACAACATAGAAAACATTAAGGGTTTCCTCAGACCTATCGACGCGGAATCGGCTTGAGCCGGTAAGAAAAAGTTTTATGTCCGTGCAGTAAGAGTGAAAAAGGCGTCGCTCGGCTCGGCTCGGCTTGATTCGGCGTTGCTAACGGAACGACGTCATTTTCTTACCGGCTCAAGCCGATTCCGCCTGTTTGTTTCTCCATACTAGGTGTTGCTAGTGTTTTCTTTTCGCTTTGTATGGAAAAAATAATTTTATGTGATAACTGAATAAAATACGAGCAAATAGATCTAAAAACTTCGCTGATTCGTGATGATTCTAATTACGTAAGATACCGCTGAAAAACGTATGAAACAAAACATGAAATTAATGATTTTTCTTGACATGGACATAAGGGAGAATTACAAAAATTAAGGTTAAAATGATGATCAATATCTCCGAAACTAGTAAAAATTGCTGAACATACATAGGGTTTAAATCGATAGTTTTTTAGCTGCTCTGTCAGCCCTAGGCGGGTTGACGTCGGTTTCTGGGCACTCCGTATATATCGATAGATGCTTACGTCCTTGAGCGGCCCCTGCGCGTCGCCAGGCTTGCTGGTGTCGGCGATGGTGAGCGCGCAGGCGCGGCCGAACACGACGATGTCGAGCAGCGAGTTGGCGCCGAGCCGGTTGGCCCCGTGCACCGACGCGCACGACGCCTCGCCCGCCGCGTACAGACCCTCTACCACTTTGTCTTTCCCGTTGTGGTACGAAATGACCTGTCGAGTGAGGAAACTTGTGGGATAATGCTGGTAATTATCAATTTTTTTTGTTTCACTTAGCGACAAATGTGTTTTCACAGAATTTCACTTCACCGAAGGTCTCAATATCTCAGAAACTAGTTTCATCCATAAGGTTCCTTTACATAGAGAAAGTCACACATGTATGTACAATTCGTTCGTTCAAATAGTGTGCAGTACAACAGTTTGAAGTCGCGGACACCGCTCTGTGGCAGCTTCTTTGTAGCAATTGTAGCGGCACATCAAAGCACGCAAACTATTTGGACGAACGAACTGTATTAGTAGGACGCACCTGCCCCTTGTAGTTGGTAGGCGTGCCGCCCATGTTGTAGTGCACGGTGGGCAGCACGGGGATGGGCTCGCGCGTCACGTCGACGCCCGCGAAGATCATGGCCGTCTCCGAGATGCCGGGCAGCCGCTGCTTCAGCTGGTCGGGCGGCAGGTGGTGCAGCTGCAGGTGCACGTGGTCCTGCTCCGGCCCGCAGCCGCGACCTGACCACCGATATATTACAGAACATCGCCATTGCGAAATTACTCATTCCCAAAATACCACAATTTCTATATACCAGATTACTCTCTTTACCACACTCCCAAAACACCAGACTCGAATTATTGTGTACAAATAATAAACGATACCTTAATTTGAATGTTTGGTTTCAGAATAGAGGGCGTGTCCAAAAAATAAGAATTCTAATTAGTCCGTCAGTAAGATTATCCAAAAATATTGAACACGTATTTTTTGCTTTTTCAAATCATTCAAAATTTACAAATATAAAGCACATCAAAGTTGGGGGAGTGGGCCTCGTGACGTCACAACGTGGTATAAAGTATGCCACGGCGTGACGTCACGCGAAACTTCAACGCACTTTATCTTCGTAATTTTTTGTTTAATTGTCAAAAAGAAAAATTATGTGTTCAATATTTTTTGATAATGTAAATGACGGACTAATTTATAATTTTTTTTTTTTTTTTTTTTTTTTTTTATTTTTTTTTAGGACACTAGCCTATTCTAGTATACTCGAGAATCAGGTATTTTAAATCCTGGTATTTAGCGAAAATGAATGGTGCAAAATTACCCATTCACTAAGTCATAATTTAACATGATAGATCCAATTTGCTGTGTAAAATAAAATAAAAAGGCGAAAGAGCACACAGGCCACCTGATTGTAAGTGGGATCTGTAACCCAAAAATATTTGGCGGCAGATTAAAGAATAAGATGGTGGTAGCGATCCAAACGTACTCTGACTATCACATCCATGGCCAAGGAATCCTTTTAAGTAAATATATACGATACATGTGCTCATAAAACAGTAAATTACAAGCAATTAAATATTAAACATCAGGAATCTGAAAGACTACTAATTTCAAGAACTGCATACCCTCCATGATCTCGACGGTCATAGCTCGCGAGACGACGTCGCGCGACGCGAGGTCCTTGGCGACGGGCGCGTACCGCTCCATGAAGCGCTCGCCCTTCGCGTTCACCAGGAAACCGCCCTCGCCGCGGCAGCCCTCCGTGATGAGGCAGCCGGCGCCGTAGATGCCTGCACATCACAATATATCGATAGCGAAACGCTGCAAACGTAAACCTATAGCATAATCGAACCGTAAAACTTTACTTTATTTCCTTTGCGCAAGATCTTTATTTCAATGGCCGTATCATTTACTATTATTAGTACAAGGAGGTTAAAAACATGTAGCTACCAGTGGGATGGAACTGCACGAACTCCATGTCCTCGTTCTGCAGGCCGGCGCGCGCCGCCATGGCCGTGCCGTCGCCCGTGCACGTGTGCGCCGACGTGCAGCTGAAGTACGAGCGGCCCGTGCCGCCCGTCGCCAGGATCGTGTTCTTGGCTTGGAACCTGCAGTCATTCATCACCGTATTACTACTTGGGGGTTCAGAATCTTGCTGAGTGTACATTGTTGACGTTATAGTCTATAGCTCTTCACCTGACCAATTTACTGAAAGTCGTTGTAAAGAAACAACTGTTATGAGTTTAAAAGAGCTACTTCAATTATCATCCTGGAAATAAATTATTATTATCCTAAATTAAATCAGATCTAGTTATCCCTAAACAGAGACAGCGATGCTGCCCTCGTTCTCCATGAACAGGTCCGGCGCGAAGTACTCGCAGTCGTAGCGCAGAGACTGTCCTTGCAGCGTATACAGCCCTTGCAGACGCCGTCCTCCAAGAGCAGGACGAACGCGAAGTATTCAATGAAGTACTCGCAGTCATAGCGCAGCGACTGCCCCCTACAGCGTGTACAGAGAATGCCCAGTCATTACCTGTGCAGAATCCCGTCCTCCAGGTTGAGCGCGATGCAGCCCTTGCAAGCGCCACCTCCATGAGCAGGTCCAACGCGAAGTACTCGCAGTCGTAGCGGAGTGACTGCCCGTACAGTGCGTCCAGAGAGTCCCCAGACATTACCTGTGCAGAGTCCCGTCCTCCAGGTTGAGCGCGATGCAGCCCTTGCAGACGCCATCCTCCATGAGCAGGTCCAGCGCGAAGTACTCGATGAAGTACTCGCAGTCGTAGCGCAGCGACTGCCCATACAGCGTGTGCAATAAGGAGTGTCCAGTTCTGGGGAGAGAAGAGTTATTGACGTGTACTGGTTACGGAGAACAATTTCCCAGTAATCTTATTAATGCTACTAATGAAATAATTGTAAGTTAGTGAGAATTGGTCTTCAATCACACATCGACGGCCGGACAGATTTTGGTGGCATTTGCCGCACTGGTGACACAGTTTATCTTTATCATTTGGACATGGAATACTTAAACGGTTAACCGGATTTTTATGTCGGCACATCGATAGTCCATGTCGTGGTTTACAATGAAAATGTCATAGCGTCCATTTAGGCTCACGATCAATGAGTTCTACGCGGACCAAGAAGCACATAAACACTAGCTTTTACTTAATGAACTGTATCCCTAACCTGTCAGCGACAGCGCAGCACCGATGCGCCTGGCCGCCCTTGCCGAACTTGAGCGACTGCCCGCCGAACGCGCGCTGGTAGATGCGGCCCTCGGTCGTGCGCGAGAACGGCATGCCGTAGTTGTCCAGCTCGATGACGGCGTGCGGCGCCTCGCGCGTCATGTAGTGGATCGCGTCCTGCAACGATTGTTCATGACGTGACGGTAACGGGCACAGACCAGCTGATGGTAATGGGCTCTGGGACCGATCGTTTTTTTATTGCAAGGAGAAAGCATAGGAGCATTCAGGCGACCTGGGGCACGTTTTATAACGCTACAAGTTACAATTTTACAGGTCTAAACTGGCAACACTGCTCAAATGGCTGGTCGTCATTGGTCGAGGTTGTGTCAAATGGAAACTTGTAACCTGTAAATTGTAATTTGTAGCTTTATAAAACAGGCCCCTGATGGTAAGTTTGATCTGAGACCCACAGACATTTGAATTCTCAATACTACAATCTCATACTTGAAATTACAAAGTGCAAATGCGTGGCCAGCCCTGGGCCCTCAGGTGACCCTTTATCGCGGTGTGCATAAATAATCTTTCTTACACTTACAAACGGTGTCGGTGGTGGTCAGAAAGTGACACGACGATTTATCCACGTTTAGTTTATTCAGATCGGTAACAAAACCATAATAGGCCCACTAAGGGCCGAGTTCACCAACAATTAAACGGACTGTTAGCGGTTTAACAGATGTCAAATGTATTGATTAACAGCTGATTAAGACTTAAACGTACGTTTAAGGCCCAGCCACAATGCTTACGTGTCGTGCACGTGCACGTGCGCGTTCGCTTTCCACTGCGTTGTATAGTGACATGTCGTAATGAGGATTCATACTATACAACGCAGTGGAAAGCCAACGCGCACGTGCACGTGCACGTCACGCAAGCGGTGTGGCTGGGCCTTTAATTGTTGGTGAACTCAGCCCTTAGTAAGTTGCACTTACACGGGCAATTTTATGAGCAATTATTGCACGTCCACAGTACGGACGTCACATTCGTCACACCTAATTAGAGTAAAACAGCTATAATCTGTTGACGGGCAATTAATGCTCAAAAAAAAATCCCGTGTAAGTGCACATTAAGATAAAATGCCTCAATGCTAGTCATTGTACCAAAAATTGCTTTGAATTGGATTTGTTGGTTGAATGGGTGAATTAGTATTCATTTGTGTAAAATAAAAAAATAAGTTTTAAATTAAAATGACGAGTTTTATACAATCACGTGGGGGTTTTGTTTGATTAATTTGTGGCAGCTCGTATAAATAGACCTATGATAGAACTTGCTATATTTTAACAATTTTACCCAGCATGAGTTATGTAAAATAAATTTACCAATTACCAATGGCAATCAAGAATACTTTAAACCACTACTACCACTAGTATCAGTTCCTGGTAAAAAAGTACTAATTTACGAGACTGAGTCTAATAAAATTATAAAGATAAGTTTATTGATTAACTAAGCACAATAAAATAAAATAACACAAGAAAATATCCCATGGGCCGCAAACTAGGCTGACCGTGCAGTATCATGGGGCCCAGTGAGCCGGTTTACAGACAGAAAAGCTAGGTAAAAAGGAGTAACTTAAATTATGTATATAAAAACTGACAGTACAACGGACATACTAAATAACTTGGTTCTCGCTGCAAAATGTAAATAGAGCATTTTTTGTTTAAAACATCGCCTGGCGCGGTTTGCTATGCCTCATTTTCATTACAGAATAACAAGACATGCGCATTTATAACAAAGCATTTGAAGCTTTGGAAGTCCCATCTGTTTCATTATACATTCGTGACTAATCCAACTAAAGAGAGGTGACGATCGATTTTCAAAGACTTTTTAAACCAAACCTACAATGCAAATGTTATTACTGCTACTTTATAAAAACAGAATGTACGTCGTTACGTTTACATCGCTAT
The DNA here is from genome assembly GCA_946894065.1 of Acleris literana. Classification (NCBI taxonomy): domain Eukaryota; kingdom Metazoa; phylum Arthropoda; class Insecta; order Lepidoptera; family Tortricidae; genus Acleris; species Acleris literana. The sequence goes on along the minus strand of OX335684.1, from coordinate 13,708,394 downwards.
AAAATTGTCCCACCGCAAGTAATAAAACCTAAGGAAAGTTCGAGATAAAACACAATGGAGAATGTTGAATAACAATAGTGTGGGTAAAAGGAAGGTCCGTTCTAGGTAGTCAAACACTGCATTGGTGTATAAAGGTGTTGTTTTAAGGAAAATTACATTTTATAAATACTAAAACAACCAATTCATATAGCAAGTATGACAAGTACATAATAATGTTCTTAGGAGTGGTAAGGACGTAAAAAATAACGACAAAACGACGACGAAACGACGACGTGGAATTATGACGTATAAAACATTTTGTGATGAAAGAAATCAAGCAGACCTGCAGGAGACTTCATATAGTGCTATTTTATGATAACGTCTAAATGATATTGTTATACTTGTGGGTTATAACGAACTATTTTAATGATATAAACTTCATCTATTACTTTTATAAATAGCAAAGATTTGTATTTTTGAATGTTTGAAATGAATAAACTGAAAAACGAATGGACTGATTTCAAAGATTCCTTCACCATTAGAATGCTACATTATCCCTGAGCAACATAGGTTATGTTTTATTTTTCTGCGCGGACAGAGTCGTGGGCAACAGCTAGAAGTGATATATAATAACGACAAAATGTTTAATACTAACGAAATATAGCATAATTTATGATAACAATATTTTTCATAACATTATGAAAGAATGCCTGCAGGGATTTGATTTTTACTTAAACGGTAATCAAATGGTACAGTCGCCATCAGATATATTGTAGCGGGCGAGGTACTCAAATATTTCGGAGCAGCATTACTTTTCAATAAATTCGTTACACTAGTTATGGTCAATAACACCAGAACATGCAATTTGTCATATTAAGACCAGCGACTTTTCAATAAATTCGGAACATATAACGAGGTAAAAATATCAGAAAGCACAGAACGTCAAAGGTATCTACGCACTCAGGGTGATCATAAAGATCGGAACATTTATGGAAAATATACCTTAAGTCTGTATCACACAGTTTAAATTCGTTACTATAATTATTATGCATGTCGAATCTACTCGTGACGTATACACGTCAGATTCGAATTCCAAACAAAACATAAATACGTCATGCCAAAGATCGACTCGCATAATAATTATAGTAACGAATTTAAACTGTGTGATACAGACTTAAGGTATATTTTCCATAAATGTTCCGATCTTTATGATCACCCTGAGTGCGTAGATACCTTTGACGTTCTGTGCTTTCTGATATTTTTACCTCGTTATATGTTCCGAATTTATTGAAAAGTCGCTGCTCTTATATTTATGACAAATTGCATGTTCTGGTGTTATTGACCATAACTAGTGTAACGAATTTATTGAAAAGTAATGTTGCTCCGAAATATTTGAGTACCTCGCCCGCTACAATATATCTGATGGCGACTGTAATGTAAAAACTAGAGAAAGACAATGTCTTTGAATAAACAGGTACCATATAGGCAAGATTAGTCACAAGCATATTCAAACATTAAGAAAAATTATACCAGGAGAGACATAAACAACTAACAAGCAAGCTTATTTATTTATTATGTAACTGCAACTTGATTTTATTTACTAACAACCTTATCTGACCTATCTATCTATTATGCAAAGGAAAGGAAAAATACCGTAAACCATACAGATTACAAATAAATTGATGATTATAGTAGAAGAATGTCTGGACTAGTGAGATTAATGTCTTAAACAAAGATTAGTCTTTTCTCCCTATTTAAGGGATCTACACATTGCACCCGTAAAACAGAATCTGTTCACATTGTTGCTAATTTTATATAAACAAAGTGGCTGACACCAATCGCTAGCGTTGTAGCTTTAGTCTAGACTGCCCTGAGAATTACACACAAATTACACTTCACACAAAAAAAAAAACTTTACCTGGTCCCCCAGCCAATCTGATCCCTTCACTGTGTCATACATATGCCAAAGCCAGTTGTCATCTTCCATGTTACCTGTAAAAATAAAGAATAGTACATTTGACTATGAATACTAAATTAAATTAATAATTGAATGTTGGCTTTGATAATGGCAATTAGTCAACAATGCAATCTGTTAATATATCATATGATATGTTTTTATATATAATTAACAAGATTCTGGATGGGAACATTGGGAAATATTTTCATAAAATAGTTTTTTAAGAAATTGTCACCAAATTGTCGTCAAATTCTTAGGTTTCAATTATTTTGAATTGATTTTATCCATACAATCTTTTTGCACAGTAAAGCAATGAAAAGAAAGAAAGTTAATGTAGTATTACAATAGTCATTCTGTGAACGTACCAAGAGCAGCATTTATGCCACCTTGCGCGGCAACAGTGTGAGACCTTGTCGGGAATAGCTTAGTAACTACAGCAGTCTTAAACCCTTCCTGGACAAGTCCGAAAGCCGCTCGTAATCCCGCACCCCCGGCTCCAATGACCAGCGCATCGTGTTTGTGGTCCACTACAGTGTATGCTTTGGTCATGTTGGAGTTTGCAGAGCCATCTTTAACTGGTGTTGCTCCTCCAACTGATAGGTGGAGGTTTCGATATAAATATGATGCCTGTAACAATAGAAAGACAAAATTAAACATGCAATGTGTACCCAAGCAGATATTCTTGTTTGAAGTTTGGGGTCTAAGGCAGATCCAGGAGTCAGCCCAGGGCCAAAAATATCACACAACCTTTTTATGGCACAGATCAAAAAGGTAGTAATCAACAAAGATGTAATATATGGCTTAAAAGGGGATCATGAGACCTGGAGCTCCAATCACCCAAATATTATCATAGGCATATATAGGGGGGGACGGGTGCCAGAATGGTCCGGTGCTCACCCCAGGATAATCATTGATCACTTGTAAATAGGATGCCGAATGAAGTCTAGCCCAATGTATATCAGGGCAAGGCAGGGGCCAGGCCCGCCGTGGAAAATATCTCTAGATACGCACATGAATATTATTATTAATTTAAATGTTAACTAAATGTATTGATATTGATAGTTCTAAGGATCATTCAGTCTAGTCAGGCAATAATCATAGCAAACAATGTTCTCAAAGCATATCTTCATAACTTTTTCTAAGAAAGCTTGGACAAGGCTTGGACTAACAGTGCCATAGTCAAACACATACAAAAAAGTTCCAAGTATACATGTATAATTATTTTTCATCATAGTTTTTTTACTAGATAAAAGTCAGGGAATGTTTGGGGCTTTAGCAACATGGTCAAAAACTCTAAGTAATTCAAGACCCAAATACAATAGGTAGTGATATTATTGGTGGTAGTGGTAGTGGTCTTTTCACCATTCTTATCTTAATTAAATATTTGTCACAAAGGTAATGTACAAACAGTATAAATTTATTTATTGCGCAATTTCGAGTGGAGAATTTTGAACGAGGCCGATCAAAACATCTTCGAAATACGGATTACATAACTTGTTTTCTTTGAACAGGTTTATTTGTTTATGACTTACCAATGAGGCTGGGCTTCGGGAAACGGCGGCTTTCATTATTGAACTCATGATGGAACTCTCTGTTCGCACCCTGAGATCAAATTTGGCTAAATACACACAAGCGATCGAATTCTCTGGTTTTCGTGGGGTTTTGTGCTGTCAAATTCGACCCGCTCGGCACGACGCGTTTTTTTTTTTGTTTCTTGGTTCTGGTATTTTAGCCTAAGGCCTAAATATACTCGTCCTGTTACCTAGGATCTAGAAGTGTGACCATGCCTTTATGTGTAATTTACCATTTTTTCTTATTGTGGGAAATATTTTATTATAACACCATAATTATTGCATTTTTCACATAATTAACTACATGCTTGGGCTAATTTTGAAACATGAAAATAAAATATAAGCTTACGGTACTCTAGATGTAAAAATACACTTCAATGACGTCAGTGTCATGTTATGTGACACAGATTGCTTGTCAGAGGCCCGTTTCATGAAGCTACAAGTTCAAAATTACAAGCGGAAGTCTCTTTCTAACTCCTTCTGCTAGAAAGAGAGTTCCGCTTGTAATTTGTAACTTGTAGCTTCGTTTCGTGAAACGGGCCACAGGTTGTAAAAAGTTAGTTGTTTCGCGTTCTGCTTTTAGCCTTACCTTACCTTTGTATATTTTATTTTGATACTTCGAATTTGTTCCAAAAAACGTTGTTTTGGTGTAAATAATGGCAGACAATTTAAGTAGTGACGGTTTATCCGAAGCAGACAGACTGAGAGGTAAGTGTTTACGATGCTACTCTAACAGATACGGCGATTGTTTGTATCACTTGTTGTTATTGTATAATACAGAAAAGATGAGTAAAAGAGTTACAACCAAAACAGATTTGGTTCTCTCAAATGTCTCTTGATCGTAGAGACGGTCTCTAAGTGTAATCTCCGCATAATATTTCCTACTCCTAACTGATTAACTTGTGACCTATATCAATACTATTTTTGAATGAATTTGTTAATCACTTGTTCTATTTATGCTTTTAGAGGATGAATTGGCTCGTGAATTGGAGCATAGCGACTCAAACGAAGACGACTCGCAAGAAATATCCTTAGATGCAGAAGAAAGCCTGCTGAAAGATGAACCTGAATGTAAGATATACATTATAATTTCTGCAATCTTTAAATTCCTTGACATACTTGGATTAAAACATTCATTTGTGCAAGACCTGAACAAAAATTGCAGTTGGCTATGAAATATTTGGCCAGGTGAAGGATATAAAAATATAAAACTTCTTCTGGGTGATGTAGGCTTCATTATTATATTATATTATAATATTTGGGAATTCATTGCTTGCTCATGCACAGGCTATGCCATATGGCAATTATAAGCATCTAAGGAGAAGGATTATTAAATTAATTTACAGCGTTAATTGTTTTTGCTCACCATTATTGTGTAGTAGTGTCAAGTCAGGATTAATGTTAAAGTTTAGTTAAGGCTTCTGAGTATTTTAACATTGCCACTTCCATGTTAAGATTAAATGTAACGCAACAAACAATATTTACTTTTAACACTTTCACTGCCAAGGGTTCTTAGTTTCATACAAAATGGACCCGCCTAGCGTGTCGGTGGCAGTCAGTGTTAATAAAAATACATATTTGTGCTTAGGCTCTAACATGATACCTTGAAAATAAGTTATATTCTATTTGTTATGTTGAATTTATTTTTCTCTTATTGTTAAAAAAAGGTAGGGCAGATATAGAAAAAGCATTATAACAGCCACTTTGATGTTTATTTCAAGACTTAAATTTCCTTAATTAACTTTGATTGTATACTGAATTAAATTGCTTAGTAATCATTAATTAACTATTTAATCTACAGACACAACTTTAGTTAATTATGAAGAGAGTACACCAAGTATTCGCAAAGAAAGTGAGCTTGTGGAAATATTCTCAGACAGTTCCCAAAACGTAGAGACTGTTCACAGAAATGATGAACTAGGCAACATGTACATGGACAGTTCAACAAACTTCTTGGACTCTCAAGTTGATACCATACCAGACCCTGTGGATAACTACGATTCTTACATGTCGGAGTATTCATTTGATAATCAAAATGTTGATAACAGACTGGACACAATTGACGATAAAAATGATAGAAGTGAGTCCGATGAACTACCAGGTAGTAGTGTGATACCAGATTTAAATGAATTCCAGCAAGGCAATGGTAATTATGATTCTCTTACGGGCACTGATGACCTGATGAGTGAACGGGAAAGGGAGAAGAAAAGTAAGAAAGAATTAGAGGAGGAGGAAAGAGAAAAGATGCAGTAAGTGTTATTCAAAAGTTCAATAAGTAACGGATAGATAAGAATTATTGGAATGAATATTACGCATTGTAGTTGGGTGTTATGTTAAACATTCATAGATGATTTTTTTTATAATCAGCATCCTGAAATTTCTCCAGTTATGTATTTTAAATAGAAAATGTCTGAGCATTGATGGTTTCTAATCATGTACTTTGTAATTTTCTTTCAGAGTACTAGTCTCAAACTTCACTGTGGAACAGCTAGATCGGTATGAGATGTACAGAAGAGCAGCCTTCCCCAAGGCGGCCGTGAAACGGCTGATGCAGACGATCACAGGTTGCTCGGTAGGCCAGAATGTCGTCATCGCCATGTCTGGCATTGCCAAAGTATTTGTTGGTGAAGTTGTTGAAGAAGGTAATTATAAAAAAATATCAAGGGGCAATCTTTCACAAGTCACCATGACCCAAATTAAGCTTTAGGCTTGATTTCCTCCTATGCTGACATTGGTCGCTGATGTCGGTCGCGTATGCGAAAGAAATGTCCTGCAGTGCGAAACCGATCCCCGTACATAACAGTCTCTGCTCGCCTGCGCTGCGCACGTGCGTACAGCCTTACCGGTCAGCTTTGCACTGAGCGCGCGCATAGTGGTGTATAGCGCGTCAGCACACCGACGTACGCGGCGCTGACGAGACCGACGCTCGCCATCAGCGGCGCGTAGCAATAAATCTGCCACGGATGTCAGCGTCAATGTGCGGTGTCTCATAGAACATGATGTATATTCGTACGCACGACCGACGTCAGCGACCTATGTCAGCGTAGGAGGAAATCAAGCCTTAGTGCCTCTAGTATTGTCATTATCATTACAAGACCTTAGGTTAGGTATACTGGTATAGTGTCTATCCTCATGGCAGCATACTACAGGCCAAAAACCCCTAAAGAGGGCTTTATGTCTAACTGTAAAATCTATATTATTATGTATTATCGGAAACAAAAAATTAACAATTAAATTGTTTGTCAGGTCAGCTAGTCTGAAATAACTTATACTTAAACACCAGTAACCTGTTATGTTAATTTACATTATTAAAACAAGAAACAACTAGCATTAACGCAAATAATATCAATATTTTAAGACTGCCAACAGTCAGCAAATACATCATCATCAGTATCCACCACAAGGCCTCCAACACAATGGTAGGGTCGGCACAACATTTTTTCTTCCACTCTCCGCTATCCACTGTTAACTCAGTATTCACCTTGATCAGATATCGTGCTTTACACATTCCATTCAAATCTTTTCGTCGTTCCTCTACCCTCATATCCATTACTCTTATAGTTATGAGTACTTCGTCCGTCCTCGCTACATGTCGATACCACGCCAATCTATTACTCCTCAACTTTTCTATTACTGGTGGTACTTTCGAGCTTCCTTATTAATTCCTAATCGTATCCACTATAGGGACGCCAATCATCCATTATAACATCCGCATCTCCACATGCACTCTCCTTGGTAGGCCAACAGACCGGTCATACCGTGGTCTTACAAATTTTGCCCTTGAGCTTCGGAGACCTGTCTATATATATATATATATATATATATATATATATGTTTTAATATATCAGATGCACATTGTTGATAGAATATAATATTATAATATACAATTATTATTTGAGAATTTGAATCAGTTTCCTTTTTATTATGACGCTAAACGAAAAAATTACACGTTATCAGCTCGCAAGAGACCTCTTAGGTCAATTTGTGCTTTTTATTTCTATTATCAATATCCGTTCTAAGCAGACTTCAATATAAAAATACATTACCTAGTCCCAATTTACGCTCTAGGCTTGTACTATGGGTACCAAACAACGATAAAAATACTTATATAGAGAAATACATAAAAAACATCTAACACTCAGGAATTAATATTCATGCTCATCACAAGAAAAACCCCATACCGGGAATCGAACCCAGGATTGCTTGCTTCGTAGACAGGGTCACTACCAACTAGGCTAAATCAATGTTTGAACATTCTAAAAACAAAATTGTTGTTTTTGCAGCTCTTGATATACTGGAGGCTTCAGGTGAAACCGGGCCTCTGCAGCCCAAGCACTTGAGGGAGGCTCTACGAAGATTGCGGATGAGAGGCACGATCCCGTCGAGGAAGGTCAACCGGAGCATGTTCAGATTGTAATAGGTACTGAAATAGATCTGAAGATGAATTGAACTGACGTTAAAGGTTGGCATACAACCGATCGGCACCGGATCAGCTCAAAGTGACACATTGAAAAATGAGTTTTGATTTGTGTTAGTAGGATACATTTTTTAAAGTTAAAGTGAAGTTCATTTTTCAATGTCTCACTTTGAGCTGTTTCGGTGCCGAGCGGTTATGTTTGCATCAACCTTAAGACTGCATCAAACAAACGCCGAAGAAAACTATGTCATATAGAAATCATTGGTGTATTCATTTGTACAAAAAAAAACAATTGGTTTCAAGGAAATACTTTAGTTTGTATAAAACTTTATGATAGTAATGAGAGTTCCATTGTACATTGTACGCTCGGCTCGGCGCAGTCTTAACAAAGTTATTAGTGAAATTTAAAAATATCAAGATTATTATTCTCAGTAGTAGGACATTTAAGAGGGAATGGTGCACCAGTTTTGGTAAATTACTAAGGCCTATTAACCCTTTTCAGGCAGAGGACTGATTTTTACCAAAAATGTTACTTGCTCCGAAATTACGAAAATATATTGTACTTTTTGTCAACCATCTATCTAGGTTGGTGCAGCCTGAAAAATGGTTCAAAAACCATCTTTGGCTGAGATTTGTAGTTTTGTATGACTTGACTTACAGTGACGTGTCTTGAGGCGGACATTTGACAAGATCAAAGTAATTAATACGGGCCCGAATGGGGCGTTTATTAACACTCACAAAAGATCGAAAAACAAATAGTTGAAAAAAGAATAACTTATTTCTATCTTTCTTTGTGGTTCATATTAAGCGCTCCAGTATAATTCAGATTCTGCTATTTCCGATACTCATTTCTCATTTCCTACCATACCAGATCTTTCAGAATCAGCTAAACATTCTAAACTTTAAAGCGAATAAGTTATAGCTAGGCCATGTCTGCCCTCCTAAGCAAAAATGCAATAACTAAATACAAAAGCCAAAGCAGATTCAACTCTCTTCTGTTGGTAACTAGGTTTCAATTTCTACAGATGTTTTGTCTGAGATATCGCCATTATGCTTAGTAGGGCAGATGTGTCCGGATCGCTACGGCCATCTTACCTTTTAACCTTTCCAGGCATAGTATATTTCACCGACCACATTCATGTCGCTCAAATATGAACTTAACTACCTACATTTTATTACACAAATTTAATTGAACTTTTCTTTAATATGACTTCATGGATCAGTATTCTTCAGAAAGTTACGAATTCGTGGCTCTATTCCATTTCTTGCATGTATCCTTACTTTAGCAAGGCCTGGAAAAGAGTTAACATGCCGCCACTATCCGCATAGTTGTTCTGGTGTTGAGGCAAGACAACCAGCGAGGCAATTTAAGATTCTTTCCAACCCGAGATAGGTACCTATTAGGGGAAACTGCTCTATTTTTGGCACCCTAGCATTTAATGGCACCATGAACACATTTCAAGGTGAAGGAAGATACTTCTATAGCCACTCGGTGACAATAACTGGTATTTTAGAAGAAGGCTTCCGATGCCACTACTGACTAATGATTTCTGTTTCTTATTCAAAGGGGGTTGGGCAATTTTGTATGGACCTCGTCCGCACCCTCCAACAGTAACGGGATGCATGTCTATATGTTCATTAGGCCCTAAAAAAAGACAAAATACCTATTTTAGTAGCCCCATAAATACGGCCATCGTCGCCATAGTAAAAATACATCATGTTGCCAAGATCTATAAACTGGCACATGTTTCATCTCTGTTGGTGGGTGGGGACATTTTTGCCCATCGTCCTTTAACAGAATCGACGGAGCTGCGCTCTCGCGGAGCTCCTATTTCCGAGTGTACTAGCCCTTTGGGCAAGTTGAACTAACATAGCCTTATGTTACCTCATCTTTATGATACTAATTTTGGTCAGTTGTGTCGTGGGGAAATAACTTTTTAGATGCCAATAGTTTGATATTTACCATAATATGGAGCATATATTGGTATCGGCTCGCAAGGTCGCGTCCCCTCTTCGAAAAGTAGCATAGTTTTAAGTTTCTCTTTAGCATATAAGTTGTTTTGTATAAACTCACGTGTTCTTTTTTGACTAACGTATGGCTACTTCTAGCTGGAGTCGTTTTTTTTAAAGAAAGCAATATTGATGGCGTACATACTAATAAGTTAATATTAGAAGCTAAGCTTTTATTAGACCATAAGTGTTGACATCAATATTTAGTAATTTATTAAAAAATATATTGAAAACAACGTTTTTGATTTGCGGTACTGGAGTAAAAAAAAGACAACATTGTTGAAATGTTAATTTATTACATGATAAATTGTTATTTTTATTAAAACATAATAATATAACAGTAACTAAGGATTATTCATAGTTCAAAAACTTTGAAAATTAAATCAGTCTTGTTAAAATGGCCAACTGCGTTGTTGTCTGGAGACAGTGGAAATCCTTAGCGGGGCGATCCTCAATAATAATAAAAAAATAAAATAGTGTTGGCTAACAATCGCAAAACAAATCTTAAAAATGCACACGAAAAATTCCATTCAAAATCCAGAAACAAATTGGCACTTAAAATTAAGATTTATTCCACGCAACAAGTAGGAAATCGATTTGCTTTTGTTACCAAATGCTTCCGCATATCACAGACATTTCATACCAAAAGCTACCACCGGTCGTTTTGGCATTTGTTGGAATCGGTTAAAAGAAATAAAACATTCCAAGCTAACTAAATAACTGATTTGTAAAAAACAATATATTAATTTATTTTAGTCTAGCTACACGGAAAGGCACGAATTAGTTTAAGAAGGAATTCGGTAACATCTTGAAAATTTACTACAAAAATGTTAACTCTTCAAGATCTACATTATATTTATATTTTGTAGAAAAAAATAAAATTACACTTCATCGCCTCTCGATTGAAGTTCGATCTCGATTAAAAAAGTTAACCCTTTGACTGAAATACAAATTAACATTCACTGCAGGCGTACTCGGACGACGGCAGTCAAAAGGTTAAAAGTTGACTGTACACATTTATACAACCGACCCGTCGTATCGAACGATACGGCGGCTCAGACCGACCGCCGAATTCGGGAGCCGCGGCAAACGTGTCATAGATTTACTATGTAAATTACATAATTCGAGCGCACGTAAATCGCACGATTCAAACTCGTAAAACGATACACGTAGCGTAAGAGGCGAACGATTCCTCGCACCTTAATGACTATCGATACTCTTCGTATTCGGTCCGGACCGGCCTAGGCTAGAGCACGAGGCGCTTGACGCCGCACTCGACGCAGAACTTGGCGGAGTCGAGCGGGAAGCGGCTGCCGCACTCGTGGCAGAAGCGCGGCTGGCGCGGCGCGGCGTGCGCCAGCGACGCCTCCGAGCCGCTCGACGACGGCGAGCCGCGCGCGCGCCACAAGGGGCTGCGGCGCGACGACGCGCGCGAGCTCACGCGCGCCTCTGTCAATGCACACAACGCATTATTATTGTGGGTTTATTTTTAACGATACCCTTACGCAGGCCCGTATTTTCCGTTAGCCATTCTGGACAAGCGCCAAGGGATCGCGATCGGTAAAACCCCTGTCAGACTTCCAACCGTCATAGTCATAGGGCCCCCGCATTATCCTAAAGCGCGCGGGGCCTCTTACTGACGGAAAGCCTCACCCATACCGTACTAATTTAACCCTCCGTCCACAAGGATCCATTATAGGGTTAAGTGGACTTTTTGTACATTCAACTCCATTAATAGAGTAGAGTGGACTTTAGTGTGCATTTAAATCCGTTTGGAGTCGTTTACACTTTTTAATACGCTCGGATCCATCAATGGATTGAAATACTATGAAGTCTGCAAAGATCCATGAATGGATTCAATTGAACTTTTTATGTACCGGGATCCATCAATGGATTTTAGTATAGTACAATGTCCACGAGTATCCATCAATTGATGGATCCAAGAGTATTAAACGTTTAACCTTTTGAACGCCATACGTCGAATACAAAATGTGCCACCCACACGCCAAACATGTTTGCTATGCTATACAAATTACACCTTATTGCTACCAAAGAAAGTCTCTTTTAATCTTGAACTCTTGTCGGCTGTAGCGGACGTGGCGTCAGTGGCACGACTTTTAGCTGTCAACCAGAGCCGACTATGGCGTTGACAAGGTTAATAAAATCCATTGATGGATACTCATATACATAGTAGTGTACTAAGATACATTTATCCCAGCGTATTAAAAAGTGTAAACGACTCCCAAGTGGATTTAAGTGTACATTAAAGCCCATTCTACTCCATTAATGGATTTGAAAGTACAAATAGTCCACTTGACCCTTTAAGGTTAAAAAGGGTCAAGTGGACTATTCAACGCCACAGTCGGCTCTGGCCGTCAACTAAAAGTCGTGCCACTGACGCCACGTCGGGTACAGCCGACAAGAGTTCAAGATATTAAAAGAGACTTTGTTTGGTAACAATAAGGTGTAATTTGCATAGCATAGCAAACATGTTTGGCGTGTGGGTGGCACATTTTGTATGCGAAGTATGGCGTTCAAAAGGTTAATAATCTTGTCAATGGATCCTAGTGGACGGATGATAATTTAATATAGCAGGAAGTGTTACTTAGTTGTGTCGATAGCAATGAACTGTTGAGCTCGTTGGCATTATTTATAGCAAAGTACAGCCAGCATCAAGATATAAAAAACAAGACCTGTTTTAAGTATCAAACTTTCACCAGCTGCCTGGAATGACAACAGTAACAATACATCCATTGCCTACTTTCCAGCCTTTGCAATAATGTACAATCATTTTCAACAATTGATAGATTTCTATAAAATAGTGTTCGACGAGAACACACTTTATTATTTTTGGGTAATGAAATGAATGAGCAAACTAACGAGGCCTTAGATGAAAGTCAAATCAGCACACTAGACAAACTAACAAGTCCATTAAGGTCGCCGATACCCGAAGAGCATTAACATCATGACAGTGGATCCAGCATGAATCTGCATTAAAATTCAAAAATATTATGCAAGTCTTACCGTGTATCTGGTCCGCTTCCCTTGCGGCGCGCGCGTCCTGCTCGGCGCAGCGCTCCATGGCGAGGAACTCGTCGCTGTCGGCGGAGCGCTCGTCCTTGTGGCTGCTCGAGTCCGACGGCAGCTCCGGCGCCACCGGCTCCTTCGCCATCACCGACAACTTCGACGGGGATATCCTGTTCAAGCTGAAAGTGCGACTTCTCAACAACTAAAACAGCGTGGTACCCTGCTTCAACAATCTTGGATTAGGGGGTATACCCTCGAATCACTGACACTCATTTCATAGAATAGTTTGCTTCTCCGAATTTTCATTTCATCGACAGGTATTTACTCGTCCTGGAGTTATAATTTTTTGGAGGTCACAGGTCTAACCTAACCTACGTAGCCCATGCTTTTCATTTTCGCCAAACTGAGGTTTCAGTTTATTCAGCTCTAATGATATTTGTTTAAAAGCGTTTTTCTTTGAACTATACAATGTTAGTGGCAACCTATAAGATAACCTAAAAACAATAGGTTTCAGCAGAAATGGGAAACAATCCCACCCATTATTTAGTTGATTTCAAAGGCTAGTTATTTACGCTTTATATTTGTAGGTATGCCTACGCTTTACTTAATACTCTTGCTAATAGCCCACCGAACGAAGACCAAAATTTGCCTGTCGGGGGAAAAAACTCGTGTATAAGCGAATTTTGGCATAGTGGTAGGGAATGGTGTTTTAAACGACATACTAAAAGTACTGATGGGTGGGGGTGGAGCTAACGGGTGGAGGGGGGTGTAAAGGTTCCTTTTTTAGTTTTTCGTAAATAACTCGTAAACGGTGGCCCCTAGCAAAAAATGTTCCGTCACATAATTAATCTACATAAAATTCTCTACAAAAAAGATTCAATACACTTTTTCGCTTGGATCAATATTTAATGAGATATGGAGGGAATAATAATTCCCGAAAGGCCATAGTCGGGTTTGCATAGCAAGTCGTCCCTTACATCAAATGGACTCGGGTTTTTTTTGTGAGTACCTCTTATAGTGAAGAATATTTATGCTGAGTATCAACATCTTAATTGTGACAGTTCTCGACTTATGATTACTTCATGAATTTTTTTTGATGTACTGTTTCTCGGGATGTATTCGAGCGATTTTCTTCAAATTTATAAATAATGTTCTTTTCATAGATTTGCATCGCCTCCCAAAAAACAAATACTAGTTATCATATAAAAAAAAGAAAACAGAACCGACTGAATACAGAACTGAATACACATATTGCTGATTTTTGGTAGGAAGTACCGCCTGGACAATTTTGATATTTTGGCAAGTAGTAGGCCATTTTAAGGACTATTCTGAAAAAAAAATCTAGAGGTGTCACAACCATATAAAAAATAGTGTATATTTTTTAATTGGTCTTTATTTTATTTTTTTTATATGATAACTAGTATTTGTTTTTTGGGAGGCGATGCAAATCTATGAAAAGAACATTATTTCAAAATTTAAACCAAATCGCTTGAATACATCCTGAAAAACTGTACATGAAAAACAAATCATTAAGTAATCGTAAGTCGAGAACTGTCACAATTAAGATATTGATACTCAGCATAAATATTCTTCACAATAAGAGGTACTCACAAAAAAAACCTGAGTCCATTTGATGTAAGGGCCGACTTGCTATGCAAACCCGACTATGGCCTTTCGGGAATTATTATTCCCTCCACATCTCATTAAATATTGATCCCAGCAAAAAAGTGTATTGAATCTTTTTTGTAGAAAATTTTATGTAGATTAATTATGTGACAGAACATTTTTTGCTAGGGGCCACCGTTTAAGAGTTATTTACGAAAAACTAAAAAAAGGAACCTTTACACCCCCCTCCACCCGTTAGCTCCACCCCCACCCATCAGTACTTTTAGTATGTCGTTTAAAACACCATTCCCTACCACTATGCCAAAATTCGCTTATACACGAGTTTTTTCCACTGAGTTTCCTTCGTTTGGTGGACTATAACAAAGGGAGCTGGTGTTAAAAATGGAGTTAATATTGCTTAAATACATAATACTTTAATGGCCCCATTTTGTTAAAATTGCATGGTCGTGCTAGTGACGTCAGCGACGCTCTACAAAGAAATAGTTACCTGACTAACCTGCTATAAGCCGAGTCGTTGCTCGATTTCCCGTTAGGAGTGAAGTTCCCGTTTGTGCTGCTTTCCGATTTCCCGCTTCTCCGTTGCGTTTTTGTCCGCGAATCCTTCTTAACCAAACCGTTGTGCGTGTTATAGTTGTTGTGGTCTCTGTTCGATTGGTTTATTTCGTTCTTTTCGGACTCGTAAAACTTGTCGAAATCGTTCAAAGACTGCATCAAGTCCCGATCGACCTCGTCTCGATGCTGATCGGATTTGTGTCGCGACTTCCCGTTATCCGGTTTAGCGTTCTTCTTTTGAATGGAATCAAGGATGGAGTTGGAGCGTTTGATAGAGGATGGGAAAATACTTTCGCTCACGATATTGTTGCTGCTAAAATTGAAAGATTTGGAATTGGTAATAGGAGTGAGGGCGTTACTACTCGGGTTTATAGATTTAGGGGTGGAGCAGACGCTACTGAACGCCGAGGTGCGGTTGCTGGCGAGCTCCGCCTGCCTGACGACCCTGGTGGTAGAACTGCAAGTTCTCTTATTTTCAGATTTCCTCTTATGAATCTCCTCGTCAAAAGTAGTCATGAATTCCTCGAGATCGAATTCCCCAAAGACTGTCGCCTCATCCCTAGCTATTTTTTTGGACGCTATACTCTCTTCTAAAGAAGACATTATTTTTTCGTATTGAACGTCCAAGTTTTCAATAGGTATAGGAGCGACCAATTTATTAGTACCGTTATTGTTATTGATTTTGTCGGTTTCAGATTTACTTTGTGATTCTGTGTTTCCATTTAATTCGCAATTTTGATTTTGTATTTTGCTAAAAGAATCAAATTTAGAGGGCAAGTTTTCTGTTGTAAGAAGAGATTCCATACTGCTGATTATATCTGGGTTATTTAGAATTGTGTTAACGTTTATGGGCAAGTTGTCATTTTCGTTAATAAGTCTTGGGTCGATATAGTTACTGTCTGTCATGGAAGAATTGTCATCTACGAGGATCGCATCCAGGTTAACAAAATTCTTCTTTTCGTCATCCGTCTTTATTTTGTCTAGTTTGACGGGCTGACTGATAGTGGTTCGTTGAAAACTATGATACATGGAAGTAGCGATCTTAGGGATTTTATCTTTTAGTTTTGGCGTACTATAACTAGATGCTGTGTAACTAGAGAAAGATCTATTGAGATTGTTGTTGCGATTAAAGCTGATATTCGTTTTGTCTGCCATACTAACGTTTTCTTTGCTCGATTTCGTAAATGTCGTGTTCAACTTTGGACTAGGTTTTTTGTCATTTCTGTTAATTCTAAACGAGCTGCACCTACCCCCAAATAAACTAATGCTATTATCATTATTAGTGCTCCCGAAGGATTTCATCCTTTGCAGCGTTGGAGTTTTTTGGTAAGTTTTGTTAAGTGTGTCTTTAATCATTTTGGAATTTTCAATACGAAGTTGGGACAATGGAGTTTTATCCTTGGCAGGGCGAAGAATAGGAAGGGTTCGGCTATGGTCTTTGGAAGAGATGGAAGAGTTGAGTGAGTTGGGTTTTTTAGGTAAATTCGTATCTGAAGACAGCAGTTCTTTCATTTGCCTAGCAGCTGACACAAATGGGTCGTAAGTGTCGTCAATTCTGAAAAAAGTAACAAATGCCTAGTAAGATGTTCAAGAGTTTTTAAAGGTTCATGTAGAAGTTGGTATAAATAATCTAATATATACTTATACAATCAAATATACACTAACGAACTCATAAACTTCATCAATTTTGCAGTTTATATGTCCGTGACTACATATAAATAATAGATGTTTTTCCTTTGGATTACTATACAGCTGAAAATAAATAATAATTTGTTGTGTTTAGGAAATGAACAGGATATTTGGAGTAAACAGCCTGACCTTTTAATCTCAATCCGTGGCAACTTCAACGGTGGCGCCTCTGAAGTTATAGACTGGACATCACTATCGCTGATGTCTGCTTTAACTATAAAAGTTTTGTTGTCAACGTCATCTCGATTCTGTTCACCCAACATTGTATAGTTCCTGTTACTTTTGTAAATATTTTGCATTCTCTTCTTATTACAGGCAAGTTTTTGTTCAGGTCTATTGTTTTCAGAAATCGATGGTAACTTTAGTTTCGTTGGCTCATCAATGAATTTAGGGGTTTCTTTACTTTCATTTTGTTCAAAAAATTTAATACCATATACGGTAATGTGCTCCATATCCGAAACATTTGTTTTTGTTTTAGCATCATTATTTGCCTCAATTTGTTGCTGTAGTTGATTACTATCTATTTTATCTCCGGCTCCACTCAGCAATTCCTTTAAATCACTTTTTAAATGTTCAAGCGTATCTGAAAAGTGTTGCTTAGGTTCTGGCGTTTCACTCTCTGCATCTTTGTCGTTAATAGTCTCTAATGAATTAGTTCTGGGTGTGTGTAAACTGTCGATGTGTATTTCTAATCCTATTTCGTTTTGGTTAAAATTATGTGAACTTATCATCTTATCTGTAATGTTTAGAAACTCTTCGAGATCGGCTGGGTTTTCAGTGAATTTAGTATAAGTGTCGCCACTGCCATGTCTGCACCCGATGTCAATACAATCATTCTCGTTATTATCTGATCTGTTTCCCTCTAACTTTTCAATATCATCTCCGCTGGCGTCATGTTCGTAACTGTCGTCAAAATGTTCAGCAGACAAGTCATGATCTTGAACTTCTTCAAAATTCTCAGCGGACAAATCATCGCTTGCTTTTAAATGCGGATCAGATTCGAAATCTTCATTTGAATCTATCGGCTGTGAGTAAGTTGTACTAGATTCCGTATTATTTTCAAATTTGATGTTCAAGTTCATATCACATTCTGCTCCATCATCATCAGTTATAACTAAATTATCTTTGGAGGCTTCTGGTGTAAATTTATCAGATTTACTGAAAGTTGACGCCGAACTAACAGCAGCTTGAATATCGCAAGAGCTAACCATGGTTAGGTTTTTGTACAAAAGTTCTAATTTTTCATCAGAATCTCTGACTTTCACCTTTCTCAGTTCAGTATGATCTACAAACGATGCTTTATTTTTCTTTTTGGTACTGGGCGAATTTGGAATGTTTGCATCTAAACTTTCATGGATAACACAAGGTACACAAAGAAGTTCTGTATTAATGCCGATTGATTGACATATTTTATCATTGCCAGATACCATCAAACAACCTTCTAAGCTATCAATACTCATACTGTTTTCTTTTGTTTTTTGCATTATACTTTTTTTTCTTTTCCTTATAGTATTTTCTTGAGGCATTTTATCTTGCGGTGCTGCGTCTGGAACCGCGTTTATCGGTGCTACTTTACTTCTACTAGTAATAGGTTTCGGTGCTATTAGTTTCGAAATCCCTTTAACTGGCTCTTTGGTTTCACTTTGTTCACAATCTACGTTTTCATTTATTTTTTTACTTGCGACCCTTTTCAACACTTGTATCTGTTTCCTTTCATTTAATTTTCTTTCTTTCTCCTCAGCAGCTTTCGCTTGTCGTTCGTTATATTTATTGGCAATTTCCTCGAGTTTCTTTAGCTGTTGTTGTTTTTTAACGTTAATTTTGTTAACCGGTTTGTTCGGTGGCTTTTTAAAATTAGGGTCGGTGCTGCTGTGTTGGACAGCGGGAGGGTTTGGTTCTTGGGTGGTTCTAAGGAAGGGGAAAGGAAGGAAGTATATTGTTTGATTTTACTGAGAGAACAAACAAGGAGACAGGAACGAATCTTGTAAAATTTTACAACAAACAAAACAACTAAAACAGTAAAAAACGCTTCCTTTCCCCTTATTTGCTAACTAAATACAACAGAATGAAATTAATGAATGAGTGGTCACCGTACCTGGAGCTGCTGAGGTCCTTGGCTAGCCTGGCTTGCCGCGCTTTGACATTGGCATCTCCCGAGGAATTATTTTGAGATGTCCGCGAGTTCTTAATAACAGGCACGTGAGGCGGCGCGTCGTCATGGCAGTCGTTGCTCGACATTGATTCTGGAGAATTATACCACTATAATGTAAATCAAATTACAAAATGTGTTTTAATACAAAACATTTTGTAATTTATCATTTGGGACATTCTTAGAGCGTTTAAACAGCCAGTCACGTTGAAAAAGCAATGAATAGTAATCCTATTATATGCGTTAGAAGTTATTTTTTGCGTTTTTGTAAGGCGGTTTTTAGTCTTTTAAAACATTTATTTCATTTTTAACACAACATGACCAATATTTTCGTGTAGATTTTAAACAACATTAAATACACACATTTCGATCTTAAACTTCCAACAGCTTTTCAAAATCGAAGATTTAAATGGTGGTCCTGGACTTACCTGCCCGGGAGGCCTAGAGATAGTCAATCGTTAAATATATGAGGAAGTGTTCCCATATTATGAATGATAGAATGGATCGAGGCAGATACCTGACGCTCTATTCCGCCGGTTGCGGCCGTCGCCGTACTCGCGCGGCGGCGGCGGCGGCGAGGCGCCGCGCGTCGACTCCACGGACGCCGAGCGGCTGTTTGACGACATTTCGCGCGTTTGAGATGACCTGAAGTTACATTACAATACTCATAAATGAAAAGTTATATCATCAAAACATTCCATGCGGAATGATTAAAACTCGGTATTTTGATCAATTCGTAATTATGAGTCTTTGGAATTATCTAGTGTACCCCAATATAAGATTCTCCTTAAAAAAAACCTCATCATCCCCGAAAGGGTACTCTAACACTGCGGAGACTGGTCGGGACTTACTTTCTCCGGGCTAGCGGCGCCTTGTACCGCGTGCGCGCGTTGAGCCGCTGCTTGGCGTCGGCGATGTGCGCGGGCGGCTGCGCCGGCGCCGCGGGCAGGATCTTGGCCTTGTCGGCGCACCACTCCACGTGCCGCTCGAACGCGCGCATGCCGAAAGCTCGGTTGCAGTGCGGGCACTTCTGCAAATCTGCTGCTGGCTGGATAAACATTTAAACATTTTAAAAAGAACGGTAAGCCATTGACACCTATGTAAGTTAACCTCAGTTTCCCTGTCCCTGTAGTACTCTCTTTTTTACTATTAGGACTTTTCATATTAATAATCGCATTCACCCTCTCTGGGTCAATTTTCCATGCCCTCTTTGGAAAAAATGTGGCCAAAATATTTTACTTCTTTCAACTTGTATTGAAATTTATTTTTATTGAAACGAACATTGTGTTCCCTAGCCCGTTCAAATAGGTACTTTACTTAATATTGCATCATGCTGTTCTTCTGTATCACCACATATCATTAGATCATCGCAGAACACAATAACTCGCGGAATGTCACCAAAGGCAGTTTCACTATACCTTCCAAATGGACACCTTAGAAACTTATAGCAACCATATGGGCTGTTAAAAGTACACAAGGCACTAGACTTTTCTGATAATTTAATATTATAAAACCTTCAGATAAGTCAAGAACTGATTTTTTTTTGTTACATAATTTCGGCACTATTTCGTCCAGAGTGGAAATCAAACGGTGTTCTCGAATTAATACTTCATTAAGACCCTTTGGATCTAAAAAAACTTAAGTGAACCATCTTTCTTTTCAATTATATGGCATTTTAGTTTGAGACTAGGTCAATTGGTGTGACATTGTCCCCTGATATTTATTTATTTATTTATTTATTTTCATCTTCGTACGTCCAATACTTTATTCTGTATGTAAATTAATATCCAGAATAGATTACATTTTTTCCACGACGTATCAGACCAGGGACAAAACTTCGTTCATGGAATCGTACGTGATCAATGGGACAGGGAACGTTAAGCTCTATACGAAATTTTATCATAATTGGTTATGTTTTAGTTTTGAAGGTGTAATAAACAGAGACGTATATTGCTCACTTTCGCATTTATAATAATATTAGTAATTAAAAGGTATCAGGGGCAAGAATATTTTAACCTCGTAAGGCCCAGAGTGCAATAGGATGTTCATAATCAAGGCAATTTAATTTGAACTGTGTAGCAATAAGAATAAGGTTTATTTTCCTATGTTCATAAACTGAAAATGGCATTATCGGACCAAAGTAATTGACCTTTATTGCCTTGATGGTAGATTAAAAGTACCACTTACAAAAAACTCCCTGTTTGTAGTATGGTGGGCCTAACGAGGTAAAGCATAACTAAAGACTAAAGATTAGACTAAAGAGAAATCAAGATTTTTAATAGGTTGCACTGTCCCATAGTTCGCCACTGGAACTCAGTCCATATGGAGTCGAGAGGGGACATTTTATCTTAAATATGTGCTCGTTTACTAACATAGTTTTAAGAGTATTGTTACTAATCATCTATGAACTCTATATTCATTATTGTTCGAAATAAATGCTTATTATTATTATTTTAGATATTTATTTAATTTTCTGTACATTAGGTTTTTTATAACAAATATTCAAATATAAAAGTAAAATAACAATACTAATACAAAAAAATAGACATTATAAAAAACCTAACCTACGAGTGCCGCCGGCAGCGGGGCAGGGCTCAAGCTACCGGTGGTTAGGGCTGCAGAGAGAGGAACCTCCTCACAATACGTGCCGTGTCGAGGAGTACTGCCTTCTGTATCTGGCCCTTGAGCCCCAGAGTCTCTTGAGGTGTTGGTCGAGACTCTTCGCTATAAGACCGTTTGCCGAAACAACTATCGGGACAATGATAGTCGAGTCAACATCCCACATGGCGGTCACCTCGTGAGCCAAGTCAAGGTACTTGCTGAGTTTGTCCTTCTCGGCCTTCACAAGGTTCTCGTCATGCGGGATGGTGATGTCGACGAGCACTGCCCGGCGTTGAGATCGATCTGTCAACACGATATCAGGCTTATTGGCAACAATAGTCCTGTCCGTGATGACAGATCGATCCCAATAGAGCGTAGCACGACCATTTTCGAGAACTGGCGCCGGTGCGTACTTATAGTACGGCACTTCAGACTCAACAAGACCATATTGAAGACCAAGTTGCTGATGGATGATCCTGGCTACGAGGTTATGTCTGTGCAAGTACACGTGCAAACGAACACTGAGACCCAAAGACAATTTGTATTATCACTATTATCAGACTAGGTTCGTTAAGAGTGCAAATGCATCGCCAACCCTGCGGACCAGGATGACATGCCGCTATGCTAGTAATTTCACCCAGCTGTCTTATCCCGACAGCTGGGTCGAAATTAGGTGAGCCAAAATACCTATTCCTCGCAAGCGGACATAATATAGAGTGGTTACAACCGGCTAGTTTTTTTTTTTCTTAAATGCATACTGAGTATTCGATATTAATCCGGGATTTAGTCGTAATGTTAAACATATATGTTTTTACTTACGGGATGTCTTATGTTAATCTAAAAGTTGTAACCATTTCTAGTTGTTTTTAAACTTCAAAGTGGTCAGTTCAGTATAAATATTACATCTTTCGATATGTTTCGTCCTTGGGTGAAATCATCTACCACTGTGCCATGTGAAAATAATAAAGACAAAAATTATACCTCACACAATTTCCTTCCTTCCTTATAAACCTTAGCCCTTATTACTATTAACTAACATAAAACATCCTGTACTGTAAGAAAACGTACTGTGTACATGTATGTTTAACATTACGACTAATACCCAGATAAATATCGAATACGCGGTATTCAAGAAAAAAAATATTTTTCTACCTGGTTGTAACCACTCTATATCATTTCCTCTAATCCTCTTGCGAAGAATAGGTATTTTGTCTCACCTAATTCCGATCACTGCTAATTAGTCTAATATGGACCCCTACTAAACTCTGCCTTACCAAAATTTCAGGGGCTCCTGAACAGGTAAAGATTGAGATTTCCGACTCAGCTAACGTCCGGTAATGTCACTGGTGTGGTTGTCAATGGTCTAAGTCAAGGGCAATATTATGAGAACAATAGGCATAAGACGGGCTATTGCCTAACGCACTCGCAATCGCAATCGTTTTTATTTTGACAGTCCGAAGGCGAGTCTTCATACAAAATGAAAACAATTGTTCCACTTTGAAGCCGATTGCGATTGCGAGTGCGTTAGGCAATAGCGACGCAGGTCCCGGAATATAATATACGCACTCTTGACAATGGTAGGTATGTGTCAATGGTAAAAGGTATGCTTCTGTTCGTTGACGAGCTTCCATCGAGTGATTTAACCGATTCAGTGCGGATGACACGCCAGGCGTGTCATCAAATGTTTTTAACGTGTGGCATCGTCCTAATAGAACGCGATTGCGCGATCATCGCAAGTTCGCGCGACTGTTTATATGACTGTTTACATACCAACAGTCGCACGAACTTGCGATGATCGCGCAATCGTGTTCTATTAGGACGATGCCTATGGCGTATGGCACGCCTGGCGTGTCATGAAATAATTGTTCGCCGCCACAGCAAAAAGTTTTCGAAAACGGAAGACGCAACGAATCGGTTAAAAGAATATCACGGCACACGTGAAATAATAAACGCTTAAAAGTCTCTTCAACTAATACTTAAAGACATAATTAACTAAATTTGAATAATAATGAATCGGTTATTTTGAATTTAAATGTTATGCTTAACTATTTACGATTCTTTTACCAGTCGCTCATTTCAAAATGTAAATTATGGCAGTACCTAACACTATACGGAATATTAATTTAGTCGAGGTTGTTTTTACTACCTTACTGGTTGGTACACAATACGTACATACATTAGAAATGGTAATGAGTAGCTATAATTAACATTACAGTATGGCACCAGTAACGCGAGAGGCATGGCCGTCGTGTATAGTTACAACATACAATTAAAACGACGTCAGTATGTCAGCGTTTAATGTATATGCATAAGGCATGATATGTATTTTTCTTTATATAAATGCAGTATTTAATTAGGGCAACAAAACGCGCAAGTGACAGCTATCCAGCGCTGTGATTGGCAGATCGGTTGAGGTTTGACGTTTGCATATTGCTAATGTCAATCAGAGCGTTACGTTTGTAGATCGTCTATAGTTTTGATTTCCAAACTATTGTTTCACTTTCCCAATAGTTACCTTTACCCTACCTGACCTTACGTAAGGTCTGTTCATTCTTACTTGTCTTATATAGTAATCAACTTTGTAACCTCAAAATGAACCTTTTTTGACTTAAACAGCTCTTCAGCTTTGTCGTAAGTCGTAAATAAAGCAAACTGACTAAACATTTTCGACATCATTTGGCCAATGTATTGTCTGTGATTGCTTTATTTTGTTTAAAATAGCGGTTTTAGCCTAAAAAGCTTGATTTTGAAGTTAGAAAGTTGTTTACTATACAAAGACCAATTTGTAAGAATGAACAGACCTTACTAAAAATCATCTAAGACAGCATCATCATACTCATGGTAAGGGTACTGTACCTACTTAAGCAAAATTTCATTAACGGTCTCAGCTAATATTATCTAAATCATGCGTTAGTGTGTAAGTGAACAGCGACTGCCTCGTCTACTATACTCTATTCCAAATAACATTAGACTAGTAAGTCGAATTCGTGAATGTTTCGTAGTACATCGACCCCATCACTAGTAACTATTTTGCTATCTATACCTCCCGCTACAAATTACTTGCAGAAGGTGGCATTAGACCTGTTTTACCACATATGGCGATAGTTTTGGTCCAAAAAAAATTGAATTAACAGTAAAATTAGTCTTATGTTATTTGGAATAGGTCAACAGACAAACAACAACTTAAGGATGCGGTTTAGACGTTTAAATGTTTCTTAACCTATTAAAATTTACGGTTTATTACCCTACTAGGTATAAATATCAACTTTATAATCGATTCTATAGCGTTAATGTAATCGGCTTTTTTTTATTTGCACTGCGGACATAAAAGTCATCGTATTGTTATTTTTGTTTTTGTTGTTTTTCATGTGAAAATCATTATAATTACGAACAAAGAAGTCGGCGTACCCAACTTAATTGTGATTTATTACCTATATGCTTGAGATTACAGTCTTAAGATTGTAGTCTTGAGAATGCAAATTTCTATGGGTCACATATCCCACTAATGCTGCGGCACCACTGTGGCGGAGACGAGCGGAGCGGAGCGGAGCGGAGCTGTGCCAATATTAACAAACGCAGCCTTACGCAAGCCTGTGTGCTCGTTTGCTGTCTCCGTGCCTTAAAAAAAGTATTTTTTAAGCTTTCATTTACCTTCATTACGGTGGTCCTGTGGGTGGTCCTATCCTTGTCCTGGGGCTTCGGCTTCGGGGCTACTTTGGCAGTATTTGGCGGACTCTTCTCTAGAAACGGACTATTTTCTGGCAATCCGAAATTCTTTGGCAAAAATTGTTCCAAATCCGTACCTGGAAAATTACCACGATCACTTACATGTAAGAACGGCCTTTGATACTCAGGCGTTATAGTTCTTTTTGTGTTAATTAGAGCTTCATTCCGTTTATAAATAGAAGTATGACGCAGTATTATATCAGAGGCCTTATAGACACAGATGAGTTGCATTTGTACGATCTTAAAACAACATCAGCTGTAGCATGCTGCGTGACAACTACGCAAATTTGACTTATGTTATGTGTGTGCAACAAACATTGCCTAGGACAAAGGATCCAAACAAAGGGACTCTAAAACACTACAAGCTTGTTTTTATTCAAAACTAAACCCAACACAATTAAACCACAACACAATTCAATGAAGTTTAAGGTAAAGTAAACAATGTTGACACCAAAACTTAATAAAATTAAAGACATTTCAAATTAAATTAAACTGGTATGTGTGGCCAGCGTTTCCAACATCTTCGAGCAGGTTTTAGTAAAACGGCTGAGCGTGGGCGTCTGTTACCAAATTGATTTTAAAATTAACAACAAACAGTAATAACTATGCAAATTCGGTTTGAATCTCTACAAGTCAAGATAAGAATGAATCCCGTGTTAGTAGGACGTTCAGAGTACTTAGGATTGAGGTTGCTGTTAAATTAGAGATGACAGATAATGGCAGTTGACAGTTGTTACCACCCACTCACCAGTATGAACACCGATCGCCGCTGGCAGCCCTTTTACCCACAAAAACAAGGTAATGGTCAATAAACATAATTATGAGTAATGGGCGGCTGACGGGTGCAAATTACGTCAAAATAACGTCAAATGTTACCCATAGTATGGATACACCTCAAGATAATTTAAAAAATGAAAGCATTGCACAAAGGTTATTCTTGTCCATATGATGATAGTTTCAGTCAGTTCCTTTTATAATTCACTATCCTCTTGTATAAAGATAACAACCTCTCTACAGTTTGTTCGTTGAAATAGTGTGCAGTACAACCCTTTGAAGTCGCCGGTACCGCTTTGTGCGGGCCGCGGCGGCTTCTTTGTAGCAATAGGGAATATTCATGACTTTTTTTCACATCTTCAATAAAAGCTGATCCATGTAACAAACAGTTGAGAAAAATCATTTTTAAATAGCTATAAAAATAACCAAGATATAAGCCAACAAAGACTTGTTCCTATCTCTTTCTAGCAAAACAGAATTTAACATGAAGTTTATATGGCCGACGTGTTACATGACGTCACAGTGCATATCGGATCTCTCTGTCTAATTGCCTCTAATCTCTCTGCTTGTATTGTCCGTATTTCTCAGCCGATTTTAATTTTAATTTCACTTTTGGTGATCTCTTTTACGGTGAGTTCAAATTTTGTTTCGATGTGCGATTTAAAAAATCCATGCATATTCCCTATTGTTGCGGCACATCAAAGCAAACTATTTGAACGTACGACCTATACATCTACAGACGTGCGAGGCGCGTATTTGTAATGTGGTAATTGACTATTATGTGTGTCACTCAATCTTCTTAAAGAAATACAATCTGGAATTGTATCTTTGACTGACTTAATTTTGTTTTAAAGAGATTTTGAAGACTTTAATCTCACATCATCAAATAATTGGAATGCTTTACTTATTACAACAAGTACAATAAGTACCGATATATCATATAAATAACAAAACCTGCATACATTTTAATACATAAATCGTAATCGAAATTTAATCGAAGTCTTATCCACCCTAAGCCATCGTCACCGAATTGCATCCGTCAGCCACCCATTAATTATGAACATGCCCGTAAAACAATTAAAAATGAATATAGGGAAAATCATCCTGCAGAAAGCTTGCAGCGTATACTTTTAAACAACTACAATACGGCTTTTTTGTGAAAAAAGAGCATAATAAACTATGGTTGCTTTCAAAGTCAAACTTTGCCGAACACGTTGTTCAAATGGCAAAGGAAATAAAGTTTCATTACAGACATTACTTACTAATATATCACGAAAATGGTTTAATGTTTATGAAAAATGGCATTAAAATAATGCAAATGACCACCAACCCATCACCTTTCGCAATTAAACAAGCATACCTTCTCGCCTTTGTCGGGAGGAATCAAAGGTCTTCCTTCTTTTGGCGGCCATCTTTTCGCATATTTTGACATGTTTGGAGAGGGACTGGGGCACGAAGGTCCTGCCGCAGACCGCGCAGGGGATGAGTTTGACGGGGCCCGGGGGCTCGGGGGCCACGGGGGCCACCGGGTTGGTAGGCACCGGGGGCGAGGGCGGCGGCCGCGGGACCGACCGGAATGACTCGGCGGGGCAGCCCGGCGCGGCCGCCCCGTCGTCCTCCGGCGAAGGCGATCGTGAGCTCTTGGTAGATTGGCGCCGTTTGCCTGGAAATAATATTGTTCGTCATTAGTGTCATTACTTACTAATTCATCCCTGATAGCTCTACAGCATGAAACAAAATCAATCCGGCAAAACCATTTCAAGGTTTTCTAATTAATACGATAAAAAGAAAATATATTTAAATGGAAAAAAACTGTTTTGTATAGATGGAGGATATACAATCTTCCGGTCAAAAAAAAAAAACGCGTATGCGTCTGAGTTAACTTAACTCATTCGAGAAACGTTCGGTTTAAGATTAGATCTCTACTTATTTACAACTGAGAAATGGGTCACTTTAGGAAATACGCATAAAAATAAACCGTTTAGCAACTGTCTGCCAAGGTCCACTACTAAACCTAAGTGAATACTAACTAATATGTCCTTGAATTACAAGTAGTATAAAGACTAACATCATGTTCCGTAATCCAATATCAACTAGGTGCTATTTAATATTATGTCTACGATAAAGTTGAGCATGGAGTGTTCGGTGGAAATCACGAGTTGGGTGTCAAACGCACACAAAGTACGACTCCAACCATGACGCAAGCCGGCCACAACCTCCATATCGATTAGGTAAATTACAACCTAGGTCACGCGATCTTGGAGCTACTGAAATAATAACACCGGCAGCCAATTTTGTCGCCGTTTTAGAATCTTTATGTTATAATGGCGTTGTGAGCTATATCGATAGTACATTAATATCATTAATATTATAATATAAAACGTTTGAACAACCAGTTAAAGTACTTTCTTAGAAAACATCGTCGCCCACTTCTTAAAATCTCTCTTCTCAAATAAATACTTGAGCCCTGTGTTCGAACTCGAATGCTATCCCAGGTTGTTTTGTCTACGATCTTGGTTGAGCTGAGCTACAGTGCATACATTGACGGGTCAAGATACGTTTCATCATCACCAACCAACACTAGTCCACCACTGCACATGCTTCTCCCACCGTCACCGTTCTCCACCGAGTACAATTCATTCTCATCTAGCTCTTGCCAGCCACCTTGCGAAGACCGTCACTCCATCTAGTCTGAGGGCGTCCTACTCTGCGTAAATACGTTTATTTAAGAGAATAACACGTTAGGAGGCTAACAGCCACTGCCAACATATGCTAAGTGACGAATGTGACGATAGAAATAATACTCGATGAGCCGAAAGCCGAACACATACAAGCGACGTGGGTGTTCCTATACTAATTAATTCTAAGTGGCCGATGAGAGGCCGCTTCCTCTTCAAGATCGCATTCGCAAATGACACTTCATTCCGGTTACTCCAAGCTAGTTAGCTTGTGTTATAACTAATAAGCCGTGCAAATTCTTCACAAGGCGGCCAAAACCAGAAACGCGACCTTGAAAACGAATAAATTATACAAAGAATTTGACAGTTTAATGATAGTATTCATTTAAATATTTATCTTGTTCAAGATATTGCGTCTTTGAACGGTAACCAGACGGTCAGATTATGCGGTAATAAATTATGAAGTTTATCAATACGCCTGGGGCGGGTGGCTGAACTCAAGCGCAAGCGCATCCCGATCGAGGGCGGTGGAGTGGTCGCGCATGACTGCACTGCTAATTGACTTTTGTCGGTCTTTGGAACACGGTTCTTTCACGGCATATAGATGTTCTTTAACGTGTTTTATGTAGTGCATAATTATACAACATCGTATTTGGTTGGAGAAAACTTCATATTTGACTTGCTTTTTACCCGACTGCGCCAAAAGGAGGGTTACGTTTTTCGAGTGTATGTATGTATGTCTATTACTTTGGCACGCTCTACATACTAACGTCTGTACGAAGGGATATCCATATACTTAAGGTGTCGTTAGATTTGTCTTGGTTGTGGGAGTCGTAGATGCTTTTGTTAAATGCGACTTTTGTCTTCAGTTGGAGCTTTTGGGATAAGCCTGTCAAACACGGCAAAGTTGTAAGCTAAAGGCAAAAGCTAAAATACCTAGTTTTTAATTTGAAAACAAACTCTTTCTATGACATAATTGTCTAGAATAGATGAATTTGGCCTTAATTCGCTATCTCTACGAAGACTACAATAAACATTATCAGCAATATCAATTGGAATTCTCATCGTGTACAAGGCCCCCAACCGAGAAGTTTTCTGAGAACAAATTCGAGGCATTAGCCGATATGCAACAGACGCGTCGCGGACGCGTGCCGAACACAAATTGCTACAAGTTTTGTTCAGCATCATTCTGCGCCCAGACATTCTGATTTGCTTACACGATTGACTCGATATGGTGTATAAGGTACTGAATTTAAGAAACAAGTGAACCGCCGTCTGCACCAGACCTCGCTTAATATCGGAGAATGCGGCACAAGTTAGAAGCTGATGCAAAGCGGGTCGATGCTAAATTAGTGACGTAGCTTATCTTTTACTAGGTTTTTGCTTCATTTGATATTGCATGAGATAACATACCATTATGTTTATGAGTAACACATGACGATGTATTAATTTAGATCGTGTCCTGTTTAATGTGTCTATGCTTCCTTTCGTTGTAGATAAAATTAAGTCTTGCTAAATGAAATACGGTTTCTTAATGTTATATTGATTTTACGGTTTGTCATCAGTATTTACAATAAAGTATAAGTACATAAATATTGTTATTAAATTAAAACTCCATCATAACCCCTACCTAATAGGAGCGGTCGACCACTTTCATTGAGCGACTAGAGCCCTATTTCAGAAACCGATAAATGATTTTACCTTTTTTTTCTATCTCGTGACTTGTCGCCGACATTGTGAGAAGTCGATGTTATATGGTGGCACAACGATTAAAGTTGTTGACTATACGTATACACATGCATAATAACAAAAGAAAAGGGGACAGTTTGTCAGTCTTAACATAAAAAAAACTGATTCTGTTTCCCTCCGCTTTTTGCGCGCAACACGTTTTTATAATTGCACCGAGGCTGCCCTGAATATCTTCCACTCAGATCGTATCTGAAGAGGAACAAGCTTCGTTAATTGAACCGGATAAAGCGATACAACCTACAGATAAATCGCTTACTGAGTTTCAAAACATGACGGGATCAATGCATACACTATTCGTTTCGTAATATCTAACAAACTGGCGTTTATTAAGAGGGGTTCCCAAAGAGGGGTGACGCCAAGGATGATAGTGCCATGCACTAACTGACACCAACTAAGGAACATGGAAATCAGTTTTTGGAAAGGGGATAGTTCCTTCATGGTTTCAACTTACCCACAGTCTTACATTTAATGTAAATGGAAAATTATCGTACAATTCTATGGTTAGAACGACTTCAAGGTTGAAAGACGCACAAGGAAAACATCATGTATATTGTTAACAGATAATGGGTGCCTTATTCAGACTTATATGGATAGACAACAATCTTAAATGGCAAAATACCTAAGTGAAGTAAACATGCACTACTACGTTCATTGACCAGTTTCGAATTCCTTCATTGTCAATTAAGAAAACTGGTATGGAGTAGCCTTCAGAAGACGGAATGCATGTAAATTTCATTTTGTATAACTACAAAATGCTCAACGGAGAGGTGACAAAATTAATATTCTATCGGTTCGGCAAACCGGAAAGCGTCCTATGGAAAAGGAGCCGGCCTTAAAACTAATCTGCGTTTGTACTAATACAGACATTCAGATGGCAATTTTGAGAATCTTCTTAGTTTACTGTATTACATAACATAATACCGACCGTGTTCTAGAAAAAATATAATTAACTAAGCCTCACAATAATAAATAGTAAGCACACATTGTAACGAATTTGATGACGAATCACGAGCCGACGAAGAAAGCGTATCGAAATATAAAGTTTAATTATGAAATACAGATTATGTATTATTGCGTGAAGAAATCAATAAAGCACAAAATTACTTCCTTTGAGCTAACAATTCCAACGAAGATTGCGTGGTATGGTGGAGGCAACGTTTTTTTAGTTTTCTTCAGACGTGACGAAGTGTTCTGCGGTTACCACAAAGCATTCATGTGAAACGTAAAACCAAGCAAGATCTCACGCGACAATAATCCTTGAAGTCAAACAAATAGACTGATCATGCGATGGCATGTCGAGGAATGTAAAATAATGACTTTAATGTTAATCTGCTGGAGGAATCACCCACGTCTATTAACTTACTGAGTGCTTTTAAATCCTTTAATTTAGTAAATTTGTCTTATGAGCCTACTAGAATTACAGCAACTAGTGCTACGTGTATTGATAATATATTTAGTAATTTTGACCCTACTCGGAAATCCATAATCAACATCCTAAGTTCGGATCACTGCGGCCAGCAAGCTTCGTTTAAGGGGAAAACTGATAATGCGCCCCACGAGTTTATATTTAGACCAATTTCTAAAAATCGATTAGAATCATTTAATACTAAGGTCACTAAACAACTGAATTATATGACGTGCACTAGGGAAGATCCGGACAGTTTATGTGCTTCGTTATTTAAGTGTATTATTAAAGAATTCGATGCCTGCTTTAGTCTGAAAAATGTTAAAGCCAAGCAAGGTACGAAATTTAGTGATTGGGCTACACCAGAGATTCATGAAAAGAGGTACAAATTGTATGAGTTATATGCTACTAGAGCTGTCGATCATAGGCCTGAGTTTCTAGAGTACGTCAAAAATTATTCTAAAGAGTTCAAGCAGCATTGTGCTGCCGCGAAGTCTAAGTATTTTTCGAATAAAATTGGTAACTCTGACAACAAGATTAAAACCGTCTGGAATGTTAT
Source organism: Acleris literana (assembly GCA_946894065.1). Lineage (NCBI taxonomy): Eukaryota > Metazoa > Arthropoda > Insecta > Lepidoptera > Tortricidae > Acleris > Acleris literana. The sequence goes on along the minus strand of OX335684.1, from coordinate 13,675,925 downwards.
TAACACCGAAACTGGTAGAACTAGAATTAGAGACCCGCACTACAGCCTGCAAGTTGAAGATACTCTAGTAAGCTCGGACCTTGATGTAGCTAAACAATTTGAGCGGTTTTTTACGAACATACCCTTGGAGACCACTAAATCATTACTATCATCTCCTGATAAGGCTGAAATATTATTAAAATCCAATGTTAAGGAATGCACAAATTTGTTTAAATTCTATCATGTCACCTCTAAAGTTGTGATTAAAACGTTTAGGTCCCTTAATATCAAAAAGACTGAAGATCTTTGGGGCCTCTCTGTTTCAGTACTACACTCCATTATAGAGTCAATTGCGCCTTACCTAGCTACTATGTTTAACAAGTGTGTCGATGTTGGAGTATTTCCTGATCTGATGAAACATAGTAAGATCATTCCCTTGTTTAAGTCAGGAGCAAAATCAGACCCCACAAATTTTAGACCTATTTCGATACTACCAGCATTAAGTAAAGTTTTTGAGAAATTAATTCTTAATCAAATATCCTCACACTTTAATCAATACAAGCTACTTCATAGCAGTCAATACGGATTTACCAAGGGACGGTCTACAACTGATGCCGGTTCTACTTTGGTGAAACATATCTTTGATGCCTGGGAAAGATCACTGGATGTAATTGGAGTTTTTTGTGATCTCTCCAAAGCTTTTGATTGTGTTGATCACGTTACGTTAGTGCGGAAGTTAAGCTACTATGGCATCAAAAACATTGCACTAGATCTTATTACATCTTACCTTGCTCACAGAACTCAGCGGGTAGACATTAACAAAACACAATCTTCTGGGTCATCTGTTGCTATGGGAGTGCCTCAAGGCTCTATTCTGGGTCCGTTCTTGTTTTTAATCTATATTAACGATCTCCCATATGTAGTGCGAGATAAACATGAAATAGTCTTGTTTGCTGACGATACTTCACTTATATTTAAAGCGGATAGGAAACAGGATAATTTTAATGACATTAATGATGCATTATCCACAATTGTTGACTGGTTTACGGCCAACAACTTACTTTTAAATGCCAAAAAAACCAAGTGCATTAAATTTTCATTGTCCAATGTGAAGCGAGTGAATGCGGCTAGAATAAGACTGAAGGATGAGACACTGGAATTCGAGGATAGAACAGTATTTCTAGGTGCCACTCTGGACTCAAAACTGCAATGGAGTGCGCATATATCCACACTTGCAGGTAAACTAAGTTCAGCGGCTTATGCGGTAAAGCGAATCCGACATCTTACTGACGTCGAGACGGCGAGACTTGTGTACTATAGTTATTTTCATAGTGTTATGAGTTATGGAATTTTACTGTGGGGAAGAGCGGCTGACATCCAGACCATCTTTGTATTACAGAAGCGGGCTGTACGTGCTATATATCAATTGGGGTCTCGTGTTTCGCTTAGGGATAAATTTAAAGAAATCAATATTCTTACAGTCGCGTCGCAGTATATCTTTGAGAATATTATGTATGTACGCAATCACATACACGAGTTTAGGCATAACCGCGACGTTCATAATTTAAATACTAGAAATAGGGATAAGCTCGCTCTTCCAGGTCACCGTCTCCGTAAGGTAAGCACTTCGTTTGCAGGGAACTGTATACGTTTCTACAATAAGATACCATCTGATATCGTCAATATGCCGTTCAATAAATTTAAGTCTCACATCAAGCGCTGCTTGTTGGGTAGGGCATACTATACTATAAATGACTTCATTGGTGACCAAGATGTATTTAAGTAGTGTCTAGGCTATTACTTATTTAAGGTAATTTTTTTAAGTCTAGGTTATTTCTGATATTTCTATCTTGATAAAAATGCCTTTAAGCAAACTGTGTATTCAAACACGAAATTGTATGTTTACTTTTGTACTTTATCTTAATTAGTTCTTGTGTGTACAAGACGCTTTTAAATGAGAGCACACTGTGATGTTTCTCGCCGGACAGCTATATCACACAATATTACTTTTATGTTGTCCGGCAGCATGAGCACGTCATGCTCGCTCAAAGGTCTTTGCTTACGGCGGCGTCGTTGATCGGGTCGCCACCTTCCCGAACACATGGTTGAGGGAGGCGATGGCTGAGATATGCGTCATACTCGTGAACGGGTGCTGTTTGTGGGGTCCGGTCTGTTCACGTCTGCAAGGACTTTTTGCTCAGTTAATGATTCCAGTTATGGCTTTTGACGTAGAGACCTCGTCGTGTTGTTCTCCTAGTCATTATTTTTAGTTTCATGTATTTGACATGTAATCTTGATAATTTTTACATTTATTTGTAATGTTTTTAATTTTGAATTTGTATTTTTTTTATATGTGATAGTTCTAATAATTTATATTTGTTGCTTTATTACCTTGTAATGTAACTTACTTTTAAGTATTATTGTATTTTATGTTTGAAAAAATGACCTTCTGCTGGAGTTTCTTGCGGCGCTTCTTCTCCGCAATGATGGTCTTGTCCGAAGCGCTAGTAGATTCACTGTATATTACCGACGTGTAAAAGAGCCCGTATGTGGCCAATTTACTGAATAAATATTTTGATTTGATTTGATTTGATAACAAAAAGGTTTGAAAGGTGACTGATTACGTTATACTTATAAACTAAAACATAAGTTTTCCCTTTGTGACAGCAAATCCGATTAAGAAATATATTTGTGAATCATATTTCAAAAAGACTTACGCCACTAAATCAACAGTAATCTCATCTATCTTCACGCTCTCCGCCGATCGGTCGTTTCCGTATTCTAAGATGTCTGTGAAAACCAATATTATCGGCGGTATAGAATAAATAAACTATCGGCAGCTCAAATATCATGGACAGCTCGAAATCTTTATATCCGAGTAACACAATCCTTAACAGGTATTTTTCAAACGTAAGATCCGTGAGATGACTGGCGATTTCTCAATTGTTCCTTTTGATTTCTTTCCTTTGTTTGATTAAGCTGAAACTGATTTCTCGCTGTTGTCTGTCACAGCAGAATAATTTTAGCAATGAATTTCCATTGAATGATAATTCTTTGCGCAAGTGTCGCCACGTGGGCGGAACGAATTTTAACAAAAACAAACTCATTTGAATTATTTGTAATGATAACGAGGTTGAACTTTCCTAAGTTCATCAAATTGAGGATAAACACATAAGATTGTACGAATTTTAATTTTGAAGAAAATAATGGTGCTTATTATCCTAAAAACATTTGCAGAATTTCAGTAAACACAATGGAGTGACGTCATGGACCTGACATTTGATCTGCACGCAACATGAAGCCGAAGTATACAGACACATGAAAAGCTAGTGTAATTTACAATGGATATAATTTCATTTGTTTTATTCGCGACACCATTTTAATATCTGGGGCTCTATTTTACTCGGTAAAACCATATTGTTCTTGTATTGTCAACGTTTTGATAGCTCTTATTTACTTGACAATAATGGCGGCGGAGATAAAAACAATACGATAATATGCCAAAAGTAATATGCATGCAATATGCAAATAAAACCTCTGCATCAATAAAAAGCCATCTGCGGCCAGTTTCACGAAAGCTTGTACCTTGCATTACAAGCGGAATCTCTTTTCAACAATATTCAGTGAAAAGACACTTCCTCTTGTAATACAAGTTACTAAGCTCTCGTGAAACTGGCCGCAGCACGAAACAGTTTAAAATCAGTTACAACAAACAAACATTGGCACGAGCGTTTTGATAATAATCTCTGTAACAACACGACTTCCGAGTATTCCCACGACCACACAGGGAAACTTGAGACAATGGCATATGATGAAATTGCGCAAAATGATACGTCCGAACTGACAGGTGTCCGAAATGATTGATGCCGCAACAATCATGAAACAAAAGTTCATTAGATCAAGCTCGAAAGTCGAGCTCACGAAATTTTATCATCATTAGAGTTAATGAAAGGGGAATTAATGATGCCCGGCGCTTGAGATCATGTAAGTTTTTGACTTATGTTGACATTGTGGACGCGCAGAGCAACGGGGTTAATTGTTTTGATAAGGAGTCAGTTGTGATAAATTAAGTATTCGTCGTAAATGCCCATGAATATGAAAATCTATAGGTATATATATTAAAGGCAAAGCTGACTGACTTATATATCAACGCACAGCCGAAACTACAGTATCTAGAAACTTGAAATTTGGTACAGGGGTTCCTTTCATAAGTGAGTACTAAGAAAGGATTATCCGAAAAACGACCCCCAACGGGAAGAAATAGGGGGGGGGGGTATCGGGAAACTAATTCTACGCGTACGAAGTCGCAGGCGTCCTCTAGTAATTCTATTAATGCCTTTGATCTTATAATTGGAAATGGACATCCTTAATTATTTGTATAAGAAGTCCCTAAAAACAAGTCCCTACAATACAATCAACTTTTCAACAGCTTAAACAAACTTGTAGGTATTTAGCTTCTAAGCTGGTGAGATATGTTTTTAAAACGGCAATTTCACTTACCTTTTTTCCATCGAAAACTCAGTCCACACGGCATTTTCAGCAACACTTAAGTACAAACTACAAACTCGAGAGAAACATGTAACCGTCTTAACACAATCTTAAACACTGAACAAAACAATTGTCGTAAGCACTAACACACACATCCATATGGCGACGCTTACCCCAGCGGTCACACCACGTGGTCGGTTATCAGTTTGTGAAACTGTTACCTAGGCAAACAACACTTAGTGCGAACAAAGCACAGGTAAACATAACACATTTACAGAGCCGTATAAGGAGCCTCTGACGAATTCAATCGTAAAACGTCTAATATTTTTACGGCGGGTATTTTTAAACGAAGTTGTAAACAAAATGAACTTGGGTAGTATCAACCCGATATGATAAATTTAGAAGCTGTAGGAATATAACTTGAATATCTATGCCCTTCTCCAGTAAAATTATTTTATCTTTTTTTTCTCTTAATGGTGCATAGAAAATAATGTAAATACGTCCAAATGGTATTAATACTAGGACGACATAGAAGTCCATAAGTTATTAGAATCAGGGTCATTAAAAAAAACTGGTATCGATATTATTTTGACGACATTAATTATGGGGTAATAAGGCTCTTCATGGAACTTTGACAGGCAGAACTTCCGCATACATATTGATACGAAAAATAATAATTTTGATAGCTAGTTATGCAAATTCCTAAACATTATTTTTTAACCTTCAAACTGGATTGGTGATAAGTCAATATTGGCCAGTAAATATAAAAGTTGGTTCGTTTTATAATTATAAAACTTATAGATTATTAATCGATTAACAGTCAGCAGTAATGATTTTCTAATTTCAAACGTTTCGAGGCTAATCTAAAGAAACGTATATTTTATTCGATATCATTCCGTAAGTTAAGTGCTTGCTCCCTTAGCTCAACCCCAAGAGGTGTAGTACCTACCTTTTTTAAGTGTCTCACAAAACGGGCATGTTATTGTAACATTTAAAAGCAGCTGGTCGTCACTGAAGGGCCACATTGGGCACAATAAAAAATACCGGTACTTTAGTAGAGTGACGGAACCAGTAATGGACTAGGACCAATGACGGACACTTGATTCTTATTTTACAGAAGGGTTATTCATTTGTTTTGCAATAATCAATTTAGAACCGTATAAAATTTGAATTAAGAGTGAAGTGTCCATTACTGGTGTCTGTCAGCTAAAAGTGTCCATCATTGGTGCCGTCGCCCTAGTTATCTTTTACCGAAGGGTTTCTTAGTAACTGAACACAAGGTGTGTTTTATTACTAATATAAAGTAATTACTGTCATTATGATTTATAATTGCAAGCTCAATTTGGAAAAATAAATAAATTAAGTCGATTACTTTTCTCGCTGTCGTGTCTTAACCAGATAGCCGCAGTCTTCGTTCTTGCTGTATTTAAACCTATTTTAACGGTATAATTGTTTCTCTAAATATCATTTAAGCGTGCACTCAGACCGTAATAATCAAACAGATCACAAAATCTTGATACGACTAAAATGGCCCGAAATTTGAACCAAATCCGCCAGTATTATACACTCCCTACCGCTTCCCCACTTAACTGAAGTAAGTACCAATTGCTTATTTCTTTAAGAAATCCCTGTGTGAAAAAAGGGAGTCCCCTAAAGTGTCGCAAGCGCAGCTGTCCTCGCTGTTCGCGTGAAGCCGCACGACATTATGCTAACATTAACATTGCCAATGATTAATAACTGAAACTAGAAATGTTCTCCGATCCAGTAATTAACGCCTCATGATAAATTAAAAATTAATTGTACGGAGAAAAACGCGAATCTGTAATTCCTTAACCGAAAGAAGAGAAATCTCCGGCGGAGACAAATCGAATAGCATTACATTCGCGAAAATTCTTTATAATTTCAATTGGTTTTAACACCCTGTGGCAATAGAATTATTGGTTAACACAATTAAAACTAATGACCGGCTTTGGATAAAATGTTTATCTCAAGTTAAAACAGTTAAGTGTTTAAACATAGCAGTGGACTGCTAGAAATGAATAATTAAATCCCCTAAGCCAAAGGAAACTGAGATTGAGTGTAAATCAAACGCCAAATCGCCAGAACGTGACAACTCGCAAATACTCTGAGCTTGTTTAACCATTAACACTTCCTAACGGGAAACACTTCATAAATTCGCGTAACACCACGTCAAAGGAGCAAAGAAATATTTACCTTTCTTCGAGCCAAATATCGCTTTCAGCGTTGATATAGTCCTTTTCTTCATGTTTGTAACTTACAGCACTACTGCACTAATGACACAAGCAGTCGTAATAAACATCGGGGCACAACAGACAGGAATACACTGCACGACCTCAAGTTTTTAGTCAGACGTAGCTTTTTGCTCCTTTTGACGCTCTTATTTCCGTGCTACGAAAATAGGCCCGCCGGTACACTTGCATCGGCGCAGACGCAGCGGGCATCAGTCATACGAACACGGATCAAACGAGATCCCCACTCAATGTAGCAACCGAAACATCGAAGAGAATCCCGCTTCACGCACGTCAGTTCACCACGATCGGTGATTTTTAACAAACACCGGCGCCCCTATTACCGATTTAAATTTTATCACGGCGCGTTATCATATGTAAGCACAGTTCGAGTGATAACGAAGTTGTAAAAGAACCGAGTGAATTCAGCACGAGTATACAACAAGCTGTTAAGTTGTTTACTGCGGCAGATATATTGTATGTATTGGAATCGTAAACAGCGCGCGGCGTCACTAATCAAAGGTCGGCAGGCGGTGTAGCGAAGGTTTTAAACTCGCCGGCCGTTTACGACCGACGTCAAAGTTCCTCCAGCGGGAACGGGAACCATCGCGGCTATTCTTGGGCGAGCAGCGAACGCGACTAAACACGCAGCGGCGCGGGCGCAGCACGCGAGCATAATAGAGAGCTGACCGGCACGCGTACTGACACAAAAATGGTCACAAAACTAAACCCCCTTCGTTAACAAAGTTCAGCTTCCGTCCAAATCCAATCAACCGGTGAAATGAGAGCATCCCATAAGGACCGTTTGGACCGTTTCAATGGCGCGATGACAACACCGGTGACGTCGGTATCCGCCGACTCTTTTAAAAATGGAATTTAACGAAGAGCACTTTTGAGAAACGCACCCGGCTCGATTAGAAGTTTGGGTTCGGTGCGTAAATCACAAGGGTGCGACGCGATGCGAGAATAATATAAAAGGTTAGGTAAGGAGAAAAAGGTCGGACTGTGGCAAAAAATGCTAGCAAAGAATTTTTACGTACCTACTGTAGATCGTTGATGCAACGCAACGGTAGAAGATCAAACTGCATAAGTCAGAACTAATATCAAAAAATTACGAATTTTCAAAATTCACTCACTGATCCTAGCGGAAGAACAGCGCTGGCTGCTATGCCTGAATTATACTGAGCTGGGACTATCTCGTTACAATTACAATAGGCCTATTGTCTTTAATGAGTCTTATGTCATGAATAAATGTCTTTTCTCCCTTCAATTTCATTAGTTTAGTTTATTTACGGTCTGTGTTTACGTTAGATTATCAACACACATTCAAAACAATGGCAGTAACAGCCAGTTGTTAATGGTAGTAATAAACTTAATTATTCTATATGTAAGTTAAAAGCATATAATTTTTATGCACAATACGTAGTGAAGACGAAATACGCTATTAAACTGTCGTAACTTTATCTATTATAAACGGTTACCACTTTGGAAACAAATCACACGAGGGGACGTAAGGAACTCATTAGAGACAGTCCCTAATTTATATCCACTTTAGTCGTCGGGCTTCAAACGGAAACATTACGCATCCTCCATAGTTCAACTCTAATTTGGTCCTGACGAAAATTGCTTCCTCGTGCTTGCGACTGACTGATGTATAGTGATGAACATAGGTGAGAAAAGTGAACAATTCACTGTGGTTTAATATAATTAACTATAACTTATTATTACACGTTTAGCGTTTTAAATTGTATGCATTTATTTGATAACCTTACTGTAATAGACAATAAAGTAAGTATTTGGAAAATGCTTAACATAATAATATTAAAGGTACCGTGACGGTACTTAAGAGATTACTTAAATGCAACTTGTGCAACATTACACAAGTATTTTCAAGACAATTGCTAAATAAAGCTGAAAATGCAGACAGAATCACAAATAAACCTAACAATGCAGTCGAAAGCACAAAGAAAATGGTCTAAAAGCGTGAACAAGCACATTGTGTAAGGTGCAGTAAACAAGCGTAGTTTGTTATTGTTTAGACTATCTATTAGATGTTAGCAATTCTAATAGGTTGCCGGGTTATTTCGAAAGCTGCATGAACAAATGTCGTGGCACAAAATATGTGAAGGACGAATGGACACATCTCAGTACGTAACCTATGCAAAAACAATAGTCTGCACAAACTCTTGCTCTTAAATGTCGAGTTACGACGACCGTTCTTAAAAACAATATCGGGCGGCTAGCTAGACTTTCAATTAAATAGCGCAATGGTATATTGATCAATGTTTTAATGCAATTTCAGTTTTAAACTAATCTTCATCTAAGTAAAATAAGCCAAGTATCAAGCTGTTATGTCGTCGTGAAGCCGTGTCAAGACTTTGACACGGCTTCACGACGAAGCTTTACACCTCAATAAGCTTAAGGGACATACGTTTGAACTGAACCCACGCATATTAATCTTAACGCATTATCTATCGTCATCTTAATTTAACTTGAAGCCTGAAATATGGCGCGGCAATTAAAGTTCACATTTTGAGAAGAGAAGACGTTATTAACGAATTTGATCAGCGATTTCTGCGCCAGCGCATGCAATAGCGCGTGTCGGCCCGCTGCCTCACACTTGGATGCACATCCCGGACCGATACGGATGTACGGAGCGAGATCGTAACATGATCAACCACATTTGGCACACGGCTATTCTCGTCGGGCTAATAATAAGATGCTAAGAGTGTTATTGTCTATGACCCTTAGAGAGATGTGGTTAGTGGTGACTGACGTAGACGGAAGACAATGGCAGGAAGCAATCAACCGCAATTAAAAGAACTAATAAAAGTAGGGAAAACACTGCATAAACAATGAGTCCTACTTTTAAACGGTATCCTTGTCAAGCAGGAGCGATAAATCTAATACGACGGCCATAACGGTACTACACCCCACCGCTGCTATCGCTAAAAAAGTTGGTTACTAGCCCATACCGTACTGTACCACGATTCACCTAGAATGCAGGTCCTAGAACATAAAGGCATGCTCCTATTTTTAGACCACACTTTCAAAGGCCACATTGTTTTGCTCTGGCTTTTTACGAAATAGTCGTGGAAGTTTGGTGTATAGTTGTGCATATTTAAAACAAAGATTGTAAGGCCTTTTAAATTGACAGGATTTCAAACCGGTTGCAGCCTCATTTTTGTCATTCAACACCAAAAACGAGGAGCGCAGCGAAACGCGTAAGTCGAAAGCTGAAAACTCCTCGACGAATAGGACAATGGATACTGGTTTCACAATGGACCCGTCGTAGCCAAAACAAGCTCACGTGGCGTATAAAATCGAATATTATGCAACAGTTGCCAAATAAAACTTGGTTAGAGAAGCATAAGTCAATGACCGAATGGATCCGCTGGCATTTGCAATCTTCAAACCAGACTACAAATGTAAATACAACTATGTTTTGTCCTGTGACTTCGCCCTCGTAAAAAATCCTGAGAGTTATACGAAGAGTTATCCGGAGAAAGATGTAGCCGATGTCAATCGGGAATAATTTATTTTTCTATCAGTGTACGAATTTTTGGAATCTGATCAGTAATTCACTAATTGCAGACATTATCTCCTACAAACAAAGTCATAAACTTACAATTTTGCCTCTTAATAATATTCATAATAATAATATCACCTTTGATAAGTATAATAGCTTTATAACTTGCAATCAAATTCTAAATCAAGTTGACGACATGTTAGCTTAGTTGTTAGTAACCCCTGCCTTTGAGGAGGTCCTGGGTTCTCATGCCGCCGGTAACGGCAGGCATTTGTGTGATGAGCACGAGTATTTTTTCCTGATTCTTGGATGTTATCTATGTATTTAAGTATGTACTTATTTATCGTTGTCTAGTACCCATAGTACAAACCTAGAGCTTAGTTTGGGTCCAAATCCATGTGTGTGACTTTCCTCTGATATTTATTTATTCAAGTTGGTAAAAGCGAGTCTCACGGTCACGGGAGCGAGTTAGTGTGAAACACTGAGTAACTGCTACTAATCAATTTAACTTATCTTGTGAGTCGGTGCTGGGCATAAACAAGTAGAAACAGTAGAGAGTTGGAGTAATGGGATCTATAAATAAATTTAGTTACGGTCTAGACCTTTGATATTAAGTCTTGAGATGTTATTCACTTAAAAACGGCTTCTTGATAAACGATCGATTGGTCGAGCGAATTCATAATTCGAGCGAGTTTGCTACTTAATTGAGAATGCACGCCATAAAATCTTGTTTGCACGGGGGACCACCTAAACTCGTCGCGTCGGTAAATAATACGTCCGTCGAGTTGTAAAGCGGGCTGGTTAAGAGAATCACCTAGGGTGTTCCTCGGAATCCTTAATAACATTTGTCCTAGACTGGTTTTCAGCAGAGTCAGACAAGTAGTAGATTTTTCAAAAATACGGTTAGGGACGGCACTGAAAAGTTTTAAACTTGGCGGCAATGCCTTTATTGATGCAGTTTATAAGTCCGTCAGTGTATAATTATCTCAATAAGATATATATATCGTTGACCAGTAACGTATAATACAATCAGCTTAGTTTGGGTCTAGGTTAACTTGTGTAATGTAACTGTTTTGTTTGATTAGACTTATGAATGAAGTTAACATCCTTCAACCGACTCAATGATGGCGTCATAAGCATAAAACCAACAGGTGTCCAAAGCGATTGAGTCGTGTGTGGGCATGGTGGGCGATTTCTGGCCAACGCGACAAATTCCGACGACAACTTTAATATTTGTTGATAGCTAATTAAAACGTAACTGTACACTTTGACAAGCAAGCATTGTTGATAAAACGCTATACTCTTTAGAAATCAGAGAGCTTGGTACTAAATAACTCTTCATAATGCAATGTGAATGTCTAGGAGCCGGCCGGGTTGAAACAAATTTTCTGAATATGACCATTTGGCGAATCCATTTTTTGACCCAAAAACCCCTATTCATCAAAATCGTTAAAGCCGTTTCTGAGAAACCAATAAAAAATAGGGCACTTAAAAGAACCAAATTATAAAAAGATTTCTGGCTTAATAAAATGAGGCAAAATAAAACATTGTTCTTTGAATCCAGTGTAAACCCCAGATCTCATTACATTACATTTAAGCAGTACTTAATAAGCAACCTGAATTGAGTAAAACTATCCGGTAAAGTAATTTAATCTTTATCGTTTACTTATACTTATCATATAAAGTTACACTTTCTTTAATATAACTGTACTAGTTAATGTACAAATAGTGAGCTCAATAATGTCAAATGAATAAGTCCATGCACAAAGATCAATGATGTGCATTAGGAGTACACTCGTGCGCAATCCGCACCGCCGATGCAGATAATGAGACAGACGTGACTTTAATCTGTACAACACACTGACAAACGACAACTTTATGTATCACAAATAGATGATTGCCACCTTGAATGACCACCTCACGCTTCCAACAACAATAATGACAAACACAAGTTAACCACTGGTGTTGCTTGTATTCTTCCATATCTCTCAGTACCTCCCTTTCTTCTAATCTGGTTAAAGCGAAACGCACTGAGGGATAAACTTTCTTGCATACTTAACTAACAATTCTTGTTAGAAACATATGTAAGGTGTTTCATCGAGAGCATTTACATACGATACGCGAGAAAATCGTAATGAAATATGCTTTCAAGAATTAACATAGCTTGCGTCAACGGAGAACACTTTTCATTAATGTTTTTTTCATTGCTGCAGACCGATCGCCATAAAAAATCAGATGTTTTTCGCAAGGCAGGAAATATGGTAAACCATCAGACAGTTAAACTACTTTAATACGTGATCAAACCTAACATACCCTACTACAAAAACGAGAGCATGATTTTCAGAAGGAAATTTTAATTATTGGGGACTGACATCATTTAGGTTAATTCAAAAAAATATTGCTAAATTTAAGTTACACGAACACAAAGACGCGGGAAAACCCAAAGTAGTTATAAATAAACCGAATGGAGGGGTCGTATAGAATATAGGTCAAAAGAAGCGACTGCATGATTGATGATACCAATTTCCTATTGATCCGCATACTAATCTCTCATGCAGAGCTTTATTTGCGTAACGTTTGATTACAGTACTCCATTCATCTGATATAGTAAGTATTTTTCTTTGCAATGCTTAGTATTTTGATTGGTTTGTTTTCTTTTATGCTCCTTAATGGCTTTACTGCATATGCTCCATAAACGTGCATTGCTTCTATGTTATCGCTCAACGATATTGCTTTCTCACAAGAATTTAGAGTCGCAGTCATTGCACTTTGTGATTGTGAATTGAGGTTATGATTATTGATATAATTATGATCTATGTGGCATCTCATTGACTAGGCAGTGTCTAATAATCCCACTTTCATTGTTTCATGGCATCCTCCTTGTTCCAAATTAGAGACAAGTATTTTACAAAGTTCTTCTTTCTTCAACTTCATCTTTAGATCGTTCCAGATCGTTTGCCGAATCAGGTCAAATATTAAGTTCATACCCCCTTTTTAACGATTCATGTAATTATCTTTAACTAGGAGAATTCTTCCATTTAATTGCTTAAACAAACCAGGGAATATTATCCACATTGAAAATCAATCAAAGCTTCACCTTTGCACCGTGCTAATTCGCAAACAGCAATAAAGTTAACAACCAGCGATTATTTGCTGAATCAAATGATTGACGATGCAGCTGGGAATAATTGGCGAAGTCTGTTATAAACAATGATACGCTATGCTATCTGCGTCTTAACGTGGTTCTACACGGGCACTTCATCATATTATGAGTTACGAGGCAAAATCAATTGAAGTATTTACAGGACCGTATTTAATGAGATTACTTGTTCAAAGCTCACTGTCCCCAGTCAAAGGGCCTTGATTCTGTAATACTTGACCATCAAATCATACGACGACATCGAATATGCTTTAAGGTATTTCGAGTGGGCGCCGGAAGATCCCACGGCCGAACAAATATTGCATCCATCGCAATTGCTTCTGGATGGTCTTCGATCAAACCATTAATTCTCGATCGTCATTTAGGAAAATGGAAGACTGAAAGTAGGACGATTTAACTTTCACTATATTTATTTGAAATACGCGTGTATGGCGGTTTGATAAGCAAAAAAGTGCGTAACGAAATGTAAAGTAAATGAACTTCTAAAATTTTATTGAACTATTAAATTGCAGAATCTCAAGGAAATACGACGAAACTATTAAATAATCCAAATTGAAAGTTACCGCCGATTTAAGCCGTGACTGCCAAAGTGCCAAATCACTTTTTGAATCAATACAGTGTAAGTTTCCAAACAAATTCAGATTTACGATAAAACGCGAGGAATATTAACATCGCGATTCGAGATAGTGTTTTGTGTCGGACATTCAAAAGCAATTACGTTGTTAAGTGAAGCAAATAGGTTGCAATGTAGATCGAAGAGAGATTAACGGAACATTATGGTAAGTTATGACGAGGCAATTTTAAAAATATTGGTTAAACTCTGATCTGGAGATAGCTAAAAAGCTTGTAATAACAGCAAATCACGTTTAGAAAAATATAAGTTTACGATTCCGACGATAGGCGACATAAAAACGCTGGTAACAAGTAAAAGATGAAGACTAATGTGATTATACTCCAGATTCATTTTTATGTCTCCCGAAGGAATTACCCCCTTTTATTCCATACATTAGCGAGTTTCCTTAAGAATCGTTCATTATAATGGTTCGTATAATTAAGTTTATTTGATGAATTTAAAAGCGTAAAGGCGTGAACTTGGTAGTGCGTAAATGTTCGGAAACCGACGATGACTGGTTGAAAGCTTGATTAGGAAGTTGTTCGCAGGTCATTAGTACGCTGTGTGAGCGACAGACAGATCTTTGTGCACAAACGGGCTAATGGCGATTGTATCTGATCTGACTGACAAAGTACGATATCTGATTACACGTTTGTAAAGAAAAATAACTTAAATACAAATAGAGATAAACATGACCGAAATAGAAAGTTTCAAAAGCAAAATCGCGGGCGATTTCTATCAAACAGTTAAGTAAAAAGTTAGTTAATAAAGTCAAAATTATATGTTGGTAAGTGCATTAGAAAGCTGCAAGTAATGTTTAACTTACAAATAACACGTTGTTGATATTGGGGATAAATCTGTTGATCTTAAAACTATGCAAATTTAGCGCAGCTACGCCTCAGGATTACTCAGGACTACACAAACGGGTGAAATTTGTACATGTCTGTTTATTCATGCATTGGGTAAACTTAGCAAAGTTGTTGAGCGCTCATGCGGCAACCCGGGCTCGAGAGCATTGTCCTCTCACGGCAAAAGGTATCTAACCTAACTACCTAATCTACCTATAGTCTCGTACGCAAAGGTGACCTTCAGAACCGAATCGAGAAGCGCCATTTATTATTTCGATCATCTCTAGACTTAAGTCAATGAATGTTTGGTACAAAACAAAAACCTCGAATTAATTTTGTTCTGGTTTTTGTATGTTCGGGTCAAATTTTGCATAGAAGATGTGAACCGCTCCCCGGGGACCGATTGAGCTGAAATTTGGTATACCTACGTAACTTCCATGACAATACACTAATATGGCACCGTCGAGCTGGTCTGATGATGGAGTCGGAACGTGGCGACAGGATCTCCGCTATACTTAGACCCACCGATTTGGGGCTCATTCGATTGGTCTTGATAAGCAGTAAATGACATTGCGAAAAAAACTACGGCCGGCAACTCGGCAAGAAATTAAATTTTTGACAGGAACTTATTTTCTTTTGAAGTTGTGATATTCTGAGAGATCGTTATTGATGGTCCTTGCATTGACTATAAGCTAATGTAGTTAAAGCTCGCATTCGCGTTAATTATGTTATGAGACATCAGTTGACATCACGGTGGCGAATTTCTCTCAAAGTATGATGTTACAGTTGTAGGTACATCATTCTCAATTGTAATGTTTAGAGACAAGACATTAGGTATTAGGTACCTACGTTTGTTTCGCCTTGTAAAGCTCTCGCATAATCCTTATATTCAGCAACTGTGGATTAAGTGGGGCTAAAAATATGAAATAAAATATTTCTAAATAAAATTTCTTACGACAGTGTAGTAAAGGGTGAGGGTTTTTAGTAGTTTTTAGGAAGAAAATTCGTATTTACATATACGGAATCTGGAGCAAATGTACTTTTTCAGGTCAAGGGGATAACTTCCATAATACTATGAGCCGATATTCATGGAAAAATGAATAGATGATAGGTACCTACTTTCACGATTTCTATGCATTCATTCATATGCATTCACTGCTGGACTAATTACTAGTACAAAATTAAGTCAATCATCAGCACAACACGTCCTGCGCAAATTAGGCGTAGTCGCCGCGCGCCACTTCCAAAACTGCAACACAAGGAGTGGCAGACACCAGATGAAAACAAGGACTAAATCGCCATTGTTTACCAACATTTTCATAACCAAAACATCCCAAGTCTCCCGGTGACATGTTAATTTCGTCTTTAAATCAATGCGCGTACCGCCTTTGCGTAAATGACGTAATCTAACCTATTGCGTACTAGTACTACTGCATATTTACTGCCCATAGAACTACGCGATACAACATTGCCTTGCGCCGTATTTGCCCACCGTTTCTGCTTTAGGAATAGGACAACAATCTTGATTGGTAGATATGTAAGCTAAGTACTTACCTACAGGGTATAAGTACACCTATCTATTCTACAGTCATGTGGAGCCATGACTTGTTTCTAAATCAAAAGGACCTTCCATAGTAAGCTAAGGTCGAGTGCAACAAGGCTTTTAATTGATTGAGCTCAGATCTAAAGTAGGTACTAGTACTAGGTAATAAATAAAATATTTAAAAATGACTTCGTAGTTTACTAGCTTATAATAATTATAGGCGGTAATATTTCTTTTATGATCTGATAAGCTTAATTAGAAGGCAGCGGCTTATAACTAAAGTAAAACCATTTATAATTAACTTTAACGTTAGTAGGTACCTACCTACTTCACGTGCTTCATGCTTATTGTGACATAGGTCCAAAATAAGTTCAAGTTCAGGCTAGTTAAGAGTAAGTATAGAAACTAAAAATATAAAAGTTACACAAGGAAGATAATCTCTAATTACAAATTCTAAGGTACCTAACTCAGTGATAAATATTCAAATAAGTAATACTTTTTCTTATTTAAGTTTTGCTACAACTTAGAAACATTTTGGTACCACGAAATTAAGCTTTACATAAACTCCGTGTGAATAATTAAGTTGTGCACAAAACAAGTCTAAGCAAACGATAAACATAATTTTTTTCTTCGTCTTTAGCTACCTGGCATGATCGAATTAAATAAGGAGTGTCGAACCTGTTTACTAAATCATATTTTATAAAATAACGACCGACTATAAAAGCACCAGATTACGCTACAAAAATAAACAAAGAACTAAATTATTTTTACAAAAACTTACCTTCGTAAATCTCCATGTCAATTCCGGCCAGAAAAATGAAATGTTAATAAAATAATAAAGCGTTTCTATGACGACCCATGACAGCAATCAAACTCTTCCTTCAAAATCATATTGGATTCCTATTGGTTACGACTTGCTGTCAAACCTGTCTATGGTTATGTTTTTTTTTAATCCTTGCTCTTCACTACGGTATCGACACGTTTGAGGAGCCAAAACTAAAACTAATAATAATCAAAACATAACCGGTATTTTCATTATCGTGTAAACAACTAATAATTATTTAGGAAAACTTCAGTAATCATCATGATAAAATATTTTTTGATGACTCGTCCAACGCTGACGTGTCCAATTTGACATACACACAAACGGCGAATCGAAAATTTACGATTAGCACAGCACTAACGATATAAAATTAAGAAAATTGGGAACGAAGAAACGACGTGTATCAGTGATACAAAGTTATTTGTTGTAGTAGCACTTTTTACTTCAATTACAAAAACTATTGTTTTTTTAAGAAAACTTAACGACGGGCCAATACACTAAACAATGGGTTTGACAATATCAAGTGTTTTCACAAGGCTTTTCGGCAAAAAACAAATGCGTATCCTTATGGGTAAGTGACAATTGACAGCTCATCTGTAGGCGATAGCGCGTTGAATTGTGTTTTTATGCTTCATTACCTTGTATTTAAAAACTGTCAAGTTATATTAAGCATGTAATGAAGTATATTTTGTCATTGGATTATAGTGGGGCTCGATGCCGCCGGGAAGACTACTATACTTTACAAGCTAAAGCTGGGTGAAATCGTGACGACTATACCGACTATTGGGTTCAACGTGGAGACTGTGGAGTACAAAAACATCAGTTTCACGGTGTGGGACGTCGGCGGCCAGGACAAGATCAGGCCGCTATGGCGCCATTATTATCAGAACACTCAAGGGCTCATTTTTGTGGTGGACTCCAGCGATACCAGGAGAATAGCCGAAGCTGAAAAAGAACTTACTAATATGGTACGCATCATGTTACTAAATTGCGCACTATGCTATAGATTATTACTTCTTGCAATTTTGACCAATATTTATGATCTTACAATGTATCTTTTTCAGTTAGAAGAAGATGAGCTAAAAGAAGCGGTCATCTTAATATTTGCCAACAAACAAGATATGCCCAATGCTATGAATGCAGCTGAATTGACCAATGCACTGAACTTGAATAACTTAAGAAGCCGTCATGTAAGTACTTTATCTGTATTTTTTTCTTTTATTTGCATTATCTGTGTCCTGATTGCTTAAGTGTTGCAAGACTCTGTAGTCTGTACTTACATATATATGTGTAAACTGATGTGTACTCATCATTTTGCATTACTTAAGAATCTGTTTTTGTTGTGTGATCAGTATGACTCATTGCCTTCTCCTTTATATTTTAAGAAGTGATTGATAAACCAATATCTTGTTTTTTTAATTGTTATTTTTTTATTGCTGTCTTAAAATTATTGTCTCAGATCCTTCTTACCATCATGTGACCTTATTCTACAAACTATTCGCCTATTCTGTCGTGAAAAAAAAAAGTAATAAATTATAGAGTCTTATTTTACATACATACATAAACTCACGCCTTGAGTGGTGTAGTCAGAGCTACAGAATTACCTACAACAACAATTCCCCTACTACATTTTACACAATCAGGCTGAGATGTTTACCAGCGCATTAGTGATAGGTTGCAAGCAAATCACCTGACAGTACTACAAGCCTTTATTCCCTTTCGCCTTTTACGACATTGACGGGAAGACATGGAGTGGCACTATTCTAAACCGGCAACCACATGGGTTTTATTTTTAATTTTAATAATTAAAGAAAAGAAAATGATGCAAATTGTAAAGCTTAATCAGATTCACTATTCTTAAGGATATAATGTAGCATCTTTTTGTTTCTAGTGGTACATACAAGCAACCTGCGCAACACAAGGACAGGGCCTCTACGAAGGCCTCGACTGGCTATCCAACGAACTGGCGAAAAAATGAGGTTGAACACGCCTAGCAGCCTCTGGGGATATTAATGTACATTCCCAAATTGGCTGGCAACTTCACGTATTGTGAATGTTGTTCAATCTGTATTGAATCCAAAAGACTTTGAAATTTGTATGTTACTTATTATACAATGTCCTTTTCATATTTGTAAGGTTAAAACTTTAATTTGTTGCTGTATCTATCATTTTGTAAAGCAATAATGCAATGGAGGGTGTTACTGTGTTTGTCTTGACAATGACGAAAGAAACGGTAATTGATATCACTGTTAGGTGTATAATGAAATGCATTTGTAACTGTATAAGTTTAGACCGCACAGTCGCGGAGTTTGCACACATTTTTTAATACAAATTTTAAGGGTGTTTATGCATATAGAGACAATAACATTGTTTAAGGGAGATCCGATCCAGAATTTTTATAAATTATTGCTATGTTTAATTTGGTTAGACATTATTATTTATTGTGTGTAAGTTATGTAACATCTATTATTGCTTTTGTATTGTGAACCTGGGCATTTCTGTAACACATAATCCAGTGTAGGAACTTAGTGATTGAAGGCAAAAAATATATCTAGCTTTTTTTCAATATTGAACATCTCAAGTGTAATGAAATGTATATAACGTAAATCCTATCATTGGAGTAATTCTTTCAACACTGTTTAAGTCCTCATCTTGGGAGTTCGCTTTTATGCTAAAGATACTTTAAAGTTTATGATAAATATTGATAGTGGCAAATAAAATATAGGTGTAAATAAATTATGGATTCATTTTTGTCAACATCTACTTTGTCCCATTTTCATACATGTCAGATTTTTGAGAGTTTATTACCAGTAGGTAACAAAGAATAAACACAAATATAAAATACATTCGAAGCATTAAGAGAATTGTGAAGTGACGCTTAAATCGCGTAGCTGTCAATTTTTTTCCATTAAACATAGCTTTGGCCGTCCGTCTGTCTGTCTGTGGCTGTATCTCATGAACCGTGATAACTAGCCAGTTAAAATTTTCACAGATTTATTTCTGTTGCCGCTACAACAACAAATACTGAAAACTGAATAAAATACTACAAACAACAAACGTGATTTTTTATAAAAGATGGTACGGAACGCTTCGTGCGCGAGTCCGACGCACACTTGGCCGGTTTTTTTACTATTAGGTATATATAGTGGTGGTCACATAATTAGGGACACTTGGTTTTTTTCCCATACAATTGCCTACAAATATGACTTTTCAATTTTGACCACTATTCAAAAAGTTCTAAACTAATTTAATATTTGGTTACACTCATCGTTCATTAATGAACTAAGGTATAAATGTATGTACGATTCATCTCTGTTGAAAACGGATCTTTCACTTTATAAGGATTTGAAAAAATAAATACCTCGCGTTCATACAAAGTTGTAAAACTTTGTATGGACGGGTCAGCACTAAGTTTTTAAATCCCTATAAAATATAAGGTTCGTTTTTAACAGTAGTTCATTGTACATAAATTTAAACCTTAGTTAATGATTTAAAGTAAATTGTATTTAGCAATACAATTGGTCACGAACTTTTTGAATAGTGGTCAAAATTGAAAAGTCATATTTGTAGGCAAGTGTATGGGAAAAAAACAAGTGTCCCTAATTATGTGACCACCACTGTATATATTTTTTTAAATATATGATTATATTTATTTTACATTGTTCGAAGTAATGATATTAAATCTTTGCGTATTCGCGCCACATTTTATACATTATTTTGCGTAATTCTACTCGTTTGCTTACGCGGGTATCAACAAAACACACATTATAATGGGCGCTTTACAATTGCGCCCGGGAATTGCGCGTGAACTCTTCTTGGCTCCACATTCGCAGTGTTTACAACTTTACAATTGTGTTCACAGTATATTCATCGTAATAGAACAATGTTTGTAATATCTTGTTCAGTATTGGTGGTATTGGGCTAACGTTTTATAAAAGTTGCGCGCGAATTTGAGCCTTATTTTAGTTATTGTGTTCACGCAGCTTTCGCGCGTTCGCAGGCTCTTTGATACAGGTCAAAAAACCGAAATAAGGTAGTTATCTAACAAGGCGCGAACCCGCGAAAAATAATATGTGAATCGGCTCCACATTCACACTTTCACGCGTTCGCGTATTGCATTCGCGCGTTCGCGCGTGAATGTAAAGCGCCTATAAAGGTATGTTTAACAGGCGATTCGCGAGCGAAAGCGTTTCTTAGTCGCGTCGCGTCGCTTAGCTATGACCTTTTAAAAATCGCGTCGCTATACGTTCGCGTGCAATTCGCATATGTAGAACACTGGGTAATGGCCCCCTACACGTTGGCGGATCATGGGCCAGCGTAAGGGATGGAGAAATACGCGAGAGTGAGATGCAAGAATATGTTGCTTACTCTGAGGTTTAAATGCGTCCCTTACGTTGGCCCATGATCCGCCAACGTGTAGGGGGCCATCAGGGACGGATCCGTGCTCAAATTTTACATATCCTATGCACACACACACACACACACACACACACACACACACACACACACACACACACACACACACACACACATATACTGATATTATAAAACTTTTTTCTTGTGGGGTAAAATATAATCTGGAGATACTACCAATTGGTATAATTTTACCACCCACATATGAGGGGTTCATATACAACTTTTTACTAAGTCATTCATAACTTAAAAAAATGAAACTTGCTATTTTTACCTTTCCGGACCATTTCCGGACACGAACCTTTTTTTGGGATTTTAACCTTTTCTGGTAACACAGGAATGTCAATGCAGCTACTGCGGCTACGAATAGGGTAGGGTGAAGACATCATTTTATTTATGCATGTGTCACACTCTTCACACCAGGGTTGCCAGACCGGCCTAAAAGGGACGGTTTTCCGTCCCTTTTAATACCTCACCGTCCTTGAATCGGCTAAATCGGCCCTTTTCTGTAACTGCGTCCCATCTCGCGTTCGTCCAAAACGGATCTACGAGCTGCAAATTTTGCTATAGATCGTCCGATTGTGCACAAAACGGTCCTTTTTCAGATAGCACACCGTCCGAAATTAAAGTTGCATACTGGCAACACTGCCTCACACACAAGTTCACTCAACACAACAGCCGCCCGCAACCACAACAAAGTTTGCTCGAGTTGAGTAAACGTTTCCTAGTGTGTATAGTTGTCTTTGGACAATAGTGCGCAGTTATATCGTAAAACCCGACCCGACCCGGCCATCACTAACGTTAAAAATGGGGCTTACTTCTTTTTTGTCAGGCATTCCTTTTTTGTCAAGGTTTTTTGGGAATCAGCGACAGCGTATTTTGATTTGTAAGTAGAAATCTTATGTCGAACTTTGTTACAAAGTTCCTGTCGTCAATACTATTTTTATACTTACATTTTGTGTGTCAAATCCCTGAATCCTCTCGCGTTTTATTATTTTTCAGTGGGTCTTAACGGAGGCGTAGGGAAGACAACTGTGCTGTACAAACTCAAAGATGGTTCAACTGTGGATTGCCAGCACACAGTTGGCTTTAATTTGGAGACTGTAGAGATCAACAATACGAGTTACGAGGTCTGGGATATCGGCGGCGGCGATAAAGTGACGCCAACATGGAAGCAATATTTTGAAGATACAAAAGCTGTGATTTTTGTTATTGATTCCAGAGACAATGAAAGGCTGGAATTACTGGAGTTTGAACTGACCAGACTGGTAACTAATTATCTGCTTTTTGAGATTAAACTAACATGTCTAAATCTTATTGCTACCATCACTAGAACTAGTCTAGAACACTGTGAAATTAAATTGTCATCAGGTTTGCATGGCATCCAATTAAATTTTAAACCAAAAAAAATAAGCTAATTCTAGACTTGTCACTTTATCTGTTGCATTTTGCATTTACATTGACTTGTTAATAGAAACAAAACTTGTAGACAAATAAGCTTTATATTGTTCTAGTTAAATGCAGAGGAGATTGCGAATGTTCCGTTTTTGCTGCTGGCCAACAAGCAGGATAAAGAGGATGCCATGAGCTTGGATGATCTGAAGAAAGTGCTTAAACTGGAAAACTGGAAACACCGCAGCGTAAGTTTTTTGTTCTGAACATTAAAGAATCATCTAATGGCTCATTTCTGCAGAATGGACATGTCCATGGTCCATTTAATTAATGTCCCTTTGCAAATCCTGTGATGTTGAGTGTACACTCACTGTGATGTATGTGTCCGTTTACACTTCGAGTGAGTTTTTACATCCCTAGTTAACTCATCTAATAGTTAACTTGTCTAGTACCTGCAGACTGATTTGGAGTAACGATTTTGGCCCCACTTTGCCTTATCTTATGTAGATAACATTCACGCAATGCTTCTGTGCTAATGGTTGAAACGACTTAAAAAAAGTTCCAGGCTGCTTCTCTTCATAGTGTACAAACGTAGCCAATTATTAAATCTGAACTGAATCTTCACTATTTTCGAATTTTAACTCATGTTTGAGTTAATTGCGGATCACAAAAGACACCATAAAAATGAATTGAAGATTGACAATGATCCTTTTTTAATAATTCTAAGGGTTGATATTATACCATGTGTTGTTGTAGGGTGGCTTGAAATGCTAATGGGTATAGGTAAACCAAAATAAATGTACATAAAGACGCTATTTAAATGTCACTTAAATGATGTCTAACTTACAATTTTGTTACGAAAGCGTATGTGTTTGATGTTAAACGACAGCTTCGCTATGGTGACTAAACTCTTTAACTGGACATTTATTTTGGTTTATACCCTAATAGGCAATAGTTGTGCAATAATTATTTTTTCCATTTATTTTATAGATTCATCTGCGAGGTATAGTTGCTACAGAAGGCAGGGGGCTCACAGAGGCAATGGAGTGGCTGAGCAGTGAACTTGCTAAAACAGGCAACTAGATCTAAGGCACATTTTTCCTCATTGGACTAATGTACAGAAATCTATTAAAGCAACTCTAGTCTATGTTCAATTGAGTCATAATTATGATGACATTGAAATGATTATGCTAAGTGGGATTTCCCACCTGAACATGATGAATAACGAGAACCTAGCTAAGAGTAACTCACAATGAATGTGCTGTCATTTTTTACTGTATATTAGTTTCTATACTCTATAGTCTAAGCAAAAGTTGCATTATATTTAACCATTGTCTTGGCCAAATTACGCGCAATGCTGGACTAGACCTCTAATATATTTATGCATAATAACTATAATTATTAAGTTTTCTTATTTTACAATAAGCATTTCATTCGCGCAAGAACTAGGCGTAATCTAGTCTCGGTAAATGTTGTCGGAAAAATTTCGGTTACTGTGATGTGATTCAGACTGATTGGATTATAAAAAAGTATTTGCTGATTATACAGCTTTAAAAAATCTCTATGTACTAAGTTACTGTATGTAAAAGGCATTTTAAATGTCTAGTTGTAATCTTTATCTTATTTTTTTAAGCTTAATAAAAATCTAAATAATACATCTAGTTCTTATTCAGATTTATAAGTGCATTATAGTTGTGCAAGTGCACAAGGTCCACCCATTCCTATTAGAAATTGGATAATTTAACTGCTTCCAATTAGTTCTGGTGGTACAGTCGCCATCAAATATATCGGAACAGGTAAGGTGCTCAAAATTATCTGAACTAGACTATTGTTACTGGTATAAGAGCGTGTGCAGATATTTTTGAGAACCTTACCTGTTCCGATATATTTGAAGGCGACTGTACCAATTATTTCTACCAAGCCTGCTGAAACACTAATATAACTTTAACCTACCTCTTCTTTAGATCAGAACCTGCTTGTCCAAATGTGACTAGTTAGTTTTTTTTATAAGTAATTAATAGTAAGTAGCTGTTGCTCGCGACTCCGTCCGCGCAGAAAAATAAAACATAGCCTATGTTACTCAGGGATAATGTAGCATTCTAATGGTGACAGAATTTTTGAAATCGGTCCATTAGTTTTTGAGTTTATTAGTTACAAACATACACACACACAAAAATACAAATCTTTCCTCTTTATAATATCAGTATAGATTGGAATATTTTTGTGCAAGTAGTTACATGATCGAACTACTATTAGGACTTGGGTGGAATAAACTAATAAAAACATAATCATCATCATGTCAGCCGCAAGACGTCCACTACTGGACATAGGCCTCCCCCAAGGCTCTCCACTCAGACCGGTCTTGTGCTTTTCGCATCCACCGCGTTCCCGCGATCTTTACAAGGTCGTCACTCCATCTTGTTGGAGGCCTATCTACAGCTCGTCTCCCGGTCCGCGGACGCCACTCAAGAACCTTCTGACCCCATCGGCCATCAGTCCTGCGAGCAATGTGCCCCGCCCACTGCCACTTAAATTTGGCTATTCTTCGGGCTATGTCGGTAACCTTAGTTCTACTGCGGATATCATCATTTCTGATTCTATCACGCAGAGAAACCCCGAGCATAGCCCTCTCTATAGCCCTCTGAGTGACTTTGAACTTCCTTATAAGGCCCATTTTTAGCGCCCACGTCCCAGATCCGTAAGTCATCACTGGCAACACACACTGGTCAAAGACTTTTGACTTCAGACACTGCGGTAATTTGGACGAAAAGGAAAAAACAAAAACATAATATATAAAAGCATTTTTAACGTCCGGTTTGTACACTCAGGCTGGGTTTTATAAAGATCCGTTAGATCAAATTTCGGCCAGGAATGTCAAAACTTGTATGAAGTTACTAAAATTTGACCTGACATTTTTACTTACGGGCCTTTATAAAACCGGCCCTCAGGGTAGCTCCTATACGGTTCTATGCTAGTCCGACTACCCGACTCCCAAAGACTTTAGAACCTCTCGCACTGTGCAGACACATACACAACTATGGTGTTTGATTTATATCCACCCTACACAATGTTGCTGCCACTGAACTGTATTTATCAGTAATAGGCCAGCAAAATTGTGTAAAAAAATAATGGCCTAGCTTGGAAATAATACCTACATACTTATATTGTCTATCAGGGGACCGTATTATTTATTTATTTATTATCAAATAATATTTTACAGTAAACATTACACTAAAACTAGCTTAGAGAAAAAACAAACACAAAAAAATAAATACACAGACTTATTATGGCATATACGAGTATGGCCGTCTTCATCGCGGTGGATAAAGCATCTGTTACTCTCGCATTTACATACTAGTTAGAAAGTGACAGATGTTTTTATCCACGATCATAATAGGCCCGCAGAAAGGATACAGTTAAATTAATCGCGCTACATGCCCCACGTACATTTCGCTACCACCACCCAACCGGTAAGTAACTGTACGTAATTTGAACGTGGCATGCGAGTCGGGAGCGTTGAAGTGTCAGAACGTCACTACGTCTTATTCAGCTGGCTTTACGCCATATAATTGAGTATCTACAAACGCAGCAAGGTTTTCCTCAATGAGTCAGCTAAGGCTGACGCGACGGTAGAGTCGACTGATCAATAAAATGCTGACGAATAGTTGTGCAACTTAGCTAACGTCCTCGTACGTCCTGTTTATACCGACTTAAAAAAAACCAGTCAAGTGCGATTCAGCACGAGCACGACTCACACTTGATAATTTTTTAGTATTTGCTGTTGTTCTTCAGGGTTTGTAGGCACTAACAATAAGTATCATCACATCATACTAGGGTTGCCATCTCTAAAATTTGGTAACCAGGACAAGACGCGTGAAAACCCCGGATTTTGGAGCCCAGAACCCGGACGGTTCGTCGGTTGTTCACACCGCAGCGCGCGTGACGCGCCGCCGTCCCTAGAATTTAAATTTTTAAACCCAGACTACAAATGAAACCCCGCCCGGACGCCCTCTAAATTAGGACGAATCCGGGGAAACCCGGACGGATGGCAACCCTACATCATACTAAAGACGCTTGTATGTTCGACCGTTTTTACGATGCAACTTAAATAAAAATACGTTAAAAAAATCGTTTCATGTTCTTATTTTTGTTCCTTTAATTTATTTTTCATTTGTTATTACATTCATTGTTATAACACATATTCTGAAAAAATAACAACCCGCTATCTATTACGATTCAAAAGCTTACAGCTCTTTAAAGTTAGGACGGCCGGACAGCGCAGGCATAGAGTCTGTCTAATGAAAGCTGAACCTGGGAAAAAGCGGCAAATTCAAAAAATCTTGATATGGTATTACCGATCAATGAAGGAATAAACGATATTGATACTTTTATTATTTTATTTATTTTGGTGGGCACAAAGGAAGAGGAAACGCGTACTATATTTTCATATATATTATTACGAGCGCTATATTTTGATGAAAAGCACTTTAGGTAAAATACGATGACAGCGACTGGAGCACATTTGGTTTTTCGAAATATATTTGACATGAAAATATAGTGATCTGCACGTGTAGCACAAGTTGTATTTTCTCGCTTGTCGCTCTGTGCGTCTCTATCGTAACAGACTAGATAGTAAGGGAGATCCGAGCGACAAACAAGTCACGAGCAACTTGTGCTAGTCGTGCTGTTGATAGATTTCATTGATACGAGAGGTTTTCGTCTGTGTCGCACACAGCATAATAAAACAATGATGATGAGGAATATTATATTCAACCTTTTTAATAAAGTAATTAGAGGTAACATTATTCTCATATAGCTATCCAAATTAGACACCGTGGCCTTGTGAGGTCGCTTTTTTCCGGGAGTACTAAAGACACCGTTGTTTAATTTTCCCTCATTACTTATTCTTTTTAAAGATGAAACACTGATATCTGTAAGAAGAAAGAAAGTGTTAAATAAACAGAACACCATTTAGAAATACATTGTGTGGTTGCGCAGTACAGCCCCATTGTACAGTCCGACAGCCCTAAAAACATTTGGGTTTAGGTGAAATGAAATTGCATCGGTGAGGTTCTAATCGCAACGGTTTAAGAACAAGGAAGACTCATATAACCCGAACATCTTTTATATCTGGCCGATCAAAAATGACATTAAATAAATAGATAAGGTACTAAAGTGTACACATATTTATGAAATCGACTGTACAGTGTACATTTGGTTCATAAACAACAAAATGCTGTTTGCTCCGCACACAGAAAATACATATCAAATAATATGTTTATGATATCTTTTAACTAAACACCTCCTTATTGTTTTATTGAAACTATGAGTGTCAGTTACATTAATCATCTGACTATTAAATTAATTTAATAAAATTGTGAATGCTAAGAGATTCAACATGATATAGGGACAGACAATAGGTACCTACACCTATTATATAGGGAAAGACAATGATAATTTTAGTAATTACCGGTCATTGAAGATACTTCTTCCAAATATTTCGTCTGAGTCTGGCAGGCTAACTCAGTTTCCTCAACCTCTTTCAGCTGCTTTACGTTTTCCAGCACACTTTTGTCAACGTGCACGTCCAGGTTTTCTGAAACGAATTTAATTTCGTTTAATTTCTTAATCTCATCGTATAATAGACAGAAAAAGGTAAATTAAACTTAGGATTGCACATAGAGAAATAAGAAGTATCAAAATGAACATGCCGTACTAAAGCCGTACTAACCTATAAATTTGGTCACCGTAACTAAACAATTAATTTTTTGCATCAATAATGCTTTTCTTTCTTCTTGTTTTTCTTTGTACTTCTGTATAATAGTATACAGAATCTCCCGGACACCACCTCTTATCGTCGACGGCATGATTACTCCGTATTTTTATCAATTTAGATCTCGAATTGACAAGTTTCTAATAACAACAAAGTCCAAACGACATATTAAATAGTGTTGCCAGACTCGTCAGCCAAGAAAAATCCAGGTTCAGCTTTCATTAGACAGACTCTATCAATAAGGTCCCGTCGGGCTACCCTTCGGGTACGGAACCCTATAAAGAAGAGGTTCCATGTAACCCCATTTTCAGCTTAACTTTATCGTATTGTTTATTTATTTTCGGAAACTAAAGGTCTCCATTTTTTCGAATTTATTAAGTCGGAAAAACAAGAAAAACCGATTGTTAATATTTTTGTTCTTTGGTTTTGGCGAATCGTTTCTGTAAAAATCGTGTTAATCTTTGAAATTTATCAAAGTACTTTTACAGTAGGTAGTGTTTTTTTTTTCTTAATTAATGACTTTCGCTCCTGTTAAGCAGGTGTAGGTATTTCGCCAATGTCGAGTTATTTATAGACACTCCCATGGACTTATTAGAGAAATAAGTCCATGGATATCACACGCGAGTACAATAATTGTTCGGTAAAAGAGAATTTTCTCTAATGGACTAAACAGAAGCACATGGGGTTAGCTGCACGCGCTTCTTTCAAGTCCTAGTTAGTGGTTATTATTCTCTTTGATTTTAGGTAGTCTGACATTGAATAAATTAAATAATACTACCTATCTACTACACTTCCTGTGTAGTAGTTCGTTCGCACGTATTAGTATGTCGTACGGAACCTCGCGGCTCGCGGCTCTGTGAAACCACAAGATTCTAACGCTAACGTCAATAATTGTCGAAAACTGCCAAAATGTAGATATGGAATTGACATAAGCGCTCGTCGCGATCCCCGGCAGCTTACGATTCAGATTCAGATTCAGATTTTATTACTGAATATAACACAGTATAAAATACATGACATGTCAAATTATATGCAGTTTACATTGAGGTCGTCAGAAATATAGTTAAATAATAATAGTAAAAAAGTCAAAGTCAACACAAATACAGAGTACATTAAGAATTTAAAAGTCAATATAATTTATAATATAAGTCAAGTTCCATATACTCATTCACAGAATAGACTGGGTTACCTACGTCAATTCTATACATTTTCGATAACGATAACGGTCTGGCAATGCCACATACTTCTTCGCTATGCGATACTTGAGACTCGGGGTAAGGTTATTTTGGTACGCGGAGCTCTTCGAAGTAAGTAACAATTATGTTATTACAAGGTCCGGCTAGACAATACACATTTTATGAAAAACGGCCATGGAAAATGTATGAATTTAAGACAACCCATGACAGCTTAAGTCAATTGTTTTTGTCTCCACTTCCTTCTCTTCACTCCATTGATATTAGCGGTCTTCATTAATCAATTAAATTACCTACTTCGGGTACCTAAGTATCATTTACAACCATACAAACTATGGTCCTTAGCTTACAACAATAGTCCAATTTTGCTCATTACATTATTATAGTTGTATAGTTTTACGGTTGTTTCTTTTCTTTATTTTAGCACCTGTCAGTAAGTGATTAAAAATTCTAATCGAGTACGTAGAATAAAAAAACTGTCGCAATATTTCAAATGTACTGCATGTTCTCTTTGACTAAGTACCTCTAAGTATACTTACCTAGTACCTTCTGTAGAAAGTCGCATACGAGTAGAAATAAAAAACAAATACTTATTTGAAAACTAGGTATAGAATAGAATAGAATAGAAAAAACTTTATTCACCTTAATAATAATAAAGTACCTAATGCCATGGACATGGAGATATGGTATGATTAGTGATTAGGCCAATATAATCTTACTAACATGATCCAGAGAAACATCGTGCAAGTGATATTAATAACTGAATCGTCAACACGAACAACGTGGAGCATATGACAACATTGCTGCATCGTGGAACCCACGGACAACGTGGAGCATATGACGATATTGCTGCATCGTGGATCCCACCAACAAGCTGATTCAACCTCGCGAACAAAAAGCTTTCTGACGAAATTGCTTGCAATACAGTTCTAGACTGATTCATGTTGTCTGTATTAGCTACTTTCGTATATTCGTTTTGATTTCTCAATTATAATAACTAAACATTGATTTAGTACAATTTGACTGAGAAAACAAGATAATTACAGAATACATTTTCGACAAATTACTATATGAAAAGCAAGCTTTAAAAACCCGACTGCATTTTGGGTCTATTCCGACTAGTTACATTATTAGTTCCATTGATGGAACTAGTTGGACTTATTTTTCCCAGTAGTTACATTCAATGAAGAGGGTTCTTCCATTTATTTGGCTATAATAATTGTGTATTTCAATTTGGATACAAAGCAACTGTGCCAAAATATAATGGTTTTCCCAAAAAGTGGGAAACGAACGAATGCACCCCATACGTGGGGTGGCTTCGTACACTATTCGTTTTTTCCCAGGATTCATTGGATTTTCTATGCTATTTCACCTATTTCAGTCACCTTTTAGGCATATCTGACCAGGTTTACTGATTATAATTATTCTTGATATACATTTTTTTAACTTTCATGGGGTGCATTCGTACAGTATAATATTACATACATTTTGACTGTACGAAGGTACCCAAACCAAAACGATCCGAAAAAAATACGAAATAAAAAATAACTGTTAAAGTAATCCCAAAACCATTGTTTACATATTAATCTCAAGCATCTAATTACAAACTATATAAAAATATTTTTTCTAATTCGACTAAAACTTATTAGAGACAGACGCATTCAAAGGAGAACCAAAAATTACTTTTGGGTCGCGAAAACACTTATTAATTATTTCTGGCGAAATCTGCTGCCGCACTGCCATCGCTTTTTGAGGGTATGCATAGGCATGCATATGAGCGGCAGTCACGCATACAAATATGAACGCTTCAGCATGTTGGATAGTCGAGATATGACCACTGTACGAATGCTCCCTTTGTATGAAGCCACCCCATCTTCCCCTACTGTCGTCCATATACCTACATATGTTAATAATTGTCATTTTGCCATTGTTGTTATTTAAATTTTAACATTTTAGGTACCATATGTCACCCGGGATGACGTAAGGATTCTAACGATACCTCACATATCTAAATCGGTCAAGGGATTTAGAAGTTATAGTGGAATAAAGAAACTCATATACATACATACATACATACAAACATGAACCCTGGAAACATTACACTCCGTTTTTTGCGGCAGTCGTGTAAAAACTATGTCGTATTGTTGTTTGTTCACTACATCTGTATGTACGGGGTGCTAGAAAATAGTGTACGTTATATCGTTTCAGCCGAAAGACGTCCATTGCTGGACAAAGGCCTCCCCAAGGTTTACCACAAGGACCACTCCTGCGCCGCTGGAATCCATCGGTTTCCCGCAACCTTACCCATGTAGTCAGTCCACCTTGATGGTGGTCTACCCACGCTATGTCTTCCGGTACGCCGCTCGAGCAGTCTTCGACCCATCGGCCATCTGTTTTGCGACGCGATGTGCCTCGCCCACTGCCGCGTCACATAAGTCTAGAAATTCTTATCTCCCCTCCTCATTTCTGGGGCCGTAGCCAAGTTACAAACGCTCTAACGTTTTTCTTTTCTATCACCATAACAAAATGTATGGGATGACAGTTGACCACGTGGTTTATCGCAACGCACGAGACTGTCATCCCACATTTTGAGTGATAGAAAAGAAAAACGTTAGTTAGTAGCGTTTGCATCTTGGCTAGGATAGGATTCGTTCGCGCGAAGAAATTCCGAGTATCTGCCCTTGAGCGTTCTTAACAAACACCAAACTAAATAAATATAGAATGACAAGCGTGATTTAGGTTAATGACATTTAAAATGACAAACTTCTAAGCATGCCCAACATGACTGTCGACTGTATGTAACGTTGGCAAAGAAAACTCAAATTCTTCACGTTCTCACTCACAATGGAAATAACCTACCTATCTACCAAGTAGATCTTTAAATTAGATTATTAGCGTATGTATGTCTATTTCTGGGCACGCTCTGCAGCCTAAACTGCTGGACGGATTTTAAAATACCCTATGTCACTTCAGCAATTAAGACGAATCGAATGACATCTCGTATGTTAAAATCCGTCCAGCCGTTTAGGCTGCAGAGCGTGCCCAGAAATAGGCATACATACATACGAGTACATACGCTCGAAAAACATAACCCTCCTTCTGACGCAGTCGGGTAATAATACACTTCATGTGTAGTAGTTCGTTCGCACGTATTAGTATGTCGTACGGAACCTCACGGCTGGCGGCTCTGTAAAACCACAGGATTCTAACGCTAACGTCAATGATTGTCGAAAACTGACAAAATGTATGGAATTGACATAAGCGCTCGTAGCGATCGTCAGGCAGTACGTCAATCCTATACATTTTCGATAACGATTACGTTCTCGCAATGCCAGAGATACTTCGTCGCTATGCGATACTTGAGACTCGGGGTAAGGTTATTTTGGGAAAATGTATGAATTTAAGTTAAATAGATAACGCACGACAGCTTACGTCAATTGTTTTTGTCTCCCTTCCTTCCCTCTCTTCACTCCATTGATTAGCGGTCTTAATTACGAGTAATCAATTAAATTACTTCGGGTAATGTATCATTTAAAACCATACAAACTATGGTCATTTTCTTTAGCTTGCAACAATACTTTAATTTTGCATTACATTATTATAGTTGTATAGTTTTACGCGGTTCTTTCTTATCTTTATTTTAGCACCTGCCAGTGAGTGATTAGAAATTCTAATCGAGTAAATAGAGCAAAAAAACAGTCGCCATATTTCAAATGTACTACAGGTGCTACTCTTTGACTAAGTAAGAATACTTACCTATTACCTTTACCTTCTGTAGAAAGTCGCATACGAGTAGAAATACAAAACAAAGTACTTATTTGAAAACTAGGTATAGAATAGAATAGAATAGAATAGAAAAAACTTTATTTACCTTAATAATAATAAAGTACCTAATGCCATGGACATGGAGATATGGTATGATTAGTGATTAGGTCAATATAATCTTACTAACATGATCCAGAGAATCATCGATGATATAATAACTGAATCGTCAACACGAACAACGTGGAGCATATGACGATATTGCTGCATCGTGGATCACACCAACAAGATGATTCAATCTCGCGAACAAAAAGCTTTCTGACGAAATTGCTTGCAATACAGTTCTAGACTGATTCATGTTGTCTGTATTACTTTCGTATATTCGTTTTGCTTTCTCAATTATAATAACTAAACATTGATGTAGTGAAATTTGACTGAGAAAACAAGATAATTACGGAATACATTTTCGACAAAAAACTATGTAGTATTATCGTTTGTTCACTACATCTGTATGTACGAGGTGCTAGAAAATAGTGTACGTCATATCGTTTCAGCCGAAAGACGTCCATTGCTGGACAAAGGCCTCCCCACACACACACCACACACCACCACCACAAGGACCACTCCTGCGCCGCTGGAATCCATCGGTTTCCCCCAACCTTACCCATGTCGTCAGTCCACCTTGTTGGTGGTCTACCCACGCTGTGTCCTCCGGTATGCGGACGCCGCTCGAGAAGTCTTCGATCCCATCGGCCATCTGTTCTGCGACGCTATGTGCCCCGCCCACTGCCACGTCACATAAGTCTAGCAATTCTTATCTCCCCTTCTCATTTCTGTGGCCGTAGCCAAGTTACAAACGCTACAAACGTTTTTCTTTTCTATCACTCAATTTTTTTAGGATGACAGTTGACCACGTGGTTTATCGTTACCAGTGATCGGAATAGGTGGAGTATATTTACCTAAAGTTCGCAAAAGGACATACTACAGGGTGGTTACAACCGGGTGAAATATTAATTTATTTTATTGAATTCCTGATTTCTGGTATTTTTCTGGTACTAGTAAATGTCAAGGAAGCAAGGAAGTCTCTGTTCTTCTTAGTTTAGGTAAATATGCTCCACCTATTAATTAGATTACTTAAAAGAAATGAGCTACAGGCCCCTTTTATCACAAACGAACATAAAATATCCCATACCGTAAGTAAATGTTATGTATATTTAGCATTAAAAATACCGCAAATCCGGATTTCAATAAAAGTAAATTAATATTTCACCCGGTTGTAACCACTCTATATTATGTCCTTTTGCGAACTTTAGGTAAATATACTCTACCTATTCCGATCACTGATCGTTACGCACGAGAATGGCACTTATTCATTTTGAGTGATAGAAAAGAAAAACATTAGTTAGTACCTAGCGTTTGCATCTAGGCTAGAATATGATTCGTGCGTTCGTGCGAAGCGTTTGAGCGTTCTTAACAAACACCAAACTAAATATAGAATGACTAGCGTGATTTAGGTTAGTGATATTTAAAATGACAAGGTTCTAAGCATGCCCAACATGACTGTCGACTGTATGTAACGTGGGCAAAGAAAACTCTCATTCTTCACGTTCTCACACAATGTAAATGACCTACCTATCTGCACCCTTATTTCGTAAGTAACACGTTCGTTAAAAAATCGTTTTCGAAGTATTAACCGACAAAAAGAAGTTGCCGCGCGCGCTCGTATGCGTTTAGAGTTAATTAGGTACAGTCGAACTCACAAGTAGCTGTACATTTTAGTACATTGTCGCAGAAACGTATTAAAATGAGATTTAGCCGCGACAATTAGTAAGGTACTAAAATGTACCTACAGCTATCTACTTTCGAGTTCAACCGTACCAACCGCTATGGCAAAGCTGCTCCGTCAACGAAGCCGCGCCTAAAAGACACGCACAAATGTAAATACTTAGCTGAGTAATTCTATGTATTCAATGTATGGGAATATCAAACAAATTAATAAAGTTTTAAAACTTGTGTGAACTGATACATTTGGGTGTGGTGTTTAAAGTTCACTGGTCTTCCCCATATATATATATGTGGCCGGTCTGCGATATATATGTGGCCGGTACCTGAAGCTATAGCTTGAAAACCGTCGATCCTACAAAAAAATATATATAAACTTTTCTGTTTAGAATTTAATAAGGAACATTTTTGTCCTTGACACTTTTTTCGTATCTATTATAGTTATCCCAAGAATGTTAAAAAACCGTTAACGGGGACACATTTCACGGCAGGGGGGGTGAAGCGGCCAGGGGAGGGGGGGGGGGGGAGACCAGTGAATTTTAAACACCACACCCAAATGTATCATTTCACACAAGTTTTAAAACTTTATTAATTTGTTTGTCAAAAAACATAGAATGACTCAACTAACTATGACGGGGCAACTTATGCTCGCAGGTTAATAATTCGCAGTCGAATTAGAAAGACAGTTGTTCAAGATCACTTTCATTTCATGGGGCTCTCTTGAGTGGCGTCACTATTCCACCTGAGGCCCGTGGCAAATTCATTGAATGGGGCCCCCAAATCCATTATTTTTATTGTACCTATACTAAATACTATGCACACATCCTCTCGGTCCCTGGGCCCCTCTCAGACCGGGGCCCCGAGGCATTTTGCCTGCCCTGCCCCCCACCCTATAGTTACGTCACTGGCTCTCTTCTCCTCGGTAAACCGTTACTTTTCCTCCTGTATATCAACAATTTACCCAATATTTCATCCCATAAAGTCATTATGTTCGCCGATGATACTACATTGGTTGTAAAGTGCAATAACAGGAAATCATTTGAGCAGGAGATTAACTGTGCACTGCTGGAGATTGCCAACTGGATGGTCGTAAACGATCTATGCATTAATACCAGCAAAACTAAGTTTATGCAATTTGCATCCTACAATAGTAACCTAGTGCCTCTGTCGGTCAGACTTGGCGATGAGGTGGTTGACGAGGTTGAATGTTTTAGGTTTCTTGGGATCATGATTGACAAGCATTTGAACTGGAAAGAGCACACTGATCAAATCTGCAGAAACCTTAACCGATTTGTGTATGCGCTAAGGAGATTGCGAGATACGGTTTCGGTTCAGGCTGCATTGACAGCCTATCATGGTTATGTGTCATCCGTTCTTCGCTACGGACTCATCCTGTGGGGTAACTCGGTGGATGTACACAGAGTTTTTAAGGTGCAAAAGAAGTGTGTCAGAGTCATTTGTGGTGCTCGGGTCGATGAAACATGTGTTCCATTATTTAAGGGACTCCATGTTTTGCCACTGCCGTGTTTGTATATACAGGAGATATGTGCTTTTGTTAAATCGCAAAATTCATTGTTCAAACGGCGTGGTGAAGTTTTCCAACGGCATACAAGGGCCAAAATTATGAACCGCCTTTATAAACCTACTTGTCACAAGGCCATATACACCAAAAATGTATACAACATGTGCATCCAAATCTATAATGCCATACCTGATGAGATACAGCTACTCCAGGGATATAGATTTAAGAATAAATTGTCAAACTGGCTCCTAGATAAGTGTTTTTATAGTGTTAAGGACTTCCTCGAGCAATGTAATGTATGATTAATGGCATGGTATAATAATATTTTATGAATTTTGACTTTTTTATCTATAATTTAAATGTGTATTGTTATTGTTATTTATTGAATTTTATTAGATACTTATCAAATATTGTAACAAATAAATTTCTTTTATTGCATAAATAATATTTGCACGCTTGCTTGCAAGCTGGATACATTGGACATTATTTATTATTTAAAATTGACTGTAACATCTTGTACTGTACTGTATTCTGCAAATAAATGATATTGATTGATTGATTGATTGATTGATAAAACCTTGCGATGCTAATCATTATAATGCTTTGAGATGCTAATTATATTATTGTTATCATCAGTGATCGGAATAGGTAGAGTATATTTACCTAAAGTTCGCAAAAGGACATAATATAGAGTGGTTACAACCGGGTGAAATATTAATTGACTTTTATTGAAATCCGGATTTGCGGTATTTTTAATGCTAAATATACATAACATTTACTTACGGTATGGGATATTTTATGTTAGTTTGTGATAAAAGGGGCCTGTAGCTCATTTCTTTTAAGTAATCTAATTAATAGGTTGAGCATATTTACCTAAACTAAGAAGAACAGAGACTTCCTTGCTTCCTTGACATTTACTAGTACCAGAAAAATACCAGAAATCAGGAATTCAATAAAATAAATTAATATTTCACCCGGTTGTAACCACCATGTATTATGTCCTTTTGCGAACTTTAGGTAAATATACTCCACCTATTCCGATCACTGGTTATCATAGCTTTTATTTATTAGACTCTAATAGCGGCCGACTTAAAAA
The DNA here is from genome assembly GCA_946894065.1 of Acleris literana. NCBI lineage: Eukaryota > Metazoa > Arthropoda > Insecta > Lepidoptera > Tortricidae > Acleris > Acleris literana. The sequence goes on along the minus strand of OX335684.1, from coordinate 13,637,760 downwards.
CAATACGATAACAAAAGCATTTAGGTATGGTATAGGGTACCGAGTAGCATAGACCCATGAACACGTTTTTACGCCTTTAATAATAGAGGACCGTGTTCCTATGCTGTAACCAATATACAGGGTGGTAATCGATAAACTGTACATATTGAAAGGGATGAAAGGGCATTGGGTAAATTTGTTTGAAGAATATTGTCTTTTTTTTCAGCGGCCACGGATGATTTTTACATTGTTATTTAGAGGACCTCTAAATACACATAGATATATATAATTTATGGCGGTAAATAATATCGGAGCGGAGATTTCAAAGATTTAAGTATTCAGTTTTTAGTACAAAAGTACGCCCAAGTATGAATATTTAAATATCTCGGCTCCGATGCACTTTAGAGTATTACATTACATAACAAAATATGTTTATTTTTAATAATTCTATCATAATTTACCACTTTTATGAATGGCCGCTCATCTTGAAAATGTATGAATTTTACAAATGACAACACTTTTACCTAAACCCCTTTTATGTTAATTTAAAAAAAAAAATTTTGACCTTTTCGACGCCACAGTCGGCTCTGGCCGTTAACTAAAAGTCGTGCCACTGACGCCATGTAGGCTACAGCCGACAAGAGTTCAAGATTAAAAGAGAATTTGTTTGGTAGCAATATGGTGTAATTTGCATAGCATAGCAAACATGTTTGGAGTGTGGGTGGCACATTTTGTATTCGACGTATGGCGTTCAAAAGGTTAATTTAGCCACTTTTTTTTTACACATTCCTAATTTGTTTTAATAAATTACATCAAAAATGTCATTTTGTTTTCATAAAAACAAGATTTTCTCAAAATTTTGTAGATATTTCACCATTTTTTTTGCTTATTATTATTCCTCGTTTAATTTTAGATCTAAAAACGTTAAAAAAAATGTAAAATATCTGATTTTTTTTTAGAACATCGTGTTTTTATGAAAACAAAATGATATTTTTGCAGTAATTTTCCACAAAAAAAGCAGTTACTCGGTTATTTTTTTTAATAAATTGGTCTAATGTTGTTATCAATTATTATAAACCTAACTAATGTCAATACTATGCATTTTGTTTTATCTTTTTTGGGCTATTAGATCAAAAGTTACACCGTCACAAGTAAGTGTACTACCTAAACTTTATTAAAAAGTTAGTCAATCTGTAAAAAAAACCAGTGGCTAATAAATAAAAAAATAAAAGTTTTACCGATAAATTAAAATAAAATTTCATCCCTTTCAATATGTACAGTTTATCGAGTACCACCCTGTATGATGGCGACTAAATGACCTGCCTTGGCGTGTTTTTCACTCCCTTGAGAACCTTGAGTTTATGCGTTTGAAAAATAAATTCTAATTCTATGTTATTTCTAAAACTACATACATACATAAACTCACGCCTTTATTCCCAGTTTGGGGTAGGCAGATATTTCTAAAACTATTGCTTTTTATATAGGTATTTAGTTAGTAATTTCAACGATGAGGAAGCAAGGGAGGTAATATCGGTTTATATATCAATTCTAATATAACTAAGGTACTAAGGAAAAATAAAAACAGCCTGTTAATCATAATTTTATTTTTATTTACCTATTTCTTTCTTCGGGTTAAAATTTGACATTTATCAATACAAAATATATCAAATTTTTATATTAATCTAAAGTAAGCTTTATCTAGCCGCGGATTGTGAAGAGGATGGATAGTTTTCAAATGTTTCCAAATAATTGTTTTGTCATTCTACTCGTGTCGATTCGATAACCCGTTGTTTTTATTATTTAACGGATATTAATATAAACTAAGTACCAAATATTAATAAAAAAATGCAGAGTCGTAAATCAGGAAATCTCCATACAAAATGCGGTACTTATTAATGTTTCTATCTCCTTAAACCTACTCTGATTAGTCTGATTACCACGATTTTTGAATATGTTGTACCTAATTAGGTATTATGAAAAGACCACCTACGTTTTCTTTTCGATTTTAGATATATAATGAACTACCTTTCCTACCTCTATGAAGCGTACAGAGGGACATACGCCCCACCACTCGAATTGACGTAGCGCGTACGTAATATTAAATAGTGGGGCGTGCCATCGTGGCTTTAAAGTGTTTCTTTAATCATTGCTTTAAACACTATATTCCCTACCTAGCCATCTGTATAATAAACTTGTACCTGCCACACTACACTTATTTATGGCTCCAATTAGCTTTGCGTTTCTCAACAAAACTTTTAATGCCTTCCTGGCCGTCATCCATATTCACATTTTCTACCATTATCTTCTCTCCCAACTCATATGCTTCAAACAAGCCTAAATCCATTTGCTTGTAGTAAAATTGCTTTCCTAATTTGATGATACTTCTGCTCTTGTGTTTGATACTTTCAACAATCTTGTTCACTTCTTCATCTAGCTGATCTGAGGGTACCACTTTGGTTACTAGACCACTATCGTAGGCTTCTTGGGCTGTTAACGGAAGACCTGGAAAATGTTGATGATGAATTCATCATTAATATTTAAACCTAGTGATAACAGGCCAGGGTTCTGTATGTATAGCTTGGAAAAAGATTTGAAATGAAAAATGATGGCACTGTTCAGGGAGAAATTGGCAACATGATCCAATTTTTACCAAACACCTGTTTAATCTGGTGGTGTTGCCACTTGAGAATACTGCAGTTCCACATGCAGAAGTATGTTCTACAAAGTTATACTAAAAAAAAACAATATTGGATTTTTTTTTGCCTAATTTCAGGTTCAATCTATGTCTACACTTACGAGCAAAACAATTGCATCACTTTGCATTTTTTGACGTCCACCGATTATCTTTGTAAACCGACTTTTCTTTGTGAAATATTTGAATGAATTCATGTTTCTTGTAATCTAAGCTTTACAAGAAGTAAACAAACATGGAAATTATCGAAACATTATTTTATTTAAATATTTCGGAAAGAAAAGCTGGTTTACAAAGATAATGGGTCAACATGAAAAAATTAAAAGTGATGCAATTGTTTTGCTCGTAAGTGTATAACTGGGTCCTTTTTTTTTAGGTTAGGTAGATTGAGAGAAAAAATCAATAAGTGATTGTGACAGATGGACACTTGACCCTATAAGTGTATAAGCATTAAGTGATCCTATAAGCGGTATGTTATCATTTATTCACTTTTTCAGTTTTCAAGAAACCCAAAAAACCAAGTTTTACCAGTAAACAGCATGTATGTCGCGCGTGACTTGGGTACAGATCTACCGACAGCTATCCCTGGAGTTGAGCAGAATACCCCAAAATTGGCACTGGAAAAAACGTTAGAGATTGCACCATGAGGTCCATGAGACAGTAGTCCACAACTCCACATATGGGTCGTTTTAAAAAAAAATGTACATTGTTAAGGGCTTTAATTAAAACAAAACTTAATTGATTCCTTTGTGTAACAAAAGTTACCCATATAGTTTGTCTGACTAACTTTCGTTACACAAAGTATGCGATTGTGATTTTGTTTTCAATAAGCCTTTAAATTATGTACAATATTTTTGAAAACAACTCATATACCTAAGGTGAAGACGGATGAAACCAGTACATGTTCACAAGTTTCATATCTATAATATTAGTATGGTTGAGGATTACCCAGGGGTGGAGAATTTGCTGGTGTCAGAGCAAACAATCATATCACAAGTGGCCACTAGCTGGCAGCCAGCTGCAGCCGCAAAGCCATTTACCTGTTGATAAAAACAATTAGGTACTATCAAATAATGAGAACCCTATATAATTATGATAAAGAGGGTTGTTAAGACATAACAAGTGCTCAAACGGCTTAAATAGAAACAATTGATTCTAAACGCAAGGGTTGCTACTAAGTTGGATCTTTTTTTATTTGTAATTCATTTTTACATTTGATAAATATTTTTTATTATTAAATACGCAGTGATGTCGTTATACTTAATCAGTTTTACTTACTTTAGCTATGACCGGAACAGGGCTTTGAATGATTGACTTCATTAATTCACATGATTTTTTAAATACCAACTTATGCTGATCTACCCCAGTACTCGGTTGCTAAAATAATTAACATTGAATGACTGTTAAAGTGCTTCAACAATAAATATATGATTTGAACTACTATCATAAGACTTACTAATTCTTTTAAATTTTGTCCAGCTGAAAATACATTGCCTTTTGCCGCTAAAACTATAGCTCTCAAAGCAGTATCATCTTTATTTTTATTGATTGCCTCTATGAGGTGTGTCATCATATCCAACGACAATGAATTCCTAAACAAAAAACAATCTATCACAATTAGTAACAGTCATACTGTATTTCTATTTTAGTAGTTACACTCACTTGGTCTTTTCATGGTTTAAAATTATCTCCCGAGTTCCATCTGATTCATTTGTAATTAGATATTGATTGTGAATACCTCGGAAGGCAAGCCGATAAGGCATGCCAAGATTTCTCTGTAAAATAAACATCATTAATAAATATAATTAAATAACAACAATAAACACAAGATACAGCTATTTTCTTTATTTTTTACTCACCTGCAACAATGCTAACATAGTTGTCATTTAAAAATACCAAACGTGATAAATCTCTGTAATTAATTACAGTGCTTTTTATGTCAGTAAAAAGTTTTTATCGCAACATAACCTCATAGCCTAACTTGTTGCTTATCTATCTTTTGTTTACAAAATGAACTGTCATTCTAGAGTTGCCAGTAGAAAAAAAGTTAAGAAGCGGGAAATAAAAATACCATACTGAGTTTCATATTTATTTGCCTTTTATGATATGTTACGGTAGTGGAAAAAAACAATCATCGTGTTATTACGTTTTAGGTGCAATACTGCTTATTACATTTAAATCTTAAAATATCAAGATAGCTAATATGAAAAATCAGATCACAGTTTAGAGTTTGAGATCTTTCGCTTAAACATCAAAAAGAATTTTCCGTTCCTTTTTTCCTTATTAATTTACTGCAACAAATTTTCTTATGATTGTAAATTACCAACATACCTAAACAGAAACAAGGTGCATTAATTAATTGCGTTTAACCCACGATGAATGGTCAGTTTTTAAGTTTAGTCACTTTGTTGTCACACATGACTTTTATTGAAATATCGACATTTAAAAAAGCGAACTGATATTGTCTCCGACATTTTACTCCACAGCCAGAAAATCAGTATAATACTGAAATTAAAATCTTAACTTCTAAAGGTTGTTTGTTGCGTTTACACACAATAAGATTATCACTACAATTTCATACTTTCTTATAAGAAAATACATACATAAACTCACGCTTTCATTCCCAGAGTGGGGAAGGCAGAGCTACAGAATTACCAACAACTCGAATACCTAGTAAATACACTAGGTACTTAACTAAAATAATTTAAATAAAAAACACTCAGCTTGCCAAAAAAGAGATCGGAAAACCGGCCAAGTCGGAAACCACTCGCACAGAAAGGGTTCCGTACCAGCCTTGAATATAGGGTCCGTTTGGCACCCTTTGGGTATGGAACCCTAAAAATAAGAAGTAAATTTGGAAATATGGTATAATTGTCATACAAAACTGTGTATGTGCGTTACAGACCTATCTTAAGTCCGAAAATCCTTTTCTCTGAAACCGTTTAACTTTACTGGATTGATATAAAACTAACATAACATAACCTACAGGTTCTCCAGGTTTATCTCTTTAAACATTTTGAAAAGTTAAAGGGTTCAGAGAAAAATGATTTTCAGACACAAGAAACATCGATATGTTACCGGTGTGGGGGTTGCCACTTAAGAATATTTTAGTTCCACCTATTACCGCGTCAATCTCTTTTTTTGCCAAGCTATAGATCGTTCTGTCCCGACATCAAGCAGTACAATGTTTATTTTAGCAGACGTTTTAACACTTACAGCACCAGTCATCATTAATAAATAACTTTGGCAATCAATGTTCACACCCAGTCCCTGGCTTATTAATTTCCACACTAAATGGACCCATTATAGAGCTCTTGACATAAAAGAGTTAGTTAAAACTACCGCGGTTGCTGCTAGATTCGCCTCCACGGTCGGAGTGCTCTGATTCTGTGTCAGAGAAATAATCGTCTTCTACTCTTTCATCTTCTGCAGTAATGAGATCCATCACAGCCCTGAAATGAAAACGTACATAATCATTTTTGAAGGTTTTTCTAATCTGAATAGGTTACTAAAAGTATATGACTTTGGCTGACTTCTCGAAATAAGGTTGTTAGGCCTTGCTTAAGGCAATTTCTTTGGGTCACCGTGCCGTGGTGCTGTGGCCAGGCCCTTACAGACTGTGTACCAGATTTCATTTTCGTTTCAGGAGTTTTCGAGTAAATTGGTTGTTACAGACGAACGGGCAGACAGACACGCGAGGGATGCTATAAGGGTCCTACACACACAAATATTTCCACTTACTTCAACACCAACTCGTCAAACTGGCTATGACGCGTGGACCTTTCGCTGGAGTCTTTGACCATGGAGGCCAGCACTTGGTCCAGGAGGGCCCGCAGGCGAAACAGCACGTGCGCCGTCTCCCTCCTGCACTGCACCTTAACCGTCGACACGGAGATGTAGCAGTCTTCGGGCACGTCCTCCACTGAAATAATTTGAACGTTGATTTAAAATAGGTTCGATTTGAGAGATTTTTAAAAATCGGTGCGTCACATATCCATACACTTGCGAGCAAAACAATAAGGAATAACATGACTTTTTTTCAAAGCTGGTTCATGTAACCGTTGAGAAGATTTTTTTTTAATAGAAGCCCTAAAAATAACCAAGATGCCAACAAAGATTTGTTTCTGTCTGTTTCTAGCAAAACAATTTAAAATGGAGTTTATATGGCCGACCTGTTTGACGTCACAGTGCATATCGGATCTCTCCGTCTAATCGCCGTCTAATTAGCATTTTAAAATGCTTGTATCATCCGTATTTCTTGGCCTTTTAATTTTAATTTCGCTTTTGGTGATCTCTTTTATGGTATTTTCATAATATTTCGTGGAGAAATGCGATTTCCAAAAATCTTATAATAATCGTAATCGTAATCTAAGCTTTATAAAAAGTAAACAAACATGGAAATCGGCGCAGTATTTTCCAGACTATAATTTTCAAATTCGGGTAAAAATGTAGAAAGATATAGGACAAGGACATGAAAAAATGCAAAGTGATGCAATTGTTTTGCTCGCAAGTGTACACGTACACGATGGCTCGATGACAGTGTAAAAAAAAAATTTTTTGCGCACAAAGTTTTAACTTTGTGCCTTTGATTGTTTCTGAGAAAAATTGAGCGTGACATACAGACGAAACTTAAGGGTTTCTGGTTAGCTATTACAAAATCCAAACTTAACCGTGCAAAATGTTAAGGGAAACAAATCGCCGTTAGACAACAAATATATTTAATTTAATTAACATTTTAGATTTAAGAAAGAAAGAAGTGGTCTGTGCCTACCCCTCTGGGAAACAGGCGTGATTAAGCTGTAAAAGTAAACGGGTCCTACGTTTCGAATATTATAAACATAAAACGCTAGAGAACAGACGCAAATACAATACTTACTCAAAAATTTTGCAAGGGTGCATAAATAAGTCTCAAAGATTACAGAACCATAAAGTCATTCAAAATTCTTCTAGTAAAAGTAGGGCGTGTTGGAACATAATTAAAGACAAATCACCTATACAGGAAAATAAATTTATAAAAGAAATAAATAAAGACGGCACTATTATTAAAAATCCTTGTGACATAGCGAATGAATTTAATAAATATTTAATAAACTTGACAAAAACTAGAACAAATACGACATTAAAAAATACGAATTTACGACATGTGAACCACACTTTATTCCTTACTCCATTGGGTCATAATGAAGTTCGTAATATAATTCGATCTCTCAAAAATACTTACTCTACTGGATATGACGGGGTAACTACTAAAATTTTGAAATTATGCGTTGAGGAGTTAGTTCCGGTTATAACTCATTTAGTAAATTTATCATTTGAACTGGGCTATTTTCCCGATGCTTTAAAAAAATCTATAATCTGTTTAAAACAGGTGATAAAGCTCTGTTTAGTAATTATCGACCTATAACGCTTATACCGATCACATCAAAGATATTTGAGAAGGCCATTCACAGGAGAATCATGTCATTTTTAGATAAATATAAAATATTGACAAGCGAACAAAATGGATTCCAAAAAAATAAATGTACTACTCTTGCTACTTTTAACCTAATCAATAATGTTATTAGAAGTGTAGATAAAAAAATGCCAACGGTTGTAATATTCTTTGACATGACAAAAGCTTTTGACTACGTGTCGCATAACGTTTTGATTAACAAGCTTTATAGTTACGGAATTAGAGGCCCAGCACTAAGTTGGATTAAGTCCTACTTATCGGATAGACAACAATGTGTTATGATCGGGAGCTCCGAATTTTCAACAATAAACTACCATAGATCCTCTTACCTTGTGAACGCTCAGGGAGTACCACAAGGTAGCGTACTGGGGCCACTACTATTTCTATTATATATTAATGATTTGCCCGATATAATGACTCATAAATGTACTCTTTTCGCAGACGACTTATCAATTTTAGTGACATGTAATGATATAAATAGTTATAACGATGACATAAATAATACAATTAAATTAGTTATAGAATGGCTTCAATTTAATAATTTGTATATTAATCTTGAGAAAACACAATTTGTACAGTTTCGTAACGTAAGGACTAGAAACTTGACTCTAGATGTACGTTTCAATAACACACAAATCAAAGAAGCTAAAGTTGTTAAATTTTTAGGATTAACTTTGGACATAAATTGTAATTGGAAAAATCATATTGACGTAGTGTGTAATAAAATTATGACCTTTGTATATGTGTTAAGACGACTTCGTAATATCTCCGACTTAGATACAATTTTAATGGCATATCACGGATATATTGCGTCGATACTAAGATATGGCCTACTTTTATGGGGTAATTCTACTGAAGCCGACAGGGCATTCATTGCACAAAAGAAATGCTTAAGGGCAATTTATGGCATTACTTCCCAAGAGTCATGTAAACCAATTTTTGAAAATCATGCAATTTTAACGTTACCGTGTATGTATATTTTTGAGGCAGCTTTATTTGTTAAAAAACATCCTGAGCTGTTCAATAAAGCTATAGACGTATACCCAAGGTGCACAAGAAATCCGAACAGACTTGTATTAGACTTTGCCCCAAAAAGTGCTCTCTTCATGAAAAATAGTTATAACATGTGCATAAGAATTTTTAATGCAATTCCAGACAACTTTAAGCCTTTGCCTTTAAACTTATACAAAAGACAACTTTTTCGATGGCTCAAAGAGCGGATGTTTTATTCGACAAATGCCCTCTTTAACATGAACTCAACGTAATGTACTTATATAATAATTATTATGTGGCCTAAAATGTTGGTATCTGTGGGCGTAATCTAACAATACATATTATAGTTTTAAGATTATTTTGCATGCTAGTATATAACTAAATATGTCTTTGCACCGAAATTGTTTCAAACTTTACCAGCTTTTGTACCATATTTATGCAAATAAAGGAACTTTGACTTTGACTTTGACTTTGATTTAATGTATGTATGTAACCTTTTAGTTTTTCGGTTTGGAGAGAAAAATCCGGCAAATGGACTAGCAACAAAAAAGCAATTCGGTCTTGGTCATCAGGGTGGATTGTGGTTCATGCATGACGCTGCAACCTTAGGCTTACAAATGACCACAGGCCTCAGAGCCTGCAGTCTGGTTGCCCAATAAATGGCGTAAAAATACCAGGATCCATGATATTATTGGAGGTTATGACCATCGAAACGGCGATCCTGCCCCCCTCCTTGGATTTTCCACTGAAACATACCAACCTTTGCTAACACGAAGCTCGCCAAAGAACAGTAATGGCAGCGTATACACCAGGGTGACTTCAAAGAGGTACAGATTGGTGCTCTTCTGCTTCAGCCAGTAGGCCAGCCAGTTGGCGCCAGGGTTCATGCACAGCGGCCTGGGAGGACCCTGGGCGGGCTTCATTACGCTACTGGGGTGCAGTTCCACCCGCCCATCCTCTGGGGTCTCCACGCGGATGCGTTGCGGCTTCCTACGGTTACGATGTCTGTTCCATCTGCATTGTAATAATGATTGAGGATTTGACAGCTACCGACGGTCTGTAGTATTATAATTCAGTTTAAATAAAGTTGACATTAATGGACCTACATCTGGGTCTCTATTCAACACTGTAAAAACCATAAAACTTCCGTGAGACTCAGACATATCAAAACCATATCGTTTTTGAAATGTTCTCGTTTTGATCGCTCTTATTTACTGGACAGTAATATCGGCCGAGTTAAAAACCATACCATAACAGGTCAGATACGATTTGGATTTTACCGCCTAGAATAAAGGAGCAGATGTCTATGAGCACAATACAAGATTTTCATATCACATAAACAAATTCCGACATTGGCAAAATTAAATACAGTCATGAATAATATGGTCCTAACTCCTAAATGTACCTTATTTTGTTATTTAACAATAAGCTTGCTAACGCTACCAGTAGTTAAGCACACAAGAGCACGTGTCTTTATGCATTACAACTACAAGCATGGCTCATCAACAAATTTCAACTGAAAATTTCAATTGAACTTACTTGACCAGTCCAATATTCGGATACAGCGCAGCAGCCACGATCGCTTTGAAAACGCTTAGATTATCTCCGTTCCGATTCTCCCACGACGACTTGACATTTCTCGAAGTCAAGAAGCCCATCTGCCCAAGAGTATCACACAACTGCTGTTTCATGTCTGACAACAGTTGCAGAGTGTTGTTTGAGAGGAAGTTGTAGTACGCGAACTGGTTCTGGTGATGCCGTCCCGTGCGCTCCCATTGCATTATCGCCTCGGTTATAGCGACGTGGTCGCTTGGCTCTCCTCTGGCAAAATTGAACTTGGCTTCGTCTGCTTCTTTTTCTTTTCCTAAAACAAACGTACATTCCAAATTGCGAGACAAAGATCAGAGGCACATTCACTGCAACGCATATAAACGTTCTCCAAACTTTTACCAAGTCCCTTGAACGCGTATGTGCGTTCTTACAGTACGCGAGCTTCGTATAAAACAAAAGACGCGGTACCTAGCGACAGCTCGAAAAACAATGCCGGCAGTGGATGCGTTACGGCATGAGAAAAAGTAGGTGTCGTACTATCTATGTGGACCCTAGTTCTTCTCCAAAAGATTAGATAAATAATTGAATTTGCGTTTTCATAAATACTACATTGATCCTGACTTTGCCAAAATATTTAGGAATCTAAATAATTAATTACTTTTACCCTAATTGAGTAAGTACCTTAGGAGGTACTGTTGGAGGGTTGCAGAAAACATCCTACAAAATATAGGATACGATAATCCTCTTTGCTCACCTATGACGAGGTTGAAAGGATCCTTGAACCCCCAGACCGCGGCCTGGCAGGCGGCGCGTTCGATGCAGCCGAACAACGCTCCGAAGAGCAGGAGCTTGCCGGCTGCCGGGTGCACTGGCAGCCGCGCCAGGTGCCAACCTAGCGGCGTCAGGCGCTCCTCGCTGTCCAGGGCACCGCATCTGTAACGAGCGTCTTATTAGGGTTCCGTACCCGAAGGGTAGCCCAACGGAACCATATTAGTGCCTACGCTGTCCGCCCCTCCGTCCGTCCGTTCTAACTTCAAAGAGTTGTATCTTTTGTTCCGTAATAGGTAGGTAGCGGGTTGTTTTTTTTTCAGAATATCTATTATTACGGCGGATTTACTAACAAATATGGTTTTTTAAAGAAATTGAAATAATAAAGGTACACACACACGAAACGTTCTTTTTAACTTTTTTTTATTTAGAGATTCTACAATTCCAAAGAGAAAACACTTGCGCAGTCACTAGGATCCTAACTGGCCACTGCAAACTGAACAGACATTTGTTTCTAGTGGGTATGGAACAAGACGCGACATGCAGGTTCTGTCAGGAGGAGACAGCGATGCACCTCCTCTGCTCATGCGGACCACTAATGCCTAACAGAAGAATCTACTTAGGGTGACATATCATGGACCCACAAGAGATACAACTTCTCACTGCCCACAAAGCATTTGGATCGCCTGGACAAAAGGGCCTTTGCAGTGAGCTCTAAACAAACGGCTGCCACAATTGATCAGGAATGGTCAAAGCGGCACACAAGGCCCATTGACAGAATAAAGAGGGACATGACTCCACTTGATAATGCCACTTACTTCTGCAAATGATCGACAGCCTTCTCTATGGTGATCTCCGCGGGTAAGTCAGGCACCAACTGCAGGGCGGCCGCCGCCTTGCCCAGGCGGAGCTTCTTGATCATCAGCACTGGCTCCAGTAGGTTGCTCCTCTGCAGCTCCGGGAGCAGGCGGTCGGCGATGTTTTCCGCGCGGTACGCGGTCAGCAGGTGGTAGGCGACTCCTGGCTGGCAACGGCCGGCGCGGCCTCGTCTGAAATAGTTTATTGTGACTGCCATGGGCCTACAGGACCGTTATAAAGTAGTAGCTGTCTGTGAATCCTTGTGATCAGAGGTACTGCCGTTGCGTTACGGTCGTGGAAATTGAGGAGAATATAAAAAGTTACAGCACATGAAGTTTAGTTGAAATAGTAATCACACCGTAACTAACTTGAGAACTACCATGTGTATTAGAATTGAGACAAACGTCAGAAGACGAGAGGTGCGATTGTAAAGACATTTTTTTTTAAACTACCCTTGTTTTCGTTCTAATTGTAATTAGGAGTGTGATTAAAGTACAATCTAAATGTAATTTTTTTTACACATTCATTACACAATAATTGTATCATAATTGTATCAATTGTATGTAATTGTTGATAATTGTATTTTAGATTTATATAAACATTTTAGACTAACTATTAATATTTGCACGCTTGCATGCAAGCTGAACGCAATGGATTTTTAATTATTGAACATCTGCTCTATGTTATACTGTGTTTTGGCAAATAAATATGATTTGATTTGAATAGGAAAAGTGTCGTTTCAAAAGATTGTGTGGTGGAAAGTGGTGTCAACAGTAAAAGACTGCATTCTTGTAGATCATATCATACTTTTCGATACGGTTTACTAATGTTTCGACGAAAATTATTTAGCAAATTTTTATTTGGGCAAATTTTTATTTCCCAACTCAACGTTTCGCACTGATATCATTTCCCAACTTTGTAGGACAAATTATTACCTGGGATTATTTTAAGATGTCAATTATGTTTTCGTCAAATGTATTGATTCGCATACCTTAATTAAAAAATAACCCTAACGTACCTATCTCTGGGAGCAGTTTCGTTTTTAGGGTCATAAAAAATTTTTTATTTGCCTTAGCAAATCATTTGCTACACAATTATTTACCACATAAAATTTGACGTAACAAAATATTGCAATATAAAAATGTAGCGAAAAAAAAAATACGAAGTAAAATTATGCCAAGGATTGGTTTGCCAAATCAAACTTCGGCGAAAAGTTGGTTGCCAAATGAAATTTGGCGGAACGTGATTCGGCAAAAAGGCAGTACACCTTTCGATACACTTAAATGGTTAAAATAAGTCGATAATGCATGTATTATAAAAAATACCTTTGAAGTAAATTCGCTTTCGACACAAATTCTGTTTTCAACGTGGAGATATTAGCTTCAACGTTCAGCCCGGTGATCTTAATCCTGCCGCAGTCCACTACATACACTATATCATCTATAGTTATCGACGTCTCCGCTATGTTGGTAGCTATGATGATCTTTCGTATATGCGACGGAGGTCTGTCGAATATCCTGCGCTGGTCTAACGTAGGCAACTTCGAATGAAGCGGAAAAATTGCGAACGCGAAAGGCGGAAAAGCTCCACATTGCTCTATTTCCCGCATCAGTTTCGATATTTCTCCAATTCCAGGCAAAAACACCAATATGGCACCCGGGGGACCCTGACATATGTAAACAAGGAGGTCCCGAATTAAATCTATGTTTATGTCTTCGATTCTGGAATCCTGCAGTGTCATGTAGACTTCTCTGTCCAATGATTTTTTCATGCTTTCCAGCCAGGGAGCTGAAATGTAACAAATTATTTTGCGGTTTCATGCGGTGCGAATTCGTGACTGGTTGTTTCGTGGTAATTTTGAAATTGAACCCTAAAGATTAGAGTTGCATCATGAAGAAATCCATGGTATCCCTTGAAAACTTATTATTCAAATCAAATACATTTATTAGCCACGGCCAACAGTACTGCACCATAAGTCACGGAATAAAAATTGTGTCACAATCGGCTGTCGCGTTAGGGTGGGTTTAGTCCAAACGAGCGAATGCTCTAGAACATGTTATGTCTTTATTTTTACAAAGTAAACGTAAGAGATAATGCCATAGAATTCTTGTTCGTTCGCTTGGTCTAAACCCACCCTTAGCTGACACTATACATACTTCAATTAACAAATATTTGGTTATAATATAACGCGTTAACGCATTCACTGCCAGGGGGCGTGGCCTAGGAACAAACTTGTATGGCATTGAACGCATATTATATGCGTCGTTGGCAGCGAATGCCTTATATAATGTACTATGTTGAAATTATGAATAAGAAATGAAAATAATTCATTATAAATTATAAAAATAAATGTTTAAAAAAACAAAAAAACCGCCTTCAAAAAGCAAAAAATAACTTCTTTAAAATGGTAGGTAAATAGGTCAGTCGAACTGAAGTCGGCGTCCAACAATATTTTAACCAAAAGCAGACTTGTTTTTTTTTTTTAAACATTTATTTTATTTTATACTTTTTAGTGATCCTATTTATGCTGTTACGTAGCTCCACTTCTAAATATTAATAAGAAACTATAGAACATTTCAAGCTCGCCGCAGACAACGCCGCGGGAATGTCATAGTCATATTTAAACCTAAATGTGCTTCGTCATAGTCGCTCAACTTCCTTTATCGAAATATCTTATCGCCACCCTTGAAATAGGTACCGTTAAGGAGTTCCGGTGGCCATCTGTGGTCTTCATCATCAGTTCCACTTCACCATATAGTACTTTTCAAAAGTAAATGCATGAGTTACAGTGAAAATACCAAAATCGCTATAGGTGTGCCTATAATATTTGAGGAGTTCTCTTGATTTCTCCATGATCCCATCATCAGATCCTGACGTGGTGACAATGGGACCACCTAGAAAGTATACCCATTCGAACAACGAAAAAATTTTTCAAATCGGTCCAGTGGTCTTCGAGTAATCGGGGAACATACATAAAAAAAAAAAAAAAAAAAAAATATCCCGACGAATTGAGAACCTCCTCCTTTTTTTGAAGTCGGTTAAAAAGGGTACGATTTAAACTGTTGGCAGAATATTGACTTATTGGTCAGCAGAAAAATGCATTTGGTCAGCAACCAGTTTAGTACACTGATATGCTACTTATGATCAGCTCAAATATCCAAATCTGATCAGCAATTAATGTCATATTGGGTTGCTTTGGTTGTGTGGTAAGAAAGGGAGCTAAAATTTTTTTTTGGCCAGCGATTAAACATTTATTTGGTAAGCATATAATGAGCACAACCTTGTTTTCCCTTTCGTAATACTTTTATTTAACTGCGCCTTTTAATAAGGATCTGTGCCAGAAACTTTACAAGCAAAATTTGTTCATCCACTGGAGCTTTATTTTGGTATACGTGTATAAGTAGATACTACGTAAGTTACCTGGAAGAGATTCCTTAAAGGGATAAGTTCGCCTTTGTACATTTTTTTTAATCTTCATTGTATTGTTTTTGTTTCGTACAATAAAGGGTTTACATACATACATACATACATACATACATACTAGAAGACTTAATATGCAAATAATCTGGATCTGGAAACAGATAGTAAAAAAAATAGGAAGGCTCCCGCCAGAAGGGAGTCGCCGCTTCTCCGCGCCCCTTGCACAAACGACTCTTACTTCGCTCGCCCCCTTACCGTCGTGCACTCGACCGCTCAGAGTTTGCCCCTGAGCCTCTGGCTTCGCGCTTTACAAAAACACCCTAGGGGTGGGACAGACAATACCACGTGGAGACAGGGTGCCCTGGTTTGTGATTTGATTCCTATAGGTTTTCAAATATGGCCGATTTTTTAACGTAAACGCCACTCAATTTATTAAATAGTTCACCATCATCTGACCATATGATATTAATGCTGGCAACTTAGATTTTACTGCTTACCGGCTGTGCAATCTTGCTGACCAATTAATCATTTTGCGGACCAAAAAAATATTTTGTACCGCGATTATTTATTTAGGGGACATATTTTATATTCATTTACCAAATATTGATTAATTTGTCGATAATATTTGAATTAATGACGGACCAAGTGTTCCGAGGGTTGCGCCTGGTTATTTATTTATTTCTGACGAAAACTGAATTATAAAACAGGTTGTATAAGATACCATTTAACTTTGAAAATTAAAGAAATAATGGATTCCATTATCAGATCACTCCAAAACCAACAAAACTCTTTATAAATAAGTACAAAGTACTTATATACAAAATGATAATTTCAAATAATCAAGATGTATTACTATTTTTTTTTTTTTTTTTTTAATTTATTTATAGATAATGAATGTTGAAGAAAAAAATGGCTTGACAGCGGACAAAACAATACAAGTTTATCTGCCGCTGTGTTCACTCGTGATTAACAAATAACTTAATTAGCATAGGTACTTAAAGTAAATTTCGGTATAAACAAAAACAGTTCCCCAGGCTGATGCAGGGTGTAGACTTTGCATGTAGATCAGCATAAGAAAGCTGTTTTTATGATGCTCTTACAACGGTGTGGGTTACTACAGACTCGTGCATATATTTCGGACGATAATCCATTTAAAATATTAGGCAGTAAATATTGCCACGTACGCTTCCCATAAAAATTATTCATTTTCGGCAAAACAAATTTGGGCAAATGTTTCAAAATTCTAAGGTGTTGTGGCCTGGAGGTCTTCTTAAGGTCATTTAAGTTACTAATTTCTTCACTAACAATTAGCATTTTACTTCTGTTATAAACACTTATTATCTGGCAAAATTTAAAAAGGTCTATTTCTTTATTACTAAATTTTTGTCTAATAGAATTTGGAACCATTGCTTTAAGTATACTTAACTGCAGAGTATAAATATTATTAAGGTAAGTTTTAAAAGTTCTGCCGTAACTACTTAACCCGTAATCGATAACAGATTCTGCCAGAGACAAATATAGCATTCTAAGGATGTTGTAGGGCAGTTTAAATTTTAATAATGTGATTTTCGAAAGGATAGATCTCAGTTTCTTACATACGTAATTAATGTGCGGTCTCCAATTAAATCCGCTATCGATCACCAAGCCGAGGTAAGTGTGCTCCTTAACTAACTCTAATGGTGTACAATTACATATTATATTTGGTATCACATCATTACATCTATGAAGGCAGTTGTGACTATGAGCTACAATAGTAGGGTTCGAAGTTATTGCTAAGTAGGGGGAATGGATGTACATAAGCTTGGTTTTTGCATAGTTTATAACTAGACCCACGTCATGGGCCCATTTACATAATAAATTGAAGTTTTCCTGCATTGCAATTTCGGCCTTATTAATATCCGTATCTGCCACTAGGAGACAGGTATCATCCGCGAACTGGTAAACAGAGCCATCCCTGAATATATCACACATATTGTTCACATATAGTAAGTACTCAGTTGGGCCGAAAATGGATCCTTGGGCCGTGCCTTCTTCCGTTGGGATCATGTCACTGAACACGTTACTGACCTTAACTGTCGTAAACCGATTTGTGTGATAGTTTTTGAAGAAATCGAGAAAGGGTCCCTGGATACCATTCCGCCAAAGTTTAGAAAACAGGACATTATATCTTAAGGTGTCGAATGCCTTACTAAAATCGATAAAAATTGCGAGTACATGTTTTCTATTGTTCAAATAATTATTTACTTCATTAGTAAATCTACTCAATAACTGAGATGTATTTTTTTCTTTTTGAAAACCATACTGCTTATTATGAATGATATCGTTTTTAATAAGGTATTTACGTATTTCATTACCAAGGTATTTTTCAATTATTTTATCTATACACGATAAAATTGTAATGGGTCTATAATTATTGATATCATTGTACTTTCCTTTTTTATGAATTGGTCTAATGGTGCCTATTTTCAATTTGTCAGGGTAAACAGATTTATTAATACATAAATTAACCAAGTGAGTAATGACAGGAGTAATTTCAGCATTTATGCATTTAATGTCAGACGGTCGAATACCATCCAATCCAGCACTTTTCTTGTCGTTAAGATGCTTAATAATCAAATATATAACGTCTTCTTTAGCCTTAGAAAGTCTCATTGACAAATCGGGGGTCCTAATATATGAACAATCATCAATTAAAGAGTCGTTACATTCCGTATATATGTTTTTTACATTTTCCCTAAATCCTTTTGCAAAATTATTAGCAATTTCGTAAGTGTTAAAATTCTTAAAAGCAGAAACAATTATGTCATCGATTGATTTCGTTATTTTACCACATACCCTATTGATAATTTGCCATATTTTTCTCGAGTTACGAAAGCTGTTACAAATCTCACTTTTAATAGACTGATTTTTTACGTTAGTTATATAAGAATTTGTTTTATTTCTATATCTATTGTAAAGTAATCTTTTATTTGCGTCGTTTTGATCTTTGTACCAACTTCTAAATAACTCGTCCCGCTTTTTACACATCGACAATATTTTACTATTAAGCCATTTACACTGTTTTCTTTTATTTTCGTATACATTTATTTTAGATTGACACTTACTATATACATCGTTAAACTTATTTGAAACAAAGTCAAGTACATCCTCAGGATTGTCGTAGATTAGACCTTGGCTCCAGTCAGTAGCGAGCAGTTCACTTTGAACCTTGTTGTTATCTAATTTAAGGACTGTTACCGGCTTGACACGAAGCACCTTATCGTCGATTATAGCAAAACAAGTAATGAAGTGGTCGGCAAGCGCATTGTTAATAACAGCTGTTTTTATGACCCGGTCGCCGGAATTTACGCATGCACTTCGAATAAATATGTGGTCTATACACGACTTAGTAATACTGTTTTTTTTCATAGCAATTCTAGTGTACTGACTGATGCCACTTTCCAGACTTTTTTCGCTTAATATATTTAAGTATTGAGTAACAGTATTATTATATTCTTTTATGTTAATATTTACATCACCTATTAAGACATAATTATTTTTAACGCTAGAAGTCGCCAGTAATTGCTTAAGTTCAGTGAGAAATAATAATTTATTTAAGTCAGGTGGTCTATAAATCGAACATAGTTCTATTTTAAAACCATTAGAAGTTTCAATTAACCCTAGTATACACTCAAAATAACGTGTTGTAACAGCGTACCTTGTAAACTTCACTTTTTTGTGCACATAAACTATGATGCCGCCGCCTTTTCTGTGGGTCCGTAAACTTGAAAACATTTCGTAATCCTCTAGTTCAAAGAGTTTTACACACTCGTGTGATACATTAGCTTCGGTGAGTACGATGATGTCCACTAAACGGGAGCTCTTTGATATTATGAGTTCTAATTGAGCAAAATTTTTTATCACTGATCTGATATTTACGTGCAGAGTAATTAGTGAATTCCGTTGTTGTGGTATATTGTCTGAGAATTCATTCCAGGTGTCTCTATTCTCCTCAATAATGTTTGTAGCAAAATCTTCCATTAAAATATGTTTTTGAGAGTTGTTTACCTATAACCAGTATTCTGGTTTAGCTTGAGCTATTAAGCTCTAGTCTATCGATGTCGCTGCTCGATCTTATAGTGTGGATCGTTGTTTTTTCTGTTTTTCGAGCCTTGACAATGCCATCTTTGCACCATACAAACTTGTAGACGCCGGTGGCCTTCAGCGAAGTTTTAGCTTTCCAGAGTAAGGCCGATGTAAAAGGTGTTAACGACTCACGAACATACACACTAGAGTTAGTGTTTATCCCCAAGTCCTTGGTGTTTAGTTTAGCTTCCTTGGCTGCTGCGATCCAACAATTACGACGCCCCTCTCTTAGTAACACGACTATTGGGGAAGATTTACTGTTAGCGTTCTTTGTCTGTTTTGGTTTCTTGCGGTACATCTGTAAAATGTCGTCCTTGTTTTGTTTGATTTTATCGCAAATACTGCCGACAATGCATGCGGGATCCTCGTCCTCTTGATCTGAGATGCCATCTATTTCAATGTAATTTCTTATGAGGGATTGTTCGATATTATTAACCTTTTGTTCCAAGGCTTCGTTGCGCAAGGTTAAGTTTTTACACGTATGTTTTAGGTCCGTGCACTGGGTCTCGTAGTCTTTTATTTTTACCTCATAGTCATCTATTTTGTCAGAATAGAACTGGAGAACGGACTGAAGCTCCAAGCGTACGACTTCGCGCACCTCACGGCGGATATCAGACAACATTTTATTAGTTATATTTGTATTTAGTTGTGGTTCAGTGTCGGTATCCACTTCTTCGTCTGCGTCTGGCATAATAAAGGAAAGCCGCTTGGACTTGGTGTTTCCTATACAACCACGACACTTCCAATCTGCAGACTGAGTAGTATACAGGGTACTAAGTTGCTCCGAAGTAAGGTTTGCACACGATCCATGAGTCCACTTAGAACACTTATTGCACTGCAAACCAGGAGTCTTTTAGTGATTTGCTTAGTACACTTATCACATTTCACCATTGCAAAAACTAAGAATTTGTTCGTTATTTCTTAAAAAAGTATAAGAGGGTAGATTGCGCACGAAAAAACGTAACACGTCGATCACGTCACGTTTACCATAAGTAATAAATCAACATACCTATCTCCGCTCTGTACCGCACATCTTTTTCCATCTGAGCTTCCTTTATTCTCTTCTGTTTCCCCTTCTGGTGCCCCCGGAGACGAAAAGCTACATTTTTTTCCAGAGGAAGCTGATACTTTGTCAGATGCAATACCTCCTCCAGGTATACCGGCTTTACGGGGTACGCGAGCCCTTCTATATGCATGACAGGGCAGTCATTAAAGTAGGCTGACAGTCGGTCACTGTCGATGGTAGCGCTCATCAGAATAACCTTCAAGTCTTTGCGCTTGGGGAGGACCTAAAATCATATTAAAGTTCTAAATCGTGAGAACAACCTATAACTTTTCTGCGACTTTTTTGGCATTCAATAAAAAAAGGACATCTAAAGAATGAACTGGCCACTCATTTTTTAGGTGTCGCCGAATTTCAGAACTAATTGCAGGAAGATATAAAAAAATCTCATTGTATGTATCAAGGACAATGTAATTGGAGGTCTTGCTTGACTTGATGGTAACAATTGTTCATACATTTTTTATTGGTAGGTAGGTAAGGTAGCTTGTTCCTGTGTCCAAGATCTGAGGCTGTTTTCATTGCCCAAAAAGTAAACGTCCATCTATGCCAATCAAGTCAAAGTATAAATAAAAAAACTTTGTACATGGCAAACGTTTTAATGAAGAATGTCAGTAGGTACGCCAAATCGCTTGAAACTTTGTAGCAGTAAAGTTTATAAATAAACAAACATACTACTTTTTATTTTATTCAAAAAGATTCAGTAGTTTTGATTCTATGAACGTTTAAATTTTGGGTCAATAATATTAAACGGCGCGGGGGCCATCTTGCTGGGGTGACGGCATCGCTTAACAGCGGGACGCGCCCGTATATGAAAAAGTAAGTTTACAGGGCTATAACTTTTTAACCGTTATAAGTAGCCAGTTGAATTTTTCACAGAATACGTGTTATTATAAAATCTATCGTTTAAAATTGTACAATGAACAATAAATCAAATCCCAAGAGGGGTCCCCATACAAGAAACATGAAAATAACTCAATTTTTTTAGCATTTTTATACGGATTGTATTTTTATAATGGCTTATTATTTGATGCTATTTTTTATTTTATATAAAACTACTACAAATATGTGACAAAACGGATTTTATCAAAACGATATTTTAAGCGGTCACCCATCCTGTTTTAGACTACGCGTTTAGTTGCTTTACTTTGGAAGGCGAAGTACGGGTTGTATTTGTATAATAGCTTTTTAGAGTTTAGATAATAATCAAAACTCCATACAAACATATATTTTACGATCAAACAGTAAGTAAACTGTAGTAAAACTCTTAAAAATATGTTAAAAAGTGCCTAGTTTAAATCAAAACGGTCGATGTTTAGGTAAGCGGTGGTTGCTTAACTTTGGTGGTAGGCCTTTCTTTACAAATTTCGTGTTAATTTAGAAATAATATCGCTACTGTATAAAAGTGTGAACTATAAAACATGAATATTTGATTGACCTAGCAGTAGGTCTGATACTTCGTGTATTCATTTCATCGATTTCAAATTTCGCGCGCGGGCGCTACCAAATCGATGAACGTACCTACCTACATACCTACAACACTCTCACTTTGCTAGGTCTAGGCATTGCTGCTTGATTATTATTCTAATTTTATTTAACCAACTTATTCGACAAACATTACAAATAGAAAAGCCGGTCAGTGACAGACAGTTATGTAATACAAAATAATAGATAAACATAGCTGCCATAGTATCATCAAAACGAATTCGTAAAAATATTACGACTTACAAAGTTAAGCAAGTACAAGCGTAGTCTATAACAGGATGGGTGACCGCCTAAATCATCGTGTTGATAAAATCAGTTTTGTCACATATTTGTAGTAGTTTTACTTGAGATTGCTATTTAGTCGGAAACTATGAAAATTAGACTACAATTTAAGCTTAAAATAGCATCAAAATAAGAAGCCATTATAGAAATACAACCCGTGTAAAAATGCTAAAATAAATATTTATTTTCATGTTTCTTGTATGGGGACCCCTCTTGGGATTTGATTTATTGTTCATTGTACAATTTTAAACGATAGATTTTATAACACATATTGTGTGAAAAATTCAACTGGCTACTTATAACGGTTTAGGGTGCGGCTCCACTGAGGCGGAGACGAGCGGAGCTGTGCCAATATTAACCAATAGAAGGCGCATGCGGTCACGTGGAGCTCGCCTTGCGAACGTTAGTTTAGATTCTATTGGTTAATATTGGCACAGCTCCGCACCGCTCCGCTCGTCTCCGCCTCAGTGGAGCCGCAGCCTAAAAAGTTATAGCCCTGTAAACTTACTTTTTCAAATAAGGGCGCGTACCGCTGTTAAGCGATGACGCCATCATCCGTGAGCGCTAGCCGCCGGGATTCGATCGCCGCATACGAAGTTTAAAATTTAATATCTCGAAAACTATTTGACGTATCGAAATGATTTTTTTACAGCTATTTTTAGTTTTTAATGAATAATACGGTAAGCCAAAAATCTTAACTGGCTGACATTCTCTCAAGTTGAACAAAAGACATTAAACTTTACTATACCTGTTTCAAAACGCACATGGAGAAATCCATATGGCAGTCCCGTTCATGCGCCTCGTCTAGAATGATGTGACTGTAGTTGGTAAGGCCCTGGTTCACCTCCAGCTCGGCCAGAAGGATGCCCGTGGTGCAGTACATCATGCTACCACGGGGCCTTGACTCCGTCCTGCAAAGTTATGGCTCATTATAAACGTGAAAGTTAAAAGGGCCGACTCCCCTAGGTGTAGTGCTCCAGTAGGTGTAGTGCAGAGCGTGCTTTTTATTCCTCTGGGGCTCTATTGCTTTGTTTTATGTTATACAATATCCTCGCCGGTGAATATACAATATTCACCGGTTGCTGTAAATGAAGTTACCCTCGAGGTTGTTTCAGAGTATTTGTACCGAGGGCAAATGCTCCAACTAGGTAGAAACAACTTTGAGAAGGAAGCCAAGAGACGGATCCAGCTGGGCTGGGCAGCGTTTGGAAAACTCCGTCGGGTCTTTTCGTTGCCTATACCACAAAGTCTTACGACAAAAGTCTTCAATCAGTGCGTCCTACCTGTGATGTCATACGGAGCCGAGACTTGGCCACTCACGGTACGACTAGTCCACCAGTTCAAAGTCGCTCAGCGGGCTATGGAAAGAGGTATGCTTGGTGTATCTCTAAGGGATCGAATCCGAACTAAGTAATTCGGCAGAGAACCAAAGTTACCGACATAGCTCTGAGAATTAGCAAGCTGAAATGGCAATGGGCTGGTCATATTTGCCGTAGAACTGATGGCCGTTGGGGACGACGAGTTCTAGAGTGGAGACGAATTGGCAAACGTGGAGTAGGGCGCCCTCAGACTAGGTGGAGCGATGATATTCCCAAGGTAGCTGGTGGCAACTGGAGAAGAAGAGCTGAAGACCGAGCTCAGTGACGTGCTATGGAAGAGGCCTATGTCCAGCAGTGGACTGATGTGGGCTGATGATGATGATGAATATTCTATTATTGTATTGTGCATTATTTACTTACCTATTTGATTTAATTCTGGTATTGTTAGTATTATTATTGTTATAGATATTTATGTATGTATCACGGGAGTGACAGTCGCATTCTGTACACGAGATTAAAAATAAATAAACGTGAAAAGTTAAAATGTTTGGATGTTTAGATTAGGGATGTTTGCGGAGATTCGATTACAATTCCAAAAAGTCGGAACGTCTGATTGATGCTAGGCCGCCGATTCTGACTTGGGCTCCGACGAGGTCGAAGCGCAGCGACTGCGAACAAGTTTATGCTAGACGCATGCTAGAGGCATACTAGTCTTTCCACGTGCGCACAGTCGATACTGGAATCTTTTACAAGTTGTTTCGCATTTGGGATCGGGTCACTACTTCTTCTGCCTCCACCTCCGAATCAGATTCCGGTGTTCCGACTCCGACAAACCAAATTTAATAATCACGTCCGTAACATCCAACGTTTTTAGATGAAATTCGGCGAACATTTTCCTATAGAGGATACTTTTCTCTCAGAAAATTTAATAGTTCCCGTCTGACAACGTTAAACGAAACACACGCGGATCGCGTCGCGGGCAAAAGCTAGTGAGCTATATGTTATGAGTTTGAGTATTAAGTATGGACTTAGGTAAAAATATTGAAGGATATTTTACAAAAAAAGTGTTAATTCACACGTTAATGAAAAGGTACAGAATGAACATAAATTAATTAGAACTACCTATTCTGATCCCTGACAGTCAATGATTAATATATCAAACTTATTAAACTAAATTATTATTTTTAGTTTAACAAAAAGAGAGGGATAAATTGTAATGAAATAATCCATATTTGATGTATAAGTAAATGAGTACGCTGTCTGTAGAGTAAGGGTCTCCCCAGATCTATCGACGCGGAATCGCCTTAAGCTGGTAAGAAAAAGTTTTATGTCCAAGCAATAAGAGCGAAAACGACGTCGTTCCGTTTGCAACGCCGAATCGAGCCGATCCGAGCCGAGCGACGCCTTTTTCACTCTTACTGCACGGACATAAAACTTTCTCTTAACGTCTCAAGCCGATTACGCGTCGATAGGTCTGGGGAGACCCTTATAATCCTTACTTTTCCAACCGAACAGCATATCCAACCGAATGGCCAAGTGACTCAGCCCGTTCTTGGGCAACTCTCATTGCTAATGATGAGGCCGCTATTCTTCTCGGCTGCGTAACTAATATGCGTATGTAGGCGCCCTTGTTATTGCGAATAGCATCGTCTAGAATGAGCTGTGGCACCTGAACAAGGAATAATACACATGTCAACGTAAGGAAAGGAGTAAGAAATGGTACGCACACCTATGGTGGAACATTCTAATTTTATTATTAACTACATAGCTGTTCGTGCCCAGTAATTACGATCTTATCCTGACAGTTACGAAAACAACAAAAAAAACAAGCCCTTCTTAAATGGCGATGTAACATACAAGCAGCAACCCCAATTGATTTTTATTTATTTGTCATTAGGTGTATTTTCGTAGTGAACGAAACCACATTTTTGCCAAGCGTCCGCGCCAAAGCGATGCTGACGCCTTATCGAGCATGTCGCTGATCGGCGTCCGGCATCCGGCATCTTTTTAAACCTTTAAACGCAAAACACACAGCGAGCGGGCGCGGTTCAGGCGCCGAGCATGTCGTTTTCATCGCGGGAGCCGCGCGGGTTGTCATATTCACACAGAGCGCCGAAACGCCGCGGGCCACGCGCGGGCGGGCGGGTATTCACGAACCGCGCCACGCGCCCGCGTGCGCGCTCTGTGAGAATGCCTATCGGAGAATGTGTGTATTACGACTAATGACGCCCGCTCCGGACCCGCCCCACCCGCGCGCTGTTTGTAATGGCGGGCGGCGTGCGCGGCTCCCGACCCGCGGCTGCCGCGTGTGTGAATGCGTCCATATACCTAACTCCATGTTAAAACACCCGCCGAACTTCAGAGATCAAATTTTAATAATAATAAAATTCGTTTAGTTTTGTAAAACTGATTAGAACAGTTTTAAGATATAATTTCAAATCACGATATTTATTTACGTAAACATTGGAAACATTACTGAAAATGTGGGCGTCATTGTTTTAGGGTAAAGAATGACGCCGATCAAATGAGATTAAAAAAATAAATGAATTTCCATGAATTTGTTGGTAATTCAGCAACCTGTTTAATGACATGCAACTCATATCTCTGGATTCCTAGACCGCACTCAATACAAAGTTGTACCTTGTCTTTTGTACAGTTGAACTTGAAAGCAGCTGTTCATTTTAGTACCTTATTGTATAGTAACATATAAGAAAGAAAGAAAAACATTTACTCACAACAATAACACCCATAAATACAATATAAAAAGGGAAAAAGAGACAACAGGGGCACGTTTTATAAAGCTACAAGTTACAATTTTACAGGTCTAAACTGGCAACACTGCTGAAATGGCTGGTCGTCCTTGGTCGTGGTTTTGTCAAATGGAAACTTGTAACCTGTAAATTGTAATTTGTAGCTTTATAAAACACGCCCCAGATAGTTGGTAATTGTTGCAAAAAGTAAACGTAATAGTAAAGTGAAAATGATTGGAATTTAGTATACCTATTAATAGCTGTGACAAGATACTAAAATGAACAGCTACTTCTGACTTTGACCGTACAAAAAAATTCAATAAATGTAATGTTTAATTCACCTGTGTGGACTTTCCGCAACCAGTTTCCCCACTTATCACCACAACCTGGTTATTTTTGAAAACATTTATGAGGTCAGCAGCTTTTTTATATGTGGGTAATCTTGAACGGAATTTCATCATGGCCTTATACCCACTTCTTTGTACCATATCCTTGTACTCCTCATGGAGAGCTAGACTAAGTTTATCATACTCTTCCATTTTAGTAGTAATAAGACCCCCTTTCGATAAGCTTTCATTCAATTTATCTTCAAATGTCCCAGTTAAGATGTCCTTGTACCCATATTTAAATTCTTCGGCTCTCAATGATAGCTGCCTAATAGGAGGTCCTATCAGTGGCTTTGAATCATCACTATCATTAGAACCTATTGGTATATAATCAAGGGTAGGTCCAGGTTTTCGTTTGATAGGGACTTTGAATACTTCAGACTGTTCCGAAGTGGACGTAGTAGCTTTTTGGGTTATCTCAGTATCAAGCTCATCTTCCTCAGATTTGATTGGTTTACAATCAAGGCTATTTGCAGGTTCTAGTTTGACAAGGTCTTTGAATACTTCAGACTGTTCCAAAGTGCATGGACTAGGTTTTTGAGCCATGTCAATATCAAGCACTACTTCCTCAGACTTGATTGGTTCACGGGCAGTTTCAGGTTCTGGTTGGACAGGCCCTTTGAATACTTCAGAGTGTTCGAAAGAGGTTGCAACCTCATTCTCTGATTCGATCGGTTTATAATCAGCTGCAGCTTCCTGTTTGATGGGGAATTTGGATACATCAGACTGTTCCGAAGTGGATGCACTAGCTCCTTGCTTTGAGTTATTATCAAACACATTTTCATCATTTTTTTCCGTAGATTCTGAAGTATCTGCGGGTTCTGGTTCCAATATAAAAGATTCAACTCTTTTTATTGGTATGTTTCCTTGTTCAGCAAGAATCTCAATTGCTTCTATATTTGTAACGACTTGGGTGATAACGGACTTTGGTATACGCAAAGTTACCTGCAACGGAAAAACGTATCGCAAAAATAATAATCATCGAGGTTATTTTTAATTTAATTGTTAAAATTAAGTTGCCTTAATGGCTTATAAAGTGTACATGTACTTACAACAGTTTCCTTCTTGTTCTTTTTATTTTTATTGGACTGAAGATCTCTATAATACAGCCCAATGTCCTTGCCTCGCAAGCCCGGTGGCCTTTTCCGACTATTCCGTACTTCACCTCCCCAAGATGTTTTAGCTTTACCCCGTTGCCATTTCTGAGACATTTCTGAAAATTAATGCAACAATGACTTAATTCAGAACAATATGATCTTTTTACTCACGAAATAAAATAAATACTGAAAGAAAATTTGAAATGTCAAATTGTCAAACATAAACATATCATAAAGCATCTGTTACACTACCTACCTACTCGTATTATTGATCGCAATGATCCCAATGACAAGGGAAGGGAATCTTATGGACTTGGCATGTTTATCTATACATCCAATCGGTTTCATTGTGAAGTCCTTCCGATATCAAAAACTCAAAAACATTGTTACCTCTTTTTTAACCGCCTAAAAAAATGAAGGAGGTTCTCAATTCGTCGGGATATTTTTTAAGCGTCTTCCTAAATGAAAAGAGACCCACGATCATGGTACCACAGCATGGTACACCGATTTAAAAAAAATGGGGTTGACCTTTTGACAATCTGCGCTCTTGACATATCACATCACCTTGTTTTTAAACTGACATTCCTAACAAAACTTGTAAATCAGCTAGGTTTTGGTTCTAGTTCTAGTTTTAAAATTGTTCTAGTGCCGTGCACAGTGCTAATGAGGTTTTTGTAACAGGAAAAAACTATGTAGGTGTGCTTAGTGAGATTTTTTTACGATCTTTATTGATAAATATCAATTCTTGTGAAAAATCACAGAACATTATCGAAAAGAAGTGTGATGACTGATGACCATTTATCAAAAATAATCATAATATTTCATGTATTTTTAAAATCATCACTTTTTAACTGAAGTTGTTATTTTGGATTTCGGTTGAAAATGCTCCAAACCGTAAGTTTTCCGTACAAAACTGAAAAGTCATTAGAGATCATTCTTGTGGTTGTTTTACAATTTGTGTTATTATTGCAGGACTTTTGGTCCCTGCTATGCAGAGGGCGTAAGAAGAAGATAGCTTCTTTAACTATTGTATTGATTTGCTTGATTAATGCCATGCTTTATGTTAGTTTGGAATTATACAACACTGTGAAGAAACATCGGGAGTTGGGTAAAAGGTATGTTGATTAATATTATGTATTTTTTAAACATATATATATAGCCGTAAACCCACTAAAGGCCTCCATACATGATCCGTTCTGCCTTCAGGTCTAACTGACCGGATGCAAAATAGCATTGTGTATGTGTAATTTGACCTAAAGGCAAATCGCATCCGTCCGCCTGAACGGTTTTCCTGATCGGACAGAACTCCATGACCGGATAGAAAAAAGCATTGTGTATGTGTAATTTGGCCTGAAAGCAAATCGCATCCGTCTGCCTGAACAATTGGCTGTTGGAAAATCTGAACATGTATAGCCACTTGATCCGGTCAGGCGGAACTGTCGCAGTTCGGCCTGAACTGATCGGCCTCTACATGTATGGCCACTCGATCTGGTCAGGCGGAACTGATGCAGTTCGGCCTGTACATGTATGGGGGGCTTAAGAGCGGAGGCGGCGCGTGTTTGCGCGTTCCCATACTAAACAGTCTGCTATGGGAAGTGCCGCCTCCACTTTCTTAGTGTTTGCTGCTTACATCAAAATTTGTAAAAATATACAAACATACTAGGCTCCCTATGTTACAACTAAAACAATGTCATATTCCGTTTTTTTCAGTTGGCAATCTGATAAGCTTGGTAATACAGAGAAAATGAGAGTGATTGTCGGACACTATGTGGGAGGCCTGGGCAAGGGCAACTTATCTGATGGTACGCTTAATTATTACTCAATTGTAATTAAGTTAATGATGGCTTTGTGTGATCACTTTGGGTTTTATTGGATTTACAGGTCATTGTCAGGGACATATGTAAACATTTTATATTTTCCTTTTTTCATTTTGCATTAATTTGCATTTTAATGGGTTAGTTTTGATATACAGCTGTGTTGCATTGTTTCCATTATTTCTCAAATATAACTCAATATGCCCAGATAATGTAGCTTATTTTTAACATTCCTGAGATGATATTAAATTCACAGTGTCTGCCTATAGTATTTGCTTTGTAAGCTGTGAATATTATCCCCTGATATTTTATTTTTTATTTATATGATACTCAAATGACTTTAATATAATAAATGACTTTAAATTCAGACATTGGTCAAAAATTTCCAATTTTATTGTCGTAATACTTACGTATAATAATTATTCCAGAGATAATTCATAGTAACAACTATGCACCCGTATTAGGCGCAGGGGAAGGAGGGAGACCAGTGCAGCTAGAGCAGAGGGAACTCATTACTGCGAGAGACTTGTATGCGTTGCACTCGTACAATATATTTGTTAGTGATAAAATTTCTATCAATAGAAGCCTTCCAGATATGAGGAGTGAAAGGTATTTCTTATATCATTTAAGACTTATCATAATGGTGTAGTTGACTAAAAAGTGGTTGTCACGTTAAGGTTTAATTTCTATTGCCTAATTTTACTTAAAGTTAAATTTGCTAGAAAGTTGTCAGGTAACTTTAGTACAAAGTTGACTGAGAAAGCAAACTAATTCACTTTTCAGACCAAAAGCCATGTCATATCTTTATTTATTACATCTGTACAGTCAGAGACTTATATTTGTGACCCACCTTAGGTCCAAAGTCAATCTGACATTCTACAAAAATAAGGTTGAGTTCCTTATTAAATACAAGTGATTTGGCATCTCGAGATGACTACAAGCATTTTTTTTTGAAATGGGTCACATGTTAACGTTAGGGACCGTATATGTACTTAAGTTTTAATTTGACTTTAAAAGTCTGTCAAATTGAATAACCTTGTCACATCTTACAAGAATAAGTTGCGTAAACTATTACGCAACTTATTCTTGTAATGTAATCCACTAGGATTGTTAATTTATATCAGCGAGCATCTAGATCATTAATTTCGTAATTGTACAATGGTTGTGGTTTCAGTTGCAAAAGTGTGGAGTTCAACCTAGATAACCTGCCAACGGCAACGGTTATCATAGTGTTCCACAATGAAGCATGGTCTACTCTGATGCGGACTGTCATGTCTGTTATTATGCGCTCTCCTCAGCAGCTACTGAAACAGGTGATGACTTTGAAACTTTTGAATAACATATATACTGCTTGTTTGTCCTCTCTGTGCCGTACAAGAAAAGAACCAGGGACAACAGTCTTCTGGATATGGATTTTCATTTATCCTCTAAATTTCCAGGGTAAAAATTAGGATATGTTTGAAGATATTCGGTGGCCTAGTAACTTAGGCGCGGTCGCCATGTACCAACGAGATTTTTTAAATTGTTTTTTACCAGATGCCTGTAAGGAAAAGCATCGTGAGGAAACTGCACATTCAAACAGCTGATTGTGTAAGAGATTGCACAAAAGATCCTAAGAAGTGTATCTGAAAGCGCTCATGTGTAAGATAAAATAAGGATATGATGGAATCCAGGACTTTGAATATCTGTGTGCCTTATGTCATCCACATCCGTTCAGCTGTTCATGCGTAATTAAATGACAAACATCTTCAGGACAAGGGCCATTTTGCGATGTTTGTCGTTCAGACTCCTAACAGCTATTACTTTATTTTTTCAGATTATTTTGGTCGATGACGCAAGCGACAGACGGTACTTAGGCCAAGAGCTAGACGACGCAATAGCTAACTTAGAAAAGGTACAGGTGTTACGCAGCACTGAGAGGAAAGGGTTGGTGGGGGCACGGTTGCTGGGCGCTAAGAAGGCCTATGGAGATGTCCTGGTGTTCTTGGATGCTCATTGCGAGGTAAATAGTTGATCACCTTACTATAATGTGCATTATATTTATATTTCACATATTAAGTCTGTTTACCCCACTGCCAAAGAAAAAAGTTATTTTTTTTGATTGTTTATGAATTCAATTTTTTATTTATTTATATAAGATTACATAACTTTGAAAAGATCGCGGGAACGCAGTGGATGTGAAAAGCACAAGACCGGTCTGAGTGGAGAGCCTTGGGGGAGGCCTATGTCCAGCAGTGGACTTCTTTCGGCTGACATGATGATGATGATGATGACATAACTTTATGATTTATAATTCAGAAGTTAATTTATATGGCCTCTATGTGGGTATAAACCTCCTCCATCTTTCCCCATTTCCTTCTGTCCTGGGCAACACGAATCCAGTTCCCGCCAGCCACCTCTGCATAATCGTCCATCCATCTCTTCCTTTGTCTTTCAACTCCTTTTGCCTTTGGGGCCTTGCCATTTAGTTATTTGTAGGATCCATCTTTTGTCATGGTACCTTGATAAATGGCCCGCCCATTTCCATTTTAGCATTAGCGCATGTTGAAGAGCATGTGTCAGCATGTTTGGCTGGCATAATGTTAGACTTGGTAGGATACAAAAATCCATTATTATCTTTTTTAGTTTCAGGCTGTAGTTTCCTTTCAAGATTTCCTTTTGTGCCCAATATTTGTGCTTATCCTTCTGTCAACTTCATTTTCATTGCTGTTTTCATTAAAAGACACTGGTTTCTGCGATAATCTATTGATCTATTTTCTAATAGGATTGGTTTCTTGTAGCTATTTGTCATAACTTTAGTTTTGGTCGAGTTCATTTGTAGTCCTCCTTTTTGGCATTCTGTGTCTACAGTGTGTAGCATTTACCCAAGCCTGTGGCAGTTTCACTAAAAAGGACTATACCGTCCGCGAATCGTATTTTTTATTTATTCTGTATGCAAAGGTCGAAAATAAGTCTATAAGTATCAATAAACAATAAATTAGCACAATTTGAATCACTTGAAGAGTACACATCTGAAAAGTTGATTTTTGAGATGTATTGAAAATGTCTATATACTTGTCTGGGTTTCGACTATATGTGTACCAATACTGTTCTTTGAAACCTAACTCAGTTGGGATTTTGATAATTTGACACGTATAATCGTATAGACCGAGGTGCAATACTTCAGCCTGAGAGTGCATTCAAATTATTAAATTAGTAAATTCAAATTCAAATAATTCATTTGTAAAACATAGGTGTAGACATAGATGTAATATCGGCTTTATTAGGGTGACTATGTTTTGCCGTTAGGCATACAAAAGGCTACAATTACAATGCAGCATGCATTCTTACAGACTATTTAAGTATACATTTCGACGTTCTTATTTATAAATATAATACTTTTTTGAAATCTTAATCATTTAGATATTCTTGTATGGAATAAAAAGCCTTATTCACTAAAAACGAATACAGCTCTTTTTTAAATAGTGACATATTTTGAGTTAAGACAGTTTTCGGTAATTTATTAAAGATCTTTGACGCCATTCCAAATATACTTTTCGATAGAAGTGCGGTTTTGTATGGTCCATTGTTTATTTTTCCCTGCATGCGACTACTATTAAAGTTAGGGAACTGGCTTATGTTGCATTGCATTTGTGATTGTCAGCTGAGGTGTGAAAATAAAAGGAAAAGGACGACGATTCGAATAATATGTATAAAGTATACAACATGATTATTAACATTATATCAGCCAAAGACGTCCTCTGCCGAACATCATGAAACTATTAAAACATACAGCTGGTTTTTAAAGCATGCATTTTGTTTAATTTGTAATTTGAACTATTTCAGGTAACGCAAGGTTGGTTAGAGCCGTTGCTGGAACGGGCGGGCAGCGACGATGTGTTCATATGTCCCCACATAGACCTCCTTTCTGATGACACACTGGCGTATACCAAAAGTATCGACGCGCACTGGGGAGCCTTCAGTTGGAACTTGCACTTTCGCTGGCTGATGCCTAGCGCTAAGGTTATGTCGCAAAAGGTACTGAACCCTTCAAAACCGTACCCAACCCCAGCTATGGCAGGTGGCTTATTCGCAGTGCGGAAAAGCTTGTTCTGGCGATTGGGGGGATACGACGAAGGGATGGTCATTTGGGGAGCCGAGAACTTGGAACTATCATGGAGAGCGTGGCAATGTGGAGCCCGGGTGGAAATCACACCGTGTTCCAGAGTGGGGCATATATTTAGAAGGCACAGTCCCTACAAGTATCCTGGAGGTGTGACTAAGGTTTTGAACTCCAATTTGGCTCGTGCGGCGTCCGTGTGGATGGACGAGTGGGCCGATTTCTTTTTCAAGTTCAACCCCGCTGTTGCGGCCATTCGTGACCAGCAGAGTTTGTATTCGAGGATTGAGTTGCGAAGGAATTTGAAGTGCAAAAGTTTCAAGTGGTATTTGAACAATGTGTGGCCTCAGCATTTCTTTCCGACGAACGATAGGTGGTTTGGCAAGATTCGTAGCGACAAGGGGCCTTGTTTAGCCGTCGCTGCGAAGACTCCGGGTCTGGCGGTGCCTGCTCAAGGAGTGAGCTGCAGCAGAGTTGACTACACGTTGGATTTAATGGTGGTGTACACTCCCGAAGGTAAGATCATGACTGATGAGAGTTTATGTCTGGAGCAGAGTACAGGCGGTCGAGCCATGTGGAAGGCTTGCAAAGACAATCCCAGGCAGATATGGCAGCAAAAGGGCCCTAGGTTAAAATCAAACGACGGCTTCTGCCTATCGCTCGAGTTGATCGAGAGTCAGGAAGGTATGAGTGACCTCATATCAACTAAGAGTTGTCGCGAGACGACTGAACAGATTTGGCATTTTGATCGGGTACCTTGGCGATAATGTGATATTAGCTTGTACCTTGAATACTCGTAACTACACTTACAATTGTAACCGCTTCATTTTGAAATTATTGGTTTTGTTTTCGTGGCTTTATTAATTAATTTAATAACGTATAGAGAGAGATGTGAGTTGCTCGACGTAGATTAATGTGAGGTTATGTTTTACAATATCGAGGTTATGAATCTCGGTTATTGATTATGTCTTATGATTAAGTTTTTATTGCAATGCTTTTATAAAAAAAAGCCTTCTAATAATCGTTTTTAGTTACAATGCACAACTATAGCAGGGTTTTTCTAAAAAGCGTAATCTCGAATAATCTAATAAAACATTCCTTAGATAGGTGTTGTGATGTAAGTAGATAATCCTAAAGCTTAATGTGAAAATTATTTTTAACGTATTTTTTTATGGTAAGTTTTTTTTTTTTAATTGTATTTAACAGTGGCATTTAGTTCACATAGTACCTGCGAATGTGTTATTTAGGTAGGCAAGTAATAAATTGACATATTAGCATTGTTCGTCACATAGAAGTAAGATTTTCTCTTGTTTCGATTATTTTATCGCACTCACTCATACTAGGTATCTGTTTATTTATACTTAGTACAAGGTCCATCGCCTAAATGAATGACGAATTATTTTATTTATCCTAGTTAGTAAGAGAGTCAGTTTTCGTGGTACAATGTCTGTCTTTTTTTATTTTATATTATTTTATTACACTTATTTGATAGATCAAAAAGCCTGCTGAACAATTGTTTATAATGAATTTCTTACTCATATATTTTTCTATATTTTTTTTGATTGTTTTTAATAAGGGTGTTTTTAACATTAAGTAGCAAGTATTGCGCAATTGATCCTATAACACGCAAATAAATCTCCTTTCTTAATCTATTGAGTGAAATAATTTAAAACATTTTTTTTTATCTTTTTTTAATCTATTAAGTACAACTTACCTAGTTTTAGGAATTTCGTAAATACTTTTAGACATCTTGATTGTTTGGGTTAATAATGTTCAGTTTTTTTGCTAGTGATGGTAGCTAAACTCATCCAGTTCAAATAAATAATATTAACGAATTGTGTGTGAGAGTAATTCAGACAGACATTAATCGCTCTAGCAAAACTAGGTTTTCCACATAATAATTTTTTACTTTTTTTATGCTATTAATCAAGAACAAACTAAGATTGAATAATATTTGACGGTCTTTTAAACTTTAGCCATGACTAATATTAGTTTGACTAATGATTATCAAATATTTAAGTTTGAACGCTGGTCAAATTGTTAGTTACAGGCATATCCTCCTTAAGTCAACTTCAAATGTTGGTAATTCAATTTTAAACAGTGTGATAGTCACTTTAAGTTCAAATTTACTGTAGCATATGTCCCACATTTGGGATATTATGCATTACAAGGATAAGACTTACGTCTGACGTAAATTTTAAAATGCATGTTAAAATGTCTAGTCTATTTTTTATTTAAGATACGCAATATCGGAATAAAAAAATTTGTAATTGTAGCAAGTCATTTATAAAGTAATGAACACTCGAATTTTATAACATATCACTAATTGTATAAAAAATAATTTATAATATGAAAACTTACAAATTAATAATATTGGGTTATTGTTCCCTCAGTTCAAATAACTTTAGGCACTAGAAAGGTTGTGTATTTGGTTCTAACAGGGATAATTTTATTTAATTAAAATGTTTTGTGGTCACTAATTGGAATTACAATTGTGTACGATTAATAACCTTGTATTTTATTGTTTTTACTTTTAGACCCCAAAAAAGTCTTACAATGTTGGTACAAATAAACATGAGGCCTGTTTCACGAAGCTACAAGTTACAAATTACAAGCGGAGGTCTTTCTAACTCCTATTGCAAGAAACAGAGTTCCTCTTGTAATTTGTTAGCTTTTAGCTTCGTGAAACGGGCCACTGGTGGTTTTGGTAAAACTGAGGGCCCTGTTTTGTATATATGTTGGCAATATTATTATATTTTTTAAAGGATCGACCCCACCAAAGCTTAAAATACGCTGACGTACGTTTACGCAGTGACGCAGCTACTTATGCCGACCGATTTTGACGCAACTCAATTTACGCAGCTTCTGCGTTTCTGCAGTTTTGATATTGTTGATCCTTTGTTGATCCTTTAAGTACGGTTGCTATCTTAAATAAGTTACTGTCAAAAATTACATAATCTGTCAAGCGAGTCGAGTCCCAAGAAAAAGGCGGCAAAAAAGCGACGTACAATTTATTATCCGCTTTACAGATTTGTGTTGCCATTTTAAGAACTTGTAATGTATGTAAACGGTCGTGGTCACCACTCTCTTTCTTATCCATTACGGGAAATGATGTTTCAGAATAGATCAGAACGAGACAGCTATATCAAAAAGTGGTTCCATTGTGGCTAAAACTATCGCTAGGTAAAAAATGCAGCATATCGCATTTACTTCAACTTAATTAAATCATTTAATAATAATCCCTAGTTAACCTAGTAAATTAAATAATAAAAAACACTACTAATCATTAGAATATGTGTCGCCAAGATTTGCGTCCTCGTAGCTGAATTACAATTATTTCTGTTGCACGTGAAACAACGCGCGTCGCTGTGGCCTCTCGCTCTTTCTAAGGCTTTAAGAGCGAGGCAGACAGAGTCAACTTGTGCTCTGGGGATGCAACCACGAATGATGTCAACAGTGTTGCCATCTGAAAAGAAAAAAAAACATTTTATGTTTATGGACATGGAGAAGGCGAATAGGCACACAGGCCACCTCGTTGGTAAATCGGATCTGTGACCTATAGACATTTGCATTCTAAAGCAATGATATTTTTATATAAAGATACGTCATCTGTGCGCAAAAACGTTCCTCGAAAAGGAAGGAAATTGCCTTACTTTTTATCTATTTATCTCTTTCTAACAATAGCGTTCGCTATGGATTGCCGTCTTTGTCTCTGTCAGTAATTGGTCACGGGTTTTGAATGCGTTTAGTATGAGCATAACGTATCTTAATATAAAATATCATTGTTCTCAAGACTGTAATCTTAAGTCAGCATCCTAAACCGCAAATGCGGTGCCAATCCTGAGGGCTAAGATGGAATACTATGCTATGCTAGTAACTGCACCGGTAGTCTTATACACACACCGGCAGGCCTTTCGTGTAACTCACTCGCAATCGCGATCGGCTTCAAAACAAAACAATTGGTTTCATTTTGGATGCAGACAAGCCTTCGATTTTCAAAATGAAAACGATTGTGATTGCGAGTGTGTTACGCGAAAGGCCTGCAGAACACGCGAACATTGCTGTTTGGGTGTAGGTTATAGGGTAAGATGGTGGTAGCCATCCGGACGGACCTTGCAGAAGGTGGTTACCACCACTAAATTGCCAAGAAATAGAGTTTGGGTGGGATTACCTACAGTATTCTCGAAAGGTAACAACTACAATATTAGGAAGCAGTTTTTGGGTAACAAAATAATAATGATGCCAGTTTCACTCTGAACACTGAACAGAGAACTTTTATTTATTAGAAGTTTTTATTAAAATAATGAAACAACATATCGTTACAGTAATGACGATACCTGTTTCATGTCGAGTTTAGGCTAAAAACTTAACTGAAGCCTGACTGACTCTTTAGTGAATTTATGAGTATGAATAAACCGCGTAATTATCTTATTTGTGCAAGGGTGTATGTAATGTACCCAAAACCAATGATATTTTATATTAAGATACGTCATCTGCGTATAAGGCCTCGACGCTTGTGCGACTCAACGCTTGTGCGCACAAGCGTTCCTCGAAAAGGAAGGTAATTGCCTTACTATCGTTCAATCGCGCCGTGGCCGCTGACACGCATGCGTCAAAAACAGTAAAGTTTTATTAGGTACCGAAATGCAACAAATATAAGTCATAAAAAATGTCATCTTACGTTTTTCGAGGCTGCCGAAATTATAATGTAACTATAAAAGGAAGAAAGGATGTCTTATTTCATTCGTAAATACCGTAAATATTTTTTACATTTTGTTTTACATCGCCATACTTTGTTTAATTTGCACCGGTGGCGTCACTGTCACCTGTGAAACATGATATACACAATTAGATATCGCATGAGTGCGATAAAGACG
The DNA here is from genome assembly GCA_946894065.1 of Acleris literana. Classification (NCBI taxonomy): domain Eukaryota; kingdom Metazoa; phylum Arthropoda; class Insecta; order Lepidoptera; family Tortricidae; genus Acleris; species Acleris literana. The sequence goes on along the minus strand of OX335684.1, from coordinate 13,598,753 downwards.
GGTAGCTGTATGGCAGCCATAAGCGGGCACGCCGCGTCATTCGGGTACGCAATTTGAAACAACTATTTATCTCTTTCTAACAATAGCGTTCGTTACGAATTGCCGTCTTTGTCTGTAGAAATATGGCAACGTAGCAACTGTCAGTAATTGGCGACGGTTTCCAAATGCGTTTAGTATAGAATAGAATAGAATAGAATAGAAATGGTTTATTCGGTGCTAAAATAAAATGAACATAAACAACAGCAAAGCATTATAAAAAGTAGAGTAATACAAACTTAGAGTACTTATATAATAGTATGAGCATAACGTATCTAAATAAATATAAAATATCATTGCCCAAAACATTTTGATGAAACAGTGCAAAAAAAAGAATTCACACAAAAGTTAGTTCTTTTTACCCGACTGCGCTAAAAGCAGATTTAGGTTGTTCGAGCGTACGTATGTGTATGTATGTCTATTTATATGCTATGCTTTGCAGCCTTGACGGCTTGATGGACTAACATACGAGGTGTCTGTTAGTCTATTAGTACATTATATCTGATTTTTAAGGCTTGCTTTTTATTAGACTTGTTAACAATAAGGTCACTTTTTTTAGTAATGTGTGGTATCACTTTTAGGGGTTTTTTAATTCGTATTACTTAAAGGTTCATGTAAGTACTTATAACTTTTGCAAGCTGTTATACTTCAATTCAATTCAATTCAATTCTTTGATATATGGCTTCTGTCCAGTGGGACAATTCTGCCAGTGTCAAGGTTGGAAGTTACACGTGATCGGTGTAAATGATATCAAAAAAAATCATAAGTCGACGTTGTACGGTGATCCTCTAGCCTCTGTGAAGCGATGTAACTTTACGAAGACCAAATGGGATTTTCTTGGAGCAATCCTTCCAAAGGCGAAACGTGTTCAAACTTGAATTCTTCATTATACTGCACATTTGAAGGTTAATTTACTGCATATTAATACATCATTACTATCCATTAAACAACAAAATATGCAAAAAATAAATTACAACTAAGAAAGCGACGCCATCTTGTCGAAAACCCAAAGAGAATCTCCAGCTGTTATACTTTATAGTTCTTTGTAACACATCTGTATAGACCGTTCGACATTCTACATTTGAAATTTGACGTAAATTCCATAATAGTAGAGGTCATTTGCCTAAGTTTTTCACCTAGGTATAACCGAATAGTCATTAAATCACGATTGCTTTGTTTAAAAACATTGCTCAAAATTCTTATTCAGGCGATTCCTTCTTTGATCCATACTAAATCTCGTTAATCTTTATTACATAGTATTAAACAAAGTCGCTTTCCGCTTCTGTCTGTCTGTCGGTCTGTCTGTCTGGCTGTATATCCGCTGACTCCTAAACCACGCAACGGATTTTAATGCGGATTTCACCATCAGTTAGATATTTTTTCACGGAAGGTTTTTACGTATTATAAATTCTGGTTTATGAATGTGTGTTACAAGAAAACTCACATAAACCGAAGCGAAGCGAGGGTGGGTCGCTAGTATTACTATAGATGTGAAAAAAAAGTCTGTCTGTTTGCCTGTCTGTTACCGTAAAATGTGCCTACTTTGCTCCCCCATGGGTAACTATGCTCCATAGTGACTATTTCGTTTGTTACTTATAAGTCCAGGTCGATGACAAATTTTCTAAAAAGCTTCGATGTATACATCCAGCCACGCAGTGAATGAAAGTAATAGAATGATTTACAATACAGATTACCTCAATATAACCATGGAGCATAATTACCCGTGGGGGAGCAAAGTAGGAACGTTTTACGGTACGCGCAAACAGACAGTGTCGAGTCGCGGACAACAGTTTGTTAAATATAGGTGACGATAAACATGCTTATATGATAGATAAATAAACATTTTAATACATAGAAAAAACCAAGATTCTGGAAACAAACCTCTACTCGTGCTTATATTCAGTCTCATCACTGCCGTCCAACGGCAAAACGCTGCAAGTCAAAAACCCCAGTTTCGAGAAAAACACTTTTAAAGGTTTTTAAGTTTCACGCTAGAAATCACCTATTATTTTTCATTCTGTTGGCGCGTGTTGAATTGATGGTGATGCAGATTAAGCAAAACGCTGCAAGTGGTCTGTTCCTCGTTTCGAGGTAGGCTATTTAGTAATTACAGCGTTCTGTTGTGATCAGACGGCGTTAACGGTTTTGGTATAAAACATCGCAATTGCTGTTATGTTTTGGCTAGTCTTTTTAACCGACTTCAAAAAAAGGAGGAGGTTCTCAATTCGTCGGGTTTTTTTTTTTATGTATGTTCCCCGATTACTCGAAGACCACTGGACCGATTTGAAAAATTTTTTCGTTTTTTGAATGGGTATACTTTCTAGTTGGTCCCATTGTCAAGACGTCAGGATCTGATGATGGGATCTTGGAGAAATCAAGAGAACTCCTCAAATATTATAGGCACACCTATAGCGATTTCGGTATTTTTCACTGTAACTCGTACATTTGCTTTTGAAAAGTAGTATATGGTGAAGTGGAACTGATGATGAAGACCACAGATGGCCACCGGAACTCCTTAACGGTACCTATTTCAAGGGTGGCGATAAGATATTTCGATTAAGGTAGTTGAGCGACTATGCCGAAGCAAATTTAGGTTAAAATATGACTATGACATTCCCGCGGCGTTGTCTGCGGCGAGCTTGAAATGTTCTATAGTTTCTCATTAATATTTAGAAGTGGAGCTACGTAACAGCATAAATAGGATCACTAAAGAGTATAAAATAAAATAAATGTTTAATAAAACAAAAACCCGGCTTCAAAAAGCAAAAAATAACTTCTTTAAAATGGTAGGTAAATAGGTCAGTCCAACTGAAGTCGGCGTCCAACAATATTTTAACCAAAAGCAGACTTCAGTTGGACTGACCTATTTACCTACCATTTTAAAGAAGTTATTGTTTGCTTTTTGAAGGCGGGTTTTTGTTTTTTTAAACATTTATTTTATACAGACAGTTTTCTACCACCGAAACTAGAACATATTTAAGTTCTTTTGTATGTATGATAGAAGCACTCACGAGGAAACGTTTGATGCAAGTTAACACGCGTTCTGCCGTTGGACGGTAGATCACACAAATAGGTACTTACCCTTACCGGGAATCGAACCCGAGCCCGCTAGTTTTGTAGACCGGGTCGATACCAATAAGGCCAAGCGAGTCGTCAGAAATCGTTTATATTAGGAATCCTAAGACTCACATGTTTTATCATCTGGCGTGGCCACCATCTTCAAGCATCTGTATGCTATAGGCACCTTCGAATCCGTCCACGGCGGTGGGTGCCCTAAGTTGTGGATCCATTGCGCCGTCACCCAGTTGGACGGCTTGCATTCCACAGGCGAGCCGGCAGTGAATGCTTCTGCTGGATCGCAGCCGAGGCAGCGCTGATAGAAGCAACTTTCAGGCGTCACTGTTGTACAAGAAAATGAATACAATAATACCCTTTAATTATATTCTGCGTGGCAAATACTCTCAAACGATTATTAGAGATCAAAATGAACAATGTCCGCTCAAAGGGGAGGAAGAAGTCGACTGATACCCTTAGGCCGCAGTCAGAGTTACTTAATGACGATTAAGTCGTTATTCCTAAGTGAGTAAGTGACGATTTTTAACCCCTAACAAAATAAGATGGGTGTTATAAATTTAACTTTTATATATTTGTATGTGTATCTGCGTATAGACATGGAATAAGTAGTTCTTGTGTACTTAGGCCTTTAATCGGAAATGATTTTTAACATTGGTACATTGGGTGCTGTACTGTAACATAATTTTGTGGTGTTTATTTAAACTGGTAAACAATATAAGTAGTATAAGTACTTATTGCTTGTTCAAAAGTTCGTTATAAGGGTCTAGGTCGTACGATCGGAAATATCCATCGATCATGTAGCATGTGGTATTTCTTATCGTAAATCTTTTTCAAGAACCACTTGCGTACATGTGTCTGCTTTGTCCACTTATTTTAAAAAGGATCGGCCGCTATGATCGATTTACGAGGATTATTGATATCAGAAATATGTTGTCCTTTATGATTGGACGTAATCCGTATTTTGCCTTGAATGATCATTGGTTTTGTAATGATAAGTTTTATTTTTATTTTTTTATAAAATAAACACGCGATTAAGTATAACAAGATTGTGTTAGGTATATGATACGATGACTGACCAAATTAAACTGCTGTGCAATAATATTCTGATATGCAGTCGGAAACATAGACAAAACCAACTAATTTCACTTCTTGGCTATGTTTAATAATTTAGAAGTTACTTATTCATCAAGTATGGTCGTAAATATATTGTTTAGCGATGCATCTTGTTCAGGTATTTGTTGTAGCCTAACGCCAAACATCAAAAACACATCTCTCTTAAATCCAATAACTATTGTTGTATCTACGTGAGCTCGTGATCACCAATTTGCGCCCCTAAATTACCCCCTAATCACCGGCTCGCCATGGCGACTTCATATCGATCGACTTTTGACTCCTGACATTTGCCGGGTCCCGCATGACCAATCGCAGTGTGCGCCCGCCTTTACCTGTCCGTAACTGATCGGCCTGGATCGTAATGGCCGCTCCGGTGCGCAGTTTACGTTTGTTTTAACCGCTGCAATCATATGTCATTTTCTCGCGTTTCGCGCCATTTTACCGGTCATCAGCCCGTCGCTCCGATACACTCAGCGCGTACGCTACGTAATTATTGAAAGCGAGAGAATCCGCTCTCGATGCGTCGGCATGCCGTGCCCACGGCGGCCACTTATTTAACCCGATCGTTCGCTTTTCTTTCACTTTTCTCCTTTTGAATATGACATATCGACTAATTAACGTGAATTAAAGTTTTCTTGTCGGGGTACGATCCCACAAGCCAGCCGCAGAGTATCGTCTAATCTTGTCTTAGAGTAAGTATGATAAATAAGGCGGAACGTTTCAATAAGGGCAGCTGTACACGTGCTTCTACGCCAGCGGCTTTTTGACGCCCTGGAGAAAGTTCCTGCGATAATGCGTTATCTTGAAGCACACGGAATTCTTTATCCCCCATAGGAACCTGCCCATTCTGACCTGTTATACTCTATCCTACTTTCAGCATAGAAAAATACATAATAAAGCTGTACCATTTTAAGCTCCATCGATCTGTTCGTGGTTTTAAGATGGTGGTCAGCCGTCGATGCGTGAAGAGCGGCGGGAAAGTGGATGATAGGCGGCTGACATAATTGTGCACGGATAAGCGGCTCCTCGTCCATTGTAACCGCGGCTTAGGAGAGCTGCTTTCTACAGGGTTATAGATAGAAGCTAACAGCAGTAAATTATAATATAATACCTTCGTTTGTTTATGAATGTTTACGAGCGGTGTAAATTGGACACAGGAGCAATACAAAGTCTCATCAGGAAAATTATAGTTTTGACGTAGTACTACAAATACTACATAAGTAAGTATGATATAATATTGACAACACAACATAGCCCCATTTTACAAAAACAGGAACCAATAATTCTTTTCAAACTCGTTTGTCTATTTATACGTCGCCGGCGCAGTCACAGCACTGACCCAATTCATAAACAACTGACGATCAACATAGAATCCAGTGCCCACGCGCATGTCGCCATGCTCAGATGCTCATTGACAATGTAAATACGTTTGTCAACAGCGGAATAAATAAATATTTATTTAGCAGTAGTTGCTAGACGGGATGCGCTTGCGCTGCATGCTATTGTCGCGCGGCGCGGGCGGCTCTGCTTCATTGTACCTACTCAATATTTTAATTCGTGGTACAGTGACGCAACGGATATAACCGTGTTTTGTTTGTTGACAATAGTTTTGGAAATGTCACTGATGATGGTACGACCGGCTCGTTGAGTCGTCAATGCTAATCTGTTCTAATTTTTAATAAATTGAGACAAAAACGCCTATACATACAAAAGCCTAAAATATCTACAGAAAAGCTCTATGTTTCAAAATAGCACGTAAAGCAGTGGCTAACATATATAACAATCTGAAGGAAACACGATATTTGAAAAAAAAAATACAATGAAAAGCAGTCAGTTTTATAAAAGAAAAATCGTTTTATAAAGCTTTCTTTGAAATGATGAATCATGTTAGATAAAGAACCGGATGGTAAACAAATCGTTTAACAAAGTGAACAAGTGAACTTACCATAAGGTATTAATCCAATGGCACATAACACGGCTAACACTAACATTTTCACCTTCAAAAAATCAAGATTTCTAATTAACCAAGAACCACTGGCTCGGCCTAGCACAACAGCATGTTTAACCGTATTATCTATCCACACTTGCGTTATCTTTGTGACCGTTATCAGTTATCACAAAGCCACATAAATTATTTTTACATTTGGGTGGAAAATATTTTTTATGAGTGCACCAGAAATAGAAGTATCCCAGCGGAATGACGTGCGTAGTTACAGAGATACGAGGAAAACTGACCGAAATATGCAACTGGAGTTTTGATTAGCCTGGGATAAGTCGATCGTGATACGTTCACAACACGCGAAGGGAGTACGATTTTGGCAAACGAAACGGAATAACTAAAGTCTATAAATACAGTTTAATGGTGTACCTATTAAAATTGTAGATGTACATTACTAGAAACTGGTTAACTTTGTTTGATGTAGTATTGACAATATATAACATGTCCGAAAATAGTTCTGACACCGACCCGAATCTGTTTATTTAATGTTTAATGTGTTGTTTGCTTTGGTTCGCTAAAAATATGCCTAGTGTAAATAACTTTAGCATCTTGGGTTTTTGACGACCTTGAAGTATAACCTGTATTCTAATGGATCAAACTATATTGTCTATGACATGTTTCGAATTGTTTTTAACACAGAAGAAAGACTAGTTAAAGGCATAGAAACCGGACTATAAGACGTAGGTACTTTGCGTCAGCTATCTTTCTTAACTTTTTAGATTACGTATTACATGAGAGAAAAAGAAACAAAAAGTAGGCTGTTTTTTCTTCTTTAACTGTCATTGTCACAAGGACTTCTTTGTCTTTCCTATAGGAAGTATTTGTCTTTCCTTGTCTATAGGTCCAAATACTATAGGTGCTTATAAGTCCAAATCACGCCTTACTTGTGACGATGTACCAAATAACGAACGAACACCTATAGATTCATCTCTTTCCAACTCACTATGAAAACCACAAGTAAAAATAAGTGAACCATAATGTATTTTCTGCTTATTTAGTACGGTTTCTATGCCTTTAGTCTTTCTTCTGTGGTTTTTAACTCGGCGATTATTACTGTCAATGTCAAGTAAATATGAGTTATCGTAACGTTGACATTACGATAGATGACAAAGAGCAATATGGTTTTGTCCAGGAGAATAGAGGCCCGCGCTACTATAATTTAAGTAATTTTTTCATTTTTTTTGTCGAAAGAACTGACAGTGGTCGCCTAAAACTCAATACTACTTTTAAAGCTCTATTACATACTTACCACACAGCTTAGATGTGAGTAGCACAGGACCAATGACGGTGGAGATCTTTGGGGACATGATGATGATGATGATGACCATATTCGCCAGTGATCGGTGATCGCGACACATAACTTCATGTTTCTGTCTGTTTGCGACAATGAGCTCGAGAACTAGGCGGATTTTGATATTGACTTCTTTTCCCTTCATAGTCGTTTCCTCATGGCTGAGGGTCGTGAGCACCATATGTGTCTCTCTTAGGTAGAGCCTGTTGAAATGCTGACTAGGGGTTGCAGTTGAAGTAGGTTTTTGAGTAGGTACTATTAAAGGATATTTTGAAAAGCATTATCGTAATTCAATACAACGTAAAACATTATGCAGAAACGGAATTTTCCGCATTTTATTCGAAAGCAGAGATTTTTATGATAATATTTTATTAAATGTTAACCGAACAATTCGATAAATTAAGTGGTAACTTTCAATGGGCAGATAATGACTGCGCGAGTTGTCAACAAAGCTTTCAATGACAGAAATATATTTTTGCAAATGTTCAAAAGACAGTCAAATGATCGCTTCTTTTTCAACGTCTTCAAGAGGGTTAACAGCGTTGGACCGTAGGCGGTTATAAATGTCTAATCATTAGCTAATTAAAAGCATCCATGTTTGAAACCCGCTGTTCTCTAGCGACACTTTTGGCGATTTCCGCCATCAAAGAAACCGCTACTCGTTTCATCTCACCGACGGCCATAAAAACCAATTACGTTACACATTTGGGTGATAAAATTAATCACTTTAAATAGACGTTGCAGAGATTTTGGGGCTTTAATAGGCTGATTTGTTTGACGAGGTACCCGAGGTATAAGTTATCGCAAGAGCACCTCACTTTTTGCCCGAGGCAACAGAATGTAAATCAGACTGATTTTTGGCCAGTTTTAAAAATCAAAGAGGGTAAACATGTCTGAAAAGGCACTTCTTTTTACCCGACTGCCGAAGGAGGAGGGTAATGTGTTTCACAGCCTATATATCGCTCATTGAATGCAAAAGGGCCACAAATCAAAATGGCATAATTTTACAGGACAGCCATTACAAATTCTAAAACAGGTTTTTTGGTTATATTTAATGTTTTTATGTCTTATTTTTATAATGTTAATATACCACTATGTTCGTCAATTAATGAGCTATATTTTTAAAATAATGACATTGTTGTACCCTTAACCCACATCAAAAAAAACACACACATGCCCCTTTTGCATTCAAAATATTAACAAAATTTTCAAAAATTATGCCAAAAATAAAACTCATTTTAAAAATAAATTCAATTTAATAGACTTTTCTCATAAAATACTAAATTTTTTTTTAAGCTAAACGTAGGGTTTTACCGATAGCATAATAAAAATACAATAAAAATCGAAATAAACAAAAAATAGGTATTCTTATCCCTATACTATTTTAATTCAGGTGTAACAAGAGATCTAAAACAAATTCTTAAGAATTATCAAAATGTTTAAGTTAAACTTAATTAAAGGAACTTACACCTCTAGCAAAATAAAAGTTCTAAAAAAAGAACAAACAAGTAAAATCTTTATGTTGGTACATAAGCCATAAGGCAATAATCAGTGTCAGGTATTGAAAAATACACGAGTTGTTTGCTACAGCTAAATCACAAGTTAAATGGCGTATAAAATGACTCACAGTAACAAAAATAAAAATTCTCATTACTTATATAAAAAAAGTTAGTTACCCGTATCAAAGTTTAATTTTAAAGCATTCTCTCTTTTATATTGAATAAATTTGTAGCAACTTACTAAGTACCTATTAAATTCAATGACGACAACTTAAACAATCATATTCATTTTCTAATTAATAACATCCTTATTGAAATCACAGACTCTTTCTTTACCTAATTTAATATTTAAGGCACAAAACATTACAATTTTGTATAAAAAGATTCGTAATACTTAGGTACCGTAAACTCGGGTTACTTTAGCCCTAGGGGGTAACATTGCCCACCTCAAAAACCATCTTTAGAATTTAATTATTCTATTCAATGTTACATCAGACCTAAGGTACTTATGGAGTTCTAAAATTCTTGAACCAATTTATGATGACTACCACTAAAATAGTTATAGTTTTAAGGGTGGGCAATGTTACCCCCTAGGGCTAAAGTAACCCGAGTTTACGGTATTATATTTTTATCGATTAGTTTAAGTATACCCTTTAGTTTTGATTCAGCTGTTTTAAGTTTATTATTGAATAGTTTTTTTGGCACTATTATATCAGTCTCAATCGATGATAAAAAAAAAAACAGCGTAGATACTGAAGTAAACTCTTCGTTTTCGTAAGAAGTCTTGAACAAAAATTTGTTTTTATGTTCTCGATGGACTTTAATAACTTTTATATCCGACCATTTTACTTTATCCCCATCTTGGGTTGTAACAAAATTGCCGACAGCTAGACATTTTAGGTCCAAGAAACTATCATGCATCAGCTCGTGAACTGCGAAAGGTGTCTGATGTTGCCTTTCTTCTTAGCGGTCTTTATAAGAGTAATGTACTGGTCAGCCACATAAATTGGCGATGATTTTAATGCCCTTGCAATGTTTCATTGAATTAATGAATGAGCGGCGTCCCCTTCATTTTGAGTGTGTCCTTTAATAAGAAACTTATGAGTGACACTTCTCAATTTCGGCAATTTGTGTACAGCATATAGGTACATTAACAACATAAATTTATTGTAGTGATGGAATGTTGGATTTCTTGTCCAGTTCAGAATTGTGAGTGGAGCAGGCTTCATTTTTGTCTGTTTTTTTATTTGTAGTACCGACTGCCATGTTCAAAATCTTTCTTGCTCGGTTATTCATTCTGTAAATAAAATCCTTATTTGTAATTTAACTCATGAAATATAAGAACTGTTACATATACACACATTAATTTAAATACCTTACACACTTACACAAACACACACACACGCCCACGCAGTATACGCAACATACACATTAACACAGAATGATAACACTCGAACGTCTCAAGCTAGTTAGATTTTTATTTCTTCGCTATTATTACCTTGAATTACCTTTACCGTAAGTGTTAAACGCCAACACGTCCATATTGTTTTAAAATAATTAAACATTCAACGCAATAACATTCCTACAAAACGAACACATTAACAAAAACATCATTTTAATGTGAAATAATTTTCTACTATCCTGCATATAATTCTATACAAAACGGAAGTTTTTTCAAATATGGCACAAAATAATTTCACAATTCCGACCAAAACGGACATATTATAAAATATGGCATAATTTGTATCACAATTTTGATCATGCTTGGTTGATATTGGAATACAAAACGGACGTATTTTAAAATATGGCACTATTGTTTTACAAATTTTATCATGCTTGCTTGATATTGGAATGCAAAATGGACGTATTTTTAAATATGGCACTTTTGTAGTATAAATTGTAAAAATACTTACTTGACATTGGAATGCAAAACTTCCGCATTCCAAAATATGGCACTTTTGTACAGAACAATTCACTCAGTATCAGGTACTTTTTTGGATTGTGGCCGTTTTCCACGAAACTGACGTGCATTCACTTCGATTTTTGCGACACAACTGACAAAATGGCAGCTTTGCACCGAAGATGTGCCGCTAACCGTAAAAATTCAAAAACGGCGGTTGATCCGTTCAGCCGGAAATCACACGAAAATGACTGGTGTCTTCAGGTAAGCTTAAAATTATTATCGATTAAATCACTATTTTGGAATAAAACGATTTTCTGATATTTTTGATTTGTGGCCCTTTTGCATTCAATGAGCGATATGTATGTTTGTTCCTTTGTGGTACTATAAAAACTAAACCCGTTGTCCGATTTTGATGATTCTTTTGTCAATCGATTTGTCTTAATCCGGAGAGTGTCACTGAAGATATCACAGTAATCAAAATTCAATATGGCGGCAACCAGATGCCATATTGTGCAAATTAAAAAAAAAGAAGTCGACGAAGTATGACAAGTGAGGTATCATTAAATAGGGATTCAAAAATCATCTTTAGGTTTCTTTCATAAATTTTTCATTTTGAATGATCATTTAGGATTTAAAGTTGGTTAGGTTAGGTTAGTCAACAGTCGGGTTTTGAAAGCTTGCTTTTTTTTAGGGTCTACGGTTAAGTAAAGCGGAGATCCTGTTGAAACCTTCACACTCCTCAGCTTTTAGAAATCATTATATTCCAAATTTCAGCTCGATAGCTTAAGCCGTTTCAGGGGACAGACGGAAAACAAAAAGGGTTCCATTTTTCGGTATTTGAGATGGAAAAGGAACCCTAAAAAGGAATGACAGATTAACTTTAAAATTAGAACATTCAGCTACAGAGATTGAAATTGAAATCGTTTGTAAGGTTATGTGGAAAATGACCGGGATAGCGGACATGACAGGCTGTCACATTGAACAGAGAATATATCTTCCAGAGCCACGGTTTATTAAGCCCTTTGATACGTAGAGAAATGCCGACAATGCCGCGTACATTGCCGTTATGCGTCTTCATGTATTTACTCAACTTCAGGGTTGAGGTAGAAGAAGCGATTCTGATATATGTATTGAATTCACTATTTTATAGGCTGTTAAATTTTGAACCCATCAGTCGTACCGTAAAACGGGGTAAATAGGAATTAAGGGGTAAGTAGGGACACAACATAAAATGAAGCATATGTTACTAATTATAAGACTGAAATTATTTCTAATAGACGTAACGTTATTGTCCATTTAATACTTGTTCTTATTTGTAACAAGTAATGCCTTATTTTAGGTTGTGTCTCTACTTACCCCTTAATTCCTATGTACCCCGTTTTACGGTATTGTTTCGGCAGTAAGTACGAGTATTTTGACGACGTTGTAAGCCTAGTTGGTAGTGTTCCTGCCTACGAAGCTAGCAGTCCAGTATGGGCAAAAATTTGTATAATGAGCTCGAGTACCTTAGTCTTGGTTGTTTTATATGTATATATGTATTTCTCTTTAAAAGTACCGATATTAATCGTTGTCTTGTAACTACAGTACGAATACATGAAGCTTAATGTCTTTCCATTCTAAGAGGTTCGATTTGATAGCTATACAATACAATATATAATAAATAATATGGGTTTGATGTTATAATTTCGCACTGCGTTGACCTGTCAAATCAGGCCTAAGAACGACGCGACTATTAGTCCATTGTTGCCAGATGCCGGAATACAAAAAGCGTGAGCTGCGCTTTCAAAACGCGGATTTTTAAATGAAAATGTGGATTTAGCGGGGCCAGTGGCAAAAACGCGGGGTAAAAAGCGGAAAAGCAGTGTGTCTGGCAACACTGCTATAGTCTGTGACATTGTCCCTGATATTTATTTTTATTGTTATTTATACCTGTCCTAAAATTAGTACTATGTAGGTATATAGAAAAAATATGCATGGTCCCTGCGCAAGGATAACATGAAAACCGTTCAGTCTGCATGACGCATACGTGGCGTCATAAAAACAAAGGCACAAAGAGCTGAAAGAGTTCGTAAGTACATCAAAACATTAACAACTGAGAACTTTTTATCATCTGTCAAATTAAGAATTTCAACCCGAGGAGTTTTTATTGTTCCGTACCCAAAAGGTAAAAACGGGACCCTATTACTAAGACTCCACTGTCCGTCCGTCTGTCTGTCACCAGGCTGTATCTCAAGAACCGTGATAGCTAGACAGTTGAAATTTTCCCAGATGATGTATTTCTGTTACCGCTATAACAACAAATAGGTACTAAAAACAGAATGGGAAATAAATGGGGATCCCAAAATGAAATGAAAATTCGACGAATTGAAATGGTCTAAGATCCGAATAGGAGAAGATTTGGACCGGGCTGTTTATTCGATGAAAAGTATTTTATATCAAATTTAATACGCTAAATAATATGTGGCGAATAGGTAGGCTGAAAAATTTCAATCCAGTACTTATATCATTAAAAATAAAATAAAAAATGAACTTTTTTTTTAAATTGCAAATGTTTGTTTAATAGACAAATTACATACTAATCGAAAGTATGAAGTCTATAGAATATGCAAACGTTAGGTTTGGTGCAAATTACTAGTATCGACTTACCTGTTTATACCTGCCTACCCAATAGCTTGACGAGAAAAAAATAGTCAAACTAACGGTTGCATATTCTATAGGCTGCATACTTTCGATTGGTATGTAATTTGTCCATTAAACAAGCTAGTGTAATTTTTTAAAACGAAGATATTTTTTTTATTTTTTATTATATACTGGACTGAAATTTTTCAGCCTACCTACTCGCCATATATTACTTAGCATAATAAATTTGGTATAAAATACTTTTTATCGAAAAAACAGCCCGGTCCAAAACGTCTCCTGTTCGGATCTCCTACTATATGAAATGAGTTTAGATATTTCAAGGGTAAACCAAAATAAATATTTAAGTAGGGCTCCCATACAAAAAACGGGTTTTTTTGTGCCATTTTTTGCTCGATATTAATAACGGCAACAGGTACACGCTTGAAATATTCACAGAATATTTAGTTGTATATTCACTTTATAAATAAATAAATAAATTAAAATAAAATAAATATTTAAGGGGGCTTTCATACAACAAACGTGATTTTTTTATGGATAATGGTACGGAACCCTTCGTGCGCAAGTCCGACTCGCACTTGGCCGGTATTTTTTATATATTTGTCTGCTTGCTTATTTTTAATTTTCTATTTTTGCACGAGTGCGTTGATATCTTTTTATGAGAGTGTTTATCGGTGTATACTTTTAGCGATATCTTACGCAAGCAAAAACCGCGCAACATCGTAAAAAAAATAGGTAGTCCAGATAAGCAATAATAAACTTAAGAGCAATATTTTAACCAAGGCGACTTGATTTCCAAATGAATTTGAATTCCACTGCTAAGAAATGGTGTTCCTATAAAATTCAAGCTGATAAAACACCTTTTGGCAAGTGGGCTCTGAAACCAGACAAAGAAAGTAAGAAGAAACGAAGGAAGGAAAACATATTTATTATCACACACAAAAATGGTAGGTACACAAAAAAGCCATGGAGCTCTTAACTTCTGAATTCAATATCAGTTCTGCGACGTAGACTGCTGAAACCATCGCCACCGCACACCCCTGACTCGCAGGGCACATAATCGCTGTTTATATTTTTAACCGACTTCAAAAAAAGGAGGAGGTTCTCAATTCGTTTTTTTTTTTTTAAATGTTTGTTACCTCAGAACTTTTGACTGGGTGAACCGATTTTAATGATTCTTTTTTTATTTGAAAGCTGGTGCTTTCAGATTGGTCCCATTCTTATCAAAATGAAGATCTGATGGTGGAATCCATGAGGAATCGACGGAACTCTTCAAAATTATAGGCACACCTATAGCGATTTTGGTATTTTTCATTGTAACTCGTGTATTTGGTCTTGGAAAGGACTATTTTGTGAAGTGGAACTGATGAGGAAGACCTCAGATGGCCACCGGAACTCCTAAACGGTATATATTTCGAGGGTAGCGACAAGATATTTCGATTAAGATAGTTGAGCGACTATGACGAAGCATATTTAGGTTTAAATATATGACTATGACTTTCCCACGGCGTTGCTTGCGGCGAGATTTAAATGTTCTATTGTTTCTTATTAATTGAGAAGTGGAAGAATAACAGCATAATTATGATCACTAAAAAGTATAAAATAAAAAAAAAGTTAAAAAAACAAAAACCCGCCTTTAAAAAGCAAAAAATAACTTCTTTAAAATGGTAGGTAAATAGGTCAGTCCAACTGAAGTCGGCGTCCAACAAGATTTTAACCAAAAGCAGACTTCAGTTGGACTGACCTATTTACCTACCATTTAAAAGAAGTTATTTTTTGTATTTTGAAGGCGGGTTTTTGTTTTTTTAAACTTTTTTTTTTGGTTTATATTTTTAGTTATATTTTAGTTTTGTTCTTTTCTATTTTCTGTTTGTAATAGGTATTTTGGTTTTAAATTAATTGTTTGTAGTCTCTTTGCCAATGCTGTTGCACGCCTATAATTGGTGCATAAACAAGAATGTGCCTTTTATTTCTGCTAATGTATAATCTGTTTATGTTACTGTTGGTGTGTCTTTATAAATAAATAAATTAATAAATAAACTTAAATACATTTAATATTAATATGAGAGACGTTTGCAAAGAACAAAAAATATGTGGCAAAGGATCGGACTCAGCATTGGCTGTAGGCTCGCTCCGGCAGGATCTCAGTCTCACAGGAAAGTAACTAGGTATTTAGCGGGTGCTTAACATGCTAAAAAATGTTTGAGTTTATAAAATCTAGACATTAAAAATCTTAATTAGCCTCTCTGCTAGATCAAAGCCTCTATGCTAGTCATCTATCTTTTACGGAACAGTACAATTCACTACACTCCTACTGCAGGCCCATGTCCTAGTGAAAAAGGGTATACTGACCTGAAGATCACGTGAAAAAGGGTTTAAGTCTAGTATACTCCGTTTATGTACCTTTTTAGTACGAGTCAACTTATGCCCTTTTTTACTAGGACCCCTGACAGCTAGATAAAGTATGTCACTTTCTGACCAGTACGTTAGTGCAAGAGTGACAGATGCTTTATCCACCGCGATAAAGACGACCATAATACTAGTCCTAGTAAGATGGTAGCGATCTTTTAATTACTTACGATGTTCCTTTAAACATCATATATTACAATTAATTCATTTTAATTGGCCATTTCCGCCGCATACCCACAGCTGACTTCAACGTATGGACTGCGGCACTTGCGGCACAGACGTGACGGCATGTAGTGGATGCCACCGATAGATAAACTGATCCTCAGACGCCTGCGCAGATCTGACGCGCCACGTCTCGGATGCCCTCCTCTGATATTGCTAAATCGCGTCGGCTAACACTGCCGTATTATGTGTGTGTGAGCGTGAAGGTACAATCAAAGACTTAAATTTGTGATTGTGATCCACTTTAGGTCCAAAGTCAATCTGATACTACAGCAATAAGATTGAGTTTCCTATACCTAAGTTACAAATGACTTGACACCTGTAATGACATTGACGACTTCAAGCACTTTTTTTTAAATAGATCCTAAATTTACGTTCGTGACCGTACACACAGATGACAATTGCAACTGTAATTTGAGCTGATATTTAAAATTGGTATTGAGTTAAGTAGTAAGCTAAACTCAAGATGCAGGGCCGTATTTAAGGCAGGGCAAGCAGGGCAACTGCCCGGGGCCTCCACAAGAGAGGGGCCCCCACATAAATAGTAGGTAACCTATTTGAAATAGGATGATGAGCGGTTTTCAAAGAAGGTGTACATAGTTAAGGACTAAAATTAATCATTCATTTATATACTGCCATCATAAGCCAATAGGCGGTATCTCAAATTCAATAAACGAAGCAGATTCAAGCTTCACCCGGTAGTAATATGGTCGCAATTGCTACAGGAGTTTTTCCTGAGATACCACCATTTGTTTTATAACGGTCTAGTTAATTTTTGTGACTCACCTGACTAAAATTAACGGTCCCATAATTCTAGCCCTTAACTATGTACACTTTTTTTGAAAACCGCCCTCATAAGTATTTAAACGCGCATAAAAAAACCTATAACCTAAAAGAATTGAACAGCACAGCAAAAAAACTAAATGTTTATTAAAAGCGTAGTTTGGTGTGTGTTTAATAGGAAATGCAAATAACCGGTTATAACCGGTTTTAACCGGTTATTTTCATACAAAAACTGTTAATAACCGGTTAAATTGTATTCCCTAACACTAGTTTTTCGTGGTGCGGTTTTTATTTTTAGCCGCACATCTTTGAAAAATAATTAGGGGCCTCCACTTCTTTGTTGCTCCAGGGCCTCCACACCTCTAAATCCTGCCTTGTTAAGATGGGTCAGAAATATCGGTTTTTATGTTTCACATGCCTGAGGGCCGTATTAGTAAACTCATCTTGGTTGAGATGTCGGTCACAAGATGCGTCAAATTAGACGTCGTCATAGAAAACTGACATTTTAGAGGTATCTTGAGACGGATATTAAAGTCAGTTTATTAATACGGGCCTGAGTCTCCCAGTTGAGAAAAAGCTGGATCTCTATTGGATCGCATAATTTTTTTACGCATAACGTATCTTTACGCATAACGTATCTTTACGCATAAAATCGTTTGACCTAAAACGATTTTTACAATAGAAACGGGTTTATTTTAATTCTTATAAAAAGTAACCTAACCTAACCTAACCTAATCTACAAAATAGACGTTTACTAAATTCTGCAATGTCAGCCTAAAAGGGTGTTATGCGAAAAAATATATATGCGAAAAGTTAATATGCGTAAAAAAATTATGCGTTCCAAGAGGATCCCGAAAAAGCACCGAACGAAACTCACCATTCATTTATTTTTTTAAATGAATCTCTTTTTAAACTTAAGCTAGCTTAACCTTACCTGACTATTCAAAATAATAATCAAAGCAGCAACGAGAGAAGTAGTGGACAGTGTCAATATTAATAATTAAGAAAAATAATAGAATAACCACTAAAATATAACATCTGCCGAACAACTGAACCAATACTTATTTAAATGCCACGATTATGAAAATGTCTTCATGTAAGTCTTGCTTTACTACTACTCTTAAATAATACAAGGATATGTATAACCCTAATTAAAACACAAAGAGATAAATACTTTTGCAATGTAGCTTTACGGATGAAACAAACATGGTAGTTTTATTAAGGGCACAGCTTTAAAGGCAAAAAGAAAAGCATAAAAATAACTAACAATTAGAATTTTCTTATAGTTGAAGTGTTGGAACGTTTTAATTGCTGTTCTTAGGGTTCCTTTGGAAGTGGTCGGAAAATTAACAGATAACTATTCGGTCATCATAAGCCATAATATAATATAACTTTATTTAGCAGCTAGTTCTTATACTCTAACCCCCTTACTAATAAACGTTAAGTAATGGTGGTATAGCTATACAATGTTTTGTCCTTATCTGTCATTGTGACATTTGAATTTGACAGATAAGGACAAAACATTGTATAGCTATACCACCGTTACTCAACGTTTATTAGTAAGGGGGTAAAAGTCTAAAGTAAGGCCAACGAGACGAGATAAGGAATGTAAACAAGCTTTCAAAAATCATGTCACTTCGAACGCAATTCAAACCAATCGCGTGGTAGATCACGTGACTCTTCGTATCACATCATCTACCTACCATCTACCAGTGACGCGATGTTTTCAGTACTTTGGAGGACAATTTCTCGCACAGGTTGAGATTGGGCAAAAAAAATACGTGTCTGTTATTTTTGACTACTCTCTAACATACGCACCTTCAGAACAATAGTGACCTAATTCAAAATTTCAGCTTTCAAACTTCAAGTCATCAATTTATTATTATAGAGACCTAACTCGAAATTTAAAATTTCTCAATAAGTCACTATTGTTCTGAAGGTGCGATATATCAAAATAAACCAAATCGCTCCCGGCCTACCACTCAAATTGAGGATGAACAATTGCGTCAATGTATGTTAAATTAAGAAGTAGGGAAACACTACTTACATTATTTTTGAAAGTTTCTAGGGAAAGTTAGCGTCTAGAGAACTTTTTTTAAATCAATACCAATTATTTTACTGTTGTCCAAGATGCGTAAGTCGAAATTGGAATATTGAAACGTTATCTTTTAATAGCCAGTGTAAAACAGAATGAACCCAAATATGACAGCCCTAAAATGTCTGTTTACGACAAATTAATTCTCATACGAGTAACCCAATATTTTTATAGCCAGTATTTGCGATATGGAATCGATAGCCATATTTGGTCTAAATTGATGTAGCTGTTTGTAAAATTCGAAATCGGTGGCACGAAAAACGTACCGTGTCACTTTTGAAGTTTAAGAAATTCAGTATTTTTCAAGTGATCTAATTAAAGTTTATATTTTATGAACGTAGCACACTTGTTCTTGGCAGGTTTAATATTATTTTTATAGCCGATGACTCATACGTTTATGGCAGAGGCATCTTAACTGTTTGAAGCTATCTTACCTTTAAAGCGGAATGTCCGCTACAAGATAAGTATTTTTATCTAAGATTTATTTAACGCGATAGCATTAATTGCCTTACTTGTACTGCTGAGCTCGATGTTCCTGCAAATACCCTTAAATTGCTTATCTTCTGTTAACGCTTCGAAAACATCACTCAACTAAATAAATAAATAAAAACATGTCTCGATTTATCCAATCCCTAAATAAAAATATTAGGTCCTTACATATGAAATTGGCGTTTTATATGGCAAAAATATACCCCCATAATACACTAATTTTTCGAGCTTCTTCACCTTTCCAATTTGTTTAAGGTGAATTAAAACTGTTTTATCACTTATACCGAAGCCTGCTGCTAACTCTGACGTAGTTTGCGTTGGATCCGCTTCCACAATCACTTTTAATTCTTCGTTATGAACCGACTCCGACCGTCCACGGGGCTTGTTTTGTAGGTCAAAATTTCCAGAACGAAAACGTTGGAACCAAAACGTACCGTGTTTTCTTTTACAGTAGCTGCCTCATACACATCATTAATCCTTCGAGCCGTTTCTGCAGCACTGGTGCCACGGTTGAACTCGTATTCGTAAATAACGCGATATTTTAAGTTCTCCATATTGTGAACAGAATGATGTCAAAGAAAAAACAAATGACACGATAACAAATGAATCACTAAATTCGAACCACAAATACATGAGCTAAAACTGGAATAAATTTGAATTAAGAATTCTTAGCCAAACACCAGATATTTTGAACCAAAGTGGCCAGTTCAATAAAACGCTAATTACATATGTAAGGAACCAATATCAGTCAGTTACAGTACTCCTGGGGGGTTATTATGAAGTAGCTATGCAGTTCATTTTACGGTGAGCGTAAAGGACAGAGTTATAGCAGTAACATATGTCTGTCCTTTTCTCTCAGCGTAAACTGAACTGCATAGCTATCTCATAATAACCCCCCTGTTCTCTGTCATATGAAAGAAAAAGATATAGCTAAAACGTTCTCGGTGAATCCGTATTGCTTTTACATGTTATAAGTAGTATTGTAGCTGTGTGGTTGCCGGCTTAGAATAGTACCACTCCATGCCTTCCCGTGGATGTCGTAAGAGTCGACTAAGGGAATAAAGGCTTGTAGTAGTGTTAGGCGATGGGCTTGCAACCTGTCACTAATACACTGGTAAACATCTTAGCCTGATTATGCAAAATGTGGTTACAGAATTATCAACAAGCTTTTAGAGTTGTTGGCAATTCTGTAGCTCTGCCTACCCCAAACTGGGAATAAAGGCGTGAGTTTATGTATGTATGTATGTAAGTAGTATTGTCAACGTTATGTTAGGTTTTATTCACTTAAATAACAGTAATGGCGGCCGAGTTAAAAACAATAAAATAACATGTCTAGCAGTAAGGTTAACCAGTAGAATGGAGCCCTGTTACCTGGTTTTTCATAGTAATAACTACAACATATTTACAAATCGTGGAAATCGTTCTTGATTCAGGGGGTGAGAAACGTTATCATCCGGAGTTAAATTTGTATGGTCATTTTTTGACAGCTACAAACTATCTTACTATTGTTAAGCCATGAGACTTCTTACCTGACTGCTGAAAAACAAGTGAAAGGGAATGTTTTTGAACTATCTAGGTAAAGTTCAGAAATTATAATTTGACCGTCTGTTATCTACTTTCTTGTTTTTTTTTTTTCTTTACTTTACTTTTTATGTGACTCATGTATGAAACCTTTCAACCCACTATGCAGTTTGAAGAACTAGGGCAAATTTAAGATTACATTTTGTTTGATATTAAGAAAAAGATCTTAGTGAAGATTACAGACGGCCAATTCATATTTCCTGAACTATACGAGTATGTTTGTAGGGCTCTGGCGAGATACGAAGTGTGATTAGATTCGTCTTAGCGTTGCGAGTAGGCATCACTAAATACTTATTTTGAATAAGAATGGGACACCACCACACGGGAAGCACCAGCTTTCAAATAAAAGAAGAATCATCAAAATCGGTTCACCCAGTCGAAAGTTCTGACATAACAAACATAAAAAAAAATACAGTCCAATTGAGAACCTCCTCCTTTTTAACCACTTCAAAAAATGACTAGAACTAGAATAACCATCGATTCTAGACCCTATTCGGAGTATATAATGTGGTATAACATGTAGTACAATAACGCATAATTTCCGAGATTTTTATTATTTAAAAAACAATTCCATAGTTAATTTAATTTGATCTCTGTCACCATAACCTAAACCATTATTTACTAAGAAAGATTCATGTTGTAAGTAGCAATATCATCAACGTACAGCATAAATTAATTTAATCAATTTCTTAGTAAATAATGCTTTAAGTTAAGGTGACAGAGTTCAAATTAAATTAACTATAGAATTGTTTTTTAAATAATAAAAATCTCGGAAATTATGTGATATTGGACTACATGTTATACCACATTATATACTCCAGTTAGGGTCTAGAACCGATGGTTAAAATCCTTCGGGTACGTCCCGGGCACGGTGTGTATATAGACGACTGTATCCAAACATGCTGTTAGGTTTTTAAATATACTGTTATAAATGTAAAACGGCACTTAGGCCGTATTTCACCAAACTTGGAATAAGACTTACTCCGAGATTAGTCTATATAAATTCGGCATTTAATCTAGGTATAAGACCTTATTCCAGTTTGGTGAAATACGGCCTAAATCGCGTTAAAACATTATGCTGGATGGAAAAAACGAACGCCACGTGGACGGCAACTACCTTTAATATTGGAAATAGCAAATTCGACGCATAGGAGACTTTTATTTTTGAAAAAAATACCTGCGTTTATGGATTTTTGTTTTTTTTTTCTGCCTTAACCGGGAATCGAACTGCCGTCGAATATGACAAACAATAGAGTTTTGTTTTATGATACAAATGGAAAGGGTCATTGATAGTGATAATTTATATATATTACACATACACCTTTAAACTATTAAAAGACCGTAAAAAGAGCAAAACTTTATTGTTTTATCATATTCGACAAGTTCGATTCCCGGTAAAGGAAGACGGATTCTCAAAAATCCATAAACGCAGGATTTATTTTTTTCAAATATAAAAGTAAGTCTTATTTGCGTAGAACATGCTATTTCCAATATTTAAGGTAGTTGCCGTCCATGTGTCATTCGTTTTTTCCACCCTGTATACCTCGACGTTTCGATCGAAGGTTTTTAAAGTTTGCTTGTTACGGCCGCACTCATTCAGTTAATGACGATTAAGTCGTTCCTTAGTGTCGATTATTCATACATGTTTCAATAAACAAGTTTAATTGGCTCTCAAATGTATCTGATTATGCGGCAGACGCTGGGCGGCGGCGCGGTAAACTTGTATTACCTTTACATTAGATAATAAAAAACAGAGTAACTTTCCGCGTTTGTTTGTTTGTCTGTGTGTCCGCTAACTCCTCCTAAACCACGCAACAGATTTAGATGCAGTTTTCACCTTGTTAGTTAATTTTTCACGGAAGGTTTTCATGTCTAATAAATACTGTTTTATGCATACAAAACTCAATTAAACCAGAGCAAAGCGAAGATGGTCGCTAGTTGCAAATAATGTTAAGTTGATGCTTACCCACTGCATTACTACAACTACAACCTACATCTAATAATTTCGTATTCATCTTCGCCGTGGTCTGGTTTATCAAAACGCATATTTTTACCATTGTAACACTTCTAGCTTCACGCAGACTGAATAGATCAGGCCAAATCAGGCCATGCTGTCCACTTACGGAGTAATAGCTCGAGCATTTACCAGGAGGTGTAAAGTTATGATTGTATCCATTGATATATCATGTCGAGATCGCCAGATGATTGACGTGTGTCATATCTATAATGTAGGTACATACTTACCTAGTTCTACGCGTACTTACACGCTGCTAATCACTGTATCAGATTCTTGTAGCCGCTTTATCGTTCGATCTTTTAGCTTAAGTGTTTTTGAGCGTTATAATTTAAAAGCGGCAAAGCTTTCACTCAAGAGAGCCAATTAATTTTTGACCAAAACATAAAGAGTCCGATAAATTTATTGGAAACGCCGGCGTCGATAAGAAAGGACTGGTCCGCGACGTCTTCCGCCGAATAAAAAGGTTTTATTTATCTTGGACAATTTGTTATTGCCACTCGTCTTGCCTTCCGGTAGCCGTGTAATTGAATCTTCTGGTTTTTGAAGATTTATTGCGTTCATTTGATTGAGCTACCGTCCTCTGATTAGACCGGTGGATATACGACCCTTGATTACCTACTTTGAAATGATGTTTTTTAAGTCGACCGGCTTAATTGATTTTGTTAATCGATGCAGCTACTTATAAAGATAGATTTGTTTTACGGGTAAACGAACTTAACCTTTTAAAAACGAGCGGCTATACGAGCAAGCGGGCCACGTAATAGAAACCTTTACCAATACTTAACAGACTACATACATAATAATATGTTATTTTTGACTTACACGTACCTAACCATTCACTTATTTTAAAAACGCTATCGCGGTGTTAGCTAGCCAATGACACCCCTCGGTCCTAATACCTTCTTTGAATAGGTTGATAGGTCTTTAATCGTTTCTTCAACGCAAAAAGAACAACGTTTGTGTTGATAGTGAATACCGCAATACCCAAGGAATAGCAGGTGATTTATACCGACCTGAAATGAGTGAGAGGATGGGAAAAGAAACATATACTGTTTGTTAAATTATAATTGTGAAACTAAGCAAATTCTTATAGTTCAATCTGACGCTGCAGTTAGCCTACGAAGCTAGCGGTCTCGTCTTGAGATCAATTCCAGAGGGCCCTGCCAAGATGCATTACGCTGACTAGCGTTTCTATTCGATTCGTTTTTAAACCAATCGCGTCACTGGTGGATCACGTGATCCGAAAAGTCACGTGATCTACCAGTGACGCGATTGGTTTAAAAACCAAACGAATAGAAACGTTAGTTAGCGCAATGCATCTTGGCAGGGCCCTCTGGGCTATTACGTATTTCTCTAATATGTTATCTTTTATCTACAGTAAACAAGCCTAGAGCTTAGTTTAGGTCAATTTGTGTTACATTATACCTCGATATTTATTTATTTATTATCTCAGCTTTGAATTTGAGAGAATGCGACGTCGGTATGCGAGTGTCCGAGTGACCGCGACGACAGCGATACGATCGGCAGGACGCGATCGCGTGAGATACTCCGGCGCACGTCGCGGCGCTCACGATCCTGCGCCGTTATTTTAATTTATCTTTTCCCCTGTTCCTATATCTTCACTCTAATGTTTGTTGTTTGCGGCCTTAAAGCGAACGGCCGTTGCCCTCTTCGCGCATTCTTTGACTGTTCATTCCTGCTAATTTAATAACCTTAACAAAACAATAACAAGAGATATTGTTAGGTTATGTGCGTGTGTAATGATGGGAAAATATTTGAATATAATTCCTGTTTTTTTAGAGTATTTAGTTGCCCCATTATTTTTTTTAGCCTATTTGGTTTTCCCACTGCTGGGCAAAGGCCTCCCCTCTTTTCCGCCATTCAAATTTTCTTAAATGCATAATTTAACTGCTATAATTGTTGTTTAGGTTAGGTTTGAACTAAAAGCAATATCAAAATATATTAAAGTCTTCAATCAAAAAACACATTTAGAATTACTTATGAAAATTCAGGATTTCGATCGATTTGGTTAGGTTAGATTTGTTAGTATCAAGGATGGTGACTCTTCGAAATTGTAATTAGGTAAATCAATACAAATTAATTACTTATTAAGACTCTACATATACACAAGTACTGGAACAGATCACAAAAATATTTCCCCTAATCGGGTATTGAACCCGCGACCGCTAGGACGCTAGCTCAGTAGGCATCACTATTATCTAATTGAACTAACCGCGTCTTCATAATAAAGGTTATAAAATGTTAATTTCATTCATGACATCTTGCTACGGTTGTGGAAACTGACTTAGAAATTGATTTCTCTTTTTGTTTTTGTTTTCGCAAAAGGATCCAGTTGCTCAAGTTTTCGTGTCTGTAACTAATTGGAATCGATTGCTCGAAATAAATATATTTCAAAATTGTATCGTTCGCGGAATCGACAGTCGGAACGACGGTTTTGCGTGACTGTGACCGCTGTTTTTACTCCAAGATCTCGGAGCGATGTCACACTGCTAAAGTATTTGGTGCACTTCATTAAAGTTGACTTGAATGAGCGGCAATTGAGGCACAACACACTTACTCCAAAAAAAAAACGATTTAAGAATTTGTTGTTTTGTGGTACATTGAAAGCCGCTAGTATTTGGAAAGCCTGTGTCGGCTGTTTTACTTAAAACACCTTCAACAAATTTATAACACCAATTATGCGATCGCAGCATGCCGATTATTTCTCGCCGTTTGTGTAATTTTTTCAAAATTATCACCCAACCGCCTATGGAGCGATCGTTATTAACATAATTTACTTTTTAAAAGTATACCACATAAAAATCGATGAGTGTTAAATTGAATTCGAGGAGCCGGGCAAATAAGAAATGGAGGCGCGAAAATTGGTCTGAGTACCGTTTAAAGTATCGTTAAGGCTTGTCAGAGAGAAAATATTGTAATCGCAGACGGCGATTGGTACAGTTTATGAGCCGAGGAAACGAGGTATAATCGAGGAGAATTTGGGGTGGCTCGGGCACGCGGGACTGACGTCGACGGCACATTGCGTTTATTGTAATGTGCGTTCTCACGCGGATGGTCGAAGCCTTTTTTCTACGCTGGGGTAATGCATTTACGTATACCACCCAGTTCCGATGGGATGTGGTGGGACTCACCAACCGAGAGCGGCCGGAATACTGACTAAAAACCCAGCGGTAAACCAACTGCGTCCTTCGCGGAGATGCCACGCGATCATGAACAAGCTCATTCGGCTATGGCTCCTCGACGCCAATGACTCCTGGGCTGCCTTGGTTTTCTGTGGCACTCTCAAGGATGATTACAGCCTAACTTCAGGATATGAGGCGCTATATTTCTATGAACTTTCCACAGGCTTGTGTCCCATAAGTTAAGACACGCAGGAACACGTCTCGTAGTTTTCACGCCATACTTCATCAAGGGATAAAATTATTACTTGTCGTTGAGGTTATGTCGTCAAAAACACGTTCGTCGTTGGCATTTCGTTTTAATATAAATATTGGATAGTTAATGCGCATACGCAGGTTCTTCATGTTTCTACCACTGGTGCCAAGCGTTGAATTGCTTCTGTGACCTTTCTCGCGAAAATTAAAGTTAAATCTTAATCGTAAACAATGCACCATTCTTATTAAAATAGGTCTGCCCAATTAATTTCGTTTACCATCAATAGTCCTTGCACCAATGAAATTTAAGATCAAAATCAACCGGTGGAAAGGTCAGGGTAAGTCGGTCAGCGGGGGACGGAGTCACGTACATGCTTATTGTATTAATACAAAGAATCGTGATTGACGCCCGAAATAGCGGCAATCATGGCGGACGTGAGGGCTCCACTGTGTCAAGGATGCAGTGGAATTGAGTTTTCCAATTTTCATTAGTTTTATGTAAGCCTAATTGTGTTTGGTCATTACTCTCGATGTAATGACGAACCCTACCTTTGGAGCTGATACGAGTATCTCTCAAGAGGCTAAATCGATTTTCTTATCTTATATATTCGATAAATATCAGAGGACAATCTGACACCTATTGACCTAGTCCCAAACTAACAATAAGTCTTGATTTGTGCGTTAGACAACTATAAAATATAATGTATAGAAAAAATGATGACCTACATACATACATACATTAAATCACCCCGGTTTCCCAGAGGGTTAGGCAGAGACCACTTCTTTCCACCTGCTACGATCCTGACAAATTTCTTTCGCTTCTTCCAAATAAAGAACTAAATACATAGAAATCATCCGAGACTCGGAAACAAATTCTCGCGCTTAACACACAAATATGCCTATACCGGGAATCGAACCCGGGCCCGCTAGCTTCGTAGCTAGCAACTATATGGGCGTCGACCCCTACTAAACTATCTTTCTCTAACTTTCTTTCTTTAAACTATCCTTATCTTTTATCTATTAAACTAGCTTTGTTTTTAAAAAAACCGCATCCGAATCGGTCTGTCCTTTTGGGAGCTACGATGCCACAGACAAACTGATACAAACACTGATGCCACTCATAGATACACAGATACAGATGTAAGTAGTGAACAAACCTTTCCCATTGTTTTTTGTCAAATAAGTTCGTATTTATCTTTCTCTCTCAGTTGGCTTATTGATGGGTACTGAAGCTAATTGAGAAAGCAACATATAACACCCTTCTTTTTGTATCGGGAGTGAACATGGAAACGGTGGATTATGTTATGAGGGCTTAAATATAGCCGCGTTTATCGCGTGACAATATAAACTTCCGTCACTTTCTGACACGTATGAGAGTGACGGATGCTTTATCCACATTTTGTCACGTGGTAAACTCAACCATACTAGGCATACTTTAGTAGCTTTTTTTAATACTATAGAGAAGAACAGTACACTTCAAATAATACTGTGGCAACATTTGTACGGGTCTATATCGGATGGCATACACTTATTAGTCCTATCGTTGTGTCGCATAACGTCTTTTGTCCTAATAACGTATGGCATACACTTTGTTCCGCTTATTTTTGATTGTCCGACATTGTTGCTCCTATTATCATTTGTCCTAAATATTATTTGTCCTATCGTTTGATGTGGCTAAGATTCAACTGTAGAATGATTGATGTGCATAATTGTAATATTCCTAATATCCTATTAATAGTACTAATAAAAAAACGTATTTCTGATTATATATAAAAAAATATGTTTTATTTACAAACCTAACCTTGTCAACCTTGTTGGTTCTGGCGGCGTTTCGCTCGCTCGTTAGGGTCACAGTTCTACTTAACACTCCTCCTCGATTCGCTCGTCGTTGTACCTAACCTAACGGAAATCTGACTCGCCTAAAGGTAGAATACGTAACGATTTTGACTTCACACCTACCATAGTTTAGTTTAGGTGCTGTAATTGTAGCCAATTTAATAATAAGCAAAATAATTCTTAGGAAATTTCATGTTGGAAATATTATGCTTTAGGTAATTAGATTTTAGAGTTATCAATATTAGGACAAACTTGCTTTAGGACTTTAAATGAGTATGCACAAAAAATATTAGGACAAACTAGTAGTATGCCATTCAACCGCATGCCAAGCGTTCTCGGCCAAACATTTTTAGGACAAAAAACGTTATGGGATGCGACAGGCACCCCATTTGTACATTTTTAAATTATCAATCTGAATATGGAACATAGACAAAGTGGCTAACGCTGACGTAAACGATTTTGGGAAACTGACAAAATATACGAAATCAACATAAGTCGAAGCGACCGCTCGGCAGCTTACTTAAATTCTACATGTTTTCGATAACGATAACGTTTATCGAATATACCTTTTCTATCGTCGCAGTCGAATCTATTATATAAAATGCTAAGCTGATTGTTGATATATCAACGCACAGCCCAGACCGCTGGACCTAGAGACTTGAAATTTTGCACATAGATACCTTATATAGTGTAGAGATCCACTAAGAAAGGATTTTTGGAACTTCCACCCCTAAGGGGGTAAAATAGGGGAAAAACGTTTGTATGAAAGTCCGTCAGTTTTGAAGTTAGACGCTTCAAATTTTGCGTTTAGGTTGGCGATTGAATTTCAACTTATACGTGTCTCAGCGTTTATGATAATTTTAACCCCGAAGGGATGAAAAGGGGTAAAACGGATTGTTAATATATCAACGCACAGCCCAAACCTTAGGACCTAGAGACTTGACATTTTGCACATAGATACCTTATATAGTGTAAAGATCCACTAAGGAAGGATTTTTGGAAATTCCACCCCTAAGGGGATGAAAATTTGTATGAAAGTCCGTCAGTTTTAGTTTAAGTTAGACTATTCAAATTTTGTGTTTAGATTGAAAATTGAAAATAAATTTATACGTGTTTCAGCGTTTATGATAATTTCATCCCCGAAGGGATGGAAAGGGGTAAAAATAACTGACTGATCGATCAACGCACAGCCTAAACCGCTGGACCTAGGGACTTGAAATTTGAAGGGAATATTCCTTGGGTACCCTAAGGGTACACTAAGAAAGGATTTTTGGAAATTCATCCCCTAAAGGATTCAAATAGGGGGTAGAAATTTGTATAGGAGACAAGTTATTTTTAAAATAAGCAATTTGGAAATTGGTATTTAGGCTACTGATAATAAATAAAAAATACTTCGTTCAGCGATTTAGAAAAACTACCCCTAAGGGGGGTAAAAGGGAGTTTTAGTTTGTTCCTCCTTCACGCTGCAATGGCGCTGGATGGATTTGGATGAAATTTAGAATGGAGATAGCTTATACCCTGGATTAACACATAGGAAAATCCTATTCCGGAAAATTTAAAGTTTCCCGAGGGAATAACGACAATATCTTTGTGTTTTTTGAAAAAGCCATCATGGGTGTCGTTTTCTTAGGTTGCGTTGACGCAGATTTCGAAAATGATATCAAATTTGGGATTCAAAATGGCCGCCATGATGTTTATTGAAAAAGTCGTCATTGGTATCATTTTCTTACATTTTGGGGACGCAGATTATGAAAATGATTTCAAATTTAGAATTCAAGCTGGCGGCAATGATATTTTTTGAAAAAGTTGTCACGGGTAACATTTTCTTAGTTTTTGGGGACGCAAATAATTACTAATATAGAATAATATTAGTAATTATTTGACAAAATTGCGCAATTGAATAATTTATTTCTCCTATGGCTTTTGCCATCCAGTGTGACAACATGAGACAGGCTTTGTACCTACATTCAGTTTTGTTAGTCTATATGAAAAGGAGCGGTGTCAGATTGAAGTTGTCAGCGTTGACATATCCAGATTTTATCATTTTTTTCCGCTATTTTCAATACTATTCACGGCGTATTAATTCTACGGCTGTTATTTAATATTAGGGCGGTTATTATGATCACTTGAAAATAATTACTGACAGGCATTTCATTTTTCGGCGAATTGGTCGGTTATTTAATTCTAAAATGTCATTTCAAACAATACTCAAGGGGTAAAAAAACTATACATCGATAGGTGTACATAATATTGCTGTACAAAGAAAATCCATACTAACATTATAAACGTGAAAGTAATTATGTCTGTCGTCTGTCTGTTTGTTATGCATTCAAGGATAAACCGCGGAACTGAATTAGATTAAATTTGTATCTCAAAAATCACCCCTAAGGAGGCGAGATTTGGGATGGTAGTTTGTATGACAATTTCGTCATTTATGTTAATTTTTTTAGTTGGAAACGTGGTAATTGGTGTTTAAGCTACTGTTTAATACTGTTTAACATAAAAAAAACTTTCATTGATTTCCGTAAAACTCCCCCTCAGGCGATAAATGGAGAGTAGAAATTTGTATGGGAGATATCGAAATGGCTACATTAGGAAATTGATATTTAGGATACTGTTTATAAATAAAATATACTGCTTTCAGCGATTTAGAAAAAAGTACCCCTAAGGGGTAAAAGGGGGATTTAGTTAGTTCCCCTTAACGCTGCAACGGCTAGATGGATTAGGATGAAATTTAAAATGTAGGTAGCACCCATGGATTAACACATAGAAAAATCCCATCCCGGAAAATTTAAAAGTTCCCGAGGGAATAACGACAATGTTTGGTGTTTTTTGAAAAAGTCATCATGATGGGTGTCATTTTCTTAGGTTTCGTTGACGCAGATTTCGAAAATGATATCAAATTTGGAATTCAAAATGGCCGTCATGATGTTTATTGAAAAAGTCGTTCGCCACTGATGATGTTTGGGAGTTCCGCCATTTATAATGATAGATACCTACATTATAATTAGTATTAAGACTCATAATATAATATATGTAATATTGAACTATGATGGATATCTGAAGAGCAACCAAACTATCATGGGAGGGATGGTGCTTTGAGACGGCGAATTTAGACAGATTCTCATCTACCGGTGATAACTAGGGGCACACCAGCGGATAAAATAAATGCATTTCAGCAACTACGATATGGGTATATATATATATAAAAATATACCTCACTATAAATATGCCAGGAACTACGAGTACACCATGGTACACAGTCGGGGCAATATATCCGGCAGCTCTACTAAAAATTGTCGAAGATCGTATGGCGAGAGATAGTAACGATTTGAATACATTAAACCGCGAATTCTGTAATATTGTAAAAAACACAGATCATCTAAAAAATAACGTGTACCCCGATCTAAAAAACAATATAAAGAATAGATAATGTTTGTGCGAGAGGGCGATATTAGCACCGACAAACGAAATTGTCGGGCGGATAAATATAAAAATATGTCTCATGTAGAAGGCGATGTTGTGGAGCATCTCTTGGTAGACAATGTCATAGACACAGAGCAAGTCACGTCCTACCCTTAGAGTTCCTGAACTCTTTCGAGGTATCGGGAGTGCCCTCCCGTAAGAGTTAATGGTTAAAGTTGGTGTCCCGGTAAATTTCGAGCTCAATATTACATGTGTTTGAAAGATCATTCTTGCCAGGGAGGACGTCAAACTATAGAATTACTTATAACTATTAATTTATTTAACTGCGATAAACGAGTTCTACGCGGACGAAGTCGCGGGCAAAAGCTAGTTAAGTATATATTTTGATATAAATCTAATATTTTGACAGACATTGTGACCCTGAGCTTAATCCATTTCTATATTTGCTACTTCAGTCGTGAACGTTTTTCCTAGTGCTTTTGTTTGCACCTAGCACCTAGTAAAGCATGTAGCCTAGATTTTAATCAGTTAATTCGAAAATGACTGGCCTAGTGAACCTGAGTGGTTATTGCCTGATAACTACCTGTAAGCGTTTGGTGAAACACGATGTAACACGGAATTTAGATTGGAATAATTTTAATTATCGGTCGTAAAAACAGCTGTGGTGTAAACTAGGGTTCGTTTGATTAATAAATAAGTTTATAGATATTGGCAATTGAACCGATCCCAAACTAAGCTCTAGGCTTGCACTATTGCCATTAATGGTTGATCTATTGGTAGATAGCTTTATGCATTTATTATCCATATTGTTTGTTTTACATAAGAGCTGGCAGTTTCCTCGCTCAACGCATAAGTTTTACTATCCAGCGAGGAAATGCTGCCGGCATCTTCGGGACAATGCCGCAGGGCCCTCTTTTAGATATAGCTTTTTAGTTTTAAAATAGAATAAAGTTGTAAAAATTTAATTATCGTTTTTTATAACATTTTAATATTATGAACAATTAGTCTAAGCAAAAAAAATTAAAAAGTACGATTTGGTAGTTTAAAAAAACCATTAATAACTTCAGTCATTCATATTTCTGTAGGAATTTTATTATTTATTAGCTTCTCCCTGTCACTTCGTCGAATTTCTAAATTTTCAGGGGTAAAAGTAGCCTATCGTCGGTGATACTGCAAAACCGCGTAACCAACAAATTTATTTTAGAGCAAAATAAACCTTAACGTCTTAGAAAAGGTGCTTTTTGCTCCTCATTAAAAATATTTCACCGACGCTATGTGTCAATCCATATTTTCTTTCAAACACCCAATTTCGTCCAGCTGTTCTGCCCTCCTAAATAAAAACGACGCATGTGCAATTTGTTAGTCAAAGTAAATTTAACTCTCCATCTTGAGAAATAAGGTCTCTAATACATAAGCGGTTCCATAAGTTCCCTTTTTTCTAAGCAGGGCAGTTTTGCAGCGTGAAGGAGTAACAAAGTAACACACAAACTTTCGCATTGATAATATTAGTGGGATACACGTCTTAAAACAATGTATACCCAAATACAAGGAGGGGGTTATATCTGTAATGCCTTTATCTGTCGGTTAGGCAGTCTGTCATCGAAAAAAATCAATACAACCAGTATAGTTTTTAAAGCTTGTGTCTATTTACAGACATTTTTATCAAAATCTCTTTGCGATTTTCGTTCTTTATCTTTATTTAAGTACAAATAAAATAAACTTTCATCTTTATTTAGCCGAGAGACGTCTAGGACGGACATATGCCCTGCCCAAGGATCTTCACGATGGTCGGTGGAACAGAGATCTGTTGAAAATCGTGGGAAACTAATGGATGCGAGTAGCACAAATTATGTCCTGCACTGGTAGCACAAGTTGTATTTTCACGCTTGTCGCTCAGTGTGTCTCTAAGTCTCTATCGTTATAGACTAGATAGAAAGGGAGATCCGAGCGACAACCAAGTCGCGGGCAACTTGTGCTAGCCGCACTGTGATATATGGATAAAGATATATGGCAACGGACAAGTCGATATAAGATGGCCATTTTGTACTTTCGTTTTGTATTTAACCTAATAAAATACAATTTCATATAATGTAATTAGTTATCTGTGGACACCTGATTTGTTGTGGAATTTATATTTATAGGGCCTATTGCCCTGCACGAAAGATGTGCTTGCTATCTATCCGTCGGTTCAGACTGAAATCGAACGACGGATCGTACGTGTGTGGCAATATCGCGTCCAAAATTCAATAGAAATATGAATCGTCACGATATCGTTTCAGATCGATCGTAACGACCGATCGTTCCGTATATGGGGGCCCTTAAAAAGCCGCCCAAAAAAACAAAACACAAACTACAAAAGTGTAAACACGTTTTATTTCATCTGGAACCCTAAATGTGCAATGTAATTCAATATTTTGCCGTCAATAATGCACTGGTGCAACCAAAGAGCCACGGGCATCTATTACACAGAGACGTATCTTCTTAAATTATGGGGATTGGTAGGACTTAATAATCTGAATATGCAGTTCTTTAAGACTCAATGTTTAACAAATTAAATGATTATCATAAATTATTTTTCCAGCAGCAGCGGAATAACCGACGTCATTTAATCACTGGAAATTAAATTGGAATAATCGATTCACGGTAATAAAGCGATAAACGAATTTTACACGGATGAAATCGCGGACAAAAGCTACTAACAAATAAATAAATATTTAATTACTTACCAGTTTTTTCCGCGCAGCAGTGATTTACGCTATTCTCCTGCAAACTGTTCGATTTTTCGGTACTTACAGAAACTCTATATCCGTCTAACGGCTATAAAGTATAATTCATATATAAAAA
This sequence comes from Acleris literana, assembly GCA_946894065.1. Classification (NCBI taxonomy): domain Eukaryota; kingdom Metazoa; phylum Arthropoda; class Insecta; order Lepidoptera; family Tortricidae; genus Acleris; species Acleris literana. The sequence goes on along the minus strand of OX335684.1, from coordinate 13,564,103 downwards.
GTTACTCGTAAATTTGTACGGTTTTTTTTTTACATCTATCGCGATTGCTATGCCATGTTTTGTAATTGTTTATGTGCAAAAAATAGTTTACATACATACAATCATTTAAGCCTCGAGTCACAATACCCTTAAGGATTATGCTGTCGTAACGGTGTGATACACAGTCGCACCTTGCCCCCGGACTTAACAATTTGTGTTGATCAAAACAGCAAGTAATTCAATGAGTTGGCAATTTTAGTAATGTTTTATTTAATTTCCGCCAACATACCATATTCAGTGCCAAGAAGGCGATATTTTGTATGAGGTTCGCGAAGCTTCGTACTGAATATTAAAAGAAAACTTGAGTTTAAGTGCTTTTGATGATCCTTATACCATAGGTTAAAGCGCGCAATGCGTCTGCGATTCCGCTTCTGGTATGACGGGAATCTATGGGCGGCGGCAAATACATTTCTTTAGGTGACCCGCTAGCTCGATTGCCTTCTCTAGTAATGTATAAAAAAAACTTGGACAAATTGTAGGTGAAAACAATTTGTTTTTAACCTACAATTTGTCGAAGTATCACCATGAATTGTCTGATGTTCAAATGAATTGAATTAACTAACATACCAAATCGTTTCTGGTTGGAAAAGTTCGTATTTACGTATCTTGCTTTCTCAGTATTTTTTCTCAATAAATAAGAAACATGATTTTTTAAAAACAAAAAAAAAAAAGTTGACAATTACGAAATAAGGCTGTCACAGGGTTCATCCTAGATTAAACAGAGTATACAACTGTACCAGAGTATAGTATTTATTGGTAAAAGTTTAGGCAAGTCCGGTTTATCCGAACAATGCATCTGTGCTAATTTTCCGACCTCGTACTCATGTTAGCCCTTAGTAAGTTTCATCACTGGCCAGAGTTTATACAGAGGCCTACAACATAGATATAGTACAGATATATAATATAGAACACGAACCTTACATAATATATTCGAGATAGAGATCGCCATGTCCCAAAGACAGTCGATTTAAATTGCAGTAGCATGACTGGGCGCTTTGAGAAATTTCTTTTCGCAATAAAGACTTCGATTTATTAAAGGTTAATTAAGAATTTATATCGAGCTTGGTTAATAATTTATTTAGACGTTCTAAAATTGAAGTAACCATTTTATATTCAAGGAAATTTATGGGTATTAAATTAAAAAATATTTTTAAAAATTCGTAAACCGTGCATTATATTTTGTGTATACGTAAAACGGGAACACCTTAAATCCGTTTTCTTTTTTCCGAAAATTAATTCGTCCGAATTTTCATTTTTCCAAAAGCTATGTTATGCCGAGCTAATTTAGATTACGAGTAAATGCATAATGCAATTGCTATACATAGGTAAGGAAAAGTTTGAGTTTTAAGCGATATCCAAAAATAAACTCTCCTATAAAAAAAATACATTTGGAATTATGAGAATTTGGGATTTCGATCAATTCAGATTTATATAAATCTTAATTCTTGATATTATTCTAAGAAAATGTGAAAGGTAAGCTTGTGTATTAATTTACATTACTTAATAAAACAGATAAACGAAATATATAAATATTTTAAAACGTACCAAGCTTTTAAATTCCAATTAGTCGCTTGGAATTACTCTTTATTCGGCCGGTATCATTATTGCGTTAACCGTTCGACAATCGCCGGTGATAAGTCTTATCGAGCAGATCGATAAATTAAAAGATAACCAATTAAAAGAGAGATATCGAGAACAATAAATAAAACACGTGCAATGGGTAGTAAATAATTTCATTAGGACAGGCTTGTCGGACAATGTAGCTTTTTGATTAATACGAGTCTTCCCATAGTATTTGGCCCGTATTATGGCCACCTTTATCGCGGTGGATAAAGCATCCGTTACGCTCGCACTTACGGACTAGTCAGAAAGTGACAGATGCTTTATCCACGTTTATCCAAATCGATAAACACGACCATAATAGGCCCTAACATAGCTGCGTTTATCGCGTGAAAAAGTTTGGATAAGGCATCCCTAACCTTCTGACACGTAAATAAGTACGAGAGTGACGGATGTTTTATCCACATTTGACACGCGATATAGACGCAGCCATACTAGGCCCGCACAGTTTCGTGTCCCTTTCACGCGGATTCATAATTAAATAAGAACATTGAGAAGCGACCGTTAAATCGTGTAGCGGTAAAAAAAACTATCCAAATTTAACTCCGGGCGATAACGTTTCTCATCCATTAAAACTAGTCCAATTTTTACGATTTTTGGCACATACATACCTTCACGCCTGTCTTCCAATGGGGTTGGCAGGGACTATGGAATGCCGCCAGGTGCACGATTTTTAACCGACTTCAAAAAAAGGAGGAGGTTCTCAAATCGTCGGGATATTTTTTTTTTCGTTTATGAAGAAGACACAATGAATCACTAGGTTTATACGTTGTATATAAAGATTTTCTTGTAAATCAAAAAGGTACAGACCTAGTTTTTCATAATATCTACAACATAATTATTCAAAAATCGTATAAATCGGAAATTTTCAGCCTTACTCTACTTAAGAGTGAGAGGATCAGCGCTACCGACGTTTCAAGTTTCTTTGATTAATGCGAGTATAAAGTGGGCTGGTCGACTACCTTTAAAAAGTCGCTAAATTTATTGCTACTTCGCCGAATAACAATGAATACGTATTAATTGCAACCCTATTTATTGCTCTCGTTAAGTCGTTATTTAAGCCCAATAAGAATAAGGTACGGATGGGCTTTAATTGTAATAGTCAATTATAGAACCTTGTCGCAAAAATCCAATGATTCATTTTTACGTAATTTATTGTTTGTGAGTTGACGCTGTTATTATGACAGGGTTCTATGTTGGCTCCACAATTAAAGTCTTTTATGGTACATACACGTTTTGGAAGCTGCTACACTGCTGTTTTGGGGTACAGATGTAGTGCATAATCATTCCATATCGTATTTTGTTGGATAAGTTTGTATTCGTCTTGCTTTCTCAATTATCTTACACATACATACATACATAAACTCACGCGTTCATTCCCAGAGTGGGGTAGGCAGAGCTACAGAATTACCAACAACTCTAAAAACTTGTTGATAATTCTGTAACCACATTTTGGACAATCAGGCTAAGATGTTTACCAACGAAATTAGTGACAGGTTGCAAGCCCTTCGCCTAACAGTACTACAAGCCTTTTTTCCCTTAGTCGCCTCTTACGACATCCACGGGAAGACATGGAGTGGCACTATTCTAACCCGGCAACCACAAGGGGAAAATTATCTTAGATAAAGATAAAGATAAAGAGACATTTATTCGCAACAATACAAAATTACATTACATAGATACAAAAAGAGCAAGACACAGAGAAATTGTTGCGAAACGGTCCCAACTCAGCATTCGCTAGCCGTGAAGCCAGCGCTGGTCTTCCGTTGGAACCGCTTGGTGAAGAGACGGAAAGTGACACACTTAACGCAAAACAATGTTAAAAGAAAAACAACATGGATTAAACAACAATCATTCGTTCGAGATTATCTCGAACAACCATAAAAAAATGCAACCAGTTATAGTTGGCAACATCACGGAAACAAAAAACAAAAAACTATAGTCTATGGGAGGTTAAGTCGCATATCTTATAATCTGTCTTAGCGATTGGTATTGGAGCTGACTGACAAAATAAGAACTTTTACGACCAAACAACGATTTTATATGTTAATTCACTACATCCGCGAGCCTCTGAAAAATATGATTAAAACTAAATTGTAGCGCATTTAGTTTTGGTCATTTCTCTCTATAATAATATTGCTCTGAAACTCTAAAGCTCTGAAAAGTAAAAGAAACGGCGACGTTTATATTGTTTCATGGACATGAAGAACCATTGGCAGCACACCAAGTTTGAAATTTTTTTCTTTATAAAATAAATCCCTTTAGCTGTATGACATATTTAAACATGGCGGATGCCTGCCCTTTTGTCACAGTCTGGAGTACTGTACGGCCCTATAAGTAGCTGCGCACTTTAGTCCTTTGTCGCTTTATCGTCATGTTTGAACTGCTACACTAATCTATCAAACATTTTAAAGCGACAACGTACAAAAGGTACAATTATTTTTTCTCGTAAATTGGCTCCTTATCACGTGACATTTGTTCTGACGTCCGCCTGCTACCCATATTACTTAACGCAGCTGGCGTCATTCGATTAAACGTGATATATACCCATCGAGCCGAAATGCCTTGAGCAAGTGATTATTAATGTAAACCCCGCACACGCCAATTAGGAACACCGTTCGTTATAGTTATAAATGTCCAAAGTTATAAACGGCATCTTAAATTTAATGAAAAATTATTTAAAATCGGTTTAATTTAATTCTGTCCTCCATTTATGTCATCCTTGTGCACGTACTTCATTATGACTTACAAGTATTACATGTTACTGGTATACATATAATTTAATAACAAAGTTACATAATAACAAACATTGTATGTTTATTGCCGGTAAGTTTTTAACGAAATGGGCTTGTCGTTCCTTCGTTTAGCATCTGAAATGATTTCTAAAATTGGATCGCGTAGCTGCCAAAAAAAACCATACTAATTGTGTCCACTGGCGCGGGTACCACGTTCCATACATTTTTGCCCATTGTTCTTTAGCTCCGGTCGATTACGTTTCTCACCCTCTATCAAGTCCGATTTCAACGAAATTTTCAATAGATACGTTAGATTTTTTCTCTATCCAAGAAATTTTCTTGGAAAGGAAAACGTACAGACCAAGATTTTTATAATAACTACAACATATTCAAAAATCGTAAAAATTGGACAACGTTTAAGGTAGAGAAACGTTATCGAATTTTGTATGGAAGCTTTCAGCTTCACAATACTCTTTATAGCTAAACAATGTGACGCCGCATGAGCGAGCTAAGAGTAGATATGATAAGGCTTCAGCGATTCTTCATAAACTTCTTTTCCTTTTTCGGTTTAAAGATTATTTATAATAATTTTCATTCATATATTCACTTAGATGAGAAAACTTAATAATAAAATGACAATAAGGTCCAAGTGAAAAGGGTACAAGTCGACTTAACTCGTAATAAAAAAGGGTATATACATATGAATGGAGTATACTAGACTTAAAAAAAAATTCACTTGATCTTCCGAAGACTTATACCCTTTTTCACTAGGGCCCCAGTTTAAGGTACGTTCGTTGCCATTTCTGGGGCCGTAGCCAAGATGCAAACGCTGCTAATGTTTTTCTTTTCTATCACTCAAAATGTATGGGATGACAATTGACCACGTGGTTTATCGCAACGCACGAAAATGTCATCCCATACATTTTGAGTGGCTAATTTAATAAAACTATAGAAATGTAAGATTCAGTCGGTCGGTGTTGTTGCCAAAACTAAAATTGATGAAATTGATGAAATTTTATGTAGTACTCAAAGCCTCAATCACAACGTCATACTAAAGTTAAGGTATGACCTTACCATTAAGTCCAACCATACCCATCAGGCACCGGCAATTCTGCCCTCCTAAGAAAAAAGGGCGCATGTCTCACCGTACCGCATATGTATTAGTAACCTTATTTCTTAAGGTAGGGGGCTCAATTTGCTTTGACTATCAAATGGCGTATGCATTCTTTTTATTTTGAAGGGTATAATCGTCGCCATAATAGCTTCGCTTTCTCTGACAGTTTAACTCCAATAAGCGATACACATATTAACGAGTTTAGTGTCGATGTCATTCCGCTCTGCACTGATTTTGGAAATGTCCGGTACATTGCGTCACAGTATTAAATGTTCGATTATGCCATTTAAAAAGCGCTGGCTGCCGCGTAAGTGGCTAATTAGTTTGTTAAAACATGATAATAGAGCTGAATTCAGTCACAGTTGTGCAAGAGTCGACTTTCTTTGACAAGTTACAGTACTTCATAATAGAGGTCGGCTGGCTATCGCTATCACCCTTGCACTCGCAACTGACACGATATCTGTCACTCGTGTTTCATACAAAAACGAAGATTGCCGAATTACATTAAGAAAATAGATGCACTGTAAGTATCATTCAAATTGCTATGGAAGCATGAGATTAATTAGGCTTTTAGTAAAAAAGGTGAAATTAAAAAAATCTGAAATCTTTAAAAGTAGGGGATCCAGTTGGGCCTCTATAGGAAAAAAAATTTTCTTCATGTAAATGAATTTAATCAAATACAATCAAGCCTCATGAGTTAATTTTATTTGATAGTCACAAGTCGGACCTAACCTACGTAATTAATGTTTAACATATCCTGAAATCATCACGATTTCAGCAGAATAGAATGATGCAATCGATAAATTGAAATTCGTTAAAATGATGGGTTACCTCAATGATGCCTATCAACGATATCAAGCCAGCTTCCTGTTATTTTTTATTAAAACAAAATGATTGTTACTCGTGTGGTTGCCGGGTTAGAATAGTGCCACTCCATGTCTTCCCGTGGATGTCGTAAGAGGCGACTAAGGGAATAAAGGCTTGTAGTACTGTTAGGCGAAGGGCTCGCAACCTGTCACTAATTTCGTTGGTAAACATCTTACGCTGGTTGTGCAAAGTGTGGTTGCGGAATTGTCAATAAGTTTTTAGAGATGTTGATAATTCTTTAGCTCTGCCTACCCCACTCTGGGAACGAAGGCGTGAGTTTGTGTATGTACCTATGTAATTGTTAGGTAACAAGGGGGGCTACCATGACATTCTAAAGCAGTTCAGTTTATGTGGAGAGAAAGGGACGGAGCTATAGTAGTTATTCAGCTCTGTCCCTTTCTCTCAACCTGAACTGAACTGCTTTAGTATTTCATGGTAACCCCCCAGGTTATGTTAGTAAAACATTTCTTTATCTTTTGATAGGTATATTTGTTATTATTATCATAACCTCTTATTAATAAACGCACAATAGCTAAAGTGTGCTTAGAATAAGATTTGTCCTTATCTGTCATTGTGACATTTGAATTTGACAGAAAGTGACGAATAATACTTTAGCTAAAATAGGTTTATTGTGCATAAATAATAGGGGGTTAATTTTTACATTATTTGTAACATGTATATCTGGACAATAATTCCTAAAAGCGTCAGCCGTAACTAACAAAGTGACTACTACCAGTATAATACATTAAATTGTACAAATCTCAACAATTACTTATGCAGAAATTTCATCAGGCCCGGATTTTATTTAATACAATTTCCGCCTTCTGATGGCATTACTAACGCATAAAGAAGGGAGAGGTTATAGGTTAGGAGCGGAATTCAGCTGCGCGGGCGCTGACTCACGCGGCACACCTGACGGCCCCGGCCCTGGACGACGGACAGACCAAATACCAAGTGTTAGGGAACTAGCCCAAGTCTACGATAGTTCACCGCAGAAACTCAAGTAATTGATTTCATGCGATTTTTTATGGTAAAGAAATGACAATTGAGTACGCAGGCCAGGCCAATGGTAAGTAGGATCTGAGACTCAATAGACATTTGCATTCTCAAGACTGCAAACTCAAGAATACAAATGCAATGCCAACCCTGAGAATCAAGATGGAATTTTACCGGTTTTCTTATCTCTACACCTGAACACAATAATGCGAACACGTCTGCTTGGCGGTAGGCTAATTGATTTCCTGCAGATCACTAATGTTTCACAGAATCAAAAAAATCTTCCTCCTCCAAGGGCAAGAGTTAGTCAAGAGCAAACCCATGATCAAAAGAAAAAAAAAAATTGACAAATCGTTCTGTTTTCCTGCATTACAACTACGAGTATCGGGATTCCTCTCCTGTTCGTGTTCTCTTCAGACTCCTGAAACCTTCTCCAGTATCACTTTAACTACCTATTGAAATAGTTCGTGTGTCGCTGTAGTACTATTTTACAAATTTTCACTTCTCAAAAAGGTTACAAGATTAGTTCTACCTATGCTACATAATAAGATTAATAAGTAATGGTTTGAGTACAAATAGCTAGGTTTGGTCAAATAATGCCATTATTTTTTCGCAAACACTTTGCTAAATTGGAATAAGAAAAAATTATAGCGCACAATTTTAGCAACTATAGTACTATTTCATACTTCTTCTAGGATGTTACAATAGTAGATTGTTCAACAAGAGACAAAAACAAGCCATAATGACAAGAGAGGTTTAGCCACGCGAGCGAGCTAGCGAGCGAGAGTGGCTATGGTTCGAGTGTCATTATGGTTGTTTAGTCTCGCGTTAAACACTCTACTTTTCACTTTGAATGCAAAATTACAATATTTAACCAAATATGTATCAAAGTTTCTGGTAAATTTGTTTCGCGGTTGTCAGTTTTTTGTAAAGTGACACAAATGCTTGCATCTTTAGCCAACAGATACAAGCTTGAAAACGAAATATTTGGACCATGCCTAATAAAATAAAATTATCCTTAATATATTTAAATAGATTCATATTCGTAATCATTAATCGTGTTTCACGAAATTAAATCGTTTTTTTTTTAAATATTTTTGCACAGTTCTAAAAATCGTCCATACACGATCACTGAAAATGGGTTTCCAAAGTAAATTAAAAAAAAAACTTTAATCCCTAGAGATTAATAAGGAGCTTTAGTCCCAATGTGCAGAGATTAAAGTAACATTTTAGGAGCATGACAAATGAAAAAGTATTAAATACCTCTGTTTTGTATCCCAGTAATATTATAAATGCGATGTTTATGTTACTACTTCACGCTGCAACGGCTGGACGGATTTGGATGAAATTTGAAATGGAGATAGCTTATATAGGTTATAGGTTATAGGTTGTGGCGGGCTGTTTTCCGCAACTCGACGACTTAAATGTGCGCCTATTTTGCGTGAGAGGGTTGGTGACACTACTCCTGCCAACCCAGTTCCACCAGGAAGCCTAGCAGACCCTTAACGTTGCCGACGACTTCTGGTAGCGACCTCGGTACCAGTCCGAGGAGTCGCGCCCGGTATGTTGCCACCTCTGAGCACTCCATGATGACGTTGGCCGCGGTTTCTTCCGCTGTCATGCAGGCTCTGCACAGGGGGCTGTCTGTAACACCTAAAGTGTGTAAGTGTTTGTTGAATAGGGCATGGCCGGTTATTGCCCCAGTTACGAGTCTAAGTTGAGTCCTTTTCAACTTCCGTAGTTTCCGTGACAATCCGGGATTTATTGTCGGGAGGGCTTCTTTGGCCTGCCTGCAGGTGTTTAGGTTGCTCCAGTATCGTTGGTGTTCTACCTTGGTTAAGCGTCGCAGTTGGAGATGGAGAAAGCTTATACCCTGGATTAACACATAGGCTACTTTTCATCGCCGAAAATTATAAATTTCAAAGGGAATTACGATAATCGAAATCTACGCAAAGTCGCGGGCGGAAGCAGAAGAAGAAAAAAAAACCCTTTTATTTTTAAGACACCGCGTCTCACAGAGTGAAAACTAGTAACACTTAACCACTTACTATGTTTCACTTGTCCTTTTTACAAAGTAGTGTTACCATATTCCAAATGTAATGTTACACAATTTTAATTAAAAAAACGCTCTACGCGTTGTGCGGTAAGAAATGAGGTTTGTGGTCAAACAAAGGTTTCCATCTCGTTTCAACAACGCTATCAATTCTTAATTTCACACTGGATTATGTCTATGTGTAACACGATTGTTATAAATCCATTTGTATAAAGTCAATCGACGAAATAATCATGTTAGAGCGGCGAGCGTGACCGCCGTTTACTTAGCATTGAAATTGTCTCGGAATTGAATTTGACAAACCTACGTAATAAGTAATAAATCATGTCATTGCGGGATTAGCGATCAATATGGATTATTACGATTGTTTTTATAGTGCAAGATAAAAAGGAAAAGTAGTAAGTAAATGGTAGAACGTGACTGATTTCTAGACAGCGCAAGGTCCAATAAGACGGGTAGCCATTTGGGTAAAATCGAGTGCGTCATTTCAAACGCGTTTAATGCCTGGGGCTGGAGTTCTATTCTACTCGATAAAAACCTTATTGTTTTTGACATGTTATCGTATTTTAGGGTTCCGTACCCAAAGGGTAAAAACGGGACGCTATTATTAAGACTGTCTGTCTGTCACCAGGCTGTATCTCATGAATCGTGATAACTGGACAGTTGAAAATTTCACAGATGATGTATTTCTGTTGCCGCTATAACAACAAATATTAAAAACCGCATAAAATTAATATTTAAGGGGGGCTCCCATACAATAAACGTGATTGTCGTGCCATTTTTGCTCGATATTAATAACGGCATTATATATATTATAGATAACTAGCGACCCGCCCTCGCTTCGCTTCGGTAAATATAAGTAGAAATAATCCAAGTTCATCTCGAATAATATACTTTTCAAATGGTGAAATATTTTTTAGATAGGTGCATTTGCATAGAGGTTTGCAGAGGAATGCAGAATTCACTTTATTTGGCCATAAATTAGAAGTACTTGTGGACCCGCGTTCATGTTCAGTAGCAGATTCTCTGGCTCTCTGAGATCTATATCCATCCCTGTCGCCTATAAGCCGAACGTCACGTTCAGTACAAGATTCCCTGGCTCGCTAAGATCTATGTCTATCCCTATCAATTATAAGACGAACGACATTTTCAAAAGACGATTCCCTATTTCTTCGCAAATAATTACTTTCTCTTCTATTACACAACCTGATTTCCCTTTCTTCTTTGATTTCATCTTTAAGACGTAAATTGTTTCTATTATTATCCCTAATTTTACGATCTATATTAAAACGACTTCTTCGCGTCATTGGCAGTCATAGGTAATTCATTTTGTTTTTTCCTTAAAAAAAACAAACAATACCTATTTCGTTGATGGGACAAATACTACACTAATACCTACCAGCCAGGCTAAGGTAATGTGCTAAAAGCATAAAAGTTAACATTTATTTTTAAATTTACAACAGGAAATACGCAAGTACCTATATTCGAAATATTTACAACACAAACAACCTTAAAATAAGAAAAAAATCACATTAACAAATCAACACACTTTCTCATTGATAACCAAATAGGAAGGAAATATGTAGGTACTTCAATATTCTGAATATTTACAACACAATCTTAAAATAAGAAAAATGGAGTTTTATCCCTTAAGCGCAATTCGCACAGCGTGCGGGGGCGCGTCGGGCACCGAGCATGTCGTTTTCATCGCGGGACCCGCGCAGGTCGTCCTATTCACACAGAGCGCCGAAACGCGGCGGGCCCCGCGCGGGTGTGCGCGGGTGATCGCAGGCGGGCATTCGGGATCGGATGTTAGTAGAATTTACAACGTGCTCTATGAGAATGCCTATCGGAGAATGCGTGTTATTACGATCAAGGACGCCCGCGACGTGCCTGCGACGGACCCGCCACACCCGCGCGCTGATAGTGGCGGGTGCGGCGGTCCCGGCCCGCGCCCGACCCGTCCCGCCGCCTGTGTGAATGATTCCATATAACTCCATGTTAAAGCACCCACCGAACTCCCGACCCGCCCGGCGCACGACCCGCTCCCGCCCGCTGTGTGAATTGCGCTTTAAGTCCACAAAATTTAATAATAAACACTACCTCTCGTTGATAAAAACACTTAGGGAAAAAACTTATTTTATTTACCTATTACCTTTATGAATTTACTTTGTATACAAAAATATGAAAAACAACATAAAAATAACTTTTAATCAAAACCTAAACTCAATCTAACTACCTAACCATTTCCGTAATTTAAATATTTCCTTTATCAATATAAATATAAGTAAGTAACAGGAGAGCTCCGGGGCACTATGCATCCGGTGTTCTATGGCTGCTGTGCTGTAGGTACTAAAGGGCGATAACACAGATTTAGGTAGCGCGTACTTTTGAATCTGCCATATCTTCTAAAGTATTTATTTAAATAATATAGTGTAAAGGACAATTTTAATCTACATTGAATGTGACTAAGGTTTTTATCTGGATAAGAATAAATACTGAATTGGAGAAAATAGCTTCGCAAATAACCTAATATTTTTTAATAAAATTTTAAAGATAAAAATGGTTACTGTGAGTCCACCTTAGGAGATAAACATATGTCATCGCGGAATTTTGTTTAGGTTTTTTGAAGAATTACAATTCTTCAGTACATTATTTTGATATATCTCTTAAGGTTTAGCCAGCGTTTTCAATGTAAACGCAATTTTTTTTGTTTATTTACGACATCACATTAGAAACCTCTAAAATTATCAGTGTTTCTCTACTATAGTATGCATGGATTATACATATAAACCTTCCTCTTGAATCACTCTATCTATTAAAAAAACCCGCATCAAAATCCGTTGCGTACTTTTGAAGATCTAAGCATACATAAGTACAGACAGACAGCGGCAAGCGACTTTGTTATATATATATGTAGTGATGTAGTGATGTAGTGATGTAGTGATGGTACGGAACTATTCGTGCGCAAGTCCGACTCGCACTTGGCCGGTATTTTTCAACTCGGCTGCCATTACTGTCAAGCAAATAAGAGCTACCTTAACGTTGAGGTACAATGACGACCACATAAAAAAAGTTTCGACAAGTTTTACTATATAACCCGTGTCCCCTAGACAAGATACAATGTTTACCATGTTTTTATGACTCGTTTATTACTTAGGTAAATGATAAATAGTCCTCGATCAATAATAAGCTTTACCAGCATGCCACGCCAAGCTGTAAACAACCATCTTATGCTAGTTTTATCAAACTTGTAATCTAAACGACATCGGTATCACTACATACTCGTAGTATAAAACAAAGTCGCTTCCCGCTCTCTGTCCCTATGTATGCTTAGATCTTTAAAACTACGCAACGGATTTTGTTGCGATTTTTTTTAATAGATAGAATGATTCAAGAGGAAGGTTTTTATGTATAATAAGTTTTGGATTATGTACGGGTATTACCGAAAACTGGCATAAACCGAAGCGAAGCGAGAGCGGGTCCCTAGTGAAGAATAAGAATAAGGTATTCTTATTGCGGGCAAAAAGGCCCATAATTCTGGGGTCCTAGTGAAAAAGAGTATAAGTCTTTCGAAGATCAAGTGAAAAAGGGTTTAAGTCTAGTATACTCCGTTCATATAAATACCCTTCTTTATTACGAGTTAAGTCGACTTGTACCCTTTTTCACTAGGACCCCAGAATTACCAGTGATCGGAATAGGTAGGTAGAGTATATTTACCTAAAGTTCACAAACGGACATAATATAAAGTGGTTACAACCGGGTGAAATATTAATTTATTTTTATTGAATTCCTGATTTCCGCTATTTTCTGGTACTAGTAAATGTAGTCGCAAAGAAGTCTCCAGTTTATGTCTCTGTTCTACGAAGTTTAGGTAAATATACTCCACCTATCACCTCTTTTATCACAAACCACGTAAGTAGGTAATAAATATTACGTATATTTAGCATTAAAAATACCGAAAATCCGGAATTCAATAAAAATAAATTAATATTTCATCTGGTTTTAACCACTCTATATTATATGTCCTTTTGCGAACTTTAGGTAAATATACTCTACCTATTCCGATCACTGATAATTACAAATACCTTATTGACTAACATACGTCTTTACATAGTAGATATAAAACAAAGTCGCTTTTCACCGTCTGTGTCTCTGAATGTACGCTTAAATCTTTCAAACTACGTAAATGATTTTAATACGGTATTCATCAATAGACAAAGTGATTCAAGAGGAAGGGTTTTATTCATAATAAATTCTGGATCATGTACTAGTATTATACAAAAGTCACATAAACCGAAGCGAAGCGAGAGCGGGTCACTAGTTAAGAAAATAATAAGATATTTTTTTCGTGCAACTTGGACCATAATTTCAAATACCTTAAAGACTAACATACATAACAATATAAAACTTAAAACTAACGCCAGGCTGACCGCGTGGCCCTGTTCTGCCAAAATTGGCGTCATGGTCGCCCCTGGTGGATAGCAAGCTATCGCAAAAGGCACGTCTCATTTAAGAAAACCAAAAAGCAAGATTTAGAAAAGCTCAACTGTTATTTGGGTGATGTCATCAATATAATGTTAGTTATTATGTTGTTTTTTTTGCCGATTTCACATGAAGTCACAGAGTATTGGCACCCGCGACGCTATGAGGAACCTTACGATACTTCGCTTGTCGATGTCTGGCCATCCGTTCAGAGGGCCCTGCCAAGATACATTGCGCTAACTAACGTTTCTATTCGCTTCATTTTTAAACCAATCGTGTCACTGGTAGATCACGTGACTTTTCGTATCACGTCATCTACCAGTGACGCGATTGGTTTAAAAACGAATCGAATAGAAACGCTAGTTAGCGCAATGCATCTTGGCAGGGCCCTCTGGTGTGTTATTCTCTCAAAAAACGGCGGCCGGTCGAACGGACGAGCGAATAAAAGCGGCGAGTTTAAGTAGTCCCGTCCGACCGAATAAAACACATTTTAGCGCCTGCATTGTCAATTAGGGAGCCTTATACGTTGGTGAATTGGTCATGCTACCAAATTGAATACACGCGCTAAAATGTGTTTTGTTCGCTCTGTCGGGACTACTTAAACTCGCCGCTTGGACCTTCACTCGAGCGAACGATCACCTTTGCTTGTTGAGAGAATCACCACCCTGTTCAGCCTTTACAAAGTGGCAAAGCACTATACATACATACATACATACAGGTCAAAAACATTACCCTCCTCCTTCGGCAGTCGGGTAAAAATGTTCTTATTTGACGTGTTTTTTAACCATAACTGACAGGTAATTCAGTTTCAATAGTGCTCACGTTCTAGGCCAGAATAAGAATTTAATCTAGTCTTGAAATCGTTTTATTAGTTAACGATGTCGCGTTTAATAATAAAATAACGATAACAAAACTAGATTCAATTCCTCTTCGGGCCTAGAAAGTAAGCACTATTGAATTTGAAATTGAAACGCTAACAAATGAGAAAACTTAACAAGAAACTTTTGAAAAGAAATTAAGTCATTTAGTAGAGTTTATATTAATATTACAAGTACATTGATATTTTTTTGACGTGATAACGTCTTATAAATCGATGAACGCCGGCTGCACGCACGAAATAGTGTCACGTTCCGCCTGAGCCGAGCGTGCAAGCGAGAGCGCGGAACAAGCGATAGAGAGGCACGATCGGCCTAAGCGTTTGGCTTGTGTGTTTTCTTATGACGTTATCACGTAAAATTTTCGGCTGTAAACCGACTTTACCGACAACCAGACAGTTTTTTTTACTAAAATGTGCTATGTTGAATGATTTACTGTAGTTTTTGTTGACGGAGGTTATTTTAACATACATAATCTCACGCCTTCGTTCCCAGAGTGGGGTAGGCAGAGTGGGGTGGGGTGGGGTTATTTTAATCAAGTGAAGTTTAAGAATAATCCAATCACATTTATTTAAAATTTAAATCGTTTAAGATTCGATTCGAACTGTTACAGCTGCAGGGCGTGCAACGCATCAATTTCAAAAATCAGATCATGAAAACAACGTGCGCCTGCGTCGTTTATTAAGTACAGTTCACAATTTAACACAAAACGATGCACGTGCCGTGTCTTAAAATTTATTTATGCGTATACTCAGATAAAACAAGATATCGATCAATCCATCGAGCGATTTTATTAACGCTATAAATTGTCGAAAATTATTTCTCACCGACGAAAATTGAGGGTCCAGCAAAATTGCTTCGTAATATTGTACTAAATAAATTATAGATTTTTGATGCGTGTGCGCATGAGAGCTTGTAGCGAAAATATGCGCCGCGTTATTCTTTATATGGGAAGTGAACGGAAAAAGAACTCTGCGTTTACCATAATCATGTGTTTGGGGATAAAATTATTACTGTGGCATGCTCCTTTTTTTAGTTAAATTTATGTACATAAATAAATAATGATGTTTACAGATCCATGGTTTGCTTTTACGAAGAAATGATATCTGAAGAAATTGTAGTTTCTTAATGGTAGCAAATGGCTCTTTCACGGAAACGGATAATTGTTTTCGACAAAAATTCAAAACGCCGATGTTTCAGTACAACAATACGATTCGAATCAAGACTGGATTTTCAATTAGGAGATTTAGCACTACGTTTCTAGATTAAAATTGCCTCGCTTTTTCGTATTTGTGCGTGAATCTCGCTCAGTCAAGTGTAAAAAAAGGGAGAACACAACATCTCTCAAATATGTCCCAATGCACCTTATTCCAGCGTAACAAGAACTTCGTAACATATTTATGAGAATATTCTTTCGATACATATTTTTGCACTTGACTGTACAAGCACCATGACGCGTGTGCGTGCTTTTTAACCTACATTCAAATACCACAAACATTAACAGATTTACCTACTTTATTGATTTAAACCACTGCAAATTGACGAAAAAATACAATTTCAATTTTCGATTGCAATTCGTTTTGCGGTTTGGTAAGAGTTCTGCGCACGTTATCGGGTTAGTTTGCGTAAGAGGCGGTTGTCATCGATTACAAGGCTTCGTGCGCCGGCGCAGCCCCCGAGCGGTGCGCGATGCGGGCGACACGCCTTAGTAAAGAGGAATCTGATAGAAAAATGTATGTTATCCAACTGTCTAGTTCCCTTCCAATAAACATAACAATAAAAAGGAAATAAATTAAAGCACTCACATTCATGTCTGTTGTGTATATGATGAGGCGTACTACGGAACGCTCTCTTGGAAATGGCCGCTAGCTCGGGTGTGTTGTAGCTCTATAAATAAATCCTTAATAATCCAAAGTCGTTATTATTATATACAACATTGGCGACGAGGATGGGATCCGAACCCACACCTAATTACATTACATTGGTCCAGTAAAATCAAACCAGTAGAAGTACATTGAGGAGTTGGGTTTCACGTTTGAGGCGAGACCTACTGTAACGACGCAATAGCATGCTATTGCTGGACCAAACCAGCTATTAAACAACTTCTTGGGTTGCTAGCGAGCTCAGTGACGTTTACAAACCTAGCTTCAGCCACAAAAGGAAGGAATGTCCAGTGACTGCCAGGCTGACTGACTTACGGGTGGGCTATCATAGCAGATACCAGCGAAGCATGCTGAGAAGGGTGGTCCAAAAAAAAAAGTGTTTAATATTGTTTCTCCGCAAGTTCCTTTTTATTTCAATTTTTAAATTCATTTAGGCAATACCAATGATATAATATAAAAAGAGGTATATATGTTACCTATACGGTATTCCGCGTGTAAAAATGGCCCGGCTTACGCACACATAATCAGTAAATATTTCAATTACATACTAATTCATAAATGACAAGTGAAAGCAGGATGGTATGCTAATTTCCGAGAGCGAAACAGAGATGAGTGTATGTTGCTCTGCAGACTAGTTCACGGTTCCGTTGACGGCGCAAGACTAAGTAAAGGTGTAGCAATTGGCTTGGTTTTAGGGTGCCACTATCGAAGTGCGTATAACATATCTACCTCTTTTTACTATATTATATCATTGGGCAATACCAAGTTTTATTGCAATTCAATAAATGTTACAGGTCGCCCATACTGTTAAAATTGTTTCATATAAAAATGTATAGAGCTTCATACATCTAATAAAAATATCGAATGAGAAAAGCTTTGGACAGATCATGACATTGTATTCTGTGTTGCCGCAGTAGGCAAATAATATTCTACTTCTGTTTTGAATCCTTGCTAAGTTTACTAGATGTCTTTTTATATGAGAGTGAGACCCTTTGGCATAAATGAAACGTTTTACGCGACCAGTAAACGACCTGTTAATAAGTTTAAATTTGACACATAATTAAACATTATTTATTTATCGTAAACAAAAATAAGCTATGTGGAGGAATGATTTGACATACTTTATTTTTCTTCATACTATTTTCGACCACCCTTATTGCTGAGGTTTAGTTAGGCTGGGACGGCGTAGAGTTCGTATAAGAACGCATCAATACGGCGTTCTATGCTGAGCTCCTTAAATACAACACGTGTGATTTTCTTAGCCCTCTCAAAGTTAATCTTTGACGCATATTACCATAGCAACATGCTTACTTCAAATTGACATTGGTAAAGGGTTCTATTCTACATGCTTGCATAGCATTACGGAGGCCTGCTCTTCCATCCAAACCGTGTTTTTTTATTAACAGAGATTTTTCAAAATTAAACACTTCCACAATCATTCGATTGCGTCTCGGTCATTTTTGCTCTCCTGTTTTTCTAGCAAAACTGAGAACTAGGGACAGCTCGATTTGTGAGTGCGGTCTGGTTGAAGGCACATTGGAACATTTATTTTTGAATTGTCCTAAAATATCTGTTCCTTTATATAATCTCCTTCCCCGTTGTATTAGCCGTCCAATTAATGTCCACTTCCTTCTAACATTTTAGTATTTTCGTCGTATTGTAAAATTTCTTGTTAAAAATAATATCAAACTTTAATTAAATATTTATTGACTTATGTACATATTTTTCAAAATAATAATTATTAAGTAATTGTATTATATTGCTGGAATCCCACCGAACACCGTCAACGCACCGAACAAGACTAAAATGTCAAATGCACGTCAAATGGCAGTGCACTATAAAACCTCGACATTGGCAGAATCATCAAAACATTGATGGGGCCACTTTCTTTCCCAAAAATTTAATTGAATTGAATAACATGCTTGCATGCATTTGACATGTTATAGTTTCGTTTTTAACTTAGCCTTCACTACTGGCAAGTAAATAGATGCTATCAAAGCTTTGACCATAAGATAGCAAGTCAAAACAAACATGTTTTTACCGAGAAGAATAGACGAAAAGTAGAGATTACTTGACGCAAAAAATGTATTTAGCTTTTTATAGTGACTTCTTATTTTAATTCTGTCCTCAATATCTCCTAGACCGATATCAAATACAAGCCCAGATTCCAGCACCTAGTTAGGCTATTAGGTTTTCCAACTAGGCACTGGCATTTAGTGAGATTACTAGAACTATCTTGGCACCTATAAATTACTCACACTTGCTCTAAAATCCTTACCGGCTGCGAGAATTCAGGCAGTACAATACAATCGAATTACTAAACTGCCAGGTTTAAATCTTTGAACAAACAATAGAATTCGTAAAACTATACAATAGGCTACTTATCGGTCAGTGTGGTTAAATCATCTACTTAAGAAAATGTCAAAATTAAGTGTCTTTGATAATAGGCAGTATTTAATAAATCATTTACTTACGTATTACATGACACCTTTTGTCAGTTTCTTATAATGCAATCCAAGATAGAAAGTAACGGCTACTTAAGCTGACATTAGATTTAATGAACGTTCGGGCAACTGGGTATTGAACTTTTGTAATAATTTATAATTGTTAAATAATTAGATTCGGTCCCAGCCTATTGCATGTAAAATAATAGCTTACATTATGAGCGGAAATCTCTTCTCAACAATATGTATTAAAAATAACTTTCCTCTTGTATTACAAGTTACAAGCTTTTATGAAACGGGCTCCAGGGGCCTAATGCATGTAAAATAATATCTTATAATTATCTATAAGTGAAAATCTCTTCCCAACAATATGTTTTAAAAATAAATTTCCACTTGTAATACAAGTTACATCCTTTTGTGAAACGGGCCCCAGGGGCCTAATGCATGTAAAATAATAGCTTATATCGTACGTTAAATTCAAAAGTGACACTAGATTACGAAAAATACTATTTCATTAGTGACATTATTGCGATCAAATAAATTTACTATTGTATGAATTCCTTCTTAACATAGTGTCACTGTTGGATTAACCAAGCTTAATATTATAAGCGGAAATCTCTTTCCAACAATATGTGTTAAAAAGAGTCCACTTGTATTTACAAGTTACAAGCTTCTATGTAACGGGCCCCAGGCCCTATTTTAGCTCGAACGGTAGAATAGTAGAGCGTTCTTAAGCGGCGGCGTATTCGGTTGCGCCCGCGCTGCCGGGGGCGCGCGTGGCCGGTCGATGATTTATCAATAGCCGGCGCGATCGCCGCACGACGCCCGGCCACTCTTCCTGCCCGCGCCCAAGTGACGGGCGGACGCGGTCGATCTTTTGTTTCTTAAATTATCGTTTTTTTTTAACGTAAAATGGTATTGAGGCGAAAAAACCAACAAAGTCGGAAAAGACAGACTAGGTCAGAGGTCCCCAAACTTTTTTGTCTCATAGACCACTTGGCATTTGTTTCGGTTTTGGGTGGACCCCCTACTTACCTAATATAAATTTACGTTATCACGTAATAAGTAAGAAAAAATTACCGGGATTTTTGCACGGATAACTTTGGAGGTCTAATTGGCTAAAAATTGACAAAGGCTACAATGAAAATTTAGCGCGGAAAAATATTTTTTACAAAGTAAAAAACTACACAGACAAAATTGAAACTTATAAGAAAGTATTACGTAAGTAGTAGTAGATACCTACTATCTGTGTATGAATATGGATTCCTCCATTAATGGAAAGCCAAAATTTAAGTCACGACCTGCTTAAATGGGACCCCCCATTTTCATCTCATGGATCCAATTATTTTTTCCGTTCATATGGACCCCTTGCTGGTCGTCATTGACCCCTGGGGGTCGATATAGACCACTTTGGGGATCACTGGACTAGGTAAATGGGAGCCTTAATTCTTCTTTGTCTCTGCACGTATTGTTATTGTATTTTTTTAACTCGGCCGCTAATAGTTTCAAGTAAATAAGTTCTCGTTTACATGTTATCGGGACAATACCTTTATAGTTTAGGTATATAATTAGGTTTAGCCCAAGTATGATCGAGCCTATGTCTTGTTTCCCGTCTTTATAAACTCGTATGTTTCTGCCGTTTGGGTTTAATCATTTTTAAATTCACTTACCATAAACCTTTTTTTTAGCCGCAGCAATGTATATTTGGTTGTAGTCACTAATCTTAACTAACCTTACCGAGTATAATAAGCGGGTTTAATATCTAATTAAAAAATTAGAGTCAGCTTTGTGGGAAATATAATAAAATAATTGCCTGAACAAAGTGCAAAAAATATTTTTTGGCAATACCTACATTAACAGCCTAGCACAGTGGTTTAGAATCTAAGGCGAAGCGTATCACGCAATAGATAACGTAGCGCTCGAATGACGAGGGTTTGGAAAATGCATCATCTCTTTTAATTATTCTGTCACCAAGGTTTTCATACTTCATTTAATGAATAAACATACAGTTGGTTCTAGGATATGATACGTGAAAAACTCAATTGAATGAACTCTTGCATGTAGTTGTAACATATCTGTACACCGTTTGACATTCTATATTTGAAATTTGACGTAAATTCCATATTAGTTTTGTACACAACTACATGCAAGAGGTCAGTTACTTAAGTTTTTCACCTATAGGTACCATGTGATCGGCCGAGGGAAGATAAACTTCTTACAACAAAATAAGTACTTACGTAATGGCATTAGTTTGCTATCAGGATCAGGATAGAAGCATGCATCATGTTGCATATTATAGCTTTTATCAATTGTTAATGTCAGCCGAAAGACGTTCATTGCTGTGTTGAAACAAAGCCTTGTCTAAATCGATTGTGGATTCGTATAGCAGGTATCAGGCCTTTGACGTAGAGACCTCGTCGTGTTGTTCTTCTATTCATTATTTTTAGTTTAATGTATTTGACATGTAATATTTTTAATTTTTACATTTATTTGTAATGTTTTGAAATTTTGAATTTGTAATGTTTTTATTTGTGATAGTTCTAAAAATTTATATCTGTTGCTTTATTACCTTGTAATGCAACTTACTTTTAAGTATTATTGTATTTTATGTTTGAAAAAATGACCTTCTGCTGGAGTTTCTTGCGGCGCTTCTTCTCCGCAATGATGGTCTTGTCCGAAGCGCTAGTAGATTACTATCTATATGGCCAATTTACTGAATAAATATTTTGATTTTGATTTTGATTTTTTGATTTCAAACAAACGCAATGGCAATTGCTATATGACATAAACGAGAAAAAAGCTGTGAGAAAAATGATGTTTCACCTTTGATCATCATCAATATACATATACATCTCTCAGTGCAATAATGAGTTTACATACATATTTGCACATTAACAGATAGAAGCCTCTAGCTTAGGCAATACAGTACTCGCAAACAAAAGTGACGTAACGACTATAACTTCATAAACCACTTTAAACAATACCTTACTGTCTACTCGTGTCACGTCAACACGTTTTGCAAACCTAATCCAGCATCACTCTAATCTCCCGCTCGGATCTCTTCACTTGCACAATCGCCCTCCCGTTCTGTCCCTTCTGTCCCCTTCCCTCGCGAGCTGTGCACGCGCCACGCCCTGCCTCCGCGTTAAATATATCATAGGTCATCTAGGCAGGTTTGTCCAGATTTAAACACGGGGGCTCGAGAGAAAAGGCTTTGTAAATGTAGCTCGGGAGTAATTAAACAACACGTGCAGTTGTAGAACTAGTCCGTTTGTAGGGAAGGGGGGGAGTTGCTTTTACGGCTGTTAGAGCTACGATATATAGTTACTTAAAGGATTGAATTAATCGCCTAATATACAGGGTGTCCCAGAAACCGACGTCAATCCGCCTAGGGCTGATAGAGCAGCTAAAAAGCTATCGATTTAATCCCCTATGTACCTATGTTCAGCGATTTTTACTAGTTTCGGAGATATGGATCATTTTAATCTTAATTTTTGTAATTTTCCCTTATGTCAATGACGCGAAAAATCATTTATTTCATAAGTTTTTAGTGGTACCTTACATTTTTAGAATCAATATTAAAAAAAACAAGCAATCACTTAAAGTTTGTTTCTCATGCTAGGTGTCCCAGGGTTTGCTTTTCACTTTGTATAGAAAAACAACTTTTCTCAAATCTCATTTTTTAGTTTTATTTACGAGACAAAACACTAATATTATTAGACTCATACTTTTTGAGAAACGGGCTGTGGGGCTAGAAAGATTAACTACATTATCAGGTTTAACACCAATATCACACATGAACGAGTATTTTTATAAATTTGTTTAAATTGATTTACATCAACCTTTTCACTTTACCGTGATCATGGTAGCCTTCTGATGGATATTAAATTTACTATCCACCTTTATATAGGTTGTAATATAAATCAGACAACATACAATTCAATATCAAAATGCAATCAAAAACATTTGTCACCTACATCCGTATCTGGCTCTAATTCCTCCATCAGTGTCCAATAAAGCTGCCCCGGCGCAGATTTGCCAACTCTTTCTCTATCGGAGTGGTCATAAAAAGGGCGTATCGACAACCGATACCATCGCCCGTGAATTACCGACCGGCTCTTAAGCTCCCATTACTCCTTTTGACGAGAATATAGGCAAGCTAGATGGGATTGGGATTTGCCCCTGATCTACCAAATAACTTAGTCATACAAATTTTTATACTCATTTATTTATAATACTTGTTGCCTTCGACTCCATCCGCCCAGAAAAAATTAAACATCCTATGTTACTCAGAGATAATGTAGCATTCTAATGTTGAAATAATTTTTCAAATCGGTCCATTAGTTTCGGAGCCTATTCAATGCAAACAAACAAACAATCAAATCGTTCTTTTTTATAATATTAGTGTAGATATCAAATGTTACATGTCAATTTATTTTATTAATATAATGTCTGTCATACGAGTAAACTTTATTTAGAGAATTATATCGAACCTTTTTTTGCTGTAATGACTTTTAACCAGCAGAAGTGTTCGAATTGTCGTGTTCCGGTGTGGAGATAAGACAACCGGTAAAATTGCTAGATTAGTCCACCCACCAGTCTTTCCACCTTAGTTCTTAGGATTGGCAACGCATTTGCAGTCTTGGGATTGCAGTCTTAAGAAAGCAAATGTCAATGGGTCTCAGATCCCACTTACTATCAGGTGGCCTGTGTGATTGTTTGCCCTCTCCTTGCCATAAAAACAATTACGGATAATAAAATAATAACTAAAGTTTTATATAATGTATTTTTACAGTGGCAGTATGCATCAGTGTAATTAGAAGTTATGAGGGAGCAGATGAACCTACATACATATACACATACATACAATACATTACATTGTGCACCAAACAAAAACATTACAGAGAAACAGTGCAATTAAAAAAACACAGGTAAACAACAGGCGGTCATATAGTGCTGATTAGCGGGATATGGTGTCAAATTAAAATATTTTCACAACAGGTGGAGCGGACTTTAAGCGAGCAAGAGCAAGAAACAGACGTATTTACCGATCAAAATCATAACCCTCTTTTTTGCTTCGCCTTAGTCGGGTAAAAAGTGACTGAAAATTGAGTTCCTTGCGGTGCTTCTTTTTAACAGTGGTCTTCTCTTAGGAAGCGTTAAATTTCTACTAAATTTTGCAATGCATTATCAACTAAGCACTCAACATTTTTGGTTAATACCATGATAATCCAATATCTGCTGGAGCATGGACGTAGATTTGCTTGCAAAATTTGGTCCAAACATCAGTCTTGTAAAAACCACAAGAGCCCTAAATCCTAACCCCCTTATTCACAAACGGGGTAAGTTTCGAGCCAGCCGGTTCTAGAGTCGGTATCTCCGTCCAACCATTATTTTGTAGCTTCAGAGACTAATGGGCTATCAGAGCTATAATTCAGCCGCGCTCATTGTCCGCGGATCGCACTCTCGCCCTATCTATAACGCGGTGACAAATTTATTAATGTCCGACATTGCGCCCCGGTTCATTAGTATCAAGGATCAAGTTTAATTTGATGCGGCCGGCGGCTCTTTGACTGTTTTTGCTACGGTTATCAACGGCTTTTTACGCGGGTAATTTATAGAAACATGTTTTGATTTAAATATTATTAATATTACTTTACATTCTTCTATTAGTGTATAGGTGAAAAACTCAAGTAAATGACCTCTTGCATGTAGTTGTAACACATCTGTATAGACCGTTCGACATTATATATTTGAATTTTGACGTAAATTCCGTATTAGTTTTGTACACCGCTACGTACATATACTTAAGTTTTTTACCTATAGGTTATTTTAGCTCAGAATTGTTAATATAATTCACCGGTTCCAACATATCTCCAATTTCAACTTGTCGGCTTAGTTACTTATGAATTCATAATTTTTTGCGTCATAATCAACCTTTTTAAGCACCAATCACAAAACGCTGTCCACTTTCTACTTTTCGGCGTCAATGAGTTGCATAAGTGAGACAGGTATCGAATGTATTCCCAAATTAAATTCATAATGTATATTAGATAACGTCAAGAGTCGTTGCTGTAACGCAAGGCCATCGAAAGTAATTAGCGACAAGGTAGACCACCTCGGAGACAATTTTTAAGGCTTCCTCGCCAAGGACGGTATGCGGGTTTGCTCTTTTAAATATGCACCTGAGATGCCTGCGGTTTTCTGTAAAAAGGACGAGGAGTTTCATACTTGTTTGTTTTGCGAATAACTTGGGAGAGTTGAGGTGCTGCTCAAATGAATACTCGATTAAATGGTCCGTCTTTTGGACTCTATAGTCCAGTTAAAATACTAGTTTAGATTCTTTTGCACATCGCAAGTATATTTTCATCTTATCTTATCTTACAGATGTGCCCTTTCAGATACACTTCGTCCCTTTATGATCCCTCTTACACACTCAGCCGTTCGAATGTGCAGGTTCCCTTACGATCTTCTTCACCGTAAAGGTATCGGGTGGGTTAGAAAAACTCTTTGGTACATGGTGGATGCGGGGGTTCGAATTCAATACCTTACGATCACGAGTGAACTCTCTAAGCCCACCGACCCTCTACTTTATAGGTCAGTTTCTATTCCTGCCGTAACCGACGGACTCAAGCTGTGGCTCCGGCACTTATAAAAGTTCCAAATTCAATACCGCAATCGAAACCGCAATGGTCTATTTGACACGCTCGCCAGCCGATTGACACCGTTTGCCCAAAACAAACTACCAAAAGAAAGATGGGACACTTCTTTGCTAGCGCGATTCTTTGCCCGATTCAGGGGACCATGATCACTAAATTGGGAGAGGCCTATGTCCAGCAGTGGGCTGCAACGGGCTGATGATGATGATGATGGTGATCAGTAAATACGGAAGCTTAATTTTATACAGATACATATACATACACATACATAAACTCACGCCTTCATTCCCAGAGTGGGGTAGGCAGAGCTACAGAATTACCAACAACTCTAAAAACTTTTTCACGGTTTTTTTTTATTATGTGATATTTAGAGTAATAGACGCGCAATAGCTAAAATGTGCTTCAATTACGCTTTGTCATTATCTGTCATTATAACATTTGCATTTGATAGATAGTGACAACACATAGTTTAGCTAAAATAGGTGTATACTGGGTTTATGAATAAGGGAAATGTAATGTATAATCTAGATATTAATAAATTCGTAAGCAAGAAATCAATCAACAAGATAGCGCCGACCACTCTTCTTGAGTTGCTGGTGTTTATGGGTGGTGGTGATTACTTCCCATCAGGTAAGCCACATACTTGTTTGCCCCCCTCTCTAATAAAAATCTCGAAACCCTCTTCGCCTTTTTCAAATGTATCTTCCAATAGTTTTGTCCCATTATAAGAACTTAAACAGAAAAGTAAAAGTAGCGTTATAATTTGACAATGGCTTTTCTAATATTATTGTACTCTTCCTACGAATTTATCTATAAAATCGAAAGTGCAAGGTCTGATGTACTGAGAAAAAATCGATGAGTAGTCGATACCACAATGACTTTGGTGGTAAGTAGGAAGTATAGTGGTTTGTCATCATGCCAAGCAAAAAGTGGTCACGAAGTTTATGTTGCGTGAAATTGGTACACTTTTTTCTGAAGTATGGAAACGCACCTCAGAGGAGTTAGTTGACTGACGCTGGTCTACTTAGAAGTCAAGGTGTTAGCTACTGACGGAACGTTGGAACTTATTTAGAGAGGGTTGACTCCTGCCTAGGGTATGCAAACCAGTAGGTTTATATTATTTTCGGTTATACGTACAAATCAACACCGGGATGGCATGCCCTAACTGCGTATTCTACAACAATTTTCAAGTGTAGAATTCGACAACATTGTCAATTGTGTTTACGTTATCGACTATCGTAGTATTTTGTAATATTGCCTATTTGAAAAGTTTTGTAGAATAGGGGAGCGGATATATAGAAGAAACCGACTGGCTGATCGATGAACACACAGCCGAAACCGCTGGACCCAGGGACTAGGAGGGAATACGACTTGGAGAGGTGCACTAAGGTAATGTGTTTTCGAAAATAGACTCCCAACGGGAAGAAATAGTGGGGAAATAATTCTACGCGTACGAGGTCGCGGGCGTCCTCTAGTCTATTATAAAGGCATTTCGTAAGTTAACCTAGTTTGTAGTGACCCTGCTTACTTAGCTAGCCGTCCCGGGTTCGAATCCCAGTAAGGGCAGATATTTGTGTGATGACGATGAGCGCGAGTTCATAGTCTTGGGTGCTTTGTATGCAATTAAGTATAGGTGGAAAACTTAAGTAGATGACCTCTTGCATGTAGTTGTGTACAAAACTAATATGGAATTTGCGTCAAATTTCAAGTATAGAATATCGAAAGGTCTACACAGATGTGTTATAATACATGGTATATAGACACACACACACATACTTACTTATACATATATAAGTAAGTATGTGTGTGTGTGTGTGTGTCTATATAAGTAGGTTTATCGTTGGCTAAGTAGTACCCATTGTCTATAGTACAATACAAGCATAGAGATTAGTTTGGGACTAGGTCGATTTATACGAAATTGTCCCCTGATATTTATTAATGTTTTTTTATATTAAAAATAATTATATGTTTCAATTTTCTAAGGTCTTACGCGATTACGGCCAAAACAAAGGAAGAATCATGATTTTAGTATCTATGTTCACGTGTTAAAGTTAACTATTTCTCATTTGCCAATACACAGTTAGCATCATGAGCATAACACGATCTGCCCTGTATTTTGACAAATGAATGGGTATTACCCAGTCAGCATCGTCTAACGCTTCCCGTGTCATACATTACCATACATCACGTCTGGTTTGAAGTGTAAAAAATGGTTGTACATATCCCGGATAACGTGTAATTTTTAAGCACGTTTAGAAGTTTCTTTTAAAAGACTTGTTACATAGTTATTCAGGTTTTTAGTTTACAATTTATCACTTCTCCCTCTTTTTCTGCGGACTGAGGGTCGCAATTGGTGATTGCTTGATTTACCATAGCTCTCTAAAACACTTACGAGATACAATACAACAAGCACCGTTCCCATTTATTGCTATATCATTTGCCCTATTGCCTGTCTGCTTCTTGGTTTAGTTTTTCGGGATTTTAACTAAACTTTGATCTATCTGCAGTGGTACCTAGTAGGACCTTGTGAACGTTCTGCCCGGATCACTACCACCATCTAATCGTTTAAGTTACCGTCAAGCATTTGGTCGTATTGCTGTGTTACTGTGTGGGGACAACTGGTAAAATTACTAGCATACACTCAGGAGCAAAAATAACGGGTCAGAGTGCGTTTTTCATACAAACCAGGCTATTTCGAAGCCTTGGTTCCGTGGCAGGGGTTGTTTTGAGTGAGGTTTAATGGTGAATACTCCTAGGTTCAATAGAGGAGGTCAAAAGTTCTTGATACCTGACTGATTGCACACTCAGTTAACACCATAGTGAGGGAGTTTGGGTCAGCATTTGGATTTCCTTACATTTTATTGCCATTTTAGATGTTTTTCTGAACATGCACAATTCCGGCGTTAACCGCAGATTCCATCGGTTGGGTGTCCTAGTCACTCTGGAAGTCCTGTATCGACGATCATCAAATTTCACTAAAAGCGTCCCCTGGCGAGGAACCAAGACTTCGAAATAGCCTCTTTAGTATAGTAGGAGATCCGCATAGGAGACGATTTGCACCGGGCTGTTTATTCGATAAAAAGTATTTTATACCAAATTTAATATGCTAAGTAATATATGGCGAATAGATAGGCTGAAAAAAATCATTCCAGTACATAATTTATAAAAAAAATAAAAATTAACATTGTTTTAAAAATTGCAATAGCTTGTTTAATAGACAAATTACATACCAATCGAAAGTATGAAGCCTATTAGAATATGCAAACGTTAGGTTGACTATTTTTCTCCCGTCAAACTATTGGGTAGGCAGGTATAAACAGGTAAGTCGGTACTATTAATTTGCACCAAACCTAACGACTGCATATTCTATAGACTTCATACTTCCGATTAGAAAGTAATTTATATATTAAACAAGCATTTGCAATTTAAAAAAAAAAAATTTTTTTTTAATAATATTAGTAGACACTGGACTGAAATTTTTCAGCCTACCTATTCGCCACATATTATTTAGCGTATTAAATTTGATATAAAACACTTTTCATCGAATAAACAGCCCGGTGCAAATCGTCTCCTATTTGGATCTTAGACCAGTATGAAAAACGCACTCTGATCCGTTTTTCCCGTTTTTCTAGTAGATGCATTCTATCTCAGTCCCTTAAGATAGAAGATAAGGGTTGTTTATTTGTTTTGAAACAATAAATTTATGACCGTATGATCTTTGGCTTAAGAGTGAAGTGTCCATTACTGGTGCCTGCCAGCTTAAAGTGTATAACACTGGTTCCAGCACCCTAGGATTGCTTTCTTGAGGGAGCAAATGTCTTTGGGTCTTAGATCCTAACTAACCATCAGGTAGACTGGTTCTGTGACTCCGTCGTGAACCCAAATATGTTTTTCTGGCTCTTTACCGTTAGGTTGAGCACTCGACGTAACACTGCGCAAGAGTTTCAATGGTTACCCTACTTGTTCTACTCGTCTAGTAGAATAGGGTGACTACACGGTTGGTAATTTTTACTCCTTAAAGAAGTTAAGTTTTACTTCTATCAAAGTTTAATTGTTGATTTTTGGAGTTAATGCAATGATGCCTTAGAAACCATAATTACGGTTCACGACACGAGTGACCCTGTATTTCGAGAACACATTGTTACAAATTCAAAATACAGCAACGTCTTTTAATTATATTTAGACCAGTTAAGCCGTCCATATATGCTTTGATGACCTAATAGATACTAGTTACATAAATTATGCATGAGAGGCGGTAATCGTTGGGCCCGTTGTCAGGTGTTCCGAACATGTAGGCCTTCAGGTGTATGTTATTTTTGGTTAATTTTCTTCATCAGTGCGCTGATAAGATCTCCAACGTGTGGGCGTAAAGCTTATTGACCAACATGTTCTGTATTTTGTCTTAATAGAGAATATATTCAGTTTTAATTGCCTAAAAAACCGGTCAAGTGCGAGTCAGATTCTCGCACGAAGGGGAAAACGTTTCTCGTATGTGTAACTCATTTATTATTTCACTGTCTATTCTACCCTCTGCAACTGTGGTGACTTATTTAGAAACATTCTACTCAGGTGGAGTCTGTTAGACGTCATTTTATATAAAATATAGAAAAAATACTTATGGGTCAATGATAAGTATTGTTTATGTAGTGCATAGCATGATTATTTAATTTTAATGCGGAATTAATAATAAACATGTATATGGGTTTTTAAATAAAAAAATGTAGTTAACTTGAAAAAGGTAAAAATATCAGGATTTTTTCTTCTTATAATGCCGCAAGTCGTTAGATGAAGCTACTGAGCGATACAGAGCTATATCACGCTATACGGCGATTTCTTTGGCGATGTCTGATAGTCGTCTCGTCAGTCGCAGAGGGTTAAAAAATGTTAGTAAATCCGCCGTATTAACAAATATACTGCAAAAAAAACAACCCGCTATCTTAAAAAAGCTCTTTAAAGTTGTGACGGACGAACAGCCTTCGGGTACGGAACCATAAAAACATAATCATTAGTCGTTAAAAAACCAGTTAAATAAATGAAAAATCCGTTTTTTTAATGGTATTTAAATTGACTTTTTGCAAGTTAACTGGTTTGATAGCTTGCGCCTAAACTTTGCAAAGTATTCTTCAGAATCTGCCTTCCGTGTCCCCAAGGCCAGCCCGCCTCCAAACGCTGTTATCGGAAAAAATGCCACAAAAAAATGTCGCCAACGTAATTATCCGGTCAAGCGTGTAATCCATTAGAGCAATCGAAAGTGTCTGGATGAGTGACAGGTTGCAAAGACGAGGCAAGGTCACCTTTAAAAAAACTGGGCAAGTGCGACTCCAACTCACGCGCAGGGGGTTCCGTACACACTTACGTACGTAATAGACGTACAACTTAATTAAAAGGCGGGTTATGCATGAGGTGGGGGAATGATCAATAGAAATCTATTTTCTTAAATTGCTTTAAAACTATTTATTTAAAAAATATAGCGAAAAAATATTTGAGGTCTGAACAATGAGCCCTTTCATTTGAGATGTCACGCGGTACAGTCTGCATACTTTTTTTAAAATTTCTAATTTACTCCCCAATTTCAACTTAATCGGTACAGTAGATTTAGATCAAATTGGCTGTAATAAACGGACAGACAAACTAACACGAGTGATGCTATAAGGGTTCAGTATGTCGGAGGAATGGAACCCTAAAATTGAACGTTTGTAATACGAGTGGCATTTGGCGTTCCACAACTTTAATGAACCGAATGTGATTCTTTTAAACAACTCACTTCACAATTTGACGATGAATTATTAAACAGCAAGCTTATGTTGACCCATCAGAGCATTACTAAACATTTAATGCGTGTACTCATTCATCTGGGGTAGGTACCTAAACTGCCAACGTGCCTATGAGGGGTCTATATTGACTGACATAATTATTTTTAGTCATAATGTGCTTTAGGTTATAATCATCGCAAGTCATAACGTGTTTTTTTAAAGAAACTGTTACTTTTTCAGGATTTTTATAAGTCAAACCTAACCTAACCTAGCCTTGTCTACACGTTAGATATTTCAGAACTTCTGAAAAGTTTACAGTTTCAGCAATATAAAAAATATGACTATCAAAAATTATGTCAACAATTACATTATGACCAATAAAATTATGGGAAACAAAGGGAGCCTATGAGCGCGCGCTATAGTTTGACGGCTAATTTAATAAGTATTTAAAGTTCTTTTTGAAATAGTATATAAACTCTTTATTGCACATACTGTTGTACTCAGAGACATTTCAAAGACAATTTTTTCCTTTTTCAAACTTGTGTTTGAAAAATCGTTACTGAAATGACTTAAGACTATGCCGAGTGTCCAGTGGCGCCCTCATTACTATTATTGTGTTCTAAAGTGTTTTCTTGAAATAGAAGGATGGTTTTTCGGAAAAAAGTGGCCACTTCATAGTGGTCATAGTTCAATTTTGTTATTAAATTATTTCATATACCCTATAAATTGTGTATTAATTTATACTACAAAAAACTACCCTTCGATTTCAAGACAAAATTTAGTTTATTAAAAAAAAACACTATAATAGTAATGAGGGCGCCACTGGACGGTCGGCGTAAGTAGTCTTATTTTGCATATTTTGTCTTGTTTATATTTTGCATCGATACAGTATACGTACATTGACTTTTGAATAGTGAATGGCTTAAAAAAAACATTGCGCAAGAGTGGAAGGATGTAAAACGTACAAAATATTTTAACAGAAATCAGAATGGCCGTTATGGTAAGCTTGTAAAAAGAACATTTCTCTGTTAAGCCAAGCGAATCAGGAGTCCCGCTGCGAACCTTAAATGGTGCTATTAAAGATTTGTAAAGTTGGCAACGAGGCGTAGCAGGGTCGGGTGAAAACTTTATCTAACCTGAGAAAAAAAAAACCGGCAAAGTAAGAGTTGGATTCGGACACTAAGGGTTCCGTACCACAGTACAATATAAAGGTCGAGCAAAAAAACGCCTAACGTTTTTTGTTTGGAGAACTACTTTAATTTTAATACCGACCATAGTAATATACTTAGATTCTGTAAAACATCCAAGTGTCTATTCATTACGGTTTAAGAGATATAGCTATTACTATGGCCGAGACAAAACCGTTGAATCACGTATCTACTTATTTATAATAGGAAATCCCTTTAATTTTTGTAATTTGTAGTTAAAAATATAGTAGGAGAGAGAATACAATAAAATTAGACGAATATTTAAACGTACGTGCATTGTAAAAAGTATTTAGAATTTGACACTGACATTATTTTTGTACTTACTTTTTAATAAGCATATAATATAACAAACCTCTTTTTATGCTGATGGTATGAGAAGTAGAGGAAATTTAAATATAGAATGCCTATGAACATATATTACCACTACATACGGTCTAAGATCCGAATAGGAGACGATTTGCACCGGGCTGCTTATTTGATACAAAGTATTTTATACCAAATTTAATATGCTAAGTAATATATGGCGAATAGGTAGGCTGAAAAATTTCAGTCCAGTACATAATTAAATAAAAAATAAAAAATTAACTTTGTTTTAAAAAAATGCATTAGCTTGTTTAATAGACAAATTACATACCAATCGAAAGTATGAAGCCTATAGAATATGCAAACGTTAGGTTGACAATTTTTTCAGCCTACCTATTCGCCACATATTATTTAGCGTATTAAATTTGATATAAAATACTTTCATCGAATAAACAACCCGGTGCAAATCGTCTCCTATTCGGATCTTAGACCAATACACACTATGTGAAAGTAACTGTCTACCCTTCACAATTCACGAGGTATAGCTCGCCGACGGACAGACAGACAGACAGACAGACAGACGGAATGCGGAGGCTTAGTTATAGGATCCCGTTGCCCCTTTGGTTACGGAACCCTAATAAACACGTCTGTCTAAATGAAATGAGATAAATAACTGATCCAACTGGGATATTTTGATGATTAAATTTATTTAATAAATATTTCTAAGTTATAAGTATACTAGTTATTTTTTTTCTATTCAAACCTTACTTTCTGACCTATTCTCATATCTAGCAAATATATATAAACAAAAACAAAAATCGGTCGAGCCGTTTCGGAGGAGTTCGACCACAAACACCGTGACACGAATTTTTATATATACTTATAGAGTTGATGGACCATGAAAACTGAAAATACTTTTTTTTTTCTGGAGGCTTAAATTTCATATGCACTGGTACGACACACCCTCCGCATTCTGTTGCAAGTAGGGCTTCCAATCCCGGTATACCGGGATCCCGGTATTCCGAGATCCCGCGCTATTTTACAGTCCCGCTTGTTGCGGGATTACGAGCGCGGGATCCGCGGGATTTCCGGGACGCAATGTTTGGCAAAATGACACATTAGATATGTTTTGTTTTCTTCAAATAAAATAGATAGTGCTCACTAAACTAATTACGTTTTCAACATTCTGTTTGTACAAGCAAGTTGCACATAATGTTTGTAATTTCAGTCTTTATTCTTCTCTTAAGTCGGCAGCATGTACAAGCAAGTTGCACATAATGTAACGTACCTAATTCTATTAATGCTAACATAGCGTATTTGTGTACTAATTAAGTTGTTTACATTGTATACATATTATGTTAATAGACATAACTTTAGTGCTAATGAATCACTCAAGCAATTCAGTCGTCTTTACATTCAAGAACAATCTACATCCTTCTTTAAACATACATCCACGGGCAAACAGCTCGTTCACTGTTGAAAATTTTCTTAAGTTTTGTTTATTGTGTGTATGATTTTGTTATTTTTTTTCTATATACACCAATCACCTTATATCAATAGTAGCAATTCTACGCGGGATCCCGGTATTTGCGGGATTTAATATGGTCAATCCCGCAGATATCGAGATTGAAGAGAGGCTGCGGGTTTGGAAGCCCTAGTTGCAAGGTTCCTTTTTCATTCACTTTACTCAAGCGCACTTTCAAGTATATCATTGAAACAACTCGATTTTATCGACAGTGTTAATTATGACGTCATTGGCACTGGGGAAATTCCCAGGAAGTACTTGTCACTTGAACTGAGATAATTTGTCGCATATTTTATATTTATTACGTAATTAAAGCAAGTTAATATAGTGTTGCGGTTAAAAAACCGCGCCCACGCACCGACCTTCGGTGCAAGCATTTACTCCAATTTCGACATTCCTGTCATTATGCGGGGTGCAGTGTATTACCTAAGTTGACTGCGCCTGCGCTTATAAGGGCCGATCGATCAAGCGAGCCTGGGTCGAGATTCTAGGCGGTAAAAACCATATCGTCTTTGACCTGTTATCGTATTGTCAACGTTTTGATAGCTCTTATTTACTTGACAGTAATGGCGGCTGACGTCTTAACAGTACCATAACAAGTCAAAGACGATATGGTTTCTACCGCTAAGAATAGCGGCCCTGCAGATATAGAGGGCCAAAAAAATGATCGCTTCTTGAATCATGTTTAATAAGGTATTATCACTTCTGAGTGATTCGCCATCAAAGTTGGATAGTTTATTTTCTTTCTTAAAAACAAAACCGACATGTTTGAGATAATTAACTTTAGTCACAATAAAAGTCTCATTCATAAACGGGCAATAGCTAATGTATGCTTATTTATTAATTTTTTAAAAAGATACACTAATAGTGTAAAATATGCTTTGTCCTTATCTCTTGTTGTGACATTTGGATTTGACAGAAAGTGATAAAGCAGACTTTAGCTAACATAGGTTTATTGGGTGTTGATTTATAACGGGAATACACTTTAAAAATCCAACATTAAGCGAAAAAAACAGTTCATATCACAACTACACACTCGGAGCGGAGCTCATATTTAAGTAGATCTTGTATTATGTTACTATTTTAATTTGGGTACAACACAATACAATACAAATATTCTTTATTGAACACCACATACTATATAAATGTTACACAGTGAGTCAACAGGCGGTCTTATCGATAAATAGCGATCTCTTTCAGACAACATTACAAAGAAGAAAACTTGAATGTATAAAAAAAGGCAGGCTGTGCAAACTAAAAAATAATGGAATAAGCACCCAAAGATACAAATAAATGAGAATTATACTTACTTAATCTTTCCTATCTATCTTGTACCTATTACTTCCGTGTGGAGACGATAAATCCAAATCAAAATAAAAACAAGAAGATATACCCAATTTTGAACGTGGAGATAACTAAATTAATTTATACGTATAGTCGAAGACATAAGTCGCAAAACAAAATAAACCTCCAAAATTAACTGTACACGAGAACTCTTTATACTCGTATGTTAATATACAAAAGTATGTTCAAAACTCCTTGTTCGTCAAGAAATTACAAAAGTCGCTAAACACTACCAACGCCAAAAGTAGCTGGACACTAAAACTCGATGAAATAATCCAATAGTCCCTGATCACCAAAATTCTATGAAGTCCAAAAGTAGCTGGACATTATTTCGACACTTTATGTTACTTACTGCCACACTCAGAGACGTCAATTAAATTTAATGTTTGTTTAGTGACATGTTGTCTTATTCTATTGCTATACCGCAGAGAGTGACAGCAGTAACTTTAATCAAGCATTAAATTTAATTGACGTCTCTGAGTGCGGCAGTTAATGTTATGCTACCTATTTTACAAATTCATTGCATTACCAGAATGTGTGTATGAATTTCTGTCTCTAATAAGATAAAAATGTTTTAAAAAACAAAATTCGCTTTTTGTGATCATAATACGCTGTTAAGTAGTCCCACTTCTTAGTTGATATGAAACTTTAAGTTATTTCAAGCGCGCCGCAAGCAACGCCGCGGGAAAGTCATAGTCATATTTCAACAAGTAAATATTCTTCGTTGTAGGCGCTCAACTATCTTAATCGAGATATCTTGTCGCCACCCTTGAAATAGGTACCGTTGAGGAGTTCCGGTGGCCATCTGTGGTCTTCATCATCAGTTCACTTCACCAAGTGATACTTTCTGAATGCAAATGCTGTACTTGTTACTAAAAATACTAAAATCGCTATATGTTTGCCTACAATATTTGAGGAGTTCCCTCAATTCCTCACTGATCCTCTCATCAGATTCAGATTTGCTGACAATGGGACCACCTTGAAAGTATATTCTATCAAAACCAAAAAAAAAATTTAAAATCGTTCCACAATTGACGGAGTAATCGGTGAACATACATAAAAAAAACATACCTACAGTGGAACGTATAACCTCCTCCTTTTTTGAAGTCGGTTAAAAATGGCACTACACTTCATTCCCAAAACGAAAGAGCGAAACCATTGGCACTCTTTTCAGTGATAGTCTTTGTTCAAAATTCAAAAATGACTTAACTCGGCACTGTCAGTTCAGCAACATATGGAACTTTACAGTGTGCAGGTGTTTTGTAAGTATGTGTTTATGGACTTTCGTTACCATCAATGATAATCTAATTATGTATATTTATAATGTCCAGTAACTTTTGATAAAATATTGTTTACTAACTTTTGACATTCTTCAATGTACACAGAGATTTGATCAACAATTTGTTCAGTGACATATGGAACTTTACATTGTGCAGGTGTTTTGAAAATTTGGATCTGTTCATCAACTTATGTCTTCGACTGTACATATATTAATGAATTATGACTTGAATTTATTCGACTGATTTAATTCATGTAAAAAATATGTGTGTAAAAAAAATTGATCTTAATACCCAAATATAACTCTTTAATCCGCCGTATCAAAAGAATGTCGTCAAAAAGTGCTTTAAGCGCCTTAACAAAGTTTTTTGTTTCAACCAGTCATCAAGTACGACTTAGTCACAAGTACCTATGCTTCTTTGGTCTTGATTGTATTTTTTTATTGATAATTGGTTTGTTCTTGACTAACTCTTGCCCTTGGAGGACGAAGATTTCGTCGACGATGAAGCGAGCTCACTCTGAAAACTCTCGCACTCGCTCCCTATTTACCCTAGCTTTAAATAGGTTCAGATTTCCCCTAATCTCCTTAATTAATCATTTAACCTCAAACTTCTCTGTTATAACTTACCAGCTTTCGCCCGCGACTCCGTCCGCGTTGAACTCGTTTATCGCTGCTCCCTCGGGAACTGTCCAATTTTCCGGGATAAAAACTATCCTATGTCCTATTCCAGGACCTATACACACACATATAACCTAACCTAACCTAACCTAACCTAACCAATATGTGTGCCAAGTTTCATCACGATCCGTTCAGTGGTTGAAGCGTGAAAGACGGACAAACATATACACTTTCACATTTATAATATTAAGTATGGATTTAGTGGTGGTAAAACCTTGCGCAGGGTCCGTCCGGATCGCTACCACCATCTTATCCGTTAACCTACCGCCTATCAGCAGTGTTCTCATTCTTGTGTTCCGTTGTGGGGATAAGA
Organism: Acleris literana; assembly: GCA_946894065.1. NCBI lineage: Eukaryota > Metazoa > Arthropoda > Insecta > Lepidoptera > Tortricidae > Acleris > Acleris literana. The sequence continues at coordinate 13,525,930 of OX335684.1, read as the reverse complement.
CAACCACCGAAATTACTAACATACATGTATTCGATCTTAGTCCTCAGGATTGGCAATGCATTTGGGATCATAGGAGTGTCTTGAAATTGTAGTCTTGAGAATTCAAATGTCCATGGGCCAAAGATCCCACTTACCATCAGGTTGCCTGTGTGCTCGTATGCCTTCTTCATGCGGTATATTAAAAAAAAAAATAGACTAGAGAACGCCCGCGTCTTTGTACGCGTAGAATTCGTTTTTCTTAGTTAAGAGGATTGCATTGTGAAGCTCAAAATTACCATAACAAATGCGATAACGTTTCTTACCCCTTAATCCTAATCCGATAATTAAGATTTTGATATATAATAGTTATTATGAAAAACTAGGTCTGTACGTTTCCCTTTTCCAGAAAATACTTATAAACAAACAAATTAGAAAAGTACGGAAACGTACAAACATAGTTTTTTCTGATAACCACAACTTATTAAAAAATCGGTGAAATCAGATTTGATGAGAAATTATCGCCCGGATCTCACCCGTATTCACAAACGTCACTATGAGGTCTCACAGTGCTCAGGAACGCACAGGGTGGTTCAAATCGTCTCATAAACAAAAGGTCGGTCAAAAAAGACCAATCACAAAGCTGTATTGAACGCAGTGCGTTTACTCAGTAAAGGATCCCTAAAGTATGGTTTGTGAATACGGGTGTAAAACTGTTTCGAATAAAATAATACAGCTACGTGATTTAAGCATCGGTCTACTATTCTCTTAACAACTCACTTTTCAATTAGTCGATGAAGTATTCTCCGGCAAACTGGATTTTCCTTGCTCGCTACAGTTACTTGGCAGATAAGAAGTCAATCCTGACACATTGTACAGTCACCGTCATAAATAAGTGATGATTTCTGTTCCTTGTCGTTTGACAATTTCGCATGACATTTCAAACACGACGTTAAAGTGACAAGGTTCATAAATGATAACTTATTTATGCCGGTGACTGTACAACCATGAAGTTCTTGAGTATTGATAATTAAACATCGGTGTCAACATTCAACTTTCATGACACCCAGTGAGGGTAGCAAAAAAAAACCTACATTCGAATATTTAATGAATAATAACTTTTATTTTCTGTGTATTTTTTAATTTTATTATGCTGCAGCTAACAGCACCTATATTTATACTGTGCATATACTTAAGTTTATAATTGTAAATAATGTCATAGAGCCTTAATACTCATTTCGCATTCTTAAAATACTATATGCCAAATAGGTAACAAATATCAATTTATTGTCACACCAAATAAATATTAGTCAGTGTGGAAAGGTCATTTTAGTCATTTAAAATGGATATAGCAAAATCCATGAAACCAATTTTAGTAATTTATACAAAAACCTTAATACATTTTTAGCGTCTTTCTTTTTGTTTATAAAAAATAAAGGTTTGAAATACTGGATGTATTTTTTAGTATTAATTTTCTGCAAACGATACTCTGCCATGAAAGTTGAACGTTGATACCGATGTTTATTGATAATGTTGACAGGTGTAAAATAATGCTTAATGTATTTGTTACGGGTGGACGAATAATAACTCATTGTTTTACACCTGTCAACAATATTAATATAATATTAATAATATTAATAATATTCAAAAACTTTATGGTTGTACAATGTGTCAGAAATTCTACACATCAAAACCTTATTGTTTTTTTACGTGTTATCGTAATGTCATCGTTTCGATAGATCTTATTTACTTGACAGTAATGGCGGCCTAGTTAAAAACAATACGCCATATAACATATCAAAATCAATACGGCTTTACCGAGTAAAACACAATCCCTAACCTAAATCTTATAGCCAAAATCATAAAACAACGCCGTGTCACTGTAAATTTCCACATGCTCAATCTATGCAAGTAACTCCCCCTGAAAACTACTAGCACGATGCAATACATCATTCATGTTGATCTAATCCAGGTGTTCAATCGTTGAGCTGGCAATTGCACCTCTCGCTAATAAGCCCCGGCAATTACAGCCAATCACACGCGTTGAGTGTTGCAAGCTGCTGATACTATGTATTACTGACGTCTATCATCTGCTCCGGAGCCACTTTGGCATGCGTCGCTAGAAAGCTGGTTGTGGTAGTTGTGTAGATTTATTGAAAGTGTTAATTCGAAAACTGGAACGTTTATAGAATGTCTTTTAGTATGTTTATGATATAAAAAATAAATATCAGGTGACAATGTCACACAAATTAACCTTGTCCCAAACAAAGCTCTAGGCTTGTACTATACTCTGATTATTCTAAGATGCCCAGGGGTCGGACAAAAAGTGCGGATGACGTAAAAATGACGTACCTAATCTTGCACACAGGTGATGTTTGTATTTAAACTTCCGTGTGACATGTAGTAACGAAGTAGTATTAATGAGTAACAAAATAATCGTAAATAAATCCATGGAATTAATAATACAGGTGGTAGGGTGATGTAGTGAATAAAATAAATTTCACGAAACTTGTCACCATAAGGTACGATTATTTAAAATTAATTAGGACAAATCTGTGGGAACCTCAGATAAATAGGTGTATTACTCAAAGGTGGGAACAGTAAGTAGGATTAGTAAAAATAAAAAAACATAATTTGATGTTATTATACCTACTTATTATTTAATGAAATTATGCATAATAATGACTATTCTTCTAAAAAGTCTATTATTGTTGTCACAGACTTAAAATATGCTTGAATGTTTTTTTTTTCCTCAATTGATTGACCGGGGAAAAAAAATTAGCCAACAATTTCGCGGTATCCATAACATTAATAAGTTTGTTTAGCCTTTATTATTCCCTTAGTCGCCTCTTACGACATCCACGAGAACACATGGAGTGGCACTATTCTAACCCGGTGACCACACAGGTAATAATAATTGATTATGAAAATCAAAAATACAATTGAAATCATTCTATAAGTGGTTTGACGTCATCCGCACTTTTTGTCCGACCCCTGGATGCCTGTGACAGCCGTATTTCGTAATTTCAATCACTTACTATACTCACAAGCAACGTGTTTAAAAAAAGGTGACTAATTATTTTCATTCCTGAACGGCTTCGCTAGGTCTGTACCGATGTAACTACCTATACTATATGTAAATTTAAAGAAATAAGTGTAATAAGTGTTTATATTAGCTGTCACAGGGATCATCTTAGAATAATTAGAGTACATAGAAAATATCTAAGACTCAGGTATAAATACTTGCGGTCATCACATAATATCTGCCCTTTTAGAGGTTTCAACCCGGGATTGCTAGCTTAGTAGGCAGGGTGACTACCAACAAGGCTAACGTGTCGTGTCGTGACGTCAGATATCGATTAAAAAGTGAACTATTTTACACGTATCGTACTTACCTTAAAAATTAATACCAGCTGATTTTCATTATCTATTATGCAGTGCGTTTGGGGACCGAACCCTAAAAAAATGCGGAAAAATACGAATACAAAATTTAGCATCACCATTTAGGACAGACTGAATCATCGCTATCCAAATAATGATTCACCAAGTATTGCCGCGCACAATCAAACCTCAACTGGTAATTTCCAGAAGCATTATTGTTCTGGTTTTTGATACTGATTTGATTTATTTACAGACGTCTTTAATTTGATTTGAGTCAGCGCACGAATAGCTGCGCACGAGTGGCCGCGACCTTGCGTCGGATCCTGCGCAAGATCCAGCACAAGTGCCTCCGCTATTTTTGATGCCCGTTACCTTGCCCGCCGAGGTTTCCCTCGCAAAAACCTGCGCACGGGCACGTAGGTATGAGCCTGCTTTATAATAATGTTGCAAGTCATTCTACAAAAAAGAGCAAATTATTCGCATGATCAATAGCAACAATGAACAGGATTGCAATGGAATTGAATCTCAGATGCTAAAAAATGGAGCACAACCTTCTTGTCTAATTTTAGAACCCGCTGGTAGCACGAGGCAGCATGTATACTATTGGGAAATTAATTATACTTATCCTCGTGTCACTCAAGTGTACCAGTGACTACATACCGGTACTTAGGATACCGTCCTGCCGCCAATGCTGATAAATCACACAATTTTATTACGACAGTAAACGATAAACCTATTTGCCCGTCGATAGATGCACATAATCGTCCGGTAGATGGCAGATATGGACCCTTAAATCAAAATTTCTTTGTAAGACACCCAATAGCAAAATTGTGTCTTGGTTCCATTGGAAAGGGTTCATATTGACGGGTTTTTTGGTGTAGCAACTCTGCTTTAAAGTTGATCATGAGAAAATGGATTTAACGAGGGACTCTCTTGTTCCTGTGACGGATGTGCGGTAAATTTAGTGCAGTGCTGTACTTTGATACAAAGTTTAAAACGGCGGCTGGCGTGTTTCATACATCGCTATGCATTTCTTTGTTGTCGCTGCCGCTGTCACACAACGCAACGTTATGGCCAGGCCGTTAAAGAGATAGTAAGCCTATAGCCTCCCAGTGTATCAGTCTTAAGTGTCATAACGTTATTTTTCTAAGGCTACAATGGTATTACAAGCCTTGAAAAGGTGTTATAACCTTTTAGTTTTATAACTTCAACCTACCGCCAAGCAGCAGTGTCAGTTGCGTTGTTGTGTTCAGAGGGCCCTGCAAAGATGCACTACGCTAACTAACGTTTCTATTCGATTCGTTTTTAAACCAATCGCGTCACTGGGAGATGACGTGATACGAAAAGTCACGTGGTCTACCAGTGACGCGATTGGTTTAAAAACGAATCGAATAGAAACTTTAGTTAGCGTAGTGCATCTTTGTAGGGCCCTCTGGTGTGGGGATAAGACAACCAGTGAAATTACTAGCGTATAGGCATTCCTTCTAAGTTCTCAGGAATGACAACGCATTTGCGGTCTTATGATTGCTGTCGTAAGATTGTAGTCTTGAGAATGCAAATGTCTATGGGTCATTGATCCCACTTGCCATCAGATGGCCTATGTGCCCGTGTGTCTTCTCCATGCTATAAAAAAAACTTAACTCTTGTCAAGCTAAAAAAAATATTCGTGTTAATTTTTCACACAGGTTTTATAGGTTGTCATATTTAGTACTTTCATGCATTAACTGATCGAAATAATTCACGCGATTAATAATATGATGATCCTAACATCTACGATTGGTATCACTTATTGACGTTTCCACACAATCATGTCATAAATCAGCATCGATAAATAACAAATCAATAAGACCCTATTTATGCCTTAAAAAATAAAGATATACGTCGGCGCGCGCGCTTGTTCATAGTTGAGGAGTCACGACTACTGACGACGCGCGCACTTTCCGTGACCCGCAGACAAATCGAGATGAATTGCCGAGTCCTCCATACGATATGTGCTCCATGCGCAGGAGCATTTCAAAACTGCACAGCTGACAGCTATGAAATCTAGTATCCACAGATTTCATATTGCGATCGTATGTTGTTTGAGGCATACCTAGGGAAGTTGCATTCTGAGAATAAAGCTAAGATTTTTATCTAAACTCATATCAAAAGTCCTCTATTATGCGTTCAAAACCCGTAGGCAATGAATGACCAGCATTACCTGTGGTAGTAGGTGACAGCGATGACAGCTGTTAATTTTGGAAGATGTTCCAAATTTGGATCTCATTACCTTACAATATTCGATAACGTAATTTCAAAATTACGTTACAGCTGCCATCGCTGTCACCTACCACAGGTAAGGTAATGCCGGTCATTTGCCTTTCGGCTTCTGAACCCATCTTAGAGTACTTATAATATGTATGTAGATAAAGTATTGTACGCGACTCTGCGTAATTAGCATTACAACACTCGTGTGATCTATTATGAAACTCGCCTTGCGGCTCATTTCATAGCTCGTTTCATAAACCACACTCATGTTGTAATGCCTGTCATTACGCAACCGTCACGTAAACTACTATAACATAACCGAAGCAAGGCAAAAAGTAAAAAAAAAATTGAGAGCGCTCTTTGTAGTTGGAGCAGTTTTAACTTCATATAATTTTGACCCAATCACTGCCGCTTACTGTCGTATTAGCAACTTAAATATATCGTTGATCAACCTGTCACCACAGGTTCATTTCACCAAAAGTACTTAAGTAGGTATCATTTTACAAATATTCATTTCACAAAAATGTATTTTTGCTTAAACCATAAATACGTGTATTACATGGGTTTATGAAAAAAATAGGTTAGGTTAGACCAGGGATCGGCAACCTGCGGCGCTTTGGATGTGAAGCTACGGCTTTTTAGTTCCAACTTTATTTATGCAAGTACGTACCTACTATTTATTGTTAAGTAAGTAACAAGTTTTTTTTGTGGCTCTTTAAAAACTTTTAAATTATGTAAATTGTAAGTTTTGACCCTTCCGACTCAAAAGGTTGCCGACCCCTGGGTTAGACTACTGACCACAAAACAAACACGCGGCGAGAAGTTTCTCATTGCAAAATGAAAGTTTGTAAAATGATATAGTCTGCCAAATTGTGATTTGGTAAAACATTAGTGAACCGTCACCACACCAAGACTAACTGTAGTACTCAGATACCTTTTAGACGCAGGCGCAGTTAACTCGTCCATTTTTCAAACTTGTGTATGAAAAATCGTCACTAAGGAACGACTTAATCCTCGTGTGACTATAAGCGTTTTTCCCAAGATATAAATCCGTCCATGTTTTAACGTTCTACCAGTCGCAGCATCGTGATATATTTGTCTTTAGAGCTGTTTCAAAATTGTATTTGTATCCTTTTTTGAAAGCAGAAGCATAATGCTTAGTCTTTGACGATGCGTTAGCCTAGTTGGTAGTGACCTACGAAGCTAGCGGTCTTGGGTTAAAATCCCGGTAAGGGCAGATATTTGTGTGATGAGCGCAAATATTTGTTCCTGTATCATGGATGTTTTCTATGTATTTAATTAATTATATATTTCTCTATATAAGTATTTATATCGTAATCTAGTATAATACAAGCCTAGAGCTTAGTTTGGGACTAGGTCAATTTGTGTGACATTATCCCCTGACATTTATTTAATTTAATTTATTTATTTAGTTAAAATACATTGTTCCCCGCAAGCCGGGAGGCTGAACCGTTGACGGCTGTTAATTTTAATGATTTCCGAAACTGACCAAGATAATGTTTCTACCGTGTATTTAATCGAGCGAAAGCCTAAAGCCTCTCAGACAACTGAGCAGTTTCTCCGCAAAATCAATCAAAATCAAATCGGATCGGTTAATCCGCTGGACGGCGATGGACGGTTCGCCTCAATTAAGGATGTCAGCACTCGGGAGTGGACGCAAATGGACGTAAGCAGATTTAATACAAGATTAACGGGTTGCAGAACTGGTGCTTAAAGGCTTTGTTCAAAACCTCCAACGCTGTACATGGATGTCGTTGCTGTACGAGTATTAAAGTGAGTTTTTCATAAGTTTTACTTACTGTTGTACATGAGTAGCTTATCTCGTCATTATGTAAAGAAAAACATATCACGACGGCTAGCACATGTTGTCCACGACATGTTTGTCACTCAGATCTCCCTTTCTAACTAGTCTGCACAGATAAGGACGGGAAAATACCAGATGTGCTAGCCGTGCAGGGGTTACTCTCACACACCTTGACCCAGCTCAATGCTTGTACTATAAATACTCGGCAACGAAAAACATACTTATGAATAAATAAATACCTTAATACAAAAAAAAACATCAGAGACTACCTAAGTAACAAATATTTGCGCTCATCAGCTTCGTATGCAAGTTCCCAAACTTCCAACTATATGGGCAACACGCTTCGTCAACCCAAATACGTCTACTACTAACATAGCTTTGGGTCCATCGAGCGTCCGAACTTCTGGCCGAAATATCTAGGGAGGATCCAGGGGACCCTTAGAGCTCTTAACTCAGCTCTTCTTCATTAAGGTTTAGTTTTCTTTATTTAGAGTTAGCCTAACTCTAAAACCGATGCGTCACCTTCCATTCCATGTTGTATGCATTCTACCAATAGACCTCCAGTCTGAACTTCTGAAGTATACTTTGATTCCATCCATCCATTCAAATAGCCTTGTCCACCCACTGCTCGGTATACTGCCCTCCTAAGCCAATAACCACTATCTGAAATTCATATGCAAAGAAGTTTTAATTCTCTGCTGTTAGTAATGAGGTTGATATTGCTACAGAAGTTTCATCTAAAACTAGCTCTTATCCGCGGTCCGTCCGCGCAGAAAAATAAATATAGCCTATGTTCAGCAGGGATAATGTAGGAAAGAATTATCCACATCGGTCCAGTAGTTTCAGAGCCTATTCAATTCAAACATACAAACAAAAAATCAAATCATGTCTCGATATACTGCCTATTGGCTTTGGTAGACCTCCTCCTTATCACGTAACTCTCCTCGGTCCTATCCGCATCCATTGTATCCCCGTATATTTTTACGCGACTGCTGAAGAAAGAAGGTAATGTTTTGACCTTTATTTATGTTTGTGTGTATGTATGTAAGTATTTATGTATAGTTATTTATTCCCTTTTAAAGGCTGAACGGATGGCCCGATTTCAAGAAGCGAGGTGATGTTAGATTCGTCTTAGAGTCGCCGGTGTAACTGGGTACTTTAAAAAAAAATATATTGGCGAAATAAGAAATATATTCTTGATAACTAACCTTACATTGAAGACATTATCCAAACAGCAGTTTGGTTTTTAAAGCTTGCTTTTTGTTATAATAAGGCTTGGAACTTTTGGGTGATTACCGTGGTTCTAGAATCCATGGAGTCGTCATATGATAAAATAAATTATTCAAACTCAAAGTCCAAGTATATATTTAACACAAAAACACGCTCCGAGTACTGTTAGTAAACAAAATAAACTAAAATAAATACTTTAAGTGAGAAAACAAAAATGTCTTCTTCAATTGTCGCGTATTACTCGTAACTTCTAAATGTCTGAGGAGGCTTTTGGAATAAGTGTGTCATAACATAATCATGATCAATAACTATTTCGTGTACATCATTAAAATGGTAGTAAGAATGGATCATTATAATTTTTTCTTTATTTTGCGGGGTTATACGAGTGCTAGATTGATCAAAAACTCCTTTGTGTGTTGAGAAGGATTACTTTTAGACTTTGACTTTGACTTCGAAGAAATATTTTAACATATGAAGACTCCATGGATTCTAAAACCACACAAAAGTATGCACCTAAAAGTCCCAAGCCTAGTTATTATGGATGTAGTTACTGATGTGCCAAAGGAAACTTTCCAGAATGGCGGAAAATTTCATGTAGGAAAATTTCGGAAACTTCTCAAAATTTTGTATGGGGATTGAAACTTTCCATTTCTTATATTTAAATTTGAAAGTTTCCGGAAATTTCTTAGAACTTTTCCAACTTTTTGGAAACTTTCCGCAATTTGCACATCAGTAGATGTAGTCCATCCATCGGGCAGGTGGTTTACCGATCGTTCTGAATTCCTTGACCACTATTTCGCGCTTTTAATTAGTCACTGATTATTTTAATCTCGCCTTATACTTTGTCACCCAAAACCTCGAAAAATCTGCGCATGAAATAAAGTGATAGTAAGAATTTATTGCCTTTTAATTCGCCCCAAGGTGAGGGCGAAGGGTAATCAATTAAACGGTCACCGTTGCCCTCGGAAATAATACACTTTCTGTGTAACTACGCCGGGTTATCTTAAAACATGAAAGGATAATAAAGTATACTGTTATGAGTAGGGCTTATTTAATTATGATAAAGATAGAAATTGATGCGCTTTGCAAATGTATGTTTCTATGTATGAATGTCCATGAACCTACTTACTATCAGGTGAACTAGAATTCTAAGAAATCTAGAATAAAAAAGAAGTTTTCATTTTATACTTAGTTTGACAGCATTTGATTTCTTGATTTAGCCAATTACCTCCTTAATTTATTCAATTGGTCGTCTGTTTGTAATAACACCTATCAAAAAATGAACAACATATGATTACACTAAGAGTTCTAATCTATAAGTACCTACATACAGGGTGTCCCAAAACTCAACGATAATCCGCCAAGGGCTGATAGAGCAGCTAAAAAGCTATCGATTTAACCCCTATGTATGTTCAGCGATTTTTAGTAGTTTCGGAGATCTGAATTTTGGTAATTTTCCCTTATGTTTTATTTTTAGTTAATTTTTTTTAGTTAAATCGATAGCTTTTTAGCTGCTCTATCAGCCCTTGGCGGGTTATCGTTGAGTTTTGGGACACCCTGTATAAAGCTCTTCCGGGACTGACTGACAGACAGACAGCGCACAGACGACAGCGATGGACCTAGAAACTTGAAATTTAGAGGGAATATATTCTTTGGGTACCCAAGAGGTAATAAGAAAAGAAGAGAAAGAAATAGCGGGTAACTGCTAACATTGCTTGTCGAAAGGATCTTCTAGCATTTACCTTTAAAACTTTAGCCGATTTGTTCAATTATAAATGGCTTTAGATATGTACTTATCTGATACATAATTTAAAATCAAAAGCGGACGAAATCGTATCTGCCAAAGCTGTCATCCCGTTTTGTAAACAGCATTCGATGAAGCCCGCACGGCTAAGTTTTGGACAATTTATTTTCGTTCGCACCATAACGTGTAGCGACAAGAGCGGCGAAGTATGAAACGCGGTAAATATTAACGATTGGCATGGCAACGATGATTGAGCGAAGCCGTCTCGTACTTAGCGTACTTATACTTATTTTAAATTGTACGTGGGTTCCGTATCACTTGTTTATGGCGAGGAGAAGGCAAACTTAGCACACCCTAATGGTGAGAGGGATTCGAGACCCATAGATATTTTCATTCTGAGACCCCATAGACTGCAAATGCGTTCTCAACTCAGAGGACTAAGATGAAGTTCCTCTATGCTAGTAATTTCACCGGCTATTCTATCCCCATACCAAAACAAACCAATGTGCACATTACTGCTTGGCGGTAGGCTTAAAGATATATGCTTTACGGTAGCGATCCGGAGGGACCCTGCACGACCCCCCTCCACTAAAAAGTTGTGATGAATGAAAATAAAAATATTGCCAAAAGATTGGACGGTGCATTAAAATTTGGTCGCTATCCAGGATTAGCGAAGCAACTGACGGTACCACCCGGTACGCGAGCTGCTTGGCATTCCACACATCTCTCACAACGCCATCTCGTGGGATCCACATTTACCGCCCGAATTATTGCCTGGGAGGCCTCCATTAATTACCAGTCCGCCTGACATTAACTGCAGTGCGCATTTTTTCACTTTTACGTAAAATAATGAAGCCCTCGCGAAGTGAGGTAATTTGCGTGCTGGCTTGATAAATTGGAGCAGGGCAGCGGGGTTATTATTAACGCAGCGAAGGTGAACTCGATCGAACTGAGCTTTATTCGACATAATGTCTTGCATCTCGCATATGGCTTGCCATACAACTAATCTATTTCTATTTTGTCTTCTTCTCCATTTTATTATTAAGCCCACTTTTGGATATATCTTCAAGTTTCTAACGTTGTCTCTCAAACCCAAAAGAGATCTCAGTACGATAATTTACGATATCCTTTAATTAATGTCAAATATGACTACCTTGGATTTACTTGAATATACTACGTTGGTAGAGCATAGCCGTAACCTCGCGATTCTAGTCTTGTTGGGTGTAATTATCTTAAATTACACCTCTCAATGTGTTGTCGAATTACTTGACGAGCTTATGGTGCTCTGGATCGTAGGCATGTACGAGTTAGGTGCCAAATTTGGCCAAGCCACTTTGTCAAAAAAGGTGCGGCCAAACTAAAAAGATACACGCACTTATTGCCTTGATGATGAATAGCTTGACCCCTGCGTCTGTAGGCGGTTGTTTCTACAACAAAAGCCATGCGTTATTCTTACGCGCTTATGGGTCTAATTAGACTTGTATACAGTTATTATGCATCTGCAAATAAACTAAATAAGTATGGAGGACAATCTCACAAATTGACCTAGACAACTAAGCTCTAGGCTTGTACTACGGGTGCTACGCAACGATAAACATACTTAGGAGTGTATAGAGAATAATAACACCCGTAGCCCACGTTATGTCAGTTCGATCGAACTCTGCATTGCCCCGCAACAGAATAACTCCACAGGGCAGTTTTTTATATTTGGACGGACCTTGGCGGTACGTTTTCATCCGCGTAGTGACCGAGAGCGTTGCATAACGGCCCCAGTTCGGTTCCGACGTAATTATTAGAGCCGCAACCCGCACTTGTCTTTCATGACGCGAGTGAAATAATCGACGCGGAATTTTCATATATTTTTGGTCGTTTTGCGTAATACAATGCCGGTTTTGGCCGGTCACTTCCATTCCATACGTAACCGATCCTAAAACTTTTATTAGTTGTACCGACGAGTTTAATTTATGCATTACCTACAAGCTACAGGCTTATGAATAACCGATGTTAACATGCGCCAATGGGTGTAAGCGACGTCTGGAGTTATCGCTAAGTTTTGCGCTCGATCAAGTGTTCATTAGTCGGGAGAAGCTTGGAGAAAACCGTTTTCCGTAATTGTAACTTGAAATATTACGGGCAGAGATCACTAGTAATCTTACAGAACATTTGTTAGCTATTATTTACTTGTTTAGTACCAATTTCACCAAACGATGTTAACCACTTAACAGAAGATTAGAGCGTTAACAGCTGTCAAAATGTAAGAACTAACTTTGATTAAATTTAACATTGATTAAAATTGGTACTTAATACCAAAAACTTCGTTAAAATTATTGATAAATCACATAAAACAAACAAGAAATGTTTTACACAAATTAATTTACCGATTAACAACCATTCTTAATCCCCCGCTTGCAAATCCCGGGTCTTCGTGATTTATTCTAAATTCCAAGGAACATTATACGGAATTAATTATGTCAACGTTATGAGATATGATTGTGCTGAAGGCTGCCGTGACAAATGCGGGAACGCCAGCTAATTTGATAAAGCACGAGTCGGACTCGCTCGTGATATGGGCATAGGCGGCCCTTAGAGGATGCCGGCGGCGTAGTGTGGATAAGCCATTGTTTTTGGTATTTAAAGTGCGGGTCGATTTTTGAAAAATCATGGGCTCGAAAGTAGCATCGTACGCGAAGAATTGTCAATCCTTAAAAAAAATTACGAATTTACCGTTTCTAGTTCAATTTTAAATAAATATTTCCAGGGTTTGAATCTTAAAAATCGATCTTCTGCATCTTAAAAACTACAAAAAATTTCACTCTCTAAAAATACAATTACGAGTAGTAAGTACTTTTATAGTGTTTTCATACAAAAGAAAAAAAATGCTTTGTCGCTTATGTTTTACTAGAAAAGTATAAAAAACTTAGGAAAAGGAGTTTGTATTGCTGCAAGTTATTCAATTAAAATTTTCGAATTTGTAATAAGTTACTAGATGATGATTTTTATTTTATAATTAGTAAATTTGTTTTTAATAATAACGTTATAACTGTTATAAGTTACAATCACAATTTGATCAGATAACTTGTTCATAAATGTATGTAATTAAAGTTTCCATTACACAAGCGGTACGAGCTTGCTAATTAATTTAATGTATAACATGCTCAACTAGGACATGTTATGATTTGGTTATCAAATGATATAACCAATTAAAATAATACTTGCGAGACCATTTTAAAAATAGGAAAAGGGTTTTGTAAAAGTCATAAATGTTTTAGGGGAGCGGATTGCTTTATATAATTTAAAAAATTAAGTGCATCGTCGACGCAATATTATCTTTTTAATTCATGTAGATAAGTTTAACAACTACCTACGGAGATTTTTCGAAGAGGTAAATAACGTAATATATTGTTAGAAAAAAAGACGACTATGTTCAAAGAAACTTACTTACCTACTTAATGCCATTTATATACAATTGACGAGCAGAAAGAATTATACTTGTTATAATCGTATCCACATAAAGATTTTGTTTAAGATTCAATGATTTATACGGGTGCCTTCGTGTCGAGTCGTTTTTGTACAAAACAAATAAACAAAGGTTGTTCGCTTTGTCCGTCTGTCTTCGCACACAGTAGGCGCTGCTCGGGTTACACGGACATGACACTTAATGTGGGCAAATAAAGAAATAAGCAACACCAAAAACGATTATTTTCGTATCTTTTTATACAATTACGGTTCCAAAAGGAATATGATAAGGGGTGAATTTAAAACGTCGCTTAAACGGGAGAGGCAATCTGGTTTAAAAAGCCGATAAATTTAAGTGCCCAGAGCTATTATTACTATGAGATGAAGGGTCAGTTTTATATGGAAATCGGGACGGTTGGCCTCGAACGTGTTAACACAAGCTAATTATTGGGCACGCCGTTTGCCGATGAGCTGCCGACCGTAAACCGTCCAATAAATTACCGAAATCGCCGCAGATTAAGTGATTATTAACCAAAAAGCGTGTAAAAAATTACAACGAAAAATTGATAAGAATTTCTTTTGTTGGCGTACTGCGAGTAAATTGCGTCGTCTTACATTAAAAACCGCTTTAAAAGAAGGGCGACGTTGCAAAACCTTGGAGAAAGGTAGCCTGCTTTAATAAAGGCGATCGGAGAACGGACTTATTTAAAGTCGCAATAAAAGGAATTCCTTAATGATGCTGACGCCGATATTAATATCGGTGAAGTCGTCCGGCGACTCTTCGGTCAATGTTTCAACGTGTTCACTGCCAGCGACACGCATAGCGTATCTAAATCACATACAATACCAAAATTGTGGCAGTGAACGTCTTTTAAGTTGTGTTTTTGGAGGAACGCGCGCGCCGTGCCTGCCCATTCCTGGCTGATCTTGTTTCTTTTATATGCGACAATGACATAACTTGACATATAACGCAATTCGATTTCACACTACAGTGAAGAAGTTAGGATTTAAATTTGTACAGAATGTCCTGTTTGAGTTACGTCGTTCTTTCGGTAATAAACGGTCTCTGGCGTTGGTTATAATGATGCTTTTGTAAATCACGCGTCGGCTACAGGGTGTCATGTTTGTTGTTAACATTTTCCAATACTGTATATCTTGAAAATGATGGAAGTGGTGGTGGAATCGTTTTTAATCAACTATTAATTTAATAATAAAATATTATAGTATTCAAGCGTAGGCGGGGTTAAATATCTCATTCAACTATCTCCCAATACAAAGCAAGAAGTGGAATTAACTTTTCTTCATCCTGTTCTTTATATGTCATATCCTGCTTAGTGGCAAATTTTAATGCAGCAATTTAGGCTACAGGGTGGTCAATTGGTCATAATACTAAATTACCATACCAAAAATTATATCAGCAATGAAAAGGAAAATTTAAAAGCCAGGAAATTCATTATTTACAGGTAATATGGGTGTAATTTTTTTAACGTATAAGCCATTTTTTTTGGAAATAAAGATCAGTATGGTCAGTCTGATGTATCATATACATATAAAACCCATTGTACCTACACAGTTTTGACTATAAATTTATTTTATCTTCTTGTCTTATATAATTATGAACAACCATTGCAAAATTAAGACAATTTAACTCATAAATACGCTTTTATAACTACAGGTAAGTACTTATTTAAAGTTATTGTCCCATGAAAATGAATCGCAAGTTGATCGGATCGAGATTGTTTTTAGCAGCGTAGGCTTAACTGTCAGATAATGTAATGTAAAGTGGAGATTAAAACATAATCGGCCGGCGGGGTCGCCCGGCGACCTCGGGCGATCGACAGCGACATCGACACATCCGACAGTTCCGCGAACTTCAATTACGCTTTTCGCCAATCTCGAGTTAAGTGGAAAAAATTAGGGGCTCATTAAAAAACCCTTCATCTCGTTTGTTATTTTTTATACTTAATGACAAAATTTGCGATCCACGTAATTTATGTTTGGTATAACGAACCAGATTTATCCAGAAATTTGGGCAGCAATTGGGATACCTTATGGTCATATTTATGAAATGAATGCAGAATAAAAAAATTGTCTTAACAAACATTTAATTTTAGATTTTTTACCATAAGTAATTTCTAATTTTTTCAATAATTAAAGCTTTTCAGAGCTTTGGAGTTCAACGCGTTAGACGGATGTTTGCGAAAAATTGCTAAAAATTAAGTAAGTGCAAAGCAAAATGCATGTATTTCGTTTCGTCAATGGTAAAGCATGGGAAAACGGTACAATTGAATAGCAATGACCAGTCAGGTGGGCATGTTATCGCGTTCGTCAAGACTAGCTCGGGTACCTCGCCGGCAGTTATTAGAAAAGCATTTAACGTCTGGAGGAGTGGGCAGAATGAATAAAGTCACGCCGATTTTAATAAATTACCGATCCAATATAACATTTAATAAAAACTTCATCTAACCATTTCAAATAATTTGATTATAACGACTTAATTCGAGTTGTTCATTTATAGCTGTCACTGGCAGAATTTATGGGCGCTTCTCGTAATACGGGGCAATTAGATCTTTCATAACAGCAATTAATTGGGATTGTGTTAGAGATTAATTAGAAATTGTAGATCGTTTGGATAAGTTTAAATTGTTTATTGTTTGCATATTAGGCGCGCTAGTGGTAGCCGGCACTCCCAGTTGGTTCGAGATGCCATTGAGCGGTCTAAATGTGTTTCGTGTAACAATAGATCGGGTGTTGTAGCCGAGGGGTACGGTCGAGAATAGGCTCCGGTCATTTTGCAATATTGAGTGGCGGCGGTAATTAGACCCGCGTCCGCTGTTACAGCATCCTGATTCTAATGCGTGCCCGCGCGCGCCGCCGCACGACGCAAACACCTCGGCGTACACAACAAACAACAACATTAACTATATCTAAATAAAGCTTAAAGTTGAGCTTCAATTGTGCATACATTCGACATTATAATTGCAAGCTAAGTCCAGCCGCGGCGTAAGGTAAGGAGCAGCTTGAGCAAAACTGGAGTATACACAAATCTAGCACTTGTGTTGGAACGTATAACGGCTTTAATCGTGGCCATGCTATTCGCTTTAAGCCGTTCTTATGGTAATCCGAGTTCGATATGGTCCCTTAGAAGCCAGGCGGGTTTCGCAAGAGCCGCCTTGCTATCGCATCGAACTGATATCGTCTAATTATAAGGTATGGTAATGGGCCAACGCGCGCGCAGCTGAATCAATTGGTACGTTCATTCAGCTTTTATAAAAAAGAATGCTCACCTACGGCAAATAGAACAAAGAGTTAAGCATTGCTGCCATGTGAGTATGTAATTTAAGTAGGAAACAAAATAAAATACAACCTGTATAAGACTTGTTAGCGAGTAATACAGGATGTTGATATAAAAGTCTTCAAATAGGTGTTATAAAAAGATATTAAATGTTGTTGTTATGATTTCTAATCGCGTGCCGAGATAAAGATCGGACAAGGTCATTCGATAGCTGTTTTTTCGGTAATTGTGGCCTCTAAGACCAACAGGAACATTAATTCCAGCTATCGCTCGTCATCGCTGTCTCCGCGTTGACTGACGCTGACGCATTCCCAATAAGTCTCTGTTCTAAATAAGCACAAATTAATTTGGTGCGGAGGTTGCCTCGAGGTCGGCTGCGATCCTCGATCGAGTCAATAAAAAAACCGCTTTTATTACTGCAGTTGCGAGAGGACACGGTGAATTATTGAGCATTACCTTTATGAAACTTTTTATTGTGCATAACGTCGTTTTTATAATGCCACGCGTGTGATTCCGAGAGAAGCGGTTATGTGTACGACCTGGTGTTTCGCAGTAAAAGGTTTGCCTGGATGTACGTTTATTTAAGCGTGTGTATATTTTATTCTGCGCATAATGGAGGTGCCCTTAGGAGATGTTAATGCGCGGGGCAGGGACGCAGTGAGACGTCCGGCCGGCGACAGTAACGAACGCGGACCCGTTTAAGGACACCACATTACGTTGCCTTTTGACATCATTAAGGCAATTTCCAAGCCAGTCCCGGGTAATCCTTGACGTTACGGAAGACCGTAATAACCAACTGCAACTGAATTACGACGAACTTATTTCGTGCACACTCATGTTTCCTTAAGAGTTGTCATAAAAAAAAACAGTACAATAAATTCCAGATTACGTTCAAGAGAAGTCAGATTTAAACTAATGAGCTATGAAAATATGCAATTATGTATCCAACAATTAATCCTGTGTGTTAATCTGTTGTGGTCTAATAAGCTCAAAAAATATGTCGGACTGTCAACTAAGACTTCCTTTAAATAACTCGCAATGTTATTTACCTGCAAGAAATTCGTAGGTGGAACTAATTAGCATTTTTTTTGTGATTCACAGAAAACAAACGAACACTGCATAAATTTATCCTAATCCATTGCCCAAAGAATATGAATTCGATCGTTTTCCATCTTTATACTTGGTCGTATTTTTCTCTTGGTCAGAAAGAGGACAAAAAAAGCTACGACACAAAGAAGCATTGTACACAATAGTAACAATATTTATTAAGGCACAAGCGCGCCAAACAAAATGTTGACTGAAACAAACACCCTGTAGGGAAGAAACCAAACAAGGTAAACTGGAAACTATAGGTTTTAACATCGCACGTGCTCAGTAGCCGAGCAAAACGTATATTATAGACACAACACGTATAAATAAGCAGTGAAATAGGTACTTACCATCAACAGCTAATAGCTACTTAATTCCACCTTTGAATTTATAGACTATTACTCCTCACGGGGCACGCTGAGAGCGTTTGCTTGTAGCATTTAAATCGAAGATTGATGGGACGAAATTGCCGAGTGACAGGGCTGGTTAATATTGCTTGCGATAGTCTCGATGACCCATCCATTACGAATTTACATAGCAATCATGTTTAGACTCGGTAATTATGGACAAAAAACGAAGTGAGTCGTGGAAGCGGCGAAGATTACAAGAAAGTTGGTTTCTATCGCCTAATGAGGGTACTTCTGTAATTGGAGTGAAACATAACTATGCTCGTTAATATACGTATAGTTGGCTGTAAATATTTGATTGTTAAGCCATAAAATTAAGCAGCTTTGGAATTCATTCGGTTAACAAGATAATAGTGGAAAGAGTTTCTCTGACTAGTAAATATAGTCCTATAATTAAATTATAATAGCTGTCGTCTCACTCTATAAATGTGCTATAAATCTACATGTATCGTTAAAAAGGAAATAAAAATTTCAAACACCCTGTTGACTGCATTAAGAACAGGTAACGTTAAGGAAGACTTTAATCCCATAAAATTGGCTGCATGCGAAGCAACGCTAACATTACTAACAACATTCACGGCCAAGAACTCTAATACGGGTCCGTTTAATATTAAAATCGAGGAGACTGGCACTAAAAGTACGTTGCTAACTCTTAATCCGCCGGCGAAAAGCATGTTCTCGGGCATTTATGGTTAATTTATGACGTGTCATTAACGGCTTATTTATTCCGTTGTCGTTAAGTGCAGTGGTGTTATTCCCTTATGCAGCAAAGGCGATTTCACTCGATCGAACTGAGCTAACTTGATCTTGTACACATTAAGATCACTAAGAGATTAGTGTTTATAAGCCTGGTTCGGAGTATGGGCTGTAGCAACACTGTAGGCACGAATCACCACGGTCCAAATGACTAGTATCTTAGGCCTGGGGTGGGGTACGATATGTTCTTAAAGCATGTCTCTTGGATTCACCTACGAATTTTGTCGTACAAGAGATCGTTTATTTCACATTTTATTAATCATCGTGTTTTCTCAGCTAAGATGACCTTTAGTTTAGTGTAGTTTTGTATTAGTTCCGAGCAACCTGATTCACCTGGGGCCTGTTTTATAATGCTACAAATTATAATTTACAGGTTACAAGTTTTCATTTATTTATTTATTTATTTATTATAGTCTATTCTTGTGAACTTACAGGTAAACCCAAATGCCCAACAAGATACGTAAACAAAATTGTAACAAAAATATAAGACACAAAAGGTATAAATAGGTAAATAAAGAGAAAAAACATAGAAATTACGTAATTTTTACAATACCAAACGTTAATATAGCGTTGTAAAGCATTTTTTAGAGCTGGCCAATTGCCGGCGAACACGTCAGCGTCCTGGAACTGTGCGAGGAACTCGTTTAATAACGCAACGGCTCTGATGGTAGGAGCGTTACCAGCTTGCAGAGTGCGCGCTCTAGGGATGGAAAAAAGGTTACGGACTCGCTGCCCACTTCGGCCCACAGCAGTCGTGTAGTGATCAGGCACGAACAAATTTGACAGAACCTCGACCAATGACGACCAGCCATTTGAGCAGTGTTGCCAGTTTAGACCTGTAAAATTGTTACTTGTAGCTTTATAAAACGTGCCCCTGATGGTTCAAACGGAAGACCAGCGCTGACTTTAATGCCAGTATTACGCTGAGTTGGGACAATTTCGTGGCTACGAGTACTTTCTGCTTGTATGTTTATATCTGTTCTTGGTTATGTTTGTCACAAATACATGTTTTTCTTTCTTTCTTCTTTCTTTCTCCAGATCACGGCCTTATTCAGCAGCAAGGCTACTCTTTAAGGCATGATTCCGATGTTCCGGTGTGGCGACCGCAAGTGGTGACAGTAAATATCCCAACTGGGACCAACTAAGGCCAATTCGATCGAGGACGAATCCCTAAAGAGTTTTGGTGGTGGAAGGACCTTGTGCAGGGTCCGTCCGGATCGCTACCACCATCTTACCTACCCTTTAAACAGCCGCCAAACAGCAGTGTTGCTCAGTGTTTGCGTTGTTGTGTTACGGTGCGGGGGTACGACAACTGGTGAAATGACTAGCATAGAGGCAAATCCATCTAAGTCGTTTGTTATTACAAGGGTTATCAACGGATTTGTCTTAAGATTGTCATCGTAAGATTTTAATCTAGAGGTTGCAAATGTCTATGGGCTTCAAAGTCCACTTACCGTAGGAGGCCTGGGTGATTTCTTGTCATAAAAAAAAGGATTGTCATCGTAATCGCATGAGCCATCTCTATGTCATAAAAGACACCCTACAGAATAACACTACACTTTTAATTATCGCGATTATGAAATCGTTTGCGACAATAATCGTCGCGGAAAAATGTGTGGCTCCTGATGGCGCGTCTAATGCGTCCGCGCACCTGATTAGATGATTGCGATTGATCGCGGACGGTGACGGACGGACGGACGGACTCGGAATTCTAAGTGCTGTGTAAAGCTGAATTAGATTTTAATTAAAAAGATGTTTATTTGAGTAAGGCTTTGCATTATGCACGACGTAGCTGTAATTGGGTATGTTTTAAGTGATAGTTTAGTTAGTAATAAGTATGTTTATTCACAAAAGGTCGTATATTTTGAAGGATGTTCAAACATCACTTATCTTATTCGACGAGGGTCACCACGCAATCGTCAATTAATACCTTTTCATTAAAATATTTGTCAGCGTGAGTCCAAATTGTACTCGGTAAAAATCATAGGGCTTTAACGATATGATGGCTCTTATTTACTTCACAGTAATGGCGGCCGAATTAAAAACAATATAAAAACATATCAAAAGCGATATGGTTTTACTGAGTGGAATAGAGCTCCGTATCAGCTGTTAACAACTAATTGTTTAAGATTTGTATTTTCAATAAGAACTCATAAACCAACAGCTTTTCATGAAAAGTAACAAAGTGTCGCAAGAAGGCTACTTCTTTATTATAGGTATGCTTTTAGAAGTCAGATTCATCTCATTTTATTTACTAATACAATCAATTGTACCATTAAATATAGTCCTAAACTTTCTTACTACTGTATAAACTTAAATAAAATATAAACAATCGAAACAATCAGAAGAATTCCATCCTTTTCGCTTCTACTAATGGCTCCACGCTATCATGGCACCGCGCCATTCAATCTTTGTAACTTATCTCAGCTACATTTCTAACGTAACCACCACCAGCTCTCCATTCTAAACTCTGCTTAGTTCTTACAACTACAAGTCTCAGTTTTGTTGAGAGGTTGTTAGTCGTTAGATTGTTTCGGAAGGTGTGGCGAGCGCGTGCCTAGCTCGTGCCAATTTGTGAATAGCGCCGCGCCGGACGCTCCGGGCCGCTTTCTTTCCTCCATTGCTAAACTTGTTAGTTGAATATCACTGCTGTATTAAATAGGGCGAGATGGAATTTGTGGATCACCGATATCGATAGACTCATCTTATTTTATTTTGAGTTATTTCGTTGTGGTGGTTTTATAACATACGAGATGGTTATTCGCGCTTTATAGTTTTCTTTGTGTGATCTTGTGGAAAATTTGAATGCCAATGATTTAATGAGTGTGAAACGTGTTTCAGAAACTACTGTAGACACAAATCTCAAAAAATTACATTGACTAGAGAATACTCTGTATATAACAGAAAAAAAGATTGGTTGCTATAAAACTATGTATAGAAAACAGATAAAACTGTCAGAGGGCAAACTTTCTATTGCGATTTGTAAAATACTCTGTCGACAAAAAAGCAGGATGTACACGGTACTTCTGTGTAGCATCAGCAGAAATTTATTGAGTTTCTAATCTTTCATAAAAATAAGATGTAGGTGCTTCTGCACCCTTAACGAGGGTTCCTATCAACGCTTGAGTTCGATTTTTATTATGTTAGAGGCAAAAAAAGGAAATAATTGACGTGCTGGTTTATGGTCACCGTACTCACCATCATTATTGCCGTGTCTAGTCACAAGCGCATAGAAACCAAATTACGATTTAAAAAAAAAGAGTTGTGACTTGTTTATCAGTATGATACTCATTGTTTAAACCAAAAATAATAGTTTAACTATCAAAATTATAACGAACATTTGTACTCCTCGCGTAGTAGCCTCAAGTAACCTGACACGGCCATAAATCATCGACAGAAGAAGACCCTCGGTCCATCACTAGCGAGCCCGCGGTATCTGCCTACTGCCCGCCAGCTCATTAGAATGATTGATGCTGTGTTTGAATGCATAAATATGTGCCTACCGACCGTACAGCATTACCCCAGTCACGAACTAACATGCGTATAAAAACCAACACAACTAAAACTCTAATCCCAACTAACCAATATGAAACCAAGGGTACACTTACCCTGGTCAGCAACATAACAGTATGCAAGAACTCCTACTTGCACTTGGCTGCATATAATTGAAAGCTACACTTATCCTGGCTGGTTGCAAAAGACAATGCATGAAAGCTGTTCTGTAGACGAGACGAGTGTAGGACGGGAGGAATTTCTTATACGAAGTGATCTATTTTGTTGAGTTTAATTATGCTGTTTATTAGATTTAATTTGTGGTTTGTAATTAGCACATGACAGGTTGAATGTGCATTCCGTAAAATTAGCATAATCTTTTGCTGTCACGTATGTTACTCCCCAGCGAAATATTTCAAAGGACGTCCATAAATCTTTTTTTATACTTAAAATATGAACTTTTACACGCGCAACTTGTTTCACGGAGAAATCGTGTCTATACCACTGTTTCCTTGAAAATTGTCTTAATTTTCGGAAAGAAACTGGCAACGTCGTACTTTGACTTATAAAATCACCTCCATGTGTTTCTCGTTTTGATTTGAATTGAAGCCTAATTAACACCTTTGCAATAATCATGTTAATAATATTAATAAGGATGTTTTAATTAATGGTAGAAATAATGTTTAATGATTTAATGACTGCACTTATTATATTACTACAGTTATACAATAAAAACATTGTATCTGTAGTCTGTCAGAAAAACTTCAAGAAATACTCAAATTTATTTCAAAAACAACATCATCCTGTAGATGGGCGAGCTCAAATAATTAAGTATAACAGATAGTCGTGGGCGATAACAATTAAATGAAGAGATGTCGTTTCGTGTCGTGTCGGGACGCGTCGTGTCGCATGCTCCCGCGTTTCTCCGACATGCTGCGTAGCCGGTCATGTGATTGGTATTTTTTGTGCTTTCTCTAGTACTTACTAAGGATTCTTTACACGATAAGACAGGAGAATTAAACTAACGTTTTAGTGTAAGGAACGCTCGAACGTTATGACATGTTTTGGGATTACTTTATAAAGAACAATGATGATGTCATCTTGTAAGCTATATTAGGGGATGGGACCGTTCAACCGCGGTAGATCCTTCATTGATTAACCACAAAACAGTCATCTTGCTTCTGTCTTTTTATTAAATGTCTAATGACCTTTCCATTAAGAATACTTTTTGTCTCAACAATTATAAATTTGACGTGTTTTTTTCGTACGACAGATAAACACCAAAGAAGCAAGAACTTCGCAAGGCGCAAGCATAAAGTCTTAGTAGGTCAATCAAACACCATAAATTCATAAAAACGATAAGAATTTCAATGCCCAACTCAATGTACCCCGCCGACATTTTTTCCCATCTTTTATTGCCTCTATATTAATTCAATATGCTCTATAAATATTCGAGTTACAGAATCAATTCCACACATTTATGATATCTACTCATTGGTTTGAGATAAATCGCGTATCGAAGCGCAAAAACGAGCGGAGTTGACTTGCGACATCAAAATCGCAAGTCGTCGCATGAATAATGCAACCATATGATGTATTATCACCCCGCGCCGTGTAGACTATGTCTACGGTGCATACTTAGGTAAGTTGACAAGTGATTTTGACAGAATCTCTGAATGGGAATCTTTTTTTTATGGCATGATTATACAGGCAGATGCAGTTAGAATCAAATAACTCTTTACGTAAGATTAGTGGCTCTAGACAAGGTGCGTTCGACGGTCGTTTTCGCTATCGAAAATGTATAGGATTGACCTAAGCTGCCGGACGGTCGCCTCCAGTGCTTACGTCTATTGCATACATTTTGTCAGTTTTCGACAATCGTTTACGTTATCGTTTTGTATCCTGTCTCAGGCCCCAGACTGATACATGTTTTCGGTCAGTTTAAAAGAGTATGTTTTATAGTTTGTGTTTTAAAAGTGTGTGCGTACACGGGTCAACATAAACACATATTTCCTGGACGATAAATGAGTCGGCCTGATCAAAAGAATTAAATAATGTATGTAGGATTACATTGGTTTAAACTAAGTAACACAAATTACAACCCGTGATAGCAATATGGGATTCACGTGAACCAATTCCGTATACGAGTATTTTAACAGTTTTTTTTTTTCAGATTTTTAGTCTATCGAGCTTTTATTATTAATTTAATTTATTGCACATAAATACAAATTTGAGTACAAAAGGTGAACTTAATGCCTAATGGCATTCTTTTACTTTGCTGCGCTTTTCTTAACTGTAAAAAATGTCAATTGAATAATTGATTTTTCACCTCATCACCTCAAACAGGCAGGTTTTTAAAGACAGTAAACAAAATTAAATTTTGCTGCGAGCGTGAGAAAAAGTAATTTTTTAATTATTTTACACACCATAAATGGGTGGTTAGCCTGGGTGGCAAATATACAACCGGTTGAATTTTTACCGGTTGTATTTATTTATTTAGGTATTATGTTCTCGGTGCTGAGGTGATAAGTTGTATATGTAATACGAGGCTAAAGTTATTTGTATCTCATGCCTTAGAGTCCCTTGCTGCGCTCTACTCAGGATTCTAACTTAGAATTATAGAATTCTACACTTGCTCGGGATTTAAAATCAACACTTGTAGCAAAAAACAACTTTGCTCTCTTGTTGCACAAATAACTATTGGAACTTTATTTGAACTAACACTAATCTTGAGGCATTAATTCGTCATAAGTACTTCGACTTTTAGTTCAACATTTATGTATTTTTTCAATTTTAATAAGTAAATAAACCCTTAACCGGTAAACTAGGATTCCACTATTGTAAGCAAATAAAAACTTTGACCGAATCAAAACTATCTTTTAACGTTTCATGAAACAGTCATATCATATCATTCAATAACTCATGCATTGACGCGATGCATCATCGATATGTACATTTCTGTTGCAATTCACTCTATCTCTTTCCTAAATCTCCGATACACGAATTCATACTCTATATCAATCACAATAGTGTCGTTTTTAAGATAAGTTAGGTATGTATTTGTGGCCAGGGTATCGATTTTATCAGCAGTTCTCGTAACATCTCTGCGTGTACGCAACTTAAAGCGATCTAGTTGAAGACCGTTGGAATGCCGTCTACGGTTGTTCTGTCAAAGAGTATTCGCAATAGACTGTTGTAACTGTGTTGCTGTATTACGTCGATATTGATTATTTATCGATTTTTCTTGTGATTCCAATTGTTGAATTGATTGATAGGGTCTTAGGACGAGTCAAATAAAACACAAGTAAACAAAAGTTTATTATATAGGGTGTCCCAGAACTTCAGAGAGAACCGAAAAAAAGGGAATAAATGAATATTCTTTATTAATATTATTATTGAAACCTTAATAAGGGGGACTTCTAAATGCCGTAATATTTACGTCGAGTTCTGGGACACCCTGTAGGTACATCAGAGGACCGACCTTATTACAATCAGGTAGAAGTAGGTGCCTCAAAAACTTTCCGATAGAAAAAAATGACTCAATAATAATAAAATACTAACAAATAAATAAATAAAGGGATAATGTTACACATATTGACCCAGTCCCAAACTACTCTCTAGGCTAGAACTATGAGACAACAATAAACATACTCTACTAGAAAAAATTATACTTAAATACCCCCTTACTAATAAACCTTATCTGTCAAATTCAAATGTCCCAATGACAGATAAGGACAAAACATTGTATAGCTACCACCGTTACTCAACGTTTATTAGTAAGGGGGATAGAGACATACATATTAAACATTATACAAACGAGAATTGAACCCGGGACCGCTAACTTCGTCATCAAAGTCACTATCAACTAAGCTTACCTTGTCTTCAAAACCCCATACAAACAGATACGTGAATATAGCCAGTTAGATTTATAATGTTCAGATATATTAGAAAACGTTGGATGGACCCTACAATACTCGTGCCTCCTTTGAACTCATCTCACGATACACTTAGGCATAAAACCCTTCTATACCTGGATATTAGTGCACAGACCGACGTGCGATGAATACTAAGTCGCACGCGACCAGAACTGGTGCTATTCTCTACTCAGCAGCGAATTCTCCCTATAGTTCGATCGAAACGGTCAAGTGGACCCTTAATTTACCCTGGGAATATGCTTTTACGCACGTCTCCTGGGCCCTGGAGAGCCGAAGGTTGTTTGTTATATGGGACTATGGGACTCACCAACCAAGAGTGGCCAGAATACCCATTAAAAACCAATCGATTCTCCCTCCACTCCATTGTTGACGAGGGCAGGTTCTGCTTGCGCATTCGACTACGACGGCCATTTTGACCACTTCAATAACCCTAGCCCTTAACGTTTGTTACCCTAGATCAGGGGTCGGCAATCCGCGGCTCGCGAGCCACATGTGGCTCTTTGGATGTGAAGCTGCGGTTCTTTAGTTCCAACTTTATTTATGCAAGTACTATATATTGTTGGCGAGAAAAAAATTGTGGCTCTTTAAAAACTTTGAAATTTTGTAAATTGTAATTTTTGAATCTTCTGACTCAAAATGTTGCCGACCCCTGGAGGGCAATCTGTTTTTTATGGTTCGGTGAAGGCAAACGAGCACACAGGAACCTAGTCAAGATGCATAACGCTACGTCATCGATTTTCGAAAATCGATAAATGTATAGGATTGACGTAAGCTGATGATAGACCGCTAGACAGCTTGTGTCAACTTTATAAGTTAAAGTCTATTGAAAATAGAAACGTTAGCCGTTGACATGTAGAATTATAATATTGTTAGGTGACATTGTAAGTAAAAAGCAGTGGTTTTGGTCGCTCAATTTTTTTCTAAATATATCATCAATCAGCAAAAACAGCTTAAAACTCAGAGAGGATTAATGTTATTTATATGTCATTATCAGTCATCAAATTAATCGAACTTGTCATTATTTGTTTTTTTTTGAAATGCATTATGACTAGGCATTAAAGTACTGAAAATTTTCAATGGGAAAGCATAAAACGATTGGCAAAAATGCTAACTCGGCGACTAAAATACTAACTTGGCGACTTTCGGCGATTTGCCCACTTAGTTTTTGTAGGTCTGAGGGCCCTGCCAAGATGCACTAGTTGCACTACGCTAACTAGCGTTTCTATTCGTTTCGTTTTCGTTTTAAAATCGCGTCACTAGTAGATGACGTGATACGAAAAGTCACGTGATCTACCAGTTCAAAAGATTGGTTTAAAAACGGAACGAATAGAAACGCTAGTTAGCGCAATGCATCTTGGCAGGGCCCTCAGGTTAGGTTCGTTTTTGATACTATAAATTAACATTGGAAAACTATACCTTCAATAATTGTACCTCTGCGGGCCTAGTATGGCTGCGTCTATATCACGTGTCAAATCTGGGGATCTAGTGCAAAAGGGTTTAAGTCAACTTAACGTGTTCTACAAAAGGATATATACGTAAACGGAGTATGCTAGACTTAAACCCTGTTTCACTTGATCTTCAGGAGACTTACACCGTTTTTCACTAGGACTCGAGAAATATGGATAAAGCATCCGTCACTCTCGTACTTATTTACGTGTCAAAAGGAGACGGATGCCTTATCCAAACTTTGTCGCGATAAACGCAGCCATATTAGGGCCCCTGTACTGCGTAGGTGCGAAAAAGAATACCCCCCCTGGTCACACGCACCCGATCAGTTATTTCACGAACATTCCCGAACCGCGGGGGAGATAAGTAGAACGACAGACACGCGAATGATAATCGTTTATTTATAAGCTGTTTCGAATCGGGAATGCTCCGGCGCGGCTGGTATGTCGCGGGAGCCAGATTGTTGAGTGGCGCATACTGTGTTAGCTATTTATTGGTGCAGCTGTAATTGCATGCTGTCGCAGCTCTATTACGGAAGATGTGAGGGAAATATTTAATTAAGATGCTGGATATAGCCTGATTTCGGATTTGGCGAGTTATCGACGACAATTTTAGCCTAGTTGGTAGTGACTCTGCCTACGAAGCTAGTGGTTGTGGGTTCAAATCCCGTTAAGGGCAGATGTTTGTGCGATGAGCGCTGGTATTTGTTTCTGAGTCTAAGATAAGTAAGTTTGTCGTTCTGCCTTGTTAATCAACCTTATTACTAACAGAAGAGAATTAAAACTGCTTTGGTTATTAAATTTGGATAACTGATTATTAGTTTAGTAGGGCAGCGTTGTCTAGTAACCGTAGTATAAGCCTAGAGCTTAGTTTGGGACTAAGTCAATTTGAGTGAGATTGTCCCCTGATACATACATACAAACATACATACCTTCCCGCCTTCATCCCCAGAGTGGGATAGGCAGAGCTACAGAATTACCAACAACTCTAACAATTGGTTGTGTCCCCTGATATTTATTTATTTATTATTTTAATAGGCTTTTATTTCACACCAAAGATCTTCACAATAACGATAGTTTTTATCATGATTCCGAGAATATACGTAAATTATCGAAGGGGTTATATCGATTTATGCAAGTCAGAAATTTTCACTATTAGAACTATTGTCACCAGACGTAGGATTCACTTCACATTAAAATAATAAAAGTAATTTGAATAGGAACGTGTGCAATTTCTGAATATCGACGATTAAAAAAAACAGTCATTTTGAACTTTCTAAAAATAGAGCTAGCATCTTTTTTTATAATCGATGATCAACCACGTCACGTCCCTTGTTATCTCGATAAAGGTAAACGTTTACTTTGAAGCCGTTTTTCCCCGCCAAGGTAACTTAACAAGTTTTTTGCCGCGACAAAAACGCATGAAGCCATCTCTCTAGACGGCGAGAAAGTTCCCAAGCTGTTAAGGCGTGTTATTATATTGATTTAGTATCGATTTAGGCACGAATTCTGTAGATATTAAATATAAAATCGGTGACAGTGAATAACAAAAAAACAATGATATTGAAATCAAGCAAAAAGCAAAAAATCGGCAAATCTAGAGCGTGTGATGTGCGGTTTTGGCTCTATCTCATAATATAATCACTGTTGAGGGTTGCGTAAATAAGTTTCTTGATAAGACTTTGAATTCGCTTAAATAAACCTCCTGAGTTCCTCTCCCCTATTGGAGGTTGATGGTCAGCTCAGCATACACCCTCAATAAACAGAACACCTCTGCAAAGCGTAGAATCGCCGATCCAAGTCTTTTGTGTAATAGGATTAAGTTAACAATTTAGTAAACAGCAGGCGGCGGAATAAATCAAGTAAATAAAAATAGGTTTTTGCTATGCTTCATAAAGTTCAATTTATTTGTTTGAAATGTTATGTCGCTTCCAAACTGTAGCGCGAAGTCGACGCGAAGCAATTGACAATACCTACTTTGATTTTTCACAGTCGTAGTAGACCGCGATAATGATCATATAAATTATAGGTCCCCAAATTTTTTTGGCTGCCCGCCCACTAGGCAATGCAAAAAAAAACACCCCGACATCAAAAGACTTGTAACGCTACCTTTTTCTATCAACAGAAAAATGATACAAGAATTAACATCGGGATATCAGATATCATTAGGAGTCATCGGTACCATACCTACACACTAAAACAAATCTATATTTTTATGAAGAATACTAGGAGTCAAATTATACCCACTGGGATGAACTCACAGAAGAATAGAAATCGTTTTGTGAATACATAGACTTCTGTGTAAAGACTAAAATACATTGATTGCAAAAGCAATCGTATTTTAATGGAATATCGGTTAAATTTATCACATTTTTGCTATTAGTAATGTACTTTTTAATATATTTCATCAATAAGTGCAGCGCCCCCCCAATCTTAAGCACCCACTTGTTTTTTCCGAGGGCCGTACCGCGCCCCCCCGGGGATGGTATGGACCACTTTGGGAACCTATAGTCTAACTGCCGCACTCAGAGACGTCAATTAAAGGGCATTGGGTAAATTTGTTTGAAGAATATTGTCCTATTTCTTTCAGCGGCCGCGGATGATTTTTACATAGTTATTTAGAGGACTTAGGTACACATAGATATATATAATTTATGGCGTTAAATAATATCGGAGCGGAGATTTTAAAGATTTAAGTACGAGTACCTATTCTGTTTTTAGTACATAAGTACGCCCAAGTATGAATATTTAAATATCTCTTCACTATCACTTATGAGTATTACATTACGTAACAAAATATGTTAATTTTTATTAATTCTATCATAATTTACCACGTGTACTAATGGCCGCTCACCTTGAAAATGTATGAATTTTACAAATGACAACACTTTTACTCAAACCCAATGCTTGATTAAAGTCGCTGCTGCTATAGCAATATAATAAGACAACACGTCACTAAATAAGCATTAAATTTAATCATCATCATCAGTGAATCATTAAAAAGCTGTCATTAAATAAATTGCTTGAATTGACTCCCAAAACAGTCTGATACAAAATTTCCATACCCTCAACATCAGTGCAATACAACCATTTTGCACGTAAAAAAATAATTTGGCTAAAGAAAATATAATCGACTTTCCAAAAGTAACACTGACGATGTTACCATATCATTTTATTGACCAGATGATTGTTATAACCGGCGTAACAATCATAGGCAGTGAAACCAGCGGTCAAATGAAAAACCGTATCGTAGAAACCGCGTCGGTCAAGATGGTATAGAGAGTGAAAACGCCGCCCGGGGCAACTGGATCAGCCTGTATATTTATATTATTATGTATAGAGAGTGTAGGAAGGCGGTTTGTTCGACGTTAAGGTATGTTTTCAAATACTTTATGGATATATTATACTTTTGTAATAAATAGAGTAAAATTTCTAATTATTTGCATGAAATTACCAGGTATTGGAATCTAGTGGTTGTAGAAATTATCGTCTCTATTACCTTGAAATAAAGTTCATGATGCCAATAATTGGCAGGGTGCCATTAATAGGTCAGTTTTCTCGTTTGGTAACATCCCATTCGCTTTTACAAGCAATTAGGCGTAAATGAAAGGGAGAAAAAACAGTTTAATCGCAGTGAAATACAAGTCCAAAGCGTATAAAGAGTTTATTTAATAATAAGCGCAATCAATGAGCATTGAATATTCAGTTTAAAAAAGAAGATTTTTATATTTAAGATGCAAAAAGAAAAACTTGGTCCTCTATAAATTTCACTCTACGGGCCTATTGAACACAGTGTCACAGATGTTTTAATTATAATTCTGGCATTACATTTTCTATAAGATTAAGAATAAGATTTTCTTATGTCGAGCAACGGGGGCCATACCTAATGTATATTTTTGTTTAGGTACGGAATCTCCAAATGTAAACTATGTCGTGAAACTTTAAAAAATCTATTGGCCTTGTTAGTAGGCCTAAACAATTGGCAGGTTTGACGAGCGATATCCGTTGTTTTCGATCGATGCGACTCTTACATCCGTTGTAATGAAAAAACAACATACAAGCAAAAAACTTGATGCTTTAAGATTGTGATCTTTGTAAATAATGTTTCTCGATAAAAGCCTACCAAGATGTTAGATACATCAACTTTAATTGTAAGTTAAATCTAAACTGAACATGATGTTGGTTGTTACCTATGGTTGAATTTTATTTATGGCAAAGATTAGGCGTACGAGCACGAACGAATGTCGATTTTAGATCCACAGACATTTGATTTCTCAAGACTACAATCTCAAGACGGCATCTTAAGATTCCAAAGCATTGCCAACCCTGAGGACCAAGATGAAATGGGTCTATACTAATTTTATCGGTGCTTTTATTTATGAAACCAATCTCTCTTGGTGAGCTCAATTATTTTTGGATGTAAGGCCGGGATTACACCTGTAAGTTATTACGTAAGTTTTGAGACGCAACTATGGGTAAGAGTGAGTGGCAAATATCTGCATCTCTTGCATATAGCTTTGTTTCAAAACTTACGTAATAACTTACAGGTGTAATCCCAGCCTACGAAAAAATATAGAGTTGTACATTCCCGTTTGTAACTTCTATAGACCGGCCGATTCTATGTTCAGGGGCTGAGATCGTACACGGTAAAACTTTATTACTGTTCATAGCTCTTATTTTCTTGACAGTAAAGGCGTCCGAGATAAAAACAATACAATAGCACTTCAAATTCAATATTGTTGTAACCAGTAGAATAGAGTTTCCAGGTTTATGTTAAACCCGTAGCATAGACAATATCAATCGCCAGCAGCTTCGGCAAAACTCTGGTCCAAATGATAGTCTTTATACGTAATCACTCGGCCTCCGAGGTATGGCTGGGGAGGCGAAGT
Source organism: Acleris literana (assembly GCA_946894065.1). Classification (NCBI taxonomy): domain Eukaryota; kingdom Metazoa; phylum Arthropoda; class Insecta; order Lepidoptera; family Tortricidae; genus Acleris; species Acleris literana. Next base: position 13,492,763 of record OX335684.1, on the reverse strand, counting down.
CGTTTGTTAGCGTATTATTATTATTTTCTCATTCAGCCGGAGCTATCTCAATACGTCTGTTATTGAGAGACAGTCGTCCGAGGAATGCGCCGCAGGCCACCTTTTAAAAAGAATAAATCTATGACTAATTACCGCCTATTTATCCACTCTTATTACCAGCTGTACTCGATTCTGAATGCGTTTAAAATTGTAAGTCTTCTTAACTTTTGTTTACATTTTTGGCGCTAGATGTGGTAGTAAAGTCACAAGTGTAACAAAAAACAAGTTTCTTAAAATTCAACTGCGCCTGCGGCCTCAGATTACGATATAAAAAATATAGGATTGACGTTAGCTGTCAGATGGTCACGTCAAGAGCTTATGTGAATATCATATGTTTTGTCCGTTTTCGGTTTTGTTTACGTTAGGTCGTTAGCGTTAATCACATTGACTAGGGCTCCAGAACTGAGGAGGTTCTATTAATGCCGATGAAACTTCTTGGGTGAAAACTAATCCAACGATACCCTGCCCATTACAATCTTTACAAGAGGTTACCAAGAAACATGGATACATACATCAATATGAATGTCAACCCATAATTTTATCGAAGTCTCTTCATCGATTGTAAGTATAATTTCATCAAACGCTGTTTTCTGCTGATACTATTTAATGTTTTTAGGATATCCTAACTAAACATTAATTAGGTAGGTTAGCTTTGTAAAGAATTTTGTGTAATAAAAACTCTGCGCAATGATAGGTTCGTTAAAATGTGTTTCGATAAATTAATAGATACGGTCAGAGTCATAAATATATATATGTTAACAAGGTTTCAGAAATAAATATACACCCTTATTCCCTCGCAGCAGAGTCGTGTTTACATATTATTGAAAGTTTTACTGTGTCTATATATTTGATGCTGACTGTACTCCATATATGAACATGAAAAACATTACTCTCCATTTGACTAGTAGGGTTAAAACAACCACGATTCCGTTGGACTTAAAAGAAGCGTGGAGCTAACCGACATGGGTTCTGTTTGGTACGAAAAAGGAAATTCTCTTTAACCGAATAATTTGCCCTCGCGTGTGATATCCATGGAGTTATTTCTCTAATGAGTAAGTCCATGTTTGTCTAAAACTCAACATTGGCGAAATACATGTTGTCAAAGGAGTGAAAGCCATTAAAGTAAGTAAAAATAAAGATTCAGTTGCGATTGTCATCTTTTTGAACATGCTCACATGACATGTATTTGTACGAAAAATAACCTAGTATCCACTTCAAAGTTTATCACGGTTATTTTATAAATAATCGTTCTCGTCGGTTTTTGACACGGCACATTTGCATGTCGATCTCATGTTGCTTGGGAGGTTAACTGCGCCGTTCTACTTTAATTGAGTCGGGTTACATTTAAAAATCCCACTCAATATTTTAGCTGTAAACACCTTTACAGATTAAATTGACGTCCAACATTTTGTTAAATCATTTCTTTTTTAATCTTCGCTTCACCCGTCAGATGCGCTGCATTTTGACAACTTAAAAAAATACAACTTATTTTACTGGGATGTTTTGGTCCGGCTTTCCATCGCAGGCGTCGATCGTGTTGCGATCCTCGATAAGATCAAGGAAGCGCGAGCGCAGACCGTGTTATCATATAACTCGTAATTAAGAGTCCACGCCCAACGCCTTATTCAGAAGTGTTTAGCAACCAAACTGCAACATAGCTCGTTCTGTCCTTAACTAACCTACCATGAAAAATAAAGACGGTTGTAGTTGGCTTTGCTGAGATATTGTGGGTATCGATTTTTTCTCGGGGCAGAAGATGAGTACATAAATATACTTGTTCAGGTCCGAGCTCATTATTTAAGAATCCGTTCTCGTTTCGCCGTTGCGAATTAATTCATTTTTCAACTGTAATCATCGGGGAAATAGGACGTTGCGGTATTTTGAAACGACTGTTAAAAATATGCAGCCCATTAAGGGAGTTGTATTGCTTTTCGATTATCCCATTTGGTGCATCTATCCGAACTTAAACGACTTAATGTCGTACTCAGACATATTTTAGAGACAATTAACTAGTTCCTTTTTCAAACTTGTACATGGGTGAAAAATTGTTACAAGGAACGACTTAGGTGTCATTAACTGAGCCTGAGAGCGGCCGTCTATTTCTGGATAACTAAATAAGCATAATTTCTTAGTTATATCAGTATATTTAATTCAGGCTTCTGTAAAAAAGGTTTGTAGTTGCGAAACTTTATAGTTATTTGCTGACTTTGTCTTTGGATTCATACCTACGTATAAGGTCTGTTCATTAAAAAAAATAAAGGAATCACAGACAATACATTGGCCGAATGATGTCCAAAATGTTTATTCAGTTTACTTTATTTACGACAAAAGATGTGTTTTAGCCAAAAAAGGTTCATTTTGAGGTTAGAAAGTTGCTGACTATATAAGTATAAGACAAGTAAGAATGAACAGACCTTAGAGATTTTAATTCACAAAATCGCGCCCTGCAAGTTGATATCGCACTGTTGCTTTATTGTACTTAAAATTAGGAAGTTAGGGGAGACTTTGTGTTTGTTCTTAAAACAGTAAGCGAAAAGTTATAGCAGCAGTAGGCCTAGCCAAGATGCAAAAGGTGCTTGTTTCTGTTTTCTATTGACTCGGAATGTAAGGAGTTGATATAGTGGTCGACGCGATCTGTCATCAGTTTACGCCAATCCTATACATTTTGTCAATTTTCGAAAATCGCTAACTTAGCGTTATGCATCTTGATTAGGTCCCCTGGGGGGTATTATGACATGTCTTTCAGTAAATTTTACGGCAGGACAGTGCTATAGCAGTTATATAGCTCCGTCCCTTTGTCTCAGTGGAAACTGAACTGCATAGCTCTTTCATAATAACCCCCTCTTATCATAAACCGAACGATCGTTACTTTTAGAATAGTGTTAGAATAGTATCCTGAAACTACGGAGACTACAATTGTAAAAAATCTCACGTATGAGTTTAGTGTTTATTGAATCACACGCATAAAAAAGTTACATACCGGTCAAAGAGAGAACCGCCTTTTTCGTCTGACAGCTCTTGTTCTTTTAATTTTTGATTTTGCGTGAAGTTAAATCATATGACAACGAGTTGAATTAATTCGAAGCGGCAATAATCAGCAAGAGCGAGCGTTGCGAAAACTCGTCCGGAATATATCGGCCCATGATTTACATCGGCCGGGAGATTGATTTGATTGCGTCCACTATCGACGCTGAATTCATGACTATTAATATTAGTTATGAAAATTAACATTTTAATATACGGGAGATATAATCAAAGAGCTTAATTTTCTGAAACAATAAGCTACGTTAATCGACTGATAAAATCAATTACTTTATTAATAACGGTAGCCGTAGGTACCCATGGAGTATTGCAGAATAAACCAAGTCGCTACTTCTCACCTCGCTACTGTAAAATACCCCAGTCTATTTCTTATTAATTAATAAATTGCGTCAGTTTTAACTACTATGTGGTTATCGAAAAACATTTTGTCATAATTTTAATTAGCAATCTGATTAAATTAAACTAGTGAACACTTAGTAACCTGCTTTATCGTAATGCAGGAATAACAAGAGAGAAATGAAAGTACACTTCACCAACGAACTAATTACGGCTCGTGTTTGTGAAACAGTAACTGATACAGTACGTGGTAGCGTAAAATTACAAAATAACAAATTTCTTGCGGTTTTTACTGAGCACGTCTAAACTTAAGGTGTTAAAGTCCATTACGAAAATAAATAGTTTGGGAAAAGGTCAAGTGTTGTTGAGGGAATTAAAATCGTGTTTTATGTTGGTATCGTTTGGATCAAAGTGGAAGAGACTGCGCCGACGCATTTATAAACGACGCGGCGGGTGCCGATGTGCCGGTGTCGCCATCTGGAGTACAGGCGAAGGGTTCCGCCAACATCTTATGTAATTTAGCTGAGTTTTAGTATCAGCTGTCCTGTGTTTTAGGCTATAGACAGTACTGTTTAGGGGACAAAGCAAGACAAGGCACAAATTCAATAAAAATATGCGACTTGCTTGCAAAGATTGCGATGACGTGCCATGATTTCGAATTTACTTCTTAGCAGATCAAGATTAGGACAAAACATAACCACCGGAGAGAAACCATATCACACTGCTAGATCAAAACAGTATCAACTCAAAATCCTTGCTAGTTTTGTTTCGAGTTCATAGAAGTTAAATTTAAAATACATTTGTATTTTGAGTTACTACTGTTTTGATCTAGCGGTGCGTTAGGTACTTTGACAGAGTTGAAAGCTCAGGAAAACCCAAGAGTTGAGAAGAAGAAAGCAGAAGAGAAGTTTATCCTCTAGTGGATTGTAAAAATCGGAAAAAAGTAGTAGTAAGTAAGACACGGTTTACATACAAATATAAAAATAAGTACAATTACTCACACAATAAAGTGAAAATTTTAATTTCCTAAAATAAATGTAATTATGCTATGTTTTCAAGTTGCTAAGGTCCTGAGCTCCTTCATAGCTATGTCCAAAGGTCTCGGTAACGCATTGTACAAAAAAAAAAAAACACGATCGTGATCACGCTTTTTTATACTTGCTAATGTTTTTTTTTCACAGAGATGGTTCCCAAGGATCCCTAGCCGCGAGGACCGGTCCAGCAAACAGGTACGAAGAGCAAAGCGCTTACACGTACGCTATAATTTAGTCATACTGGCCAATATTATGCACAATAGTGTCGGAGCTTATCTGCCGCTACCGTATAATTACAACCACTCGGTCCACTTATTATCGATTGCACTGAACCACTTCTTATCTTAAGTTTCTCGATTTGTGGTAACTGCATTAAAATGATGCATAACGACGTCCATCAAGTTCCGCGGGAGGTGATAATGGAATTTGTCCGAGTTAAATTTCGATAATTATAGAGGCTCCGGCCGCGGGGTAAATGTTTCAACTTGCTGTAAGTAGGTTGAACGTATCTCGGCTTTGTAAATGTTTTGAGCCTTATTGATATTAATATAAAGGTTTTACCTGCGATTGACTCGGATATCAAGCATTTTTTTCAGAAGTTACCATGTTACAAAGCCTTGAAATGGGTATATACTGCATAATTCCGAAGAGTCATAAGCATAATACCCAATAGATCAAAGTATCGAATTTTCATAGTTCCGAAAGAAATTTCCGATCGAATACTATTTTTTGATATTGCTCATAGTTCTCACCAAAACAAACCTCCATATAGCAAGAAAAATGCATTTTACCTCTCAGACGCCCATTCCAATGGCGTCGTTACGCACATTTCATACTAAATGTATGGAAAACTTAAAATGCCTACGTCCCAGGACTAAATACGAAATAGATTAAACATGACATAACTTATAGAAAAAACAAACAGACTTAAATAAATATTCCGGAATTTTATGGTGTACCCCTTAAACACTTCCAAAGTGAACAAACATCCAAGCCAGTAAAGCAAACCCTAGAAATATTCCAGCCAATATCACACTTTATTTATTCCTTATAAGCCCCTAAGCCGATACCCAGCCATTACCGGTGCACTAAATCTAGACCCCGCCGATAAGCATGTTTGCCACTTTATTAGTGTTCGACGCGACTCCATAATTAATTTATCGCGTCATCAAAATATCTCCGAGGCATGAGGTCCTGCCCAAAGGAGGGGGTCTTAATAGGCCCGAGGATGGGCCTGGTCCTTAACCGGAGCGCACGAGGGAACGGCGATGGCTGCCTCAGAGCGAGCGCATTTTTGACTTTAATTGATCTGGGCTTGAATCGAGCGGCAATCGTAACTTGGGCTGCCGTAAGGCAATTGTATCACCGCCGACGATGAGCGGGAAGCGAGAAGAGCCAGCGATCTACTGTTAACATATATGTCTCTTTTATTGACACGGGATTTATATCTTGGAAGTTCGTTTCTTGAGCGAGAAAAAAGTCGTTAGCTATCGCTTCCTCACCGGCAGTGGTACAAGTGCCTAAACATTAAACTGCGATAGGTACCTGCCTACCTATCGCTGGGTACTGCTCGTTTGAAACAGACCGCACATGTACATTTTACGAGCTCTTTGATCACTTGTCCCGTTGTGTGTGTTGATGTCTTTTGTGATCAAATACCTAAAGGTGAAACAGACTTAAAAGTTCCAGCATTTTATCAGTTTTGATCATCGTTGAAAGTGTTTAAGAGAGTTGTCAGTGGTTTTTGAGTTCTGAACTACAAAATTGGGCCGCGGGACTTGAGAGACTGTACAATATCTCCTTATATAAACTATTGCTGTGTTGCTCAGAAATTAGTGTGATGCGGACAGCTCCGACTGGGTCTATTCCACATTGTGTTTTATAATATTGTAAAAGTAAATTGCTCTAGGGTCGTATTCTTATGCCATATAATGAACAGGCAGAAGGGTTTGCATGGAGAAAAGGCTTTCCTTGTTCTTCAGTAAGATCGTCAACGAAGTGTTTCTCAAAAGTATAACACCCCACAGAACAGGTTCATTGTAGACATTCATATACATCAGCCATTGAAAATGTTACTTAAGCCACACGCTTTTCAGACACTGTACTCACTGATTGTAAGGTTAACACTGAAATAAAAACGTAATTACGTAAATGAACTTGCGTAAAGTATTGTAGCGGGTTGCGTAATAGTTTTATTGTGACAAACAAGTGGGTGCTCTAGGCAGGTTTCATCACCGACCTTGCTTTTGGTTAATTAGCCACTTCGCCGAGCACGCGTGATGGATCGGTCACCTGTTTCTGCCGCGCATGCGTACAAACTGGAAGCGTCAAGGTGCGTCTACGTCTTTCGCAAATTTTAAAGTATGTAGCTTACTAAAAATACCCTGAAACTTGAACCTTGAGTTGGCTTAAGAAAGATTAAAGTAAACGTACCTACATTTTATATTAATTTATATTGACTAATAACGATTTAATTTTTAACGTATTGTGACAAAACAGAGCTTAACATGATCCGGTTTTTACCAGACTGTGTGGTGAATGTGGTGGTTGCCACTCGAAAATATTATAATTCCACCTGTCAGCGTGTCAAACTATTTTTAGCCGACTACAAAAGGGGAAGTTTTTCAACGTGTCGGGATCTTTTATTTGGCTAATTACCTATGGCTTAAGAGTTGTAATAATAAAGTTTTAATTCAAAATAAGAAATAATAGTTATTTTTGTAACTGAAGCGTCTTAAGGTACGAGTGCTGAGGTTAGAGAGCGAGCATGCGAGCTAATTAAGTACCTTAAGAGCTAATTATGTACCGTTGCATACATACATTTTTCTACTAGCTTACAATAATAATGCCATAAATAAAAAATGGCTAACTTTTCTTGTAGCTTTCTTTGATTTTTCTGGTAACAAATAAAGTTATTTGTCAGCAAAGTTATTTTTATTATTTTGATTGGCGTTAATAGCTTGTGAATTTTACTGTTAAATGTTTACAAATAATCTCATGCAATTTTTAACCGACTTCAAAAAAAGTAGGAGGTTCTCAATTCGTCGGGTTTTTTTTTTTTTTTTTTTTTATGTATGTTCCCCGATTACTCGAAGACCACTGGACCGATTTGTAAAATTTTTTCGTTGTTCGAATGGGTATACTTTCTAGTTGGTCCCATTGTCACCACGTCAGGATCTGATGATGGAATCATGGAGAAATCAAGAGAACTCCTCAAATATTATAGGCACACCTATAGCGATTTTGGTATTTTTCACTGTAACTCATGCATTTGCTTTTGAAAAGTACTATATGGTGAAGTGGAACTGATGATGAAGACCACAGATGGCCACCCGAACTCCTTAACGGTACCTATTTCAAGGGTGGCGATAAGATATTTCGATAAAGGAATTTGAGCGACTATGACGAAGCACATTTAGGTTTAAATATGACTATGACATTCCCGCGGCGTTGTCTGCGGCGAGCTTGAAATGTTCTATAGTTTCTTATTAATATTTAGAAGTGGAGCTACGTAACAGCATAAATAGGATCACTAAAAAGTATAAAATAAAATAAATGTTTAAAAAAACAAAAAACCGCCTTCAAAAAGCAAAAAATAACTTCTTTAAAATGGTAGGTAAATAGGTCAGTCCAACTGAAGTCGGCGTCCAACAATATTTTAACCAAAAGCAGACTTCAGTTGGACTGACCTATTTACCTACCATTTTAAAGAAGTTATTTTTTGCTTTTTGAAGGCGGTTTTTTGTTTTTTCAATAGTTAAGTACTAAAACAGCTCTGACAATTTATAGTAAATATGCAATGCCAAACGAAACACCATTGTTCTATATTTGAGCGTTACCATGGGCACCAAATAACAAGTCGATGAATATTAATAATATTTCAGTGATTTAGTAAAAATGAAATTCTAAGAACATATTTTTTTATATAGTTTTAGATATTTTTAATATACGTCTTTGTAATTGTTAATAAAACATATTTAAAGATTTATTATACAAATTTGTTATAGAACTGTTATTACCATGGAAATGGTCATTATAGAATTGTTTTCACGCTTCGGTTACGCTATAGGTGGTATTCTGATACAGTTAACGATATCAATATAAGCGCTTTATAGTACGCGAATAGAAAAAATATTTTTCGATAAACCTTTAAAAGCGACAGTGTATGGTTTTAGCCCTTAATTTGGCAATGTTCGTCACAGTGAACATACCATAATGTCCCCTTTTTTGTTTGGATTGTGTTTTTATTTTTTTGCTAATTCAAAATCAAAAAGGGTTTGAATTCCCGACCTTTTTTATTTTTGCCAAATTAAGGGTTAAGTTGCAGGGTTGTTGATAGTAAGTAGTAACGAATTCTCGATCGGTTTGGTCGAGGTTTGGTCCGATTACTACTAGCAGTTACTCGATCACAGACAGACAGACGAATGTTCACTATGACTGACTGTTATATGCACACCTTTTTAGGCATTTTAGTCCTTGAACTGTCAAAATCTTTATGAATGTAATTTATTCGTTTTCACACCAGTGGTTAACGTGTTGCTAATTTATTTAATAGTCTCGATTAGTGCTATAGAGTGCTTTAAAAAAATCCAGACACAGCCAAAACCAGAAAATCATTACATCAATGAAACTAGTTTTTGCATATAGAATAACATACTACTGCCCGCGGCTCCGTCCGCGTAGAATATGTTTTTTTCGTACATTTTCTTACGCAATTATTAATGGCGGTAAAAAATAAGCAATTCCAGCGTAGTCAACGTCCCAATAACTACTAACTCCGTGTCTACGTGTCCATTTCCGTTACTCTATATCTCTGATTCACACGTTACCACAAAGTGCGCCCAAAAAATTGTTTGGCAACTGACCGCAGGCGCAGGCGTCCAGGCTGTGGTGACATCTCGAGTTATGCTCGCTGCGTAATCGAATTAGTACTTCGTTTCTATTCGTTTCGTTTTTAAACCAATCGCGTCACTGGTAGATGACGTGATACGAAAAGTCGCGTGATCTACCAGTGACGCGATTGGTTTAAAAACGAAACGAATAGAAACGCTAGTTAGCGCAATGCATCTTGGCAGGGCCCTCAGTGCCAGTCTGCCAGATTTCATACAGTATGGAGTTGACGTGTCAATCACTGGGGATACTATAAAATTCCGAGTTAAGTATCTTGATGTTCCAGTTAAGACAACCGGTGAACTTACTAGCATAGAGGCATTTCATCTTAGTCCTCAGGGTAACGTACTTGGAATCTTAGGATTGCAATCTTGAGATTGCAGTTTTGAGAATTCAAATGTCAGATCCCACTTACCATCAGGTGGCTTAAGTGTTCTTGTGCTTTCTCTGTGTCATAAGCCGTGTCGTTAAGCTAGGTTAGATTAGAACTAGAAGCAATTCAAAAACTCGACAATAGAAAAATAGCGTTTGGATTTATAAACCATCACGCCCATTTTGGCAAAACAGATACCCGCTGTTCTGTCACCTCGGTGTTAGTTTTAAGTTTTATATTGTTATGTACAGAGGTCGGAATAGGTAGTGCTTATTAACCTAAACTTGTTGCATCTTCATTCAATAACGTATCCCCATCTCACTCACGCATGAATGAACGTGAGTCAAGTTTAGGTTAATAAGCACTACCTATTCCGACCTCTGGTTATGTATGTTAGTCTACGAGTATAAGGTATTTGTAACTATGGGCCTCGTTGCCTGAAATAAAATTTATTATTATTATTATTATTTTAAAAAATGGAATTTCGATCCGAGTAGAATTTTTGCCAAGCTACAATTCAATAAAATAAAATGTATGTTGAGTTTTTTTTATAAGTTCATATGTATAACATTTCACACGATATGAAATACCCCTTTTCAGAGACATGTGTCGTATCTGTTTAAGCTATTCTTGGTAATTTCAACCTAATATTAAAAGTATGATAACAATGCAGCTCAGGAAACCATTGGTTTTCCTTTTGAATCATTGCTTTTTCACGTAAATTCGGCAACTATCGATTATTATGAAAGAAAGACGTTTGTCAATAAAACGCGTGTTAAATCGATGGAACGGTATAAATAAAAAAACGCTTGATCATCTACGCAGCCGAACCATGAAAGTTGCCAAACCAATTTTGCGTCACAAAAATTGTTTGCAAAAAGCCACTGGCGACGTTTTTCAATAAGCAATAAAGGTGCCTGTCTCAACCAAAAGCCTTACTACACTTGGCGGTTACGATGTTTTTTATCATTGTTATTATTGAAATACTGTGATGATAATAGTGAAAAAAGCGTTACCGCCTAGTGCCGTAAGGTCTACTTTAATTTCGAGGGGTATAGGCAATAAATAATGTAACGCAACGCAACGGTGGCGCACGCGCCGCTAACAAGGCGCCTGCTCCGTGCCATCGTTGCGAAACCTGCCCCACCCTGCTCGGCAACACCTAAGCCAAAGGCGATTCGCCGTTTTTGAATAGAATATTAGAAAGCAGGTAGGTCTAAAATATAATTTAGACATTCACTGCTGTCTTACATACAAGCATTTTGTTAACGTTCACCCAGTGCCTTCAACATACAACTTAGCTTTTCAAGTTTTGCTCAATATTTTACTAATGTTAGTCTACCCTCCTATGTCACTCGAGTATACAGGGTGTTAATACGCAGTGTTGTTTCCATAACCTATCTAGATGTGTGGGTGCCCCTACTAAACCTGTTCAAAAAATATATCATAAGAGGCGGTTTCACCAGTATAAAGGATGTTTGTAGGCAGAAGTGTTTTACCTTATTTCACCAAATTTTCTCGGTTGTCGCCGCCTTAAAAAAAATAATTCGTTTATGACATACTTAAGCAGTTCAGTTTATGTTGAGAGAGGGGTACAGAACTATAGCAGTTATACAGGTCCCTTTCTCTAGACGTAGGCATGGTAAACCTCCTGAACTCCATTTGTGTAGGTACTTAACGAAATATAAATAATCCGTGTGGCTCTGTTATACAGCTAATCGACGACAACGTGGGACGTCGCGCTGGCCTAGTTGGTACTGACCCTGCCTACGAAGCTAGCGGTCCTGGGTTCAAATCCCGGTAAGGGCAGATATTTGTGTGTTGAGCGCGACTATTTGTTTCTAAGTCATGGATGTTTTCTATGTATTTAAGTATATATTTCTCTATGTAAGTATTTATATCGTTGTCTAGTATCCATAGTACAAGCCTAGAGCTTAGTTTGGGACTAGGTCAATTGGTGTGACATTCCCTGAAAAACAAAACTGTTTTCGAGTTTTGTCGTATCATTCTTTTGCTTCTTTTGGCTGACAAAGTACCATGTTAGGTATCGAAACAAATAAAGTAAAGTAAGCAAGTATCTTTGATTACGAGTAAACATTTGTGTCATGAGCGCGAGTTTTTGTTTCTGAGTCTAGGGTCTTCTCTGCGTATATAAATATTTATCTTTACATATTACATATTATAAATTTAAGTCGCTTCCCATCGTCTGTCTGTCTGTCTGTATGTTCGCTTAGATCTTTCAAACTACTCAACGGATTTTAATTCAGTTTTCATCAATGGAAACAGTGATTCAACAGGAAGGTTTTTATGTACAATAAAATGTTTGTTTATGTAAACCGAAGCGAAGCGAGGGCGGATCACTAGTTTCTCTATATAAGTATGTTTACCGTTGCCTAATACAAGCCTAGAGCTTAGTTTGAGACTAGGTCAATTTGTGTTAGATTGTCCCCAGATATTTATTATTATTATTAATAATTAACGAGTTCAATAAACATTCATAGATTGCGTGTTAATGTAAACTGTGGTAATTATAAATGGGTTAGCGTTTGTCTTGAGGGTTCTTGTTGTATTTCACGTCGACCCCCCGTAACTGGCGCCGCACCTTTACTAGTTCATTACAATAAACCTGTGCCCACAATATAAAGCTTACATTCCTTACCTTTAGAAATAGACCTGGGCAATTCGACTGTCAAAGTGTCTCTTTCGTCGTTTCTCTTTCTTAGCAAAGGAAGACTAAGACAGATTGATATAGAAGCAAATACAACCCTAGTATTTTTGGATCAAACGCGGGCTAAAATACGCGTTGTTTAAATTTAAAATCGCGGACAACAAATACCAGTCGACTTATTTTGCTCTCTGTTCTGAATTATACAAACTTTCTTGAGTTCAGGTTTTATATTATGATTTTTGGCTAGGTTTCTAAACCAACTACCGTCTGGATTTGGTTTTGAAAAAGAGTCCTTATGACAATTTACAACTATTCAATAAAACTAACAGCATACCTAAGCAGCGCCTCTATTCAACACGGTAAAAACAATATCGCATTTGATCTGTTATCATATTGTCAACGTTTTGATAGCTCTTATTTTCTTGACAGTAATGGCGGCTGACGTCATAACAATACCATAACAGGCAAACTACGATATCGTTTTTACCGCCTCGAATAGAGGCGCAGTTCAGTGTTTCTAACGTTGATCATTCAACACTCTATGGTATTCCCAAAACACGCACAACTTATGCGTACCTAGTGCATCTCTCAGTATGCATTTTCTATCTCTACATCATAGGGGCTGTAGTGACCGTCACCCGCGAAAGCCCAACTTGTGCTATGCGTTTTGGTTTAAAGGTGGTCTATTCGTTCAATTAGATCAATAAATTCAATGGTTGGCCAACATGGCGGTCTCGAGAGCTCTCGGGCGGTGCCGTTTGTCGCAAATTAATGGCTATAAAGCATAATCATATCGTAAACGTTACTCGTGAGCCGCGCAAGCGCTCCGCGCCCGCGGCACACTTCGATTTCAAGATGGCGCTTGTTGATTTGAAATTAAAGCAATTTTGGACGTTGCTCTTCTGAATATATTTCGTGCAATATCGAGAGATATATACAGGGTGTTGCAAAAACTTCGTACGATCGCAAAACTGTTTATGGGGTTCGTTTATCAATCTTATTACCTCATATTGACAAAAAACAATGAGAACACGTTAAAAAATAATTTGTATTAAAAAATTTTTTTAAACAAAACTGACTTTAGTTTCCATTTTTATACTGATATCATATGCTAATGAGATCATTAGGGTCTCAAGTCTTATATAAGTCTCAGGTCTATTGCCTTATTAGGCAGAAATTTAGTTTCCACCTTTTGATTCCATCATCAGGTCATCTCTCAGACACAATAATATTGCATTGCCAAATGGTTTACAATTTACATAATGATAATAATACCAAATTATTCCAATACTTAACAGTAACTGGCTCAAAAGTTGATTTGCAAACAAGAACTTCGAGAAGTAAAATAAAAGCTGGTTAATAGCTTTTTAAATATTTCAGTGTTTTCCCTCAGGCATCGTATTTATCAAGCACTCCGAGAAACCGTTTTACGAAAATACTTTGTTTAATAACGTAAAGATTAGATTAATAACATACCTTACAGTAATATTACTGTATTAATAGTAATCGGCTGTTTGTCGACATTGCGTTCGCATAGTTAGTAGTGATACTGCCTACGAAGCCAGCGGTCCTGGATTCGATTCCCGGAATGGGCAAATATTTGCGTGATGAGCGAATATTTGTTCCTGGGCCCTGGCTGTTTTGTATATAACTGTTTAACTATTTATTTCTCTATTAATACATATAAGTCTGTTTATCGTGATCTTACTACATTACAATTTAAATTTTACAAATTAATATATTACAAGCCTAGAACTTAGTTTGGGACAAGATCAACTTGTGTGATATGGTCCACTGATATTTATTTATTTATTTTCTAGCTTCTGCCTTCGACTTCGTCTAGTCGGCTAAAACTTTACAAAGGCCACAACTAAAATTTTGCGCGGAAAAATATTTTTTACAAAATAAAAACTTAGACGCAGGAAAATTTTAACATAATTTATACATATAGATAGATATGTGTATATTTATAAGAAAGTATTACGCAAGTAAGTAGGTGTCTACTATCTGACAGGCAAAATAGCTGGAAAGCCAAAATTAAAGTCACGACCTGTTTAAATGGGGTCACTATCGTGGACCCGCATTTCCTTTTCATGGACCCCCGTTTATCATTTCCGCTCATATGGACCCTTGCAGGTCGTCGTCGACCCCTGGGGGTCGATATAGACCACTTTGGGGATCACTGGACTAGAGGATATCTATTTCGTTACCATGTAATAAAAGGCACTTATTAATTGTATAGCTATTTATTTCATTTTGACAAGGTAATCGGTGACCTTTGAACGACTAACAGGTAGGTATCAAAAGTACAAAATGTCATGGAAATAATCTCTATTGCTTAGCACATCCTAGTGATAAGTGAAACGGCGTCTTTTGTGACGCGTTGGTACGAGTATAGTAGAGAGTAAGGCATGGCAAACATTGTAAAATGTACAAAGGTAACATCCATGGATAGACTTTTAACGTAATCAGGATCCTGTTAAACTCTGCCATGAGTTATAGACAAATATTCTACAATTTTCTTTTCAAAATGGTATCTATACCAATTGGCAGTGTTCGAGAGCATCCCTAGCTTTCTACAGAAAATAACTAACGATAAAAATTAAAATTGCAAAGAAAATATCGAATTAACATAAATAAAATTTGATAAATTTAGTCGTTCAGTGACAGTGACAAGGCAGTAAAGGCGCTTCTAGCCAACTTTATACTCGTAACAATAATAGAGATCTATCTATACCTACTTTAAGGAACGTTTAGATTAGTTCTTTGAGAAACTGCATGAACAACAATTTGACTGTAATGTGAGAATACATGATTATCTTGTCCCAATTTTAACACAGCAGATAATAATTAAATCACAGATTTATAATCTTAATCTTAATTTAGAGAGCATACCTAAATAATTTCCTTTTCGGGTTGTATAATCTTTCCGATAACGTCTTGGTTTACAATCTCAAACATGACCTGTATTCCTAGTGCGTAATGTTCTGAAACTTAACAAGCGGGCGCGACCCCCGATTAAATAATATACGCAACCACAGTAGGTACATAAAATTCCCAGATATATGATAATTTTCAATAACTTTTCTAACATTTTATAAAAATATTAATATCTTTAATAAACAACAAGTTATATTTTTATTGGTAACCGGCGTTTCCTCTCAGACTAATAATACTAATTACCTTAAATCGACTAAAGCAAAATTTACAAAAAAGTTACAAACAAATTTCTTACGTAGGTACATTCATACGATAACTATATCAATAAACTGTTATTATAATATATCGAACACTCTGGAGGCTTAAGTAGTAAGGTAAAACACCTTTCAATGTCATCCACGACAAGGACACTTTAACATACGACACTTTAGTGCAGTTTTATAATAGTTCCTAAAATTCTACCGGTAAGAATGGTTCGGTGAGGGCCGACAAAGTAGTTCGAACGAGAGCTCGCCACTATTTACAATGCAAGACGCGACATTGCTTCGAGTATATTCAAACCTGGAGGTCAGTACGATGCAGGTCCTGTTCAAACCTAACTAGTTCGCTGCTAGATATTCAATTAAACTTAGTAAATACTTTGATAAAAAAGCAATTATGTAAATTCATGCCGATTGGCGATTGTATTATCATACAGTATTTATCATAATTATGATAGTGACATGTCATAGAGAGCATTCTAAAATTCATAAAAAGGAACCAATCTCACACTATTTCATAAATATAAACATTTAAACCTAATGCACGAAGACACTGGAAGCTTATTTCGGCGCGTCATATGGTTTCTATTGAGTTAGCACACACACTTTGACAGTTCAGTAAACAAAAGTCATTTGGATGTTTGGACCAGATTGTAGGGGGGTGGGAGCGGCGCATCAGGTGTGGTCGGCGGCGTTCGCGGCCGGCACGCGTCGCGCCGGCGCCACGCGCCCCATGAACGACCTGATCTCCTCGAAGTACGTCTCATCAGGCGATCTTCGGCGGCTGTCATCACCGTTCTCCGCCTCATGTTTCTTGAGATGCCTGTCGAGATTCGTCTGTTGTCCGAAGCAGCGGTCACAGTGACGACACCTAAACGGCCGTTCCTTGTTATGGATGTTTCGTACGTGTCTCTGTAGGTTAGATGATATTGAGAAGGAGCGTTCGCAGTATTTGCAGCGGTAAGGTTGTTCGCCAGTGTGAGTTCTCAGGTGGCGGGTTAGGTTGGCGCTACGGGGGAAGGCTTTGCCGCAGTAGGAGCAGGTGTAGCGATCGCGCGCGCGCGGCGCGCCCGGACTGGCTGGCACGGCGGGCGCCCGCGGCGCACCCGGCGCTAGCAGAGTCGCAGCTGCGGCCGGCAGAAATGGGTAGCGGCCGAACGGCGCCGGCAGAGCCAGCGGCAGCCGCCGGCAGAACTGTAGTAGAGCTGGGTGCGCCGGGTGCGCCGGGTGCGCGGGGTGCGCGGGGTGCGGCGGCGGCGAGGGGGTGATGAGGTTACAGTTCTCGTCCTCGAGCCGCTGCGGGCGCTTGTGGGTGACTCTGAGGTCGAGCGGCTCGTCGGCGCGTGGCGAGCCGAGCGGGCTCGGGACGGGCTCGTGCGGCGAGGTGGGCGGGGAGGCGAGGCGGCGCGGGGCCGCGTGCTTTTCGCGCATGGCGGCCGCTGCGCACGCGCTCATCGGGCTCGTGCGCCACCGACCTGCAACAACAGACACACCCTGTTTAGCACACTCTGAACTGCATTACACCATCATGGAAATCGGCACTTTCGCAACTAATAAGTATGTAAATTCCGCATCCTATATCGCTAGTGCGACGGCGCGGCGGGGGTGGCCTGATGGATGCCGGCTCCTACGCTCACCTTCGACGCACACCCACTCTCTTGCGACATCGAAACTGGAGCACTCGCTACCGAAACGACGATGTTTTTAACTTAATTATTGCCTGACTTTAATGGATATTTCAGTATCCGTACCGTCACAAGTTCTCACTTGGCGATAAATATTTATGGGCGTAGTTGTACTGGGAGATATTTTATCTTGTCCCTATCAGCCTTTCTGTGTTGGTACTACTGCGGCCTAGTTTTAATAAGTTATCTTTATGTGTTTAGGGCGGGAGCTCGTTAAATTATATCCTCCGGTTTGACTTTAAGGGGTTTATTTTACAGTAGAGGTACATTTTTAGGTTCATAATAAATGCCTTAATGGCGCGTGTGGTTCGATTAAGGTTCTGATTCTGATTGAAATGCTCGAGGAGGCGGTTTCGGCTTCGGCCTCTCACCCCGCGGCCCACGTTTGATCACCGACAGCGTATTACAAAAGTAATATCCAACAATCGTGGTGCAATAAATCGGACGACTTCATCGGCTGATTGATCGGCGCACGCGTCTCCCACGTCCCGTCACGCGCATTGTCTCCGCCGTGATCTATACGCGAGATAATTTCACCATAGATGGATAAACAAGCATTACGTATTCAAAACAACCTAATTACGAGTGATAGATCGACGGGAAAGTGTAATGGAAACGGATGGCCGTGTCGTGGGTGACAAGACGCTGCGCTCTTGTTCAAGTCTTCATTAAGTCTCGACTGTCTCGAGTGATAAGCCTACTGTGCTGTACAATCGAGATCTATGAAAACAGGAGATTAGTAAAAAATTAGGGTCATAACCAAGCATTTGATGTTTGCAGCCCGCAAATGCACATTTCCGGACTACGTCTGACCGGAGGCGAGAGTGTATCAACTTGCGAAGTTATTAGAAAAAGTCAGTATTTCATTATCTCAACATATATTTCCAACATATATTATCTTCTCACACCATATATTTTTCATCGCAATCAAATAGTTGCACCTGTGTTTTCGTTGAATAAATATTGCTGAACGACCACTAAATTACGGCCAACAACATCCCAATTGATTTATTAGTTGTTTAACATGTTCATATGTAAATTCTCATGAACTGCAACAACTGATTCAAAGAAAGCATCCGAGTGCTGATACAAATTTGTTCGCTCACGCCTACAAGTCGACACGGCTAATTTGCACCAAAAGCAGCCGATATAAATCCTTCGAACAAGGGTCGGGCCCGACGTCCGGGCCCTTATTTGGAAGGACTCGTGAGCCTCTCGCTGCATGCTTATGATTTGTGGTCGGGACTCTGCGCCACAGAGGTTTGTTAATGCTTTATTTCTGAAGTATACCCAAATGAGCAACTATTCCCACAAATGGACAACAGAGGAGCTGCTAGATTATTTAAAACGAGTCAACTGAGAGCTTCCCTAGAGGAAATTATTACAGAAAGGCTGTTCAAATAAGTATTTAACAATTTAAAGAGGCTACTGTTAGTAAATGAGTAATGAACTAAAGTAAATTACTATCATGTAGTAGGAAATAGTCCGAGTCTAGGAAAAAATGGAAACACGACTAACGTTTCTACCGGAGCTGTTAATACGTGCCGGTTTGATCTCGGCCCGATCCATTTCTCTGATTTAATTCGACATTTTCTTATTAATGACCAACTTCCTGCTCGATGGGACATTTAACACCTCGTTATATAAACGAGGCTTAATACGACTTGAGCAATGAGCTTGAGTAATTACGATGTTTAAAAATTACAGAAGCTCAATATAATTTGTAATCATTATAGCTAATTAGCTAATATTTATTTTGAGTTGCATGGAAAAAGTATGTATTGCTTTGTAGGCAGACCAGTCAGACCACACATGTCTAACAGAAAATTTAAGAATGCGAAACTGCAGCTGTTTTAATATTACCTAAAAGAGTTGCATATATCTGTCTTTTTCGATGCATGGAACTGCTCAATTTTTGACAGTTCAGTTCACTTTAGAAGTGGACATCAATCCGTCAAAATTCTGATGTCCGCAGGTTTTGTATCTACATAATCGTGCCGAATCTTATATTTTTTACTAATATTCCTTTAATCCGATTTCCAAGATTTTCAATTACTCTCAAAGGGTTATCATAGGGTTTTTAGGGTTTTCAAAGGGTTTACTTAAGTAAATATTTCATGCTTAAGTACATCAGAAAATGACGCTTAAGTATTGTGAAACCTTCAGCCGACACGTTAGTGGCTACTCCCTATGCTCAGGCGATTAGGACATATTAGTGCGCGCATCGCGAGTCACGATCTTCTAATTAGTAATAATTAACAAGGTTTGGAAGCGTGACGCGCGGGGCGGGGCGTGTGTGTATGTGTGTGTTAATGTAAACAGCCGACCAATGAGCGCCGTCACGGCAGGCCGCCTAGTGATATATTAGCATTTGAATCGCTTATTCGTTCGCTGCGCTTGAGTATGCTTGAGTCGACTCGTCTCGCCGAGTTATGTAAATCTTCCGATAAATTATGGCATTTTGCGTTAATGTGAATGTGAATTTAGATGTTAGTATTGACGCTGTTATTTATGTTAAATTAAAATGTTTTCCGTGTGCCAGGGACTCGATATAGAGTCTATTTAGTATAGAAATAAAGGAGTTTGGTACTGAATTCGTTTATTTTGTTACTATGTTTGGCGAAATGTAAGACTGGTGTATTTCAAATGACTCGATATTTCTTATAAATCGAATTGATACGTTAAACGTTTGAGTTTAAGCTGTTATAAAATGCAAAAGAGACGTAATCTGATAATAAATTTATCATATGATAGTGTATTAAGAAGTAATTTTACACTGAAAGTGGATATTAGTTCCCAACACTTACGTCATTTGAAGTGCATTAAAATATGTTTAAACTGAAGTTAATGCTATTATTCGATTGATTTTAAAATATTAACATGTTACTCTGCAACGTGTCGGTAAAATTAATATTCAGTCGCCATTTACATAGCGCACTTTAAATCCAATAGTGACACTATGCAAAAAAGGAAATCATACAAAAGTTAATTCTTTTTAATCACAATATTGTCACTATTCCAATCGTGTTTTTCGTGATTTTTAAGTGTCATGTTGTATTTAACGTGCAATTAGTACAATTTTAGTATCCATAAACAAAATCATTATTAAACACCTCAACAACTCAATGAACGAATTGAAAATCCAACATAAAATAACCAATATTCTCCATTTCCCTCTAACCCGCTAAATATTTACTAATATAATTATGTAACAGCGCGCTTATATACCTACACATAAGAGTCAATTCAGTAAATGAGTGGTAATCCGGTAAACACCAATAAGACGCGTTCCGTGTTCGCGCCGCGTGACGTATGGGCGGCGCGCGCGCATCTGATTGCGCAAAATGCCTACTAATAGCATCGCTACAATCGAGGATCGTTAAAGAATATGTTTCTTAGCCACATTAAAGCCACTATTATTTAATTTATATACAACCTTACACTTCCGCGTTTTTTTAATAATGTTGTTACTTATTTAAATGATGTTTGGTGGTAATGGTTTGTTAAATAGAACTTGTTTTTTTTACGTCGTAAATTTAAAAAAAAACGTCGCTACTCAGCCCCGCCGATTTAGTACTTATGCACATTAGCTGCTCGCGTATTTACTTAAAGATGTGTAATTAGGTCTACGATGTGTATTTAGGGAGACGAGCTGTAGGTAGGCCTCCAACAAGATGTAGTGACGACCTAGTAAAGATCGCGGGAACGCGGTGGATCCGAAAAGCACAACACCGGTCTGAGTGGAGAGCCTTGGGGCAGGCCTATGTCCAGCAGTGGACGTCTTTCGGCGGACATGATGAATTAGGTCTATCCTCTATGATGTTGGTTGACCGATATGTATGAACTAAGAATCGCGGATCCCACAACGAAACTGCGAAAACTGCTTGTTAATAAGTTACAATCAATAAATTCCAAAATTTATCTAAATTCGATTGGCAGGTTGTGTTAACTTGTAAAACTGATAACACATAAATATCTGAGTTAATTCAATTAATTAAAATAACAGGGGACAATGTCAAACCAATTACCCTCGTTCCAAAAAAGGTCTAGGCTTGTTTATCGGTACTATAGAGAACGATACAAATACTTATATTTATAAATATATAATTAAATACATAGAAAACATCCAAGTCGCAGAAACAAATGTTAACGAAAATATCTGCGGTATCTGTATTTAATTACGACGATGTATAAGATTTCGTGCTACCATTTCCACAATCTACACTCGAGGAAAGATTTGTATTTATGTATGTGTGTAACAAATACTTAAATTCAAAAAATCTTTCACTATTAGAATGCTACATTATACTTGAGTAACATGGGCTATGTTTTATTATTCTGCGCGGACGGAGTCGCGGGCAACAGCTAGTTGCACATAATATACTTGGTATCTACCAACGAGTTCAAGTTTTAATTATATAAGCCACTAACAACTAGTATATATACGGAACAGAAGATACACATAAAACTATGTAATAGTCAACAGTAAGGTACTGCATGTAAACAGTTGTTAATTTATGTCGATGGCTTATCTGGTTGGCCAGTGAGGTGCGTTTCGCTTTATGCACCGATGCACCTCATAAATGTTTTAATGCAGTCGTGCTATACCTACACGCATTTAATACACGATCCATTTAGATTGTTAATGTGTCGCAAGATAGACAATACTTCAGCGAACAATAAATTAAATTATTAGAGAATATTTTTCTAGTAAAATATCATTTTCCGACGGTACGTTTTCGCTTATCAAAACCAAACTATACTCGGTGAGTCTACTTTAAGCTAAAATGAAGATGCTGTTGCCACCTTCCAACTTAATCATCAGATCAGCTTTTAGACACCGTATTGCATTATCATCAGGGTCTTATCCCATAAACAACCCATTCCAATAAAGGGAAATAGTTCAATATTCACGGACCTATAACATTTGATTTAAGTTAACGTACAAGTAAGCAAACAAACACGTGATAAGACACCCGGTGGTGATGACTAGTAGGTATAGAGTCTGAGAGATCTAAGTCCTCAGGGTTGGTAACGTATTTGTAGTTTTGAGATTGTCATCATAAGATTGAAAATATCTATGGGCTTCAGCGTCAACTGCCATCAGGTGGGCTGTTTGCTCGTTTGCCATGTATAAATAATAAGGCCATAAAAAATGCACTGATCTTTAGGTATTCCTGATTAAAATGTTACTATAAGCTTAAGTATTACATACACCACAACACTTTAAATAAGGCTCGACGTAGTGGATTTCAAATAATAAAAAGCAAACTTTGAAAAGCCGACTGCATTTTCTAAATATTGTCGACTACACACATAAAAAAAATTAATCTCCTCTCTCATTACTTAAACGATAGGTACGTCATAATATTAAAAATCTATCAAGCCGTTTAGGCTGCAGAGCGTGCTTTTGACGCATTCCGGTAAAAGTCATCTTTTTCAGATTATTTATCTCTAAAATCTTTCATTATTACACAACCACCAATTGGGATTGTTCATATTTTTACAATTACTCTAATTCGAAAATCATTTCGAGGAATAGGGTTTAAAAGCTGTTCTGTGTATTAAGTTTTTGAAATATTTATCTACTTCGGATATTTTGACGAAAGTATATTTAACCTTTGTTTGACTTTCGTTTTCGGCTTGAAGGCCTCCTAGGTGTATCTTACGGGTTAGGCGAAAACCGCTTGAAATAGTATGGTTTAATACACTATTACGATCACGTTTTATCATTAGATATCCTTTAATTGTTGTTATTTATTAGAAAATGCCAACCCTAATTTTAAATAATCATGTCATCCATAAAATGTCTGCTAAATAAATAAAGATATTAAAACAAAACTATTAGGTCAAATACAAAATTAATGAAATTGGTCTATTCAAATAACCTAGGTAGGTTAGGTTAGGTTAGGTTAGAATGTAAAAACCAAGAGTACTTTTTATCCCAATTCCTTAAAAAAAATTAAGATCAGAAAGAATTAGATCATCTCTGTTTATTCATGAAAAATCCCATATCACTGTCAAACAACATAGTTACAAATTATTAGGTTAAGTCGAGTGTGTTCTAAAATCCGCGCGAGCAATCTCGCGACATACTGGCAGGCATTCCGCGTCGAGCTCTCACGCCGGCGCGGGCGCAGGAGATTCACACGCGCGCAGGTTTTTTACACCTATCGACATCGATCAAAGATTTATTTCACATCACTATTTTAGGAAACGAGCGCCGATCGCCTTATATCGAGATATGAAATTACTATCCGATGTCTGAACCGAATGGTTCACTATTTAGATAGATTAGCTTTGCTGTCATGTTGACCGTTGTGACACAAATACTATATCTTCTTTTTTTATAAACGATACACGAGCCATGTACAGGCTAGACTTTAAACAACCATTAGCTTGCTGTAAACGTCTAGAATACATCATACGATCAAACCCATCGTACATCGAAGACCAAGGCATAAAACGTAATAGCCAACAAACATAATTAATTTCCTAATCGATTTCGCACTTCCTCTATGGACCAATCACAACGGAATGCCATGTATTTTAGAGTGGACATTTATACGCGACGGCCGAATCTGACCAATAGCGAATTGATTTGCCGCGCAAGCGTACTTATGACGACTATGCTGTTAATAAAAGTGATTGCTCATACGTGGGAACGGGGGCGACGTCGACGTGGGAACCGCCCGAAATCAGGACTTCTTTTTTACCTCGATATCTACGACTTATTAGGCTATCATTTGTTCACTCGGTCACAGATGGAGAGCGAGAATTCTCGTTGTTTACGAGTAAAAACGCTTCGCTGCGTGATGTCCACAGTGAATTTGATTCTGCGAATCCAGAACTCATCTCGACTGAGCTTTCACACGAAGCGATTTAGTTTTAGTTAAACGCTTCATGGAAATAGTGCAACTTGTAAACTGTAATTGAACACATTCTCTGGAAAATGTGTGAATGAAACTGATTTTATTAGCCGTCCGAGACAATAAGTTAATCTGTGGAATGACATCCGTCAATGGATCTTGGAAAGCTACTGTATCTGTCATTTTTTAATTAACCATTGAAGCACTAACAGTAATCACGTTTGTATGAAACTCATTTGGGAACTATCAATTTTTTTGTAATGACAAATAAACTAATTACCACAGATAATGTTAATTTGTTGGGTGCATTAAAAGTATATTCGCACCTTCAGAACAATAGTGACCTAATTCAAAATTTTAGCTTTTAAACTTCAAGTCATATATTTATTATCATAGAGACCTAACTCGAAATTTAACATTTCTGAATTAGGTCACTATTGTTCTGAAGGTGCGAATGGTACCTAAACTCATAAACTAAATCACTGCATCGAAGCTACGAAGGCAAAATACAAGTAACATAGACGGTTCTTTATTGTACATAAACTATTAAATTTTACGGTCTGTTTTACGATGTGTATGTCTGTACTAGAAATGATCCATTGATGAAATTGACTTAATATTACTATTTCATGATTAACAAATACAATAAACAATATTCTTACAAGCAGGTTAACTATAGTTTTGCAGCCCCATACACTTGCTAATACTATTGAGGTATTATTAATTTTAAGCTAATGAGTTGAAATAAAGAATGTTAAAACTATTTTATACATTAATGTCTAACATCTCTTGGTGACTCAAATCCAATATTATAAAACCAAATCCTGTACAAAAACCAACTAACAGCGCCATTGGCACTTGACTTTTAGCGCAAAGTTATGTCCGCCATAGAATATGCATAACATTTGCATTGTGTAAATATTCTGCCGGGGTATAATCTCTATGAAATTCAATACGCGAACGTGGAGATAACGAAACTGCTCCGGTAATTTATTGCGCGCCATTAGGGCACGTACTGGGCATTTCATTTGAATTGGAGATTGGGATTTGCAGTGACTTGTCCAGTATTAAAATGATGTATCGCGGTTTGATTGCGGCGCGCGCGCGGGGGTGCGTGGGATGCGCAGATCTACGAGTACCTTGGACCTGCGGGCTTAGTATGGTTGCGTTTATAACGTGACAAAATGTGGATAAAGCATCCGTCACTCTCTTACTTACATACGTGTCAAAAAGTGACGTATGTTTTATCCACATTTTGTCACGCGATAAACGCAGCCATAAGCCCCCTGGGGATACTACAGCTAATGCTCAGACATGAATGGTCGCCTTTGCATCGTCTCTTTTACTCATTTTGTGACTTTTTCAGTGACAGCGTAAACATGATTTGTTTTACAATTTTCTGTTAGTGTTTTGTTTTAAGAGAATTCATCGTTATTATCATCATGATCAGCCGCAAAACGTCCACTACTGGACCACCTTCCCAACTTTTACGATTTTTGAATATGTTGTAGAAATTATCGAACTTGATTTACGGGGTGAGAAACGGTATCTCCCGGAGATGTGTATGGATTTTTTTGACAGCTACGCGCGGTTTAGGCATCGCCTCGCAATCGTCTTAAGATTTGGTTGTGGTAAGTATAATTTCCCAAATATTTATTAAAATTTATCTATGTATTGATTCCGAAACCACTTATTAGGTTAGGTTAGGTAAATCTGTGGCGGGAAATTGTATAATTTAATAGATTGTAAATGAACATTTAGGACACATATTAAGCAAACCCCAAGGTGAGAAGAGGTAAACGAGGGTAGGTACCGGTTATCCCGCTGCCGACCGCCGCCCACCACTGCGGGTTAATGTTGGTGGTACCGTTTGGCTCTTTACCCTATTGCATGTTTTCAATCTCTTCTTCCTTTATCTGTGTTCAGTTGCCTTCCTTTTTTATTTTGTTCGAATTATCTTGACCGATTTTTGTACCTATTTTACTCAGTTTTCATATTAAAAAATGTATTTAATTTATTTCTTATTATCTTACTTGTTACTACTATTTATTATATTCTTTAATTAAACACTGTCTCTTCGTTCGTGTGTCACGTTGGCGCCACTGAAAACCAGCGTCGCGGTTTATGCTGTGACACAGTGCTGAGTGGTGTCAATTTCGACGTCACAGAATCACCCATGGCAACATTATTCTTTCCTCCTTTTTTTTTTAATGATGTTTTTCTCTGTTCCGTTTTTTTTTCTCTGTGTTCGTCGAATAAATGTTTCTATTTATATTTCTATTTCTATTTCAAACAATCCAAAAATATCGGCAGAGACATGAATGTTAAAAATAAAGATGGTTTTACCAAATGACCAATAATACACCTAACCGATAGAACATAAGATACTTCCTAGATATATTTAAGTTTTCTAAGCAATATTCAACACGTAGGTGGCCATGTCCTTATCGCATGTCCATTAGCGTCTTCTTCAATTTTATTGAACATCTACTTCATAAATTGCGTAAATCCGTGAAGCACAGCGAAATAATATTGGCAGAGTCCGGTCGGATTAAATTTAACAAGTGAATGTGTACTTGGAGTTTACTTTGCATGACTTGTAACGCGGGTCGAGTAATGATGACAGTTATAACGAAATAAAAAGCAAGTTTTTTCATGTCTTTCAAAAGGGAACCTGTTTTCTCGTAAGTACCTAGAACCTGTAACATTTGTCGGAAAAAGTGACCTTTGTGTTTTTTCTAAAATATTTGATTTGATATTTGATTGTCCCGTGTGGTTACTGGGTTGGAATAGTGCCACTGTCTTCCCGTGGATGTCGTAAGAGGCGACTAAGGGAATAAAGGCTTGGAGTAATGTTGGGCGATGGGCTTGCACCCTGTCACTAATGCACTGATAAACATCTAAGCCTAATTGTGTAAAATGAGGTTACAGAATTATGAACAAATATTTAGGGTTGTTGGTAATTCTGTACCTCTGCCTACCCCACTCTGGGAATGAAGGCATGAGTATGAGTATGTATTTGATTTCCTAATGGTATAAACCGGTTGACAAACATCTTGATATCTTCAAAACTTTTATCATAAATTAGTTGAGACCTTATACTACACTGTCTTTACCCCTATTATTATAGTATTGATAACGTTATGATAGGTACCTTTTATTAACTTGACAGGAGAAGCAGCTAATTAACGCATAAACAAGTACACCCATTTACAAAGACCTTAAATGTAGTTTTACTCTACGAGGTCCAACAATCCCAGGAATCTTTAAAAATATAATAAAATAAATATCAGGGGACAATTTCACAACAATTGACCTAGTCCCAAATTACGCTCTAGGCTTGTACTATGGGTCCTAAATAAACAACGATATAAAT
This sequence comes from Acleris literana, assembly GCA_946894065.1. Classification (NCBI taxonomy): domain Eukaryota; kingdom Metazoa; phylum Arthropoda; class Insecta; order Lepidoptera; family Tortricidae; genus Acleris; species Acleris literana. The sequence goes on along the minus strand of OX335684.1, from coordinate 13,465,251 downwards.
ACTTATATAGAGAAATATATAGTTAAGTAGAGGTGCATAGAACACATTCATGACTCATCAGGAACAAATATTCGCGCTCATCACACAAATATCGGCCATTACCTGGATTTGATCCCAGGACCGTCGACCGTTAGCTTCGTAGGCCGGGTCACTACCAACTAGGCCAGCGCGTCGTCAATTTTCCGATATTTTCTTTGCAATTATTCCGTGGAAAAACCCAAGGGGAACACTTAGTGACATGATTCCAAAAATCGATTTATCTGAATAATGCAGACGAATTTTAACAAGGCTTGCGTCGATGCTCAAAGTGACACAGATAAATGAAAAACACCTGAAAAACAGTCATTCACGTCCATTTTATTTGAATTTAGGAATGTGATCGGTATATCCGCTCCTGTTAAAATTATTGATCATAGCAAAAACACATGATCACAGGTTGATGAAAGGTAGCTTAGACGAAGATGTTGTTTATATCAAGTGGTGTGGAAACGTAATGAATAGACCGTAATTATAGGACAATCTCATACTAGTTGACCTAGTCCCAAACTAAGCTCTAGGCTTGTACGGTCGGCCAAAAAAGTGTCCTACCAGTTTTGACAAAAGTTTCTGTGAGATCTAATTATCGCTAAGGTTGACACTTGTCACTGTTATAATATTATTGCAAGGGAAAATCGAACTTGTTGTATCATGAAGTGCAAATGAACTTCAACCGTAGGGTGTTAGACCACATTTTTGGCCGTATGTACTATGGGTACTAGACAACGATGAACAAACTCGTATAACGAAAAAGTATAGTCAAAGACATAGATAACATCCAAAAAATACTCGCGCCTATCACACAATATTTGCCCATACAAGGCATCAAACCTGGGACCGCTAGCCTGTAGGCGGAGTCACCAACAAGACTAAACGCGTCATCAAACTACCCACTAACTTATAAATAAGCTATAAATAAATTTTGTTTACTCTATCAATTGCCTACTTAGTGTTGCGTCGTAAAGATAGCAATAATTTATGCACAAATAATGAGAAAGTCATAGCTAGTTGCCGCTGACCGAATATTACGATAATTCGATCTGATTAGCTACTCGTACATACATGTGGCCGGCGGACTGGTTTGCGCTCGTTGTTCTGTATTATTTGGTTATGAAATTGATAACGGTTAATTGAGTAATAATTGAGGTTGAGTGTACGTAAGGCTCAGCAGAATGCACACTATGTGAAATATTTTTGAGGTTCTACCGTTCTTGGCTGTGTGATGTCATTGTAGCATCGCTATTCCGTCGCTCAGTTTTTATGTAGATAAATGTGCATTAATATAGGTCCGGTAGATCATTTTTACGTACGCATAGTAAAATTTATTGATAAATTTTAAAACAGTAAGAATGATTAGATAGGTGCGCTACGTTATTATAATGCATGACCATTTAAAAAAATGAGAAAGATGTCCACAAGCAATTGTTAGATTTTTTAAATATTATTTTTATTATTTATTCGTATTTTCGTTATCCACATTTATGTTCTTTTGATTATTTCTTTACAAAAGACATCAAGGCGTCGTTCCAATACAAAATGAATGTTTATTTTTGAGATGGTATATTTTGAATAACACTCTTACAACAAACTAGCGTTATTATTTACGTAAGTAACTCGCATCATAAAAAAAATACGAACTTTCTTTGCCTATTTTATTTTAACCAAGACCAATTGCTTTTTTGTATATCTAACAAGGCGATCATCTGCGTTCCTCGCACGAAAACCCAATCAATCATTCGTACACATGTGCCCCCAGCTTTACAATAAGCTATTGCGCGTTTTTGTCGCCGCGGGCGCAGCCGGGGCGCGGCGCAACAGGTGTCACACATTATCACTCCGGCGCACACGTACTTTACGCCTTAATAATTACTCTCTCGCGGGTGAAAGTGAGGCCTGTCAGATTATGCAGCCTTTCCGATTTAGGATTAAGTCATTTTTTTCTGGACATCCGATTGATCTGATTGATCCAAAATTGAGTTAGTTGAAAATCTATATTTAAAATTTTAGGCCATTTTTTAGCGATAAGTATACAAGGTGTTCAGTATTTTGTTGTCGTTTTTTCGATGGAGCAAAATCCTATATACAGGTTGATTATAGAAAAAATAATGTTCCTATCTCTATCTATGTCCAAAATGTATTGCTATCATTATTAAATTCATATTCTTGTATATAAATTATTATTATGAGTATGACATATTTTAATAAAGGCAATCAAGTTTATCTTGCGTCGGTTATGATTTTCTAGTTATTCATAACGAGTTGAAAAATGGCTATACCGCATTTTAATGATTTCAAGGCGACGATATAACTCCAAATTGGGTAAAAACGGATATCATTTATAGGATTTAAAATTTAATACAGCTTATAAATTATTCTAGTAATGTTTTGCCATATATTGTTAAACATCATCTAGACCACGCATTTATTAATTGATTTTAAATTACTTGTCACATTTAGGATGGATGGTAGGATGTTACTAAAACCTGACCTCACTCATTCTTATAAATAACAAGTTTTACTTCGACATTTAAACTGTTCCGTCAAATCAAAAAATAATAATGTGGCGTTCAGTAGAGACGGCCTTACAGTATCACGTACAGACCAACCTTAACAGCCTCAGTTATTATATGACGGCAAGGATTTCCATAGACACAGCATCAATAGCTGGCCTTCCACCTGTTCCAGTTATAGGCGATGATGTTAATAAAGCGGTTAGCATTGTTCCTGAGGATTCAGGCCTGACCCCGCGTGAGCATGCGCATTAATTAATTCATATGCGATTAATGTTGCGTATGTTGCCGTGTGTTGTGATGTGGATGGAGATGAATTTTCTATGTAAAGCTTGACTTTAGGCGTCGTTAAAGGATGTTCAAATTTATTCGAACGAAATTGCTGAAATTTATTATGATAAATTAGCAAATTTATCAATATTTTATATGAATATTAAATTTTTAATTTGTCACGACACAAAAAGGTAAAAATCTGTTATTTTAAAAGAAATGCTAAAAACTTCAAAATAAAAAATATCTACAAAAAAATATGTAGGTTGCAACTATGCTAGTTGGAAAAAATACGTCAAACCGCAAGCTACGTGACGGCAGTTATTCTGTTAGATTATATTAGCTTGGAAAACTATAGGAGAACGTCCCATTCAGTTCAAATAGGTATTTTAATCCGTGTCTCTTATGTAAAAGCTTCAATAATTCTCTGCGTTTCATACCTCCATGGTCAATTCAAAGGCTAAAATTAGCATGTGATACCCTACATGTCGGCCATTGTACCTGTTTCATGCGTGTGCAGACAAACATGACGTAACCTAAGTGTAATTTAATGGCTGATGTGTTAATTATATGCATGGCATATAACTTTATTATCGAAGGGAAAATAGGGCTATGGTCTTAACAACATGAATAAATTAAAAATAAATAAATAGCTGCCGTCATTTGTTTTTCTAGGCCTTAGTAGCTTTTACAACTCACTTTTGTTTTGTATCTTGCTTAAATATTTCTAATACGTATAGTTGATTCAAGATCCATTAATGACCTGTTGTAAAAAAGCACTAAAGAAGTTTGTTAACGTCTGGTGTTATTTAGTATTGACATCCACCATGGTAATTATTATTTATGTTAAATATTAGTAAACTTCTAAACTTTATATTTAGGTCACAATTTATTTTAACCATGTCGATAATATACTTTAATAACACCCTATATTTTTCTTTTGAACTCTGTCAACTGTGTCTGTTAAATAACCCCTATAATCATTACTAATACTCGCAACATCATCAAGACACTTAAGCATTATTGTTACTCCTAGAGCCTGACTCGTCAGGCCGAAGTAATTTAGCAAATGTATTTTTCAAACCGCAACCTAATGCTCTAGTATCATTATAAATGTTGACAAGTGATGTTTATCGTGCCAAGAACGCGGGCAAGGCTGTCTCCTCCCCGGCCATTGCGAGCTGCATCTATTGATCGACCATTACTTATGTACATGTAATGACACATGTTCTGTTATGATATAGGAACTAATTGATATAGGTTTGACCTTTGTCGTACCTGTAATTTGAAATGTCCTCATGTTTTATTATGGTTGAATAAAAATGAACACCATGGATTTAAAACAAGGGGTGTTCATTTTACAAAACGAATTTTCATTGCAAACTTCAATTGACAATTACACTATTAAATATTAAAGTAACAAGTTCACGATTCAGTTTTGTTCATTTAACATAAATCAATAAATGTAAAACAAGTACTTCTAAAACTGTACAAACAATTCGAGTTACAATAAAAACTAATTAGCAAAATGAGTTGTATAAATCTTTGTTCAAGCTGGTTATCACGATATTTTTTGCAGGTTTTATGTTGTAAAAAGACAGGTTAAATGAAGGTGACCCGAATTGATTGAACTAGTAAAAGAGGTCGATCGCTATCCTGCTCGAAGTCCGCTTTTGTAAGCTAAAGAACTATTGTTCTCCTATTACTTATTGGGACTGTTGACACAAAGGATTTGTCTGGTTTGTTCTTTGTTTAACACTATTTAAAATGTAGCAGGTTATAAATTCAAATTATAATACTACTTTTACCATTTTTATTCCTTTTTTCATCTTGCTGCTAAGCCTAGGTATTTGAAATTATACTTTTTTAATTGCTACAGGGTGTTCCAGAAGCTGACGTCAACCCGCCTAGGGCTGATAGAACTAAAAGCTATCGATTTAATACCTACATCAACGGTGTATGAATAAAATTGAAGATAATACTTTTTTTAATTAAAAATAAGTAGGCCATAACAGAAGGGTTACACGGAATATGAAGGGTTATGCGGGAAATATTCCCGCTCTACTCTTTATACATAATCTTAGTGCGTAGGCACATTTTAACATATTAGTTTGTGGTCGCCAGAGCATACGAGTATGTAAATTGGTCAGTGGCGCGGTTATCAGCGGTCGTTTGGTCGTCATAATTGTATGCCATTAGAACATCTGTGCCCATAACGAGTCGCGATCCAGCCATGTTGTACATAATGTTGTATCGATGGATTGATTTACGTCGACGGCGAAGTCGACGATTATCCTTAAGCAGGCGCTGATTTGAGATCGTGTTTAGAATGTAACTTAAATGCGGAATACCGATTTATAGCACTAAAAAGTAATAGAATATCTAATCAATGTAATCGTCTAATATTGGGTTGGGGCTATTTCGTGATTTTATTATTTCTGTTCGTATTTCTTTGTCATTCCTTGTTGTTTCTCACGATTTTTAGGGTTCCGTAAAAAAAATGAAAAAACGGAACCCTTATAGGATCACTCGTGCGTCTGTCTGTCCGTCTGTCTGTCACAGCCAATTTGCTCCGAAACTACTGGACCGATTGAGTTGAAATTTGGTACACATATGTAAATTTATGACCCAAACACAGATGTGCAAAGTAATTTTTTTTTAATAAAAGGATTATTTTCGTGGTTTAAAAAAAAAGTCTTGCAAACCTTACTGTGTTCTATATCAAATGAAAGGGCTCGTTATGAGGATCCCAAACATATTTTTGTTATAATTGTAAAATAAATAGTTCAGATTTTATTCATGAAAGAAGACGAAAATTGACCATTCCACCCTGATCTCCGAAACTACAGAGCCTAAAACTTTGAAAAAAATACAAAATATAGTTCATTGCTTGTAGATAGAATCCAGGAAAAGCTATAAGAACACTATAAAAAAAACGTATGTACGGGACCCTCTCCACGCGAGTTCAACTCGCACTTGGCCGGTTATTTTTTCTTTTTCTTTATTTTAACCCCCGACACAAAAAGAGGGGTGTTATAAGTTTGTGTGTGTGTGTATGTGTGTCTGTCTTTTTTGTAGACATCTGTGTGTCTGTCTGTGGCATCGTAGCTCTTAAACGGGACTTGGATGTGTTTTTTTTTAATTTTAAGGTTTTTAGCGGTGGTTCTTAGCTAGGTTTCATCAAAATCAGTTGAGTTACCATTATATCGGGGGGTATCTATCTAATTGTTATATTAATATACAGGGTGTTACGCAGAAGGTTGGACCAACATCAGGGACTAACTCTGTAGGTCATACTCATCAACTTTTATTATGGGACCAACATCCAAATCACGAAAAAAAAAACAGCTGTTCCATACATTTCGGCTTTTTAGCTCTCAAAGTTTGTATGGAACAGCTGTTTTTTTTCGCGATTTGGATGTTGGTCCCATAATAAAAGTAGATGACTAGACACCTACAGAGTTAGTCCCTGAAGTTTGTCCAAACTTCTGCGTAACACCCTGTATTAACAGTATTCCCAGCTTCTTATAACGGCAAAACAATTCGAGTTGCAGCGTTCTGCTGTTGGACGGCAGTGCAGCAGCTTTCGGCTGGCTATCGCTATCACGTTTGCACTTTCAACTGACAGTATATCTGCCATCGTGTGTCATAGAAAAACGAAGATTGCCGATCGCTATTTAGAAAATGGTTGCACTATACTTACCTGTGTAGGTAGGTACATATGTATATACCAATCAATTTAAAACGATTACTGAAAATAACACTAGGCTTTACGAAGAATCGTGTATAAACTAAATCATTTTTTCCTCCAACGTAAACCTTATGCTATTTTTACGCAAGCTAGTAACTTCATAACTTGTATTCTTATTTCTTACAATATTTTCAACGACTTCCCCTTTTTATAGAAGTTACATTCGTAAATTGTACTCGAAACTTGAGCAATATTAAAACCTAAGTTTGTTAAAGTACGAAATGACCAGCTTTTACCCAAGACTAATTTTTCAAAACGATTAATGTCATGCGGCGAATTTCATCCAAATCCTTCAGTCGTTCATATGTGACCAAGTAATAAATATATCATCACTAACCTCATCACCTGTCTAAAATTAACAGGGAAAATGAACAAATACCCAAATCGAACAAAGTAAACTTAAGTACGAATAGTTTCGAGATATTCCAACGAACTGCGATTGCGAACTTCCTACCAAGGCGAACAATTAAGTGGCGGGAATGCAATCCAGCAGCTAATCAGACACATCACCGCCGACCTTCGGGATCAATGGCGGCGGAATGAGCCGGTGCGGCACCCGAGAGCTGTCATTACAGCCAATCGGGGCCGATCGGAGCCAGTCGGAGCTATTCGGAGCCATTCGGGGGGTTGTAATAGCGCGTGTAATAGCAGTCTTGGAGGTCAAGATCTTCATAGCAGCGTAATGGCGGGTCTTGATGACGGTAGCTGCGGTTTGTTTGTGATGGTGGAACGGTATGGAACAGGTGATCGATTGCCGTAGATAGGTTTTGCATGATCTAGTAATACGAGCAAATTTGTGTAATTAAGTTTCACTTTTGACTCTGTAGTCACGATAGACATGCGGTGAAATAGTGTTGAATTGGAAAACGTTTTAACGCGTAGGTACACGGCGCAAACTGGGCACAAATGATGAGCAAAAAAAAAGAGTGAAACATGGCGTTGAATTGAAAAAAAACAAAGTTAAAAAGTCCAAAGTCCTTGTTAAAAGTTTTACTTTTCAGTAAGTTATTATTTGCGCATGGTGTACGTAACAATCAGCTACAAGAAAATAAAATCCTAGATGCTAAATATCCCGGACAATCTAACATAAATTGACCCACTCCTAAACTAATCACTAGGCTTGTACTATGAGTACAATCAAGTACAAACAGATGTATACACTTTTGAACGTTATCACATAAAGTGGATACATCTCATTGTAGTCGGCTGTACCAAATAACGATAAAAATGCATAAATTAAATACGCACATTTTTAAATACATAGAAAACGTCTAAGACTCAGAAAAAAATACTCGCGCTCATCACACAAATAGCGGGAAATACCTATACCGGGAATCAAACCTGGAGACCGCTAGCTTCGTAGATAGAGTCACTACCAACTAGGCCAAACGCAAACGTGTGACAAATTTTAATACACCTTCAAATCAGGGTGCAGATAGGTAGCGAGTATGCAAAACATATTGGGACATCATCCCACAGAACAAGAAGCCCCACAATATTTCTAAACGCGAATTAACAATGACAAATGTTTACAATGCTGCCCACATAGGTTTCCGCGGGCCTTGGCATTAGTCCCAAATGTCAGGCAGATTCCTCAGGACGATATGGAAGCCAATTGTTAAGTGCTAATGCTGCGGACGACACTTCGATGAACAATAAATTGGGTACGCGCAAGCCGGCTGTCAAAGAAATATTGCGCTTGTCAATTATTCTAACGACTGCGATAGGGAATAACAAATAGCTGTTTAAATTCTGGATGACCTTTTTGTAACGAAACAAGGTGTCGTGATTATTTCGTAGAGTAAAAATTACAACACGTGCGTTATAGATTTTATGATGACGCAGTTAGCCTACTAGTTAGTCTATAGCCTGCATACGAAGTTAGCAGTCCCCGGTTCGATATTTGTGTGATGAGCGCGAGTATCTTGATTCTTAATTTTGATTGTTTTCTTTGTATTATTCAGTATTTATTCCACTATATTAGTATGTTTAACGTTACGTAGTAACCTTAGTAACTACAAGTCCAGAGCATAGTTACGGACTATAGGTCAATTAGTTGTGAGATTGTGCCCCGTTATTTATTTATGTGTTGTATGTAAACTTTACAGTAATGTTTATTAACTTTAATTAATTAAACGCCTATAAATTAGTCGGTCTCGAAAGGCCCGGCCGGTCAGCTTGACAACTGTTGCTATAACTCCACCCCGACCTTTAGCCATCACATAAAAATCAGTTGACGTTGAATAGACTATCAATTTCTCAATCGTTGACTAGTGTACCAGGACGGCACCAATTTGGTATCAGGACTAAACTGGCAATTTTACAAGCAATTACTTTACGAAGATGAATGCAAATTCTGGAGCGGATGGCCGAGCCGTGTAAGGGCCTCATTAAGGGGAAAAATATAAAAAAAACTGTACCGAGATTGCCTTAAAAGCGTGTACGGAATGCCTTTTTAATTAATAAGTGGCTTTCAATGATAACGCCATTGTTACGGAACCCCCGCGGCTCGATGGACTGGTTGATGTATCGCTGTTGCTAAACGCCCGCGTGATTTATGTGATCTGAAGTAGAGTGGTTTAGTGTTGGGGAAGGTTGTGTTTGGCTAGCTTTTGGGCGCGGCTTAGTTTACATTGTAACGATTGCATGACTTAACAATATCTCTAATATTTATAACTCAGGGGCTGTATTCTACTAGGTGAAATCTAATTGCTTTTGACATGCTATCGTATTGTGAACGTTATGATAGCTCTAATTTACTTCACAGTAATGGCTGTCGATTTAAAAACAATACGATATTTAACATGTCATGCTCCAATGGGAATGGGTTGGGCATGTCTGCCGCATGCCGGAGGAATTGTGGGCTAAAGTGTGTACCAAATGGGTCCCACGGGATAGAATTCGGCGTCGCGGCAGACCAAGGCGACGTTGGCGAGACGAGCTTGATGCCTTTAATCGGGGCTGGTGGGAGACTGCCCAATATAGGGCCACGTGGAAAGAAGGGAGGAAGGCCTTTGCCCAGCAGTGGGACATTTTTTTTTTTTTTTTTTTTTTTTTTTAGGATCTTAAATAAATAAATAATAAATAAGCGATTAGTTTTTACCGAGTAGAATAGAGTAGAATATTTTTATTTCGCTCTGGTTATTTATTGTAGTGTATAAAGATCCGTTGTTAGCATTACAATAATTGGCCAGCAACACCCGTGTATGTATCTCAAAATGATCGTGGAGATACGCTGCAAGGCCGTAACGTAACAAAGCGGCACCAGCGGCAACAATGTCTAACACAATTAACGAAACAATGGGCAATAAGCATCGTTTAAATTGATATTTACTTGATATCGATTAGAAATGATCAGGAAGACAGTAAATATCCGATGTATGGGGCATTACTGAAGGCGCGTTGCCGTAAAGTTGCCGGTAGATGGCGGTGTGAGCACAATGGCGCGGGGGTGGCGCGGGCGCACGCTTCTGCGCGAGCGGCTAGCTATTGATTTGCTACCGACCCGGGAGAATATCAGATAAATTCGTGTTTGAGTAAAATTGCTCGGAATTTATAAACAGCTTCTATATTGAGAATTAGTAATCAAGAAGCTTTATAAATTACTTTCTTAACTAAATCAAAGCGTTATCTAAATTTAATACCTACTAGTCATGTTGTTGATACATAATTTAATCCAAATAATTACTTATGCGTACTTACAAAGTTTTTTCTTAACCACGATGTCATAATAAGCATCCTATGTGATCGCCGATCATAATTTTAATCAATAATCTCGTGCGCAGGCGAGAACCGGCTCGCTTCCTGCATAAAAAAAAACTGAAATACCAACGCGCAATAATAGCATCGTTTTAATTTGAAATTTGTCATCTTTATCTACAGAAAAATGATTTAGTGTCAGTAAATTCTATTAGATATCTATATCACATTGAAGTGCCGAAGCTATAATTTATAAGTATGAAACTATAAAAAAACAAGGTTATTTTTAATTACCATCACGTTCAAAAGTACCTCAAAACTTGGCGCCTAAATGTCGTCTCAAATGCAAAAAATATTCATAATATGCGTACGATCAACGTATTACGATAACGGAAGCTTTTGAATTCAACCGTATCATTAAAATTGAAACAGATCACACGGTCTCGTAACAACATGGCGTCACGCGCCAAAAATGGTAACGTTAATCATGCGCAAGCCAAGCAGAAGCGACGGAAGACTTTCTCTGCGCAGGAGCACTCCTGGAGCCTCCGCCATTACGCCTTACGCGGCGACCACCTGCTTTACATACTGATCTTGCCTATCCGGAAAGCGTGCACTAATTCCGAGAGCTGGGAAACGGTTGTCGATGTTTTTTCTTCATTCTGTTTGAATTCTTGTGTGAAGCTTGTGGAAGAAGCGTGAGTCGATACCCTTAAAAGGTAAACGATTATATGGTGAGGGTCATGGGAATTTATTGGATGTAAGACGAGATATATAGCGATTATCTAAAAGTTGCCTGCAAGCATGATGATGCTGAAATTTTAGCTACCTATAAGCTCTACATTGTGTAAGCGAATGAAAATCTGTGCTAAAACTGGATAAAACACCATTAAAACGTCATTAGATATTATTAAGGTGCGCGTTAGATTTCTAACTGCAAGACCTAATAAAGACTGTGTGAGATCAGTATTATTACTTTAACGATGCCAAGTAGGGACTCGTGAATTATTTTATCGACTGTCGATAATTGGATCACCTCTACACAAACCAGTGTCGAGTGCAGACGATGTGCCGAAGATGTCAGTAACCATTAACGGTAAAGCGGCTTTTTGTTAGTATCGTACATTTATAGTGTTTTACGATCAACTGGGAATAACTAGATGGACGATAAAGTAATATTAAACATTCTGTGTAGAACTTATAGTGCAAGGTTGTCACTGGACGCGATTTATCTATACAAGAAAATGTTTATCGACATCGATGTTTTTTTCCGCTAAAATCTCAAGTTACTGATTAAGGTTTATGAGTAAAGATTTTTTTCATTTAGTTTCTTTATTTTAGTAAATGCGTCGTCGTTGGAAATTCTTTCTTTTTTAAAGTAGCAGTTCGGTATCAACAATTCCCTTCAAACATTACAATTAACTAATTAAAATTTTATTGCCAGAACATATTTGCGGCGTGTCCGGTAATTTACAAGTAATTATGTTCGAAAAATCGAATTCGAAGTACTCGGAAGTGTCTTCGACCACACACGAGTAGACATCATTATACCACCCAGCGAAGGCAGATCCCTGGGCATGCCATCTTCATACCCCATCATGTCATTACGAGGGAGAAAAAGGGGGCGTGGCGGGTCAATGAAGAGTGGTTCTGATCTCATTTCCCACACAATACTCCAATATGCTCAAAATCGCGCACTCAATAATTTAAGAACTTTCTTTTCTTTACGATGAACTCGGACCTACCATACATAAATTACTGAAGCGTGATTTCGTTTCGCGTTACCATTTTGGAATTGCGGAAAGCTGTCTGAATATGTAACGTTAAAAAAATATTTGTAAGGTTCGCCTTGAGAGACATCAGGAGAACGTTATTAAGTGTTAATTAACGAGGTCGAGAAAGATTTTGAGCAAAAAGTAGAAGAAAAAAATAAATTTCTAGCAAGGCTTCTTCTGCACTTTGTCAAACTTATATTTTAATGGCGTCAAATACCGATCGTGTACCTCGTACAATTGACCTGCCTAGTGAATTTCCACCAGTACCTTAACTTTTCTTATGTTTGGAAAAAAATCCCGATGACTTTTTCGAAAATTAAAACTAAGCTACGTGAGACCTTAAACAGGGTCCTTCTGGAATGCTACCACTAAACCATCTTGTCAAGCAAGTAGCAGTGTTCGTACAGTCATAGCTGTGTTCTGGTGTAGAACCGTGGAGGATGAAACTGCTAGTGATATCGCTAGCATAGAGATTCTATTTTACCCCTCGGGGTAAATATGGACTTCAAAGCCCGCTTACCATTGTCACTTGTTTGCTTTTTTCATGCCTCTCGTATAAAACGGGGATGCGAGTTAAGAGCCCTAGACAAAATTCGGCGTTCGTGATCGTTACGTCACGTCGTGTGGAGTGCTTACATCAATCTATACATTTTATCAGTTTTCGAAAATCGTTTACGATAGCGTTAAGCGTCTTGTCTAGCCTCACAGGACACTTATTTTCATTCGGACATTTAACATTGTGAGAGTGAGCTAGACTAGATGAGATGGTTCCAGATCGATTTGTGGACATAATTCGATTTCACGGGCCAGTGTAGTTAATTACGATTAGCGAGGATCGATGCATCGGCGCGCGCGCAGACTGGTTATGCCGGAGAAACTGACCAGTGGTCCGCAACCATTCAGAGCATTATTAAAAATAAAAAAACTTATAAATCCTTAGGAACTAGGTGATGTACCTGAATTGAAGCATATTGGTCGGTGATGAGTGTATTACCTGAAAAAAAAAACATAAATTATAGTGCATTTACCAAAACAATCATTTAAATTGTAATGGTCGTCAATGTATTAAACAATCATCTAGTTCCTAAGTGGCTGGAAATATGGGTGGCTGGAAACACTGATATAAGTAATGTTTAAACCAGTCGTGTAAATGTCCTAATATATATATGTAAAAGTCAGATACGACTAACTACGATAGCTTTAACAATTTTTTATGTGTTCAGTAGTCCATACTAATATTGTAAGTAACTCTGTATGTTAAGCTTTTCCGGCTAAACCGCTGGATCGATTTAGATAAAATTTGGTACCAAGATAGTATTAATCCCGTAAATAGTACCCTATATCCTGGGTACTATTTACCCGCAAGTAGCGATAAACGAATTCTACGCGGACGAAGTTCCGGGCAACAGCTAGTTGTATTATATATTCCAAAGAGCAGATACATTTCTGTCATATGGCTGTCGAAATAGGTTATTAGAATGTCCCTTCTTAAATGTAATTGGATGAGCCACGCACAAAATAAAACTAAGGCGGCCTCAATAATTAATGTAGTTATAAATAACTTTTTTTCAAAGGTTGGTGACTACACTGATTTCTCCGCGCGTCGTGCGTTCAAACGCTCGGACACTCGCTCTTGTTAGGGGACATCTGCGCCCGCGCCGCTTTTCCCCGCGCCTACTGCGCATGCTTATAACAGTCGTAACGGAACGATACAGATGCATAATTGGACGCTGGGGTAAACAATATTCTTATGCAGGAGAGAAAAGTTTACTTGCGGCCATTTTTTCAATACATCATCAAAGCAGCTTCGATTGATGCGATATAGTAACTCTTTTATCCAATGATTATTGTTCATCTCTGTGAATAAAAGAGTAATTGGTCTTACGTATAATGTTAATAAATTACTCTAGCATTATAAGTAATTCATCATAGTCCGAAATATATCAAATACGCAAACGTGTTAATATCCACTTCGCGTTTCCACGGCACGTTTACAATTTAATTATCCCATTTATCGAAACTTAACGAAATAAATCAAAGGCGTTTAAACGTTGGAACTAGGATAAATTGTAGGTGATGTAAAACGCAAGTCTGGATAACAACATAATTGGTTCGGCGACGCTTCGTGCACTAGATATTTATATTGGCCGCTAATCTACTATGAATTACCGTGTTTAACATATCATGGCAACCACGCTGCCTGTTAAAATATCATTTGCTGCCTTTTTGTGGCTATTGAAAGCTTGCGGCCGTTTTTTGTGTAAGCGCGTGCGAAGTATACTGAGTGCTTATTAGTATCAAACCGAGCACCTTTTCTCCCTCGTGTGACGTGACAGGCGGACCCCGAAACAGATCAATTTAGCGACCGTGCCCACCCATTGTCTTTGATTCAGATGTCTCGTTAAGGGAGCAAGCCCACTGCGAGAAAAACGGACCGCTGTCAAATTTATGTGTACCATTAACTTCTTCGCGACCCGTGAATATTCAGAGTGCGGTATTTTAACGAAACTTTAATTTGAGCTAAAACGTTCATTCGTGCCGTAAAGGTTTCCGAAGAAATTCGCCAGCGCAAATGAGAGCTTTCATCGGTCGGCTCATTACGAACGGTGTTTTTCAGCTCTAATTTAATTGGTCGCATAAATTTGATTGCGATTTATCTGCTTTTTCATTGTGTGATGTGTAATTGCGGGTAATTTAAAGAAGGTATTTAAAAGGAGTAGGTAATTAAATGTGGAGTTGCGGAGGTGAAATTCGCTATGCGAGTATCGCCGGCAAAGTGGGGCCATCAATATCGTTGGACACGCATCCGGCGACAAGCGGCGGACGCGATTGAAAACTAATAATATTTCAAGCCGTAAAGCAGGGTCCACACTTGCGCAAGGCAGGTCTCGCCTTGCTCGTGCATATCTGCTTTGAAGAGACAGCTAATCTCCACGCTTGTCTGCTCAGTGTAATTCCACGGGCTTGGGAACTTTGTCGAATAAATATAGGTTAGTTATTTGAACAAGTTCTTGGATGCTAATTCATTATTAATTTTGTAGTTGATTAAGGGAATTGAAAACGTGTTTTTTGTGTAGATATTGGAATATTAAACACAAAAACTAAAGCTAAATTAATGACTTGAATAGTTACCAAATCCTGTACAGAATTTCTCTAATCACAGCATTTGGTTCTACAGGATTCGCAGAAGGTTTGCTCTCGACACTATTAAGTTTAATTTATTCAAATGATTCTGTTAACAGCGACGCTACATGTAGGTGCCCTGTAGGTCTAGACTAGCCGTATTTTATTGATCGTAATGATTTTAGAAAATTAAGACGATGTATGGAATGAACGCAAGCTAACGCGAGCAGTTAGCTTGTCAATTATATATGTGTATCTTTCCTGTTTCCTATCATTAATAGCTGCAGCAAGTTATTGCCTTTGGATTGTTTACTAAAAACCCGCTGGTTAAACTATCATCTCCGAAAAATAAATAAAGGCTTTAAATCCAATATGTTCTTTAGCAGTGTCAGTATTTTTAAACATTTTGAACGCAATAAAGCTGAAGAAATGGCCAGCATGATTTTTAAATTTTTTGTGAATGGTTTTTGTTTCAATTATTTATCAAGGATCACGGTTACCATAGGTACTAGTTTTAGCTATGTATTTTACGAGGGTACATAATTCCGAATTGATTAAATTTCCGAATTTTCATAATTTCGATGGCAATTATTTAATAGAAGACTTAACTTTTTGCTATCGCTTATAAATCAGACCTAACCTAACCTACGTATGATAATTAAATTATGCATTTAATCTAAAATAGCTTCCGGAAAAATTAAAAAACGGACAAATGAAATTCGGACCGGTGAAATTACTAGCATAGAGGCATTCCATCTTAGTCCTTAGGATTGGCAACGCATTTGAAGTCTTGTCTTGATTGCAGTTTTGAGATTGT
Organism: Acleris literana; assembly: GCA_946894065.1. Lineage (NCBI taxonomy): Eukaryota > Metazoa > Arthropoda > Insecta > Lepidoptera > Tortricidae > Acleris > Acleris literana. Next base: position 13,449,270 of record OX335684.1, on the reverse strand, counting down.
AGTCTTGTGATTTCAAATGTCTATGGGTCTCAGATCCCACTTACCATCAGGTGGCCTGAGAGCTCACGTGCCTCCACATTGCCATTAAAAAAAATATATCCGGATAAAAGTAATTCGGAATGTTAAGGTGTTCCCATTTTAGAATCATGAAATAAACTCAGCTAAAATTGCTAAAATTATCTTCATTGATATAATTTTCGCACTTAAAACAAGAATCACACGCAACTTAAAAGCACAGACAAGTAATAAAACAAGTGGTGCGCGCGCGCCGGTATCGTATGAAGATCTTAACATTGACTGATTGCAGTAAATCAACCCGCAAGTAATTTGGGGCACTGTGGGAGTTTTCTTTCACATTTTAATCTTGGCCAGTGTTAATATTCGCCGGTCGTAATTATTATGTCAAGTAATTTATATACGGAATAATAATTATCGGAGCGTCCAAATTACCGAGGCTATAAGTTATATAAATTGATATTTATCGTAAACAAACATTCGGGTATGGGCGTTCGATAACAATACCTTATGAAATAATAAAACGTATTTATTAAGAAAATTATAAACATTTTTTTTAATGTGTTATAAATTGAATCTACCAATATAGAATGTATAAGACGTTACATAAAGATATATTTTTCCTAAGAACAAATACCAAGGTTGTATTTACAAATAATTTTCACTTTCTGTATTTAAAAACTAACTTATAAACTTACCTGTTAGTAATGTAAGATTTTCAAATAATTAAGAATACCTATACATGATATGTTTTCTTATTGGATTTTTTAAGCAACAGTTTTAAAGGGGCGTAGGGCATTTTTTTACAATAAATAAATGAGGAATCGTAAATATCAGCGGACAACCTCAATTTGGGTCTTTTTTCCGTCGCTTTTGTTTTAAAGCTTCTTATGTTTTCGTTAAATATTCGTAGACTCAATAATGTAGAGCTAAGATCATTTTGGTAACAATGCGCGTCAAGTTCAGGTTGACTTCATGTTTACATAATATAATTATAGTTAAAATTTAAGTATGGTTCTGCTGACCCTTCGAACGCTTCGGTATTATGAATCAACGTTAATTTCATCAGCAAATTAAAAATGCGAGCCGAATGCCGGTGACATTACAGGAGTCGAGAACAGTTTAATAACATTGTAAATTTACTTTTAAATGGTCAGTTTTGTAAAAGTAAACATTGGCAATTCAAGGGTTCCATGTGATTTAAAATTCTAACCCAAACTCTTAAATTAACAGCTATCGATATCGAAAATAGAAATTATCAAAAGTATGGGTGCATACTTTTTATAATGGAGGACCGGTGGGCTAGCGAGGCCATCAAGTGGGTGCCGCAAAATGGGCGACGTAAGGTCTGTTCATCCTTACTTGTCTTATATAGTAAACAACTTTCTAACCTCAAAATGAACCTTTTTTGGCTAAAACAGCTGTTTTGTCGTAAATAAAGTAAACTGAATAAACATTTTGGACATCATTTGGCCAATGTATTGTCTGTGATTGCTTTATTTTGTTTAAAATTGCTGTTTTAGCCAAAAAAGGTTCATTTTGAGGTTAGAAAGTTGTTTACTATATAAGACAAGTAAGAATGAACAGACCTTAGAAAAGGCAGGCCCAGACGGAGATGGCGGGCCGACTTGGACGCATTCCTCAGCAACTGGAAGAGGCACCAAATAGGGACTCATGGAGATTAAGGGGAGAGGCCTTTGCCAGCAGTGGGACACTCATATAGGATAGGAAACTATAAATAAAACAAAGTATACGACCGGGATTAATTGTAAATTTCCCAAATGTTATAAGTTTAACTTATCTATCTGTGTCTATGTATGTGTTTGTGTATCTGTGTCGCTGTCTGTGGCACCGCAGCTCTCAAATGGATGGTCCGATTTAGATGCAGTTTCTTACTAAAGAAAGCTAGTTCAAATGAAATGGTATTTAGCTTGGTTTCATGAAATTCGGTTGGGCTGTGTAAGAGATAATAAGCTCTAAAGGGTCGCCATTATATCTGCTGGATTTTTAGTTTTACAATAGTTATTATTTTTTCCATTTACGACGAACAATTTCAAAGGAACTTGATGTCACCTGAGCCCTCAGACAAGATGCACTACGCTAACTAACGTTTCTATTCGATTCGTTTTTAAACCAATCGCGTCACTGGAAGATGACGTGATACGAAAAGTCACGTGGTCTACCAGTGACGCGATTGGTTTAAAAACGAATCGAATAGAAACGTTAGTTAGCGCAATGCATCTTGTCTGAGCCCTCTGGGATGTAATATGGCTGCGTTTATCGCGTGACAAAGTTTGGATAAGGCATCCGTCACCTTCTTACACGTAAATAAGTACGGGAGTGACGGATGCTTTATCCACATGTGACAGCCATACTAGGCCCGCTGGTCTACACTAGGATAAACAATAATAAAATTCCGTAATTTTCATTTAAAGTACTATAACTTGAACATTAACAGAATCCTTTGTCTTTAATTTCGACTTTAAAACAAAGGCATTGTTTTTACGCGACAGTAATTAAACTTTTAAGGGGAACTATGACGTCTTCGTACAAAACCTTTTATCGTTCACTGCCAGCTACTAGAATTTGTATGTAATTTGGACACGGAAGCGCGTCGCCGGCGCTGACACTGTTTACCTTGCGGTTCTCGTCCTTTGATTCCGCGATCTCTAAAATGCGAAGCGCGCGTTAAGTGGGCGGTTTACAGGCGGTCAGGGGAATTATTTTGGGAGTTAAGTGTCGTGTTGAAATGCTCTTCACTTCTCCGATGTTTCGTAACACGAGCACGGTCTGATATATCGTCTTTATTGCTCGGACGAACTGAGTATTAACGCAAAAAATTACCTTAAAGTGAGTGTAAACTGTAAGTATCAGAGTGATCTGAGTTTACCGACAGTTTTATGTGAGGCATGCGAATGGTTACTCTTTACTTCTCTTTAATTGTTTGTACTAATGTTATATTTGTGAAAGTAATTGTCTGTTTGTTAAGCTTTCACGGATAAACCTCTGAACTAATTTCTATGAAATTTTGCTTTATTTGTTATCTTAAAAAACTGCGACTTTTACGCGAATGAAGCCACGGGGAACAGGCATTTTGTTGAATAGTCTTTATTATACCTTAAATAACGAAACCATTTCTAATATCATAACATTGTTAAAAGTACTATAATCAAATATTAATTTATTGCTAAGCGGGAAACGAAAAGCGCTTGTATTCATATCTAAAATAATTTTGAACCGAACTTATACGCCAAATAAGGCACTCCAAAAAACAATTGATGCGTAACTTTTAGTAAAACACCAATTTTAAATAAAGAATGCAAATTCCTAGTTTAAAAAGAAACAACTGGCTTACACCTTACCAGTAACAGCCCTTACTTGCCATAGGTGACGGCTGCAAATTACATTATTACTTGTATCCCCGAGGACATCGCAGTTCCTAGCCGTGTTCTGGGCTATAATGGGCGTTGTAAATAAACCTGGTGGGCATTTGTTCCCGCTAGCTGCATGGTAACGTTACAAGCGAGAACGCGTTACTGAGATGATACACTTGCACCTTGCTTACCACTTACTTTGAATTGTATTAAGTGAAATTGGCCATTGTTTTTTTTTCCCTTTTGAGTAAATAAGAGTGTTGCAAAAAATAGTGTTTTTTTTTGATATTGAGCCGCTGAAATACAGAACCGAAATAAGGCATGAGAAATAAGGAAGATGTTTTTCATATAACTGTCAAAATAAACATTATGTAGATGAAATATTAAGTTTACTATTAATCGTGTTAGGAGTATCTTTGAGGAAAAACTCTGATATTTATTCACGTGGTTTACCCTTTAACGCTTTGAAGTAATATGTACGACTCAATTCCTTTGAAATTTGCACAAATAATTCCAAACATGAGAACAGAACCTTTACCAACATTAACCAAAAGATAATGGGACAGTAATTTGACTTTACAAAACACCAATTAAAATATATGAACCGTTAGCCTTATCTACTACGGTTTAGCTACTCGCCTCACCCACTTGCCCCGTGCAAGCCGTCCCTATCGATGCGGTGAAAGTATAAGAACAAGCCCGGCGCGACAGAGCCCTCTGTCCACCCGCTACGCCTCTATCTGTGTACGACTGTACCGTTGACTTCCTCGTTGTAAATGATGACTATTGTTGGCTATAATGAGGCCTAATGTTTCGTTAGGTTTGTGGACCGTAGAAAGGATGGGTAGTTGTTACTTGTTAGTTGGTTCTTATTGTATAGGTAATAATGCAGTGTTTGTTATGTGTAACGTAACGTTCGTTTGGCCTTTTGTTGGTATACATTTATTATTATTCACTAGCGTCTGCTCACAAATTCTATTGCTTATAGTTCACTTATCGCTATTAAAAATGCCTATCCAATTTTCCGAGTGTAAATGCAATATTTCCCCGAATTTATATACAAATCTGTCAAGGTATAGTGTAAAAATTCTGTATTTTACCATGTGATACCAAAAAATACTACTTTTCTATTTGTAAACCAAAAACACACTGTCCGATTTTTATGAACATAAAAAAACCGTCAACAGAAATAAAAAAAGAGTATTGACGTGTTCCAAACTCACGAGGCGCTGATTCTCATAATTGAGTAGTTAGTTAAGTGATTATTAGTTTTAACTCTTAATTGAAATATCAACGAGTGTAAATACATAAAGCGATCCGTTTTATAGAGACGATTAAGCAGTTTACTCCGCGGGTACTGGGGTAGTCTCTAATGGGCCATATACTTTATTATCATATTAGAGTAAAGCTTACCCACATAAAATGGTAATTTAATATAAAACCTAGTATTTAAGACCATAAGCTTTTGATGATACTCACAGATGAAATCTGGTTATCATTTTCATTGGATCAGTACTATTCGCAAGCTGTTTAAAGCACTCAGTGCCCTTGTTGATTAGTTGCCATACAAAATAAATCCGATATGGAGCTCCTGCCGCCGAATGTGCTAGTACAATCAGTAAAGCTTTTAGCAAAGCATTAAGTTAATACCCAGCCAATAAATAGTCACAGGCTAGTTAACATTTCTCTTTAGGCCGGGCATTACTTGAAATTCGATCGCTGCCCGATGTTTACCCACGAGCGCACTCAAATCGCGTGCCAATGAACAAATGCAGGCATTTACTGCCTCACAGATTAAATTATTCACTTCTTAAAACATACTTTGTTTCACGGAACCAGGAAATTAGAAGGCGTATTTATAGTACGAGAGTGACAGAGAAACATGCCAAAGACAAAGATGCATAACGCGAAACTTAGCTAACTAGCTATTTTCGAAAATCGACATAATGTTTAGGATTGACGTAAACTGATGATAAATGGCGCCAACCGCTTATGTTAACTCCATGTAAATTGAGTTGATAGAAAACAGAAACGTTAGCATCGTTTATATCTTGGTTAGGCCCTCAGAAGCCAAGATGCAAACGCTTAGTACCTAGCGAAAATGTATGGGATGACATTATCGTGCGTTGCGATAAACAACATGGTCAACTGTCATCCCATACATTTTGAATGATAGAAAAGAAAAACGTTAGTAGCGTTTGCATCTTGGCCGTACCCCAAAATGTTTTCTGCCCGCGAATATCGAATCGCAATAAAACACGACCGGTAAAATATAAAGTTTAAAAAATTTGCGGGATGAACCGCGGACCTTTAGCAATATTTTATTCCCCGTGATTAATTTATTACCAATTTTTATTTATTCTACTCACTTTCTTATTTCTCAATCATGTCAAAACTTTTGGCAAAAAATCTTTAAGGTGCATCGTGTGTTGATCGCGATGATAAATGCGCGCGCGCAGCACAAAGGACCGTATTAAGGCTTACGCACAAAGAATTTGATTTATTGCTTCATCGGAAGCACCTTGGGTCTTCTTTGAATATATTTTCGGGTCATTTGAGACCCTCCCACTCACGAGCTGCCCGGAGCTACTCAATGAAGACATCGCATTGAATGCATACATAAATCAAGCAATGGTAAGAAAAATCTGTCTAGTTGAAATATCGTTCGTGAAATTTCGGAGAGGATCGTTTCGACTCGGGCTCGAGTGTCAGGGTTGGGGCTCGATCACTTAATTATAGTCCTTTATTAATGTGTCTGTACGAGGCGTTTGGTAACTTTAGGGTTGTGAGTTTGCTCCTTTACTGAGCCCTGAAGCGATATGTTTTGCTGCAAATTTACCGTGATTTATTCTGATAATGTTTTGAATGACTGAATTGTTAATTGCTTGTATGCTTTTTTGCAAGTTATTGTGCCAGCCCTATGAAGTAAATTGAGTTGTTGTTGATCATCCAAGTACTACAACGACCGACACCTACGCATGCTCGGACTTGGTGGGTTACACTGAATTCGAAATTTCCGATGTCCCATTCCACTCGCTCTTTACTTCTGAGATGGTCGAAGGAACGGGACAAGGCTAACGTATCATTCAAATAAGATTTTGAAGGTGACGTTTTGCACTCAGATTTCGTACAGCCGCGGCAATTATTCAACGACTCGTTTGGGATGAACACTACTTTTTACCGCGACCGTATCCGTAGATACTCAATTGCATCGAAATAAATGCGCGATGATTGTCTCAAAAGCTTTTTAAAAGGTCAGGGAGAGGAAGTCATGTGCGTTATCTGAGTGTAAAAACATGAGTCACTACTACTTTGTTACAAAGTAATATTCTTAAAATCGTTGATGTTTTTACGTAGAAAACCAGTCATTAACGCTTGGGCGTCGGGGAATTTTATTGAAAATTTCCATGTTTTAGTTGCCTCGATGATTTTGCAAGGGAATGTCTGCAGCAATCTCTCGATAGGAAACCGCCTACGTAGACAAGATTTAAGAGTCCCGGGTACACGACAGGCTATTTTGAAGCGATACCAATCAGTCCTGCGTTGTAATAAGTGTTAGGTTTCAAAGCGCACTGGTCGGTCGTGCCGATGTGGCTTTATGAACTGCGGATTGCGAGTTATGAGGTGCGTCCAAAGTATAAAATAATGCGCTCTACGACCGGTGTCGATAACAGAGTGCGTTTGCAATGTCTTTGATAAACTAGGAATTCTAAGTAAGATTGGGAACTGGAAGCCATCAATTTAAATAATGTGTAAGGCTTTGAGCATGATGAGTGTTTTCAACTAGCGGTTACATTTTTAAGAATCGTGTGCTTGAATAAAACGACATGCGAGCAAAAGTGAAACAAGTCAAAACGAAATCCTCTCTCAAAAACGTTTCATTTTCGAAAATTTCGAACGCTCGTTTTTTATAAAGTCGACCCGCTCAACAGGGTGTACCGCCGACGTTTATAATTTTATAATTTAAAAAGTCTGCTTATAATACGTATAACATAACTTACCTACAAAAAACGGGATCAAAGCTTGACAGCATTTTTGAGTCTATCGTGAACAGTAAGCCTAGCCAAGATGCAAATCGTGTTAACGTTTCTGTTTTCTATCGACTCGAAATGTATCGAGTTGACATAAGCGGTTAACGCTATCATCAGTTTACGTTAACGATTTTCAAAAATCGCTAACTTGTGAGTAGGCCCCCAGGGCTTTTCTACAGTTTAATTTATAGATGAATCAGTTCTCATTAATCAATTATAAAACGCGGTGACTATCTGGCTAGTCCTCCGCGGATGGACGGCTTTCTCGATATTTATAGAATTAATCACGGCGGAAACGTATGCAACGGCGCGTAATGAGTCTAGATTAACGGCCCAGCTTCTGCAGTCACGATGTGACTTGAATACAACCTCGCGATCATTCAAATACGGAGCCAGAAGAGGGGAAATTGGCTTTTTTATCGCATGGGGAAGGCAAACGAGCGCGCAGGCCACCTAAAGGTCTCTAATGCCCATGGGCGTTTACAATCGGAGGACTGTGAATGCATTCCTAAACTTGAACACTATCATCAAACAGTTTTTTTTGTTGGTAATCGCCTGAAGGGCCAAAGACAAAAGTCCTTGCTTTTGTTTGGTGTTATTAATTAATAACTTTAGAAAGAGAAAATGGGGCAGAGGTGAAAATCCCTTCCGGAGACCTGGGGATCGAGGGCCCAGGTACTGCCGGGCTCGCACCGGCTAAAAACACCAATGCCCCTTTTACCAATCATCAAACAGTTAGGTATATGCTGTTAATTTCTGCGGATTTCTTACCCCCACACCGAAATACATCAGTGAAAAACTTACTACTTGAAAGTAACAGGAAAAACCGGGCAAGAGCATGTCAGTTCGTCAGGTACAATATGCGGTTTCATACAAAATATTTTCAGATTTGTATGACGAGAGTTGCGTTTTGAAACGCTTAAAAAGCCGTCTTTTACTTTCAGTTAATTTATTATTTTATGAAATACAAGTAGTACAAACATATTTTAGTCGCGATACATAAATAAAGTTAAGTTATTGCCATCTGCCAAACGAACATCGGTGTAAAACCTGAATCGTTTAGAGCGTTGTAGCGGATAGGAAAAAGTTGTAGTATTTGAAACATATTTAAGTACCTAGTTGAAGTTTTAATAAGCCCTGTTTTAAACTTATAGGTCGTATTATGAGCTGTTTATAACCTGACAAGTTCCAACGAGTAAGCGAGATATTTTTATAGGATCCTATATCTTTGTCTCTTACACTGCTTGTAACTTGTCAAGTGAACAATTCGGTGTACATTGCGTAGCTTATATGAAACCTGGTGATGTACTACCTCAAAAACTTTGCAATGTGAAATAAATTTATGAATAAGAACCTTAGCAGGAAACGTGTGGCAGCTGGTGAAACAAATGAGTGTTAGAGTAGGAAAACAAATAGCGTAACATATAAATACTCCGCGCCTGCGCTCTGAAGAAGCGCGGGTAATTGAGAAACTTCGCCTCCGGGGGCGACTTGATGGCTCAAGCTCCACGTTATAATGTACATTATAATGTGTTTGTTTGAGGTCTTGTATTACAGTTCAGTTGTTATAACACAGGTAATTGCGTATGAATGTTTAAAGGTGAAGCGGAATGGTGAAGTTTGCTGTTACTGAGATAGTTTATAACTTAAATGCACAGCTAAAGTTATGCTTAAAATATGCTTTGACTTTCTTTATCATTTGTGGCGTTTGAATTTGACAGAAAGTGACAAAGCATACAAAATGAATGAGTTTATATTTATCAATAATGGCCCGATGGGTAGACGACATCCGTAAAACGGCGGATGGTGGATGCAATTAGCGCAGGGGGTCTATCATAATGTCGATATGCAGATCATTATTTTTACGGCGAGCGTAAAGGACAGAGCTAGAGCAGGTATATAGCTATGTGCTTTTCTCCCAACGTCAACTGAACTGAAAAGCTATGGCATGATAACCCCCCATGACCGAAGAGAGTAGTGTGATAAGAAAGAGGTCCACTTACCCAACAGTTGGTGGATACAGGCTGATTGGATAGATGGATGGATGGATGGATGGATGGATTATGAATAAGGGTGTTACGTTACGTGGGAGAGGCTTGCTTCGTGTTAAATTACCTGTCTCAAAATCAGCACTACATAATAGAAATTGTTTTAAAATTTCAGGAGAATTTATAATAATATTCTTTCAGAATTGAGAGTGTTACCTTGTAAACAATTTTTAATAAAATTGAAAACATGGCTCAAAGAAAAATGTTTTTACACTATCAATGAATTTATGACTTCGTGATAATTATAGCTAATGTTGTTACAAAACTATTGAATGATTATATGGACTGATATATTTCAAATTAATTGTAACAATGTATGAATTGCTTTAAATTTAAATGATTTATATGTATAATGATGTAGTCATGTGTAAAAAAATATATTTTGCATGCCTGCTTAATTCTGTAACATTGCTACCGTATCACAATTCTCGCAAATAAACTTTTGACTTTGACTTGGCTTTGACTTTGTTTAAGTGTTCATTATTCGGGAATTAACTATGAATAGTAGATGTTTTTTTAAAACTCAGCAACTGCCGTACAACTTTTCGTTATGACGGCTTTTAATGCATAAATACTTATACCATTAGCAGCCAAATATACCTAAACGAATTCCAACTGAAAGAAATCAACCACACGACAATCACATTGACACCGTCTAATTTTAATGTTCTTTAAATTACGCTCACATCTGATTAATTTCAGAGAAAAAACTATAATGACAGTCATTTGTTTAGTATCATCGCCACCAGCGGAAGAATCGGCGAGCGATCTATTTAGCTCTATAATGAGTTGGGATCTTCGGTGTTATTCACTATGCCTGGAGCTAAATTAATCAGCATTGGTTACGGGCAATTTTGCCGAAAGATGTCCGACTATGTGTTTTCTTGAAATTAGAATATTTTGGGTTGTTTGTGGTTGAAATCAGGAATACAATTGATTTGAATACTTAGGATACAATTTAGCGTAAGTAAAAACATTTTAATTGAAATATTATGAATTTTTTCAGCATTAGTTCTAGGCAGAAATCGCCCAACATTTACGAAAAAAAAAAGTGTCATCTTCTTGAAAAATTACCCGTCACATAAACGAATGACTCGACTACCCAAAAAAAATCTTATGTACGTGTGTATATAAGTATCTACGATATTTTTTGACCTGAAGTTTAAACGTTGACGCATTTTAAAGTGCGAAAGTATCATTGGATTGGTTTTCACCCCAAGAGTGCCATAGGTAAACGAATAGAACCTCCTCAGTTCTGATTTTCAATGCTTGGAACAATAATGTTTAGAACGCATTGAAAATCTAGCGTTTGTGACGTCACTCGCGGCGGTACAGAAAGATCAAATTTAAAAAAAAGATAACCCTAGGATCCCATCCCCATAGGAGCCTAGAGCCGCAACAGTTACTTTTGAACTTGATCACCATAGGACAGCCTGGAGCTAGAGACTACATAGTTAAATGCCCTTTATGTGACAATGTGTTAATTTTTTATCCCCTTAAAATCGATATACATCATAAATGATCATTCAAATAGAAAAATGGTGAAAGAAACCTAAAAATGATTTTTAAATTACTATTAAACGATACCCCACTTGTCATAATTCGTCGACTTTTTTTTTACAACGTGGCGTCTGGTTGCCGCCATATTGATTTTTTATTAATGTCATATCTTTAGTGACACTCACAAGATTAAGACAAATCGATTGACATAAGAATCATTAAAATCGGTCCACGCGTTTAGTTTCTAAGGCGCCACAAAGGAACAAACATACATATGTATATAGATTGATAAACACATTATCCTCCTTCTTCGGCAGTCGGGTAAAAAGTCTACTTCGATTGAAGAAACTCGTGTTTGCTCTGATAGAGAATACCCCCTGCCCGCGGCGGTGATGAGCGTGATTTATGTTATGACGGACGCACCCAATTGTGCTCATTGATAATCAAATTTAATCTGGACGGTATAATTTTAATCATTAAGTTGATTTTTAGCCACTAGTTTCAATTTAATAACGAGAGGCCGCGACATGTTGGTAGAATCAGGCTCTCAGGAAACAATCAAGTCTACTTAGTCGTGATAGTTTTCCTGTTAAGTTAATTATGTGCTTTCATTTAGGATGTTTTTCTGATTTTTATTACTTATAGTTTTGGATGTAGGGTGATGGAACCAGTAATGGACAAGGCACCAATAATGGAAACTTGATTCTTATTTTCCAGAAGATAAGGGTTTAAGAGTTAAGTGTCCATTACTGGTGCCTGTCAGCTAAAAGTGTCCATCATTGGTGCTGTCACCCTAGGGGGCTATAGTGTCAGCCTAATTTAAATCTGTAACTACGCGACATCACAGCTTTGTAGGTAGTACCAAGAGTCAACGGACAGACGGACAATTTTCTTTCAATGTCCTAGTTCCAATTTAAGCTGTACGAAAGGTATACTTGACAACGATAAACATAACTAATAAAATAATATAGGAGCTAAATGAAGAGCCTGAATTAAATTTTACCGTATTAAAATTGTATGACTTTTTGTTCATTATGCATGGGCTTGTATTTAACAATATATGAATAAGGTGTTATAGTAAAATATTTTACTTGTCATTCCAGTTTTATTTAGTTCTCTAAATCACTTTGATATTAGTCAAAAGGGGTCCCTAATTTTGGTAATATTAAACATGCTTAACAAACAAATGTGTTTTTATTAATAACAAAACAATCGAAGTAAGGCCGACCTTGCTTCGAACACTTTACATCATTTGGAGCTCTAATGATTAAATCAATTAATGTATGCTAAGGTCAAAAAATCGATTACTTTCATTTGCTAATAAATCCTCGTTAGGTATTGATTGATATTCAATATTGAAGATTAATTTCGTTGGTCGATAAGCTTTGCGCTTCAGTCAACAATAATGGATAGTTAATAAAATCCATCCGAGAAATTGTTAGACATGCACCGCATCAAAAAGTCATTATACCCGATAGTGATGACGACAGGTTCCTTAGTGCTACACGTTAAGAGTTAATTTACAATGGCTGTAAAATCATTTACTGTACAGAAGACGAATGGTTTATTCTGCAAAGTTTTGCAATTGAATTAGATTTGTAGACAGGACAGTAACTGTATTCATTCAAATTATAGCGTTTTGGTAGCCAACCGAATACAAAAATATAGCCTGTTGATTGGCAGGTAAATTATATTTTAACGTTAACATTAATTTTAATCCAATTAGAGAGCCTAATTATTGTAGCTTGTCTTGCATCACTCGAAGAGATACAAAATAATCAAATAAAAATAAAGAACACAATTTGAACAAAGTGAACATTTTCATGCAACAAAACATCGTTACCGATAGATTCGCAAGTGTAGCCTCAAAGAAAAAAGCCTTAGCGCTTTTTTTGGCAAACAATTTATTACACCCAACTGCATTTAGTTACATAAAAAAACTATTAACATGTAGGTCATCAAATAAATAAATAATCGCAATGGAACCGGAATATTGCAGAATGGCGCGGTCGTTAGCGGCGCGTGCGATGCGCGTGCGGCGATGCGCTATTAAATCTACCACGTTGAGCGCCGGCGACGCCATTCCGTGTTCAGATTACGTTGTAATTCCTAGCTGGTGGCAGCGAATGTGTTTACGCTGCTCGATAGCTTAGATGGCTACGTAATCTAATTTACTGCAGTTTATATTGAAGTGTAAAAAATAATTGACGAAACATTTTGTAGCCAATTCACGCTTTTTGTGTTCGCAAAAAAGTTGTATTTGTAAAAACGTAATGGTTGTTGTGATTAGAATCGACAATTATTTTTTAAGCCTTAGATAAAAATAAAGGAAGTATTGTTCGTGTTTCGTATTTTAAATATGTTTTACAGGTGTTTCAAATTTGGAATGACTTGGTTTGCGAAACAGTTTGCCAGCTTAAAACGTAATAATTTGGAAAAGATTAAGTTATAAACTGACTTACGTTGACGTTGCTTAAAATTACAATAAAATGGTAAACGAATCAATTGAAACGGAACTAAGACGATTCGTGATGGTTCAGGGCAATTAAGGAAGTATGCCTACATTATTTATAAACGGACGGAATGCCAATTTGTAAGCTTATAATAGTTATAATGATTGACTTAATTGCACGTTTCAATCGATCGTGAACGTTGATTGACTTGTGTACTTTCCAGCTGTTACTGCTTCTTTGATTGACTTCTTGATCTAGTTGTTTTCATAATTAACTTCGTGGTTTATTTTCACAACAACCTGTCCTAGGCACCCGGCGGATTCAATCTATATCATTTGGTTTGCATGATGATATGATGATGATGATGATGACGATTATCATGATACAAAACGGCCTCTCGCATTTGGTGACACAAGCAAAAATTTCCTAAATACCCAATGACACACTGTATCCCTTAATTTTTAGGTAAATGTCATTCCAAGTTAATATTCATCCTTCTATTAAAAAATAACTAAAATTATCACAAGATAAGAACGTATGTATTCAAACGTACGGTTTTGTACATCATATTTAATCTAAGGCGCATTTACTGGGTTTCCAAGTATATAATCCTATTTTAAAATAGATACTTGAACTACTAGCTAATATTATTCAATCCCAATTGACACGGTGGTAATTTAGCGCCGTTTTCAGCGCGCGCGCCGCCCCGCCTACGCGCCTGCGCGCCATCAATCATCGCCATTCGTTGCCATCACCTTCTATGCGCTTGCTCAACAGGGCTCACTTCTGACCGTCTGGACACAGAGGTCACGCTTAATTAAATAAGTGCTTGCAATCTAGTTTACCGTTCTAATTATTAACATTACCATAGTATGGTTACATTGCTATTGTATTTTCAGATGTTTCGATAATAATTTGGATATCGGAAGTTAATTACTTATTTATCTTAATTGACGTACCCTTTACCTTTTAAAAATTAATAAGGAATTCCATGTTAAATTGTAAAAAAGTCATAGTTAAAATTGCTGTCTATAAATCACATGAATTATTGTAATCATAAGTATGTTTCGTGCATAAGCAAGCGGATCTAACTTTCAAGCAATCCGCATTCAAACCTACGCTTCCCATAAAGCGCTTACCGCTGTATATCAGTCGTCAAAGTAGCCAATAAATAACCTAACAATGCAACATGCAGCCATCGACAGCTGAGTGCCGAGTGTGTAAAGGATCGTATCTAGTGTACGAAACTACGAGCATTATGTAAATTTAGTGGATTTTCGTAACTCGCCGCGCCGGCGACCGATTCATCATAGAAATGTGGACGGATCTGCCCACGCGCCGCATTTTAATGCAGATCGTTTGACACATTCAATGCTACGCTGTATAGTTGCTGTACAAAATGGGTGCCATATCGAGTTTCGGGCACTGAAAGTGTTAACATTGCGCACCCGCTGTAACGCAAGGACCTAGGCGATAATGGAGCTTTAGGTTTCAGGGAGTGAATGGGCAGCTATTAACGAGACATGTTATCACTACCCTCGCATTATTTTTGAGACTGTTTTACTCACTGTCTTGAATTGAGAAAGGATTATTTAATGTCATAATTAACTGGAAAAAAATCTCCATAAACTTTAAAGGCAACGTAAGGATTAACCGCGTGTTCTAATCTCTTTGGCGTTTTTAGTACGCGTAGGTGATTTATTTAATATAGATTTCAAACAACTGTTATTTAAATCAGCAACACTGATTTGGCTAGACCAAGTCTCGGTTCAGTAAGTAATTCATCGACAAGTCAGGTCGAGCTCGGACGGGTTAACTATTTAGTGTCGAACATTTTGGCGTTTGTAGTTTGAATGGTGTCCATTCATTGGATAATAATATTCATGGTGGATGAATAGACTATAAATGTCGCCTTGATCGAACATTTATAAATGCGATGAGCTATTGAATTCAACTGGCTAAGGAGGTATAGATAAATCAATTATCGCTACTGACTGTGTATAATTTCACACAAGGAGCGTACAAAGGTTTTCTGATGATAAGTGAACCATGTGGCTTATGAGAAATTACAATCTACAGATTGAACATGCGTTGGGGGATGTCAGAACTAAGATGGAATAGCTCTCTCTATGGTGGTCACATCACCGGATTTTTTAACCCCATACTGAGCCGTATTATGGTCGCCTTTATCGCGGTGGATAAAGCATTCGTCACTCTCGCACTAACGTACTGGTCAGAAAGTGACAGATGTTTTATCCACATCGATAATGGCCATAACAGCCCCGCAGGGCAGTTTCTACGGCAGGTCTAGGTACAGATGAAACCTGCAACGAAAGACCAGCCCTGGCTTTAACCAGTATCATGCTGAGCTGGGGCCATCTTTTGCGTTTTGTTTAATTTGTTTTGTGGTCCTTTAGTTTCAAATGAATAAACGTTTTTATTTCTTCTTTCTGACTTCTATCGAAAGGTCCTGTAACTGAACCGTATTGGCCTTAACATTGTTTCGAATAATTGTTGTATTAACTAAACCATTACGTATTTAACAGTTATTCTTCAAGCGATTTATAGGTGAAAAACTTAAGTTAATGACCTCTTGCATGTAGTTGTACCTATCCGGTTATCGAAATCATATTGTTTTTTTACGATACTGTGTCGGCCGCATTTACTGTCAAATGAACAAGAGTTGCGCCTTGAGCCACAGCTTTGAATTGGACTTTTAATCTGTTCTATTCAGCACTTAACTAATCCTGTAACGTCCAGTACGCAAAAAAGGCGCATACATTAAGTCGTCGAGTTGCGGAAACCAGCCCGCTCTAACCTATATATCCTGTAACGTCAATATTTTGACCGTTTTAGAAGTGTCTTTAACACGACTTTTTCTTGACAAGTATGTAATTTGTAATTATGCTATAAAATATAGAAACAATGAAGAGAAAAACCGAACTATTATGACCAGATGGGTATTCCTCTAAGACTTTTATTATTTCGATTTCTTCACCCGTTCATTTACAATTTATATAGTTTGAGAAACTATGCAGCAAAATATTTGCAAGCAAGTGGCTTGCCGCATAAATTGAATACTCGATGCCGAGTCAAGATTGTCGTTATATCTCGATCTGATCGGGCTCTAGATTGTTAACTCGGTAGCAATTTGAGGCTGTCCGAGCATACTTTATTGAGTGGGACTCCGGGACATCGAAAACTTGCGGTTTCCGCCGATATTGCGAAATGAGTAAGAATTTATGCAGATCGTCGAGTTATAGATACGTCTGAATATTTCGAATTGATATATAGAGTTAACTTAAACAGCGGATGTAGCAAGGACACAATCATAAAATGCTAATGAAGTGATCCTTCGGTGGTAACTTTACCGAGAGATAAAGGTAGCGGATAGGGGTAAGAGATTCACGTTATCGATTGGTCAATAATCCATTTTAATAAAGATAACCACTATAATAAATATACAGCGCCTCTATTCTAGGTGGTAAGAACGATATCGTAGTTGTCCTGTAATGGTATTGTAATGACTTCAGCCGCCATTACTGTCAAGGAAATAAGAGCTATCAAAACGTTGACAATTCGATAACAGAGCAAATACGATATGGTTTTTACCGTCTTGAATAGAGCCGCTGGTCTTTATTCTACGTTGTTTTTACACATATTGTTACAGTGTTGTCAACGTTGTGATAGCTCTTTTTAACATGACAGTAATGGCGGCCGTGTAAAAAACAATGCCAAGACAATAGGAGTCAAATCAAATTAGAACAAGCCTAAGACTAACATAACTAAAACGAAGCTAACCAAGGTAACTTTATTACATTATGCATGACTGTCCGGCAAAGTACTTATGAGAAAAACAAAGTATACTGCTAAATAAAACCTTTCTTTAGGCTCTGGAAGGATGTTACCTGTGTCAAGGACGTCTTACATAATTTCAGGTAGCATAAAAAGGGTATAAAACCCAATTTTGTTAATCAGCAAGGATTACAACACTTCGAAATGACCAGTGAGATAACATTAACGACGATATAAATAACTTTCGCTTTTCTTGACAACTGCGTAACAACCATAAAGTTTTATGTTTGCAATCAAAATTTTGTGGACCTTGATCCACAGGAGTTAACAAAGAAAAAGAACAGTGAGGAAAGTTGACCACTTGTCCAAATAAATCTTTATTAATATTACTAGTATAAATGCGAAAGTGAGTTGACCACGGTTACTCGTACAGTTCGGACGAAGTCGCGGGCGAAATCTAGTGTATTATGTTTTGGTCACTTAAGAACTAAGAACTGTGGGATGGTAAAAGAACGATATTGAAATTATACATAACTCTGGTACATTCATCTGCGTACGTTTTCAAGCAGTATTTGCATCTGCGACGTTCAATACAGGCCTCCCTCAGGGCTCCAGTATAGGCCTAACAAAATTATCCCTCAGCTTGTCCTTCTCTAACTAGTATCAATGAAAGAGAGATACTGAAGAGATACGCTACAGATAACTTATCCTTGTCATTATTGGGTCCGCTGGAATATCGAGTTAGATTGGTTTCGCCATGCAAGACTAATGTTGACCCGCGGAATGACACCGTCGCCGCGGGCGCCGCTGTGCAAATACTAGACTCGTGCGCGCGCGCCGTTGCGTGGATGATTCGGTTTAAGGTTGCCACAGACAAAAAATAAAAATAAAGTTTGAACTTGGATTTTTATTATAAGAAGCTACAGAAGGCGTATCAAATAGGAGATGGCAGGATGGACTGGACTAGATTTGTTAAGATTGAGCTGAGAATTAGCTGAACTGTGGAGGAATATAGACTAGAAAAGATAAGTGATGGCATATTTTTTCTTTTTTCATACAATTTTACTCGAATAAATTGCGCGAGCGAACTGAGTACGACTAACTAAATAAATGCTGTAGTTAGTAGGTACCTAGATCCTGCCTAATTAGCTCCTGTTCGTTCTTACAATTATTTTAAAAGTAGTCACGACTTTTAGTCTCTCTGTTTTTTTAACAAAAACACCAAAATAATGACTTGTTTTTGTTTTTTGCCTTTAAAATCGGACTGCCCAAATGTAAATTAATTACTGACTTGACGTACCCTCGACCCGCTTGCCCAAACTCTGACCGCATTGATCACTCAATAATTTAAGGCATTAAAGGATTAAACAATTAAAAATGAATTTGCAAAATGTCAAGATCGTAAGTTTTGATTGGGGCGCTTATTAATTATTAAGTTCTTCAACCGACATATTGATATTAAGCCTTGGTCTGATTTTTGCAATATGGAAATCAATTATTGATAATGTTATAAAAGCAGCGACTACTTAAAAACAGTGTTTTGACAAACCTATTACCAAAGTACAGTGCTACAAAATATTAAAAAATAAGACTTCATTATTAATTTACTGGTAACATTAGAGTAATGTTACATACGTTTATTTATATTTTAATACATTAAGTGACGCCTTCTATTTAATTTTTCTTCCTGTACGAGTTTTAACTATCAGTTAAAAACAAAATTGCAAGTGTTGGCAACACCGTTCAGTCGACGGCGAGCCGGGGCCGGCGGCGGTCGTGCCCTCCCGTAATGGGTTCAGCGGTCCCGTTCCCGCCTGTCATTATGGGAACACTGTAACTGATTGGAGAGGGCTTTGTTACAACCTAACCTTACCTAACAGGTTCGGTTACAACTGGTAGAAAGTTGTAGTTGTTTTTTTTTGCTCTTGACAATAAAGATGCAAAAATATGTTTTTCATACCTCAGGCGTAATGGCTTAAATATGCTCTTGAGCTATTTTTGGGCAGAGAACAGAGGATATTATTCGTACCTATCACACATTATCGCGTAAGTCATGGAAAATGTAGAATTATCGGTAGTCGGTGGTGTCGGTATTGTAGCAAATTGTATTATTCTGGTCAAACTTGACTGCGTTTTTGGGAAACATTGGAAAAATAATACATCGACAAAAAACCTTCGGTAAAGTATCGACTCGTAACACTACTACTAAAACAACTGAAGTAAAAAAAGGAATTTATCCATCATTGTGCCTTTATGGCTTTTAAAATATTATACATATTTCTTACATGCCTACATGTTTTAATCGATGGATTTGATTCCGAGAAATGACGTCCAATCATCAGCTCTGCGGGACATCTTGATTTTATCGATTAATAATCGAAAACTACGTTCTAATTACGTGAGAAAAGCCACACTTAGGAGTTATAAAGTATAAACAGGCGATTAGAAGTGTTTTATAGCAGCTGTTACCGCTATAAAATCGTCACGTAATATAATTTTAATTTTAAAATTACAGAGGCACTAACCGTTATTTCTAACGATTAAGACTAATTTATTAATATAATACTTAAGTTTTAAACGAGTCATGTACGTACGAAACATTCTTAATTATCTAAGCTACTTTTCTAGTTAAAATTGTGAATGTGTGTAATAAAGTTAAGACGAAGAGGTTTAAAGTACCTTAGCTCTTTGACTGTTCATTTGACGGTAGATAAAAAAAACCATCAAGGTTTACGTTTTCCAATCGACCCCAGAAGTAATTGATCACCTAATTATTTTCGGTTTACGAATGCTTTAAAGAGAGATATTTTTTCTCTTGCTCTATTGACAACAATACTCGAAAACTTAACGTGTTTGAATCTATATTTGGTTCTCGCCTGACTGTACCAAAATTTTCTGACTTCAGTTCCGGGCAAAGGTTTCAACTTGTCAAATCCGTCCATCTCCGATTATACATCCCGGGGCGCGTAACGTCAGTGAAACCGGCGCTGGCGCATTAGCGGCCAGCGGCGACCGTAGCCTGCAATCACCCTGATATATATCATCCGAGCCTCGAGAAAATGTGGGAACATTTTCACTAGCCAACCACCTAGGGCTGACCATGCTGTAACAAGCAGCGGCTTGGTTATGACTGCTTGGATTTAGAGTGCGACGCTAGCGAATTAGGACTAGGAGCACTATTGCAGCAAGATATGAGAGATGGAGGAGGTAACATTTTGTTGTAGTTATATTGGATAGTCGAGTGACATTTTACAATATATTATACCTAGTTGCAATTCTTGTTCGATGATGATTGATTTCAGCTTAAGAAAGTCGGCTCAAAAGAAAAAATATACATGAACAAGCGAGAAAAGTGTAAGTTTTCCTAGTAACGTCAACCCTACCGCAAACCCATAATTTGTTAAGAAGAATCACCGCTCCGGTTTACGATTGAAAGTGACAGTTTCCGCCAACTGATGACCGGTCCGGCGAGAAACCCGGTCCGAGAGGAAAATCCAACCCCTTTTAGACGAACCACCTTCTAATTAGTATTTACATCGCCGACTGGTCGCACTAAACGCAAATAGATTGTTGGAAAGCACGTGTAATGGCGCATCCATCGGTAAATAAGGCAGTTTAAGTTTCTATATTTGGTTTGAGAGCTCTAGTAATTTGCATGTTGTGACTTAAGAGGACAGTGTTGACGTTGACCGCGTGTTTTATGGTTTTATGTCAGCACAAAAGTGCGAGAAACAAAAGTAACTGCTTGTTTTTGTGTCAAAAGTAGCATTAACACAATTTAATGGCTTAAATAGAAATGTAAATAAACATGCAGCGCATCTCCTCGGTCACAGATGAGTCATGGCTATAAAAACTACGCTAGACGCGAGCGCGCCGCGGTGAACTCCAACCCGCTTAATGGTGTGAAACGATAGCGTAACGTCGTCGCGGCCACACATTCGTGTAAACCGTCACATTAATTAGCCGTTTCACGAATTAAGCCGGCCATTCCGTGACCAAGTCAAAGGTGGCGCGGTCTCACGTTCACGGACGCTGTTACAACTTACAAGCATGTACGTACTGCACAGAAGCTCTGAAATGCGGATGGAACTCCTAACTGTCCAGCAATTCACATAATAAAAAACTGTGTTTCATACGTGCCTAAATAAACATTCCGTTACAGTGCATAACAGTTACGACGTTAAAACGTTTCACATATAATATACCGTTCATAAAAGCATCACGATAATCTATTAAGATTGAACGTGAAAAATGTGTTATCGAAAAAGCGGTAGCTTAATGAAAGCAGTTTTATGCGAAATACGATAAAGACGTCATCGACCTCGTTCGGGCGGGCTCGGGAGCGCTCGGCGGCTCTTTGAGGGGCAGTTTAATTTCTTAATCCTAATTGAATTTGTTTGTTTCGAATGGCGCGCAGATAACGCAAGAAGGCTGCGCTTGCGCCGGAGAAACTAATAACCGTTGAAGGTTAGATGGATGGCCCCAGTGGCGATTACTCTTTGTGCTGTCTAAAGGTGATATCTCTTGGAACCTATTAGCAAAAGTGCTCGCATGAACCATCACTTCTTATGACATTCCTTATCAATGCCCCACATTCTAAAGATGCCCAGTAAAAGCCTTTAAAAGGTGTCCAGAGCTTCCGTTATTTCATCAAAGTTGAAATAATGAGATGGCAAGAGCCTCATTAAGCTCCAAATGAATGCCATCACCGCATTGCGCGCGCGTCTCTCGGTGGCAAAGCTTGCGCCTTCATTTTACCGTTATTTACGAGTTATGGCCAAAGACGACATTAACAATCTGTTTGACATTTTGCCGCCTTTTTAATCGCTTTGGCATACACATCCCAACGACTAAATACACAGATCGGTAGTAGATGTCAGCTACAGGTGCTGCGGTCAATACATTCTTTATTTTTTCAACAATTTAAAATATTTTTATTAATACACTATAAAATTTAACGACAAATAAAATGAGGACCAGTTTTGTAAATTCATGTTGTCAATTTGTTTAACAGAGAACGAAAGTTGAATAAAACTTCGTTGTTATTTGAATGGGGCGCTTCGATGGCAGTTCCCACAATCGCTATCTCGTCTCGCTCCTTTGACAAAATATCAGACAAATGCCGCAGATAACTAACCTTTACAAAAGATAAGACAAAAGTAAATGAGCGGGAATAAAACCGTACTCTTTTGAAGTGACATTTAAATTTCGGGTTTCGATAATGAGGTGTTTTAAAATTCGAACGTCAAAACATTGACGTCGTGTTTCCGGCCAGTTTTATTTTGTAATGTAATTATGGAGTATTCGTTCTCTTTTGTTTGTTAACGAAACGTAAAGCCTAACTTCCAGGGTTTGCAGTCTCGCAATCAGCCACGCCATTACCACCATGGCTTTCTATTGTTTGCCGTTCCAAAAGACAGCACTTTAAGGCTGATTTCACACCGGCGGCGACCACAAGGGCCGACGTGTCGTCATCCAGTGCTGCTGAGGAAGCGAAAGCGAATCAATCGCATCGCTTTATCGACATAGTGCGTGACCGAGGCCATTCTTAGGAAAGGGAAAATAGGACAGACGCGATGAAAAATCGAAGAATAGGCGCGCTCTGCTGGTTTTTTTGGATGGAGCCGAATGGCCTCGAAAGGAAATCTGGTTTCGCTTGACTGTTTCTCGGTTTGTTATGATACGAACCGAGTTGACAAGGTGCTATATAATGTACAATATCTAAACATTTTAGTTATACTCGTACACGGCCATAACTTGGATTCTTTGTATATTGGGCGTATTTGATTCATTATTTTATTATAATAGTCATAATTATTATTTAAAAATAATTACTGAGTGTTGAGTTTCATGCGACGTTTCTTCTCAGCAGTGTTCTCCCCTTGTGCAGCGCTGGTAGATTTTGACGTGTGAAAGTGCCCGTGCGGCCTACTTACTGAATAAACATTTCTTATCTTTTTTTATGGCTTCGGTAGGTACCTAAATCTGGTGAAAACCGAACGTTTTTCTTCGGCTCATAGTCTAAGAGCGAAAAAGACAATCAAAGGGCGACAGCGAAAACTAAAATCGTTTTAACATTAAGTATCTGGCTATCCCAGCAACACTAAACCATTCGTAGTTAGGTACAGTCAACAGCATAAATAAGTGATCATTTATGTACCTTGTCACTTTAACGTCGTGTTTGAGATGTCATACAAAATTGTGAAACGATTGAAAGCGACAAGGTACATAAATGATCACTTATTTATGCGGTTGGCTGTACTTAATCTCTAAAAGTACAAGTAGAACAAAATCGCCTCCCGCCGTCTGTCCCTCTGTATATACGCTTAGATCTTTCAAACTACGCAACGGATTTTAACCTCGTAAGGCCACCGTACTACAAACAGCCAGTTTTTTGTGAATGGGACTTTGAATCTACCATCAAGGCAATAAAGTTCAATAACATTTGTTCGATAATGACATTTTCTATTTATTAAGAAAGAAAAATGAACTTTATTGCTTTGCAATACAGCTCAAATTAAATTGCCTTGGTAATGTGCATCCTATTGCACACTGGGCCTTACGAGGTTAATGCGGTTTTCATCAATAGATAGAGTAATTCAAGAGGAAGGTTTTTATGTGTAATAAATTATGTTTTATCTGCGGGTGTTACAGAAAACTCACGTAAACCTAAGCAGAGCGAGGGCGGGTTCCTATTATACTTTTAAAGGGCCTATATTACTAACACCAAGAGTCAAATATATTTTTAATCCTTTAAACTACTATGCGAATTCAAGAAGTGGCCCGCTATAAAAATGTTTGCCGTGAGTGGCTCCCGCGTCACCCAGTCACGAGCCGGCGTGGTCATCGAATCCTATAAATTTATTTAAAAGCTTTGGATAATTTGCTCTTAGTGTGTAATTGGCTTAGATGGATTGCACACTCGAGTTAGCACACGGTAAGAAAAGATAGTTCTTGGAACTAGGATAAAACTGTTAGGAGATTTTTTGACCTATTTTCTAAAACAAAATATAGGAATACATTATTGTTGTTAAATAAACTTTGGCATAAATTCATAGACGAGGGATCATTGTATGTATATTACTTAACCATTCAGAATATGATCTAACTTATAGCACCCCAATACTCGTAACTGCATGACAGATACTTTTTATCAATTATTAATACACGATAATTTAACAAGAAAAGCGAATCGCCTAATAAAAGTTCGTAGAAGGTTGGTCATCTCGAACAAAGACCCGCAGGTGATGGGGCCAACTCTTTAAAACAAGCTACCGCAGCGCGTTAAAGACGTGGCCAGCGTGTCTGGATTCCAGTCCCTACTAAAGAATATATTAATTGAAAACACAATAGGTATATAATGTAAATGAATTTATCATTAGCACTATTAAATAACAAATAATAACAAAATTTTAAATAAACATTATCTGTAAATTGACAGAGTTCTGTAAGAGTTGAGTTGTGTACTTTATGTTTATGTAAATCTTAAATGTAATTGTTCAAGAATCGACGAATAAACTATTATATTCTATTCAGCCTCGTTTTAGTAAAATAATGATCCATTTTCATTACACCTAACAATATCTATTTCTATATTCTTACTAGAACTAGAAACTTTTCACTAGCACCCAAACCAATTTAGCCCAGTATCAGCCGTCAATGCGCTAGAAGGTAACGGGCGGCGGCACGCGCGCGCATCAATTACAGCGTCGTGATCGCTCCCGCGCTACAACCAATATAAATAAAACTGGCCAGCACACGCCATTGCAAGACTAAACTCAAGCAGAAGCGATTCTAAATTTGAAAATGTTTATTTTTAATGTAGAATTCAAAAAACATGGATAAGTTAAGTTTTAGTAACAAATAATGCTGGCCAGTTCACATTTGCAAGTGTAAAGCGGCGTGAGCACTTCCAGCAATTCCAAATTTGAAACCTATAGGTTTATAACGGGCAAGTACACGTATTTTACTTTCGTTACCAACGACTGTAAAGCTTACTTTTCTGACACCGATATCACGGACTACTAGAGATTTTTGGTTATCGAAATTTCAAATACTGATTTTTAATATGTTTTTGATATTTATTTAAAAGCCAAGATTAACGTCAAAAATTAGGTCGTTCGTGTCTAACCCTTCATAGCTGGTCAAAAAGAAACAACAAAGCAAATCAAAATTTAGATTCGAATTTGGTGCACCGAAACTGTTTCGATTGCGTACAATACGAAAATCATATCGCGGAAAAGCTAAGCTCGCCGGCGAAATATGCACCGAGGTTTTCTCAGAGACCTTAACAACCATGAAAGTTTCAGTCGCCCGTCTGTTCGTTTAATCTGTCCGCCTCGCCACAGTGGCGCAATTGTA
Source organism: Acleris literana (assembly GCA_946894065.1). Classification (NCBI taxonomy): domain Eukaryota; kingdom Metazoa; phylum Arthropoda; class Insecta; order Lepidoptera; family Tortricidae; genus Acleris; species Acleris literana. The sequence continues at coordinate 13,423,693 of OX335684.1, read as the reverse complement.
AAATGCTAGATCGAAAAGGTCTCGAGTTCAGACCCCTTATCTTCGTGTCAGTACTCCACATAGGTAATGTGATGTATACCAGCCATTAGGACCACGTGCCGCATGAAACCGCACGTTCCAAACTAAAAAGCAACAAGTCTTAATAAGGACGTCCTGGATTTTCAACCTCGTGCGCTTAAGTTACGACATACATTAAAATATCCCACTTTCAAGATATAACTTTATACTTTTAAAGGGCGAATTGTAGAGCGGTTTTATCTCGAGCGAAATAAGAGTCATTGTATACTGAAATCCTAATTTATGGCATCCTTAACTGTTAAAGGATTACGTAGCGGCTCTGCTTCCTGAGCCATACAAGAGTGGTGTTAACTCGGAAAAGTGCAATCCCACGTATAGGCTTAGAATACTTGTCAAAACAGACTGTTTGTAAAGAAATAAATAGTTAAACCAGGGCCTTTAATTCTACAGGGTTAAAAAATATTGCTCTTGCTTATGGTGTTTTGTTTTTAACTTGGCCGCCATTATTGTCAAGTAAATAAGGGGATCCCATTGCAACGCATATTTTTTTACTCATATTTACTTTTCGCATATATTTTTTTCGCATAAACACCCTTTTATGCTTACATTGCAGAATTTTATAAAAGTCTTTTTTGCAGATTAGGTAAGGTTAGGTTAGGTTAGTTTTTTTATAATAATTAAAATAAAACCATTTCTATTGTAAAAACCGTTTTAGGTCAAACGATTTCATGCGTAAAGATATGAATGCGTAAAAAAATTATGCGATCCAATAGGGATAAATAAGAGCTATCATATCGTTGATGATATGTAAACACGTCAACGACAATTTACTGTGTTGAACAGAGGCCACAATTTTATTAACATTGCCAAGTTTATCTAAGTAAGAGAAATATCGGCAGTAATTACGCTGGGACATTACTCGTTATGACCAATTACGGCCAATAGAGAGTGACATAAAAGCAAAAAGCTCTTTACGGCTTTCGTATAAATATTTAAATAGTCGAAAGTGAGCGCGTTTCGGGATCACCAATCATATTAAAAGCCTGTAACGCCGTATCGGAGGAATCAATCGGCCACGTTTACCCGCTTTCGCGCAAATGGAGGTAAAAGTCTTACGAGATTCCGGTAAATTGTATTAAACAAATCGATAAAAACGAAAATTGATAAGTTTTTTTTCCAATCACTTTACGCGTGAGTGGTTCGTGATTTAAGGCACCGATTGTCTCGTTCGTGAGTCGTCTGCAGTGAGGTTATTCCGTATCGCAACGGCGTAGATCCCGTAAGCGATTTCGCTAAAATACCTTCTTGTTTTGACGGGTATAGTTCATTTCATATACCAAGGCCCGATTCCACTTGGGACGGTCATTAAGCGTGAACAATAGGATTAGTGATAACAAAAGATTGTCGAAAGAAGTTGAAGTGCTCAGGTAGTAAAGCAATTAGTCAACAACAGCTAAACATTATGACTCTCATTGTTAAGTCTCAAGTGGAATCGGGCCATGGTATTCGAAATGACTATGGTACCAAAGAGTCATAATTCCAAAACAATTAAAATTTGAGAGGTTTTTGTAACACTTTGTACATAAATCAGGATTTATAATACATAAAAACCTTCCGTGAAAAATTATCACTTAATGGTGAAAACCGCATGAAAATCCGTTGAGTAGCTTTTGCATTACATAACCACAGACAGACAGATGTGCCGAAAGACTTTGTTTTATTATGTAGTCATTACAAGTGCATAATATAATAATATAAATATCTCAGAAACATTTAACTTTTTTAAGAGAATTTAAGATTTTTTTAGATCAAATTCCTTTTTTTATATTAAAGTTAAGTTTTATTTAACATTGATATTATCATCCGATACTATAGAAAGTATCGATGCGATAACACAGTACTCACATACACGTTCCACTACGCTAATTGGTCCCTCTTTAAGACTAAATCGGTATTAGGAGCCAATCAAGTAAGCTCAACATATTCAAACCTACATAAACCCATTTATACAGGGCCGTATCATGGACAGTCTAATACGGTAACTAGAAATGATTGGATTATAAGACTATGTCTAGAGCTGTTGCAGATTTCCTAGATTTGCTTCCGTTCAATAATTGAAAATGTATCCGGTATGCATATTTTCTATAAGTATTTACATAAACGTATTAAGTGGTACAGTATGTTTGTATCTACTTACTTATCTAGTGTTTTTGCCCTAAAAAAGTGACATCGCCTTTTTTGTGCATAGTTCGGCAAAGTTTTTCATTTTAAAACTATGAGTGAAACTTTAGCTCTGAAATGTTTGTTAGTCTATCCTCGTAAGTCCTCGCGTACTTGTACAAGTACAAATTAATGATAGTAGTTCAGACCTGTCTACTCACTATCGTACAAAATATTTTTAACTCTAAAGCACTAATTAATGGACTCTAAAACACTCTTGGTATAGTACATTCGGTAGTTAGGACTACTGCTATTAAGAAAACATAGGGCTTACGAGGCTATATGTACCTTGTCTATTTAATGTCATACTATATTGGAGCGAAAAAATTTCGTCGGTCTTAGGTAGGATTTGAACCTACATCTCATCTGGCTATCCGGGCCAATCCGGAACAAACGTTTCTGTTTAAAAAATATGTCATATTTAAACTGCCATACATGAATTGTCACACAATGTACTAAAGTGTACACATATTTATGAACTCGAATGTACAGCTATAGGCTACTTATAGCTATCGTACTAGCCCTTATATAGTGTTATTGTCATTCGTGTTTACAAGAAAGATAAAAAATAACAATAACTGTTGATAATTTTTAATAATACCTAACTTCTTGGATCCCGTGCATAAACGCTTATACAAATAGTCCTACGGCTACTACTTACACCGTCTTTATCTCGGACCGAGACCCAGTGCATAATTGCCTTATCGTACCAAAACCAATTTTGATGCTATTCTTTTGTATGGCGATGACTGACCAAATTATCAGATCTAGTGCGCAACGGACCGTGGACCGATACCACACACATTCTCGGCTCCTATTTTCTGTGATCAGAATTGGATGCGATATGTGAAAAAAAATGTATTAAATCTTGGCATATTTTTTATTACCAACTAATACTATCAGAAACAAAAATGTTACGTATAAATGTTCTAACATTAACAAGATTAACAAATCTACAATATTATTTAAATTTCACGGCCAAGTCGTCCACAAAACAATTTCACGCTAACTTTTCAGTGTTAAATGTCACAGTAGGAGACCTATTAACATCCACTTTCAAGCTGAATAGCCGAAGCAAAGACGCGCGGCTGATTCGAGGACATAGTCGTAACCGTGGTGCTATTTACTCGATTTCTAACTTACTCCTCAGTTACGATAGGTAATTCGGAGCAGCGTAAGTGTGCCCATTGCGCTCGATATCTCTATCGGACCCGACTGGCCAATAATAAACTCTGTTATATATGCAGCCGCGGTGGCCATTTGCCATGTTTAGAGTCCAAACGGTAGTTAGGTAATGTTTCGTTCCAAATCTTATCTCCTTGTTGTTTGTATTGCTCTATTTGCCACGTGGATGCGTGTGATTGGATCTGCCTTTTTATGCGTATAGATTATTAAGTTGCTTCGTTGTTGTACCTTATTATGGTAAAGTAGTTAATGTTATTACTATGTTATTGGAATCATGTCAACGACAAATATTATTGAGAAAGATCCGTATACATTGTAATAGTTTTAGGAGTGGTTGTCTGTTATGTTGTTGGCTTTGCTAAACGTTATAAAATTTAGTAATTGAACTTTGTATATTTTTGCGAATGTGCTATGGGCACTTATGAGTTAGGTATGTAAAACTTTGTTTCATGAAACAAGGCTTAAAATAAGGCAGTTTCATACAGATGTTTTCAAATTAACAGGTCACCGGGGGTAAAATATCTGGAAAATATTATAAAAACCACTATAAATATGGTAGGGTCGTGAAGCAAGTGCGTCTACGGGGCAATGCGTCAAACCAAGAATATCTCTTAACAAATATATGGTTTGTCACACTTTCCCCATCTGACCTTCCTATGATAATTCTATCAAAACCAATGAAAACATGAATGCAAATGACAATAAATAAAATGGCGTTAAAACCGAATTATAAATGGGATAAACTAAGTTGATGTCGAAACTAATTTTGTGAACTCCTATTTTATTAACTCACTTAATTGGTTAATCATAATCATATCAAGGTTCGCTCTCGTTCGTTTGCCGACCGATCACATTAAGAATGGTAAAATGATTTGATAGAGTCGTGTCATGATTGATTTGAGTTTGATAGATTAATAAAAATAAAAACAAATCGTTTTATTTAGGGGAAAATTGGTTCCATAACAGTCATCAAAGATTGCCAGTTCAGGTAATTTGTGTATGTTATGGACAGTTAGCGGAAAAGTGTGGCTACCGCATCAACAAACGGGTTTATAGCCGGAGTGTCGGCGCGCGCGCCGGCCGGCTCGTTACGTTGCCTTCTTACAACCTACCTTTATCTATACCATTTGCATATCAACATATTTTATTGAACCGACCAGCTCTTTGACACCCTAAATGACTTTATAAAGAATGTAAAATATTCAACTTCGATATTAATTTGTGAAAATTGGTAGCCGATTATTTAATTGATTTGGATGCCTTTGTGGATTTTATTGATGGGTGTTGCATGACGAATAATTTAACGTTAATCGAATTATTATGCAAAGTTTTTTGGAATCGCTGTAAAATGTTGTTGCGTGAATTGTAAGTGACATTTTAGACGCAGTAAATTATTTTAGAGGTAGATTAGATGGTGATATAAATTTGCGTCATATGAGACAGAGAAATAAAGAAGCAGGGAACGTCTATATTAGATTAGAGAACTTGTATTTGATTGCAAGGTCATACTTTTAATAGACTTCGCAACAAAGAGTTAGTCCATGAGTTTTATGTCGTACCCACCTCACTCAGTACTACATTACTGAATTTATGAATAATTTGTGAACATCTAGTACCAGCTCGTGTCAAGGATACTGGTCCACACGTGCGCTTGAGCAAACCAGTATACTTACTCTCATTAGTTTTTATTATAGATTATCATTAGGGTTATTGTATCTACGCACGGTTTTAGTGTAACAGTAAGTGTGTAATCTTTCTCATAGCTTTTGGTACCAAAATTTGGCACAGAGAAAGATAGTCTGGAATAGCGCATAGGCGACTTTTTACCCCGGAAAATTGGAGAGTTCATGCACCCAAAAACTGGTTATACTAAATAAGGAAATCACTGAAGCTGAAATTACTAATTATAAACTTATTTGTAGTTAAACGGGACTTTTTTTTTCTAGCCTGTTTTTATGTCCGACGGCTGGGCAAAGGCCTCCCCTCTTTTTCACCACTCGTCCCTATCCAGAGCGCACTCTTGCCAATCCCTCGCAAACGACTCTAGGTCATCTCGCCATCCCCTTCTGGGTCTACCTCTGCTACGATGTCCGTCGCGTGGAAGCCAATGGGTGGTATTTTTGGCCCATCTCCCATCGTGCACGCGGCAGATATGCCCAGCCCAGTCCCACTTTAACTTTGCGGTCTTCACCCCAACATCAGCAATACCAGTTCTGGAGCGCAGCTCTGTGTTCCTCACCTTATCGGATCTTCGGACACCTAGTACGAGTTCGACTAATCAGCAAACACGCCGACAAAAACATTCTTGGTCTGTCCTTATAATTGACGTTTTATGACCACAAACAATATAATCTATGGCCATATTTACGAGCAGTGTTGTGAAAAACTGTTTTTTTTTAACTTACTCTACTTACTCTTACTTTCATAATCTCTATGATAATTTAAAACAAAGCGTCATTATTGTCCGCATTATGTATTTTCTCGCGTCCCAAGTCACTATAAATTGAGAAATTAAAAACTTGCAAAAGTGACACAATGTATGCTACGCTTAATCGGGATAATAATTAAACGGGACTTAGTACCAATTTCACCAAACGATGTTAAATTTAATCAATGTTAATTGTCTTTTAGTTCATACATTTTGACAGCTGTTAACGCTCTAATCGTCTGTTAAGTAGTTAACATCGTTTGGTGAAATTGGTACTTAATTCACTGGATATCACTAATTCAACATTGGATTAATCAAGCTAAACCTATTTTACTTTTCCTCAACATCTCCGTAACACCGTCCGACTGCCTTCTTGGTGTACTAGACAAAACCGCACAATATTCAATTGTAGGAAACCGCAAATACCGTAGATCCGCTGCTTTCGCGATGTATCGACTGCCGCGAAAGTGGGCTAGTGATTCACAACGCTGTTTGATAACCGCCGCGTGCCTCAGTTTATCATTAAAGGCCTTTATTTTTTAGTTTTTTATGTTTATGGATACTAGGAGCGCATAGCCTGGAGGAGTGACCTATTTTTCTTAAAACGGAATCCAAAAGTGTAGCGTTATGTGTTTGTTATGACCAAGCCCCGAAAGGGTACACCGACTTTAAAGCGAGCTCTTTTTGTTTGAAAGTCGGTTTTTTGGCAGAGGTTTTATGCTAAATTTAATGAAAGTCGATTGAGCTAATAAAGAGTTATGAGCTCTGAAATCAGTTCTTCTGGGATCTGTTGGATGTTTTTAAATATTTATTTATTTACAGTTTTCAATGTAAGTAATTTAAATACGCTATCTTTACAATCTGTCAGATACGAAGTAGCTGGAGTTTGATTATGGGCCACTTTTTAGTTTTTTATTTATGTATGTGCCTAAGTCCAACTGTTCTATGTCAAGATAGTAGACTTATTAGACTATTTTCGCTACCATTTTCAATGATCTTTAAAACAAGTGAATGTTTGTAAAACGTTGTACAACCTGCCTTAACAGAACATTCTATTGCTTAGATAAACTACGATAATACGCTATCGTTTGCATCCGAAGCTCTACAGTGAAACTTCGTTGATTTCACTTAGCTGGTAATAAAATACGTCGGTGCGGACTCCATAATTTGTGCCTTGTCCCTTCGGGCTATCTTTCTTTTGTGAAATAATTAACTGCTAAAGCATTGTTAGTAGCACCAGAGTTGTTTATAATTTATATTGCTATTTAATAACGCGTTTTACCTACCGCCAAGTAGCAGTGTTCGCATTGTTGTTTTCCGGTGTAATATTTAAGACAACCGGTAAAATTACTAGCTTAGAGGCATCCATCTTAGTCCTCAGGGCTGCTAACTCATTTGCAGTCGTAGGAAAGCAGTCTTAAGATTGTAGTCTTGAGAAAGCAAATGTCTGTGTCTTAGATTCCACTTACCACCAAGTGGCCTGTGTGCTCGTGTGCCTTCTCCTTGTCATAAAAAAACGCATTTAATCATGGACGGTGAATTTTATATGCGGCAAGCGTAAGTTGTCTTATAAGAGCGTTTAAAAACTTTTTTCTACATCCATATCATAACTTTAATATAATAATTAGGTTCAGAAGCGATTAGCAAATGCCCTATATTAAGTAACTTGTATCTGTGGTTGTACTTTAATGTAAAAATTAAAGTATTACATGTCATTAAAGTATCGGTTATCGCTGTAGTTGCGTCTTAATGTTCACTTTAATGTGTCGGTGACCTATACTTTAATGTGAACATTAAGATATAGGTGCATTAAGATACAGCGTAACGACAGATATAGGTTTCTCACATATTGTAGAAAACTTATGATATGCATGTAGATAAAGTTATGTATGCCCCTGTACGCATAATAAGGCATTAAAACACTCGTGTGATGTATTAATGACTCTTATTATGCACCAGTCACATAAACAACTATTATTGCGTATGTTTTGACTTAAGTCGCAGGTTTTATTGACGAAGAGGCCATAGAAAAGATGCATTCAGCATTCATTATTGTTATCATTAATGTATAGGATTGACGTAAGCTGTCAGACGCTCGCGTCGAGCGCCTAAGTCAATTCCATACATTTTTTCAGTGGTCGAAAATCGTTTGCGTTAGCGTTATACAACTTGTCTAGTCTAGCCTCACTACTTACGTCTTTAGTTAATAATACTGCGACGAAATCAACGACGAAGTTTTCTATTAGAATACTACACTGGTGTGGGCAGAAAACTGTCCCCTGATAGATATTAACTGCATCGTAAAGTGGAAACAGATATGGCGTACTATATTCACGAGCTTATTTTAAAATTTTCTCATTATTGCTAGCTGATATCTCGACTTTATGGATCGTCAAATGGGCGAATTTAAAGGTTTATCTACAAGGGCGTAAAATGAACATTTCGTTACCAAGGGACATAAGTAAAGTTATTGGGTGCTTAATAGTTTATGTCCTAATTGAAAATAGCTGCTGAAATGGTTAAATTAAATTTATAGCGGGACCTTTCTAGTTTCCACCCACAAATTCTGATTATACCGTTTTATTTAATATACCTATCTCAGCGGGCCTAGTATATCGCGTGTCAAATTTAGATAAAGCATACGTCACTCTCGTACTTATTTACGTGTCAGAAGGTGACGGATGCCTTATCCACACTTTGTCACGCGATAAACGCAACCATTTTAGGGCTCTAGGGGGCCAAATATGGCTGCGTTTATACCGTGCCAAAATGTAGATAAAACATCCGTCACTTTTTGTCACGTATGTATGAGAGTGACGGATGCTTTATCCACATTTTGTGACGCGATAAACGCAACTATACTAGGCCCGCAGAATGTGTTAGTGAAGTAGATGTACAAAGTGACCATCAATAATTATAGTAGCCATCATTGGGCTCAAAAATATCTGACCTGAAGCCCTATTCTGCTCGGTAAAACGATATTGCTTTTGACATGAGCCTCTATTCTAGGCGGTAAAGCCATATCGTCTTTGACCTGTAATGGTATTGTTTTTAACTCGGCCGCAATTACTATCAAGTAAATAAGAGCTATCACAAGTCTAAAAAGCATGCTTTGAAAACCCAACTACTGTTTGAATAATGTCGTCAACGTAATGTTAGTTTTTATGCCGCGCAATTTGGCGCGAAATACCGCCATCGCGCCATTTAGATTTCCAATAATTGTAATATAGCCTATGACACTCTAGTGGTTAAGACGAATCTAACCACGTATAATTTATTAAAATCGGTTTAGCCGTTTAGTAGTTACTAGGGAACATAGAGCCAGACATACATACAGCGGCTCTATTCAAGACGGTAAAAACAATATCGTATTTGATCTGTTATCGAATTGTCAACATTTAATAGCTCTTATTTTCTTGACAGTAGGTAATGGCGGCTGACGTCATAACAATACCATAACAGGCAAACTACGATATCGTTTTTAGCGCCTAGAATAGAGGCGCAGGTCTAACATATAACCCTCCTTTTGGGTTTTGTCGCAGTCAGGTAAAATAGGGACAATACGATAACAGCGGACCTAGTATGGCTGCGTCTATATCGGTGTCAAATGAGGATAAAGCATCCGTCACTCTCGTACTTATTTACGTGTCAGAAGGTGACGGATGCTTTAACCACACTTTGATACGCGATAAACGCAGCCATATTAGGCCCCTTGGTCAAAGACGATAAATTTTTTACCGCCTAGATTTTGATTAGACAAAGTAGAATAGTCCCAGCTATTGTCTTTAGTAATAGAGACGTGTCAGATATTTTTAAGCTCGATGTTGGATAATATAATTATAGCTGGTCACTGAACGAACACGAGCTTAAGAATTAATTAAATTGTTTGTTTTCCCATTATTAGCTACTTACACGTTCATTACGATCGCGTGACAGATCGTCATTACGGCGACCGTCAAAAATGACCACACAGACCGAAATCAAATTAATATTTATTACTGACCAGTGATCACTGAATTCTGACTAAATAATTAATACCCACATACATTACATTATATTACAGTTACATTATACTATATTATATTTGATGTATTAAACATTGGTGATGTGATGCAGTAATTTAATGAAAAACATTTTAGTATGCTACTGCAAGTACCTTTAATTGAATCATGTCAATGTATGATGAGACAAGCTCTAACGGGTCCCAGGTTTATTTCCGGTAAAGGAAAATATCTGTGTCATGAGCGAAAGTACCTACTTGTAATCCCAAATCAAGGATGTTCTCTATGTATTTCAGTTTGTGCTTTTCTATCTATATATATAAAAGGCAAATCTGACTGACTGACTTAGATATCAACGCACAGTCGAAACTACTGTACCTAGAAGCTTGAAATTTGGTACAGGGGTTCCTTTCATGATGTAAGTGAGCACTAAGAAAGGATTTTCCGAAAATCGACCCCCAATGGGAAGAAATAGGGGGAGTAGTGGGAAACTAATTCCACGCGTACAAAGTCGCGGGCGTCCTCTATCATAGTATACGAGTATTATCGTTGGTCACAGCTCAAATTTTTAAGCCTAGAGCTTAGTTTGGGACTAGGTTAATTTGTGTGAGATTGTTCCCCAATATTATTTATAACTTTTGCCCGCGATTCCTTTCGCGCAGAAAAATGAAACATAGCCTATGTTCATCAGGGATAATGTAGTATTCTAATTGTGAAATAATTTTTAAAATCAGTCCAGTAGTTTCGGGGCCTATTCAATGTAAACAAACAATCAAATCTTTCCTCTTTATAATATTAGTGTAGATTTATTTATTTATTACAAGATAAGTTTTGAGATCAATGTTTTGATGTTGAGATGGATGTGTGGTGTGGAAGAAATAGGGTAAGGACCAGAATGTAAGATGAAGTTTGAAAGTAGCGCCAGTGATAGGAAAAATGGAAGGTCAGGAATGTCATGAGGATATAAAATGATGAATGTAGAGGAGCGAAAGTTGTATGTTTAGACTGGAGCACCTGGCGTTCCATGGTCTCTGCCTACCCCATTGGGAGACAGGCGAGAATGTATGTATGTGTACACTGCACTTATACTACTATCGATACAGTAAAATTGCTCCAGTTAAGATAGTGTCGGGAAACGGTTAGATCCCGGTAAGTTCGCTGCGCGGTCATTTGCGACACGGCACATGTTGCGCGTGCGCAGTCGCATGTAGCCGATATGCTCGCTTTACTGGCTGGATGGGATTAAAGTAGACATTTCTTGAAGCCTTTAATACTTGTAATTTTTGTTTCGTGTGGCATGTATGTAATTTAAAATTTAAAATATTTTAATTACTTCTGCTACCGACTTTGTCGGCGTAGATTTCGATTATTGCTATTCCCTCAGGAATTCTAATTTTCCGGGATGAAAAGTAGCTTATGTTTTAATCCAGGGTATAAGCTATCTTCATTCAAAATTTCATCGAAATCCGAAGGAAAAACAAACTAACACACAAACTTTCGCATTTATACACCGTGCCCGAAGGATTTTAGCCATCGATTCTAGACTAGGGAATGCAAATTAACCGGTTATTAACCGTTTTTGTATGAAAATAACCGGTTAAAATCGGTTAAAATCGGTTATTTGCATTCTCTATTCTAGACCCTATTTGAAGTATATAATGTGGTATAACATGTAGTCCAATATCGCATAATTTCCGAGATTTTTATTATTTAAAAAACAATTCCATAGTTAATTTAATTTGAACTCTGTCACCTTAACTTAAAGTATTCTTTACTAAGAAATTGATTAAACTAATTTATGTTGTTCGTTGATGATATTGCTATAACATGAATCTTTCTTAGTAATTAATGCTTTAGGTTAAGGTGACGACAGAGTTCAAATTAAATTAACTATGGAATTGTTTTTTAAATTATAAAAATCTCGGAAATTATGCGTTATTGGACTACATGTGATACCACATTATACACTCCAAATAGGGTCTAGAATAGAGAATGCAAATAACCGATTTTAACCGATTTTAACCGGTTATTAGACCGGGTAGAATGGATGGTTAAAATCCTTCGGGTACGTCCCGGGCGCGGTGTATATATCATATAAGGATGATATTAGTAGGATTAGTAAGATTCAGCACTTGTGTATAAACTGTAGACTCAGAAGATATATCTAGCTCTTATTTACTTGACAGTAATGGCGGCCATGTTAAAAAACAAACAATATCAAAGGCAATATTTGTGTACCTAGGTATTTGAATGTATTTATTTTTAATGTTTATTATTATTATTTTATTTATGTAGGCTTTAATTGGTAAATTTTTTATGTTCTTCTAAATAAACTTGTACACTTGCTTACTCGATGCGCAACCTTTCACTTTTCTCAATCTCTCAAGGGTTAGCTGGAAGAGATCCCTTAAAGGGATAACTTCGCCTTTGTACATATTTTTATATTAATTGTATTGTTCCGGTTTTTCTTTTGTACAATAAAGTGTTTACATACATACATAAATACATACAATAATGGTCTTACCCAGTATAAAGTCCCAGATCTTTTTAAAGTCACATCTAGTCTAGCTAGCCTAGTAGCCGCACGCTACTAGATATCACAAGTCCGTGGTTGCTGGTAGCACTAATCGTCGCCCGGGGTCAAGCCGTGTAGGAGCCCTCGCCCGCGTTCATTATAATAAGCCGACCATTATAAACGTATACCGGCTTATAAGAGTTATATATAAGTTATAAGCCACTCTTACAACCGCCCATCGCCCTTTATGTTACCTTACGTTACCATTACATTATAATGGAATTATTTTCACATTAATTCCACGTTGTAGCATGACATGGAACGTGATTTAGTTATTTTGCCGGGGAAAGGTGGGTAAGCTTGTTTGCGCTGAGAGGGCTGAGTCATGAGGTTTGTTTCATAATTAATAAACTTAAAACGCTTTTAATCAAGTTGTGTATAAGCTTAGATAAATGCACTAGTAAATTAAAATTGTTTAAAAATATAGACGTTATTAATAAGGATTTCCATTGGATCGCATATTGTTTTTATGCATAACGTATCTTTACGCATAAAATCGTTTAACCTAAAACGGTTTTTACAATAGAAATGGTTTTATATTAATTATTATAAAAAAATAACCTAGCCTAACCTAACCTAATCTACAAAAAAGACGTTTATTAAATTCTGCAATGTAAGCCTAAAAGGGTGTTATGCGAAAAAAATATTATGCGAAAAGTAAATATGCGTAAAAAAATTATGCGTTCCAAGGGGATCCCTATTAATAATAGCCTCAAAATGAATGCTAAACTAGAAGATTGAAATATATGAATATATATTTTACTTTGCTAATTTCACATTTTAAAAAAGTATTTAGTTACACCCGCACGCGAGGCTAAGACGAATCTAACGCTTGTGGAAATCAGGTCACCCGTTCATCCGTTACAAGGGAACAAAGAAGCATACATACATACATACATACATAAATATAGGTCAAAAACTTCGGCATCGGCAGTAAGGTAAAAACAAGAGATTAAAACTTCTGCTTATTGTTCACTTGCAAAGAGCTTAAATAAAAAGTGAATAAATAAATAAACATCAGAGGACAATCTCACACAAATTGACCTAGCTCCAAACTAAACTCTAGGCTTGTACTATGCTGCCCTCCTAAGCAAAAATGCAATAACTAAATTCAATAGCCAAAGCAGATTCAACTCTCTTCTGTTTGTAACTAGGTTGCAATTTCTACAGATGTTTTGTTTGAGATAACGCCATTATGCTTAGTAGGGCAGTATGGGTACTAGACAACGATGAAAATACATATACAGAGAAATAAATACTTAAATAGACAACATCCAAGACAGAAATCTAACATACTTTCCAGCTTCAAAAGATTCAATTAACTTTATCATTTATAAAAAGTTTTTATTATAAAGTTAACCTAAATAATAGTAGGTACCTACTGCTCACTTCACTAGGTAAGTTATTACTTATTATAGAACCGTGCTCTTTCGGTCATTAATATTAACTTGTCAAAAATGTAACTTAATCACAGCTATATATCGTGTCATCTCTCTATCCTCTTAAATATTTAATTTTATTTTGTAAATAAAAGAAGATCTGGCCGTCAATTTTTCTATAAAAAAGTAGAGCCGTTTATGGATGAGTAAGCACGTTTACACGGACTTACCTATTAGCGCTTCGACGTGGTAAATGGTTGCAACCTCATTGGCGGTAGACAGCTTGGCGGTGGGCTTGCAAAACTGAAACAAATACTCATCGTTACACAACAAAATAATGAATAACAACAAATGGATGGTGAAGTTAGTGATGTTTATTTTACGAGCACACACACACACACACACACACACAAATACCAGGAATCCAGTTCGTCAAGCTGTTCAAATTTGACTATTATTCATGAGGGTGTTCAGTCATCCTGCCAGGAACTCAGAACATGTAAGGGTCTGCTTCAAACTGCTGGTCTTACGGTCAAACAGAAGTTAATAGAAATTGAAATTTGTACACACGCAGATACGAACACGCACGCAACGCACACGCATACAAAGACACCCACATTCACACACACATATAAGTAAACATTTGACAAAAAATATGTCTTCACTTACTTCAAAATAAACGGTATATATTATATCTTATTCATTCTTTATTAGCTTGTTTACACACATAATTACACTGTAGTCAAGGAAAGCCGTAATAACCGTCGTTAAGAAATAATAAGCCTAATATTGCGAGATGATAATAACTTGCGCAAGCGTCTGTCCCCAAATATTTTCTCCATGGTCTCTATAGCAATAATTTTCATTGCAAAATTACTGGGAATTAGTTGCATCGTGATACATTGATTGGTATCAGGTTGGTCATTGGGATCATTGAGTGATCTTTGCTCTGTTGGCCAATGTTAACAAGCACTCAATTTGAAAGGATTCTCGTTTTGAAATAACATATTAATCAGAGTAATATATAAGTACATTATAGGTAAAACACTTAAGTAAAGCCCCTCTTCCATGGTAGTTGAGTTGTAGTACCTACAGACCGTTCGATATTCTATATTTGAAAATTCCATATTACTTTTGTATATAATTACATGCAAGAGGGGTTTACTTAAGTTTTTTACCTATACACTGTTGTGGACCAGACATACCTTTATTTATACATACTTGTATAGTTACGGCAAATGTTATAGACTTCTCTTTGAAGGCTTATCTATGCTTAATGGATGGTATAAATACTTTAAGAAGAATATAGTTTATGTCACTCTTCTCTATTCTCGAATCTATTTTTATACTTTGACGCATCCGTACAAAGTTCAGCGTGCACTGTTGTGGATTGAAACTACTATACACAATAAAATGTATTTTCCCTTATTTTAAAAGTTACTATGTTTTTTACAAAGTATGCTATATGTTTTTTTTTAAGTAATGACTTAAAAAAAATCATTTTTCTTCGTTATATTCTTAAAGTTACCATAATCATCCGGATTTTTAGGGTTTTAAATTGTTAAATTGTTACGTCGTTTTTATGATTTTAAGGGAAATTTTATGATGTCGTAACTTTTTAACGACTTATGTTATTCCGTCGTAAATTAAGTGCACACTTATTTGTATTTGTATTACGAAATTAATATCCCATATAACGTTAGCAATTCTGCGTATTGTAAAGGCTACATTTATAAACAATATAATAAAAGAAAACACTTATTTGAAAAGCTCGTTTGCTGTCTTACAGTTGACAAAAAAGGCAGTTTTAAAAAACATTACAATGTACAAAAGCGTGAAGGACGATTTAATGACCGAAATAAAAACCTTTTAAGTCCCTAAGTTTTTTATACAAAGTTTTTTAATAAGACGTGACTGCAAGCTAATAAAACTGAATAAAATACTGCAAAAACTGTAAAACTGAGTCTTTGACCGCTACTTACTAATTTTGATGTTTTTTGTTAATAATGAAGTAAAGTTTGTTTGGGTAGTTTTTTGTATAGTAAAGATCTTAGATCTAGTTTAGATTCGCTGATGTTCATAATCTTTTTAGTTAATTACTTTTTACGCATTCAGTTTTTAATAGATAATTAAATCTACGTTATACTTATAATAAATAATTAGCTTTGCTAAAATAAAGCAATTCTAGTATATTTACAAAAGTATTTCTTCATACATAACTACAATTAGATAAAGCCATTCTGATGAACCTTAATATTTTTTTCTGTATCCATATCAACAAACCGCAATACAAAATAAAGCTCACCACAATACCGTGAGTTGCAAAAATCGATTATATCGTACACCTGCGCGCGCGCAAGCCAAAACAGTTCCCGCAATCGCTCCAAATGACTCGAACTGTTGCGCAACAAATGATGATACTGTTGCCTAACAAGATAGATTTTGGTACTGGTACATGTATGAATGAATGTACCGAAACAAAGGTACAAACAATTTGCGGGCGCCACTGGAGGTTAGGAGAGAAGTGGAACACGCGCCATGCTGCGGACACACGGCTCCAGAGATTAGCGAACTTATAAGATACATTTTTTTATTCAAAACTAGCGACCCGCCTCGCTTCGCTTCGGTTTATGTGAGTCTTCTGTAACACCCATATAGGTACACTAGATTATTTATTATACATAAAAATCTTCCGGTAAAAAATATCTACTTATAGTGAAAACAGAATTTAAAATCCGTTGCGTAGTTTGCAAGATCTAAACGTACATACAGAGGGACAGAAGGAGGGAAGCGACTTTGTTTTACACTATGTAAAGAAGATGCAGAAGGAAGTACTTCACTGCTACTACCACTACTAAATCGCTTTAAAGTGTAATGTTAAATAAACTGAATTCATTTTCGTTTAGTCCATATTTAATACTTTGCCTACCCTCGTGCGTTGTCTTCACCTCACACACTAATTCCTATAATTCCCTTATAGCTCGTCTTTGTACGTACATCATCGTTATGTAAGTGCATATTATCTAAAACATTTATTTGTGCAAACTTATGTTGGTAATTAGTTTAGTAAAATTATTTCCTGAAGTAATTTAAATGATCATTGTTCAAGTATGAATTAATTATGATAGTAGTAATTTCGAAGAATTTTCCGTTACAAGCGTTGGCTTTTTAAACTTTGCCGCGGTGTGTCTCCTAAATTTAACATATCATATACAATAGGCGATGATTCCGATGTACAAAGCGCCAGAGGCCTATTATTAATCGTCACCGAAGATTAATGCGACAATGCTCGCAACAACCTCTTTTTTTCATGTAGGTTAAGGCTGTGAGGCAAGATATGGCTTCAATTTGCCCCCTAATACAATGGGTTAACTAATAGACAGACTAATTAAATTTTTACTGCGCGAGCGCATGTTAACACCATTGTGTTGATATGACGCTTCTTTTGAAATGTTTGAGGTAATATAGCTTATTATGTTTTTACCCGACTGCGAGAAATCAAGGGTTATGTTATGAGTGCTGAATAATAAATATCTCACAAAATTTTACCTAGTGCCAAACTAGGTTCTAAGCCTATACTACTAGTAGACAACGATAAATATACATAGAAAAATACATAATCATACACCAAATCATACCACGTCATCATCATCATTCACTTAGGACCAAATACCTAGACTTAGTGCTCATCACGCATTTATTTGATCAAACCCGCTAGTTTCGTCGGTAAGGTCCCTATCAACCAGGCTTATCAAGTCGTCTGATTAAAACAAAGTACTAATACATCATTGATAAGTACATGTACATGTGATCAAAATTCGTATGTTTCAGTGTATCTCCTCAACTATTGGACCGATTTTCGTGACGGGGTGTCTGATTCAGCAGGAACGTGGAAGTGTAACAAGCTTGACGCATGTTCATTCAATAACAGATTTCCATCTCACTTACGCATACATTAACATGCGTCAAGTTTACACTACCTATATAGGCACTACCAATTCTGAACACTGGTCATAATACTCATAATAGTCGGCGATCGGGTATAGTTTATAACTTTTATTGTTCAAATAGTTTTGAAGTCATTTTACTTAGGTATCGTAAAAGGGGGTGAGTAGGGATTATGGGGTGAGTCCCTACTCACCTAACTTGTGTCCCTACACAACCTAAAATAAGTCATAACTTGTTACAAATAAGAACAAGTTTTTAATGGACAATAACATTGCGTCTATTGGAAATAATTTTAGTCTTATAATTAGTAACATATGCTTCATTTTAGGTTGTGTCTCTACTCACCCCTTAATTCCTACAAACCCCGTTTTACGATAGTTGTTTTTTTAACAGTTTTTTTTTAAAATATCTTTAATAATTAAATGAAAAAATCTGCAAAGCTTTTTATTTATTAATAAATTTATTTAACGCAAACATTAACATGCAAATTCAATGAAATATAACCTTTCCTGATTCTTGTTTAAGACATCAACGTTAAGTAACCGTGCGAGGCCGCTCCAAAAACCGAATGGCTCGAAATACCCACTCGAATTATAGATGATACAGACCGCAATTATGAGGTACAGTCGAATAACAATAATTAAGTCGTTGGGCAGCTGGTACCATTCAGATGAGTTTTATTTCGCCCGCAATTGCGCGTGCGTAATAATGCGCACTGTGGCGACACATGTAGTTATTGTTTCAATTACGTAGTTTTGACGATACGCGACTTCATTTGTTTTGGGATGCCATTGAGTCTTATCTTACTTCATTTAAGAACTTAGTTTGGACGGCAGGGCATTTCTGCATTTACACAATCAGTGCCAGGGAGTTTAATTCTCATATTAAAAAGACTCGTTTATGAGCTTTTGGGCCTTGATGTGTTTTAGTGCGTCAAGTCAAGGATGGATGGGTTTCATAAGACATGATTCGATTGACAATAAAATTTTAAAGAATTATCTTGTTACGCATTTACGAGCAAAGGTCCTTTTTGGATGACGATTTCGAAAGTGATTTCAATCCGAGAATAAAGTTTACGAGGAAGTTTTTAATGAACTTGATTCATAAAATGTTCCGTTAAATTCGGTTGCATAATGAAGCAATTATTGAAAGCGATACAATTATTTGTAATGTGAAAATATATTATTAAATTAAGTACGACGTAACCCGTGAATTTGAACGCGTAGAAATTGTATTTCGTCCTTTTTGGAAAAGTATTTCTTTTGTTTACAATATTCACTTAAACGTTTTGTTATCTATAAAGAACTCTAGGAATACCAGAGCATATAAAAGTTACTTATTAAAGTTTACCACTCGTCTTAATTTCCTGTTGGCTTAAAAAAAAACAGAAATATATTTCGAGGAACTGCCTTGGGAATAAGATACGGTTAAAAGGTGTCGAAGGGTGCCTTGATTTAATAACAAAGATAAAAGCAAATAGCATTTAACTTCATGATGACTAAGAGTCTTCACATTTCGTGGAAGCAGTTTTAAGCATCACTGCAAATTTTCCTGCAATTGTACGCAATAAGGAAGCTCGATAAAACATAGACATGGTAATTTAAACTGTCGTTAGAACTCCAGTTTACTACGTTTTAACTATTCATAAGAGTGTAAATGGGAATAAAACAAACACCAATAGGATATAAAAATAGTAGTAAATCTACTTGAGAAAACTGACTTAAACGATAAAGTTAATGTAAGCAAATTGCAACCGTAAAGTGACTTAATTCTGTTCAAACACGCGGTGCTTTTAATTTTGACTTAGCCTTCTTTTGTTGTAGGGGCTTTATATTTGAAACAAGTTAAACGGCTGATCGTGGAATTTATTATAGGAGCTTGGATTTGAACAACAGTTGTATTTTGTATGACGTAAAACAAAAAATAAGCTTCGTACTTTTGTTTCTATTTCTTCTAGAAAACAACCTGTGGAATGTGCACTCCTAAAACAATAACCATAGGGCTTATTTTGTTGTTTATTTAAATTTGTTTCTGCTTTGTCTATGTTTACTTATTTTAGATTAACAAATTCATATTTCATAACGATACCGATGTCATAAATAGGAACTATTGAAGAAATTCTGCTCCTGCGCACGACCCTTCTTTATTATGCGCATGAATAATCTCTTCCATTATCGATTTATATATGATAGTCATGTGGAGCACGATATCGTTATATCTATTTAAAATATGCTGATTATTTGTACCAGTCAAAATGAACAAATACCGGTACTTATTATTTTATTGAAACAACTTTCAATGAACGTATCGTTACACAGAATTTTAAATTCATCGAATGCTATTTCTCAAAGCATGAGTTTCTTTTTTTTGGTACCGTAAAATGGGGTTAGTTTGATTAATTTTAAAAATAAATCTTCTTTAACTCCCGCATTTAATCGTAAAATAAATGATTAAAATTTTTGTATTGGCGACTACTCATTTGGATTAACTTAGTAAGTAAGTAAAGTAAGTAAGTAAGTATTTATTTATTTACAAAGAACATGGTACAGTAAATATATGGTCTTTAAAACAAAACAGGGCTCTCATATTCTGTCGCATATGCAACGTATAAATGTAAATATAAATATAAATTGCAATAACCCTACTGAATTCTATTACAATACTACTTAAAGCAGGGAGAGGCAACACGGTTGACGGCTTAAATAGTAGGAAAAAATAGTTATGCAGCTGAAAATCTCGATTCTTAAAATACTTTGATTATCCCTATATCAAAGTCACCCCCGAAGCATGACAAAAAATAGTGGTTTTTTGTTTCGAAGGTTTTAAATCCAAAATGTCTGAAAATACTTGATCTACTAATATTTCGCGCTCGCATATGAAACATATGAAAGTAATGTCGCGAAAGAGCTTAATAATAACACAGACATTTCACAATATCGATGATTCCAAAAAATATCAAAGTCACCCCCTTTTACCCCACAAGTCTAACCTAAGTAACCTGACCTACGTAAATTATTTTCAAGATATCCTGAAAACATCATGGCTTCAGCAGAAAATAGCGTTCACTCAAATGATACAATTGTTGAAGAGAAATTCAATAAAATAATAGGTAACCATTAAATAACATTACACAGTTTTGTTTGTTGAAATTAAGTTCAGGAACTAGCACAATGATCATTAATTTTGATCTTTTTAAAGGATAAATACTTCATTAACATAGCGGATCTTCATCACAAAGACGCCATATTTATACATCGCTCTAATTACATACGATGTAATCAAGGGTGTAATTTAAATTTAATCACGCTGACATTTCACAAAAATCTCAGCATCAAAAACTTAAGCCCATATCTAAAGATCTACTATATATAATTACGTGGAAACTTTAAAGTGTTTGTTGAGTCCGGGCAGAGGAGTTATTCTTTTAAAAACGTCTTCATGTCGAACGGATGATCGGTGCGAAGTCATTCGAGCGAGTTTTAACTTTTAAGCTACCTAATTGAGAATACACGTACTCAAAGGTAGCTTGTACGGTCTGACGGTACAACTTAAAATCAACGGTTAATATTACGTCCGTCGCGTTGAAGAGTGAGTAACTTTAGAGAATAACATGACTGAATGCGAGAGTGCATTAAAGTCGTCCTTGCACTTTACGGCGATCATTTCGTACGAGTTACGTCGCCTGCGCATCGGCTCATCTCCGCCATTAGTCAGAAACTGGTCCGGCTTCCTACGGGGCAGGATATTGCTCCACATTCTCCATTCATTGACTTAATGGCTACGATCATTACTATTGCAAAATATCGATCCTCGTCGACTAAAGATGACTTAGTTGGGTGAATGATTTTGATCTTAGACTAGTTTGTATAAAGTTGTAGTTCTTTTGTAATTTATTAATAGTTAAATAGTGGTTGGTCTTACCTAAATCTGCTATCCGTCCGGTTGAAAATACTAAAGCTATGTCGTTTAAGCCTTGCGCTTCTATATTTATAATGTATGCGTGCATGTAGACTAGATGACAATCACGACTGATTTCTTTTTTAATTAGATAACAATCTGATTTCAAACAAACACAAATTAATCTAGTCCAAAGTAAACTTTAGTCATGTATCATGGGTACTATACAACGATAAAGATACTTATGGGTATACAGAAATAAATAAATACATAGAAACCATTCTAGACTCGGGAACAAATAATCCTGCTACACATTTTTTCCCCCCTAACCGGGAATTGAACCCAGGACCGCTAGCTTCATAGGCAGGGTCACCAACTAGGCTAACTATGGCGTCATATACAGTGTCCTTTTATTTTTTTAAGTTGTTTGAAGCTGCGCTAAGAAACTTGTCTTAAAAGATACTATTCGTTAAGGTGTAAATAATCCTTCCAAAGCAGCTGTTTAACATCCTAATATCTGATTGTTAACATGAGAAGTATCAAACGTGCCGCCTTCGACCTAGTCTCAATCAAAATTCAACTAAAATTAAATCGAGTGTAGGTTTAATTTGATTCGTTTGGTTGTAGATAAAATCGTGCCTACGGTAGCCCGAAATCTAGGGTCAAAGAGATCAAACGTGATCGAAAACTGATATTTAAGATCGTAACGAGAGTGACGCATGCGTGAATGAGATATTACCGGACGGTGAGTGATGAAACCGAGTAATGCTAGACAAATCACTTTTAAAAACGAATAGAAGTAACTTGAATTATGGCTCCTTTGTAATTTGAATTTTGATTGTATGATACTGTTGAATTTGAGGTCAGATGGTAGCCGTTCGACTTTTATAACCTGCTGATTCTGGGATCATGGTCGAAGTGTACCTTGAAAATAATACTTTTTTTGCACAGTCATCATTAGCTTATTTGTATAACGAGTTCAAATTCGGTGGGTCTACGTTATGAACAGCGGAAAACGTTCATGCCACCTTCTGACTCCAAAAAATTAGCGTTTGAACTCGATAGTTTAATTGTCATCGGGTTTAGAGAAAAGTTCAATATATTTGATTTTTAATATCGGGAACTGGATTAATATTGACTCTTAAGGTTGCAAAAAAAGGTAGGTAGTTGGAAAAAGGATAGTTTTGGAAATATATTTTTCGACGGAAACTTATTAACTCAGTTTTAAAGAAGGTAAACATTTAAAATAATCAAGAATACTCCGGAGATCCTAGAGCTGGTGCTTACCTATACAGAGAGGTAATGCAGCCAGTGTCATAGGGACCATGCCGCGAGCGGACCTGCTAGAGGGGGTGTTCTTTTTATAGTGGTGATTATTATTTATATATTTGAGTAGCTTAGTTTTATTTTAATTTAAATACGTTTAGTTTTAATTTAAGATTAATTGTATTAATGTTGAATTCTGTACTTAGTTGGATGTAAATAAAGTAAATATTAAATTAAACTAATTAGGCCATTGGCACTACTACGGGTTTTATTACAAATTCTTGGCTAGTTCTCAACAAAATGCTTAATGAAAACGATAACATTAAACCATTGTTTCCATAATTCGTAACGAGTTGTGAACTCACAAGTGTAATATTTGAAACAATGGATGTTCCCAGACCTTGCCTCGTGAACCAGAGGCATCTGCAATAATCTGCATCACTACAATTAAGAATATTTACTCGTATATTCACTTTTTATTTCTCTATTAGCTTAGTTCGGGAGTACAGGGACTGGGTCATATTGTCCCTAATAACTACCTAGCTCTTTTTCGAATCACCTTTATTACATTTTTACGAAATCTGTACGTAACACGAACTCTATAATAGACTCAAATTTCCGTAGATTACGAGTATTTTACGTATATTTTACCTTCACTACCTACTTGATAACGATACGAAAGTCACCGTCAACGCTACCGTGATAGGAACATTTCGTACTAAATAAATACGGACATGAAAAATACGATGATTCCAATCGCCTAACATATCTCTTCGAAGAAAAAGTTTTTACTCCAGATAATGATACTTATTTCATTAGTTTTTCCTTAATTACCAAAAGCTACAAGAATTAACACTTTCGCGGATTGTGTTTCAATAAGAAAAAACAACGATGAGCCGTTTACTCTACCGATTGATTTATTCGAACCAATTTAACGCGCAACAAAGCGAAAGTTTACAAATCATTTTATAACTTGTATATTTATATACACGTCCATTATAATAATCTGAGTAAGAAGCCATCACTAATCTGTTTAAAAGTTTAAAAGAGCGCAGGCGCACTTTGAAGTGGCCGCTCTGAATAAAGGTCTCTTTATGTCAACCAATTAAGAGCGAAAAATATCGCGCTCTCCAAAAAGCGATGTTAACACATCGAGTGCTCGAGATAGTTATTTATATAGCTTCGCTGGTTACTGTGTGTGTCATAGGCGGTGAATGCAAGGTTCATCAATGTGTTCACTTTCGTTGTGGGCCTTTTTTGCCGGCCATGATACGGCGGTTATTCCTTTTTGGTCGATATCGAGCCGTAGAGGCTGCGTGGGTCAGTGACGCATAACGTTTTGTTTTTATAGATGAGGAAACGGATTAAATGCGCCCACCTGTCCTACGATGAGATGCAGATTATCGAGGCTTTGTTTAACTTGTTAAGCTAAGTAATCAGTGGAGTTATTATTTATCGTAGCATAGGCTTATTAACCAATTTGCCTATCAATTCATCAAAGAATTATTAAATATCTACTTTAAGTTTTCCTGTGCCTCATAGGGACTTAATGCAAAACTAATTGAGGCTTCTAGCCTAGTTGGTAGTGACCCTTCCTACGAAGCGAGGGGCCCGGGTTCGACTCCCGGTAAAAACAAATATTTGTATGAAATCCGTGTTTTTTTTCTAATTTTTGGAGTTTTATATGTATAAGTATTTATTTGTCTATATATTTGTCGTTGTCTAGTACCCATAGTATAAATATAGAGCGTATTGATAAGGTATTTTTTTTAAAGTTCTCTCCTGATCCTTATTTATTTACTTTGACAAAGCTGCTTCGTCGACGAAACCTTCGACCAAAGTCAAAAAGATTTTACGAAAAAGCTTTAGCGTGCTGGAAAATATAAAAAAACGAGAGGCAATAACTTAAGAAAAATATCACTTTGTTAGAGCGCGCAAAAAATTGGATTACAACAAAAATCTTGCCGAAGAACTTTTGTTTCGTTCAAGAATACTATTCGTTCACAAATGAGTCAATGAAGAACCCATTCAGTAAAGTTGACATACGTTTATTTCTATGTTATTAACCTTGGCTTGGTCATGATTATATATTCGATATTCAATATACAGGCAATAAAGCCCACGTCGGCTCATCAGAAACGACTCGGCCAAAGGGCGGACTATGAACACTTTAAGACAATAAAGGCTATAAACATCGGGTTCTTCAGTAAACAAGCAAAGTTAAAAACTATAAAAACGTTTCCAGTAAATCGAAAGTTATTGTTACGTCGGCCGTAGCTCCCAAGGTTTCTGTGAAGTCATCTCTTAGTGTATTTGGACTTTTAGTGTGGATATAAATTTTCAGTTTTAACGGGAAACATTTATTATTTAAATTTATACGAAGGAATTAAATGTTAACATCCTGTAGTTAATTGGTCAAACGAGAACAAACAGACAAAAGATCAAATCGGTCATTTGGGGATTTAATAAAGGGGAAGAGGAGAGATACAAAAAAACCCACACTAACACACATTAACAAAATGTTGGTTTTCTAGCTAAATGTATATGCATGTATCTACTACGACGTTATCAACTCACGGACTGATTGACCAGTGAGAACTTGGACTAATAGTTTGACATATACACGTGAATCCTATTTGGACGTAACAATAATTCTTATAACGGTTGGTTTTCTGAATGAATAAATAACCAACTAGATGTATGTGGATGAATGACTCAAAATGTTTCATTTGCGCTTATTATACCGTCTAAATACAGTATATACTTGTCTAAATATAGTAAACAAGTTTGTAACCTCAAAATGCACCTTTTTATGGCTAAAACAGCTATTTTAAACAAAATAAATCGATCACAGACAATACATTGGCCAAGCGATGTCTAAAATGTTCACTCAATTTAATTTAATTACGATAAAAGAGCTGTTTTAGCCAAAAAAGGTTCATTTTGAGGTTAGAAAGTTGTTTACTATATTTGACAAGTAAGAATGAACAGGTATATATTTTTTTCCCCGGAATTCAACGCTACCAAGTTTAGCAGTATTAGTAACAAACCCATTGAGCCAGATCCATTCATGCTTAATATTGCAGAATACTTGTCTATTCTTGTATCGATCAATGGATGTAATTACACATACAACATACAGGCAGCTCCACTTTTGGAACTAGAATAATTAAGAACGGAAACATCACTCTTCTTTGCGATTCTTGTATTGGAATCAATATCCTGTGGTTATTCGATGTTGAATTTGCATATTATATAAAAAACGTCTTGTTCAATGTTTAGTTGCAAATTATTATAAACATAGATAAGGAGCTCAGTTGGGACGTTTACGAGATAAATCAGCTCAGAAAGTAGGGGGTCGCGATTATATAATTTGTTTTATCTATTTTACTATAGCGGGATGTCTAAGAGCAGGGTGTATTTAAATGTATATGGGTCTAAGTATTATTCTTTGTGACGCCCGTATACGGTTTGAGGAACTTTGAAGTGCAAGTTATCCTCGGGTTGGTAGTTATAACTTGTGTGTCATAAGTCATAATAACAGGAATAATCATCACCACCTCAGCCTACTCCCGTTGACTACTGGACCTGGTTTCTAGTAAATGTTAACACACGGGGTAGTCGAGTTTATAAAGCAATTTTTTAATTTATTTAGTGACATTTGTTACAGTTCTGATATATACTCGTATCTGTGACTGTCTGAAACTCTCAACAACTCGAATCTAGTAGGTACGCAACCACGCATGCAAAAATGGTACCTACTACAGGGTGTCCAGAACAATCGAATTACATGGAATTTATTTTGTAAGTACTGAAGTAAAGTGAGAAATCAAGATAAATACGAAGTAATCTGATAAAATACGTCTTTCTGGAAATGGTAGTCAACATTTTTTGAAGCCTATATGCAGTACAAAAACTGATTTATAGTAATTTACCTATCTACTTAGTAACAGCAGCGTTTCATATCATACGGTCATCTTTAATTTCACATTATAGTAGCTCAAAATAACCATTTAAATGAAAAGCCCTTGGCTTCCCTTCGACATTTACCGCTGTACTCGTAATGTAAGTCCAAAAACGTCTGCCATTATCTCTTTCAAAATAATCAGTGACAAGCGACATTGATTCGCGGACGAGTAAAGCCTCGTGTGAAGCGACAGCTGATTCGATGCGTCCGAGATACATTACAATAATACCACGATAATTTTACACTTCAAAACCTCAACTCAGTTCAAAACGGGGCCTTACAACCTTGGAAATAAAGTTGTAGCGTTTATAATAGGAGAGAATGTGTAATATTGTATAATAACACGTCTTATTCCGGACAGATTAGAGCATCTTAAACGATTCGTGAGAATTAATTTAAAAGTGTTAGACGGCCTTGATGCCGCACTAAACCTAATTTGTGATCGCGGGAAATAAATTGATGCTCTTAATATTTTGGTTACGCTCTAGTTGTCCTTTTGAAGATGTGTCCAAGGCTTAATGAGTTTTTTAATGTTTTCGAGATTAAGTTTGTGTTCCTTACTTTCTAAATGAAACATTAAATGTAGATATGAAAGTGTGAAAGGGAGCTTAAATTGTGTTAGATAGTTTAAGCTGAATTTTATGACTAACTATCTATCTTATTTTTTTGTGGAAAATTTTAGTGAATCTTCACTAGGTCTACACAAAAAATACATGGAAAATTTTAATGCTATATCTGAAAGATGAAACAGATATTCTTAAGTTGCAGCATTGTTCAACATTATTATTCAACTTTCCCATATACGAGTTAGTTGCACTATATTTAGATAAGTTGCATTATAGGTATCTCTATGGCTAAAGTCTCTTTAGTGAACTAGTATAGCATAGAACTTTGTCATAATGAAGTAGCACTACAATCGTAGGAAAGAATCGTCAAAATCTACAATTTCCTTAGTACCACAAAGGTCTTTTCTAGTTCAACAATTTACACCCGTATCTTTACAAAACTAGTCCGCATTCCCCGGGATAACCAAGCCCATTGTGGTTACCCTGCGACAGTTAGAGCGCGCCTCGTCCGTACCGTTACTGCACACGTGGGGTTATATTCAATTAGGTCGCATTACATTCCTCGGGGGCGGAAACGCGTGCATCTGGTGATTCTGGTGCATCTTGCGGTAACCGGAGTCGATCGCATCTTCGATTGTTCGATTTGTATCTTGCGATGTTGTGCTATGTTATTGCAATTTTGTTCATTAGCTCTAGGATTAAGTTATGGATCGGTCGAGTACATCGATGATTTAATTTGGTAGAATAACACTGACACACTGACACACTGAGGGCCAATCGCGTCACCGGTACATGACGTGATACGAAAAGTCACGTGATCTACCAGTGACGCGATTGGTTTAAAAACGAAACGAAAAGAAACGCTAGTTAGCGCAATGCATCTTGGCAGTGCCCTCTGAAAGACATAAATAATTTACGCCTGCATATACATCAATCGTCTTAAAAATATATACTTAACTAGGTGAATTATAAAAAGATAAAAAAAAAGATAAAAAAAATTTATTCAGTAAGTAGTCCGCACGGGCACTTTTACACGTCAAGAATCTACCAGCGCTTCCCAAGAGAAGACCACTGCCGAGAAGAAACGCCGCAAGAAACTCAGCAGTCAGTCATTTTTTTAACATATTTCTTATTACAATGGTACTACTTAGTCTAGCATTATATAAAGCTATAAATATTAAATTAAATATAGTATTAAATAACATGCGTAGTTCAGCAGGAAAACATGCCAATTAAGAATCTTACGGGAGAGATAGAGAAAAAAAAACACATACTTATGTGTATATAAGATGGTGCGAGACGACCACATAAAAGTTTCGATATGTTTTCCTACATCAACGGTGTCCCCTAGACAAGATAAAGATTTTGCATTTGAATAAATTATTATTGACTAAGTTTCGGATTTAGGCCATGCATTTTTGTCTGTTAGATAGTCCTCGATCCTATAATACGCTTTAGACATTAACAACCTTTTCAAGTAACTTTTAAGTGCTGGAAAGGGTAACTTTAAAACTTCGCCAGGTAATTTATTATAGAAATGAATGCATTGACCAACAAATGATTTATATACTTTACGGACGCGGAATTTTCGGATACCGATTTTATTTTTATTTCTGGTATTTAAATTATGTATATCAGAATTTTTGGTGAAAGAATCTAAATTTCTAATAACGTAAATAATATTCTCATAAATAAATTGAGACGCTACAGTCAAGATATTAATTTCTTTAAAAAGTTCTCTTAAAGAGTCACGGGAGTTTAAGTTGTAAATAGAACGAATGGCCCTTTTTTGTAACACAAATATAGTTTGTATGTCAGCTGCCTTACCCCAAACCAGAATACCGTACGACATGACACTATGGAAATAACTATAATAGACTAAGCGAGCTGTCTCAACATTGGTTAGTTGTCTAATTTTCCTAACGGCGTAAGCTGCCGAACTTAGTTTACCTGCCAGTACAGCTATATGGGGACTCCATTGCAAATATTTATCTAATGTTATGCCTAAGAAAATTGCCTTATCTACCATTTGCAAACACTCGTCATTTAGAAAAATACTAGAATGTACCGGTTTAACATTAGGCAAAGCGAACCTAACACATTTCGTTTTCTTAGCATTTAGTAGCAAATTGTTGCTAGTAAACCAATTAAGTACTTTAACTAGTGTGGTGTTAATCCTACTGTAGTCTACGGATTTTCTATCTACCTTGAAAATTAGTGAAGTATCATCAGCAAAAAGTACAATATCACAAAGTTATCTACTGTTGATGGCAAGTCATTTATGTAAATCAAAAATAAAAAAGGACCTAAAATAGAGCCTTGAGGTACACCTATTTTCAATGTAGCTCCAACAGATTGCGTTTTGTTTACAACAACTGTTTGAGTTTTATCACTTAGATAAGAAGACATAAGGCTTAAAGCTTTGTTGGACAATCCATAATGTTCTAATTTTAAAATAAGGGTCGTATGATCCACGCAATCAAAAGCTTTAGAAAGATCACAAAATATTCCTACTGCATCGCAAGATTTCTCCCAACTGTTATATATATGTTTAATGAGTACAGATGCCGCATCAATTGTTGATCGACCTCTGGTAAAGCCAAACTGGTTATTGTTAAGTAGTTTATTTCTGTTAAAGTGACCTAACATATCCTTTAGCATTACTTTCTCAAAGACTTTACTTAAAACTGGTAGTATGGAAATGGGACGGAAGTTCGTTATATCACTCATCTCGCCCGATTTAAAAAGAGGTATTACTTTACTATATTTCATGAGATCTGGAAAGACCCCCTCTGATATGCAATTATTGTAGATTAATGCTAGATGGGGTGCAATTACATCTATGATATGAAAGAGTACCTTAACTGATGTGCCCCACAAATCTTCAGTCTTTTTTAAACTAAGTGATTTAAATATCTTGACTATTGAATCTGAATTTACAGGGCTGAAATCAAAGTTTATATTACATTTACTGACATTAGTGCTAAGTAATGATTGAGCTTCAACCGCGGATGATTTAAGACATTTCGTAGTATTAATGGCTATGTTAGAAAAATAATCTTCGAATGCTAAGGCAACGTCTTTATTTGACGTGATTTGTTGGTCACCTGTGTTCAGAGTGACTTGATTATCACGAGTTTTTGATTTTCCCGTTTCTCTATTTATAATATTCCATACAGTTTTTACCTTGTTGTCAGATGATTTAAGTTTGAGACTAAGAAAATTTGCCTTGGCAGTTAAACAAACTTGTTAGTATATGAGTAAATATACAGTTTTCTAGATTCTATTAGGTACCTATCTACTTATATTAAGGATATATGCCTCAGACAACTTAATGTTAATTTAGTTCCATTACAATATCGTTTTACAAATAAAAATACGCGAAGTACTTGTAGCTCAAGAAAATTATATCTTTGTCTACGTAACATTTCTTTCTAAGTCAACGTGTCAAATAATACTTCATTTTACGTACCAATTTGCCAATGTCTTCATGTCATATATAATTTATAAATGTACGTTTGCGTTTGCGATGTTCGATGTCGTTATTGACTGGCCTAAAAATAACAGATATAAAAAAGCCTAAATCTTTATTAAATCACAGATATATTTAGCAAAGAGCCTTAACGTTAAGTGCAACCCGATACACTGGCGGCCACAAAAACGCCGCGTCAGTGGGTGGTCGTTGTTTTCGCTCTTCCCGTAATTAACCGGCGGCTCTCATTTACGTATCACTCTCTGGTCCAAGTGGAAAATGTGTATAAATACGTATTATAAATTACAAAGTACGTATTAGCTTTTCAAATAGTATCATCCTGTTAAATTTAGCGCTTGTATTATTATTGCGTTTGGTTGGTTCATTTACAGTCAACTAGCATTGCACCGACGACAATCTTCTCATATCGATAATGTTTTTTATGAGAATTTCTCAGTAACTTCTAAGGAATATTCTATATGTAATATCTATTCTTTGTAAAAAGAACATTCGCATTTTTTTCTCATAGTAATTTCTTGAAAAGTTATCCAAACTTTTGGGAATTTATTGGGAGTACATAGCTAGAGTCAAGTGTATCCTACTAATATCCTACCTTAACTTCCTCTGTTGTTCACCCAATGTCATCACTTTACTACATCGATATATTGTTTAGACCCAAGGCATTTTATTTCGAACTATTTAGTGATATGATAAACCCATTTATATATTGAGCACATACGATCACCTACCACAATGTTGGTTTGATTTTAAAACAACTTATCACTTGTACCAAACGCTATATTGCGATCATTCACGTGAAAAACTCTAGAGACGACGCGAGTTCTGCCCTCCTAAATAAAAAGGACGCATGCGCAATTTGATGGTCAAAGTAAATTAAACCTTCCATTTTAAGAAAAAAGGTCACTTATACATACGCGGCTCTATGAGACATACGCCCTTTTTTCTAAGGACGGCAGAGTTGTGGAGCTAACGATCCAAATTAATATTAATTAAGAAGTAATAAAGCTACAAGTTTACTTGGCCGCCAGTGTAGATTTTCAATTACACGCCTGTTAATTAATAAAAGTAATTACATTGATCACAAAATTAGATTTTATAATGAACATAATCACGGATAAAGTGTAAGTGGAAAATGAGTAATTAGTAATTAAAATAAAGTGAGTAATAAAATAAAAGGAAGGAAAGTCTTTTCACTCTTTACCTTTTCCTAAAACACACAAATTGGTTAAGAGATGGTGTTATAAAAAAAAATGCCGTATACTTAAAAGTTTAAACTGTGACTCCTTTTTCTGTCTACGAGTAGTTCTCAGTCCGCAACATCAAAGCTGTATAAACAGTGAAACGGATTTTGAATAAGTATTTTCGATTAAAATTTTGTTTACTAATCAATATTTTATAGACAGAAGATTACGCCAAAAAAATTTACGACACTTTCTATTTGACTCTAAAATTTCTTCGATCAGTAAGTTAGTAGTCAGTTGTTTAGTTTAGGACCTAAAGAGAGCCGCCTTTGGAGATCATAGTAACCCCCCCGTTTATTCTAGGCTTGTCCGCCGCTTTCTCGATAGAGATGATCAGTAGCCGCGGCCTGCCACGGATCCGGTCCAACGTCATCCAGTTATGGCATCTTATCTATAATATTATTGCCTATTACAAAAACGCCCATGTATGCCTATCCACTTTTCACTGACAAGCCTTATAAAGCGGCAATAATCCAATTGCAATGTTGCACCCGGTGGAAATCTTAAAAGCATGAGTCGCATTTCTGAGAGAACTCACAAAAGTTATTGCCGGTGAAAGTTTTTGCAGTAAAGTTAATGTGAGCTACTATTAAGATTAAGACTGAGTGACACTTACGACAATTTTTGGGACCATTATGTACTTTATTTTATTTCAATGGTAAGCAGTTAAAAAAAATTGTAACCAGAAAAGCTGTTGTAACCACGAGCACCGATTTGCGTTAGAATTTTGGTACGAAGTCAAGGTTTAGCGGTGGTACGTTTTACAGGGTGCGTTTGGATCGCTACAAACACCTTATCTTTCCTGACGCCAAGCAGCAGTGATCTCATATTGTGTTCCGATGTGGGGATAAGACAACCGCTAAAATAAGTATTGTAGAATGCGTTTGCAACCCTGAAGACTAAGATGGAATGCCATCATAGCAGTATTCAGATTGCAGTATTGTGGTTGTAGTGTAGAGAATGCAATGCAATGCATGTCTTCTCTTTGACATAAAAAAGTTACATCTATATTCATTTTCAATCATAAAAGTACAACTAAAATTATACCATTCAACAAGTACCAAAGTTACGTATCCTGACGTATTCAGCGTCACATGCGCTTTACGCCATTACGCACAGCGGGCAGTTCTTTCGGAAGTTGCGTACTAATTACGTATCAGCATAACGCAAGGCCATCGGCTTCAAATCCGATGCGTGCGCTACGGAGATCAGGATTGCGCCACGTATCAGATAACGCCTAGTCGTCCGTCGCTCGGACGTCGCCGCGAAGTTAAGCAACTATAAAGTTATAATTAGTGTGTTGCAAGTCGTGTCGTTAGGATCAATGTCGGCAGTACAATACGACTGATCGGTTTTTGTGATTCATGCGAGGTGAAGGCAGCCATAGCTATCCTTTGACCGACCCCAGACCTTGCGTTCGACATGTCGATCGAGAGATAATGCGCCATTGAAAGTGATTGAACTTAAACATGATGCCCGCCCTGACTTCCTTTCCGCTCCGTAAAATACTTAGCCTTGAGATCGGGTACGGTCAGGTAACTTGTATAAGAGCGTATATACTCGTACATACTCGTAGTAGGGCATATACGAAGATCCTTTAATAATTTGGCGTGTGTCAACAATGCCCAAAGTTGTGGTAGGACCTTGTGCAGGGTCCGTCCGGATAGCTACCACCATCTTATCCATTAACCCACCGCCAAGCAGTAGTGTTCGAATTGCTGTGTTCCGGTGTGGGGACAGACAGCTGGTGAAATTACTAGCATAGAGGCATTCCATTTTAGTCCTCAGGGTTGGCAACGCATTTGAAGTCTTAGGATTGCAGTTTTGAGATTGTAGTCTTGAGGTTTCAAATGTCTATGTGTCTCAGATCCCGCTTACCATCAGGTGGCCTGAGAGCTCGCGAGCCTTCTCCTTGCCATAAAAAAAGTTGATTAATTATGTCACATCTACGTATGGGGTTAATTCGGACTGTTCCCTAAATTTTAATATCTGTAAACGTAAATTTAGACGCAGCCTAGTTGGCGATGTAGTTAGCTTAGTTGGTAGTGATCCTGCCTACGAAGCTAGCGGTCCTGGGTTTAATTACTGGTCAGGGCAGATATTTGTGTGATGAGCGCGAGTATGCGTTTCTGGTTCTTGGGTGTTTTCTATGTATGAGTATTTATTTCTCTATATAAGTATATTTATCGTTGCCATAGTATCCATAGTACAAGCCTAGAGCTTAGTTTGGGACTAGGTCAATTTGTGTTAGATTGTCCCCCGATATTTATTAATTTTATTTATTTAAATAACGGTACAAAATCCAATTTGGACCTAATAAATAAATGACACCATAAGACCATGAAGTTGCTGCGACAAGGTACTATAGATTTTTTTACTCGCCCTTTATGACATTCATTTGGACAGATTTACTTCACCATTGTTCACACTTTATCGATAACGTAACCTTGCTCTTTTATCCTAACATGTCAAAGTCGACACAATCGGTGGATCGTGGACGTATCGATTAAATCGAAAGTATCGATATGGATCAATTTTAACACACATCGCTCGAAGGTCGACCGTGTCCTGTAGGGATTGGGGCTAATGGTCGTCGGTATGCGCATGATTGTGATCAATGTCTGTTTTAATTAGTGCTCTCAGAAGACTTCACTCAGTCAAGGCGATGCCGAAAATATTTATCAAAGAGCAAAGGTGAGCAACAACACTAAGGACTATCGGCCAAGTATTTAAATAACAATGTGTTTGAAAAATGTAAAAACGGCCGCGAGGCGTAAATCATACATTTTCGAAACGTAATAACTCCATTAATAAAGTATGTGATGTACGCAATCCATCTATGTCGTAAGAATAGAGGATAAACAAAACTGGCTCGTAATCTTGACAGAGATCATCCAGATGGTCTTACAAGTATTTGTTCGTAAGATAAAAAGTAACTGGCTGATGCGCGCGCGCAGGCCTCGATGCTATCGCGCGAGGGGCGTAAGAACCACTTATCCGATGCCATCGCATCGCGAACGCTCGTAGATACTTATTATTTTGGCTACTTTTGCATTCGTATCTTGTGTTTTGATCTTCAATGTAACTGTACCGTGCTTTTTGTTTTTCATACAAAATTTATTCGCTATTGAAGACTTACTACCAAATATCGGAAATATATGCTTAGTTGCAAGCGATAATAGGCGCATATGAAAAAGAGAGACGTTGTTGTTTGTGCATTACCGCAAAAGCCACAATAAAATAAGGAGAAAAATGAACTTTCTATGTAAGATAGTGAGGTGCATTTTGCAACGTATTTAATTTGTTACTTTCGCGGTATTGCACTATCAATAATTATGTTTAACGTGTGTATCTGTGCATCTGTGTGTTTACCCGTGGCAATAGCTCCCAAACAAATGGACCGATTTGGACGCGGTTTTTTTAATTAGAAAGCTAGTTTAATCAGAGTGGTTTTTAACTAGATTTGAAGAAAATCGGTTAGGTAGTTTAAGAGTTATTAGCTCTTAAATTAGCGGTGGTGTTATTTATTGAATAGTTATATTTTTATAAAGTACTTACCTGTCCGCATCGTCAATAGATTCCTTGCTATACTGAGCATAGACCGTTCTATTATAAGGGTCATGAATCCCATCTCTAAGACAGGATTGTCAGATTCTACAAAAGCCATTGAAGGTGACGTACGCCCCAAGTTAGCAATAAATTCTCCTGAACTCATAACAGTATTGCGGCACGGTCTATTCAGCGTGATATGAAATTGGCAGATATTCGAAGGCTTGGCAGAATTCCGCTTGAGATTTATTTATTTGTGTCGTAAATTAGAATTGTCAGTAATTGCTAGTTAACGTTAGACTTCTGTTATTGTGAGTTTATCTTTTGTAAAGTTTGATGTCCTCATTAGAGGACGTAAATACGTGATTAAATATGGTCCAGCCGCTACGTAAACTAAGCCAGACATTTTAATAAGAAATAAATTGACAAATTGACTTAGTAAACTGAGCTCTAGGCTATGATAAACATACTTATATAGAAAAGTACATACTTAAATATAGAAAATCTCTAAGACTAAGAAATAAAAATACTCGCGTTCATCTCAAAAAATATTTGCCCTTACGACGAATCGAACCTGGGACTGCTAGCTTCGTAGGCAGGGTCACTAGCAACCAGGATAACAGGAGACATGACATTTAATTTTTATCTATTTATTGGATCCAACGACCGCAGCTGTTCTTTATAGCTTTTTACATAACAAATTCTTGTTGTAAGATCGCATTCTTTTCTGCGCTTGCGCGTATAATGTGCGTATACTATAACAAATCGTAGCTATCAGCCGCGCTGTGATGAAACCCCGAGGACGCAATGAAGCAACTGTAATTAATACAATGATAATATTTTCGTTTTTCGCATGACTGGATTATCGCTCGAATCAGCTTTGTGCAACAATAGAACCATTATTGTCGGTTTGCTGTTTTCTTTGCTTTCAAGGTGATGTTTTGACGCGCATAATTGGTTTGTGGCTACTTTTAAAGATTCTGTTATTATTTGTAGTCGTTATATAACTTTTAAACGTCCATTTTTATATTTCATTGCATTTAATTTACTTGACAAACCCAAAATAAGCTTCAGGCTTGTACTATGGGTACTGGACAATTATAAATACAAAGACAACATCCAAGACTCGAAACAGAATATTCACGCTCATCACACAAATATTTGCCGATACCGGGAGTCGAACGCGCTAGCTTCGTAGGCAGTATCATTATCAACTAGGCTAACGCGTCGTCAAATGCTACTATTGAGCACTTAAGTGTTATTTCTGTTCATATTTTATTTTACTTTGAACCTTTATAATTGTGCTTCGTCCAGTACCGAGCTTGCTCCACTGCACCCACAATTACAACGCTATCGAGTCCGGAGGACACACCTAGACTCGTTAGTGACTAATTTTATGCCTCGTTCAGACTCGCTGGAACTTCAGCTTTGATACTTAATTTACATTAATTACAGATTACTTTACCAAAGAATAAAATGATTAGAAGCGACACGGCAAATTGATACGCAAAAGTAACAATAGTGTGAAGTGTCGTATGTATTTAAGGTAATTTGCTTATTTGTTAAATATTTTCATTGGCTTTGTTATAAAATTATTTTCATCTGAGACTTGTCATGTTAAAATAATAATCCAAAAATTTGGGACACAGTCAAGTCAAAATTCACTAACAAAAATTCTTTAAAAAGCAGGGCCTCTATTCTACGCGATAAAATAATATTACTTTGACATGTTGTGATATTGTTTTTAACCCGGGCGCCAATACTGTCAAGTAAATAAGAGCTATCATAACGTTGACAATACGTTGACAATACGTTGACAAACGTCAGTTTGAAAACATCCTCCTTAACCATTCTGGTAAAGGTATATTAAGCATAACGATGTAAATTTGAATACCTAATTCATTTGTTTCAAGAAACTATACACTATAATTGACATTATTGTTTCAAATTTGTCAGTTTTAGAAACTCCTAGTAATTTATAAATAATCCGTAATAGCGTGACTGGCGCCAGCACTAAAGCAGCGCTAAACATTCCGCCTCCACCGTCCTAAAGCCCCAGTGTTGCAACATCGCAGACTCATTGTATGTTAAGCGGGCACTTCATCTCTAGCGCTGCGCCCGCGCCGATTTATTGGCCGACGCGCCCCTCTCGTGACACGCTTGTCGGAATCAAAGATAATAAACTTAATAGGCTTTAAAATTAACAGGCTTAGTTTTGTATATATTATCTACATAATAACTGACAATTTGACGGTTATGGTGGGTCTGAATTGATTGAAGTTGACGTTTCTGCGTCAACATTCTTTGACCTATATACTTATTGGGTGGATCACTCGATGTATGAAAACATATTTTTATTGCTTTAATCCTTTTCGGCTACGATGAAAAAGTTGTTACATCTAACATTCATACATAATATAAAATATAAAAGAGATACTAATATTTAGTACTACCGCAAGCTCACCGAACTTTAAAAAATAGTCTTATTTCCTATTTTGTTTTAATTTAATTCCAACGTTTATTTTTAGTTTTTGTTGCTATTGTATTGGACGGATCGGTTATGAATGGCTTGTTGAACTGTTGTTTTGGGTCACTGATATTGCCAGTCATTGCAATAGAAGGATCTTCTTTAGTCATCATCGTCATCTTCTTTACATAGTATAAAATGAAGTCGCTTCCGCTGTCTGTTCGCTTAGATCTTTTAAACTTCTCAACGGATTTCCATGCAGTTTTCAGCCGTAGATAGCGTAATTCATGAGGAATATTTTTATGTATAAATAAGTTCTGGGTTTTATACTTGTGGTATAGAAAACTCACACTAACCGAAGCGAAGCGAGGGCGGGTCGCTATTAAATTATAAAGGTCGGTTTTACAATATTGTCTATGACATATTGGAATAAATACTCGCGCTCACACAACTATGCCTATATCGAGACTTTAACCCGGGACCACTAGCTTCGTAGGCAGGGTCACTACCAACTAGGCTAACACGTCGTCAAAACGAGTCAACCACGCTTGGTTCTGTGCTATTCGTATCAAGCGAATTTCCGCAACTTTTATCAGATCCTATATCCACCAAGTTCCCCAACTCGGTGGATATACGATCCGTTCCGCCCATCAAACTTCATACATACACATACATACATACCTTCACGCCTGTCTCCCAATGGGGTAGGCAGAGACTATGAAATGCCAGGTGCTCCAGTCTAAACATATAACTTTCGCTTTCTCTAGATTCATCAACCTCTTCATACACGTACGTCGGCTTCGGGATCATCGCGAGTCTGGGGTGTGATTCTCTCAAAAACGGCGGTCGTTCTGACGAACGAGCGAAATCGCAGCGGTGAGTTTAAGTCCCGTCCGAGCGAACAAGACACATTTTAGCGCGTGCATTTTCAATTTGGCAGCTTCTGTCTATAAGATCGAACGTATAAGGCTGCCTAATTGAGAATGCACTCGCTAAAATGTGTTTTGTTCTCTCTGATGGGACCACTTAAACTTACCGATGCGATTTCGCTCGTTCGTCCGACCGACCGCCGTTTTTGAGAGAATAATACCCCTGATCACTGTATGTGCATCTAGGGCGTCCCCTGCCGACATCTCAACTCATTCTCGCTCGCCATACCTTTTTTGTAACTCTTCTTTGATCCATCCTTTCTAAATGTCTAAACCAAATTAGCATAGCTTTTTCGATTTTCTTCACTATATATTCTTTCAATCCACATTGTTCTTGACTCTCGATATTTCTAACTCTAGCCATCATGAACTTCAACGTTTGGATTTTGTTTTTTAATAAAAATATGACTGTTAAATAAACAATAACTACCACGAATCCTCGCCTAGTTAGAAATGCCAAAACATAGTGTTACGTAGAAAGAATTTCAATCTACATTCCCAATATGGGCACACCTTAGCCGAACCAGCTGGGGGCATTTCATCAGCTCAGTTTGAACAATAGCGCGCACGCGCGTCCAGCCACCTCTGACCCTCGCAGACACGTGCGCTGCGCGCTGATTGGTCGAGGGTGAACTCATCGTTTTGTAACGACCGGCTTTATTAGGATTGCTTCCAACTAACACGATGTTGTTTAGAGATTAAATTGCTACTTCGGTTCGATCGAATCGAGTTGTTTGTAAACTTTGTTTTCCAAAACTAAGAGTATGTTAGAAAATACCCCTTATTTATAAACGCATACTCGTAATAAAATTATTCTATTTTAGTTATAATATCATCAGATTGAATGATGAGGACAAAACTTACTTTCGCTACCTATATAAAATAAATTTCTGCCAATAAAGTCATTTTAGAGACATCATAATTGTTGCACTTTTTTGCACAGTCATCTTATGTTTATTTATACCAGGCTTCCAAAACTAAACTAGGTGGGTTTGTGTTTAATAGGTACCTACGTTTCACTATTACGTTTTACTAGATAGATGTAGTCAAAAAAATCTTTTAAAAAGCACTGGCAACTGAAGTTCTATTTGAATTTAAAAAAATCAATACTGTGGATTAAATAATCCGAATAATTAACAAAAATCAGATCTAAAAGATTGCAGGATAAAATAATGTGAAATAATACACATGGGAGTAATTGAATTGAATGTAAAAAAAAACTACTTAGATGACTTTGGAAGAGGCTTGTATCCATGAAACTCTCTGAGTGTCATTTAAGAACTAAGAAACAAAAAGGCTCAGTAAATAGTAACAAGTTACCTCCAAAGATCTACAAAGGGTAAATCAGATTTCAATTCTCCTAAAGGCAAGGAAAAGATGACTTACAGCATCGTTAACTTGATGCTCCAGGTATTTACGTGACGTCTCGCTGGAGGCGAATCACGCGAACCGAAGACATTCGCGCAGAATTATTGCGCAGGATCTATTCATAAATCGAATATCGGCGCATACGCAACGCCAAAACATTTAATGGCGACGGGACATTTGTTTGAGCGAAATATTTCCGTTGCGTGGACGTGAAACTCAACAAATCCAGTGCCAGGTTTCCAGAATTTAGTATAAAACGGACTCTATATTGAGTAGTTTGGCTTGTATAGGGGGAAAAGTGTTCACGTGCGGCCTTCGCCGTGCGACAACTCGAACGGGACTCGCATTGTTCTGTGACATTTTAGCCTGGCTAATGACAAGCAATTTTCATGTCGAAACAGACCACATTAGATGGATTTATATTGTCTTTTAATTTGCCCTAAATAACTTGCGTATTGGAGTTGAATGTGAGTTTATATTGCAAAGTTCTGTGAATCCCGAGCCATTCGACAGTGTCTAAACAATTTTCTCTAGGGGATTGCTATATTAATGTGCTTCTTCTTGCTCTTTTTTCCCAAAACCAGTAGGAAAAGACCAACTTTCAGCATTAAATTAAATTGCTCGAACGTTAAATAAAAAAAATACAATTATTGAAAGTTTTTTCAATAACAACTCTGACTCATTTAAAATAGCATCAGGGTGAATATGCGGCGTTTCAACCGCCGTCATTATTGTTTTCGCATATTATTTAAGATAAACTCAATTTGTGTGTTTTTTTAAATGGAATGGTTACTACCCCCGGGTCCGTTGATTTTGACATCAAAAGTCGCTGGTAGTTACCACGATTTTCGTCAATATATTGAAGACAACAATGACGGCGGTTGAAACGCCCGAATATTCACCCATCAAAACAATAACTTTGGGATTGATCTTCAGAAACCTGTTTAATACTAAACCATGGTGGTATTGAAGTGTTAATCACATTGTTTTAAATCACAAGGCTGGAATTAAGTCCGCCTTTTCCAAGTTTTTTATGATTGGGCATAAATAAATGAACGTAACACATCTGTCACGAGAAACATCTCGACATGCAACTGGTTGCTTCTAAGCTTTCGACTCGTATCTTCCCATCGTGTAGGCTTGGACTGTCAAGCGAGCTGTCAAACAAGCTGTCAAACGTGTGACTTAGTTATTGACGTGACAATGACAGTAACAGAAAAGATGTCTACATCCGCTTAGTTGTGATGTTGACACGTCCAAGTGTACTTGAACTTAGATTGGGATTATTAATAATGTCACATAAATACATTATGGTTTAACTTGTTGACAGGAAAGTAAACAAAATATGCGACGCTTTATACATTTTACTCAGCTTATTTTTACTTGTTCTACCTTTCCGTCATTGAGACTTAGTAGTCTGTCCGCCATGTTTTGAATTATATTTACCTGAAACCAAAAAAACATAAATCAGTCAACAATTTAAGCACAACAAAGATTAAGATCTCTAATCTATATCATTATCGTATTCGTAACGTTATTGAAAGGTGTGGTGAATAAAAACTCTGTCACAGTGGTAGCCGTATTGTAAAAGAAGCAATAAAACACTAGATAGATTAAAACTAAATAGAACAGAGGCCTAAAACAAAATTGATGAATACAAACACAGTAAGAGAAATTAGTTTTGTGACAGCAACATTTCTATAGGCTGATGGGTTTACTGTTAGAAAGTGACATCTCTGTGCAGATCCTATCTCCAGTTATTATTATAATGGGAACATTTATAAAAATAACTAGAGATATGTTAAGTGCGTATTTGATCTAGGAAATTCGGGAAGGCATATACCTAATAATGGACGGATAGATGCTTATGATGATAATAATGATGTGTTTTATTGTTCAGGTAAAAATTACAGAAATATGTATCAGCCATTTTTGAATATGTATTTTTTTTATTGGTCTTCAAACTGAACCGACAAACATCCAAACGTCCTAACAAATGTTTACTTTTATAATTTTAGTAGAGTTCTCCTCTATAGATATTAGCAAAATTATGTTATTCGAGATGACATCTTCATCATCATCTGAGAACTTTTAAATTTTCCGAAACGAAAAGTAATTTTAAATTTCATCTTTCTTGCATCCAAAGAAGGAGTTATAAACTAACACACAAACTTTAGCATTTATAATATTATTAGGATTCTTAGCCAGGAACATCCCGTTACAACTAGAATTGAAAATACCTTGTCGGTCGATCGTGTTTAAATCAAAACTTTCTAATGGGAAGGAAGCAATCAGTCTTTTTTTTAAATAAACGAAGTAGATTCGCTTTCTATAGCAGTATCAGTGGAGTAAAAAGTCCGACGCAAATTAAACGGAGCGTAATCTTAAGGTGTCATCTCGACACGAAACCGGGCTCTTCTATATCTTGGAACAGCCATTCAGAGCTAAGAGCTTCATATTGGATGCACTTTGTATGCAAAATAGGAAACTGAGCTGTGGTTCTAGAATATAAGTACATGAACATTAACCCTCTTATTCATAAACGTACATTAACTAAGTTATACTCCAAATACGGTTTGTCTTTATCTTTCATTGTAACATTTGAATTTGATTGAAGCGACGAAGCATACTTTAACTAAAATAGGTTTATTCTACGTTAATGGATATGAGGGTAAGAATTTCAATATCCTGAAATGCTCATAGTAATTGTGATATGGTAAACTAGCTGTTGCCCGCGACTCCGTCCACAGATAAGCCCTTTATCGCTATTCCTTCAAGAACTGTCGTAATATCCTTTTCCGAGACTCAACCTATCGCCATATCAAATTTAGCCGTAAAAGCATAACACACAGACAAACAGAGTCCAGAGGCAATTCTCCTGACAGATTCGATCTTCCACGATAGCTAGTTTTTTTGTACTGCTATTACACCGCGAGAAGCGTTATTTTTTTCTAAATGGCACTCTACAAAAAAAACAAAACAACGGTTTTAATTATTATTTCCATTTACAAAGACACGTGCCAGCGGCTCTTGATTTTACGACTAAATAGTAAGCCAAATATGCCACTCCAAGTCTTTTCACACGGTATTGTACTTTTTCCATTCACGAATATTACCGAGCACCAACTGTATACGGTAAGATTCATATTAAAAAACGAGCAGTACGATGCCGTTGGAAGGTTGTATTCCGTTTGCACGTCCTAAAACAATACAGTTGATAATATGCGTCTGTCTATCCGAAGGGTCTACGTTTGGAACATAGGAAGTGGTGTCAAATTGAAAGACCACCTTATTTGTCCAACAGACTGTACATTTACTCAATCGTCAATATAACGCAACTTAAGTCTTATCTTCTCTTAACCCACAAACCGTTTATAGCTCAGTTTTTTACATTCATTGACAAATGTCCTTTTCAATAGCCATGTTTGCGACTGTAATCGACAATAACGTTTACGAATAGAATAACAAGTTTAGAGCTTTATTTATAGCTCTTTACAATAAACATCCTTCGGATCGATTTATTCATGAGCAATAATAAATCTCTCTAGTGCTATTAAAACTGCCTCTCTTAACATTCAGCGTTTATGATCATTTCTATTTATTTATGATGCACCATTTCACATGAGATTCAAATACTCCATAAGGAGTCCTAATCTTAAGGATAATAGACAGCATGGCATTGGTGCTATCCACCACACGAATTTGTAAAAGATCGAAAATATCCGGTCAAGTAGGAGGACATGCGCACCTCTCGATGCCCCGTTTCCGTACCGCCAGACTCACACTGGGCTTTTTTTTTTGGGTTTGCACTACAGTCACACCAAATAAGATTTTTTTATATTTTACCATAGCAGGTGGAAAGAAGTGGTCTCTGCCTACCCCTCTGGGAAACAGGCGTGATTTAATGTATGTATTTAAAACCGCCGTTATAACGCATATTCTGTAAAAAACAACCGGCTATTATAATACACAGTTCTTTAAAGTTAGAACGGAACGGCTTAGTAATAGGGTCCCGTTTGAGAGCCCT
This sequence comes from Acleris literana, assembly GCA_946894065.1. NCBI lineage: Eukaryota > Metazoa > Arthropoda > Insecta > Lepidoptera > Tortricidae > Acleris > Acleris literana. The sequence continues at coordinate 13,379,169 of OX335684.1, read as the reverse complement.
TTGGGTACGGAACCCTAAAAAGAGAGATTTTTCAGCGCCGGTAAGTGTGAAAAGTCAGTAAATTAAAATCTGCTTGCAATTAAAAATCTATGTATGCCAATTGCCGATGTACCGTTACATTCCGACCCTTCAATTTATAATCACAGTTTGAAACAGGAGACCTCATAGGCCGGTTTGTCAAACTGAACAAAAACCAAATTATGATGACTTCTAATTCCGAACAGTTGTTTCGATTCAAGAGGTCGAACTATATTTGTTGGTGAATTAAAAGCAAAGCGCTGTTGCGTAGACGCAGTTAATTCCAAGATCTTATTAACACTAGTAGTTAGCCGCGTCTCAATCTAACCCATTAAGGCAGAGGAAGTGTCTAATGGTCCGGTAGCGCGCTCAGAAGATGGTGTTAAGAAATAATTACTATACACCACGCCCCGTCTGATTGGTTTTCGTAAGCACTCATAAATATAGATTCCTGCTACATATGTTCTTATTAGAAATAATAAGCCAATGGGCGTGTTACTCAATATGCACATATTTTACGTTTGAAATGGCTAGAGGATGTTGGGTATAATTGTTAACGAGATGATTCCCAAATTAATGGCGGTGTAATTAGAGGTTTCGGTTTTTATTGGATTATTACGCGGTCATGTTATATTAAGCTCATTGGCAATAAAGCGTCCCACTCATGTAGTGTATTGGCCGATTTTTAAAGTTATCATGTTAGGCCACACACTGGCTGTTGAAGTAAAGGTAGAGTCAGCAGACGAAGTTGGTGGACAGTCGTATATTTCAAAATGATTTATACGCGATTCTATTGTTAAGAGAATACGAGCGAGTGTAGACAATTATTAGCTCGTCTGGATTGTTCCATTTGGGCGTTACTACTTTTGGGTGTAGTTGCAATGCTCAGGGTTCTACAGATGTTTTTTTTTTAAATGTACAAATAGATGAATAGATGGTCTTGTACAAGTCTCGTCAGCCTAAATTCACACGGCACTGTACTGCACATTCTTCCTTACTACTTTTACTGAATTGCTGTTCGATGATATTCAAATGGAAACAAAGTTCAGTGCAATGCCGTGTGAAATCAGACTCACGGTGCTTAATTAGATCATATATTTCTGCAGTAAGAAAAATGGATTTATGTACCACTGTATAACGCTGTCACAATGAGGAGCGCCATATCACCCAACATGTTATATTTTAGTAAAGACTTAAAACAGCTACATCAGAGTTAGTAGTATATAAGCATGTTCACATATGTACTTACTTTCATGGCAAAAATTTCGGCAGCATCCAGTTTGCATAAATACATTCCAGACAGCAAATGAAACTGCAAATTTTAGTTTCAATTATCGTCCCAAACCTCTTTTGTGAGTACAGGTGACTAGAGTCAAAATTCAAATATCACTAGCTGGCAACACGAAATGCATAACGACTGGATAGGTACGCATAATGTGACAGCTTGTTTCATAGGTAAAATTGTTGCCATGACTGTGAAGAATTACAAATAATGCTTATGTCATGACTTGCTGGTCAGACTCTAGGTAGTAAGTGGACTCTGACTGACATCCATGACCAATCTCATGGTTTCAATGGAAGCCAACCCAGATTTGTCTCTTGTATTTACACCTCATCAGGTGCTAAAGCATTGGAACCAAATAGTTCTTACGCTGGTGCACTTTTTATGTCTAGTGATAGAGATGGCGGAACTAAAATGAAAGGAAAAAACATGAACTTGAAAGAAAGAAAAGGTCTATTCGGTTGCAAAGTAAAAATAAACAAAAGAACAACAAACTCGTATTTTTTGTTTGAATGCAACTGACAATGAATGATCACAGCATAACCCTTCTTGTTTCTATAACGTAATCATAATAAAAGAAAGTAAAACAGAGGTCCAGTTGGAAGTGTTGGAAGAATTGCTAACTTAATTATTTCGATTCAAGCAAATGAGAAGACAAATACGAGTATGTGGAGAAATTTAAGTACTGGACATCCTTGGGAGAGGCATATTTCTAACAGTAGATGTCTAGCTGCTGCTATGATGATGATAATGTTGGTGATGATGATGATAATGATGATGATGATGATGATAATGATGATCGTGATGGTGATAATGCTGATGATGATGATGAAATGGAAAGAAACACTCTCTGAGCTGAGCCTATGGGAGTGGTACAGGTCACCCAATAAAAATGTTGAGCATACCTTGTAATTGAGAATCTCACTATCATGAGTGTCATTTGATGGTCAGTTTGGAGTTTATTGTGATAATGGACCAAAGTGCTTAAAATATTCGTTATGGTACTATAGGAATGTTAACGAGTAACCAGTAACATTCGACACAGCCCTCTTCAGATGCACTAACGTGCGTTATCGCAGCATTTACCCCGCTGATCGTGCTATCGCATGGGAACCGCTCACACGGCAACAACCAACAAAGACGAATGTCAAGATGCACGTTGTGTAACGCCATTATACTACTACAACAGTTTGACATTCGTCCAATTTGCATCGAGCGTTGTTCTTGAGGCGTTTTGATGTGGCCATTTTTCATGAAGGTCCGTTCTCTTCATTGTTCCATGTTTTATATGACACCATTGTGTTGAGATGATATTGATATTGGGATTTGAGAACTAATTTGAATACTAGAACATTTCATATTACATATTTAGTTATCTTAATAAATTCATTAAAGTAACTTTTAAAAATTAGTCAATTCAGCTTAATAAGTATAATTGACAACAGGTTTTTTTTAAACAGGTATTTTGATAAAAATCATGCTTTTATAGAGTTTTGACTTAAAAGCATTTTTTCTCTTTATTTTACTGGAAAAGGGCCGGATCTTAAGTACCCGAAACCGACGTGCATGCATGACTCGATGTATGAATGTGGAAGAAGCGAAAGAGATTTGTCAGGATCGTAGCAGGTGGAAAGAAGTGGTCTCTGCCTACCCCTCTGGGAAACAGGCGTGATTTAATGTATGTATGTATGTTTATTGAGAAAATATTTAGGATTATAGCCCGCTTTGGACTAGTGGTCGGAATAAAGTCATTATGTTTGCAACGGCATTTTGTTTTTTCAAGTCTATCACTAGCTGTGATGTAGAAAAGACCATGTGGCGTCTAAGCACCTTAGCCATACAATTTTATTTTCTCAAGTATTAGTGCCGAAAAGTAATTAAAATACCGGCCAAGTGCGAGTCACACTCGCGCACGAAGCGTTCCGTACCATTATCTATACAACATTAGACGCTATACCAGTTGCCGTTATTAATATTGAGCAAAAATGCTTTTAGCTATCACGGTTCATGAGATTCAGCCTGGTGACAGACAGACGGACAGTGGAGTCTTAGTAATAGGGTCCCGTTTTTACCCTTTGGGTACGGAACCCTAAAAAATAGTATGCTTTTGCGACAAACCTCTTTAACCATGTTTTTTTCGGAAAGCCTTTAAAAAAGGTCCTCTTTTATTGTTTTGTTAAGGTCTGATGACTCTGTGTCAATATATGGACTATTGTAGAGGTAGATGTTTTTCCGTTACATTATTGTTATTAAAGTTACATTCTGTCGATGTTTATGTCATAATTATCTATTGTCAAAAGAAACTGTCTTCACAGCAATCTCCAGATGTCTCTCCAATTTATAAACGATTGCGTGAAGCTTCCACAATTCCTTAGCACACGACTCAATGTCGATGATATTCATTACAGTAATAGAAACCTATAATTTGACATAAGTAGGTATGCGCACGCAATAGGCACGCGTCGGCCGCCTCACAAAATCTCTTTTAGATTACACTAATTTGTCAGTTCTCCCTGACAGTCCTCCATTCATACCACCGTGTGTGGGAAACGTTATGAAATTGAAAATGATCATATTTCTTTTAAAAGACACTAGGCGATTGCACAAGGATTCACCTAGTTTTCGTCGTTAACTATTCATTATTATGTGCCGTGGGAGTTTTTTTGCGTTGCCATTGTTAAAGTTTTATTAGGTGCATTCCATAGGACTCGGCCGGCCGCCGCGGTGCGTACGTCGACGATGACAAAAGCGTGGTTGTCTGATTGCCTATTAATGACTTGTAATCAGTGAAACTGGTTTATTTTTGAATTAAATTATAGTCACAATGCAAAAGTATGTTGACGTTTGCGGGAAGCACGGGATTTACTGATGGTGGGCCAGTTTTGAAGAAGGCTTATGACAAGCAATAGATAGCAAAATGCCCGACAGTCTATATGACAGTAGCTTTTGCTTGCTTTTTGATAGTGAAAACTGTCAATTCATGCCACTACTTTGCAACAACCTTATCGTTGGGGATACCTACCATAATGATTCGCAGTTGGAATGAACATTACATCTCGGTTTCCGAGTAACATTGTTTTGCATGCTTCAATTTGATTTTAGCTATTAATTTTGGACCTGTTGAAGCTAATATTAAGAAGTGTTAAAGTTAATCTGACGACGTTAACACGGGCCTGCCTAGTTTGCGATTTACTGATAGTATAAAAGCGTATTCGATTTTATTACTAACATTGAACATATTAAAATATTTTCGCACCATTTTGCAATACAGTGCAAATTACGATATTTCCAAATGCAATCTCGTTACTGACTTTCAACAAACATGATAAAAGCATTTGATAACGGCCAATTTGTAAAATGCATTAAAACCAAGACTGTAAAATACTTGACCGATATAGGAAAGTGGGGTAAAATGAATATGTAAGGAGTTGAAATATATTGACAACATAACTATTAATTAAGACGTTGCATTAAATCAATTGCTGATGTAAATTGAAGTGTTCCTTTTCGAATAAACTTCAACAACCGTAACACTCACGATATAGAGTCTATTTTAAAGCAAACTTTGTTCCAAGAATATTGAATGAAGATTTAGATGATGTATTACGTTATTACGAGACAAGGTTGGTTAAAATTGCTACTTACTTATGAATATTCAATTGTGAATATGAATTTGAACTAGATATGAGAATTCGCAAGAATGTACTGTACATATCGCACCTTCAAAACAATAGTGACGTAAATCAGAAATTTTAAATTTCGATTTAGGTCTCTATAATAATAAACTTATGACTTGAAGTTTGAAAGCAGAAATTTTGAATTAGTTCACTATTGTTCTGAAGGTGCGATATATTGTCTTCTTGGGCGGAAACTAGACCGGCAATTGTGTTTCTGAACGTATCTTGACTTCGTATCAATTGATGCTCTCTTATGCCGAAGTCGTAGGCACCTACGGCCATATAATGATTACGCGCGCTCGGGTTAAATTATGATTGACAGTCTATTTTATCGTCGAAGGAGCAAGATGACAACTCTACTTGACTAGGCCTGTACTGGCCTTCTACCATATGTAATTTTTGAGAAAAATTAAGTATACTGCCGTGATACAGCAGCAAAAGCAGCTGAAGAAGGCACTGATGCTTCGCTTACAGAAAATGACTATATTTCTTTTTGTTTAGAGATATACTTTTTGCATTCAGATTTTTCATTTTTCAGGTTCGACGAGTCAGGAGCACCATTCTATACACTGCCTAGTGTATTCTACTTATTTGATATTCGTCGATTTCAAACCAATGCAATGGCATAAAATGCTTCGCGCCTGAGGAAAACTTGAATTGACGGCATGGCATTTGATTGGTCGAAGTATTTTATATTATTTAATAATATTTCCCCAGCGAGCCTAAATTAACTTACGTACTTATAAATAGGTGTCGCTGCATGACTTGTTGATCTTGGTTATTGGTCGAAAGCTCCGTCGAGGTTGGAGATACCTAACGCCGCACGATGCATACGATCGCTCTGGTTTTACGCTACGAGAATAACGTAGGAGGTATCTTTGGATAGTTTCGTTATGAGTTATTATTAACGCGTTACAAATGAAACCTACACATTTTTACTAAATATAAATGTAGTTTTTACTAAATCCGTGTTCTAAAATTCGCCATTCATAACCATTGCCAAATTTGTTGTAGGCCGCTCAAAGAAAGCATTGTCATAGTGCCCCAGTTGTAATGGCGTTGCGGCACCGTAATCGATTGGTTTATAATAATCTGTAACGGCAATTAACCGGGCTTTGTTGCGCAAGGGCAATTTTTCGTGATTTTTCGTACCGATGGGAGTTTTTGATTATTGTCCAAAGTCACGAAGGCCTAATGCTTGAGTGAACCGATTTTTACGCCAATGAAATCGCGAGTGATGTTTCAATCGGAGATTTTGTAACCGTTACGTTTTATGATCGGTGAGCCTGCGGCTCCGCTTCCGTTCGTTTTCTGTGAATCGAAATTTAATTTCTTGGGAACATACCTAAATTATAGTTTATTTGTTAAGTTTACCAACGGATTACCGTTAGCTAAGGATACTCACACGTTCTTCATTTCGTCAAATGAAAAAAATATTTGTATTTGAATTTTGCGTACATGATATTTTGTTTAATAAAGTACAGACAACAATTTTAATTGCTGAGTTACTCTAGAAGCAAATTGTGTCTATCTAAATCAAAGTTTTTTACTGTTGTTGTTTTAATTTGGATAAATTCATTGATACAGTACGATTTATTACCTAATTGATTGATAAATTTGAATAAATTGATTGAATAGTTTGGATAAATTAATAAAGAATCCAAAGTTTGGATACAATGGAACATTTTAATTATGGCATAACAATTAGATAAGTGAAAATATGGAAAATTGGGATTAACCATTTTTTTAATGTATTCAAAATCCATATATCACGCATTAATTAATCAAAATATAATTGAAATTGGCTTAAAGGTTTCATCGGTATTTGTCTTAGGGGTATAGAAAATCATTTAAAAGAATTACCTATATCACTCTCTTCTTATTATTACATTTGCTGTGATTCATCATTTAATCATCTTACCCTTATCTCAGTCATTTGGATTCTGCGCAGCACGTGTTTTTCCTCCAAACATTCCTATTCCCTGTCAGCCGTCATCTGACTCCCTTGTTCAAAGGCCACTTCCCACAGAAGCCGGGTGCTACCCCTGCGCATCGCCTACGGGATACGCCCTAATCCTGTTACTTATATCTTTTAGACCTTCGGTGATAGTTTTATTTTATTAAATTACGTGGTCATCAATAAAAGCACGCATATTATGCGTCGCATAACTCAATAAAAATCTTAAACAACAAGATAAAAATAAAAATAAAAAAAATATCGGGTTATCATTTGGTTTATGACAACCCTACACTTTGCCTAATGACACATTGTAACAAAGTTCATTAGCACACAACAACTGTGTCAAATCCAGTGTAATCATCGGCACACAACAGCTGGTAATGCTGGCATTCATGTGTGTGAGCGCGAGACGCAAAACAATCATTTCCCATGCACCCGATTGGCATCGCAGTGTTGCCAGTTGTGTAACGAAGACGTGTAGAGAATGAAAGTGATCTTTTTGTTGTGGGAACACTATGGGTGCTGGCTAATGAGGGCAGTCCCATTGAATTACTAGATACTAGCTGTTTCTCGCGTCTTCGTCCACGTATAAGTCAAGTGTCTAACTTATTAACCGTTTAATTTGTTAGTAGCGACAAGTTGCTGAGCCAGGATAATTTTTGCTGCCGTTTTTTTTGTATAATTATGTGTTGTATTTTAATTATATCTGTTGTCCCTTTTTTCTTTGAAATTTTTGGCTCAAAAAATAACCTTTGTTCATTAGGAATCAAGCTTACTTTATACCAAATTTCGTTGAAATTGGTTTAGCCGTAAAAGCGTAACAAACAGACAGATACGAGTTCATCATCTTTATCATCATCATAATCAGCCTATACTAGTCCACTGCTGGACGTAGGTCCCATTGCACGCCACCGAGCACGATCTGTGGCCACTCTCATCCAGCTCTTGCCAGGCAACTTGCGAAGATCATCGCTCCACCTAGTCTGAGGGCATCCTACACTGCGTTTGCCGATCCGCTGTCTCCACTCAAGAACATGATAACTCCAGCGGTTATCCGTTCTGCGTAGGGAATACAATTTAACCCGTTATTAGACGTTTTTGTATGAAAATAACCGGTTAAAACCGGTTATAACCGTTTATTTGTATTCCCTAGTTCTGCGGCACAAGTGGCCGGCCCACTGCCACGCTGCTAATTCAATAGCACTTGGACATTATATACTTGGAATAGCACTAACACTAGGTGTTACGTTTAATAATATTTAGTGTGGACGCTAAGCGATTTTTTTTAAAGTAGCGTAACAAACGATCTATTTTATCGGATAATTTATTTCTATCTGTCTTTCTCAATTAGCTTATTGATGGGTAGATAAGTTTACTGCGATAGCATGATAAATCTGGGCTTATCCGACGAAATACGATGTTGTTAGATTATCACTGCAGCTGCATCTCAATGTTGCATGTGGGTAGGTAGGTTTAGGTTAATGCGACCGTACCACTAACCTTCGATTTACAGTATTTTGTTTTACATAAACGTAAAAATTTAAACAATCACTTCAAAGATTTACTGGAAGAGCCACCTAAGAGGATAAGTTCACCTTTGTTATCTCTTTTGTTTGTACAATAAAGTTTTTACATAGATATATAAGCAAAGCGTTTATATGCTTTTATATTTAATAACTAACTTTTGCCCGCGACTCCATCCACGTAGAAGTCGTTTATCGCTGCTCCCTCAGGAACTGCCAGATTTTTCGGGATAAAAACTATCCTGTGTCCTATCCAACGACCTAACCTATATGTGTGCCAAGTTTCATCCCGATCCTTTGGTGAAGCGTGATTAAGTAAGAAACATCCGAACTTTCGCATGTATAATATATTTCATTTAATTTATAATATTTCATATTCATTTTACTAACATTCCGGTTAATATTTATTTCACTTGAGCTATCTCAAATTAATTTAACAATATAGTTTATTGACAGAACGAGCGCTGTTCAAATAATTGACTAGCAATATATGAGTCGTCTTCTTAATTGTTGGTCCATGTATTAATCTTCCGTAGGCCTTAGGCTATCTCTAGATCCAATGTTACGGATGTCCGGTTAGAAAGGCGGTCTAAATTGTTTTATTAGATGAATAGTTACTGTGTTTTAAAGCGTAACTATAAAATCACAATGTTAAATGAATGAAGCTTTTATTTTCCGCTTTTCTTAAGTAATGGTTAGTTTACGAGGCACGTTCTAAACGTTGACTTGGTTCTTATTGCGTGGAAAGTTTGTCATTAAGTCATGTACCAGTCAGCAAAATGTATTAGAGTAAATGTATTGCGACAGGTTTCTATGGTGGTAGAAAAATGTACTTTATTGACAGTATGAAAAAGTAGATAGTACTACATAGTGTTTACGGCTGTATATCGGTTGATCTAAAATTGTTTGGCCTATTTTTGTTTCGCCACATATATTTTGCATACCAACGTTTCGTCTAATGATTTAAGTGTCGAAAATTGTTTGATCGAAATTGTTTTGCATAATATTGTTTGGTCGAAAAATTGTTTAGTATAACATTTGTTTGGAATAACCATTAGCGTGAGGCGAAGTCGATGGAGCTCCGCTTCGCGGAGCTCCTATTCCGCGAAGTTGTGGCGCTTCGCGCCTTGACACAATTCTGACCTAACCTAACCTATATATTAGTTGAGACCTGGGTGTTTTATACAATAATATGGATTTAGCCTTTTAGTTAAAATTTTAGACAAAACAATTTTAGACCAATTTTAAAAAAGAAGCATGCCATTCGATATTATAGGAAACATTTTCGACCAAAAAATTTTAGCACATAAAATTTTAGGTCTGTCGAAGGGCACCCAATATGCCCAATCTGTTTAATGCCATTTAGCGGCTTTGCCTAAATTACAGCAAACCGTAAGGTTCCGACTGGCAACAATGGACTAATGCTATAGGAGCACTTACACGGGCAATACATACCCGTAAACAGTACAGGTGTTGAGACGTCCCATTCTATTGCCCACAATTAGAGAAAGACAGCTATTGTTGCCGGCTATAAGTTGCAGTTATAAGTTGCCTGTGTAATGCACCGTTGCCGCTTAGCGCTGCCGCGGCCACCCTCGCACAAAATCGAGGCCTGAGCGTTGATTTTTGAGAAAACGGTCTATTTTGCACCACGCCGATCAGTCACCATTTGCGCTTCAGAAACGGGTAAAAAATAATTCACCGCCATCTTTGGGGCATATGAACACAACCTAACATTTGTTTTAAGTTAGCGCTAAGGTTTTTCTTATTCTGTTAGTCGATGTACCTATTCTTAGCGGTGACGTCGTTATGGTAAGCATATGCAATGTCCTAGAGTCTTGACCGCAGACTGCATTATGAAAATAAATCTGAAAATTATGCGTCTCTATCTAAGCGTCTGTGCATTTTTTTCCAATTTGAATTTCATCTCGGGTGATGTACTTGAATGCAGACTAAATTTCCTTGAATTTAGATCAAAGACGTTTGCAAACGTCTGGCGAGGTCCTGTAGTCCAAACAGACGAGTTTAGACTTTATTTTCTACCTGAACAGGTTTGAAGTTGGAGTTGATGTAGCTTGAGACTTACGTTGTCGATTTAAGAATGATAGACAGTTTAGCGAAACCGAATTGATTTTTCGTCTGCACCGTGATTCATGTGTCTACTGCAGACGAATAAAATTTGTTGTCACGTAGCGACAATGTTGCACGTATTTTTCCATTTTTAAAATCTACCTAACTCGACCAAACGTATCACTCCGAAATATTCAAGTATTGTTTTTTTGAAAATACTTTTGCTTAGCCAAGATGATTTTGGTTTTGCTTGAGTTTACATCCTTGTGTCGTTATTTTTTGTCTCTGGTTCGTCGCAACGCTTTGGCTAACAAACGTAGCATACACGAGCCTATAGTCAATTTTAACGTTTCCAGAGCCTAATGTTTGAGTTTGTCTAAAGATGTTCTAATCGTTTTTCTACATCGCTGTTTTGTCATACTTTTTGCCAATAAAGGGTTAGAGGGCCCAGACGAAATTGAAATATAATAAGCTATAGGTGAAAAACTTAAGTAAATGACCTCTTGCATGTAGTTGTGTACAAAACTAATAAGGAACTTACGTCAATTTTCAAATATAGAATGTCGAACGGTCTATACAGATGTGTTACTACTATATGCAAGAGCTCATTTACTTAAGTTTTTCACGTATATTGGACTGTGCAATACAAGTCTTTAATTATATAGTGACTATAACGATCTCTTTCTATTTCAATCTGTTTCTCCTCTGTGCTAGCTCTTTCTATAACGTCCTTTGTGTCGTATCAGGGGGTAAAATAGCAGGCAGAGAATAGAGAAAAGTGGCAATTACTCCACACTGACAAGGGCATAGCTCTTATGCTAAATGCTGAAGTAACTTTTCCTCGGGATTCCTCTTTTTCTACGTTAAGGTCTCAATACGCTTTGACTATGAGATATGTCCTCATTATTTTAGAGGGCAGAAGTGCACACCGCACCAGGAAGAGTAACGAAAGCTCTTCGCAGATAATTAGCGATGGCTGCAATTTGATGCAAATGCAGCTCGTTCAGAAACTCGTCACACCCACGGGGCAATTGTGACAACCATTGTTACGAGGATTCCAACCTTTATGCCTCATTATTTATGTAATGGTAGAGGTTTTGTTTGGATAAATTGGATGTTACGTGGAGGATGGACATTTTGTTTGAAGAACTGTTTTCAAGCTGTCAAAATCTGACAGGTTCCAGGGAGTGAATAGGACAGAGGTATGTAACCGCTATTTCGCTTCACTTTCACTCCCTCAAAATTGGATGAAAAATCACTGCCAAGTTTGACAACATATCATAAAACGACCCCTGACTGGTCCTGATTAAATCAATGGTCGACGCGAGCAAGCATTTTGATATAACTTCTTCGTTTTACAATCAGCCTTGTACGGTTGCGTTTATCGCGTGACAAAATGTGGATAAAGCATCCGTCACTCTCGTGTCAAAAAGTGACTGATGAATGACTGACTGGTGACCGTGGATGTTAGGCCCCTATATTGACATAGTCAATGGTAAATTCAGGCTCTTTGCTAAATGTTTTGAAAGCCGAACTTGATCGTTAAAAACCGGCCAAGTGTAATAGCACATGAAAGGTTCCTGGTCATTCTTGTATTGGAGCCCCCTTTAATTTTATTATTTTTTACATGATGTTACCAGCGGTAACAGAAATATACACTCTTTGAAAATTTAACTGTCTTCCTATTAAGGTTCATGAGATACTCCGCTGATAGACAGACGTACGGATGGACGGACGGACGGATGGAAAGTGAAGGCTTAGTAATCGCTTTTAGCGTGAAAAATCTGTAAATGCTAATAATAGCTTTTCCTCGGTTTTATGTCAAAAAAATGTTGACGACGCGTTGGCTTAGTTGGTAGTGACCCAACCTACGAAGCTAGCGGATCTGGGTTCAAATCCCGGTAAGGGCAGATATTTGTGTGATGAGGGCGAATATTTCTTCGTGAGTCATGAATGTTTTCTATGTATTTAAGTATATAATTAATTATATCGTTGTTGTGGTTGTACCCATAGTACAAGCCTAGAGCTTAGTTTGGGAGTAGGTCAATTATTTATTTATAAAAATAACCGGTAGTGGCATAAGCATGTTTTTTAGATAGAGCTATTAGGTATCTAATTATATTTTAATCTGAAAATTTTGTACGCTTGTTGTTAAAGCGGCAAAATGAAAAAGAAAAAATATTTGATCTACAATTTTTTACTGAAACCTCATAACTTTGTTACATAAAATATCGACAGAAAAATCTTATTAATTCGCTGTCAATTATTAAACGAACTGGCAACCGCGGCAACCAGCCGCTACTCGTTTTGTTACAACATTAAATCGAAAAAACGTTCGCTTTGCGACGTGGTCGTGAGATAAAGTAATTGCGTAAAACCAGGTCGAAGGCTTGTCGGTCGATACAATAAAATCGATATATTTCACTAAATGTCAAAGTTAACTTGAACAAAAAAAAACAAGTAAATTAATGCGTTTAATTATTGACAGCGAGTTTTTTACAGCCTACTTTTTTAACGTACCGGAAGCGGACAGGCTCTCGTGGCACCTGATCGATATAAGTTGGGTACAGACATGTCTGTCGGTTGCACAACGGTACGCTCACGCTGTCTCCGGTTTAAGCGAAGTGTCCGTTTTTTGATGTGGAAAAGTAAGGTTATTATATTGAGCATAAATAAATTTTATACTGCGTGTTCTTGTTAGTTAGCCGTTGGTAAGTTACTTGAACCTATTTAAATACATTTGTAGACACTTGGGCTTACAGTACCGAACCCCGAAAAATATAGGCCAGAAGGGCATTTATATGATTTTCGGGACTAGGGTAAATCAAATCAATTCTGAAAATCCTGGGACTAGAATAGGCTTTTTTGATTTTAAACTAGAGATAATACTGTCCCTCTTCACTCTTATTCTATAACGAATAATGTTTATTTCTTTTTACTACTGACGCCGTTGCTCTATCGTTGCAACGCAAGCGCACCAAAACGGGTATCGATTATTTTATCGAAACACCGAACGTTACGCAGAATTTCCATTTCATCTACTGATGTGCAAGTTGCGGAAAGTTCCCAAAAAGTTGGAGAAGTTCTAAGAAATTTCCGGAAACTTTCACTAGAAATATAGGAATTTAATTTTAAGAAACGGAAACTTTCAATTCCCATCCAAAATTGAGAGAAGTTTCCGAAATTTTCCTACATGAAATTTTCCGCAATTTTGGAAAGTTTCCTTTGGCACATCAGTAATTTCATCCAAAGGCATCGCCGCATGAGTTATTTTTTTTGGTACTTACGAGTCTACCCTAACCTAACCTAACCTAACCTACGTAGTGATTGTTTGAGATATCCTGAAAACGTCATGGTCTCAGTAGAAAATAGCATTCGATGAAATAAAATTCGATGAAATGATACAATCGATGAAGCGAAATTCGATTAAAAGATGAGTTACCCACCAAAACGCACCGCGTACCACAATACCGGTGAAAGCGAAGCGTTTGATTTTTTAATAACACAGATGACACAGCGCAATTCTGCTACAGTTTTTTTTTAACTGACGTGGACAATGAAACCGAGCGCGATTGACTCGGGTACCGTTCGGACCGACAACTACTTTCCTTTGCTGTTACACTAGTATTTTTTTCACTGTAGATCTCTTTGGATATACTTCCGAGCTTTTGGTAGCTAGAGTTACCAAACTATACATGCATTGCGGCAACTGTGGTTACTTTCAGTTGTAATCAGTAATCAGGTATTTATTGCAATATTATAATGCTACAGAGGTCTTGGTAATGCTGTACTATTTTGACGGAACACCTTAAAATTCCGAATTACAAAATAAAAGGTAAATATGTTATGCTGAAACTATTTTAGATTAAATACATAACTTAATTGCTATACATGGGTTAGGTTTGGTTTTTATAAGCGATATCAAAAAATAAAGCTTTCAATCAAAACATTGTATTCGGAATTATGTGAAATCGGGATTTTGATCAATTCGGAATTATGTACAACAGTTCATTATGAACCCTGATGGACACTGCAGTAATAGAGAGATATGGTGGTAGGAACTTGTGCAGGGTCCAACCAAATCACTATCACCTTCTTATACTTTAACCTACCGCAAAGCAACAGTGTTCGCATTTTCGTGTTCCCGTGTGACAACCGGTGAAATTTAGTAATAGCATAACGTAGAGGCATTAGATCCTAATTCGCAGGGTTGGCAAAGCATTAGCAGTCTTGCGATTGCAGTCTCAAGATTGTGATCTTGAGATATGTCTCAGATTCCACTTTCCATCTGGTGGCATGTATGTTAGTTTTCCTTCTCTGAGAAGAAGTTAACTTTTGTTTTTTTTGACAATAATGGGTTTTAAAGCAAATGAATAGTGGCAGATTTGATTAAGCTAAATTTGTAATAATCAACTTTTAAACTGGGATTTTTAACAGCCTAATATACTTTACCAGCGAGAACATGAAAGTAAAGTTATCTTGTTGCTTAAAATTGAAGCAACTCACGCATTACCGAGTCACATAACTCTGCGCTTTAATGGGTAAGACCACAATTTGTTTACTTATACCAGATTTGTTTATGGACCATAAACTAAACTTCGTTAAATAACCACATACAAACCTGATACACTTAACACGTCCCAAGAACTCCACGTGGAGTATAATTTGTATGAAAATCAAGAGGCCGGGCAGTAAATGAGTTAATGAATATTGGCTTCTCTAAATAACTGAATGATGAGATGTTAATATTTATGTGCACAAAGTTAATTAACTCACTATGTACGTTGTTTAAGGTAAGTGATATAGTAACGGTTATATCAAACTTCATCTTATACAGGGGTGTTTAAAAACGGTGCTCGATCGGTCGAACGAGTGAACAAGTGAACGCGCCACACCGGAGATTTTAACTAGTCTCGTCAGAGCGCACAAAACACATTTTAGCGCGTGCATTCTCAATTAGGCAGCGGGGCTTCTGTCGATAAGATGTGTTTTGTGCGCTCTGACGGGACTACTTAAACTCGCCGGTGTGGCGCGTTCACTCGTTCACCTGTTCGCCCGACCTAGCACAGTTTTTAAGAGAATAACACCCCAGGGTGAAATCAAACGTGGTGGAAATATTTTTTTAGTTAATGATTTCTCGACTGACTGGATCCTAAGTAACGGTAGCCGGAGAATAGCCAGAATAAAAAGAAGATGGCGGTTATTTGGATTAATTCAAACCAGACTGGCAAGGATTCTCCAGAACAAGAGATGACGGGAGGAATGAGGGAGGGCCTTTGCCTAGCAGTGCGACACTAGATAGGCTATTCAGATTTAGATTTCCAAAACCCCTAAAATTAACACTCACGTATTATATTAGGTTACTGAACACAAGCTCGAATTTCAGTTAAAAATTTTTTTCGTTTGTCCTACTTTTCAAAAGCTTTTTTTTAAACGTTCACATTTCCTGGATTGTTATAAAACAAACCTAACCTAATCTACAGGTTTTATAGGTTGTCCTTTATAATTTTTAAAGGGTTCAGCAAAAAAAACTGAGTAATGAATATTCAACCAAATGAAACAGTAGGGAAATAAAAATTCGGATTTGCGATAGGATACCTTCTTATTTAGCTTTTTAATATGCACGGCGAAGACATTAATTTAATTAGTCATTATTCCTTTACAATTGGGATGGATGTATGTTTGAGACGGTTCTAGATAAAATTTGGCACAGAGGTAGATTATAGTCTGGTATAGCACATTATCTACTTTTTATTCCGGAAAATTGCACAGTTACCGTGGGAATACCGATAAACGTCTTCTACGTGGACGGAGTCACACGCAAAAGCTAGTAATTAAATATCAGTGCACAATTTTACACAAATAGATTAGTCTCAACTCAAAGTAAGCTCAAGGCTTGTGCTATGTGTATACTATCACTATAACAGACACAGGCTCGTCACATACATATTTGTCCAAACCGAAATCGAACCACTTGCTTCGTAGGCAGTATCACTTACTAACTAGGCAAACCACGTATTTTTAATTGCTAATATCTCCTCAAAAATAACGTAAAATTTAAATAAATACTTCAAATGGTCTACCTTTGTTAGTTGAACTTTACAAACGAAACATAAGCACAAAAATAAACATATCAAATAAGACATAAGCGGCCTGCACACGTAAAGTTCGTCGGACCGCGGGAAACGCCACGCGCCATTCCAATCTTCATTCCGAACCGTACGTGTAAATGCAAATGTAATAGTAAAATAGTAAAAATGTACGGTTTGGAACGAAGATTGGAATGGCGCGTGGCGTTTCCCGCGGTCGGCCTTTACACGTAAAGTTTTACGTGTAAAGGCCGCTATTTACCAATTCTTCAACCAAATTGACTTTAACACGCTTTGTAATAGTTCTCTTCCATCCCATCTGAAAGCCGACGTATAAGCGTACTTACTTGGGCTTAAAAATTGTAGAATCTGAATTCAGAGAAATCGCGATGGAGTGAGAGAATAAAAATGCGAGTTAACGCTCGTCTGTATGTCACGCGAGGTTACGCAGAACGGCGACGACAGCTCTAAAAAAAAGCTCGAGTAAGGAATCGGACTATTTATTTTAACTTTCAGGGTTCCTTGTCAATTTTATAAAATAATTAAGAAGGCAAATGAACACAGGTCACGTCATTGTAATTGGAATTCAAACCTATTTTAGTTAAAGTTTGCGTTGTCCCTTTCCGTCAAATGGAAATGTCACAATGAGAGATAAGGACAAAGCATATTTCAACCACGCTTTAGCTATTGTGTGTTTATAAATAGGGTTAGACATTTGTTAGCTGAAGACAGCAAATGCTTAGCTAACCTTTTGAATGAAGTAAAATGGCCCTATGTTAGTAATTTCACCTGTAGTTTTCTTACCCGGCAACACAGGTATTAACACTTTTGTTTGGTGACAAGTATGATTGTGGAAGTGATCAGGACGGACCCTGCAATAGCTCTCACTATCAACTTATATTGCTAAGTTTTTGTTTTAGTTTTATGGTTGTCTCGTCGCGGATTTGGGTTCAATATATTATGTGTTAACTTATTTTAAGCTCCGTAGTAGTTGAGGATGAAGTATGTATTATTTGAAACCTTTGTTGCATGTTTGTATGTACGTGCTTTGTACTTATAGTTCAACTACTCGTAAGAGTTTTGCAGTAATTTAACCTCCTAAGACCCACCATACAACGAAATTTGCCAAAGGAAAATGAACCTATTATTATTGCAATAAAGTCAATTGTCTATTTTAATTGTCAGTCATAAAAACAAGGGAAATTCTACTTTATCTCCATTGCAATAGATCTTTATTGCAATGGCCGTATTATGTAAAATTTTTGTACGCGGGGTCTTACGAGGTTAAAGTCATAAAAAAAACTATTGATACTACTGATTCTTTTGAATTTGAATCTTATTTTAAAACAGAAAGTTTTCATCACGGAACCCTAACGATTCAGCCGCCTTTTAGATGTGTTATGACGATGACCTTCTTTCAGACAAGTGCAAAACCGACTTTATGATCGGTTGCACTTTTCATATCGACGCCATTTTTAGTCATTTATCGAATGTCAAAATTTACGGGTTTTCTGGCGATTGGTAGTAAAGGATTGTGAAACGGTTATAATTTGAATTCGTTCATTTCACTTTTATTTTATTTTGTAAGATAATTTCAGATTAAGGTTAAGAGTGATCAATGATCATCACTGATGATGAACGATGTTTCAACGGTAAGTAGTTTAAATTTAGAATAGTATTAATTTGAAACTGAGTGTACTAAAGTACTCACTACGGGATCTACAGGGTGGCAAGTTGAGATGGGGCAGTAAGGGCAGCTACTAGATCCCTTGCTGCTACGCGAAAATGCTCTTAGGAGACCCTAACTAACTTTTTAAGTAATAAAAATCGACATTCACAGATTTTTGATGAAATGTTACAGTCAGCGAGAAAATCGTCAGATTTGAGTAAAAAAAAAAAAATGCCAATCGGTCCCATTTCTATCTAGGATTAAAACACTCTTTGAGAACAACTAAGGTTAGAGTACTAGAACACCCACAAATCAAAGAAACTTTTTCCATACAACTATGAACATTTTGCTACACAGATACCTAAAGCGTGCCGTCATGGATGAAACAGGTTAATAAATAAAAAGAATGTGACTGAATTTAAATTTTGAAATTAGACCGATGACGATCTCATTTATTTGAATTTTCGTTTTTCTCTGAAACGTTCTCTTTGGGGCCTGTTGTTAGATCAGGAGTTAAACTAACTAATCTTAAAAATCGTAACTAATGGTTAAATCTCAAGGAAATGTGTCAAACTTTCGATTCCTTTTTAGAATTTTAAAAATTAGTTGAGTTAACTACCGATCAAACAACGGGCTCTTATATGTTGTTTGATCGGTAGTTTAACTAACTAATGGTCAAAAAACGTTACTAATGGTTAAAATCTCAAGGAAATGTGTCAAATTTTCCATTCCTATTTCGAATTTTAACAATTAGTTAGTTTAACTACTGATCAAACAACAGGGCCTTAGTGAGTTAAAATGTCAGTTTTCAAATGAATCTGACGTTTAATAAACCAGTATTAAATTTTTGGTGCAAGTGGCCTTTCGTTGTCTACATACTGTTTAAGTTTCTTCAAGCAAAAAGGACTCATAAGCGTAAAAAACAACATGCAAAATTTACACTTTGTAGTTACCCTACGAACTATATGGAAAAAGTTTTCTTTGATTTGTGGGTATTCTAGTACTCTAAACTTAGTTGTTCTCAAAGAGTGTTTTAATCCTTGATAGAAATGGGACCCAATGGCATAAAAACATTTTTTACTCAAATCTGACGATTATCTCGCTGACTGTACATTTTATCAAAAATCTGTGAATGTCGATCTTCATCACTTAAAAATTTAGTAAAGATCTCCTAAGAGCGTTTTCGCGTAGCAGCAAAGGACCTAGTAGCTGCCCTTTCTGCCCCATCTCAACTTTTCACCCTGTATATAGAGTGTCACAATCATTGTTTGGTCAGAAACGGATTTTACAATTGAAACCGTTTTTTTCTAAATCATGATATACAACGAACCTAACCTAACTAATCTACACAATAAATGTTTATTAAATTTGGTAATTTCAGTATAAAATGATAGGCAAATTATTTTAGACCAAACATTAACAAACAATTTTATGTTTTTTAAGGCATACGTCTCTTAGATAGAAAAATTCTGTATCTACAAACAAAGGAAACTTAAGGGGCGGAATTCATTAGGTATATCGTTTAATTTTATGTTAATATTAAAACTAGGTTTATTGCCTGAGTGTAAATTATACAAGATTGATTTTAATGGCTTTTATGATCAGTTTTATATGGAATAACTTCCGTCGTGTTTATGTTGTTTCTTGAGACCTTAAATAATAATAATATATTGCGCTTTATAACGCAACAAGGTAATATAACACAACGGAGTTCAATTCAATCAGCTTTTTTGCAAATAAAACAAGTAGTAAGTAAGTATATATTTTTTAATCATTAGTCCGTAGTCAATATTATTTGTTCTGAAAAATATTCATATTTTTTTTTTAATGAAAATAATAAATTTTGATTAAAATGTTTAACTCAAAATTCTTAATTGTTTTTCGTTGATTTATTTGATGTTATCGGTAAGTTTTGCCAATATTATTATAAAGTTTTTGCTTTTAAAACGACTACGTATTCATTTTACAATGCTCTTTTACTATATTTTAAACTTTTAATTTTAAGCGATTGTTATTAATAAACTTTTTTTTGTTTATTCATACGAAAACCATTAAATAGTAATAAATTCTAATCAATTGTTTTATATTTTGTTGCTTTTATTCTAAGTTAAAGTTACTTTAACGTTGCCGACGGCCTTTGGTAAACTTTTCTTGATATAAATCAAAGTTTTAATGTTTATTGTTGACTTATTTATATCGAAAGTTTATAATACTATTTTATTAAAGAATTAATGCAGTTTTATACATAAATTAAATTGATGAACTTTCAATAATTATAAAACACGATTTTATTCATAAACACTGATCGTAATTTTAGAATTTTTACGATAAGTTTCACAATTTTTTCGTTTGTTTTTAATGCTAATTGTTGTGTAAAAATAAGTTCAAGTTGTTACATTGGTTTTATGGCTGTATTAAAATTTAATTACGTATTTTCACGTTCTTTTTTATTTAACGAGAAACTAAACAGATTTTAAATTTGTTTCTTTTTTTAAAGTTTTCCCAAAAATATCTATAAAATGTATGTATGAGCTTAGTGTGTGCGTGTAAACATGCAGTAAAATTTTAATATTTAACGAAAGCTTAGGCATTCAACTCTGTCGCGTTATTCACGCATCATGAAAATTTATTAAAATCAAAACATTTATTAGGATAAATACAATAAAATCAAACGCTATAATTTAACCCTACGAAATAATAAATATTTAATATATTATTTTATTTTAGATCACTATTTTAACACACTCAAAGCTTTTATCAACACTAAACGTACCTCTTAAAAACTCCAAACCACCAAAATTATCCTCCAAAGCTTCTATAATAATACCTAATACACTTCAAATACGAGAGTTCTTTCAAAAAAATATCCTTGTCATTTAACACACACTTTACACTTTAAAATTCACAAATTTCAAACTAAAGTTTAAATTCACTACACTAAAATCCATGCGCGGAGAGACACGTGCGCGCGCCGGCGTAGCATCGCGTTATCAGCACAACAGAAACTTGAGAGTCGATCTCAATAATAACAAGAAAAGAAAACGGTCCAGTTTCAGCGAGGCTTCCGGATGGCTCGCCGGGGCGGCTGTTGCCGTCCCGCTCTAACGGGACCGCGAACGATAGCAGTCGCGCCTGCGACGCTGCGGCCGGCGCACGCGCCGCTGGCCTGACAACGGCCGAGCGGGGCTGAGCGAGGCCGATCATGCACGAAAACGAATGATGCCAAATTAAAGTCAGATTAACTTTTGACAAGTTTAATTAAAGGTGGTCCTAAACCTGAAGTTTTAGTAGCTGATAATTATATTTTTAAACGAATCTAGCCATTTGGATGAGCTTTTTCTGAATTGTATAGATTTCTGTTAAATTAAGATAGTCCTTTTAATATTACGTGATAAAAATGGAATACCCTGAATTTTCACTATTTGTAACAATCATTGAATTCTGTTAATAGGAGAAAAGTAAATATTTTTGGCTTTGGTACAGATTTTAGAAAGTTAGTTGATCACGACTTGCATAGTTTTTAATTATTTGTAGGGGAGGTTTTACTTGATCTCGAATAATGATGACAAGTAACCGACCGCGTAGTATTTTTAAATGCGGGAATGTTTTTATTCTGAATATACGTAGTTTGTGTACTATGTTTGATAGTACGGTTGACCGTTATTTAAAAAAGTGATCTCTATATAATTACAATAATTCTGCAAAAAAGTGATTAAAACTTAGTTTTGGGTGATTTTAATTCGTTTATACCTTTTAATATTGGAAAAAAATGTCGTTCCTGCGGTTTATTGAACTGACTAGTGACTCGCCCTTGCTTCGCTTCGGTAGCAGTAATAACTTTACAAATAGATATACATTTATATCTTCTGAAGCCTGTAAGATATCAAAATAGAATATGTACGCAAAATGAAGGAAATATCCTTAAATTTTAATTGAAGTTCGTTTATCCGTTACGAACCACATTCAAGACAAACTTTTTAGACTTTAAAAAAACGGTAATTTATGATTATTATGATAAGGCATCTTATACCTCTATTAAGCAATAGTTTATTTTTTGCATTTCTTTGAATATCAATAACATCACAAAACTACCATTTTTCATTTGTAAAATCAACAATTTATTAAAATAAAAACTAGCCAGTTATGTTGCATTAAAATTCTGTAAAAGAATAAATCGAAGGACTCAACGTCTGTCGCGTTGATGTCTTTTGTATGGGCGCTCGGAGCTCCGGCGATAACGACACTGTAAGTACGAGGGGCGGCTGATAAGTAATCTCCTTGGTCAGAAATATATACAAAAATAATGCTGGCTGGTATGGATTTATATTCGTTTGTTATTCTATTTTCAAAATGTATTACATTCATTTGTTTATTGCATCACGTTTATTTGTCTCCTACAATTGTTTCAAACATGTCGGTAGAAAAAGTGAAAATGGATAAAATCGAGCAGCGTGCGGTGATTAAGTTTTTGACTAAAGAAGGGAATACGCCTTCGGAGATCAGACAGCGTATGTTACGTGTGTTTGGCAGTTTGTGTTCTTCCGAATTTGTTATAAAGTTTTGGTCAAAGCAGTTTAAGTTAGGTCGTGAGAGTCTGGAAGATGATCCTCGTAGCGGAAGACCAGTTTCGGCCGTCACCGATGAAAATGTAGCCAGGGTGAAAAAAATTATATTAGAGGACCGACGAGTGAAGCAGTGGGAGATAGCTAGAGATGTGGGCGTCAGTAAAGAGCGAGTCAATGAAATAATTCATGAGCATTTGAATATGTCCAAGGTTAGTGCACGTTGGGTCCCCAGAATGTTGACTGCATTTGACATGGAGAGGCGTGTCAAATCTTGCGAAGAGTTTTTGGAGATGAGTCGAGGGAAAGAGGAAGAAATAATTTCTAGAATTGTAACATGTGATGAGACTTGGATTCGACAATGGGACCCGGAAAGTAAGCAAGAGTCGTTACAGTGGAAATTTAAGGATGAGAAGCCGCCTCGGAAATTCAAGGTCTGTCCATCGGCAGGTAAACTTATGGCTACAATCTTTTGGGACACAGAAGGGATTTTGCTCATAGATTATTTACCGAAGAAAACTACAATGAATGCTGATTATTACTCAAACTTACTATACCAACTAAGAGAGACAATAAAAGAAAAACGGCGAGGTAAACTAAACAAAGGTATTCTGATTTTGCACGATAACGCACCAGTGCATACCGCCCGCACAACGAAGCTAGCAATTAAAGACAATGGCTTCGAAACCATTGACCACCCCCCTTATAGTCCAGATTTAGCCCCCTGTGACTATTTTCTGTTTAGACTTCTCAAGAAAGACCTCAGGGGACGAAGGTTTATGACCGATGACGAAATGAAGGCTGCGGTTACTGACTTTTTTGACGACAAACCGAAAGATTTTTTTTTTAATGGTTTAAATTCAATATTTGAAAAATTTAATAAGTGCATTTTACTAGCAGGGGACTATATAGAAAAATAAAAAAAAATTAGCCACGACAGTCTTTTGTTTCATTGTTAGGTAGATTACTTTTCAGCCGCCCCTCGTAGTTATTAAGCAACTAATAATTGTATTGTGAATGACGACATCGTTAAAATAATGTACTTAATGTGCTTAAAATATTATCGTTTAAATCATTTTTTTTACAAAAATAGTAAGATAAGAAAAGATAAGTTATTTATTGGTTGTGTTTTTTTCCACGATGAAAATGGGACGTTACAAGTTTAATGTGTGTGTGTTTATCTGTGTACCTCTATGTGTATCTGTGTACTTAATTGTCTGTAGCATCGTAGCTAACAAATATATTGTCATTTGTTTTAAAGAAAGTCAGTTTGTTTCATAAAAATGTTTCATGAAAATTGGTTGAGCCGTTTAATAGGTGTCAGCTCTGAATAAAATGGTCGCCATTATATAGGTTTTTTTTCATCTATTTAACAACGGTCCGGTCTGGTAAACCCTTCAAGGGGTTTTGAAAGGGTTTTGTAAGAGTTACAAAGGGTTAAACCCTTTCAAAAAACCCTTGAAGGGGTTACCGGACCGGTCCCTGCTATTTAACACTTATTATTGATGATTTAATCAGTAAATAAAATACTTTAATTTTCGTTATTTTGCTGCAATTGCCAAATTTTTATACATCACCAATAATTTAAAAATATATATTAAAGTTCTTATTATAAACGATATAATTTTGTCGATAAGCGTTATCGGACTTTCGATAAATCCATTCTCGGGGAATATTAGTCATTTCGCGCTAACCAAACAGCGCCGCGGGCCGCGCCGGCGCCTTATTAAAATGCAATAAAACTCGAGATTAAATCGATTTTCATAAGAACTTTACAGAATTCTGAACTTTGCTGTGTTTCGGGTTCATTAAGGAGTAGTGGTTTTTTTTTTTGAGTTTCTTAAGGGCGTGTTGTTATTAATGTCAATATTATCTTAGCTTTTGCTATTTTTGTCAATTTTCGCTCAATTATTTTGCGATATTTAGTTTGAAAATCATACTAAAATAACTAACTTATATTGTAAAATGATGTAGTTATAATGAAAACGAACGCAAATTTACAGTGCTTTTTAAATTAAAAAAAAAACAGTGGATAGTGATATAAATTGACCTAGTTCCAAACTTAGCTCTAGGTTTATACTATGGGTAGAAAACATCAAAGAATCAGCAAAAAAATACACGTGCTCATCATACAAATATTTGCCCTTAGGTACCGGGATTTGAACCAAGGTCCGCTAGCTTCGTAGGCAGGGTTAGAACTAACTAGAATGAGGTGTCGTTTTAAAAAACGTAGTTTATACAAACGAAGCTTATTTAGTGCGCTACAGTTATTTTAAAGATATAAATATTTTATTAGGTAATATTTAAAAAAAAAAACATTTCTCCTGATGTTTTATAGCATAGTTTTAAAGATTTGGCGACTAATAGGTAGCTTCGGCAAGGTGTCACGTTGAAATTTAAAAATGTGCGAATTATTTTTATAATGGCTTCGACTCTTAAAATTAAGTGTGACGTACATTTTTAGAACACATAATATCAAAAATGGAACATTATAATAAAAACTGCATATGCTCGTTCTATGTAAAATTAACCTTTTGTTCATCCTTCCTTTTTCTTGCTGTAAGTACGTGGTGTTCAATGGAGTGTTTTCGCACTATATAGGTACTAAAATTGAATACAATTCAGAAATTACCTTAATTTTTAAAAATCCACCGTCTCTTCATTACATTTGACCTTCCCGCGGATTGCCGTGACATATCGTCACAATTACAAATCACCATGTATAAACTCGTTCGTCGATCACTGTATCTCTCTTGCTCTTGGGCTGTAAGAGGGAGATAAACTAGCAGGTACAGGTTGTTATCTGGAGCAGACTTCGGTGAATTGAATGGCAAGTGATTCTTGAAATTTTGGAGTGATTGCGAAATAAAGATTTCAGTGTGTTTCGAATTAAAAATATCGGCAGAAAAGTCAGCAGTCTAAAAAACTCATAATTTTGATTTATGTATAAATGTTATATTAGAATAAAATCTTTTAGAATAATTCAAAATAAACTAAATTGCAAGTTAAATGTTTTCTTAGTGAATATAATGTGTCTATAGGTGTATACGGCCGCGAACGGAAATTTAGGAACCATTTTAAAAAAAAGCGCTTCAAGTCGTTAATGTCATTCATTAGAGACGCAAAGTCATAGGAAACTTAACCTTATTGCTTTAGAATGTCAGATTGACTTTGGACCTAAGGTGGGTCACAAATGTCAGATTGACTGAGGACCTAAGTTGGGTAACAAATTGAACTCTTTGACAATATGTTTAAATGTTTCTGATACCCCGAATCTGCACTGGAGCCACGAGAGGACTTTGGCTCGGACCTGATCAGAAGCGTAAAAGCTCTTGTTATTAGAGACGGCCTGTGTGCAACAGTGGGAGTTATATAACATATATAGGGTGTTTATTTTTGTGTATTTTTTTTCTTTTTACAGATATTTTACAGATTTTAAAAGATTAAGACTGTCAGACCTTCAATTTCTAATTAAAATGTAATTATGCATGGGCTGTTGCAAAAATGTTTTTTTAATTTATTTAAGAAAGGTTATTAAACTAGATTTATTAAAATGTAACGGCGCCCCACTCTTCCTATTTAAACAAGGTTTTGAAAATACGAGCCTTTACAATACCCTTAATGACATATTGATGTAAGGCCGATACGTCTCAATAAAAAGATCCATAGAGGAAGCAGACTGTAATTTTCTTGCTTTAAATTTTTAACGTTACGCCTTGGGAAATGACATAAACACCCATTTAAAAATAATAACCCGTGAGATTACATATTAATGAAACATGTTCGATGGAGCTCTGAACCCAGTAAGAGTTAAGTGAGAAATTAACTACGTATTCGGGAAATTCAAGGTTTAAGTCTTGAAAATACCGAGAATTATCCAACAAGGGTCATCAGTTTGTTTGTGGTCAATGCTAACTAAAAGAATTCTTGGAAAATAAAAAAGGAGTTAATGATATTGTTCGTCTACACCGCAGGGTATAATTGTGTTCTCTTTGTTTCAAGATTTGTTTATTTAGTTATTCTGTTAATTGTAATTGTGTATAGAAAATAGCAAAAAGTTTACAACATTAATAAATTGTGCGTACTTATTTCCTTTGTGTTTGTTTTCATATAATAGGAATGAAGCGGACATTAAAGTAAAAAAAATGTAACACCCCTTATATTTTTTTGTGACGCCAAATTTAATGTGATAGTTTCACATAAAAAACAAAATCAAAATATGATCGTAATATGCATTTCGATATCCTTTACGACTTTTGCACTGTCGAACAATTATGCTAAGTTGAAATGTCAAAAATAATTCGAGCAAATTATATGCAAAATTACCCGCAAATGTAGCGATGGTGTCAACTTAATACTGCCATGTCACATTTGGCACTGCACTACAAGCATTACTGATATTTACTTCAATTACACGAATTTATTTTTCAAGTAATGACTCTAATTATCAAGAGTAGGTAATTTTATTTTCCGACATCCTTGTTGGAGTTTTTATAGTATTAAACAATGCTATTTTAATTATTTAATGTTTAAATGACAATAGATTATGATTAAAACGTTATTTGCGTGAAATAAATATTATAATGATTACCTCGATGTTACAAATATTTGTGAAATCCACGATAATTAAAGACAATCTAATTTTTTTTGTAACAGCGCATAATTCCTATATATTTTAATTCTGAATGCATTTAAGATGACAATAGTTTTCAAATAGATGGGTTTTAATCATAACCCAGAAAAAATAATCTTGAATAAGATTAAAAACACGTCAAAGACATAGAAAACTTATCTCAGATGCTTTTTGAAACCTTCATCTCACTTAAAATTAGCCTATTACCACGGCCAGAGTCATAAAGAATATAACTAACTGATGTTATAATCATCCTGTACATCGAAGACATGCCCAAAATCAATCAAATCTCACTTACTGTAGCATCAAAAAACTCCTATAACGTAAGTGTAAACTCACCACATAAAGTAGTCCGCACGGGCCTTAAGGGCGACTGAACCTCTCACGAACTACCTTCGCCCTTATATCGATCCAGTTCTTAATAAGACTAAAGACGTAAATTCACAAAACGTCTCAAACTTCTTAAAGTTATTTATGCCCTGGGTATTTACTGATGGCTATCGGAATGTCTTAATTGAGCGCCGGTGGGTTTTATAAATTTTCTTTGGTGATTTAATAACTTTGAAATTTATATGCGGAAGAAAACTACTATACAAGTACATGTGACGATGACTCAGGCAAATAGAGCTGGCCTTCGAGTTACCCGATTTGGAACGGGGAATTTGGTGTTCTGCTAAAAGTTGAAACAATGAAAGTACACTTCAATAGTCATTATATTGATTAAGGATGTTAAGAACAGTCATGGTAAAACCAGTAACTGGAATTAATTTGTATGGCGTTTCGCAAATATTACAAATTATATCGAATCGAGGAGCCAACGTTCTTATGTGCTACCTAAAAATAGTAATATTATAAGGTGTCAAGCTTGGAACTAGATTGTTTACAGTCACATTAATTTATTGCCACTAAATGTATTTTAAGCCCTGAATTGTCCATTTTCTATAAAGTATACTAGTGACCCGCCCTCGCTACCGTTCATTTATGTTTTCGGTAACACCCGTTAATAAACCGGAATATATTGTACATAAGATCATTCCGTAATAAAAAACTGACGATAAAAACCGCATCAAAATAAGTTGCGCGTCTTAGAAGTTAGCGGATAATTATAAATACAGACGCGGAAAGTGACGTTTTTTTAAATTATGTAAAGAAAGATAAAGATTAAGATGATGACAATATCGTTTAATCTGTTCGCGATTTAAGAGAACTAAAAAGTTAGGGCTAAAAATATAATTAGTGGCAATAAACTGATTTACAAAGAATTTAAATTATCAAGCTTTTGTAACGTTAAGCAATATAATAAAAAGTAAAAGAACAAAATCGTTTACGGTTGATAAAATATCAATCAGAGTTAACTAGTGAAATAAAATTATATTAAAACGAGGTCTAAGGTAACAGGTGATTTTTGAAATCGTTGTCATTTGACCTTTGATTTTGAAATTACAATTTCCACCGTAAAATAATTATGGGTATAAATCAGACCATTTAAGAAGCCTACTAGTTATTGCTGAACTTTAACTTTAAGCACTTGCTCTACTTTCGACACTCACTCGAAAGAGAAACGATTTCAATTTGTTACTCATTGTCGGTTATCGATTACGTAAACAAAAATTTAACCAGTAGTTAGCAGCGGATGGAGATAGACCGCTGTCGGTTGTTTTTTACCTTTTGTCTTACTTGAATTATAGTAACGCATCAAAATCATTAAAGCACGTCAATCAAGCGAGCGGCGATCGTATCGGCTGCGAATTACGCGAAGCCAGGAGACCGCGCTGTGGATACGGCACTTGTTCAAGGGACAACTGAATAGGCTTTTGGTTTCAAGTATGAACAGAATTATTAATTGCACTACAACTTGTAATAACACAGATCTCAGTGATAAGTTCCCTTCAATAGAGTCGCTTCAAGTTAACGAGATATCAATTGAATTGAATGCAATATCTTCTCAATGCACGCAAGACTCAACCTACGCGCTGCAAATTGGAAATTGAAATCGAGCAGGATCAGGGCTCGTAACACAAAGCGCATTGCGAGCCTATCGTATAATTATCGCAAATTAGTAAGTCGCAGCTGAAAGGCACAGTAGCGCATAATATAATAAAGCTGCAGGCATCGCTCTAGCTAATTAAGCTAGGCGTGGCGGGACCTCAGAGAGCGGATGTGGCAGCCTCGCTCGCGCCGCCCGCTCCGATCGACGTTTGATGATAACACTATCTGAAATAAAGCAAAATAACAGCTTGAGTGAAAAGGTCAGCCGGCCGCCGCTGCGCCGAAATTAAAGTCAAAAATAATAATCATTACCGCCACAATAACGCAGGTTCAGTATTTTGACAGCTTAAATGTCGATGCGCGTCTCTTTCGACGGCTTTTCTTTTCGTACCAAATAATTATAATATGATAATTTATGTGTAGCGGTTTTGGTGAGATCGTATCGTTAAGTTTTATAGCTTAATTTCGTTCGCCGAAGCGGTGCCGCTTCACTCTGAAACTCGGAAAAGCGGCAGCGATTGTATATTAATTGTTGCCGTCCGCGATGAAAATGATCCCCGTTTTTGCCCGCTTTGAACAAATATGGGCAAGCTCGAGTCGCGCCGGTAATGCGAGCTGATTACGACCGCGAATTTACTTGAATTGTGCAACACCGCATTAAAAACTACCATCATACTTTTATCAACGTAATGCGCTTTTAAAAGCAGTAATTCTTTGTACGCCTCATTTGTGAGGATATTATAAATTTGCGTAAGTGCGGAGTTTTAAGCCGTCAAACTGCTTTTACGCGTTGATTGTGTTTAAGATAAGTTGTGTCCTGGCGGGCGATGTAAAAACAATTAATCAATATTTAATTAATGAGTGGGTAATTGATCCGGCTGGGTTTACCGGAAAGCCGGGGCTCCTTAGATCCGTGACGAGTTGTTCTGATTTAATAATTAATAATGTAAGTGTACTACGAAGCAATGGCGGATATTTGTCATCGTGGCGTGCCAAACGCCGCTCCGTCGACCATTACTCAATAACTGATAAGGTAGAATAGGTAATTTATTTTATATTCAGCCTCAAGGTCGGTTGTGATTACTCTATGGTTTTGTAATTATTCTTAATAGATAGTTATTAATGGACAATGGATGTTAATACAGTTTACAGGACGCTTGGTAATGAATGCAAAAACTTTAGCTAAAAAAGCTGGTTAAGGTTCTTAATCAACAACTACCTTCAGATTTCGTAAAAAAAATAGTTAACTCATGCGACAAATAGATAGCGTTAGCTTCGATTTTATTTAGAATTATGTATTCTTCTTTTAAAAATATGATTTACAATGTTAACTGCTGCGGCAACATTGCCATTTACTCTCATATTTTTAATATGCACCTACTGCAAACTGCACACTATTTTTTATAGATTTTTTTGTAGTTTTTGTTTTGTATAATAATATCATCTACCTCCATCTCAGGCTCCAGCTGAAAACCAGCGCTGAGGCTCTGCCCAGCGACAAACTGGCTGGCCTTTTCGGCTTTAGTATAGTTCATTTTTTTTTGAAATAATTTATTGTTTAAGTTCATTATTTTTTTAAATTCTTGTACCATAGCCGAATGAATGTTTCTTTCTTTTTTAAAAGCTCCTCGGGTTCAGTAAAGACATTAAAACGAGTTACAAGCATATAACAAGACTGTTGCATCAGGTGGTATGGTCAGGGTCACTCGTATCAGATGTCACGCACGTCCAACATCCGTATTATTTTCATTTCTATTTCAAGTACGTTGCATTGAGAATGCCTTCTTAGTCACTGAAGCGGTTAAGATGCGTATTTATTACATGTTCAATGTAGCTTTAATGTCTGACATATCCTAGGTATAAGGTTTGGGAAGAGCGAGGTCGCGAGTTCGATTTCGTCGAGTGTCAAATTTAAATTGTATTAGCTGTGGTTGGTATTTAACGTATGTCAGGTTTTGTTTTCATGAATAAACCTTTTTGTTTGTCGTAGCGTACTATTTTTATTAATTATTTATTTTATTTTTATTTGAACACTTTTTTCAAACGTGAAGAACGTGCGTTAACGTATACTTTCGAAAAAAGAACGTGCAATTGTTCTACAGCGATATTCATAGATATGTAGATGTTTGTTTAGATTACGATACTAATTATCATAATTTTACATACAGCCACAAAAAATGTATACATATAAACATAAACATAATTAACTTGGCTTTTTTATTAATACCGCGACTTTAAAGAGCTTTTTAGAGCGGACTTCCGTAGTAAGCTTTTATAGCCTGCTTCTCTCTCTCATACTTTTAATTAAATAAATTTATATGTTTGTTTATCAATCATTTTCACACATCAAATGAAACCTCGTTCGTCAAAATCGGGCCATCCATTCAGCCACTACTCACAGTCAAATGTCAAGACCTTTTATAGGGTACTCGTATATAAAAGAGATACATCGTAAACCGATCGCAGTAATTCAAAACATAACATTAAATAGACAAACTGGGATACTCGTACAGCTCCAGTACCTACGAGTTCATTGTTAAAATTGGCATAACTCCCAATAAACAATTCGAAAGGGCAATCAAATAATTTCAACACCTGAAACTTCGAGCGACAAAGGCGATTATTCGATTGTACCGAAAAGGATATATAGTGACAATCGGATCGAATCGGCGCGGGCGCAGGCGCGGGCGTGGCCGGCCGCTCTCCTTGACTCCGACGTCAAGCATCGCATGATCTCTGCGGCATAGCGGTGCAAGTGTCTTGATACTTTTCGATCCATTTTAATCATTGATGCAAAGAGCAGTAGAGTAATGAGTTTTTTCTTCTTTTTAATAGAAATTGGGGGCAGACGAGGAAATGGTTGGACCTGATAGGAAATGATCATTGCCACCATGGTTGGAAAACGAATGTGTTATTTAATACATTTATTGTCTATATTTACATTTTGACATTACATGACAATACGCGGTACTAGAAGCTACAGTGATTTGTTGCTTCTAGTAACTACTTATTAGTGTAGTAACTATCCTTTGCTGTTTATTAAGACAGGATGCAATAGTACATTGTTGCCTAGGCGCGGAAAGTAAGGGATTTCCTGACGAGTTGGTTAGCAGGCCGAGCTATAGCGAGGCCTGCTAAAATACGAGTCAGGAAATCCTCGTTTCCGCCGAGGCATACATAATGCTTTTCTCAAACAATGCGAGGAAATTATACAAATACATGAAAATAAGTATTTCTAAAAAGCTTTGATAAATTCGGAGAGAATTTTTGTTTGCGTCATACGAGTATTAGTAGCGATAGTTTGACGCACAACGAGCCGCCGCCCGCCGCCGCCGCTCCGCAGAGCCCCGCCGCGCCACCGCCCCTCACTGCGCCCCCACAAGTTGGGTGTATAGGATTTTTTTCATGGTCCTTTCGATTTTATACGCAATAGAGAGCATTTATGCATGAACAATATGGACATGGACGGAAAGTGTTTTCATATGGTTTTTTTACTCCTAGGAGTAAAAAGAGGCATTTTCCGTCCATGTGTTTCAATCGGAAAACCGTTATTTCCGAGCATGTTTGAGAAAAGTAAATTGGATAAGTTGCATAGGTTGCAGAGCTTAATATTAATTTTAAAGTTTGCTTTTATTATTGTCTCTTTCCACTTAGCTACAGCGCAGAATGCAGCGCTTGCGGGCATCCAAAACAGACAGTACGACACATCATGCTGGAGTGCCCGAGTACAGCATACAAAGGGATACCCGAAGACTTCAAGTCCCTCTCGAGTGATGCTATAGAATACCTCAAATCGTGTAACCTATCTGTTTAGTCATAAAGTATCTCTAAATACACCATACGATAAATAAATAAATAAGTCCACTTAGCTCTACTCGACATGTAGAAACGTAACAGCAGTAGTTTTAGTGGGCCTAAAACGATGAATTCTGTACATGTTAACGACTACCCAAATCAAAGAAAATGTATTATGTAGCATTGACGTAAGCTGTCATTTGTGCGCGTTGTTGGCATTCGCAGAATGACTAGAGCTACACCTACAGCTCTTTCACTCATTACTTTCTTTTCTGCTTTTCTAATCTGGTTCCTTGCAGCGTATTGATATTACCTTTGCTACAGTAAATCAAGTATCAAGCAAGGGCGTGCGCGGTACAGCTGCAGTGAATGTGGCGACTGCTTGGTGGACGCGGGCGCTTGATAACAGCGCGTTATCATAGCCTCCTACAGTTGTGCAGCGAAATCATGCTTGTACTGAACTATATTAGACTAAAATTTAGGTGTAGGCAGTTTAAATAAGTTTTAAAAGTATTTCTTGACAAGTGAGACCCGTGACGTGTAAGTTGCAGAACGTTTCCGAGTATTTGGAAACCTTTTCAAGTTTTTTTTTTTTTTGTTCAGTGGTCCAAGGTCCATCTAGATCGGTCCGCTACCACCATCTTATCATTTAACCTACCACCAAGCAGCAGTGTTCGCATTGTGTTCTGGTGTGGGGGTAAGACAACCGGTGAAATAACTAACATAAAAGCATTCCACCTTAGTCCTCAGATTTCTTTATCCATAAAAAAATTAAGAGTACTCTTAGAAGTTATCAAGAAATAAGACACAATTTGAAAAGTTTATTATTGGTACATGCTACCCGTAACCTGGTATTATTTTATTTACGGGGTTATAATTTATAATACACTATATTATCTTCTTCACTTGTTTAAGTCACAGAAATGCAATTTGCATTTTTTAATTATTATTTTTAGTTACATTTTTAATACATAAAAACCTTCCGTGCAAAATAATCTAACTGATGATGAGAGCCGCATGAAAATCCTTTAAGTAGTTTTGGAGATCATCGCAAACATACATACAGACAGAAAAATGCGTGACTTTGTGTTATAATATGTAGTGATAAATAAGTTCCTTAAGGTGCGCTTACACGGGCTACTTTTTGAGCAATAAATGCCTGTCAGTACGGACATCGCATTATATTACACCAAATTAGGGTATAACAGCTATTGTTGACGGGTAATTATTGCTTAAAAAGTCGGCCGTGTAAGCGCATCTTCAAGAACGACTTTATTATAAAACAAAGTCCCGCGTTTGTCTGTCATTAGACAATTTTGAAATGCCTTTCCGTACCAAATTAGAGTATAACAGCTATTGCTGACGGGCAATTTATTGTCCATAAAATTGGCTGTGTACAGTACACCTTTAGTGATTTTTTTTCATGAAAAAGGAATGAGTTATTTATTTTTAAAATGTCTCTGAGTACAGCGGTCTTGTTTTTTTGACGATAAAAGTTATAATGTCAAATACGTCCTTTTAAGTAACTTTTACGTTTTTTAAAGTACTGTTTATATTCGTAATATACTGTTTTGGCTAATCCAATAATTATACAACTAAGTATAGGTACAGTCCAGTTCATAAATATGTGTACACTTTAGTACCTTGTCACTTTAATCGCTGTAACATTTCATATATGGCAGTTTAAACATGACATTAAATAGACAAGGTACTAAAGTGTACACATATTTATAAACTCCACTCTACAAAGCGGCTGTCAGGGCATAAGAATAAATAATAACTACACGTAGAAGCGAATCTCCTTTGACAAGGCCCCAAATGCCGCGCATTAAATACCTACTTCCCCCTTCGCCCCGCTACGCCCCTCTGTCTTCCGCGCCAAAAGTCAGGGCTGTCACTTGCGAATTTTTTTAATCGGTTTATGGATGTGGTATACAAGTTCAGTCACGAAATATTATTAATGTTTTACTTCAACATGGAAACATTGTTGCAAAATGTGTTTTTTACATTTACGTTAAATTAGGTAATAATACTTTTTGATGATATTAAGATTATCTCATAAAACTCCTTCATTCAATCAATTATTTCTAATTATTTTGCCGTAAATAGTCGTTCACTTTTTAAAACACTATCTTAGTTCAAGCATAAACACTAAAATCAACACAAATATACGAAAACCAATTCAAGACACAATATCAATATCTTGGTTAATATATATTCCGTGTGTGACGCCCCTGACTGACTAGACACCTCAGGTGTCGCCAGGCGGTAGGTATCTAAAGCGCAGAGCGCGCGTCCGGAGCCGGGAGTTTCGCTTCTACGTGTAGTTATTGTTTATTCTTATGGTCAGGGCATTTCAAAATTGTCTCATCTACCTATAGCAACATATTTTACGTCATGTTAACTAACTCCAATATCGTAATATTTATGACGTATTCAATGAATTGGTGAATGTGAATGCCTGCATTTGTATCATAATAACGTAAGCTTATTTTATTACGCGTTTGGCGGATTAAAGTAAATTAAATAAGGGATTATCGATCTTGTACTGTCGATTGAGCTTGCGAGCTGCGCGTGAGCATCCCTTACTCAATATGTCACGCGAACAATATTTACACGAAGAAGGAAGTAATAAATATGTGCTTTGTATGGTTGCTTGTAGACAGTGTGGAACTAAAATATTGCGGCGAAGGCGGAGATTATTTTTTACACTTAAAGTCGCCGATTGTAAAAGATCAATTCTAGACCAATTGTTTCCCAAATCAAAAGTTTAGGCAAGGGCCGGTCCCCGTTTCCGAATGTTATACCTGTACCTGTCTATATTGACAGTTTGATTTAAATGTTGTATTTATAATGAATAATGAAATTTACTTTACAAGTCGTTGCAGACGTTGCAGTCTTTTATCTATTATTTTTGGCTACACTAATACTCCAAAGAGGAAAAATTTGATCGTTTGTTTGTTTGTTTGCATTGAATAGGCTCCGAAACTAAAGGACCGATTTGAAAAAATATTTCATCATTAGAATCCTACATTTTCCCTGATGAACATAGTCTACGTTTTATTTTTCTGCGCGGACGGAGTCGCGGGCAGCAGCTAGTTCCTATTAAGTTTTAATTTCTTGGACTAACGTTACTTTCAAAATGATTGCTAAATTATAATTGTATTTGTTTCGAATAAGCAAAGATTCAAACTTACCACAGCACATGACCAGTGCAGTTCGTAATCTCCGTTATTCATCACAAGCACGTCAACTGCCTTCCGCGTATCGCTCGATGGACCAATTAAACGCATTCATATTCATTAACGCATCCAGTACCAACCCACCTCACTTCCATCCAAAACTGACCCCATATCGCATCCTTGGCCACCAATTTTAACTTAGGTATTGTACTGACCTCATCTCGAGTC
This sequence comes from Acleris literana, assembly GCA_946894065.1. Lineage (NCBI taxonomy): Eukaryota > Metazoa > Arthropoda > Insecta > Lepidoptera > Tortricidae > Acleris > Acleris literana. The sequence goes on along the minus strand of OX335684.1, from coordinate 13,342,492 downwards.
AAACCTTCAAGCAAGGATTAAATTGTCTTTGGTATTTGACCGGTTAGAAAACGGCGAGAGAGTGTGGGGGTTGCTAGGAAACAGTTGGGAGTTGACGGGAGTGATCGTCGGGCTTGAAAAAAAATGTTTTCTTATGATTTTTATTTGCTTTTCTTTATAATAATAGTGGTGTATCCACAAAATTTTCCTTTTATAATTAATAATGTGCGGTGTGCATAATTGTGAATAACATATAGGAGGTGATCTATAGGAATTTTGCAGGGAGACGTTAGGAGATTTTCGTGAGTTTTCATGTAGACTAAGTCTACTTAAAAAGGTAAATATTGTAGTCCTACCGTTGTTGGAAACACTTATCTATAAGAAATCATGTTTACGAATAATTTGGTTTATGGTTTGAGAACAAGAAAATCGAACTAGTGATTTCTCATAGGTATTTTAATCTTTCGTATATGTCTTATCATTTAGAATAGAGGAGCTTGGGGATGAGTGTTCTGGTTGAGGATCTGAAAGACGAATGGAAGGGTGATAGTCGTTGTTTAGAAAGGGTTCCGTATGGTGTTTAATTTATTGTGAATGTTTGTTGTGTTTCTAGGTATAGTAATAGAGTAAGGAAAACTTTCGTAGTACAGGGAAACCTTAGTTGCATATTTAACCTTTCATTTTAATACATTTCACGCGGGAGCATGACCCTGAGAGCTCCGTCGCTTACTACGAGGGCTTCTAAGCGGTTTGGTGTCGCTGTCGGGAGAGTTCGGTTTGCGGCTGCGCGGCCTTGACATCTCGTCGGGACCCGAAGCTAAGTGTTGTCTTTTAGTGGTTACTCGATGGGTGCATCGTTGCACGTAGGGTAGTAATGCAGCTGGTTACGAATGACATTTGATGTCGTCATTTTCAAAATATTTTGAATTATGGAAGATGTCATTGCAATTTTGACAACAAGGCTATTAGATCATTCGTAGCAAAGTTGTCCTTGTTAGAACATGTTTATTTGAATATTTTTCTTTGATTTTGATTTTTTTTATTTACGAATATTTTCAAAATGTTTTGAGTTTCGAAATTTTATTTTTTTGGAAGGAACAATTTATTTAAAAAAACAGAACAATTTTTAAAAAATAAATCCTTAGAAGCAAATCATATTGAATTTAAAGGTGATATACGCTGGTCGTCGGAAAACCAAACTAGTGATAAATTTCTTTGAATTATTTCACCGGATTTTAATTCTATTGCGAAACTAATAATTATTTAAAGGTAAATAATTTTATTGTTCATTTGATATTCTTTTATAAATGTTTTTAATCAAGGGAATTCAAAGGTTTATTAATAATTCAAGACTGATCTAATTCTTTTGGATCTTGTGTACCTTTTAGGACTCCATGTCTAATCTTCAGTTTATTGGAAGAACTTTTCTAAATTTTCCATGCTGTTTGGCTAAGATTATTTAGTTCTCTTTCGGCTCTTATATTGGGGTTTACAGTTTTGCTTGTGTCCTGGCAATTTAAATTACAATTTATCTTTACCTTTCTCGTTTAATGCATCGGATATTATACATGTTCCTATTCGAGTCGAAGAGGGTTTAGTGTCTTGGTGAAAGTTATCAGCGGGTCACAGACGTCGATGACATCTTACCGCCACTAAACATCTTGGATTAAAATAGCAAGCAGAGACACTACACACCGTATGACCAGTATCCATACAGACTGCACAGACTGCTTCAGTGTGTTAAAGGTTCAAGGTTAATAGCTTCAAAATTTATCTTGGGGAACCGGGGGTCGGATTTGAGTTGCGTCAAGAGTCGATCTCACCTCTGGTCGAAAGACGTTAGTTAGTTGAGGTGACTTGCTGGCTTGGTTTTTATGATCTCATGTCAGCAAGGATGCCTGCGAGTTTAGCTCGGCAACTGCTTTCTACTCCCGGCTCTCATGTCGGTTCGTGGGGACTCGACTAAGCGAAGCGAAAGCTGAGCGTGTGATATCGGGTGCCTTGACGGATTCGAAGGGGAGGAGACCTCCAACATTCTGGGTTTACTTTGATACCTGTCACACTGGATTGCAGAAAACACACACATTCCGTCGTCCTAAATATCCGAGGACACAAGAGGGGTAGTTTAGGTCAATAGTCTCTCCATCTAAATTATTAGGAAAAGAATTAAATCCTGTCTCTTGGAGTGACTATAATTTGTCGGGCCCTCTGCTCCCTTGGTTACGAGGACTTACTCAGACTGACTTGGCGACGTAATGGAAGCTCTCCCCAGACAAGTTCGGGACAGGCTGGCGGAGTGTGTCCAGCCTGGAGTCGAGCACACGAGCAAGAGCGGGGAGGGGCTCTGCTTTTACCAGACCACAAAACTTGTCGAATTTCCATAAACTGAAGTTCTCTAGACGTTTCTTCTCTTCAACTAATACAATTATTTGAATTCCCTTATTCTTGAATATCTCTTTAATCAGAAGAATCTGTTATCCCTCATTCTCGCCTTAGGAACCATGGGTTACTAAAACATTTAAAAAAACCACACAACGTTACTACCACTATTTCGATTGGCAAATATCTTTTGTCTACCGGTCCGCCAAACAGATTAAATAAATTAATCTTTCTTTTATATTTTATAAGGCCTGCCCCCTGGGGTCAGCACAATTGGTGCCGTGACCAGGATCCTAGGGTATTAAGCAGATTGAGGGGAAGAGATATTGTGAATTAAGGGAGAGGCATTACTTTCGTTTCTCGAGAATTATGAATAGTGCAATTTGCAGGTTGAGGCACTTCACTATGCTAAAAGGAGGAAATAAAGCTTTCACTATTGCGATTGAGGGAAATATAGGATCAGGGAAGTCTACCTTATTAGAGAAATTGAAAGTGAATAAATTAGTAACAGTATTACCGGAGCCAGTACACAAGTGGCAAAACCTAGATGGGATTAATTTATTTCAATTGATGGTAGGAGAGCCTAAAAGGTGGGCGAGTGTATTCCAATCGTATGTCATGAGAACTTTGATAGATCACCATGTTGCGCAGGTGAATACTCCTATCAAAATAATGGAACGGTCCGTTTACAGTTCGAAGTATTGTTTCATGGGTGTACTTCTTGACAATGATATAATCCATCCAGTAGAGGTTCGAGTCCATGAAGAATGGATGCGTTTACTAAAGGACCATATGTCTATGAGTGTCGACTTGGGAATCTATATACGGACAAATCCGGAAGTTTCATTTCAGCGAACATTAAGTAGAGGAAGGTTGGAAGAAAGTTCGATTACACTAGGTTATCTCACACAGTTACATAGTAAGCATGAAGATTGGTTTTTGGGAGATAAATGGCAGGATTCTTTTCAGAGTATCAGAATTATAGATGGTAATTGTGAACCAGAAGCGATCGTTAATCAATATCGAGATATTGAAAGGGAAATAATAGCCACTTGGGAGACTAAGAATTAGATTTTTTTTATCATAGCCAAACTTTATTCCAGAGTTACAATTATGAGCAAGAAGAGCCGAATTAACCGAAAGACATCGCCACTGGCCGAGGAAATGAATGCTACGCATGAATCAGAAGGCCGTAAAAGGACTGTCGTCGGGCAAGCAGGTGCCTTGTCTTTGATGATTAGAACATTGCGGTCGACCATTGGGAGACTGAATTTGAGAGTGACAGAATTGCAGAACCAAGTCCAAGGTGGCCAGGTGAGTCTAGAATCTAGCTTAGAAAAGCCTCAGGTTGCTACTTGCTCTTTTATTGATGGAAGATTTGATCGTCCCAAATTTCCCGGAAGGGGAGATATTCACCCTGTCTCTTTTATAGAAGACTTATTTTCATATTTACGAAGAATCCCCACAAGAGAACATGTCATAGATAATATAATAGGATGTTTGGAGGGGGATGTTAGAAGATGGGCCAGAATTTATAGGGAACGTTGGAATACGGAAGAGGACTTCAAGTCAGATTTTATGGACACTTACTGGGGAGAGCCAGAACAGAATTTACTGCGAAGAAATATTGTATGTGGAGTGTGGGAAAAAGATAAGAACAAATCCATGATGGGGTATTTTATATCATTAGCAGGGCAGGCCAAAATGTTAAGTACGCCTATTCTGGAAGGTCAATTAGTTGATGATTTAATGCATCATTTCCCAAGGGAGGTCCAATATGCTTGGAGGATGAGGAAGGGAACGACTATTATTGAAGGAACAGAATTTTTAAGAGATTTGGATGATGTTGATAAGCAAAATCGTTACGTAGAGAATCGAGGTAACGGGCAGACGTCGTTTGGAACGAAACGTGCCACGACCGAATTGGTAAAACCGAAATTCACAAATAAAAGACCTAAGGTTGTTGCGAGGCTTGACGTGGAAGAAGAAGAAGATTTTGGTGGAACTGAAGACAATAACAATGATTTAAACTAGTTGAAGCTGATTCTAAGGACCCGAAATTAGCTTACAGGAAGAAGGGCATATATTGTAACATCCCTTTGCGGATAATGTTGGAAAATGGGTGGAAACCAGGAATAGGATTAGGGAAAGACGGACATGGAAATTTATATCCCATATCGGCTAATAAGACTTGGTCAAATTTTGGTAGATGTGGTTTTGGGGATGAGAATAGAGTTCAGAATAAGGAAGTTAAGTTGAATTTAGATGCTTTTCCAAATCTTTCCCCAAGTTTATTAGATCGGCCACGTGTTTCTGAATTTTTACAAACTTTTGTTGCGGCATCCTTGTTTGATGAAGAGGTATGTTTTGATGAGGGTTCTCGCAAGGTTAGAGCGGAGATTGTTATTGAGATATTAGGGAATACAATAAATGGGTTGATAGATACTGGGAGTGAAGTGAGTTGTATTTCAGAAGAGCTTTATGAATCTTTACAAATTACTAAAGATACAAGGTTTCCATCATTACCAGTGAAACCTATACAGATTAGAGGAGCAGTAGGGCAGAAAAGTTTGAAAATACAGCAGCTAACATCTGTTGAGTTAAAAATTCAGGGGATAAGTTTCGATACTGGATTGTTGGTAGTTCCAAAATTGACAGTACCGGTGATATTAGGCTTTGACTGGTTACTTTCCCATGATGCTGTTATTAATTTGCGAGATCCTAAGTCTTTAATTCTGTCGGGTAATGGGGAAGAAGTTAATGTACCGTTTATTGATGAAGGTCAAGAGAGTGTAAATGTTAGAACTCTACGAGTCGGTCAGGTTGATAAAAGGGATTCCACTGTGAAGAGTGAGGATTTTCTGGATAGACTTAATGTGGGAGTAAAATTGACTGATAGTATGAGGATGGATTTAAAGCAAGTTTTAGAGAGTCATAAGATAGGATTCACGAAGCAAATTGGTAGGGCAAATTGTTATGTTCATCATATAGAAATGTCTGAACACACTCCGCGAATAAATAGATCCTATCCGATTCCGTATGCTTATCGTAATAAGATTGATGAAAAATTAAATGAGATGGTAGAGTTGGGGATTATTTCTAGAGGGGCGACTCCTTATAGTAGTCCTTTAACATATACAAGCAAACCTGATGGGTCTATTCGTATTTTACTTGATGCTAGAGAAATTAACAAGTACATGGTGGCAGAGTCAGAGGCCCCACCAATGCAGATAGATGTTTTAAATGCATTTCATGGTGTAAAATTTATAACTATCGTAGATTTAAACAATGCGTATTTTCAAATTCCTATATCAAAAGAGAGTAGGCAGTATACCGGGTTTACTGTGAATGGGAGGTCCTATATGTATAATGTTTTGCCACAAGGTCTGAAGACGTCTGTGGGAAGTTTTAGTCGAGCGATGGATGTAGTGTTGGGGCCAGGAGTTAGAAGTTTTTGTGTAAATTATTTAGATGATTTGGCAATATTAACGAAAGGGAGTTGGGAAGAACATTTGGAGCAATTAGACAAGGTCCTAGAACGATTAGAGAATGCGGGTTTGACTTGTAATTTAGAGAAGTGTAAGTTTGCTTGTCGGGAAGTGAAAATGTTAGGACATATAGTTTCTACTGAAGGGATTCGGACTGATCCAAATAAAGTCAAGTCGATTCAAGAGTTTCCAACTCTGAAAAAGGTGAAGCATGTGCGAGCATTTTTAGGGTTATGTAATTACTACCGGAGATTTATTCCAAATTATAGTACTTTGATTATACCTTTGACAAGATTGTTAAAAAAGGAACAAGTTTGGTATTGGGATGAGGAGTTAGATACGGCATTTAAGAATTTGAAACAGGAGTTTTCTACAACTATTATGTTGTCACATCCAGATGTAAATAAAGTTTATTATTTGCAGACGGATAGTTCAGGGGTAGGAATTGCGGGAGAGTTATATCAATATGACGATGAGGGTAATAAACGGATTTTGAGTTTTTGTGGAAGGTCGTTGAGAGGATCAGAATTGAGGTGGACAGTTACAGAACAAGAATTTTGGGCAGTAATTTATGGGGCTAAGAAGTTTGAGACTTATTTAAGGGGGGCGGAATTAATTATTAGGACTGATCATAAAGCTTTAGTGTTTGTAAAGAACATTAAATTATTTAATAGTCGGATTACAAGATGGATATTGTATTTAGAACAGTTTAATTACACAATAGAGCATGTTAGGGGGGTCGAAAATGGGGGAGTGGACGTTTTGTCTAGATTTCCAAGGGATGGGGACATTCAAGAAGGGAAAACTTGGTGTCCATCGATAATGTATATGGGGGTGCAGAATAATACTGAATTAGAATCTAAATTAGAACAGATGGTTCAGTTTCAGGATATGGATAATGTAGTTAAAGGCATTAAAGAACGCGTGCTAGGGCAAGTGGAAGGAGGAAGTCGATTGTCCAGAATAGCGATGCATTGTTCAGTTGTCGATGGTGTGCTTTATTTTAGGAAACATGTCAATGATGTTGAAGTTTTATATTTACCAGAAGCTTTGCAAGCTGAGGTGTGTAGACAAGTTCATTTGGAGTTAGGGCATTTGGGGATTTATAAAATGATGAAATATCTAAAACAAAGATTTTATTGGCTTGGAATGAAGAGAATGGTAGAGAAGTTTGTTAGGTGTTGTCATATTTGCCAATTATCCAAAGTGGATAATGTTAAGTATGTGGGGGCGTGTAATTCTATTGTAACGGAGAATCCAGGGGATTTAGTTATGGCAGACCTTTATGGACCCTTACCAGCGTCTAGGGGGGGAATAACATACATATTCGTAATACAAGATTCTTTTACTAAATACATTAAATTATATGGGTTGAGGGTGGCAACAGCGAAAGCGGTTGTGGTTAGGATGCAAAATTCTGCATTAACAATAAAGCCGAAAACTGTAATGACTGACAATGGAAAACAATTTATAGGGAATACATGGAAATTAGGATTACGGAATATGGGAGTTAGGGCTATATATACAACTATTAGGAACCCTAGGCCAAATACGACGGAACGTGTTAATAAAGAGTTGGGAAAATTCTTTAGGATTTATTGTCATGAAAGGCATAGAAATTGGGGTTTATGGTTAGAGAAGATTGAGGAGTTGTATAACAATACATTTCATTTAAGTACGGGGTTTACACCTAATGAAGTTCTTTTTGGTAGTGTGACTCATTTATCAATAGATACCCATTTGCCTTATCTTGTACGCAATAGGGATATAGGAGAGATTCGGGAGCAAGCTAGGGTTAATTTACAATTGGCTAGTCAATAGAGAAAGACTAGGTTTGATTTAACTCATAAATTAATTCAGTATCAGGTTGGAGATTTGGTTAAGTTGCGAAGATTGAACAAGTCTGACTCTATGAGTGGAGTTACTCGGAAGTTTGATTTAACTTATGAAGGTCCATACAGGGTAGCAGCAAGACAGTTTGATAATGTTTATGTTTTGGTACACCCCGAAACTTTGCAAGAGAAGGGGATGTTCAATGCAATACATTTAGCACGATATTATGTTTAATCAGGAAAATGAAGTTAGAAGTTGGGGAATTAGAAATCTTATAGGGACGTTGATGTCGGTTATGAATTTCCATGCAGAAGCATTAGTGAGTGTTATGTGGGGTAGGATTAATTCGGAGTAATTTTGCTTTGGAATATATTTGAGTATTAGATTATATGGTATTTGGTGTTTAGTTCAATATTATAAGGTTTTAGAAATATTAATAAAGTATTTGCTTACTGGCTAGTGGTTTTGAATTCATATTTGGTAATGGAGGTTTAATTTAGGAGAGGGGGGGGGGAAAGATGTAGCATAGGGGAAAAAGGATTGGGGGGGGGAAGAAAGATAAAATAAGTTAGGGGACTCCTTAAATAGTTTTTGGGGTTCAGTTGGTGATTTGGTTATGAAATTTAACTCTTGTTTGGGATTGATTGGAGACAAGGAGTTGGAATAAGAAGGTTAAATCTTGGCTCCGTTGAATATCGTCAAGATTTAGGGGGGGATTGTACTGACCTCATCTCGAGTCAAACCTTCAAGCAAGGATTAAATTGTCTTTGGTATTTGACCGGTTAGAAAACGGCGAGAGAGTGTGGGGGTTGCTAGGAAACAGTTGGGAGTTGACGGGAGTGATCGTCGGGCTTGAAAAAAAATGTTTTCTTATGATTTTTATTTGCTTTTCTTTATAATAATAGTGGTGTATCCACAAAATTTTCCTTTTATAATTAATAATGTGCGGTGTGCATAATTGTGAATAACATATAGGAGGTGATCTATAGGAATTTTGCAGGGAGACGTTAGGAGATTTTCGTGAGTTTTCATGTAGACTAAGTCTACTTAAAAAGGTAAATATTGTAGTCCTACCGTTGTTGGAAACACTTATCTATAAGAAATCATGTTTACGAATAATTTGGTTTATGGTTTGAGAACAAGAAAATCGAACTAGTGATTTCTCATAGGTATTTTAATCTTTCGTATATGTCTTATCATTTAGAATAGAGGAGCTTGGGGATGAGTGTTCTGGTTGAGGATCTGAAAGACGAATGGAAGGGTGATAGTCGTTGTTTAGAAAGGGTTCCGTATGGTGTTTAATTTATTGTGAATGTTTGTTGTGTTTCTAGGTATAGTAATAGAGTAAGGAAAACTTTCGTAGTACAGGGAAACCTTAGTTGCATATTTAACCTTTCATTTTAATACATTTCACGCGGGAGCATGACCCTGAGAGCTCCGTCGCTTACTACGAGGGCTTCTAAGCGGTTTGGTGTCGCTGTCGGGAGAGTTCGGTTTGCGGCTGCGCGGCCTTGACATCTCGTCGGGACCCGAAGCTAAGTGTTGTCTTTTAGTGGTTACTCGATGGGTGCATCGTTGCACGTAGGGTAGTAATGCAGCTGGTTACGAATGACATTTGATGTCGTCATTTTCAAAATATTTTGAATTATGGAAGATGTCATTGCAATTTTGACAACAAGGCTATTAGATCATTCGTAGCAAAGTTGTCCTTGTTAGAACATGTTTATTTGAATATTTTTCTTTGATTTTGATTTTTTTTATTTACGAATATTTTCAAAATGTTTTGAGTTTCGAAATTTTATTTTTTTGGAAGGAACAATTTATTTAAAAAAACAGAACAATTTTTAAAAAATAAATCCTTAGAAGCAAATCATATTGAATTTAAAGGTGATATACGCTGGTCGTCGGAAAACCAAACTAGTGATAAATTTCTTTGAATTATTTCACCGGATTTTAATTCTATTGCGAAACTAATAATTATTTAAAGGTAAATAATTTTATTGTTCATTTGATATTCTTTTATAAATGTTTTTAATCAAGGGAATTCAAAGGTTTATTAATAATTCAAGACTGATCTAATTCTTTTGGATCTTGTGTACCTTTTAGGACTCCATGTCTAATCTTCAGTTTATTGGAAGAACTTTTCTAAATTTTCCATGCTGTTTGGCTAAGATTATTTAGTTCTCTTTCGGCTCTTATATTGGGGTTTACAGTTTTGCTTGTGTCCTGGCAATTTAAATTACAATTTATCTTTACCTTTCTCGTTTAATGCATCGGATATTATACATGTTCCTATTCGAGTCGAAGAGGGTTTAGTGTCTTGGTGAAAGTTATCAGCGGGTCACAGACGTCGATGACATCTTACCGCCACTAAACATCTTGGATTAAAATAGCAAGCAGAGACACTACACACCGTATGACCAGTATCCATACAGACTGCACAGACTGCTTCAGTGTGTTAAAGGTTCAAGGTTAATAGCTTCAAAATTTATCTTGGGGAACCGGGGGTCGGATTTGAGTTGCGTCAAGAGTCGATCTCACCTCTGGTCGAAAGACGTTAGTTAGTTGAGGTGACTTGCTGGCTTGGTTTTTATGATCTCATGTCAGCAAGGATGCCTGCGAGTTTAGCTCGGCAACTGCTTTCTACTCCCGGCTCTCATGTCGGTTCGTGGGGACTCGACTAAGCGAAGCGAAAGCTGAGCGTGTGATATCGGGTGCCTTGACGGATTCGAAGGGGAGGAGACCTCCAACATTCTGGGTTTACTTTGATACCTGTCACACTGGATTGCAGAAAACACACACATTCCGTCGTCCTAAATATCCGAGGACACAAGAGGGGTAGTTTAGGTCAATAGTCTCTCCATCTAAATTATTAGGAAAAGAATTAAATCCTGTCTCTTGGAGTGACTATAATTTGTCGGGCCCTCTGCTCCCTTGGTTACGAGGACTTACTCAGACTGACTTGGCGACGTAATGGAAGCTCTCCCCAGACAAGTTCGGGACAGGCTGGCGGAGTGTGTCCAGCCTGGAGTCGAGCACACGAGCAAGAGCGGGGAGGGGCTCTGCTTTTACCAGACCACAAAACTTGTCGAATTTCCATAAACTGAAGTTCTCTAGACGTTTCTTCTCTTCAACTAATACAATTATTTGAATTCCCTTATTCTTGAATATCTCTTTAATCAGAAGAATCTGTTATCCCTCATTCTCGCCTTAGGAACCATGGGTTACTAAAACATTTAAAAAAACCACACAACGTTACTACCACTATTTCGATTGGCAAATATCTTTTGTCTACCGGTCCGCCAAACAGATTAAATAAATTAATCTTTCTTTTATATTTTATAAGGCCTGCCCCCTGGGGTCAGCACAGTATGAACACTTAATTATAGGAAGACACCGACATCTACCGGCAAACAAGGAAACTTCATGGAGATTATAGACGTTATCTTTAAGTCTATGATCAATCATAGTTTATTCTAATTTGTGGTTTATCTGGATTTGTTTATTATCATTATAATTTATGCAATAGTTAACGTACCAGTCGCCAGCATAAATGTCCAACATCGGGCTAGAAAAAGTCTGATACGTGTCTATTACTAAAGGCATAAGATTGTGTTAGATATTTTTGGATCCAATGAAAGAACCTGGGGGTTATTATGACAAAGCTATGCAGTTCAGCTTACGGTGAGAGAAAAGGACACAGCTATACAAATGCTATAGCTCTGTCCTTTACGCTCGCCGTAAAATGAACTCCATAGCAGTTTCATAATAACCCCCCAGATATCTTAAATAATAACTTATGTCTTCTCTCTTTGGGTATTATATGGACTTACGTATACTGCAGTTCCAAATATTTTAAGGTTATTAATATATTATTGGTCATGACTGTACAATACAACTTAGCATATGACGCAGTACTGTATTCTTGGAAAGTTTTAAAGCCAAGTCAACAATTATTGATATTATGATGTAATAAATTATAGTATCTGTAAAAGGGCTGATCGACGGGCGAGCAAGTAAGCCGTACTTTGGCATTTTCATGAAAAAGTGTACCCAATTAAGGACTGAAATTAAGCACCTTTAACTTTTTCAGTTTTGTGACGAAAATTAGTAATACATTGACGGCCGCCAAAAGTGACAAAGTTAAACTTCCTTAATTTCAGTCCATAATTGAGTACACTTTTTCGTGAAAATGCCCAAGTACGGCGTACTTACTCGCCCGTCGTCACCCCTTTTACATTGATATACTCTATATAAATAAGTATCACGGGACAATCTCACACCAATTGACCTAGTCCCAAACTAAGCTCAAGGATTGTAAATAGTGAGAAATAAATAGAAAACACACAAGACTCAGAAACAAATACTCGTGCTTAACACACAAATATTTGCCTATACCGGGAATCGAACCTGGGACAGCTTGCTTCGGAGGCAGGGTCACTATTAAGTTCTTTTATCTAAACACCTCGCTTGAATCTAACAAAAGACGCAAGTCTAAATACGACTGTTTTACTCCCAAAGCCGGAAACTCGTCCAAAATGCGATTCCATCTGCGCATACGCAGCACGCACCGCATGCACGCACCGCCATAAGGGCGGTGTACGCGTAAATTATTGGGAGACTAATATCGGATCATCTCCCCACTTGCCTTGTTTGTAGTCATACCTGCAGTCTCTTAGAATACATTTTATTGGATAAGAAATTATTTCCATGATACTGTATTTACCATTTTGAAAATAGTAGTGCCTAATTGAGTTGATAAATATCAAACTCCAATATGTCCTTCAAATTGGGTATACGAATTTAAAACTTAATTTGTTCGAATTAAGTTTTAAATTCGTATACAAAATTTCAAGGACATATTGGAGTTTGATATTTATCAACTCAATTGCTGTAGACATTATAAAGACAAAAAACTAGTTCGTTTTTACAAGCTTTTATTTAACTTGCAAAGTATGTATGTATCTACGTACGGGTCAAATCTTGCAAGTTAAATTTGACCCACTTCCATTTAACGGAATGGGCTGTAATTTGGACCACATATGTAAACCCAATGATAATGCAATATTATGGTATCTAAGAGATGATCTGATGATGGAGTCGGAAGGTGGCGACAGGATCTCCGCTATACTTACCGTAGACCCACCGTGTTAGGACTCAATAGCTTGGTCTTGATAAGCAGATAAATATTTTGCGAAAAAAAGTACAGCCGGCAACAAAAGCTTGTCCCAAAAATGAAATTTTTAACAGAAACTTATTTAAACTTGTGTTTGAAAAATAAATACTAAGGAAAGATTTATTCGTCATTAATTGGTTCTGGTTGCTTTCGTAGGATGCTATTAAATATACTCACCCGATGAGGGCAAAACATAAGATGGATGCTTACGAATATTTGTTCCAAAGCCACACTTGTTTCGGATTAGGTACGATTATTTATTTTTGATAGAATTGTAAAAGAGTGTAAGTAATTTAGAACGATGGTAACCCACTAAAACCAAAGTCTTACAGTTTGGTCGTTCTACGAGGGCCGATTTGACATCTGTCAACTCAGTACAAAATATGTGTTTGAGGTTATATTTTATACTGCGTTGACAGCTGTCAAATCGGCCCTCTTACAACGACCAAACTGTAAGTCAGGTTAGCAATTTGACCGCTGTCTTACTCTAACTTCTATATTAGAAAAAAACAAAATTGTGCTTCTTGCTCTAGAACTGAAATTAAAATAAATCGACCTCTGCAATTTTTATTGTCAGTCTAATACGCGCTTTAGGCAAAGGGCATTGGGTAAATTTGTTAGAAGAATATTGTCAATTTTTTTTTCAGCGGCCACGGATGATTCTTACATAGTTATTTAGAGGATCTCTAAATACATATAGATATATATAATTTACGGCTTTAAGTAATATCGGAGCAGAGATTTTAAAGATTTAAGTATTCAGTTTTTAGTACAAAAGTACGCCCAAGCATGAATATTTAAATATCTCAGCTCCGATGCACTTAAGAGTATTACATTACATAATAAAATTTGTTTATTTTTAATAATTCTATCATAATTTGCCACTTTTACGAATGGCCGCTCACCTTGAAAATGTATGAATTTTGCAAATGACAACACTTTTACCCAAACCCCTTTCAGGGTGACGGAACCAGTAATGGACAAAGGACCAATGATGGACACATGATTCATATTTTACAGAAGATAAGGGTTCATTTGTTTTGCAACAATCAATTTAGGACCGTATGAAATTAGAATTACGAGTGAAGTGTCCATTACTGGTGCCTGTCAGTTAAAAGTGTCCATCATTGGTGCCGTCACCCTAAAACACTTACAGGATTTTCGTAGATGGAGATTCAGGTTTCTAAAAAAACTATATCACAATCACAATAATGCAAATAAAGTCGCCGTCAATAGAACTTGTGAACGATGTAAACAAATTAGTACTGTTTGACACATAACCTCAAATATTCACCAAGCGTGTTTTTATAAAAATACCGCGTAATTAATAGTTATTTCATACATACATACATGATCTCACGCCTTCGTTCCCAGAGTGGGGTAGGCAGAGCTACAGAATTACAAACATCTCTAAAAACTTGTTGATAATTTCTATAACCACAATTTGCACAATTAGGCTAAGATGTTTACCAGCGTATTAGTGACAGGTTGTAAGCCCATCGCCTAACAGTACTACAAGCCTTTATTCCCTTAGTCGTCTCTTACGACATCCACGGGAAGATATGGAGTGGCACTATTCTAACTCGGCAACCACACGAGGAATAGTTATTTCATCTTAAACTAAATATGAAAATATTGATCTATTGTATAAATCATTGCCAAGACCTCTTGGTTTGGTTCGTTTGGTTTTGTTTACATCTTTTGCAAGTTCTATTGACGGCGATTTTAGGCTATCAATTAATGTCAGACTGTTTTAAACACAGCAAGTGAATAAAAAAATAAAATGAGGGTAGCACAGTGTTGCCAGGAGAGCAATAACGTTCCGTTTCACAGGTGAATCCCAAAAAGGTTTAACATAATTACCGATTCTTAATGCAGCAAGTAGTCATTTAAAACCTCTAAAGGCAATAAATCACAAATTTCCACATAAACTGTCCGAAATGCGTAAGCTTTTTTGTGTTTTCTTAAATGAAAGGTGTTAATATTATTTTGTATGAAGGGCGTGACGGCCGATTCCGCCTCGCCCTGAGGCTCGAGTATTGGAACAAGTTAAATTTAATAAACTCTCTGTAATTTTGTTTCTGTACAAAATCCGTGCAAAACAGCAGTATAAGGGAGAATAAAAATGCTACTTTTCAAGTTACAGTCGCTAATTAACGCACTTTCACAAGTTATAACACTTTCGACCGTGATACGTTTAAAGGTTTGTGAATAAATTCAAAGATTAAGTGACGTTACACCTTGAGACAAAATAACGTGCCAGTATTATGATTATGACTTTACAAGTGTTACCCTTAAAGACAAGTTATTTTTTATAAGAACTTGTCTTTCAAAATCAAATGCATCAAGATGGATTTTTATTTTTAGGAATTATTTAGTTTTTTTTGGTCCGGATCGACAAATAAATAAAAAAAAAAACTGTGGGTATATTTTTTATTCCAAACAAGACATTCAAGTCATTTAAAAAAAGTCTTGTTTTTACTTTTTCACATTTATTTTGACAGTTGTAAAAGTAACTCATCACCATTATATTCATTGCAATTTAATGGAACTTGAAAAATTCAAAAAAAAAATTTTTATCAACATCCAATTAATACCTTATTAAACAAAATTGCTTAAGAAGCCAATACACTTCAGGCCACTTAAATGTACGCTCCAATTTCTTAGGAACGGTACCTGATACGCATGAGACGCGGATTCCGTAAGAGTGATCCCAAGGTCCCGTGCCGTATCGTGCAGTATCGTCACCGACAGACGATCCGCCGTGTCGGGTGTACGATGAGATCGACTTACCCATCGGCCGATCACGGGTATAATGTCAACGCACTTGTATCTTGGTAATTAGTTGCATAGGTTGATTTTAGGTGTGGGAGTAGTTTGGTTTAATCAATTGTCTAAAGATTTATTGAATTCCACGAGATAATATTTTGACCAAACATAAAATATATTGCGTTTAGAAATAGAAGAAGAATGTAACGACACTTTAGTGGCGGCACTTTACTTGATTTTTATTTGACAAATAATTTTGTTGCATCTATTACATTTGTTAACTCATAATTTTATCGAATTTCACTTCATCGATTATTGTATCATTTTATCGAATTTCATTTCACCGAACGCTATTTTCTGCTGAAACCATGATGTTTTCAGAATATCTTACAATATTACGTAGGTTAGGTTAGATTTGCGACTACCAAAAAAAAATTAACTCGTGCGGCAAGACATTTCTTTTTCGGTGAAATTAAAATTTTGCGTGACGATACGTTCATCGAAAGAAGTTTCGATATTAATAGCTATCCTTTTCATTCAGTATGTTAAATGTTAGTCATTTTCACGCAGTAAAGTACCCCAATAACTTAATTAAACAAAAACAGACACATTGTTACCAAAATTCAAAACAGGTCAACTTTGACCAAAAAAACCGTACGGTTCTTGAAACGAACAAAGAACCGTAGGACGAATTCCCACTTCCCGGTCGCATTAACACGAAAAGAACCAATTATCGCGACAAACGAAAGCAAGTAGCGTTAGTCGCTGTCGCAACGCTCTTCGCATGACACACCGCACTAAGCAGAATCGTACACATAAACTTTTTACAAACCATGGAGAAATCCGCATTGTATAGGGTTTACAACATTTAATGCGATGCCGATACGGCGATTGCATAGTATTGCACCGGCGAGTGGGCGTCAACACGCAAGTCTCGTTTGGTGCATGCAAATGTTTTGATATACACAACATTGGCCGATAGTGTATTAAGTACTGTTTGATTTGTGTGGGCATTGGCGACGTACTGTTTCCGAGAAATGTTGGAATTGAGTTAATTTTCTTAGAAATGGGCGGCGGGCGCCCACGGCGGAATAAATTAATTATGATTTCAAAAATACCTACATCAAGATCCTGTTTGGCCTATTTATTTATTAAATATTTTTCCCGTGTGGTTGCAGGTTTAGAATAGTGCCACTCCATGTCTTCCCCTGGATGTCGAAAGAAGCGTAGTACTGTTAGGCGATGGGCTTGCAACCTGTCACTAATACACTGGTAAAACCTAGCCTAATTGTGCAAAATGTGGTTACAGAATTATCAACAAATTTTTAGGGTTGTTGGTAATTCTGTAGCTCTGCCTACCCCACTCTGGGAATGAAGGCGTGAGTTTATGTATGTATGGGTATATTTTTAACTTCGTGTAAATAGAAGTCTGTTTAATTTACTTACTAACTTCTGCCCGCAATTTTGTCCGCGTAGTATTACTTAGTTATCGGCCATCCATCGTGATGTCGGGGATTTTGATTGTTATTCCCTGGGGAACTTTTATAATTTCCGGGATGAAAAGTAGCCTATGTGTTAATCCAGGGTATAAGCTATCACCATTTCATTCTTATCCGCCTAGCCGTTGCAGCGTGAAGGAATAACAAACTAACACACAATCCTACTAATATTAGGGTAACATGCGGGATTAGTTGCATTTCGCTTAAATATCTTATTACTTCTTAAGCAACTAACCTGCGTGTTTTTTAAATTCCTTAAATCTCTGGCTCCTGAGGGCTCAGACAAGATGCACTACGCTAACTAACGTTTCTATTCGATTCGTTTTTAAACCAATCGCGTCACTGGTAGACCATGTGACTTTTCGTATCACGTCATCTTCCAGTGACGCGATTGGTTTAAAAACGAATCGAATAGAAACGTTAGTTAGCGTAGTGCATCTTGTCTGAGCCCTCTGTTATTGTAGAAAAATAAAATACGCCTGTTCTGGTTTCTACAGTGATACTCGAATAACCAGCCAATGGTTTATTAATTTATAACTTTTCACACACACGATTTCTGTATTGATTTAATTTTACGGAAATTCTCTACAGTTGAACAACAGTTAGCTTAAGCCAGAAATTATCTACAGAAAATTGTACAACAGCTGCCTTCAGCCATTCACAAATACTGACCGGTTACAAATAACAAGGATTTACGTTCAAAATGAAAATACCTATTATTTCACAAGGCTTTGCTTGACCTTTAGGGCTCGCCGGTGGCGGAAACGGTCCTTCGCACTGCGAGTATTTAGAAGTCGATTAACATTCTAAATTCAATAAATTAACGGTATTCGGATTTTGGTGCCAACCTATCACGCAAGTCTGGAGCTTAGGGAGATCATTAATTCTGAATTTATACTATTGTATGTTTATGTACTTATTACGTACCTACCTACCTAATACGCCTACCTACACGAACGCTGAAAAAAATAATTTCCTAGGTACGGTCACGGAAGTTAATTTGCTACCCATTTCAAAAAAAAACTGCTTGAAGATGTCATTGTCAATTGAGATGCCAAGGCATATGTAATTGATAGGAAAATCAACCTTATTGCTGTAGAGTGTCAGACTGACTTTGGACCTAAGGTGGGTCACAAATTAAATTCCTTGACTGTACTACACACAGTAGAGCAAAAAATACTTAAGAGTAACTGAGGGGTTATTATGACTTAGCTATGCAGTTCAGTTTTCGCCGAGATAAAAGGACAATGCATCATCATGTCAGCCGAAAGACGTCCACTGCTGGACATAGGCCTCCCCCAAGGCTCTCCACTCAAACCGATCTTGTGCTTTTCGCATCCACCGCGTTCCCGCGATCTTTACAAGGTCGTCACTCCAACTTGTTGGAGGCCTACCTACAGCTCGTCTCCCGGTCCGCGGACGCCACTCAAGAACCTTCTGACCCCATCGGCCATCAGTCCTGCGAGCAATGTGCCCCGCCCACTGCCACTGCCACAAAGGACAATGCTATATATCTGTTATAGCTCGGTCCTTTACGCTCGCTGTAAAATGAACGGCATAGCCATGTCATAATAGCCCCCCTGATGACGAAAATTATCATTAAGTTCTTGAAAAACAGCAAAAGACAAAACAGTCCCGTTTACTGATTGAGCATATTACTAATTAATTTACAATATTTACAATGCTATACACATCTTAATTTACTGTCAAGACAGTTAAATTTCGCCGCAAGCTTTAACAGTTTTTGGACCAGTAGCAAATTACCGTTTCGAGCGTTAGGCGCATGGAGTATGCTGCATAGCAGTGAATGCTCATGTTGTCTCTGTTATGCATACTGCTTTTTTCAGTGAAGTTATTTCGATTTATTTGGTTTTAACTTTAACGTATTCTTACCATCAAGGATCGGAAAAACGACCGTCATTTTGAAACCATAACCCTGCTCCGTATAGCAGAGACTTCCTTGATATTAATTAAAAATATTATTAGTTATTTTATAGATTTATTATACAATAATTTATATGTACTTAGCGACAATTTTATTAATGAATGACACCGAAATGTTAATTAGAAAACACAAACACACATACAAACAGTAAACCAATGTCAACGATTGCCCCAATGTCCTCCGTAAACTGTGAACAAACCTTTTCGACTCATAAATTCACGTCGTTATGGAATAACAGGCGAAAATTTAAAAAAGACATTCTTTTTGATTGGCGAAAGTGTTTTTTTCCCATAACCATTATGGTTTTTATTCATTAATAATATTGTTGCTGAATACATATAAATAATGGTATAATAAATGTAAAATACCTAATAATATTTTTAATTAACATCAGAAGGAAGTCTCTCCTGTACGGAACAGGGTTGTGTTTTCAAAATGACGGGCGTTTTTCCGATCCTTGCTTACCATACATACATAAAGGGACTATAACTATACGCTATTAACACATTCAATGCCACCGACCCGATAGGATTCATTGCTCGTAGCATATTTTCGCTATATGTATAGTGGAAAAATGCTAGTACAGCGTAGCACCCGTAGTATTGCTGGCATTGAACGTGTTAAAAAAGAGAATTGTTATATATTTACGTCTTAAATATCTTATCTAGCTTTTTCTGTCCCATGCTGGGCAAAAGCCTCAGGCCTGTCGAAAGTTGTCATTTGATACTTACTTGCTATTATTTTGACACTTGGCAAAATAATGTTAATAATGTTGTGTTTTTTAATGAATTAATTACATTATTAACTACAAATTGAATAAAACTAAAATATTAAATTTGTACTATAGCTAACTTATAAAATAAAACCCTCCAATGCACCCACACTTGCGGCATCGTGCCGTTGTTGTTTTGTAAATCTTAAAACATGGCACTGAGTGTGCTAGAAAAATAACATTTTGATCCCCGCTAAAAACTGCGAGAACTCAACTAGTAAACTACATAATCAATAATAATAGTCCCAATTAAAAGTCTAGGCTTGTGCTGTGGGTACTAGACAATACATAGACACCATCCAGGATTCAGGAACAAATATTGCTATCAATCGATCGCGGGACCGCTAGCTTTCTAGCAGCTACCAAATTAACTAACTAAACACTGTAACCATCTTTTTCTCTACAAAGTTACTTTGAGTCCGTAGGCCATAAATGATTAATACATAACTTTCACTAAAACGGGGTAGGTAAATATGCAAACGAACGGAGACGGCAGCGGACGGGCCGTTTTAATTTGTGCTCAACTTCCCGCCCGTAAAGACGTCCGGGGACTCGGTACTGCCCACCACAAAAGTGCTCAAAGTTAAAAAAATGTTTTGTTTAATTTCTCTACTTTCTCGTTCCTTTTCCGTTTTTGATATCCAAACACATTTTTTATGCTGGAGACAGGCAAGTGTATTAATTACCGCTTATTTGACGGTTATTAGAATCATTATTATTAGTTTTTACGTCTTTAGAGCTACTCATGCGTTAAGTCTTGAAGGAATTTATAGACACTCTTTTTAAATAGTACCATATTGTATTATTGCAGGAAATTCCTAGCAGAAAGCTCATTTAACAATGCTATTGTACGCACAAGAAGCTTTCCCGAGAACTGCTATGTAAGGTCTGTTCATCCTTACTTGTCTTATATAGTAAACAACTTTCTAACCTCAAAATGAACCTTTTTTGGCTAAAACAGCTATTTTAAACAAAATAAAGCAATCACAGACAATACGTTGGCCGAGTGATGTCCAAAATGTTAACTCGGTTTACTTTATTTACGATAAAAGAGCTGTTTTAGACAAAAAAGGTTCATTTTGAGGTTAGAAAGTTGTTTACTATGTAAGACAAGTAAGGATGATCAGACCTTAGATGAACACAAACAAGAGGCAAGATTGAATTTATATACTAGTAATCACTAATCATACGTCAAATATAATAAACCGATTTCATGTCGATAATCACCCTTTCAAAACTTAAAATAACGCAATTCAATAACAGTGCTGGTTCAAAGTTGCCATGCTTGATTTAAATTAAACTAGCAAACAAACTTACCTGTAAACTTAAATAAAAGCTCGTAATTGCTTTTAAATTACGTCCCCTACTTTAAAGTCGGATAACTCTTAAACGACCCATCCGATTTTAATCTAACCTAGCTAAGGACCCCCCCAGTTAAACTAACTAGGGGGTTATTATGACGTTGCTATGCAGTTCATTTTACGGTGAGCGTAAAAGACAGAGCTATAGCAGTTATATAATAATAATAATAATAATAATAATAACAACCAAGAGACTCTCGCTAGATGGCTGGATCAAGGGCCAGATACAGAAGGCAGTACTCCTCGACACGGCACGTATTGTGAGGAGGTTCCTCTCTCTGCAGCCCTAACCACCGGTAGCTTGAGCCCTTCCCCGCTGCCGGCGGCACTCGTAGGTTAGGTTTTTTATAATGTCTATTTTTTTGTATTAGTATTGTTATTTTACTTTTATATTTGAATATTTGTTATAAAAAACCTAATGTACAGAAAATTAAATAAATATCTATAATAATAATAATAATAAAATTTATTTCAGGCAACGAGGCCCATAGTTACAAATACCTTATAGACTAACATACATAACAATATAAAACTTAAAACTAACACCGAGGTGACAGAACAGCGGGTATCTGTTTTGCCAAAATTGGCGTGATGGTCGCTGCCGGTAGGTTGCCCCGAAACCGCCGGAACACGACACCTTTCGGCCAGAAGTCAGGACACTCGACGGTTCTCAGCATAAACCGCGGCACGCGCACTACAAACGAACTGAAGTGCACGTAGCGAAGCGACCGCAGCTGAAACACCGTCAGGCTGCATCCAACCTTCTGACGGACGTACTCCACCACGTCGTCTACTGTTGCGGAGTGGTGCAGGCGAGACACGTAGAGCGCCGTATTCGGTATAGCTGCCCGCAGCTCGGAATTTGAGTCCGTTACTGCAGTACCACACCAATGTGAATCCCTCCTTATCCACACCGGTACGAGGGAGCTCCTTCAAAGAAGTTGGAGCTCTCTTCTTCGACGCTTTAACAGGCGCGCTAGGCCGCCTAAGTTCAGCGGCCTTGCCGGCTGCGTCAGCGTAGCTGCATGGAGCCGGCGGGGTGGCGGGGGCGGGGGGGCTAGTCCCGCGCGGGGGGACCCCCATAGGTCTGTCGTTTTCTTTCAGCGTAAACTGAACTGCATAGCTACGTCATAATAAACCTCCTGAGGTCTTAATCAAGATGCATAACGCTACGTTAGCGATTTTCGAAAATCGATGAGATTAGGATTGACGTATGCTGATGACAGATCGTATCGACCACTTATGTCAAATCCATACATTTCAAGTGAATCAAAAACATAAACGTTAGGAGTGTTTGTATCTTGGATAAATAGGCCTACAATAGATCATTCCTTTTGAGACTCTGACCCCATAGACACATATAGGTACATAGACACACAGAGACAAACAAAAAACAACTTTTTTACCCGACTGCCGAAGGTGGAGGGTAATATTTTTGACCTGTATGTATGTATGTATAATTCTTTGTTCCCCTGCAAAAGATGAACAAGCGATTTCTGGTTCTGGTTAGATTCGTCTTAGCGTCGCGGGTGTCACTGCACGGGTAGCACAAGTTGTAATATTCTCGCTTGTCTCTCAGTGCGTCTCTATCATTACTGACTAGATAGAGAGGGGGACCTGAGCGACAAACAAGTCGCGGGCAACTTGTGCTAGCCGTGCTGGGTACTTTTATTCTTTTTTAAATGTGAAATTGGCGACATAAAAAATATATACATAATAACTAAAATTATATTGACGACATGATCTAAACAGCAGTTGGATTTTTAAAGATTGCTTTTTATTAGTTTTAAATATAAATCAGTGTCCCAGTAACACTTGGGAGCCGCATGCTCCGGCACCTGCGCGGGAGTGCCCGTTAGCCGCGTCTCGTAACGAAGCCTCCGCACCGTCCTGCCGCAGTCACGACCAGCCTCTAACAACACACATTGTGTAACAATCAAAATCTAACCCAAATTATCTAAGAATTTAAAAAAAACACTCATTTTGAAATGGTGTGACTTGTACTTCCCAAATATGTAACTAGTCACAAAATGTCGAAGACCAAAATATAAATTACTTGTAAAATATATTTTCTGAATATGGCGATTGAGTGTGGCCTAGCCTAATAGTTTTTAATATGGTTACATGAATGTTTTAATCAAGAACCAACTCATTTTGTTAAAAACATGCGAGCCTCTGAACATCAGAAAAATCCAGCGTTTTGGCACGATTTCAAGGGTTAGTATCCAAAATAGACTTTAGGAATTGGGGTCAAGAAAATAAAAATACATTGCCACTGATTAACGCAGTTAGCAGTAGTAGAGCAGGTAGTTTTACAATCGCAGCTATGATTATTTAAAAATACTTTTTTTGAGTTTCCTCCTGGTCCTGGCACCACTTCCCAACGATTCATAAAAATGATTCTCTAAAGCTTACAGCCCATATATGTAGTGAAACTAGCGAAACGTTTTCCACCCAACACAGTTATGGCTCTAGGAATATAGAAGCTACAACGAGGTAATAGGGCAATAAATAAGTTCGTAGAAAGCCAAGATGGTCCGTTTAGAGATGGTTCGGCATAAACATGGAAACAGCGGATCACCAATGTTTATTTCCAGCTAATGTCAAGCATGACCTGAGGCGTCGGGATTTCAGGCTCTGCCACAGTGGTGCCCGATCATCCTTTTCTTTAAACCTCTATGAAATCTTAAGTCTGTGAATACAATAATGTCAAAACTATGTAGGTGTCGTCTCAGTCATAGAAGTTGTATTATTTATATTATGTCTTTTTTTGGGTATTTTCGTAACATATTGTACTTTCGTAACACGTAACAATAACCAACATGTGAACAACCAACCGAAACAGCTCATTCAGCAGAATTTTGAAATATCATATTTCTCTCTTTACCAGATTCCAAAAACACCACATTCAAAATATTGGGTAAAAATATTGAACCATGCTTTTGTTTTCGGAATACCAGTATAGTGGGATAATAGTAAATATTTTAAAATTCTCGATTTCAAGAATTAGCGAGCTTATTGTCACAATCTATCAATCAATCATCAATCTAATATTTTGCAGCTACGACTTTTTCCTTTGTTCCCAGCGGCATAAATGCTGTGGCTATATGCTCATGCAATTTTGCTTAGCCGATCGTCCGTAGGACGGGACGGTGGTCCATAAGAATATTTGAATTTGGGACTCGGAGTGGTTCAAACTAAGATTGATATTGTAACATGTATTTATGACATGACGTTTCAAGGTGTAATAGAACTCTAAAAAGTCACAAAATTCACCCCTTATGATAATTTTCAAATGAAAATTGGTTGTGTATATTGTAGAGCGTCAATGCGATCGCGAGCGGCGATGCGATGCGCGCGCGCATTAGCGCGGGAACGCGCCGCGAGCGCCGATCGGCGCGGACGTCGCCGCCGACTTCATTACCGCCCCGCAGCTCAGATGCCCGGGAAGTGATGCGCTTTAGCTGTAACCCTTTACATATACTTATTTAGGTACATCGAAAGGTAACGTCATGCTATTTTGATAAAAGATCACACGTTATTTAGATTTCGTTTACGCGAATTTGATTATATTTGTACAATTTGATTATATTTGTACGACGACGCGCTAGCCTAGTTGGTAGTGACCCTGCCTCCGAAGCTAGCGGTCCTGGATTCAAATCCCGGGAAGGGCAGATATTTGTGTGATGAGCGCGAATATTTGTTCCTGAGTCATGGATGTTTTCTATGTATTTAAGTATATATTTATCTATATAAGTATTTATATCGTTGACTAGTACCCATAGTACAAGCCTAGAGCTTAGTTTGGGGCTAGGTCAATTAGTGTGACATTGTCCCCTGATATTTATTCAATTTATTTTATCTATTTATAGGAAATCAACTTACGACTTCGTTTTCTGAATTCTGCTTAGTGTGTGCATAGTTTTTTACAGGATGATAGTATTTTTTCAGTTTTCTACAAATGTTTTCTCAAAAGTTTTTATCAAATCACAGCAAAGGAGAGCTTCCGTCACTGATACATTTTATACTCGTAAAGAAACAATTTGCTGCAATAAAATTGATGCTATCGCTTAATATTTTAAAATGAACGTACTGGTACCGACATGAAACTTATCTCTGAATCATTTATTAAATCTTACATCCATTAAAAAAAAACCTTTAACTTCACATTAATATAAACACATCACATTATGTGGAAAAGTTTATGGTTTATAATATTAGTCAGTTTGTTTTTAACTTGAAAAGGTTGGTCAGATATAAATGGGATTGAATTTAAACATAGGCATATATTACCTTGTATCCCACAAAAAAACACTGTTCCCGTGGGATAGACCACGTGGACAATGTTGCAAGCAGAGGCTAGTAAATTGATACTTACGGTTACTTAAACATTAATTGTTTCATTTATGAAAACTTTGTGTCTGACTGACAAAAAACCAAAAATAATGTACTTGACAAAATAATACACCTTTATTCTTTTCTACTCTCTCTTTGGTTCTCGTTTAATGCAAATGTTTGTGTATGTGTACAAACTATTGTTCCTTATTTATCTAAATCAGTACATATGCCTAGAAGTAGTAGGGTGATGGAACCAGTATTGGACAAAGCACCAATAATGGACACTTGATTCTTATTTTACAGAAGATAAGGGTTATTCATTTGTTTCCCAACAATTAATTTAGGACCTTATAAAATTTGAATTAAGAGTGAAGTGTCCATTACTGGTGCCTGTCAGCTAAAAGTGTCCATTTTTGGTGTCGTTACCCTACTTACTAGAAGTACAAAAGTAAAGCTTAGTTTTGGGAGTATGTCAATTCGCGCAGGGTTTATGTCCCCAATATTCATATATTTATTTATTCTTTTTGTAGCGTTATATAGGCCCTATTTTATCATGTAACGTAATCGCAATCGACTTGAACTAATACATCAATATTATTTTTTGCTCCCATTCTCAACAGCCATAGGAAAAACTTGTCACATACATTGAACTGTAGTCTTTTTAATCTTGATGTAACTAATGTAATCATATCATTCCCGTATCCAATTGGCATCTACATCTTAATGGCCCAGTAAAACACATTATAGCTACTTTAACTTTTCTAATTAAGATATCAGCAAATCTAGATCAATGAGTAAAGAACTCGTTAGGACCATAGGAGAGTTACTAAAGCGTTTATTATGCATGCAAGTGGCTTACACTGACTTACTCGTCGATGAACTGGCATTACAAGTAGCTTGCAAGTTAGTATCATTCAAGTGAGGTAGTAAAAAACCGGTCAAGTACGAGTCAGACTCGCATACAGAGAGTTCCGTACCGCCGCTCAGTAGGTATTATTATAATCAGGGATCGTAAAATGTGAGCAAAATTCATTGAAGTGCTAGGGTTGTCACTTATAAAATAACCGAATAAATGAAAAATGTGTGGAGGAATGTGTTTATACTTATGAAAGCACTTGTTATCATTTTGATAATAAATTGCCCCTATCAGTGTTCATGGTTTATCTATAATGTTAAATTAAGCCTTATTAAAATTGATAAGTACATTGTCTATAAATTTACGAGTATTATCTTGTCATGATTGTCAATCTGATTGTATTATTTGCATTGTCTCGCCATCGTACTTGTAAAAATAAATATTTATTATCCCAAGTCTAAAATTGGGAATGATTTGATTAGAAATTGAAAATATAATAAAAAAATATACCAGCCTACTGAGTTCCGGATTGTGTTCAATTTCATCAGTAAAAAATATATTTAATTGTATTATTTTAGAACCTAATATTTTAGTTCATAAATTTAGAACCATCGCCAACCCTAACTGGTTGTCATACGTCATTTCAATAGATTTTGCTCGCATTTTACGGTCCCTGATTATATTCCAATTTAAATTGGATTTCGAATCTAATCACCGCGAGCCCAACTCAAACTTGACCTTTTTTAGTATTTGTTGCTTTTCTTCAGGGTTTGTACTATAATCATACCAAATTTGACTCTTGTAAGTTTTACCATTTTTACGATACAACAAAAATTAACAAACATTGAAAAAAAAAAAGTTTCTTGTATGGGGACCTTTATTATTTATCCGCCTGAGTTATTACGGTGGTTTTTAGGGTTCCGTAGCCAAATGGCAAAAAACGGAACCCTTATGGATTCGTCATGTCTGTCTGTTTGTCTGTCCGTCCGTATGTCACAGCCACTTTTTTCCGAAACTATAAGAACTATACTGTTGAAACTTGGTAAGTAGATGTAATCTGTTAACCGCATTAAGATTTTCACACAAAAATAAAAAAAACAATAAATTTTGGGGGTTCCCCATATTTAGAACTGATAGGCACACAACATTTTTTTTTTCATCAAACCTAGACGTGTGGGCTATTTATGGTTAGGTCTTCAAAAATAATATTGAGGTTTCTAACATCATTTTTTTCTAAACTGGGTAGTTTGCGCGAGAGACACTTCCAAAGTGGTAAATTGCGTGTCCCCCCCTCTGTAACTTCTAAAATAAGAGAATGATAAAACTAAAAAAAATATATGATGTACATTACCATGCAAACTTCCACCAAAAATTGGTTTGAACGAGATCTAGTAAGTAGTTTTTTTTAATACGTCATAAATCGTAAACCGCAATTTACCTTTCAAGAACCCTTCATGGGCGAGTCCGACTCGCACTTGGCCGCTTTTTTTTGTTCATTTCCTTGGAAAGGCAAACGTACAGACCTAGTCTTTCATAACATAACATCTACAACATTAAAAAATCTTAAAAATTGGAGAAGGTTCAAGGGAGAGAAGTGTTACCGCGTTTTGTATGGGAATTTTCAGCTTCAAGATCAAACTGCCGCGCTCAGAGACGTCAATTAAATGAATTGCTTGATTAAAGTTGCTGCTGTCACTTTATTTGATATAGCAATGGAATAAAACAATATGTCACTAGACAAGCATTCATTTAATTGACAGTTCGGCAGTTAGAACGACTTGCACCAAAAATTTAACACTGCGTTAAGACACTAACTCGAGTTACTAAATGTCAGATTCATACGAAAACTGTCATTTTAACTTGAGTTAGTGTCTTAACCCAGGGTTAATTTTTTGGTGCAAGTGGCCCTAAGACAAGTCTCAAACATCAAACCTATATAAATGGGTTAATTACAATTCAAAAAGGACCTATAAACTTCAATAATACCACCAGTAGTTTACATTCAGTAGTTTAGATAGTCCTTTGTCAGTCAGCAGTGTTACGATCTATTTTTTAAGTATAAATAACAACACAAGAAAGTTAACTTGCTTCATTAAGTATAGTTACAAGCCCACGTTTCACGACGACGGCTCTTAAACAGTAGGACGACAGCGCGGCGTGCAAAAATTACTGCGCGCGCGCCTGCACTAAATGTAAATTAGATCCAACGGTAACGTGCAGGGATGGTGTTACGGTCACTTGCGTGTTCCACGCCAAGACACCGATATGGGGCATATTTTGTATGGTAACCGGGAAGCTGGGCATGCAATGAGATGAATACAATGTTGCCTACGTGTTAAACCTATATTGAAGAAGCCTGATTATTTATATCGGGGTTATGTGCTCGTATAACTTGAAATGCAGGGTCCTTAATGTGAAGGAGTAAACAGATTAGGTGTCAGTATAACGCAATGGTTACACACGCAATTATTATTATTTCATGATATTAAATTTACGTTACTTAAGAATTACTTTCCATTGATACTATTTTAATATAACATCGAAAAGGCGTAAAAATGAATGAAGAAGTACATGTTTTACCAAATCATCATTTGCAAAGAGATACTTCACGCCGCATTTTTTTTTTTGTGCAAAGGTCTACCTAACTCATTTGATAAACCCATGTAACCTATGTAAAATGTAAGGTTTTGAGCACATACACATTTTTGCGAAATGAATGTTTGTAAAATGGTACGTTTGTCAAACGTACTTTTGGCCAAATGAACGGACCTCTGACCAAAGTCTACATTTTTTGTAAAAACTTATATGGTGATAATTGATTTATGATTACTTTTTGCCATTATGATTGAAAATAAAACTACTTATGAGTAACTGTTTGATAAAGTTTAGTTTCTTTTTTAGGTTAGTAGGTATTATAAAATGGTTACAATTCAGCGGTTGAACCAATTTACAATTATTTTCCAAAAAAAAACTAGTAAGCTTCAGTAGTAATGCTCCATTTAACGGCACGTGCTTGCACAGAAGTGTCCGCGCGAGTCGTGACGTACCCTGCGCGGGCGCAATCTCCTCTAAATTGCGTACACTTAGCGACTCTTTATAGACCTTTTAAGGTAGAAAATTTAAGATGATGATCGACACGCTCATAATTAAGATAACTGCGATAGTGGAGTCGTGACGTGGCGTGGGTGGTTCCGCTTCCGAAGGCACGGGTGGTCCCGTTTTGACCATTTTGGGGCTCTAATGCCGGAAAAGGAAATGATGGACGGTAGATTTGAGGTGTCTGGACGTTGTTTTTGGAACATGATTCACGTGTCTCTATTTGGATAATTAAACTGTCCAATGCAAGAGTAATAAAAAGTAGATTATCAATTGTAAAAAAAAAACATATAGTTGATACAAGATCTCTAGTTCTAGATATCTGGCTTTCTTCTATTGATGGACTTCCACGATTTTTGTTAGTTTTTGCTATTCTAATTTAAGGCGTAAATACACTAGGAAATCAGAATAAAAAAATAATACCGCGTCAGAGTACGCGGGGTAGACGTTTTAGAAATATATAACTCATTCCTTATTCAAATTTGTGTATGAAAAATCGTCACTAACTTACGACTTAATCGTTATTAACTGACTCTGAGTGCGGCCGTTAGTCACTCACTCAGTAATTAATAAAAATATAATTAAGTGCGGATACATGTTCAGTCCTACAAACCCTATCATCCCCTAGCATACAACTTATAATCTCTGAAACACCATGTATAAGGTGGTCCGTTAGTGCTCGTGAGTATATCGCCTGCACCTCGGTAGCATCGTGTGTGTTCCTGGTGCTTTAAATAATATACGAGCCGCGGACGACTCTCATATCTCAACGGGAAGTATTTTGCATGCGGCTACCACTTATCTTTTGGAATAATCTGAAAATGGGAGCACACTGGCCATAAACATCCCTTGGACACGAGATGCGACACTGAAAATTCAACCAAGGTCCATTACAGTTAGGAGTCTATTTATCTTGAAGATGAGTTTGCTGTATCACGTTATGAAGCGATTTGTGGTTATGCCAAACGCATAATTTATCGTAAAGTCGTATTTGGGTAAAGCAGAGCATCTTCAAAGAATAATGTCATATATTAAGTCGTGAATGCATGTCCCTGATTATTAGATTCACATTAAGGTGAATATCAGATTCTCAGCAATCCCAACCGGTATTATTATGATGTTCCGTAATAAGTGGTTTTGAAGTCGACGAAAGTACGAAGATGATGGCAAAAAATCGTGTTGTTTTACGCGCTGTTCGGGAATTTAAATAAATGGTAACACTTAGTGAAACTTATAAAGAGTGAGAGAGATTAATAATGACTTACAAATTATCATCTAAACATAAATACCTATGTGTTTAATAAGGAGCAGTAAAAATAAACAGCTCTACATTTTGGCGCGTGATCGAGGATGATGTCTTCAATCTTTGATCCAACGCACCTTCAAAACAATAGTGACGTAATTCAGAAATTTTAAATTTCGAATTAGGTCTCTATAATAATAAATTTATGACTTGAAGTTTGAAAGCAAAAATTTTGAATTAGGTCACTATTGTTCTGAAGGTGCGTGTGGCCGTGACTGTCCGTATATTTGGATGAAAAACTAAAAACTAAAGGAATTTGTCGGCCACTATGGAATTATATCAAAGTAACGTAATGAATCAAATCCGAACAAAATTTGTAAGATATTATTAATTACTTTACTTTGCCAGTTTAAGTCATGTTTGGAATCCCTTGGGAATCCCTTTGGATTCCCTTAACTATTAAATATTTGTCAGAACTCCAATTTCCTGATAATTTCTTAACTAATATTATTCTCGTATTCTCGTATTTTAAATAACTTATTTAGGCCACGATGATGTACACGTACAGCATGTTCCAACTTGTATCACGGATGACCGTATTTTTCCAACGGCAAATGTAAACCAATTTAAACCGAGCCAAGATCACTTGAGCCGATGCTGTTTGGATGTTTTATCGCTTCATTAGGGACGCGGGTCGGACGCGTCGACACCTCTCGTGCCAAGTGCGCTGCGCTTGCGATTGTGTCGCGTGAACACGACGGAGGGTGTGGCCAAGAGGACTATAGCGACTATAGATTAGCAGTTACATTGTTGTTAATGCTCGGACTACAAGCATCCGGGAAATATCAACCAAAAAAAAACACTGAAAAAAACAATTGGTTTTAACAAGATTGTGATTGTTGTGCATAAGCGTCTTGATTCCGTATGAACCTGACAAGATGTTAGACACGTCAACTAAGGTGTTAGTTGAATCACTAAAAAACTTGCCGTTGTTTTGATTGATACAGCTAGCTAATATCATAACTACTTTATTATTATTTTTCCAATTAAGAGGCCACCTATGGTGCCACGCCCATAAGAATAAAAAGGGATGGCTTTATGTGCTTCCGCGCGAAGAATGTGAGATGGAGATAGTTCGCTCGCGCCTTGACGGCAGCGTTAAATTCAATTAATCGCTGTTTACTTAAAACCACAATATTTACTGAAAAAATGTTTTGCCAGGATTAAGAAGTTACATATCCTCAAGTATTGAATCGAAAATCATCGTTAAAGATTATAGGGTTTCGAAGATTCAACCAAAAACATGCAAGAAAGGTTACATGTTTGAAAAATAAAAGTATCGAGGATTTTATTTCTAATCGTGTTTTCACGTTCTACAGTCTCAAGCAAATATGATCAAGTTTAATACTTATATCAAAAAAACAGATTCAAAGGCGGTATGGTTATTGAGATCCAGATCGCGGAACACTCCAGACTTTAGCACAGGTGGCCTCTTAAGAAATAATCTCTCATTGATGGGTATCATTTTTTTGAGTGCAGAGTTTAGCGTGCTAGAGTCCGTCAAATGAGGTATTCTTAACTTTAATGCAGAATCCGTCCGGATTGATACTACCATCATATATTTCGTTGCCGAACAGCAGCGTTTGTATTGTCGTGTTTCGATGTGGGGATAAGACAAACGGGAAAATTACTAGCATAGAGGCATTTGGTCTTAGTCGTCAGAACTCTCTTACCATCAGAGGGGCTGTATGCTCGTGTGCAATGATAAAAAGATAACCTAAGTCTAAACAAATCGGCATTGCGTTTAGTTTAAATCCGGAGAGAAATTTACTTACTGGGTGCACAGTGCAGATTTAAGGCAGATTTTTTCTCGAATACGCTACTTCGAACAAACAGTATGTAAACATCTTAAAGGTTTGAACAGTGTATTTTCAAAAGGTGTCTCATAAAGCTAAGAGTTAGCCCATAACCTTAAAGTAGCCTTAACAGAAACAGTTAGCACAACCGGTACGAAGGGTGCAGTGTAAAATGACAAGTGGGCCGCCCAGCTATGGGCACATCACGCGGCTATCGCTGTTATAACCGAGCCGCGGGTGCCGCTCCTCGGCTAACGCTGATACTGCGCTACGCTGAACAACACTGCTTGATACTTGAATCACTAGAAGTATGTTATCGCTGGTCGCCTAGTGCATCACTACATTACAGAGGCCCTAGTTAGATGCTTAACGCTATCGAATACGATTTTCTTGGTTGTATATTTTAGAACACGTTTTTTAATGTGCTGATTTTAAAGGTGGGTATTATTTATCTCGCTTCAATTCCTTAAACAGAACGTAAAATCACTTTATTATCGCCTAAAACTAGTACAAAAATATCAAATTATCAAATTTCTGTTTAAAAACGTATAAAGTTTTAGTCGGACGTCTGATATAGGGTTTGGCGTTTCTAAATGTAATATTTGACAAATATATAATTAAACACTATTACGCATCAACAGACAATTTCTTCTGTATTAGAGTACGCCCGCGACTTCGTACGCATACAATTAGATTTCCGCTATTCCCCCTATTTCTTCCCGTTAGGGGTCGATTTTCGAAAAATCCTACCTTAGTGTACTTCTAGGGTATCCAAGGAATACTGACTCCTCAAGTCCCTACATCCATTGGTTTAGGCTCTACGTTGTCTGTCAGTCAGTCATGGTACTGTTTTACAAATAAAAAATATCTATAAAATATAGAAGAATTTAAATACTTTAATGCACAAAATTAAAATAGTGTACAAAGGGCGGACTTAATACTAGCATTATCTACCAGTCATTATTGTGTAGTGGTATCCAATTATAGGTTAAGTTCCTTGTTCTCCAAAAAATAGCGTAAATACATATTTAAATACCAACCACATTCGAGCACACTACAGCATCGGGAGCGAGTGTGATTGCGGCCCGCTACAGTTAAGGTAAATAGCTCATACAATTGTTGGAATGGAGGGCTCGGAGCCTCTTTTGTTGAGGAAGTGGCTCTAATGGGGCAGCGTAGCCACTGGCTAGACTTACATGGTGTCAATTGCTATGCGGGCCTGGCACCAAAATGGAGTGCCGATTGCCCACTCAATACGATAGCCGCCTTCCACAGTCTCATTTGAATTTTGTATAAAAGGCTAAACTGCTATTCAGACGGTTGCACGCAATGTTATTGGGAGTAATTTACTTGTTTATGTCTGTATTTTGAGTTTTCTAATGCTAATTGTATGCGTGTTATTACGTTGTTTGCATGTTGCGTGGTGTGATGTTTACAGGTGTATAATAATTTACAAATAAATTCATTGTCTTTGAAGAGTTTACTTAAGAAGTAACATTTAAATTGTTCTATTCTAAACCAACCCATTCCTTTGAATCCTGGTTAAAAATCACCTGAGCAGTACTAGATTTCAAACAAAAAAAAAAATTTGGAATCCATCGATTCTTTCAGGATTGCGAAGCCACTGACAGATAAGATACTCATAAACAAAAAACACTAATGTACGAGTACATAAGACTTGGTAGAAACCCGTAGAGCCAGCCAAAGTGCTTCTGTTTATTCCACCAGAGTAAATACTCTTTAACCGAATAATTGTGCTCGCGTGTATTATTCATGGACTTATTTCTTAAATAAGTTTATGGTAATTGTCTAAAAGTCGACATTGGCGAAATATACCTCGTAGAAAGCCATTAAGCAAGCAAAAAATATACGTATGCAGAAAGATACACAAATCGACACTGAGGAAAAAATACCTACCTCCTATAATGAGGTGTGAAGATAATTTTTCTATACATGACTTACCACTCACTTTGAAAATCACCTGTTTTGTCCATATAAGTGTTTGGAATTTAACGATAAAATAAACGTACTACTTGGTTCTTCAAAAAGTGCAACCAGTTTTAAATCACCTCTAGCCAGCTTAAATCAAAGTTTTACTCATCCCGCTGGGATATCAGTAAGTTTTCACCTTTCTGCGTTAAAGTAAAAAATAAACGCCTTAAAATGTTTCACCAGGTAACACATTATTTTTTTGAATTTCACTTCCTCGATTGTAACATTTCATCGAACACTACTTTCTGCTGAAACCTTTTCAGGATATCTTAAACGTTTATTACGAACTTAGGTTAAGTTAAACTTGTGACTGCCATAAAAAAACTCATGCGACGAGAACTGCTCTTCGATGAAATGAAAATTCTGCACAACAACGGAGTATCCGTTGAAAGGTGTACCCGTTTCAACATGCAGATTTAAAAACAGAAACTTCTAGTTGCCTAAGCACGGTGGGCTTAACTTCTTGACCTGAATAGAGTATTTCAATCTGTCATGAAAATTAATAGTAACATCGTACCCTCGAATCATTTAATAGCGCACTTCGTTAGTGGTCTCGCGGCCACAGTTACCACTTGTCTTTAAAAATAAAAAGCAACAACCCAGAACAAGATCTGTATCATTTTAATTCCTACTACACGTGTATAAAATTGAAAGTTGAAGTTTATCTCGATGCGACTTGTTTCTTTTTAGCTGTGAACAAGCGACTACCCGTAATTAAATTAGCATAGAAATCCCTCTAAATTAGCCCGTGGCGACCGCCTAGTGGCGATATTGACATAGAGTGGCAAATTCATAGTTATCATAACCAAACATGGCTTTGATTGATTTGGCTTTTCATTATCTTTAATTATAATAAGTATATACGCGGTAATAGGCGTCAAAACTATACCGCAAGGGGAATAAAAGATTAGGAGTTGGAACTGGTCATTTAGTATGAAGGTCCTTGAGTTGGTTCCAATCTTTTCCGTCACTCTTTTTAAAGATTTTAATTTTGCCAGTTTGCGGGCATAAAATCAAACTTCGGTTTGTATTTACTAGCGAAATAGTTCATGAAATTTTCTCGTTGTTGGGGTACTTACGTACAACTTGAAAATTCTGCCAGTAAATAATACTGCCAAAACTTTTATTGATTTTTTTAACGTAGGGTTGCTCAAAACCATTATTTCAACATAATTAAAAGTTCGTTAGTGTTCAAGCACGGTCAACAACTTAAATTGTTGAGCATCTATTGAACCCCGTCGCAGAGAGACAATCGTTAATTTTGACGTTTATTTCTTTAGACTTGACGCTGTCATTATGACAGGGTTCTATATAGGTGCTCAACAAGTTGTTGACAATATGAGCAAGTATGTTAGCTAATAAATGAGGAGAGTACCTAAGTAATAGGCAAAAAAGTTTGTAATACTGACAAATAATATAATAGTCAGTGATAGGTACCAAGTAGGGAATGCAAATAACCGGTTTTAACCGGTTTTAATCGGTTATTTTCATACACAATCGGTTAATAACAGGTTAAATTGCATAGTACCAAGGTCTGCTCATCCTTACTTGTCTTATGTAGTAAACAACTTTATTACCTCATAATGAACCTTTTTTGGCTAAAACAGCTATTTTAAACACAACAAAGCAATCACAGACAATTACATTAGCCAAGTGATCAGATGTCCATAATGTTTATTCAGTTTACTTTATTTACGATAAAAGAGCTGTTTTAGGCAAAAAGGGTTCATTTTGAGGTTAGGAAGTTGTTTACTATATAAGACAAGTAAGAATGAACAGACCTTAAAACAACAACACAACATACAGGTTTTTTTTTTCTAATGTTTTCTGACCCGACTAAGTATGGCAGTTAAGGTAATTTCGTAAAGTGTATTTTTGAAATTCCTGTAAATAAGACTGTAAGTTGTATAAATTAATAAAAAAAAAGTAAGGAGAATACTTATGCCCTTTTACTTAATCTTCAGAAGACTCATGAATTTTTCCTCCATTTTCTTTCCTGGTAGTTCTAAAATCGATGTATTCTATGAATCAATATTTGGAGCGCGGACTTTGTAGCCGCCGCGGGTCGCCCGTCGTCACGACACGGCCATATTCGATGCGCGCGCGCCTATAACCCATCACTGATAACCAAAACTATGTGCAAATGCGCATGAACTTGCTATCTTGTTGAAAAACTATGTTTTCCAATACATATACTTTGTTAAAATTGCTCGAAAGCCACCTTTAGCAAACACCTTTAAGTACATATAACAACTCTTTTGTTTCAAGCGACGATTTTTTAGGTTTAGTCTAAAACAACTCTTTGATATATGGTTTTTCAACCCACGACACCGCGCTCCGCCATTCAGATTAATATCGCACGATTTCGAAAGTATACGTAGAAATAGTTGGTGGGGCGGAACTTTGTGATTTGAAAACACTTGTAAGTCCAAAAAACTAGCTCTAGAAAATAATGTCTATTTAGTTATAGCTGTTTTACTTCATATATAATTACTTTAATTTCAAATTAATTGTGAAATGAAAGAGGACAGCTGAGCCAAAATAGGGCTACAAAAATTCGTACTACTATTTTGTGTGGAATTTCATAGAAAGTCACTCTTTCATGTAAATGCGGTATGAATAGAAGAGGAAATTTACCATTGCCTTGATAACATATTTTAATTCAATTTTAAGCCGTACAAAGCAATATTGTTTCCAATCTCTCTCTAAAACGCTATATTACATAATTCTCTAACATGACCAAAAAAGCAAAGAAAATAACAAAGCAATTAGTACCTAATATCATAAAGCAATGTTAGGAATATAAATAAAAATCTGAAAGCGATAATATAAAAGATCAGGCATAAATTTGACACAGTCTTTGAATTGACCAACAAGATTATAAATCATCCTAACATTACATTACCGCTTAGAAAAATTCAAATATAAACTAAAAACAAAGTAAAATAAAAGGACAAATACGATATAAATTTAAAGCAGCGCTTGTGCGCATGTATGCGCGGGCGCAGCTCGTCACACGCGCCCGCGCACGATCGTCGCGCGCGCCGATAAGAGCAATATTAGGTGCACTCAGAAATAACGACAACTATCGAGATCCACGAGGGCAATAATTTCTGTTCCGCAATAACCGTTATCGGTTCTTATTAAATTTAATAATTCCATGCGGCTCACACGAGTTTATTGTTTGTTCAATATATATTGTACGATATACGTAGAAATAAAACGACAACAGTTTCACATGGCATGTTAGGCGCAGGATAAGATTATAGTTATGGATAATTTAAAATTCGTATTCATTAAAATTATACTTATTTCTGTGGCTAGTATGAATGCCAAAAAAGTTTCAGTTGTCTACGAGAGTAAGTAGAACGTGTTCATAATTTTGAAATAATTAATAAAATTAGGTAATATAGCAAAAAACTAAGTTCTAGGCTTAGATAACGATAAACATACTTATATTTAGAGAAATAAAAATGAAATTTATAAAAAAAAGCATCGATTCATGAGTATAATTAGTGTGAACACGTATATACATACATATTTTCTATATTAATGATAAATTTTCAGTGCCAAAAACGTCGGATTCAAGTAATATCAACGATATCATAAATAAATTAATAAAACCTCTTCAGGATTCGCAAGGTACAAGTTATTTATTTATTTGTTATTACAATAAATCTGTGTTGGTGCTAACTGAATGACTAACAGACAAAACCAACCTAGTGCTGATAGAAAATTAACGTTAGCGATATATTTATTCGGTTCAATATTTTGTATTATGGATTTTCAGTACATAGGGCAAACCTTGGCTAATCGGTGATATGCCGGTATTCGGTGATAGTTTGTTATCGTCTCATAGCGGAGTTATCAGATTTTTTTATAGATGGTACTATTTTTCAATAGATTGCTTGACTTGCATTCATTATGATAGCATAGAGCGAGAATCCGAACGAACTCACAAAAATTAAAAATCAAAAATATAATGGCAAATTAATTGTCCTGACCTACATTCTTAGATGGGTTGATACAAGGTGTAGTTAAAGTGTTATTACGGAAAACAACTGAAAGTAATGGCGAAAACAAAAGAAAAACCTGTTAAGGTAAGAGTTTTTATACGTGTTTATATTTTTAAAGCAAAGTAAAGTTAACATTTTCGTTCATTAAATTCTTAATTTCTTAATATTTTTCGTTGTTTTGTATGTTTCTATATCACGACATAACCAAGTGCAAATTACTGCACTGTATCTCAATGCAATTACGGGTTATGACTCTGTTCTATGCATGTATTAACAGCAACGCCAACACTAAAACACTTATTTGTTTTACAAGACACTCCTTTCAAAAAACGTTCAACAAAAAAAACTTACAATTCATCCAGCATAAAAGCTGCCATTTTAGAAATTAACAATGTATAAAGCTGTAAACAAGTATTTTATTCTTTGGAGCACTTTGAAAGCCTATAAATGGTTGGCGCTATCAGCATGATCCTTCTGCTACAACTCAGTCCAAACGTGGAAAACCATATGTCCTGCCTGCAGAAATAGAGGTTGCACTCCTGTGGCATAATAGAGAATATTATAATAGTTTTTTTGCCTCGTGTGGTTGCCGAGTTAGAATAGTGGCACTCCATGTCTTCCCGTGGATGTCGTAAGAGACGACTAAGGGAATAAATGCTTGTAGTACTTTTAGGCGATGGGCTTGCAACCTGTCACTAATACGCTAGTAAACATAATAATAACCTAATTGTGCAAATTGTGGTTATAGAATTGTCAACAAGTTTTTAGAGATGTTTGTAATTCTGTAGCTCTGCCTACCCCACTCTGGGAACGAAGGCGTGAGATTATGTATGTATGTATGTATAATAGTTTTTTTATTAATTTCATGTCTTTTATTTATAGTTTTATAATAGACCACAGCTTAACCTGACTATATCACAGAATAACCAAGTTCATGTCACACATTAAGCTGAATGTCACTGAATTACCTACTTTTTCATGTGTCAAAATATTTTTTATTAAATTAATTTGGTACATTTGAAATAAAATCAGAAGTTCAGAAATAGTAGACAAATTCATCCATTTTTACTTAGTAAAACTTCAAAAATAATTTAATCGATAGGTAATATTATATTGTCAATAAACCTAACTATCATCGATTAACCAAGGTTTGCCCTACCTATACCCGTTGTTATATTTTGTTGTTGTACGATTGTAAATTTTACCTAAAGAAATATAAGGGGACTAAATAAAAAATAAACATCATGTATTAATCAAAATTATAAGCATCAAGTAATATTTCTATGTTCTATAATTAGGTAAATCTTTTGGTTTTTTTTGTCAAAATTTTTTGATTATGTTTTGTCACACAATCTCACCGAAAAACTGAGCTCTAGTCTTAAATTTTGGATATTAGATATTTAAGTTTATAGAAGAATACATAGAAAACATCCAAGACGCAAGGAATAAATAATCATATAGGTAGTTGGCCATCCGGGAATCGAACCCGAGGCGACTAGCTTCGTAGGCAGAGTCACTACAAACTAGGCTAAACGCCATCAACTGCCCTTATTGTGCAAAAAAAAGATAAAAGAAATTTATTCAGTAAGTAGGCCGCACGGGCACTTTTACACGTCAAGAATCTACCAGCGCTTTCCAAGAGAAGACCACTGCTGAGAAGAAACGCCGCAAGAAACTCAGCAGTCAGTCATTTTTTAAACATATTTCTTATTACAATGGTACTACTTAGTCTAGCATTATATAAAGCTATAAATATTAAATTAAATATAGTATCAAATAACATGCGTAGTTCAGCAGGAAAACATGCCAATTAAGAATCTTACGGGAGAGATAGAGAGAAAAAAAAACACATACTTATGTGTATATAAGATGGTGCGAGACGACCACATAAAAGTTTCGATATGTTTTCCTACATCAACGGTGTCCCCTAGACAAGATAAAGATTTTGCATTTGAATAAATTATTATTGACTAAGTTTCGGGTTTAGGCCATGCATTTTTGTCTGTTAGATAGTCCTCGATCCTATAATACGCTTTAGACATTAACGACCTTTTCAAGTAATTTTTAAGTGCTGGAAAGGGTAACTTTAAAACTTCGTCAGGTAATTAATTATAGAAATGAATGCATTGACCAACAAATGATTTATATACTTTACGGACGCGGAATTTTCGGATAGCGATTTTATTTTTATTTCTGGTATTTAAATTATGTATATCAGAATTTTTGGTGAAAGAATCTAAATTTCTAATAACGTAAATAATATTCTCATAAATAAATTGAGACGCTACAGTCAAGATATTAATTTCTTTAAAAAGTTCTCTTAATGAGTCACGGGAATTTAAATTGTAAATAGAACGAATGGCTCTTTTTTGTAACACAAATATAGTCTGTATGTCAGCTGCCTTACCCCAAACCAGAATACCGTACGACATGACACTATGGAAATAACTATAATAGACTAAGCGAGCTGTCTCAACATTGGTTAGTTGTCTAATTTTCCTAACGGCGTAAGCTGCCGAACTTAGTTTACCTGCCAGTACAGCTATATGGGGACTCCATTGTAAATATTTATCTAATGTTATGCCTAAGAAAATTGCCTTATCTACCATTTGCAAAAACTCGTAATTTAGAAAAATACTAGAATGTACCGGTTTAACATTAGGCAAAGCGAACCTAACTAAATTGTTGCTAGTAAACAAATTAAGTACTATAACTAGTGTGGTGTTAATCCTACTGTAGTCTACGGATTTTCTATCTACCTTGAAAATTAGTGAAGTATCTTCAGCAAAAAGTACAATATCACAAAGTTTATCTACTGTTGGTGGCAAGTCATTTATGTAAACCAAAAATAAAAAAGGACCTTAAATAGAGCCTTGAGGCACAACTATTTTCACTGTAGCTCCAACAGATTGCGTTTTGTTTACAACAACTGTTTGAGTTCTATCACTTAGATAAGAAGACATAAGGCTTAAAGCTTTATTGGACAATCCATAATGTTCTAATTTTAAAATAAGGGTCGTATGATCCACGCAATCAAAAGCTTTAGAAAGATCACAAAATATTCCTACTGCATCGCAAGATTTCTCCCAACTGTTATATATATGTTTAATGAGTACAGATGCCGCATCAATTGTTGATCGACCTCTGGTAAAGCCAAACTGGTTATTGTTAAGTAGTTTATTTCTGTTAAAGTGACCTAACATATCCTTCAGCATTACTTTCTCAAAGACTTTACTTAAAACTGGTAGTATGGAAATGGGACGGAAGTTAGTTATATCACTCATCTCGCCCGATTTAAAAAGAGGTATTACTTTACTATATTTCATGAGATCTGGAAAGACCCCCTCTGATATGCTATTATTGTAGATTACTGCTAGATGGGGTGCAATTACATCTATGATATGAAAGAGTACCTTAACTGATGTGCCCCACAAATCTTCAGTCTTTTTTAAACTAAGTGATTTAAATATCTTGACTATTGAATCTGAATTTACAGGGCTGAAATCAAATCAAATGTCTTCTATTCCTTGATTCAGTAATCACAGAAAGGATTTTTTATTAATAAAACCAACGGTCTGGTCCGGTAACACCTTCAAGGGGTTTTGATAGGGTTACAAAGGGATAAACCCTTCTAAAAACCCCTTGAAGGGGTTACCGGACCGGTCCCTGAACAAAACACGCAACATGAATTCAAACGAGATTTTATTTCATAATAATCTGTTTTTACGCGGATGTATAAAATTCCACATGTGTTTTTCATTTTTTCAGCTTTGAACAAAGACGTAGAATTGGAAATAGTTGTACAAAGTGGGCAGACGCAGAAAAAATACTATCCGAAACTGAAGCGCGTCTCTCAAAATCAGTCTCAAGGTAGTAAGTTAAGATCTGGGGTTTAATATGACATAGCTATGCAGTTCAGTTTATGCTGAGAAAAAAAGACAGACCTATATAACTGCTATAGCTCTGTCCTTTACGCTCGCCGTAAAATGCATAGCCAAGTCTTAATAACTCCTCAGATGCCATGACTACAAAAATATTATTATAGGCAGGTTGATGGCACCAGTGTTGGACACTTTTAGCTGACATGCACCAGTAATGGACACAACTCTTAATTCAAATGTCATACGGTCGTAAATTGATTGTTGAAAAACAAATGAATAACCCTTATCTTCTGTAAAATAAGAATCAAGTGATCCAATATTGGTCCTAGTCCACCCAGGTCCAGTTTCGTTACCCTATATAATAACTATCTTTTTCTCAAACATGCAATGGAATGTTGGCGTTACGAGTATGTTAGTTATTTTAGGCCTCAAAGTATCACGTTGCGGGCGGAACACCTCGAGAGAACTGTAAAGGAATTTTATACAAAATTGAAGGCCTAGGCCTGGAAGTATTTTTTTTTTAAATTTTTGTGTATACATGGCGGCTGTGTTTATAAACAGCCTAAACAGCTGTTTTTTTTTAATATACCTAGCCTTGCTTCCAACCAAAGCGTTTGCATAAAGACACCAGTTACCAGGAGGGCAGAGGTTATTAGGGGTGCGTAGCGCAACTTAGATCGCAGGCGGTGTATGTAGCACGGTGCGGCCCGCGCGGCGGCGCAGCGGCGGCGGGCGGGCGCTCGCACCCGACACAGCGCGGATGACTGAGCACTGTAGGTTACTTTTAATGTTTATGCACTCCTAGTATTTGACATTGTAGTTTTTGTTTTAAATTTTTTAATGAATTATTTATATGTTTGAGAAAAGCACTATACAAACCTCGGCGTGAAGTGGGGTTGCCAGCCTCGTAACTATCCGGCCTCGCTTCGCTCGGCCGTCTATATGAACACGGCCGGCAACCCCTTACTTCCCGGCCTCTGTAGTAATGTACTATTTCTCAAAAATGTCTGGAAATGTTAACATTACTATCTATATATTGAGACGCGAAGTACATAGTTTACTGACAGTTCTCAAATTAAAAAAAAAACATTGCGTGCTCGCTTCACAAGCCCAAATTCCATTACTATCTAGCTTGTAACTTTTTAAAAAGTGAAAAAGGCCATAATAATATGAGGGCACAAGTCTTATACATCCAAATTTTATTCGAAACAACTTTTTTATCTGTGTCTGGAATAGCTTATGTTTTTTTTAAAAACAAAACTTGCGTTTCTCCTTGTCATAAACAAAAAGGCGGTAAAGAGTGATGGTTTTTTTAACATGAAGTTTCTGTTTGTATGCAATTCAAAAAATGAGTTCAAGCGGTGAAGATTTTACTCTAACAAATTTTTTCTTGCGATTTTTAAGAAAAGCACTATATTTGCCTCGGCAGGAACAGCAATTGCGGGATTCGTATTTTTAAACCAATACTCGGCCCGCAATTGCCTACTTCCATGCCTAGGCAATAATGTACTATTATTACATACCTAACAGATTAGGTAATGTTGTGTTGTAAGTCCCCTGTGGTTGCCGGGTTAGAATAGTGCCACTCCATTTCTTCCCGTG
This sequence comes from Acleris literana, assembly GCA_946894065.1. Lineage (NCBI taxonomy): Eukaryota > Metazoa > Arthropoda > Insecta > Lepidoptera > Tortricidae > Acleris > Acleris literana. The sequence continues at coordinate 13,298,411 of OX335684.1, read as the reverse complement.
GATGTCGTAATAGGCGACAAAGGGAATAAAGGCTTGTAGTACTGTTAGGCGATGAACTTGCAACCTGTCACTAATACACTGGTAAACATCTTAGCCTCATTGTTCAACATGTGGTTAGAGAATTATGAACAAATTTTTAGAGTTGTTGGTAATTCTGTAGCTCTGCCTACCCCACTCAGGGAATGAAGGCGTGAGTTTATTTTTTTATTTAAGGTAATGTTGTGAAGTTTCAAAATTCCTCCGCGACCACGGCTCATCATGCGGTTATGCCAAAACGTCAAGGTAAATAAGGCACATTATATTTATTTTCTTATTTATAGTTTATTAAAGATGATTCAGGACCTTTGTTGTTCTGGGTTAAACCATATTGCATTTGAAGTATTATTATATTGTGTACTAAACAACAACAAAAAACAAGTAAATGAGGGTTGTCGTAACGTTGACAATACGAAACAAGTCACAGGCTGCATGCTGCATCCGAGACCACCAAATAAATAGCATTTTTCTACGATTGCTAAAACATCCAACTTCTGTTATAATATAGTGGCTGTTGTAACTTTCTTTACTTTATAGGGTGTTGATTTATTTATTTACTGCTTTATAGTGCAGCAGCTGTACATAATAAACAACCCAAGAGAACCATTCGCCATGGCAGGTTGGTTATATTTCATTATCTTTTATACCGAACGACTGTTTAATTCTTTCCCGGGTTTGGGCGTTTCAACCGCCCTCACTACCGTTCTCAAAGCAATGAAGAAAACAATGATTATTACCACCAACTTCTTAAGTAATTAGTAGCAGAACTAGGAATAATTTCCATTTGTTTCAGAAGTTGGTGGTAATTATCATTATTTTCTTCATTATTTTGAGAACGGTAGTGAGGGCGATTGAAACGCTCGAATATTCACCATCCCTATAAAAAGTTCTTAAGCAAAATAGAAATATAATAATATGTTATAAACAGTACGTATAGCATAAATACAAATACAAATAAAAATTCTTTATTAATAACACTTGTTACAGGTCAGTTTACATTAGATTAATTAAATTCATTATAATAATAATATGAGTATATGTATTGTTAGAGTAAAATTTCATTTTAATATTAACATTCTATGTGTTAATTAATATTTTAAACGTACCGGTGTGATGATTGGATAAATCTGTAATAGTCGGACTTCGATCGTGTAAGTCATTAAATTGCCTCTAATATTAAATAGAGAAATCTCCTGATGGCCCAACCAATTTTAATCAAACATCCAGATTCAACCAGCATTATTTAAAATGAATCCACGTCAAAATCGGTAAATCCGTTTGGGAGCTATATATAGATACACGAATAGGTACACAGATTTACACGTTGAACTTGTCACAGTCAATCAGATAAAAAAAGATTTGTCGGTGATCGTTTATTTACAGAGCAAGACTTGAATCAGGAAGGTAACATCCCGATCGACATGTATGAAGAGGTGCTGCCAGACATACACTATCCGCGGGCTCGCATCGTTAATGCGAACAGGCCGCTAGGAAGAATGGGTATTACATATTTTTTTAAGTTAAGTTCTTAAAGAGTCAATAGGCTTTTCTCTCGGTGAGTGTGTACCAGCCTCGACCTCGTCAATTAACATAAGATGAGACTGAGGTCAAACATAAACCAATTTTGATAAAAAAACCTTTCCGAGGTTGGAGATCAGGGCTTATGGTATCCCAGAACTTGACGTAAATATGAAAAATAAGAAAGCGAATTATACAAGTATACCGGTCCTGAGTGGAGTTAATGGTACTGGTAAAAATTGTAATTACATTTACGTCCCTTGTCTAAAAATAGCTATAATTTGTTATTCCAGAACATGATATCTAATCCTCAGTAACGTAGCGATTTTAGTATTGAGTTAAACCATAATCTCAAAACTTTAATGCATTTGAAATAAATCCATACTCCGAACACCCTGTATTTTTTTTAATATACGTTAAAAATAGGAAAGTGGAGTATTTAAAACCGGACCGGCGGCTTTTTAACCCTATCTATAGATTGAGAATATTGTTTTTAAATAAAAAGCAGCCTAATGCGAGTCGGACTCGGGTTTCGTCCGTGTCATTCTTGTATGGGGCCCTCTTTTATTTTATTTTATTTTGTATTAGTAAGCAAAGACTTTATTTACATCCAACTAAGTACATTTTCAACATTAATACAATTAAAAATTAAAAATTAAAGTATTTAAATTAAAATTAAACTAAGCTACTCAAATATTAAAGATATAAATAAAAATCACCACTATAAAAAGAACACACCTCTAGCAGGTCCGCTCGCGGCATGGTCCCCCCATGTTATTAAAGCGACAATTGAATTAAGCGATGCTCTGTGAAAATTTACTATTAGGGTTCATGAGATACAGCCTGCTCGCATAGTAATAGGGTTTTGTCGGCACCTTTTGGTTACGTTTTATACCTATGGCATAATTTTTCATTTAGGTACAATTGAGTCGCTTAACATCATACTCAGATATCTCCTTGAAATTTGGTATACGAATTTAAAACTTAACTTGTTTGAAAAAAGACTCCAATTCCATTGTCCTTTTGCATGGACTTATCAGAGTTTGAAGTTAAGCGACTCAATTTGAAACGTCAATAACATGATGGGGTTAAAAATAAAAGGTTTTAATACAGTGAACCGCCTCCAAAAAAGTAGGTAATCATTTTAACTAAAAACCGACTTCAGTGACTTATCATGTGTTTTTTTTTTACTTTTTTGGAGGTATTTTTTAAAAATATTTATTTGTTAAGTATCTGACGCAGGTGCGGTAGACAGTGCCAGAGGCAACCAACTAACACTAGCCACGTTTCTGCGCCGCAATGGTGAGTTCGCGCGTCAGACCAGCTTATTCCTTGGTACCACCCGACGTTTTTTGGTTGCCACTTTGAACTTTATTTAATTGTAATAAGCCTGTAAAAGTGTTCAGGTAACAGGTGGGAATAACCCGTCAGACCTACCTAGTGGTGTCATCCTGACATATAAAGGCACGAAACGTATCCTAGTAAAACAAAAGTGACAAATATACTGTATCTTGCTAGTGCAAGTGTGAAAGCTACTGTTAGGATTTTGGAGGCATACCACGGTTCTAGAATCCATGGAGTCGCTATTTCAAAATCAAAATATTTATTCAGTAAATTGGCCATATACGGGCTCTTTTACACGTCGGTAAAATAGAGTGAATCTACTAGCTTACGCGGACGCCACTCGAGAAGTCTTCGACTTGTCAGTCATCTCACAGAACAGATGGCGCTTGCTTTATTTAAGATTTGTCTGTAACAAATAGTTTAGTAATGATAGTGATAAAACTTTTACTTTTTCAGCTGCATCAGATGAAGGTTAAATTTTATTTTTATCCGTAGTTATATAAATTAACGAGACAGGGTGGGAAGAGACTAGCTCGAAAATGGGAGATTATGTATCTTTAGTAAAGTATCCTTGGTAAAGTTTAATGCAAAAATATTCGCCGTTTCAACTTTTATAGTTGATTTGGTTAATAATCGACCATTGAGGTTACTATAAACAAATTTAATTTTTTATAGGTACCTTAGAGTTCACATCATTATTGAATATTACCAAAAGTTGAAATTCTTGTTTATTTGACCATTAAACATCGATTATTATTATTTGACGTATATTATAGGTACGATGAGGTTTTTTTGGAAAGACCCTTCGTCCCCTTCCAACCTATAATTATGGAATTTTCCACTTTGTTTTAACTTATCTTGTTTTCGAAACTATTATTCCTATCATAGGAATTGCAATAATATAATGTGGTTGTAGACAAAGTAGAATAGAGCCCGGTAGGTTAGTAAAATCGATCTAATAAAACGGCCGCCAAATACATAAGTAATATTAGTATTGCATTGTAATATTACGAATGTCAAATAAACTATATCGGCCAGTCTGTCTGTTTGTTACGCTTTCACGGCTCTAAAACTAAATCGATTTCAATGGAGTTAGTTACATAGGGTACTTTTATCCGCGAGTAGGGAATGCAATTTAACCGATTATTAGACGTTTTTGTATGAAAATCACCGGTTAAAACCAGTTATAATCGGTTATTTGCATTGCCTTGGTAAACGACTTTACGCGTCTAGAGTTCAGGCAACAGCTAGCACATATTATAATAGTACAATAAAAACAACGTTGAGTTAGAACGTGATTCTGATTACTCTGTGCTTCCCTTGCTATTGCATCATTCGTATTCATTTACACTTATACCCATTGATCGCCAAGTGAGGCTTGTCGAGAGGCTCTCGACGAATGTGTACAGCCAACATAACAAGCAGTGACTTTAATTCATAACAGGATTATTTTGAAAAGTGTTCTGATAGCAATGATAATTATAATATACTTTTTTTATTATTATCTACTGACAAATAAAATATTGAATATCATTAGTGTTTGCTACGCCTGCTTTGGACTAGTAGTGGTCGGAATGACGTCATTTTGTTTGCTAGACATGTGCGCCGCGCCGGTTTCACGCTGATTTTCGCCGCCGCTGACATATTTTCTATGCCGCGTCGGCGTAAAATGGGCGTGAAACCGGCGCGGCGCATATGTCCTGTTTGTAATCGCGTTTTCTTTTAACTCTAGCTGTGACATACAAAATACCATGTGGCGTAGAAGCTTTTTATCCACTAGCAGATTTTTTTGAACGAACAAAAAAAAAAATTGGTAACTTACTTACATTAGGTACTTTTCAGACAAACCTCTATAAGCATGTTGTTTCTTCAGAACACATTTTTAAAAAAATCCTTCTGTCAATTGTCGATGATACTGCAATACCGCGTAACGAACAAATTAAATTAGGTGCAAAATACACCTTAGCAAGTAAGACAGTTCGGTACATTTTGTAATTTGTTCGTTACGAGGTACTGCAGTATCACCGACGATATTAAACTTTCAAATTTCCATATCCAGACCAGATTTCACGAGTTTCAATGACTGAACCGCCATCATCCTTAAACAGTAAGTAATAATTAAGTCAATGTTGAAGATGCTAGTTCCGTCGGGTACCCTTCATCGGGCATAACTTTTTTTGGCATAATCATCATTTGGCAACTCATCATTTGGCATAATCATCATTTGGCATAATCACTTTTAGCATAAAGTCTTTTTTTCTGAAACCGTATACTTTTCAGGATTATTTAAAATATCATTGCATAGAACCCATTAGGTTAGGTTAGGTCTATTTTATAACAATCCTGAAAAGTATACGGTTTCTGAAAAAAAGACTGTATGCTACAAGATGATTATGCCAAATGATGATTATGCCAAAAAAAGTTATGCAAGATGAATGTAAACCAGTTCCGTCACCTATTTGCTTGTTTCAAAGACAACTAAGTTATAGATATCTTCTCTCTTGCCTGCCTGTTATCACCCAACGCTGAGAATAGACCTCTTACATTGCACTCCATCATCTACTTGGATCTTGCTTATCAAGTTCCTACCGGCCTATTTTGATTAGAACTTCGTTCACTTAAGTTGTAGAATTCTAGAAATACAGATAACGAAAGTTTACATAAAAAAGAAGCAGCGAAACGCTTCGTTCAAACGAATGCTATTTCGATAGCGTCGCTCCATCTGCTTGAATGTTTTAATATAAAAGAAAGAATGAAGAGATGGAAGAATTAGGTTAAGTAATTCCTGCTGACATTCCCCAAAGTACGTCTATGCTTGAGGCTTGCCTTGGTAGCTTAGCCTCCACCAATGACTCATCAACGTTAAGTCCACCCACACGATGCTCCAGGTCTAGCCAGCCAACTGACATTCCGCTGAACCATTCAAGAGGTGAGAGCAGTATTCCTTGCATGATCAGACTTGTTCGACTATAAAGAAATATATCCTATTTTGGACCTTATTACAATGAAATATGGTCAAGAAGTGCATAAATCTCTTTGCAGACAACAGTACTTGATTGATAAAGGTTAAGAAGCTAGCGTGGGTACTGTCTCACTAAAAAGAAGATAAAAATTTAGAGATAGTAAAACAGCCTACATGTTAAGGTGATTTTCTATAACACTTCTCAATTTTCCTTATCACTCTTCTAAAACAGGTCTTTATTGCACTTTCTCTAATCAAATTATTTTTTCATATCGCAAGAGGATGACTTAATAACAACATCTTGACAAGATGCATGATGCTGACGCAGCTGGCAAAATGTATAAAATTGACATAAGCGGCTGACGCGTCAATTATACATTTGGTCAGTTTTCGAAAATCGCCAACGTTATTAGATATATGCATATTATCTCAAAAGATGGATGGCGTTAGGACGAGACCGGGAAAAGTGGCGTGAAAATGAAGAGGCCTTTACCCTGCAGTGCGAGGACGTGGGGTGAAATGAAGAGATTTAGTTACGATTTTTCTCGAATCGACGGTCCATTTATCCTTATTGTTTATTTCATGATGTGACATTTAGGACGATTTTCAAATCATTAACAAATACATTCTAATATAATTTCAGATGACGACGAAAGGCCTGTTTTAATGAAAGATCTTAAAGAAGCCATTGATCGATTTGAGAAAAGAATGAATGATACTTTCATGTCCAATAAAGGTAAGTTATCAAGATTTTAAGTTATGAAACTAAATCATACAACCTTCTTACAATATTTAATACTTATTCCATTCGACAACTTTTTTGTTACTGTTGTGTCTATTAGTGTAGGTACCTACTTTTTGGCTTATAAGTTATGAATACAAGTAAATTGATGCCTATTTATAATTATTAGTAGTTTTTAGTCACTATTCACTATTTATCACTATGCACTATTCACTATTCACTATATTTATAATTATTAGTAGTTTTTAGTCACTATTCACTATTTATCACTATGCACTATTCACTATTCACTATATTTATAATTATTAGTAGTTTTAAGTAAACAAATCTTTTTTTACAGACAATAAAAACAAGCAGCGACAACCAATGCAAGGCATTAAGAAAAAAGTTACAAATGTAGATGACCTAGTAGAACTCATTAAAAAAGGTAAGATAGGAATGTTTGGTGTAACGTGTTATGTAACTGTCTATAGGGCATAATTATGTTGTCTTATTTTTATTTTTATTTTATGTATGTATATATACTAAAGTACAACCAACTCACGCGCACGAACCCAACACAGTCAATTTATTTTAGACCTTAAGTTAGAATAATATAATCTTTAAGTTTAATCAGTTAAATACTGATTATTCATAATTATCCTTTTGCATTTTATCCTCTTGTTTTGTATTTAACTGGGGCCTGTAACACAGGGTATCCTAGTTCAGTCCCTAGAGCAAATGTTTCCTTTCATATGTTTTTAAGTAATAAACATTTTTCTTTTTCTTTTTCTATATAAGAGCATTGTATGTGTATATGTCTTTGGCATCGTAGCTCCCATTGGATAAAATGATTTGGACGCTTTTTTTTTAAAGTTATAATCGGGATGGTTTCAGGGTGAAACCAAACGAGCGTATTTTTTTGAGTTGTGATACGCGTAATTTCTGTTACATTCGGTCTCATAAAAAACTCCTGTTTTGGTTCACACGGCGACCTAAAATGAGTTAGACTTTTGTATGGAGCAGAAATTACGCGACCGAAAATACGCGACTCAAAATTCAAATATTTACTCTGGGTGGGCTTCACTCTTAGAGATATCAGCTCTGGAAGAGTGGGTCATCAATATATCGGGGGGATTAAATTGTTATAGGTAGAGATGGGCAATATTTATTCGAATGACGAATAACGAATAAGAATAAACAAAATTATTCGCGAATAACGAATGAAATGCTCGAATGATTATTCTTATTCGAATAAATTATTCGTCGAATAATTCATATGCGAAAAAATTATTCGCGGATAATTTATTGGTTGAATGAATTGTCATGAATAAATTATTATTTACTACTTATTATACCTGCTCCATTGTTCTCTAATAAATTAATAAATTATTCGTTATTCGAAAAGTAGTCGAATGATTCATTCATGGATAAATTATTCGCGAATAAATCATTCGCAAATAAATTATTCGACGATTTAATTTTATTACATACCAAATTCTGTAACAAATAAATTTCTATATTGCATAAAATTAATATTTGCACGCTTGCTTGCAAGCTGGATACATTGGACATTATTATTATTTAAAATTGACTGTAGCATCTTGTGTAAATAAATGATATTGATTGATTGATTGATTACGAATTATTTTTTATTCGAATGATTATTCGAATAAATATTTTTTCGAATAATGCCCATCTCTAGTTATAGGAATGCTTATCGCTGTCTAGTCTGTTGACGACAAGGTTAACGCCAGCGGACCTGGGTTCACCCGTATCATTTTTTGTTTATCATTTTCAGGGTGGCTAGAGTTTAGTTTAGGACTAGGCCAGTGTGTTAAATTACTCCCTGATGTTTATTTCAAACCCCATTATCAGTGGAGCCAATTCATAGAAACAATATCATAGGGCCAATACCGTGACATATTCTATAAATATTTTACTAAACAAAAACAATTAGACTGGTTTCGTGTATTATTTAATTAGTTACTTTACTTTTCTGAATAAATTGTTTAATGCTTATCGACATTACTCGGTGTTAAACTTTTTCGTCTATTACTTTAAATCCACTTTAAATACGAAAAATATCGTTTTACTTCAACAGAGGTGATAGGTTAGTATTTCAGATGACTATAATGTTCTACTGTGTAAGATGACAGACCCTGCACAAGGTCCTTCCAACAATATAATATCAAGAGCGATATCATATTATTTGCACTTAACGCAATCTTTTATTTTTAGGTGTTGAAGTTCAGTTCGAGGCGAAGAAACCGACGGATGACCGCTTTGATTGGGTTCAAGTAAAAATACCTAATAAACCTAATGATGAATAGAATACTAGTAAATATTTAGCACACATCAGATGAAATGAACTTTTTGCGCCTTTTAATACTATGTATTATATTTTTATTTATTACGTAAAAGCCTAGTCTATGTACGTATATAAGTATGTATGTATGTTATTTAAAAAAAACAGTTATATTCTGGCTTCTGAACTAAAGGAACAATTTTAATAAATTACAAATGGGTAATGGGTAAAATGGGTAAAATAAAAATTCGTAAAGAACGTGCAAGTGCCGCGTAACTAACAAATTCAATAAGGTGCAAACACGTCATTTTCTTAGTTAAGTCACGCAATATTGCACCTTATTTATTTTGGTTATTTTGGTAGTAACTTGGTTTTGTTATTCCTGATGATATAAAAAATATAATGGCAAGGCTAGGTTGCCAGTCAAGTTTAAGTTAATTATCAGTTTTTGTAAACTTAAATACATACATAATTGCATACAATACAAAAAGTGGATCTAAGATGATGAAAAACGACACCTGCAAAGAAGAACATTGTATCTTCATTTACTTTGTTCTTGTGTCAGAATGAGTTATGAATAATGAATTGTAGTTGTAACTCATATATCATTTGGTGTTGTCGAAAATGTTGGCATTACTAAATTTTGTATTAATAATTTGCAGTAACACCGCCGAATAAAACAGCCAGTACTATAACTCTTGTTACCTCATTCCTCGACAGTTTGCAATACATTCGTCTGTCCAAGAAGTCAAGGACTAGAGTGACTAAAACACATTGCTTGTCGGCCGGCTCATTACATTAAACAAAGAAACGAAACCGATCAATTACTTTCATAAGAACAATATTTAAAATGCTACTTGACCCTGCACGGAGGCAACGTACAAAAATTAACTGGAACGTTATTTACGGCCCTCGTTCGAGGATAATTCTATGTTATATTTATTAACTCATCGAGTCGGCTGACGTTAAATGAGCAGTATTCATAGGCCGTGCTTTTAAAGAAATAAAGACAATGATCCGGCTGTTAGAACGTTTTGATATTATTATACAGGGCGTTTAAAATGTTATGGGCAAAGAGCTAAAAAAATATGTCCAGATTTTGTTGAACAATTTTTAAGAAATTAGTTTCATCTATTTTGTTATGCATTTTTGTCATTTAACTTTATCGTTAAAACTTTTGACGTTGTTTCTTTCTTTCTTGAAAATACAAAAAACAACACGAATAACTTTCGGAAAAATCATATATTCAAAATCTAAAAACTGAACTTCAATATGTAAGACTATTTCTCAAAATGTATCTAAGCCAATAACGTGAGTTCTTAAAGGTTTTAAGTAATAACCTTATTACCATCACTCTGAACTTTTATGCACGTTATTACAATCGAGGCGGACATAAGAACTAATCGGACTCCTTTAATTTAATTATTATTTTAGAGACTTTCGGAAGATGCTTACATAAATATTGGTGCGGCCTTTAAACAACCTTTGGGTATTTGTTTCTCTCTCGATCTCATACGCTGTTATGCAAGTCTAACTAACTTACCCAAACCAGAAAGACTTTTTAAGACCTCTTGCACTATAGATTGCCTTCGATCGAGAAGAAAAAAGAAGAAAGCGGCACTGACGACAACACCGCAAATCTTAAATCAAGAAAAACAGTGGCAAAACCTTAGGAGGATGTAAAGAAAATGTTTTTTAAATAAAAATATTATCTTTCAATACTTTCAATATTAATATCGTCTACAAATAGAATGGAATATTCGGTACTATGGGCCGCGGTCCAGTTATGCAAGCCTGATGAATAGTCCAAGAAAACGTGGAACAGCGAGCGACCTCTGGCCGATCTTATCTAATCGCGTAGAACCGACTCTTGCGCATTGCAATTAAACTATTAGCTCAAGGGACATTCACGAACATCCTGTACTGAGATCATTGTTTGAATATTAGTGTTTGTTTGATCTGATTTTCAGGTTATATATTAATTGTGATGAACTAGTTTGTGCCGGCGACTTCTTTCTTTTGTTTTACGTGATAAACGGGACTATCACCAAGCCTACGCTGTTAGTCCGTCTGTCTTACCTTCGAAGAGTCGTGCTTTTTGGACCTAATTTAAAACCGATTTTTTTAAATGTTAACATTGTTTTTTTCATAAATAATAATAAACAAATCTTCTTACCTTCCTCAATCAGAAATCGCTGAAAAAACTGATCTAATATGAGTTGTAAGGCAGCCTCGGAACTCTAATTCAACTTGCAACGGTTTCTTTAAGTAAAGCTGATGTCAATTAGGCTTTAGGCGCATGGATATGTCTTGAATGCAGTCTTGCGTTGGCAATTCTAATGACAAAAAAGGAATGCTTATGTTATTTACGAGACCAATAAAAATTTCTGAACATTAATTTTTTTGACTAGAAATCCTCGAGTTCACTCTTAGAAAAAAGAAGATCTTTATTTAATTTTACAGGCCTCATTTAACGCTTGACTATAAAGGCATAGCATAATAAGTAATACTATATTCTTTATTCTGTAAGTATATCGATTTGGATATTCCAAAATTATCAATTATATTATTAATTATTATTGTCATAATATTTATTACTAAATTTGGTAAGTAATTATGCTATTAATATTATAGTTATATGTCTTTACCAGTTACGGGACTATGGGAGTCCCAGACCTTTGGAAGGAGTACATGGAACCGAAGCCAACACGCAAAGGCTCTTTTTTTTTTTCTCCAAAGGCTCTTTATCCAAGTTTAATTCAGTAAAGTGATGGGATACCAACCGGCGATTGTCCTTGAGTTTACACTATAGAAGTATGCCCCACGGACAACCACCGATTGGTGTAGGACTATTTAAGAAGGATAGGAACATTAATAATAGGATCTATGAATGAAATGATATGGATTGGTAAACTAGGCTATTGATGAAACTATAGCCCCTGCCTGGGCAATGTTAATTGGGTTAAAATCTCAATACAATGGTGAGGGTCTGTTCCTCGTAATCCAGCCGACAAGAGAAGGCAAGGGTTAGGTGAGGAACAGGACCCTGCTCTATTATGGTTATTGTTAAGTATTTTAATTACCTAAGTTATTTTCTTTATAAATACATAATTAAAGTTATTTTAAAACAACACTGTTTACACTAACTACCGAGAAATCATGGCTGTAAAAAGCTTGCATTTTAATCGGCCTCAGCGTGAGGTCCCGTAATTTTATACTCGTTTATAAGCTAACGAGTTTACTCTAATAACAGTGTTGTTATTACAGCGCCACTATAAAATGATCTCTCAGTAATAGGCCCCAATTACCCCACAACAATAGGAAAGCGTCAAATGCACAGACAGCTCTTCATAAACTGGTTACTTTCGTAATAATGGTCAAGCAAATTGCGTCCAAACAATAAATGAAACGTTTCTGTTTAAACGGCTAACCGACTGTAATTAATTAAATTTAAAAAAGTTGCCTTGGCATTTGTTTTTGCCAAACATGAAGGCGTTTGCAATTAAAATTGTGGTCAGTTTTTGTCCGTTTACGTAGCGATTTGTTAAAAAATGTTTAAGTTTGCGTTTTACTTATTACCTCAAATTTTTGTCATTTATGTTTACAACTTAAAGTGCATTGGGTAAGGTTGTATGAACAAAATTGACTTTATTTTTGCCGGCCACGGATGATTCTCTAACAACGGTCTAGAGTAGGTATACCTTCATCTAAATACACATAAATTTATAAAATGTAACCCAATGAATTACTATCGGAGAAGAGATATAAAAAAAAATTGTACCAAAATATAATTATGTTTATTTTGATTAGATCTATCACAATATGCCACTTTTAAAAAATGTCTGCTCACCTAAAAAAATTTATGACTTTTACAAAATGACAACACGGTTGCTACTAAAAACTCATACACTCAAGTCATGCCTTTTACACATGACTTTCTGCAGCGGTCATCATGTCCTCCATATAATAAATATTAAACACAATTCACCTGGACTATACGAACAACAATGAATAAATCTGCGTTAGAATTAGCATTCCTAAAAAGGTGACCGTGTATTTTATAGTACCGAGGATAGGCGAGCCGGGCCGGGCGTAAATCAGATTGGACGGACACTACACCATTTTGAACACGCGGTATCCGACCACTAGTTACTGTTTCGATGTCCATTGCGGGAAATGTTTTGGTTTTACTCGCTTTTGGAAAGGCTCGGTGACTATGTGTCGCAAAGACGAATAAATTCTACTGACATTATAAGTGCAAAAGTTAATAAAAAGTTAGGATTTCTTAAAAGTATAGAACCCGTTAGGTTAAGATAGGTTTGTTTTATTAAGATTCTGAAAAGTCTACGGCTTCAGAAAAAAGTCCATTAAATATCATAAATAATGCTTATTGTGTATTATGTTATGACTTATGACCCATGATGTATTTTGAACTTTATAATATAATTTATGATACGTCCCTACCCAATGTTCGCCTAAAAGGACGTATAAGGAGAATAGATTTTGGATCAAACAATCATTCGACAGAATAATTTTATGCGGTTTAAAGGGATACCACTTTTAGTACTTAATAGTAATTTTTGAGGGAATTTTGGAAGCAATGTGTTTTTGTTTACGCCTGTTGTTTACCTAAAGTATCTATTATTACTATAAGATATACTATGTCCCCACAATACCATTGTAATCGTCACAGGCCCACGTGTGAGTAACGTGTGAAGGCATTTTCGTACTCGAGTACCTATTTTGTATCGAAACACTACAACAAAAGTATCATTACGCAGAATTTTTGTTTATCAAGGGCATTTCTCAACGCATAAGTTTTTTTTTAATTGTCATAAGTGTAACGTAACCTAAGCTAAGTAATGGATATTTAAGATATCCAGAAAACCTCATAGTTTCAGCAGAAAATAGCGTTCGATGACATAAAATTCGATACAATTATGGGTTACCTTAGTATTACTCGTATCACGTGGCAGGCAGCACATCTTATAAGGCAATGGAGTTATATTGTGAGAAGAAATTTAAGATAGAAAGTGCTTAGGAAAAGGATGATATATTTCAGTAAAACTCAAGTATCAATGATTATCAATAGTACTCGCCTGTCTATTGCTGTCTCACTCTCTGGTATCTGTCAGTATTTTTTTTATACCAGATAGTGTCAAAGTGATAGGCAGCCGATGAATATTTTGGTTATACTGTAAACTGATTGAAATAACTATGTATTACCTACAAAACGCGATTACAATTTCAGCTTAAATTAACTTAGTAAATATGCTGAATACGTTTTCAATCCACAACATCTGCTCCACTATGCCATTTTTAGGGTACCGAAGTCAAACAAGGAACCCCAAGTTTTGCCAAGTCCGTCGGTCCGTTTGTCCGCGATCTAAGAGACAAATTGGTATTACAAAGCTGTAATTTGGCATAGTCATACATTTAAATCACACCGACAACGTTTTAAAATAAAATGTCAAAAAAGCGGGTACCAATGATACCTGAATCTATGTTATGTTGTTAGACACTAAAAAAAACTAAGATATTCCAGCCAGACACAGACACACAGACACCAAAAACTCGTGACTTTAATTAAATAGTAAGTTTTTTCGTACGTGTTGTTTTTTGAGATACGCGATTTTTCGCGTTTGTAATAACGGTTTCTGAACCCTACAAAGAGCATGGGTGCGACATGCTCTTGCCTGGCTTTACGCGACCACGCAAAGTCTATGTGACTGGCGGCGCACATCATAGCCAAAATGCCATTATAAGTAATTGTCTCTCTTACTGAGTTTGATATGACAAGATTGAGAACCAAATCCTCTCAACTACGAAACATTGTAACAAATTCCTCATAGCAGACCCGACTCGTATGAAGTATCCTTAACAAGAATGCCACCGGATCGCCGGCAGCGCCCCGGGCGCCCGACATGACGCTGTATCGGGAGCACCGCTGACCTCTGACATTCCACACAGGGCTCATGGTCTCGACTTTCACCATAAACGGCCAATTTGCGGACGCCGGCGAGCGGCCAGTGTCTTAGACTAAACTGTCTCAATTAGTGCCCGGACGGATGACCCCGCAATTTGGTCTGGTAACACCGCCGGTGATTGCTGGCTGCCATTGGGGTTAGTAAATTGTGATGTCCTTTAATAAAGGTGGTTAACGGGATCTCAGGGAGTTCCAATAAATGGGTCTTTAATAAAAAACCGGGTAAGAGCATGTCGGACCATGCTCAGTGTAGGGTTCCAATGCCGTTACTAAAAACACAAAAATCTATCTCAAAAAATACGATGTGTAAAAGTGCACCAGCAAAACAGCGTATCTTCAACGCACTTACGTTCTTTTGTTGAGGAGCGCAGATTTTTGGCAATAACTCAAAAAATTTATGCCTGATAATCATGTTGAAAATAATTTTCATTAAAATTATTTAATAAGCGCTACATTTGTATTTTATATATTTGTTTTGTTATTTAACTACCAAACTAAGTACCAATTTCACCAAACGATGTTAAATTTAATCAATGTTAATCGACTGTTAGTTCATACATTTTGACAGCTGTTAATGCTCTAATCGTCCGTTAAGTGCTTAACATCGTATGGTGAAATTGGTACTAAGTAGCAGTTTATACTAGACACCTATATACTCTAAATTTTTTCAATATACTTACATCTTGAAGTAGTAAAATGCCGGTGACATACAGACGGACGGACATGACGAAAGTATAAGGGTTCCGTTTTTTGCCATTTAGGCTAGCGAACCCTAATAAAACACAAATATAAGGGACCCCACGGTACACTAATTACAGTCTTAGTTCAACGATCAAGAACATGCATCCAACCTCTCGACACGTCGGCCCTATTGAATCAAGTTCCTAGGTTAATTAAAATCAGTGTTTTGTTGGGTGCAGAAGGGCTTATGTAGGTTACCTATCAGTCCATTTGCTATTTAGAAAAGTAATTGTCGGTCGCTGTGATATAAAGACGTTGAGGGTATGTTAGGTCAGTTTTTGCTTAGCATATAATTGTTTACATAACTTTGTATTTTTAACTATAATGTACTCCATACAAGTACTATGCAAGAAACAAATGAGCACCACGTAGTAATTTCCACGCATGACTCACCGTCACATCACTCTTTCGGGTCCATATTGGCTCACCTAATTATTTTTACTCATAACGACTCATAAGTCCTAATCATCGCAACTCCTAACGTATTTTTTTCAGCAACTGTTACTTTTTCAGGATTTTTATCAATAAAACCTAACCTAACCTAGTCTTATCTACACATTGAATATTTCAGAACTTCTGAACAGTTTACGGTTCCAGCGGTATAAAAAATTCATTTTCGGAGTTCCGATAATAGGAGTTGCAATTTTAGTTGAACTTTGGCGCTCCCCACTCTTTCACATCAGTGTGAAGGACGGGAAGTAAAAATCCTACCCCTAGGTACCACAAATGTGTCAAACAAATAATTTCCTATCGGTCATATTTACGAGTATTAGGTAGTGTGTAGGTCAGAAAACAATAAATCTTACCTTCACATTGCTTTATAGTTTAAATAAAAGAGTAGCTGATGGTTGTACGGTTTGGTCTAGATAAGCATTATGTCGACTCACAAGTAATATGACTGGTGTTTGGAGGTTTTGATTCTAAAAAGCCAATCATATTTTATATTTATGATACTTGGCGACAGTAGTTAGAATATAACTATTTAGGGTATATAGATCTAAAGAGGTTTGCGTTTAGTAATTAGGTGTTGGTGTTAGGCCGTTTTGGTTTTGGTGCGGTAGAGTCGTGCGTCGTGGAGCGGCGGGCGCAGGCGCGAGCGTGCCGGTGGCGGCCGCGCCCAGCCGGCGCGCGCGCACCGCGCACTGGCGCGCTCCGCTTGACACCTAGCTGTAAAATATTAATAGTTATTATTTAACGATGAGTAATCAATAAGGATTGATGAGTAATCATGAAATTTACTTTCAATGTATCATCATCATCAGCGTCTATTGGCTATGAACCTGCTAATATACGTCCATTTCCTCAATGTGAAAATTAATAAAATTAAATAATAGAAGCGGAATAAGCGGAAGCATGCACTTAATGTGGAGGAATTAAGGATTAGAAGGGAGGCCTTTGCCGAGCAGTGGAACACTACTAAGGGCAAAAAATATGTATAAAGAGAAATATATACTTCAAAAGCATAAAAAACATCTGACACTAGGAACAATTACTTGCGCTAATCACGATAATGATTTTTATTTTCCTTTTCTCATTAGACAGAGCAAAAGAAGGACAAACTGTAAAAATATGTAAAAGGATTATTTGATTTTTGATTTTGAAAAACATAGTCCTGGTGTTTATTTTATCAAAATAAATTTGAAAATAATTATTCAATTATTTTAATTATTGAATTAAAACCAGTGGGCGTACTAGTATATTAAAAAACCAAGTAAGTCATAGGTAAAAGTACCTAAAGTACCTATGAATAAATCATAATTTTGATTGATTTCATTCAGGTTTTATTTATTTTAGATTGTCAACAAATTAATAAAGATTCAAGTCACAAAGGTTTTTTAAATTACACGCAATTGTAAAAGTACCTGCTCCTCAACATTTGGACCTTTAAATTAAACTAATTAATAAACTGCAACGGTTACAAAGAGAACATACCAAGATAGGTCGATCTATTTTATTTTTTTCTTGCAAGCTGTTGAGAAAGTGTCTTAACGTCGGTAACAAATCAGGTAGCTCTTAAAGCGCTATTAAATACATTTCTATAACTTAACCAAGCCTTGAATTGTTTGAACTAGCTTTATATAATTGTTTAATCTACTTAAGTCATTCTGCGACCAAAATTCTCACAAAATATGTGTAGAAATTTAATACTCCCTAATAACATTTTACAAGTTTTAGGGTTAAAAGTGAAACGATAGATAGAGCATAATATTAAATGTACTCAATTTAATAAATAATCAGAAAAGTATTGCCTAAATGTTTTAAACGTCACGTCGAACGAGACGACTATTGTTTCTAAAAACTTTTTTTTAATAATTAAAGTTTTTAACGGGGGTAAATTGATTGCTTAACATAATATTTTAGGAAGATCAATTATTATGGGAATTCGCATTATGGGTACTGAACATTGTGGCTAACACTAATGATATGAAAAATGATTTTAACGACAAACGACACTAAGGCAAAAGTATAGGCCCCGTTTAAATCTCTGCGCGAACCAAACGTATAACCCTGGTTAGTAGTGTATAGAATATGTTTATCATATGACATGCCCATTACCCAAGCGGGTTAGCTAACAATGTGTTCACGAAAATGTTATAAAACGCGCCATACCGAAAGCGGGCGCGGCTCCGCGGGCTGGCGATGCTGTTGATACTGCGGGTGGCCCTATTCAGCTAATTAAAATGTTATTACTATCTTACTACTGGTTTACCCTGGTATTGTCGACACTTATTTCATAAAACTTCTCACTTCGCAAAATTTTCAATTCATCGACAAGATTTCCCAGGCGCAGGAGGCCCTGCCAAGATGCATTATGCTAACTAGCGTTTCTATTCGTTTCGTTTTAAAAAAAGAAACGAATAGAAACGCTAGTTAGCGTAATGCATCTTGGCAGGGGCCCAGGTTTAGTAACAGTCACAAGTCCAACCGAACCTAACCTATGTAATTATTATTCGTATTTAAATCCTGAAAACAGCACGGTTTCAGTGGAAAATAGCTTCAATTAAGTGAAATTCGATGAAATAATAATAAATATCAGGGGACAATGTCACACCAATTGACCTGGTCCCAAACTAAGGTCTAGGCTTTTACGATGGATACCAGGCAACGATATAAATACTTATATAGATAAATATATAGAAAACATCCAAGACTCAGGAATGAATATTCGTGCTCATCACACAAATATCTGCCCTTACCGGGACTTGAACCCAGGACCGCTAGCTTCGTAGGCAGGGTCACTACCAACTAGGCCAGCGCGTCGTTGTCGTTAAATGATACATTTGATGAAAAAATTGTCGGTAAAACAAGAGGACACCCTTACTTTACAATTATAAATGCGAAAGTTTGAATCGATGAATGTTTGGTGCTCAATCACTTCAGAACCGCTGAACGGATCTGGATGAAATTTGGCACAGAGATCGATTTTAGTCTGCAAGCACATAGACACTTAATTCCGAAATAAATCACTGTTCTCGTGGGATGGCAAAATTACTAGGTGCCCTTGCAGTCCCCGGGCAAGTCTAAACGGAGCGAAGCTAAAGATGAAGCTTCAAAAAGGTTACGAGCGAAGAGCGCCGCTTAAAATCGAAGTTTCCGCACTTTTCGCATTTTTCCCATTGAAAGTCTATGGGAACAGATTTTCGGTTATTCCTCCGTGGTATGTCCGATTTTCAATTTTACTTTTTCTAAACCATCTATGGCTATATGTTGTATTACGGGCTAAATTTGATTCCGATATCTCTAATAGTTTGGGAGGAGTATGCGGACAAACGAAAATCCGAATCGGGGAAGAATGGAGCTTCGCTCCAATAATTATGCCACATTACATTCGCCCATATAGCTTTGATATCGTAATCATTATATAACTTATTTAATTGTCAGTAAGAGCCGCCATAACATTAACAATGCCATTACAATATCGAAGGTAGATGGAGATGAGCTAAACCAAAGTGGAAAAAGGACCTGCGAGGCTAGACAAGATGCTGATGTAAACGATTTTCAAAAACTGACAAAGTGTATGGAATTGGGGTAAGCGTTCGATGCGACCATCCAATCTTGTACATTTTCGATAACAATAGTGATTGCCGAATACATCTATTCTAGGGCTACAGCTCAAACATATAAGTAGTTAAAAATAAACTTTAGTAGAAAAGCGCGCAAGATTGGAGTAAAATAGTATCAGAATAGGGCTGCGCAGGCGTCGTGACCTCGCTCCCGGCTGATTCACCGCCATTCTTTCCGCGTCTAATTACTATTACCCGATCGAAACGCCGAGATACATGGCAAGTGGACGGATATAAAATAAACAAGAATGTTTTGTTGATGATTTTCTCTTAAAATCTGCCAGATACATTTGTTAAGCATGTCAGACTTTTTTCTGATAAAGCCGGATGAAAAAGTTAACTGTTAAGAAATGTCAATTATTTTTATTCGTAAAGAACATATGCTTCGAATATTATTAGACCATATTTGAGTATTTATTTTTAAAATAAAAGTGTAAAAAAGAAAATGGGTCTCAAAATTGAGAAATAAATAGGAATCTGTGAGAGGGTAGAAGCTAAGCTCTTCCCTAGTCTAATATTCAAATAAATAACTAGCACATTACATTGACGACGTAGTTAGTCTAGTTGGTGGTGACTCTGCCTATGAAGCTGACGGTTCCGGCTTTGATTCCCGATATGGGCAAATATTTGTGTGATGAGCACCTGTATTTCTAGAATCTTTTTATATATTTAAGTATATCCCATAGTACGAGCCTAGACATTTGTTTAGGACTACGCCAATTTGTGTGATTTATTCCTCAAATATTTATTAAACAAGCACATTACGATACCTATAGTAAAAATATTTGCAAAGGCAAACTCATCCTTTTAAGGGATTTTTTCCAATTAACCCTTGAGAGATTGAGAAAATATCTACATTCAAATATCTCCACTAATATACATTTATACATCTACATACTACATACTAAAACTGACATTAACTTCATATCATATAATTATACATTATTATTATAACTGGTTAACACCACCGCCAATTAGGTAACAAGTGAGTTGATACTTGTAAGTTTTTTCTGACACAACTTCTACCAAGCTGTACATCTATTCCACCGGGTGAAATCATATTGTCTTTAACTTGTTGCCGTATTATTAATGTTACGATAGCTCTTTGTAAATATTTTGGCTCTTTTACATCTCGGTAATATAGAGTCTACTAGCACTTCGGACAAGACCACCGTTGCGGAAAACATACAGCCTTGGCCAAAAGTAGTTATTGAGCACCCCACTTATCCCTTTGTAACTTATAAATAAAGTATTATTTTCTAATTTCAAAAATACACAAATATGTAAAATATAAAATGCGTTTGTACGTGTGCAAATTATTAGTAGATTATCATTTAAAAGTAACTATTTTCGTGTGAAATCTGAAGCTAGAAAAAATCGGGTTTTACAACGAAATTATTAATTATATTTTTTTCAACGGCATCACGCTTAACGTCAATAAATATGACTTTTTTCCGATAGATATACAACTTTCTATAACATAAGACATAAATGCACCTTTTAAAGTTTGACTTTTATATGAAAAACGCATACTTTTAACTCAATACTTTTAGCCAAGGCTGTGTAGTTTTACCGTATAGAATAAAGGCCCTGCATTGTACGACCCATTGTAATAAATAAAGCTATTTTTTCAGAGAATATCTATCTAGTAATAGAAGCCGTGGTACACGAGCGATCGTTTATCTGGCGCTCGTTTTCTTCGCTCGCGAGCGGCCGACACCTGAAGGTCAGAGCAAAATTAAAAGTGTTTTAGTATCTGATTACAGCCTTATTACAACGCAGCACAAAACTTCCTGCAGATAAATGTGATTACTAGCAATTATTGTAGATCTAACAGATTTGCTTGGTGCGCTAAATATTAAATAGGCCGGAGATTGCGGTCACGTTGCAGCCTATGGAGCTTTTAGTTAGCTTTTCAATTTTTACTATAGTATTTTATTGAGTTAGATTTGACTATACAATATGTTGGATTTTTATAATGTTTATATCAATTTTATATAAATGAATTATTAGTAAGATATGGTATCTTAGTTTTCATGTGAAAACAAGTGTCGAAAGTTATGTAATTTTTACAATATTTCTAATTAA
This sequence comes from Acleris literana, assembly GCA_946894065.1. NCBI lineage: Eukaryota > Metazoa > Arthropoda > Insecta > Lepidoptera > Tortricidae > Acleris > Acleris literana. Next base: position 13,276,643 of record OX335684.1, on the reverse strand, counting down.
AAATATAATTAAGACTGGCCAGCTATCTCTTCAACTTATAAGCTATTTAACTCTGCCTATAAATCCTTATACACAATAAACATAATATATAATATTTTTAGTGGTAATAGGAGCTTGTGCAGGGTCCGATCCTATCGCCACCACTATCTTATCCGTTAATCCACCGCCAAGCAGCAGTGTTCCGACATAAGGGCTCATGTGCTCATTGCTAAACAAAAAAAAAATAGAATTCGCTAATATTCATGCATACGAAATTATATTAAGTCGGCTAATTTCTTTATATTTTGCATAGACACTCAGTCAGTTTCAAAACTAAATGAAAAGCTTCTTGATACCAATGATATATTATATAAAGATACGTCATCTACGCGCAAAAACGTTCCGCAAAAAGGAAGGCAAATTGCCTTACTTTTTATCTATTTATCTCTTTCTAACAATAGCGTTCGGTTTGGATTGCCGTGTTTGTCTCTGTCAGTACACGACGGTCACGGGTTTTGAATGCGTTTAGTATATAACGTATCTTAATATAAAATATCATTGCTTGATACTAAGAAAGCGAAGTATAACTTTATGCGACATAGTTAATACATTAAGGCACTATTCCAAAGGTTGTGCCTTCAAATCAGGCATATTTATATACTTATAGAAATAGCTTTTAGTAGCTTAGTTTTATTTTAATTTAAATAGTTTTAATTTTAATTTTTAATTGTATTATTGTTGAATTCTGTAAGAAAGCATCTTATTTTATATACTTTTACCAGTTAAGTTTTTAAAACGTTTTTTAGTGTCACGCAAACTGTATTAAGGGTACCTGAATTAATTGAAGCCAGTTTGCAGCTCTCCAAGGAAGCCTTCTCGGACCATCGTTTTTTGTATTATGTAACATAAACGAACTTCGTAACTGGGAACAACGACATCAGTAAAACTGACTGGTATATGTATACTGGCATAAAATGTTTTCGAATAGAAAAATTAACAAATATTTCGTAAATGAACCCTACCGCGAAATTTCAAACGTTTTACGCATAACTAATACTACGCGAACGAAGTCGCGGGCAGAAGCTAGTATGATATACACGAGAGTGGGTAACCGAGTCTTGAATATTTTTATAAATATCTACATATTTGCATAAATACTATTGCAGTATTATTTTTTCACAATATCCCATAGTTCATGATAATTAACCTATTTTGTGGTATTTAGTATTCATAGTTATGGATAGTATGTTAAAACCGTTGCTAATATAAGTGTCGTAAAGTGTTTTTGCGTAGTGCGTATCGTAATAAATAAGTTACGATGCTAAAATTTAGATCGAAAAGAAATCAATCGCCCGCGACGCAGTTCGAGTTGCGAAAAAATCGATTATTGGTCGGCCCATGGAAATATAATACCACCTCTCACCCGCGTTTGTTATTAGGGTTCTGTGTATATCACAAGATACCTAATATAAAGATAACAAGGTGATCTTTATATTAGGTATGTTTTTAGTGATAAATAATACATCATTTTATAGAATTATACTTCAACAATAGCATCATTTCATCGAACGCTATTTTCTGCTGAAACCATGCTGTTTTCAATACTTATATCTTGAACATTAATTACGTAGATTAGGTTAGGTTAGATTTGTAACTACCAAAAACAATACTCGATTTTCGATGAAATTAAAATTCGCGTAATGATACATTCGTTGAAAGATGTTTCGAAAACATAATTGTGTACCCGTTTTTAGCGTATGTTGTCGACATGTTAAAGATATAGCTGATTTTCTTTGTCATAAACTAATAATGAAAGCTTTAGATCTAGGTAGATGTTTATCTAGGAGCTACTTTATGTTTGTAAATTAATTGGAAGTGGGAGGGTGAAATAAATGAAAGAAAGATTAACGCGATTAGGTTGCCATGGAAACTGCTCTATTTGTTCATTCGAAAATATGTATGTATGTTTTTTATATGCCATAGTTTTTTTTTTAAGCCAAAACTATATAATATCTTTAGCATAATTCAATTTCTATACGTAGGTTAGGTTAGAAGGATGTACAAAATAAAAAAATACTCTTTAATCAAAAAATCATGTTCGGAATTACGAAATTACGTAGTGCACCCGTGCGTAAATACGGCACCAACTTGGCCAAGTTTTTATTTACGAAATATTCGATTATATCTGCCCATGCGCATCTCACTGTCAGGTGCCGAGGAAAGTGGGCTGCGATCGCTTACAGATTATTTATTTATATTCACTTACAAGTTTCTATCCACAATTTAATGCATAGTAATACAATATTACCATTGCAAGCTCTGGCTTGGGGATTTGATAGAAAGTTTATTGGGTAGTTTAAAGGTATTATAGTATAGCCGAGTACATAGATATGTATACAATTTGGCACCTTATTTCAAAGGATTAAGGTACAATAGTGTACACATATCTTTGTACTTGACTGTACCGTTAAGCTAAATAATAAAAGCTGTTAGTTGAATCTGCAAACGGTGTGATAAATGTACAAATGGTAATGGTTTAGTGATGTAGAGAAATGAACAAAAGCGAGAAATTTTGTTTTTTTTTGCGTTTATTTATCTTGCACTGTTCATAATGTAGTAAGTATGTATGATGTCTATTTCTGCATGTCAATTTTGAACCAGTTCCAGTATCTGAAATTTGGACCACAAATGTAAACCTAATGACAATGCACTATTTTTGTATCTAAGAGCAGCTGGCCTATTGCTTAACGCGCTCGCAATCGCAATCGACTTCAAAGCGGAACAATTGTTTTCATTTTGTATGCAGACTCGCCTTCGGACTGTCAAAATGAAAACGATTGCGATTGCGAGTGCGTTAGGCAATAGGCGTGGTGATCTGATGATGAAGTCGGAAGGTGGCGACGGGATCTCCGCTATACAAACCGTTTACCCACCGTGTTGGGACTCATTAGTTTAGTCTTGATAAGCAGCACTTTGCAAAAAAATCCGGCAAAAAAAAAGTTTTTTTTTGGCTCAACTTATTTTAATTAATAATATTTTAATTTTCGTTTTTTTATAAATAAATAGCGTGTTGGGGGATTAAGCGAAATTTCAGTGGTGGTAGGACCTTGTGCAGGGTCCGTCCGAATCGCTACTACCATCTTATCCTTTAACCTTTCGTCAAGCAGTAGTGTTTGCAATGTGTTCCGGCATGGGGATAAGACACCTGGTGAAATGACTAGCGTAGCATTCTATCTTTTTTTCCATTTCCGGTCTTAGGATTGCAGTCTTGAGAATGCAAATGTCTATGATCCCACTTACCATCAGGTGGCCTATGTGCTTGTTTGCCTTCTCAATGCGCCAAACAAAAAGTCCTTTGGAAAATTATTCGGCTAAAAAGTACTTTCTCCTATGGACTAAACAGAAGATATTACTTCTAAAACTCTTCATCATCACATTTCCCTTTTTATCGGTTCCCCTATGGAATTCCTAATCGTCATTTGTCCTAATGCTTCGTTTTCCCGAATTTTCATTTATCCTAAAGCCATTTCACGCTGAATTTTAAAACATTTTAGTGTTGTTTATAATACAACCCTAACCTAACCTAACCGCAGGTATTTCGGAGAACTTACAAAGTTCTCTCACTCAGCTGAAAACCAAATTAGGACAAATGATAATTCGGACAAACGATGGGTTAAGACAAAAGTTATTAGGGATTCCAAGGGACACCCCTTTCTACCCACACCTTTACCCTTTACCTAACTTTAAGTGCCTACTTAATTAGTCTAGAAAGATCTACAGCAAACGAGGACGACAATTTTAAAGTGACACTTAAATTGTGTTGGATGCCCATATAAATCCACTTAACTATCCAAGAATTAATTTATGTTAAGCAAAGCATCTGAGGCTTGAAAGCTCGTTACGAAGCTCGTGAATAACGTCATAGATGAACTCAGGCGCATACCGAAGCTCAATCAAAGTATATACAGAAAAGTAACCAGCGCGCTGGCTCTGGTTGCATACTGAACAAGGATGTGATTCCCTTAAGCATATCACACGTTAACTCGAAGCAGCTCATATTAACCGGCAAGTTTAAGTAATCACGTCAGACCGCATAAAACACATTTTACTACGTGCATTCTCAATTAGGCAGCTTTATTTGACCAAGATCTCGACTCACCTTTCACCGTGCTATGTGTGTTTTTGTGAATGAATTGTTTGAGTTCTATTTGACTGTAGGTAAACAACATCGAAACGTTTCTAAATTAGCCATATTTAACCCTATCCAAGATGCCAACGCTGTCAACGCTTTTGTTATCTATCGACTCAAAATGTACGAAGTTGACATAAGCAATCGACGTGATCTTACGTCAATTCTATACATCTTGTCGATATTCGAAAATCGTATTCGTGTTATGCATATTGACTAGGCCCCTTTTATTTTTCCAATAATTTCTGTTTACATCTATGTTTTGTTGTGTTGCAGTGTTTGTTTGTCATATAAATGCTGTGTTTGTTATTATATTATTAAATTCTGGCCCTTTAGGAGCTCGAGTTAGCTTCGCACATACGTACAAAGCCAGCATAGCCACGGCTTATTCAGCGTTAATCAGCGTTATTAGCTTGTGGGCTGATCGTGTAAAGCGCGCACACTTACAAGCTCGATATACGCTTCTTCGAATATATTCTACTGATTTGTTTACACTGTGGCACAACGACAGACAGTATGTCGACACAAAATGAAAGCATAATTTGTATAATCGGCGGGGCATGACGGCCACAATGAAATTCATCTCGGCGACTATTTCACTAGACTGTACCTGAGATTATGCTTTTGTCATCTGATTGAATAACATGATACAATTAAGCTGTTGGTTTGTGAAACAGTGCCAGAGGAAATTGAGACCAGGAATTTACATATTTATTTACAGTTCAACATAACGCCAGAGCTTGTATTCTACTTGTTTATACCCCTATTGCAATTGCATCGTTTATGAGTACAACTTGAACGCCTTAACTGTTAACTTAATAGGAGCTATCATTGCATTAACAAATAACAATACGATAATAATAGGGGTAGGTATTTTAAATTAACACCTTAGCATCATTTGGATTTCCTCATAAACCCTTGACCTTTTAATACTTAAAAGAGAAAAAGGGGCTAACCCTAGGCAAGAGGTCACAAAAGAGGGCAGCGCTAGGAGACACGCGCAAAAAATTGTATCTCCAGGCAAAAGAGAAAGCCTCAAAAAGGGTAGCTCCACCCATAAAGATGGTATCCACAGCCACACAAGTGGTCCAAAAAGATCTCCGACCCAACTCTTCCATTGTCGGGCAAAAGAAAGGAAGCCCGTAGTCTGTAAGCATGCATGCGTCAGGATTCCCACTCCGCGACTCACATAGCTATAAGTCTCCCCCGCATCCCAACCCCCATTCCTATCCCCCGTTTTTGGAAAAACCCCGCGGATAAGTAAACGGAGGAAGGACTTTCTCCTCCGGCCTTTCAGCACTGGCTGGGGTAGTATCCGCGGGAGTCTAAATTCTAGTTGGTAATAGGGGATTGGTGTTTTTAGCCGGTGCGAGCCCAGAAGTACCTGGGCCCTCCATTCCCAGGTCTCCCGAAGGGATTTTCACCTCAGCCCCTTTTTCTTAAAGTAATTAAAGCAAAAAGCAAACAAAAGCAAGGACTTTTGTCTATGGCCCTTCAGGCGATTATCAAAAAAAAACCCCCCATGCGAAATGCGAAAGTTAAAAGTAGAAAACTGAAAACTCCACGTCCCTTTACTTTCTCAACATCGTATCTGATCGATTACTGAGACAGGAAAAACACTCATGTCCTCTATTGAATAAAGACTACTTTCCTATCTAACTATTCGATCACATACGAGGTTGAGAAAGTAAAGGGACGATAAGGCAATCCTATACACCACAAGCTTAATTTTCCTTTGTAGTGAGAGTGCCGACCAAAGATCTGTCAACCGTTTTAAAGGAGGTATTCTGGCATTATTTCGGGGATTTTATGGCCGCCGGCTAGCTGAAACCGCGAAATGTATGTGAGATAAATATGGGCCTTGTCAACTGAAATAAAGTTATCGTGGTAAATTCTATTCTATCCTATAAATATTCTTTGATTTCAGAGTATTTACTAGTCAAGATGCATAATACTAAGCTAGCGATTTTCGAAATATCGAAAACGATACGATTGACGTAAGTTGATCTCTGAGCGCCATATATTTCGAGTTGATAGAAAACAGAAAGCATCGTTTGCATTGGCTATAGTAGTAGCTAACGTTTGAAAAATGCAAATACTATAACTGCTAACTATTTTTTCAAACTACTTGTTCCTTGAAACATCAAACATTATAATAAAACAAACCACGCAGTAACCGTCCTTCACATTTGCTACACATTTAATAATAAAAATACCTTCCTCACATCGTGACGGCTAAGCTCCCGATGTAGATCTATGCGCGATCCATAGATGCAGATCTGCGCAATTTGTGTGGCTCGTGCGCTCGCCGATAACGCCTGAATAATACATTCGCTCCCATTGTACACAAGCCTATTGTGCGCGTAGGCACGTGAATTCAGGAATTCTTTTGTTCGTTGAAATTGTAACAGGAAAGAGGTTAGGATTGTAACGAATGAGATTGTAATTCAGTTGTAGGTTTTGCTGACAGTGTTTACATTAAGTTGTAGTGAATAACCATTCGCGGATCAGTTTGTGAGAAGTTAATGCTCAAAAGTAGGGAACAAAGCGCATGCGAAGGAACGTCACAAGCTTCGTCTCGAGCTTAAAAAAATACGACTGTACCGTTTCATTTTCAAATGAAATATTCGAGAGTTCTATTTTCAAAAATCGGTCCGTCTGTAGGTTGGCTCTTGTCTCTCTTTCCACACTTTACACATACCAACTAAAAGACGTTATCTCAGTTACCTTACGAAAACAGATAAAAAAATTGTACTTAGTTAAATCAACCAAAGCTGATTGTAACATCAGCAACTTAATTACGATATTAGTGAAATTATTAACAGAGATATTTCGTCTTTGTCCTCACTGTCATAATACCAAAGTGGTCGTGCTAATATTATAAGCATTTTAAACATAATGTGGTTAGCAATAGAGTATAAAATGCTTCGAATATACATTGTAGTTCGCCGGGCTGGTTACGCATTTATAGTCTAGTATAGGATTGCAGTCTTGATATTTAAGAACGTTAATCGTTGCCTAGTACTAGAATTTAGTTTGGGGCTAGGTTAATTTGTGTGAATTGTCCTCTGCTTTTTTGTTCCTCATTATTACAGGCCTACCTATCAACTGACTATAATAGGAAGATATTTTATAATGGGCTAGCTATCCAGAGAGGTAATGCAGCTAGTGTTATAGGGACCATGCCACGGGCGGACCTGCTAGAGGGGGTGCTCTTTTTAAAGTGGTGATTATTATTTATATCTTTTAATGTTTGAGTGGCTTAGTTTTATTTTTATTTAAATACGTTTAGATTTAATTTTTAATTGTATTAATGTCGAATTCTGTTAATATTATGAAAAGTTTCTCTATATCGCAATAAAGTACATTTATTATCTAACCTTAATTCAGAAGGGTGCTCCAAAGTTCATTATAAAATTGCAACTCCGATTATTGGAACTCCGAAAAATTTTCTCATACCATTTTACATCATAATGATCACTCTTCATACTCTTCATTATATTTTTTAATACTAATGATCGGAACTTATACTCATCTGAACTTATAACGCCAATATTCATGGAACCGTATACTTTTCAGAATTTCTTAAATATCTTACGTGTAGATAAAATTAGGTTAGGTTAGGTTAGATTTATAACAATCCTCAAAAAGTAACAGTTTCTTAAAACAATGTATCATGAGTTGCGATAATTATGACTTAAAAAAAAGTATTAACAAAAAAGTATAAGCAAAATTTTTCGAAGAAATGATGAGTATAGACACAAATCGTTATTTGTATAAAAATTCTAAAGACCTATCTTATATGAGCCAATATCGACCCAATTCAGAATGATATTAGACTTTATCATAAATAAAATGCAAGACGCAGACTTGATATAAGTTTTCCTCTGGTGGAGCAATGCAAGCTCCGTGTAATGAAACGATGGAGTTTTTTCTCGTCAGCCGACATAATGACACAAGAATGAGCAAAAACCAGCTTTGTCAATATTAGGAAGTAATTAAGCTGCCTTTGACAGTCCAATTTAAAGTCTGCTGGGCTTTGTGCTTGATGCTATTGGTTTTTAGATCAATAAAACTTCATAGATCGATAAGAAGTGACGCGTTAGTTGTTGTTGGAAACGCATTTGATATTAATAGTAGTACTTTTAATTATCCTAAATTGAATTAAGTTATTTTAATGTTGACTTTAAATTGAAAAAACCCGGTCAAGTGCGATTCGTTGGAGTCCTAGTATATCCGATGTTAGGTAGTACCTAACTATTTAAAGAAGAATGGGCAGAAATGTATGAACACTGGCCTAGAAACCAATAACAATAAGCGCTATATCATCGGATATCCTTTTTAATTCTAGAACGATTTGGCGTAGCGGGAAACCTCAAATAAATGTGTGTTTTTTTATCTGGAAGATCGGGACCCCTAAACAGACGACTTTAGCATAATTACTTTGAAATACCGCGTCTTTGCATGGCGATAACTTATTTCACACAAAGATTTAGATCTACCTGCCATAGTAATAGTTTTACAACTTAGAATTACCTATCCGGTGACATATCGCTTGTCCTTATTGGTCATATAGGCCAATTTGCCCACCCTCCTTTGCGTAGCGATGTTTTGATTCCTTCTTAAGTCTCATAGTTAATTAGTTGTAATAATACAACATACGCTCTCAATAATTAAGGTTCCATAGTCAAAGGGTAAAAACGGGAGCCTATTACTAAGACTCCACCGTCCGTCCGTCTGTCTGTCACCAGACTGTATCTCAAGAACCGTGATAGCTAGATAGTTGAAATGTTTACAGATGATGTATTTCAATTGCCGCTATAATAACAAGTAATAAAAACAGAATAAAATAATATTTAAGTGGGGCTTCCATCTCCCATACAACAAACTTGTTTTTTTGCCGTTTTTTGCTCGATATTAATAACGGCAACAGGTAGACGCTTGAAATATTAACAGAATATTTAGTTGCATATTCACTTTAAAAATAAATAATTTAATTAAAATAAAATGCAAATTATAACGGGGGCTCCCATACGTCAAACCTGTTTTTTTTAGATAATGGTACGGAACCCTTCGTGCGCGAGTCCGACTCGCACTTGGCCGGTTTTTAAACTTTTTATTGTTTATAAGGATACCATACTTTTATTTAACTCTAAAGCGAATGTTAGGGTTTTTAGTAAAGCTTTAAAGATATTAAAGATATAAAATTGTGTATTACTAGAATCAGGGTAACCTATCTCAAATATATATTTTTTTCTTAACTGTTTCATTTGTCCTGTCATAAATTATATATTTCGCTTTTGTACATCTCTTTTACGGGAGCTTGCCATTTGGCCAAAATATTTTTAGTCAAATATATCATTTCCAAAATTTTCATTTCTCAAAAAGCAGTTAGTATTTTTTTTTATATCCGGGATATCGAAACCGCTTTCTACGTCTATTAGGTTAGGTTACACTTGTGACTACATAAGAAAATAAACTGCGACGGGAAACAAATTTTTAGGATGTGAAAATTTGGGAATATTACATTTGACCAAAAATATTTTGGCCATTTGACATTAATTGTAAAGTGTTTACATACACACTTTTTTCATGTATTATTTACAAATCAACATTTTCGGCAGCTTCGATACTCGTACAAAACAAAATAGCCCGTCCATTTTATTCATCTAGCCGAATGCAATATAAATAAAATAATTAGTATTGCGCAAGAGTACGTGTAGCCCTCGATCCCGCCACGACGATCTCTTTCAAGACGTAATCGTAACGTCCAATTCTGCATCGATACGATTTTTATTGTCCGTGACATACGGAAGGCTGATAATTATCTCTATGCACGTTATTGTTGTGTAACAACGATACGGTTATCGATATCGATACATATCGTTGCAGGTGGCTTGGCGCAATCAATTTTAGATGAAGTTATCAAATGATTTAAAAAAAATGAGTAATAATAAAATGCATCATAAACTTTACCACTTTTTTTGTCAAGAAATATTTGATTTAGATAAAATTTCATTGATGAGAAGACAAGACTAGAAGTAGAAACAAAGAACAGATCGAAGTGATGTGCTATTTTATACCTTATTGCTAGGGTTAGGACTTTTGGTGGCATATCATGGTTCTAGAATCGATGGCGTCGCTATTTTTTCATCAATCATCATCATCATCATGTCCGCCGAAAGACGTCCACTGCTGGACATAGGCCTCCCCCAAGGCTCTCCACTCAGACCGGTCTTGTGCTTTTCGCATCCACCGCGTTCCTGCGATCTTTACAAGGTCGTCACTCCATCTTGTCGGAGGCCTACCTACAGCTCAGAAGCAGTAGAGCTAAGGTTACCGACATAGCCCGAAAAATAGCCAAACTTAATTGGCAGTGGGCGGGGCACATTGCTCGCAGGACTGGATGGCCGATGGGGTCAGAAGGTTCTTGAGTGGCGTCCGCGGACTGGGAGACGAGCTGTAGGTACGCTATTTCCTAATTATTACAAACTACCACCTTGATTTTGACATTCAGTATTGTCATAATAATATTTCAAAGCCCATTCATCAGTGAAGCGCTAAACCATATTAAATGTATTTTGGTAGAGATGATATCTAAGCAAACAATTATTAGTAGGTATGGGGGATGCTCGAGCTAAAAATTTATTTATTTTATTTTGAGATATGACAATACTGAAGACCAAAATCAAAGTGGTATGTTTATATTAATTAAGAAATAGCGACTCCATGGATTCGAGAATCACAATATGCCACCAAAAGTCCCAACCGTACTTATTGCCTAACCTAACCTAACCTAACCATAACTAAGCAATTGTAAACAAAACTACTAATTTTATCAATTAATTGTATATAATACTAACTATAAACCTATATTTAATAATTATATATGTGTTATGTACTTGTGTATCGTCTTACTATAAAAATAACGCCGCAATTACTCATGTAGAACACATTTTAAATACTCAAATGCCGAAGCAAAACGAGAAAAAAAAAAAACGATTTGTAAATAAGGCGCGTAATTTCTGCTGCATTGGGTTTCATACAAAAATCCTGTTTGGTTCACACGGCGACGCAAAATCAGATGGATGTTTGTACGCAGCAGAAATTTCGCAATCGAAAATACGCGACTCACAACTCAAAAAATTACGCTCATTTGGCTTCATCTCGTGTCGCTCACTGTCCCGCTCACAAGAACACACCGGTCACCACCGAAAGCGTTGCGGTACCTACCATGTCGGTGCCGTAACTTTCTGCTGAGTGGTGATCCATTTCAGTGGGACCCACATCACTTTAATTAGTTTTATTCTATTCTGTTAGTCTGTGTATCTATCTGTGGCACTGTAGCTCTTAAACGGGCGAACCGATTTGAATGCGGTTTTTTTTTATTTGAAAGAAGGTTTTAAACTAGATGAGGTATGTATGATGATGAAAAAAAGAAAACTAGATGTTTTATGTGTGACTGAGACGAAGAAGAAAGGGGTGAATACGTCCACACATGGAACCTTCACGGCATTCTGGTCCGGGGTCCCGGTATCCGAGGACGATCGTCAGGGAGTTGGTATCGAACGAACAGGAATGTAAGCAAGAGCATGAATGTGTGAGCTCAAGACTTCTTTGGGTGAGACTCAAGGTAGGTCTTACCCGTTTATTCGTAATTGCGGCTTATGCCTCCGATACGAATAAATCAAAAAAAGAACGGGAGAAGTTTTGGGAAAGTCTGCATAAGGTTTCCAGAGCAAAAGTGAGTGGGAGATTCGGAAGGGGCCGCCCTAGGCGAACTTTTTCGAATCAAATCGGAGAAATACTGGAAAAGGCCTAGATTTTAAATACCCGAAACCGACGTGCATGCATGACTCGATGTATGAATATGGAGGAAGCGAAGGAGATTTGTCAAGACCGAGCAGGTGGAAAGAAGTGGTCTCTGCCTACCCTTCTGGGAAACAGGCGCGATTTAATGTATGTATGTATTTAAGAAGGTTTTTTAGCGATAGTTTTTAGCTAGGTTTTATGAAAATTGTTTGAATCATATTTTAAGAGATGTCAGCTCTGAAAGAAGGGGTCACCATTGTATCGCGGGTTTTTATCTATCTAATAGTTATTTAATCTTTTGTTCTCACTATTTATACTAAGGTGCTGCAAGAATTGTCGGCTGCCTGCGTGCTTCTGATCGGCCTGACTCCTTGGCGCTGCGTAGAGATGTAACCTCATTCTGCATTCTCTATCGCTTATACACCGGGGAGTGCTCCGAGGAGCTGTTCGGATTAATTCCTACCGCATCGTTCCGCCTTCGTCCTACGCGACAGAATTTCCACCACCATCATGTTGATGGTTGGCAGTCCACAACTGTGCGTTTCACTCGGAATTTCCTGCCTCACACAACTAAACTATGGAATGGTCTGTCGCCTGCGGTATTTCCGGATCGTTACAACCTTCAAACCTTCAAAAAAAGAGCGTACTCTCATTTGAAAGGCCGGCAACGCACGTGCTACTCCTCTAGTGCTGCAGGTGTCTATGGGTGACGGTAATCGCTTACCATCAGGCGATCCGTCTGCTCGTTCGCCTCCTATACCATAAAAAAAGTATATTACTGAATAAATGCCTTTATTTCTTTCTTTCAACAACAAACGCTCCTACGCTGGAAGCCCTTTGTTTCCCATAATTTTATTGGTCATAATGTAATTGTTGACATAATTTTTGATAGTCATATTTTTTTATATCGCTGAAACTGTAAACTTTTCAGAAGTTCTGAAATATCTAACGTGTAGACAAGGCTAGTTTAGGTTAGGTTTTATTTATAAAAATCCTGACACAGTAACAGTTTCTTTAAAAAAACACGTTATGACTTGCGATTAGGGAATGCAATTTAACCGGTTATTAACCTTTTTTGTATGAAAATAACCGGTTAAAACCGGTTATAACCGGTTATTTGCATTCCCTACTTGCGATGATTATGACCGCACATTATGACTAAAAATAATTATGTCAGTCAATATAGACCCTCCTACGCTAGCTATAGTATTACCGCATTATAATGAATGAACCCATAACTATCTCGCATCTCTCTCCCTCAATTAACCCACAAACGATAAACGCATCATTAGTTCGTTCATTAATAAAAGCACGCACACACGCGTCGGTATCGTCGGGATCGGTTGCCTAACATCGGTAAGTATAATAATTACAATAGATCGCCATTGTTCGAGTGACCGACCGGCCTCAGTGACGGCGACCTTCGCCCGTCGCAAGCGCACGATTTTTTGACCAATTGTTTCTAGAGACTCTATGAAGCTGATAATACCTACTCTTTAATAAAAAAAACTAGCTGTCCGTGCCCAGCGCCGCTTGGTTGTGTTTTATTTCTTACGAACCTTGTTGTGATGGTTAGGAATATAATAAAAAAAAACGGTCCAGGCATTCTCGAGTTATGTCGTGACCAAGGGAAACAGGGATTCAATTATATTAGGATATTTAAAAAGCAAAAAACGGTAAGTGAGATTTGAGGTCTATAAAAAATTGTAATACTGAGACTGAAATTCCAAGACTGCAAACGCGAAGTTAAGTCTTAATAGGGCTAATGCCCTACACACAAGGTATGTGAAATTTTGGATGCATATGTCGTTTTAGCTCCAGATGCAAATGAATCCTATTTTTTGATCGGTATACATATAGAGGATGCAGTAATATTTATTACGAACGGTATGCGCTTCATCTGTCTAAACTCTATAAAAAAAAAATGCTTGGATTGCAATAGGACGTGGAACGAAGCGAAGTTACAGCAGAGAAGTATAATATAAAGCCGAAATAAAATCAACATATTTGTTAAAATTTGATAAATTTAATTGTTAATCTATAGGTATTTTTCAATTAAAGAGTATTTGTAAACGTCATGTCAGTCGACATAAACCTTACTTGGGAAAATATCTATGGCACGAGATATTAAATAATTCCATTAAATGAATAGGCTCCTGAAGCATATTAATTTCATTAATTCGACATCTATTATAATAGTGCTGGCACTAAATTAATATTTAATTAAATACAATTCTAATTTAACCGGTTGTATCAACTCTCAGTAGATGCGGCGCGCGCGCCGATTGCCCGCTCGATATTGACACTCATTAGTCTATTTATTACAACTACAGATTGGTTATCTCAAACAAAATTACCTTCTGGTAATAATACTGTTAAGAAAAATGAAATCTTGAAGTCTTATTTATTATACCTTAAATACAGATATTTTATTTTAACCTCCGAACAAAAGTGGAGTATCCGCCTGTGTGTCCGTCTGTTCTTTCGAAGCTTTCGAATAGAAAACCGATTTCCATGGTGTTTTTACTATTTAATTGTTTTCTAAGTTTAATGGCAAATTAGCTCTGTAAGAACTTAAGGATCACAAATAAGAAAAAGTCAGGGACCTGGCTTTGGGTGTCCACTGTTATGACAAATGTATCTTTATGATTTAATAGTTTCATGACTAACGTCGGGTAGACTGGTATAGGAAAGTATGAGAGCGAGTAAGAAAGAAATACATATCCGAAGATCATTTTAAAAGATAACGATACCTATAGCATGTAATGAGTTATGAATCGACATCTTATTTAGTCGGACAAACTCGTTTTTATCTTGTTTTCTCGGCTATCTTTAGAAGCCATTAATAAGTTAAATAAAAAACAAGATAAATAAAAACTTATCCGACAAAATACAACGCTGTTTGATTATTCAATAAGTACATCTGTATCTGTGTGTGATTGATTTTTAATTGCAATTGTCAAGTGTTTAGTGCAAAGTTAAAGCGACGACGCGTTTAGCTTGAGCCTAGTTTGTAGCGGCCCCGGGTCCGATTCCCGGTTTAGGAAAATATTTATGTAATGAGCGCAAGTATTTGTTCCTGAGTCTGAGATTTCTGTTTATTTAAGTATATATTTATCTATATGTTTATCATTGTCTAGTACCCATATAGTACAAGCCTACAGCTTAGTTTGGGACTAGGTCAATCTGCTCAAGTTTAATGGCGATATCTCAGACAAAACACCTGTGGGAATTGCAACCTAGTTTCAAACAGGACAGAGTTGAATCTGCTTTGGCTATTGAATTTAGATATTGCATTTTTGTTTAGGAGGTCAGAATTTTTTGTCAGAATTTTTGCTGTTTTTTCATAAAAAGCGATTTAACCTATAGACTCTATATACTAATCTAAGTACACCGCGGAAGTAAAGTATCATAGTTTATATGCATTTTAATAGGAATATACCCATAACGATTATGGAATAATCGTCTTATGATACATAATGCATGAACTCGTCCCAGCTCGTGCTGTCGTTGTGTCTAAATTACCATAATACTAATAAACGGACAAATTCTATAGTACATTTTTATGGTTTCGTGATTAAAAGGTACCCTATTACCAAGCCTCCGTTGTCCGTCCGTCCGTCTGTCTGTCAGTGGGCTGTGTCACATGAACCGTTATTGCCGCTACTTTAAACAAAAACAACAAAAGAGCACCCAAACCAGAATGGGAAACCCTTCCAAACACTTGGTCGGTTTTTAGTTTTATCATTTTAAATCAAATATTTTGATTTTATTCTTTTAAATTGTCTGTGTTCTACCATACATTCCCTAAATATTTGATAAGTTCTAGTACGCATACATTAGCAGTGATCGGAATAGGTAGAGTATATTTACCTAAAGTTCGTAAAAGGGTATAATATAGATTGGTTACAACCGGGTGAAATATTAATTTATTTTTATTGATTTCCAGATTTCCGGTATTTTTAATGCTAAATATACGTAATATTTACTTACGGTATGGGATATTTTATGTTATTTAGTGATAAAAGGGGCCTGTAACTCATTTCTTTTAAGTATCTGAATAATAGGTGGAGTACATTTACCTAAACTTCGTAGAACGGAGACATAAACTGGAGATTTCCTTGCGACTACATTTACTAGTATAGGAAAAACGCCGGTAATCCGGTAATACCGGTATTCAATAAAAATAAATTAATATTTAACCCGGTTGTAACCATTCTGTATTATGTCCTTTTGCAAACTTTAGGTAAATATACTCTACCTATTCCAATCACTGTACATTAGACATCAACGGGAGCGCTTTGGTGTGGACAAAATTTTAAACTTTTAGTTTTGTTATAATACAACCCTAACCTAACTGAAACGAAGATATAAATGGAAAACTTAAAAATTTGCCTGACTCATCTGAAAACCAGTTTAAGACAAATGAAAATTCGGGCAAACGTTGTTAGGGATTGTGAGGGACACCCATCAAATGCCTTATATTTTAAAAGCTTTAATCTTTGTAATGTCATGGCACCAGGCAATCATAATTTACTAAAATGTTAATACATTATTATGCTAAAAATCTGCCCTTTTGTGCAAACATAATATTTCAAGCAATCTGAGTCCTCAATTAAGAGTAATCAGGAGCAATTAACACTTACTTTAAATTAAATTTAAGTGTATGCAAAACATTTGTCTTATGTAACTGTAGGTCCGTTAACCTTTACGTTCAAAGTTTTCCTTAAAACATTGTTAAGTTAGCTGTCAAGTTATACTGTAATTTAGATAAAGGCTAAGTTAAGTGATTCCAATTTATCAAGTAACGGCTTTAACAACGACGCTGACCGCATAGAATTTATCCCTATTTTCACGTTAATAATGTTTTTACTAGGTTATTTCAAGACTATAGCAATGAAAAGATTAGAAATAAAAACAAAATGCAAGCTTTAAAAGACTGTTGTTGCTAACCAAGTTTAAATCGATATAAATTCTAAATGATCGTTCAAAATGAAAAATGATTAAAGAAACCCCATTTGTCATACTTCGTCGACTTTTTTTTCTTCTTTTTTACAATATCGCGTCTAGTTGCCGCCATATTGAACTTTAATTACTGTCACTTTAGTGACACAAGATTAAGACAAATCGATTGCCATAAGTATCATCGAAATCGGTCCACTCGTTTAGATTCTAGAGCGCCACAAAGGAACAAACATACATAAATGGGCTGTTAAACACATTACCTTCCTCCTTCGGCAGTCGGGTAAAAAGCATTTATTATGATTACCGAGTTTTAAAATGATTAAAATTAAAGTTCCTGGAAGACCGAGCTCGGGTTGAAAACGAATTTGCCCGAAGGTGACAAGTTGACAGATCGATATTCGCCCCCGTAAACAATATGCAAATGTCATCGAAATCGTTAGAGCCGTTTTCGATAACAAGATTACAAATATATACAAATATTGATTGTTTATTAGTAAAGGATAAAATTATTATACTATTATTTTTACATTGTCATCCAATTTCTGAGCTATGTTTCAATTTTCAAATCTCAGGCTCATCAGAAAGTTAATTTAATATTTATTGCAAAATGTATACTGCCAGATAAATAAACAAACAGTCTATGCAAGCTGATAAAAAACGTACTAAATCACGATGGTTAATTAATGCTTAATTACAGCTTTGATGATGTGTAGTATAATGGTCTCCACTCAGCAATAGATTTATTTATTTATTTATTTATTTGATAGGCACGGTAACAAAATGTAAATTAGGTTTTTTACAGTGAAGTAGCTCTTATCTGACATGAAGATATCAACTAAGAGGTATTCCATCCTCACAGACAAGTTTTACCTACTTAGTTGGTACTAGCTACTAATCTTGCCCTACCCTAGGTAGCTATCCATAGTTTAAAGTTAGAGTTTAGTTTGAAACTACGTCAATTTGTGTAACACTGTCTGATATAATTTACGTCAAGTAAATAATAATAATAAAAAAAAACCAAATCAAACTCATTTATCTCATTGAATTTAGACCTTTTGTATCCTGATTACATAGATTATGGTAATGAAAAGGGCGTGAGCACAGCTTAGCTGAATTTGAGCTCACCCGTGATCAGCCAAAAATAATTCATAAGCGGAAACAGACAAAAATAAGAGCGAGGAATGAATATGAAGAAATCGTGTGTATCCTTTTGCACGTTAAATCAAATAGTGACCCTTAATAAATTACGAATAAAACCGTTTGAATTGTGACATTATTGTATAGTCTTTATCAATTGAAATATTCATCAATCACGTTTTTATTGCAAACTGTGTTATATATCAAACTAAGTCCAGAATTCAACATTAATACAATGAAAAATTAAAACTAAACGTATTTAAATTAAAATTAAAATAAACTACTTAAATATTAAAGATATAAATAATAATCACCACTATAAAAAGAACATCCCCTCCAGCAGGTCCGCTCGCGGCATGGTCCCTATGACACTGGCTGCATTACCTCTCTGGATAGCTAGCCCAATCCTTTGGGAGAGGTAAGCACCAGCTCTAGGATCTCCGGAGGATTCTATGAGCCGAGAGGACAGGGCCTTAATAAAACTTTTCATATCAGCTGACCAAGGTGCCATGGTATCCACTGCAAGCGCCACAAATTCGTAATTATTTAATAATGACGAATATTTGCGGCGCTTGAGTGTTTGGACCTGATCAGCTGCTGCACCAGCCCGATTACGAGTTGACTGGACGTGGGAAAGGGCGAATGTGTCAACGCACGTCGCGTCCCACACCAGTACCCTACCTAGTTTCCACGGCACCAATGCAGCTCCGTCTGGTCGCTTGCCATCGTCTCTATGCAATCCTGCTGGTCCCAGGACAGCTGGTACAGAGGCAGTGGCAAGCGAACGACGGATCAGATCATTAATTGTGCCGTGACGGTACAAACGGCCGGCACTTATGAAGCATGAATGGCCATGTCGTCCCAGCTGATTTTTATTTAAAATAAGGAATAATGAATAGTTATTTAATCTTAAACTTAATGTGAAAGTAATGATCAAGTGTATAAATCATTGCTAAGATCTCGCTTGATCTTTAAAAGCACGTGATTATCGAGTAATACGTAATGGTAAATTGGTTTGTATGGTTGTGTTTACATCTTTGCCAATTTCAATTGGTACAGACTATAGTTAAAAATAAATTAATTTACTTTTGTACCAGTTCCTTTTTTGTATAGTGCCACTGTTGCATTTAACGTGCGCTTTGTAAACGTAAGATGGACACTTAAGCTTTTTACTCAAAATTCTGTAAAAGCGAGTATTGACGAGGCACGCCGTGAATGTCAATGGAACCGTATCCTACGACTCCTTGAATACCAAACCGTGTAATTACTGTTAATTACTGCAGTTTATAGCCATTAATTCACCTCTTTATCCCTTTTGCAACGAGAAACGAACGGATTAAGACATTTTGACAAATTGCGCGCATGCGCGGTGTCACTTTTCATTGTTCTTTAATTAGAGTACGGTAATGAATATTGTGAATGTTTGTTTCCTTAACATTTATTAACTTCATATTTACTAGAGGATGCTTGTGACTTTGTACAGTCGAGTTCATAAATATGTGTGCACTTTAGTACCTTGTCACTTTAATCGCTGTGAAAATTCATGTATGGCAGTTTAAACATGACATTAAATAGAATTCGACTGTACTTGCAGAATTTTTCCTAATACTACGCGTGTATTTCTTCCCGTTAGAAGTAAATTTCAATTTTTTTAAGAAAATTGTGAATAGGGCTTAAATCGCGTAGGTAGCTCTTAACATCTTACTCCGGGCTATAATAACGCTTCTCACCCCCTAAATCAAGTCCGATTTCCACGATTTTTGAATATATTGTAGTTGTTATGATAAACTAGGTTTGTACGATTCCGTT
The DNA here is from genome assembly GCA_946894065.1 of Acleris literana. NCBI lineage: Eukaryota > Metazoa > Arthropoda > Insecta > Lepidoptera > Tortricidae > Acleris > Acleris literana. The sequence goes on along the minus strand of OX335684.1, from coordinate 13,256,752 downwards.
TTTTATTTTTTTATTTGTTTCCTTTCATGAAATATTTTTCATTCAACACATTCAAAAATCGTAAACTGCAGACTAGGTCTACGGAAAAAGAAATGTTATCGCATTTTGTATGGAAATTTTTAGCTTCACAATCCTCTTAAGTTTAAGGGTGTGATTCTCTCAAAAACAGCGAAAGTCGGACGAACGAGCGAATTCGGAGCGGCGAGTTTAAGTAGTCCCGTCCGAGCGAACAAAACATATTTAAGCGCGTGCATTTTCAATTTCGCAGCATGGCTTATCGAACGTATAAGACTGCCTAATCGATGCACGCGCTAAAATGTGTTTTGTTCGTTCGGACGGGACTACTTAAACTCGCCGCTGCGATTTCGATCGTTCGTTTTTAAGAGAGCAAAACCCCAGGGGTCTAGGTTGTGCTTTGTCAGTTTTAGTTGAGCTAGCTAATGAATAATAGTGAAGGAAATAAAGTAATTACGACACGGTGACAAAAGCAAGACTTCGCACTTGAATACTAAGTCAACAACTCTAAACGTTAACAAAACTTACTCGCACCCACATTATTCCGCATTGAGACTATTGAGATCACAAAAAATAAAAATATCCAAAAAGTAATATAAATTGAACGCTTGAACCGTTCAATTTAGTTTACAATGTAGATTGTCATTTGATAAACAAAACTCTTATTTACCAAGGTAACACAACCAACAAGTCAATGAGTTGCAAAATGAAACTGCCATTTGAGTTTAAAATAATTAACGGGACCTTTTTAACCAAAGGGGAGTTAAAGACGATGGGGATGGGGATTCTGTTTAAAAACTCGCCTAAATGATTCTCCGGCGAGCAAAAATAGTACATTACTTAACAAGGGCTGTAAAAGAAAGAAAGCCCGAAATCGCAGGTATTTGAGACCCGAGCCGTAGGCGAGGGTTGTAAATATGCGATAGAAGGCTTTCTTTTTTACTGCCCGTGATGAGTACACAATTTTACGTCTTCACCTGGCCAGGTGTTACGTAAAATACTTTGCACCGAGCTGATTTGTCAATGAACCCTGTGCACTAATTAAAATTAAAAAAAACCGGGCAAGAGCATGTCGGACCATGCTCAGTGTAGGGTTCCGAAGCCGTTACTACAAACAAATTAGACCTCGCGACAATCTTAACTTCGCCGTTGGAAAACTGTTATCCCCATACATCGACATAGGTCGCGGTCAGTTTACCAACACCGGAAATAAGTTTTCGGTAGGTATAAACATTTAAACCGTTTGTCACTCAAGAACCAATGAATTCTACTTAGTCGTGATAGTTTTCCTATTAAATTCATTATATGTGCTTTCATTTAAGATATTTTTCAGATTTTTAGTATTTGTAGTTTTGCTTGACGACGACTTGACGACGACGACACTTGACTCTAACAAAAATTAGCGCTTTAAAGCTTAATATTTCATAAACGTGTAACTTAATCGAAAAAATGTTGTCACAAACCGACAATATTTTTGAAAGTCCTATCCAACGATACCCCACACTATGGGGTAGACGAGGAAAAAAAATACATCCCCACGTTACGTGTAGGGGAGGTACACTAAAAAAAAATTGTTTTCTAGGTTTAATTTTACCACTTTGTTGGCGTGACTAATATGTATATTCATGCCAATTTACAGCTTTCTAGTATTAAGAGTCTCTCAGCTAGGCTGCGGACGGACGGACGGATGGACATGGCGAAACTATAAGGGTTCCTAGTTTGACTACGGAACCCTAAAAAACTACATGTCTTTTAATTGGCCCGTTATTTATACGATCTAATGTAACAATAATCTATTAGGCCAATAAATATTGGCTCCCTAAACACTTAATGTATTTTTTAAACTGTTTCTTTTCTTACGACGGCAGCTAAGAAGGAACTGGGAATTACACTCCGTTTTGTACCTAGATATAAAAAACATACACCTAACGTAAATCACAGAAGTATATACGATTGAATTGACGAAAATTTTCGGCAATTCTATGCGTAATGTTTATGTACCTAAAATTCAATCGTACTCGCTATTTCGCATAGGCTTTGTTATAGAACAAAGACAAAGGTCACGTGTCTACAGTTACTTCCAAAACTAAAAACAAAGCGCATATCAATGCATAAATTCCAAGACAACACGAATTACATACTGTCCATAACGAAAAAATAATAATATATCCTCAGACGTGCGTGCACACTACGCACAGCAAAGCCAAAAATGACACAACTCTAAATCCGAATCGCTTTCAAATTATACTTCAAGTTAACGTGATTAAGTTTGATTTCCAACGGTTTTGTTCTCAGACTTGGTGCATGTTAATTTCATAGGTGAACATTAACGCGTTGCCCAAGAAAGCAGCCTTGCTCCCAATGTCTCAAATTTGCCGGCCTTGTTGGGCTAAGTAATACCTCTTTTAATTAGTGCCATGAGGTGCCGTTGACATCCGAGTAGCCTCGCGTAGCAGCGAATTTATTGTATCAAAAATGACTATGTGTGATTCAGCTTGTGTTGTATATTGGCGCTTTAATAGGACTGGTAATTGTAGGTCATTGTTAAACTAATGAACAGGCTGTGTCGGTAATTTATTAATGATGCTAACTGTTTTTATACTTAAATTGTATCCAGCTGCCCTATTTCTACAAAACAGAATTAAAGATGGAGTTTATATGGCCGATCTGTTAAATGACATAACAGTGCATATCGAATCTCTCTGTCTAATTAGCAGTTTAACATGCTTGTGTCGTCGGTATTCCTTGGATGATTTGATCAAGAGTTTTTTATCATGCTAAACCTCTATCCTACTAGGGTAACGGCACCAATGATGGACACTTTTAGCTGACAGGCACCAGTAATGGACACTTCACTTTTAATTCAAAATTGATTGTTATTTTTTTGTTGCAAAACAAATGAATAACCCTTATCTTCTATAAAATGAGAATCAAGTGTTCATTATTGGTGCCTTGTCCATTACTGGTTCCATCACCCTACGAGTATTTAATGTTATAAATGCGAAAGTTTTTCGCGTTGTTTTGTTACTCCTTCACGCTGCAACGGCTAGATGGATTTAGATGAAATTTGGAATGGAGATAGCTTATGCCCTGGATCCCATAGGCTACTTTTCGTTACGGATAGTTTAAAACTTCCCAAGGACATAACGATAATCAAAATCTACACATAACAAGTCGCGGGCAGTAGCTAGTATAAAAATAAAACTTTATTGCGTACACGCAGCAGAACGAAATCAACTTCTGTGTGACCCGCACTAAATGTTACAATTAATTAGCTCACGAGGCCTCACGCTGACATTTCCACTGTTTACTTTAACACTCCGTATCTTATTGTGACGTGGGCTTACAAAATAACCTTTAAGTACTCCTAAACAAAGTTTATATTAAAGTACATGTGCCAGCAAACATACGTGATTTGGAAAGTTAGTCAACCGTTCGTCGTACGCAGTTTATTTAGTCCAATTTTTAATACCGTGTCTGAAAACAGGATTTATAACTTCATATTACTTATGTTTTAAGTAAACTCATATTATTTAATGTTTCTACCTCCGAGTTGACCTTACAAGAGTTACAAGTCATAATATTGTGGACATGCCATTGAATTAGCGGAGTTAATTATAAAATATTTTACGACGAAAAAAATTCAAAGTAATTTGTAACGAGCAAGTTTGCTGACCGTACATTTTTTGATGAATTGTCCTTAGTGTAACAAAGAACCGGACGAATGGTCTTTCAATGAAGAATACCGGAACACAAGGCATAATATATTGTAGTTGAAGTTTTGCTTGAATCGCTCTTGTGTAGGAAAGTATTAACTATAATAACAAAAAAATAATAAAAAACGACGATAAAACGATAAAAAACGATAAAAACCGACACTTTACTGTGACAAAAATTAGCTCTTTAAACAATGATACAAAATAAAAAGAGGTAGATATGTTACCTATTCGGTATTCCGCGTGTAAAAATGGTCCGGCTTACGCACACATAATCAGTAAATATTTCAATTACATACTAATTCATAAATGAAAAGTGAGAGCAGGATGGTATGCTAATTTCCGGGAGCGAAACAGAGACGAGTGTATGCTGCTCTGCAGACTAGTTCACGGTCCCGTCGACGGCGCAAGACTAAGTAAAGGTGTACCAATTGGCTTGGTTTTAGGGTGCCACTATCGAAGTGCGTATAACATATCTACCTCTTTTTACTATATTACTCGTATATCATTGACTTTAAATGTTAATATTACACAAACGGATCCCTTTATCAATTACGTGTTGAGGAGGTTTCCATTAAAAAAAAACAGATTTTATTCGACCACTTTACCGGCTTGACTAATAACAGCGTTCTAGTACTAACAGTCTCTGAGCTAAGCTACGGTCGGACGACGGACGGACGGACGTAACCCTAAAAATTGCATTTTTTAGTAAAGTATGACATCGTATTGTACATCTTTTATGTGTGAATTGGTCAAGCCGTCATATAGAACAGGCTGAAAATTGTGTCATTCCGACTCCATCATCAGATCAGCTCTCATATACCATATTAGATATATGAGAGCTGATCTGATGATGGAGTCGGAAGGTGGCGACAGGATCTCCGCTTCACTTACTGTAGGCCTACCGTGATATGATAAAGGTTTTGCAAAAAAGTACAGTCGGCAACAAAAGCTTGTACCAAAAAATTTTTTTTTTCAGAAGTTTGTTATTTTAGTAACCGACTAAAGGCACTAAAGGTTTTTTGCCAGCTCAATCGTCAACGCAGTTCGCGAATTGGCAATTAAATCGAGACACGACAATTTGAACTGTTAGAAAATTAACAGGGCTCTATTTTTCTCGTTGAAACCATGTTGCTTTCAACATGTTATCGTATTGTGAACGTTACGATAGCTCTTATATAGTCCACAGTAGTAGTAGAGTAAATATGTGGCGATATGTATGAAAAGGGACCTTATTGTCGATGGCGCTTACGCCGCACACACGTTGTATTAAATCGGAGCATCTTTAATAATGGCGGAAGCGCCATCGACAATAAGGTCCCTTTTCATAGATATTTAACGCCACATACGCTTAACCGAACAATTGGAAATAGACCAAAAAACATTACTCACGGTTTTTACATTCTAATTCGAAATAATAGGTAATTTTATTGTGTGGCTGCCGAGTTAGAATAGTGGCACTCCATGTCTTCCCGTGGATGTCGTAAGAGACGACTAAGGGAATAAAGGCTTGTAGTACTGTTAGGCGATGGGCTTGCTACCTGTCACTAATACGCTGGTAAACATCTTAGCCTAATTGTGCAAATTGTGGTCAAATCAACAAGTTTTTAGAGATGTTTGTAATTCTGTAGCTCTGCCTACCCCACTCTGGGAACGAAGGCGTGAGATTATGTATGTATGTATGTAGGTAATTTTAAGAGACTAATTTCATTTATTTTGTATTTGACCCAATAGTTTTGTTTTAATATCATTATTTATTTAGCAAACATTTTATGGATGACAAATGATTATTCTAGGGCTGGCATTTTCTAATAAGTTACAACAATTAAATGATATCTAATGATAAACAGTTATTGTAATAGTGTATTAAAACATACTATCTCAAGCGGTTTTCGACTAACCCGTAACAAATATCCGAAATAGATAAATATTTCAAAACTTAATAATGCAGAAAGGCTTTAAAACCATATTCCTCGAAATGGTTTTCGAATTAGAGTAATTGTAAAAATAGGAACAATCCCAAATATGTCCTCGCGTGTGACATTATTTCTTATGTCTTTGATAAGTCCATGGTGAATGTCTAATACTCGAAATTGGCGAAATACGAGTGAAAGCCATTAATTAAGAAAAAAAGGTCTGCCCGGATCGCTACCACCACCCGCTAGCCCTCCGACAAGCAGGAGTGTTTGCACTTTTCGTTTCCTATTCGTTGACAGGTTTTCTTATTTATATACTCCTTAGGGTTGGCAACGCAAAATCGTGGCATGTAACCTCGTTTGCCTTCCAGTGACCCTATACAAGATGCTTAACGCTAACGTACAAGATTTTCGAAAACTCATGACGCGACTGTCCGCCAGCTTACGTTAATTCTAGGGTGACGGCACCAATGTAGGATACTTTTATCTGAAGGCACAAATAATTCTTTATTCAAAGGTTATAAGGTTACAAATTGATTGTCTCAAAATAAATGAATGACCCTTATCTTCTGTAACATAAGAATCAAGTGTCCATCATTGCTCCTTGTTCATTACTAGTTCCATCACCCTGTAGGTACTTTTCGACAACGATGACGTTCTCGCAATGCATCTCGTCGAGGGCCACAAAAGGCCCTGCCGAGATGCACTACGCTAACTAGCGTTTCAATTCGTTTCGTTTTTAAACCAATCGCGTCACTGGTAGATGACATGATACGGAAAGTCACGTGATCTACCAGTGACGCGATTGGTTAAAAACGAAACGAATAGAAACGTTAGTTAGCGTAGTGCATCTTGTCAGGGACCTCAGGGAATAACAACTCATAAGTTGCGTGCGTAGGGGACGTTACTTAGGGGGTCCAAAATAAGATGACGAAATGTAGGATGGTCGTAAAGTGACGATCTATCGCGTCGGACGCTTGTGTCAATTCCATAATTTTTGTCAGTTTTCGAAAATCGCTGGTATATGTCGTAGCATAGGTCTTATTAAGATTTCGTAAAGCCCCGGGGGCGTTCCGGTAGTTATAATTAACCATTCCAGTTGACGTTGGCGTGATTGACTTGGCATTACAGTTATTTACGGCGTTTACACCCCTCGTTAATCGAGATAGTTACCCTTTCGTAATCGATGTTAAATGACTGATTACGAGTGATTAAACTGTGGTAAGTTAAGGGACTAGTACATTGGCAATTCAATTACAGACCAAATGTTATAAATGAAATTTAAAGTATTTTCGTTCATCAAAAAATGTTGACGATGACAACGACTTTCTTTCTGTTTTAAGCGGCGTAGCTGTGATAAGGTTTAGTCAGAATTCCTCGGGCTTTCTGTGTCAACAGGTGAAATCAAATGAGATTAAAATTCAGTTCTTACTAACTTTAGAAGATTAGGGTATTGCACTATTACATACATACATTAATTAAATTACGCCTGTCTCCCGAAGGGGTAGGCAGAGACCACGTCTTTCCACCTGCTACGATCCTGACAAAATCTCTTTTGCACTATTAAACAATTGATTTTTCAAATATTGCACCTCAAGTTGGTGTTTTTAAAACATATCCGAAAATTACATTTCTCATTTGACTACCAGCATCAAAGTACAACAATGTCCTAGATATTTCCCACGCCGTTAAATTTTCCGCATAACCACGCGTCGCATATAATCCGGCATCACATGAGGTCCACTCTTGCGCATGACGTCCGCATGACAGCCGATTCGGTTCTATGTCACGGAAGCACGACGTGTCAGCAGACGTGACGTGATCTAGATCTATAAATGTAGCGATAAACATGATGAGGGCCAAGTGACGAATCGATATCACTTTACAGTTAGATTATTCTCCTTAACAACTCACCTTTTAATTCGACAACGAATTACTGACCTAGCTTAAGGTGTTTAATCTTATTCTATCTTACTATTTCTAACTAATTCTTATTCTTACTAATATTATTATTTGTTACTCAACCACGCCAGACCGCTGAACGGATCTGGATGAAATTTGGCGCAGAGATAAATTATAGTCTGGAATAGCACAAGGGCTATATTTTACTCTCAAAACATATACATTTCAAGGATGATTAAGTTACGCATTCTACGCGGATGAAGTCACTGGCAGAAGTTAGTGCGTATATTATTTTGAATAACCTGTTGGAACTATTGTAATGCATGACATCTTATTAAGTATAATATTATGTACACAGTTTTGACAATAAATGAGTATGTTATCTTTAGTTATCTTATAAACAAAACGGTTAATACCATTGTACTGCGTGTGTTTTGACTTTTGTTGCAAGTTTTGTAGACGAAGCAGCTCAGTAATGGGGGTAATGGTGGTATCTTATGCAAACTAATTCATACACGAATTGACAGGCGAGTTTTTTATGGGAATAATATATTTTTGTTTACTAATAGATAAATAGACTAGAATTCAACTTCCAGGTGCGTTACAAAATATTAAGGTAACGGCACCTATTACCGTGGGAGTTAAGGTAGTTTTCAAATAAGAGCCAGAAATTAAGGGTATCAAGACACCCTACCGACGGATAGTTTTTTTTTTTATAAAAGTGTGTTGATTCAACTTTATAATTTGCACCTTTTTGGGTTTATTTTAGGTGATTATATGAGATAAAATAAATGTTAAACACAAAAAGTCGGGTTCTCCTATTACCGAGGTATTGGACGGGCTTTGACCCTATTACCGCGGATGAGGTTCCTATTACCGAGGGTAAAGGTTGAATGTATTTTTGGTTCCGTACATTTAATATTTAACATCTTTCTTTAATACAATATAAAGCCCATCTCTGCTTAATACAATATAAAAATTTCGATAAGTACAAGATGACTGTATTGTCATCAGATTTACATAATTATGTATATAAAAATGTCAAATCAATGCGATAACTGGAAGCGGATTAATCAACATTATGTTTTAACTGGCTAACTAACTGGCTTATTATGTAAAAAATAACCATTTTATTGTTTTATTCTTAACAAGAAAAACCATATTAGTGAAGAATTAAGTTCAAACTTACATCTCGAAATATCTGATACCAGTTTTTTCTAAAGTAGTAATGATATACTCTCTAATGCGTAGCTATGAATGTCCACGTTTGATAGTGAGTTTAAAATAATTAGTACTTGTGTTCATAATGTTACTTACGTATTATGGATGCCGCTGACTTCAAAACATAAATTAAACCTATAAAAAGAGCAAGTTTTACCGGAATTTTTGAAACACAAAATAAACATACGCCTAGTCTTATTATCCTAGTTTTCGACACACTAACATAAAAACCCAGTCTACCAGATAAGCGTTGTACCATCAGTTAGTACAACAGTTTCCAACAGGTAAGCTTTACTATCAAAAAATCCTTAAATTTATTAAGGAATCCGGACTACGGTACCCTAAAATTGTTATTTCAGTTAATGTAACACGGTAATAGGAGATAGTATGAGACCCTAACTCCGACCCATAAAAATCCTAAATACCTCGGAACTAGGTTCCCATACATCCTATTACCGAGGGTTATCTTTTCTTACCCTCGGTAATAGGATAAATTCATGGTTATATAAATCCTAATTACGACCCATAAAAAAACAAACATATCGTGACGCTGGTTAAACAAATAAATACTTAACATTTTAACACTCTAATAAAACTAAACTCATAAAACTAATAAGAATATCTTTGAATATATCTTTATATTTAAACGACTCAAACATTTAAGGCTTTCTATGGAAACAAGTAATATAGTGCACTAGTTTTTAATAAAAAATAAGGCCTTTGTTACCATTTTTGATTATATGTTTAAGAACATGAAAAAATATTGAGCACGTGTTTTGTTACATCGGGTAAAACTCATATTAAAAAAAAATACCAAACAAAGTGTATCTTCGATAAGAAGTATATAACTTTGAAGGGTATTTTTTTTTAATATGAGTTTTAGCCGATATAACAAAACACGTGCTCATTATTTTTTCATGTTCTTAAACATATAATCAAAAATGGTAAGAAAATAGCATTTTTTTTTTAATTCTCTATAGAATTTAGAGGGTTTAGTCACTTTTCAGTACTTTGGAGGTCAATTTCTCCAAACCGGGTGAGTTTGGGCCGCTAAAAAAAAATACGTGTCTATTATTTTAGACTACTCTCTAACATACATCAAAATAAACCAAATCGGAGCCGGATAGTTCGGTACCTTTCCTTGTAAGTTAATAATATCATAAACGATCTCTGTTTGTTAATATTTCAAAGTCATTTTCGATGTATAAAAAAAGTGTGCGAGCCATGCGAATCAGCATTACTAATCAGAAAAAAAAAACGAAAAGGAAATCAATTTAATTTTCAAGCCACGTTTAACCTTTGCCATTCTAAATCAATTATTAAATTAACCAAATCATTTCTAATTAAATTTACAAATATGTCATCCTAAACATGCTGGGAATGCGCCGTGTCCTTGCTCGGTTTTTACAAGTTTGACGCGAGGTATGCGCGGGCGCCGGTCGTGCCCGCGTGACTCCCAACGGGCGGGCGGCGTGAACCGGCGCGATAATCTCTATCCTTCTTAATTACTAGTTAGTTAATATACCGCTGGTTTGTCTGTTCATATTCGTTTTTATTGTTACCAACCCTGTAAGATAAAATGCGTGTTTGCTATTCATTTACGGATTAACGGAAGACCAGCGTTGGCTTCACAGCCAACAACATGCTCAGTAGGAGCCGTTTCGCTACAATTATCACTACTGGCGTTACACCAAAGAAGGGAGTAACTACAATGTAGTAGTCGACGCATTCTATACCCTATTGGTAATCACATTAGGTTTAAAATGCTCATACTTTTACTATGCAGTTAACCGCCTTCTTTGGTTTCACGGCAGACTGTGTCTGTCGTCTCTTTATTTCTATTTTTAATTTATTTACCTAGCTCAGTATGTTTTTTTTTTTCATTTCACCGACTATCTGCGGCTGCGGAACAAAAGACTAACGTTTAAAGTAAAAAGGCAGTACAAGTACCAATTTCACCAAACCATGTTAACCACTTAACAGACGATTAGAGCGTTAACAGCTGTCAAAATGTATGAACTGACAATCGATTAACATTGATTAAATTTAACATCGTTTGGTGAAATTGGTCTTTAACATCTTTTGATGAAATTGGTACTAATGGTACTACCAAAACCGTTGTACTGACTGACTTTTACTTTAGACGGCGATATTTATCTAAGTACACTTAACAACTTGGATAATTACGGTGCAATGCTGAAAATTGAGATTGAGTTTTTGCTCGTGATTGGATCTGGGACATAGTCTCCGTGCGGGATACACTTAAACTAGCGTACATTTAACGGTTTAGTTCGTATTTATCAAAGATAGTTTGTTAATATACCTACGTACAGCGAAACTAGAGTATTAATGGTACTCGGTTGTCTATCTCTCTCACATTCTATTTGACATAGCAAATATACTTACAAAATACGAAATTACATTGAGATCGTCAACATAAATTCAAAAATAACACTCAATAATTAAAACAATAACAATGAAACATCTATGAAAATGTAAAAATATAATAATAATTATTATTAAAAAGATAAAACCCGCCCTTCTTTAATAGCTAATATCTCTTAAACCACCCATATGATTTTCATGAAACTTGACTAAGAATCAACCCGATTGAACTAGCGTTCTTTTAATAAAAACATCCGAATTGTTCCCTCCTTCCCCACGGCACTACTAAACCGCACTACTGTCCAATGATTTCTCTTTTTAATTCGAATTTCACTGAGTCGACGGAGCTCCTACTTCTGGGTGGTTTGACCCTTCGGGCCTGCTGCAAAACTAACATAACCTAAACTTACCTCATATTTATGATTTAACTCTTGGTCAGTAGTGTGGTTTAGTAGTGCCGTGGGGAAGGTCCCGAATTGTTCCACCCGTTTGGGAGCTACAATGCCATAGACAGACGGACATATAGACAAATATATATTTTTTCTGTCGAGGGTTAATTAAAATAAATTACAACAGACAAACTATTCATTTATAATTAACAATAAACTCTTATTTGTTATGATACCATTCCAGTTTTGTCGTCTCAATGCCGATGCTCGCGCGCACGATCACTATTGTTTTTTGTGTCTATTAACTCCATTGATCCTTTGTCAGTGGCGTTGTCAATCGTAAGTTATTAATGTCAATAACAAGCATTAGTGGGTTAATAGAGGTTGTGTTCCTGATTTTTAGTTTTATCTGATTGAGTACAATTTGTGCAATGACGTAATTGTTTAAAAGTAATATCGGCCATTCTGAAATCATTTATAGATTATTTATAGATTTGATGATACAGTTAGCGTAATTGGTAGTGACCCTGCCTAAGAAGCTAGCGGTCCCGGGTTCGATTCCTGGTCAGGGCAAATGTTTGTTTGATAAACGCGAATATTTGTTTCAGAGTCTTGGGTGGTTTATGTGTTTATACGTATTTATTTCTCTATATAATAAAATATATATATAGTATATAATAAAAGTAGGTCTGGTACCCATATTACAAGCCCAGATTTTAGTATGAACTAGGTCAATTGGTGTGAGGTTCACCTCGATTTTTGTCATTACTATTTGTAAGTATTTAATATTTAGGGCAATTAGATTAACTTTTATTAAACAAAAGATAATTAATGAGCGGATAAACATTGACTGAACTAATCAAAGCCGGTAGTGTCGTCATCCTAAACCTTAGAATTTCGTGGTCATACGTTGATGATATTATGTTTTACGTAAACTATAGTGAAGAATCATATAAATCCCAATCCCTTAAACTTGTACTATTCGTACTAGGCAACAATTATACATTATATTATATTAAATCATAAATATTTATTAAACGGAGAAATACTGAAAAAACGGCCGGATCTTAAGTACCCGAAACCGACGTGCATGCATGAGACGATGTATGAATGTGGAAGAAGCGAAAGAGATTTGTCAGGATCGTAGCAGGTGGAAAGAAGTGGTCTCTGTCTACTCCTCTGGGAAACAGGCGTGATTTAATGTATGTATGTATTTATTAAAGGACAAAAACATTCTGATAACACAAATATTTGCTCTTACAAAGGAATGAACCCGAAACCCCTATAGTCTATGCCAATTGAAATTTCCAAAGTTAATTATAAACACATTAGTAATGTTTGACACATAACCTCAAATATTCATCAATCGTGTTTGTATTCAAAATATCGTATATTTATAGGTATTTAATCTCAAACTTAATGTAAAAGTACAGATCAAGTGTATAAATCGTTGCAAAGACCTCACTTGATCTTTAAAAGCACGTGAATATCGAGTTATAATGGTAAATTGGTCCGTTTGGTTGTGTTTACATCTTTGCCAATTTCAATTGTCACAGACTATAGGTTTGTAACCAGTGTTACAACCACAGTACCAATAAGACAAACCGCGTCATCAATGGCTATGTTTTGTCTACATTAGCTATGCTTGACCGTTATTGGCAAAGCAAAATATAGCCATAACAATAGGTGCTCGCGACTTTGTACGGTTAGAACTCGAATTAAGTTATTTCTAAAAATAATAAAAGATATTTTCCATAGGTACTAAAATTATTCTTTCTTTTAATTCATGTATTAAACAGTCTGTCTACCAAATTTCATCTAAATTCATTGAGGCGTTATTGGGTGCTTGAAATACAAATCTTAAAACGAAATGTCTAAAAAACCAAACTTTAATATTTAGTTGATGGGATACAGAGATATGCTACTAAATTGAGAATGGACGCCCTAAAATGTTGTTTGTATGTCTGACGGGACAAATTGAACAAGCCGATTAATAATTCGACCGCCGAGTTGAAAAGCGAGTCCCGAAGATAATAATATGGCAGAAGCGACATTGTTTAGACAACATTACAGATGTAGGTAAAATAATACTATGGTGTTACTTTGTCTTACCGCCGACGATGAGCGGGAAGCGAGTAGAGCCAGCGATCAACTATTAATATATGTGTCTGTTTTATTGACACGGGAACTATATGTTTTGTTCGTTTCTTGAGCGAGAAAATAGTCGATATTTAACCGCTTTCTGGCCGGCAATTGGACAAGTGCCTGAAGGAGTAACAAACATACTAACACACAATCTTTCGCATTTATAATATCAGTGTGATTATACAGGGTGTCCGGGATATAGTCGACTACCTTACAGGAATGGATAACTCAGCTCAGAAGTGTTGAAAATATGATAATTCAGTCTTTATTGGATATATTTAATAATAACTTCGCTTCTATAATGAATAATCTCAATTGTTATACCATTTTAGAATATCCATAAAACGGGCAAATTAAGAATTTTAAGAATGCAGCACCACAGGTTTTGATAAAAAATTTTTACATCGTGCTATGTCAAACTTGGCGGAAGAAAAACTCAGATTTCTAAACTTTAAGTTTGACTAGAAAAATTTAAAATAATGCTTATTATTTATTAATTTTGTTATTAGGGTCTTAAAGCAAATTTAATCAGCTTTTTTCACAGCAAACGAAACATAAATAAAAATCTACTAACTGTGGTCGTGGCATCGAAAACGGTGAACCAGGTAACCGCATTTCCGAAATTTTTAAAAGTTGAGATATCTCGTTTTCCGTGCGACTTTTACTAAACATGAATTATCATATTTTCAACACTCCTGAGCTGAGCTATCCAGCACTGTAAGGTACTTCACTATATTCCAGACACCTGTATAGTGCCCGCCGGGCTATTACCTAACGCACTCGCAATCGCAATCGTTTTCATTTTGAAAATCGAAGGCTTGTCTGCATACAAAATGAAACCAATTGTTCCGCTTTGAAGCCGATCGCGATTGCAAGTGCGTTACGTAATAGGCCTGGGGCTTTGCTTGAACTGGTAAATCTTTATCTCTATCTTTACAGGTATTTACTGACAAACTTGAACACAATTTCAAATGGTCTTATTATTCAGGTGTTCAACGGCGTCATTAAATGGAATAAAAATGATTCCTTGACATTTAAAATGAAAAATGTCCTCGTTCTTTGTTATAGCGTGAAATACTAGGGTTCAAATAATACAGATTAATTGAGCAGTAAGTCTAGACCACTTTTATAAAATCTACGTTCACATTCCTGATTATGTAAATTAATTATGATAGATGTTTGTCATTCAAAGTTTAAGCATGTTTTGGTTCCGTAATAAATACAAACAGGCATATTTGAAAGATTAAAAAATCTTGTATTTTTATTCGATTTGAAAGTAATTTTAGGATGAAAAATAGGAATCCTCTTGGAACGCGTTTTTTTTTACGCATGTTTACTTTTCGCATATATATTTTTTCACCTAACTCCCTTTTAGGCTTACATTGCAGAATTTAATAAACGTCTTTTTTGTAGACTAGGTTAGGTTAGGCTAGGTTAGTTTTTTATAATAATTAAAATAACACCATTTCTATTGTAAAAACCGTTTTTGGTCAAACGATTTAATGCGTAAGGATACGTTATGCGTAAAAAAAATATGCGATCCAATAGGGATCCTGAAAAATATTGTCTTTGATCCAGTACTATTATGTTAATATTAATATTTGTTTAGCACTTCCTTGATGACCTCACTATCTTAGATCCTGTTTTGTGATACGACTAACTCTGACTTAATGACCATTTGTTTAATATAATTAAATGCGACCTAATGATAGTATTTAATTAGGCTTTATAAGTATTTTCTTCTGAACCTATCTTTGACTTTTTACGGATTCTTAGCCAAAGGCTGGTTTATGACTTTTATGACTATATTTTTTTAATATATAAATTTATTTAATGATTGACACATTATTTTATATCACTGTTAAAAATATATACAATAAAATATACCTAAAATTAACTTAAAACTACACTAATCTAATAAACCGCTGCCAGTGGGCATTGTTCCCAAAATGCTGGCAGCATTGCCACGTTGAATGGCAATGCTTAATCTTTGTGCCAAATAAAGGCCAGCATTTTGGTCAGGAGATGTGTCGACCAGGCGCTTGGAAAGATCTTTAAAAAAATTATGAGCTCCTGGTCCCCACGGTCCTAAAGTTTCGACCCCAAAAGGCTCAAATACGTAGCTTCTATCAAGCTGACTGTACTTGCGCCTTTTCAGGGTCTCCGCTGATTCTGCCGCGGATCCAGCCTTAATTCTCGATCCGGGAAGGTGTGACGGCGCAAGGGTGTCCACGCAAGTAGCATCCCACACCAATGGCCGTCCCTTCCACGGAATAAGGGTCATCCCATCAGGTCTTTTACCATCGTCACGCATGAGACCATTTGGTTCCAAAATGGCCGCACAGTTGGCGCTGGTAAAAGCCCGGCGAATAATGTCATTAAGGCTGGAGTGGCGGGAGAATCTGCCAGCGCTTCTAGCGCAGGACAAGCCGTGGTGACCAATAATTATTATTTATTATTATAATTATTTTTTTAATTATTATTTATCTAAATAATGCGTTAGCCTTGTTGGTAGTGACCCTGCCTACGAAGCTAGCGGTCCCAGTTTCGATTCCCAGCACGGGCAAATAATTGGGTGACAAAAAACCAGTACTAGTAAGTACTGGTTTTTTGTCTTTGACGTTATCTATGTATCGAAATAGGTATGTTTTTCGCTATATAAGTATGTTTATCGTTGCCTAGTACCCATAGTACAAGCCTAGAGACCTTAGTTTGAGACAAGGTCAAATTGGGTAAGATTGTCCATTAAAAAAAAAACCTACACATTTTTTATGTTTTAATTTTTACTAGAACATACTTAGGTATTTTCATGGCACGATTATATATAACGTAATATTCTTCGAATAAAGTACAGTATTCCCAGGTTCTTAATAGCTTTCTGGTGGCTATCGCTATCACGCTTGCACTCGCAACTGACAGTATATTTGTCACTCGTGTGTCATAGAAAAACGAAGATTGCCGATCGCTATTACGAAAATGGTAGCACTGTACAGTCAACAGCATAAATAAGTGATCATTTATGTACCTTGTCACTTTAACGTCGTGTTTGAAATGTCATACAAAATTGTGAAACGATTGAAAGCGACAAGGTACATAAAATGATCACTTATTTATGCTGTTGACTGTACATTGCGAAATGAACATAGCCAATCACAATTCTCTGTATTTCGCAGTCCGTTGCACTTCTATGAATATCATACAGCAATATTTCTGAAACAGCCTCCAAAAATCGCCGTAAGCCATTCTATTAAAAACCGCAAGCAGGATACTGTTAAGGAAAAAATATAAATGATTTAATTAGTGCATCGTTTGTTTCCTTGGAGTTTTATCAGATCCGCCATCGCCCTTCGTCCTGCATCCTTGTATCGCCCAACATGGCTGCCGTGTCCTGTTTCCTGGGCATGTGATAATTGGACCAACAACTCATTTTGTCCAATTTACAGAAGGCAAATGACCCTTTCACTTTGCCGCCTGTGTAGAAATATGCATAATGGCATGCGAAATATTCTTAAATATCACCTACTTTGGACGCAGGGTTAATGGGAAATTGCTACGGAATGTTCAGTTTTACGTAAGACAGACATATTTAAAAGCAGGAAATCCTATCGGCATCATAGCCTGACTAGTAAATAGAATTACTGATGTCCAGACCTAGGAATATACGGGGCAAAATTAAATAAGAGCTAGGGATTGCGTATATCGATAAACTCAATTATCGATGCTTTTGCCATATACCAGTGATCGCTCCAAGTTTTGTTTCTAAAAATAAAATTTTATTGAAAGTATGCAAATGAAACAAAATAGCAACATAATTCTGGTTATTCTTTATATTAAAAGGATCATCATCATCATATTTTTTTCCTAACTGTGTATTTCAGAATGACTGTCCCATTTACTACTGTTAAAAAAAACGAATGATGAGTGAATTATGTTGCTATTTTTTCATTTGCATAATTGCAGTAAAAAAATATTTTTACAAACAAAACTTGGGGCGATCACTAGTATATGGGAAAAGCATCGATAATCGAGTTTATCGATATAGGCAATCCCTAGCTGTCATTTAATTGTGCCCCGTATATTCCTAGGTCTGCTGATGTCATACGAATTTATTAATATAATTTTGACGAAAGCTTTCTGTGGGCCTGGTATGACTGCGTCTATATCGCGCGTCAAATGTGGATAAAGCATCCGTCACTCTTATACTTATTTACGTGTCAGAAGCTGACGGATGCCTTATCCAAACTTTGTCACGCGATAAACGCAGCCATATTACGGCCACTGTAGTCGTAAGTTTCGTCGAAAATACAAATGTAAATAAATTAAAAAAATGTAACACATTTTTGGTGTCGAAACACTGCATACAAATTCGCTTTTAAGAGGATTGCGAAGCGCCGCTAAAATAGCTTAGCTGTCAAAAAATCTATAAAAATGTAGCTTCGGGCGATAACGTTTTTCACCCCCCAAATCAAATCTGATTTCCACGGTTTTTTAATATGTTATAGTTATTATAAAAAACTAGGTCTGTATGTCTCTGTTTTTTGTTTTTTAAATTTGTTTCACTCTAAGAAATATTCTCTTGGAAAGGAAAACTTACAACTTTTCATGATATCTACAACATATTCAAAAATCATAAAAATCGGACTAGGTTAGGGTAGAGAAACGCTATCGCATTTTGTATGGAAGTTTTTAGCTTTACAGTCATTGCGACGGTGATACTGAAATACGGCGTAATAACAAAATAAAATAAGGTGTAACTTACACCTTAGCTAGTAAGTCAGTAAGGTCCATTTTGCAACTTATTGAATTATTTCGTTAAGCCGTATTGCAGTATCATCGACGATTGGCCACCGTCTTTCTCCATCATCATACGAGCTTGATATAGGTAGTATTCACTGCCACTGACGCATATATGAGTTCACTGTCATACAAGTTAAGCACCCTGGCAGTGAATGCGTTAATAAAGGAACCTCACAGTACAATAACCGAGTCGCAGCTTAATGAATTGTATATGATATTCATAGAAGTTCAACGGACTATAAAATACAGAGAATTCTAATTGACTATATTTACTTTGCAATGTACTTAAAGATAAAGACGCAAAATCTAGTAAGGATCAAAAGCTAACACAGCCAATGCGATGCGACGGTATTTCTTATCAATGCAATACGAGATATACAAGGCTGATTTATGGGTAGGATAACGTCGGGGCGACGTCTGCGTGGGCGACACTTTCAGGCTAATACGGCGTGAAGGCGGTGGACAGGTGGCGGCTAATTCTGGCGGCGCGTGCGCAGAAATAATGTACAACTAATAGGCTATTTGTCAAATTTAAGAAA
Organism: Acleris literana; assembly: GCA_946894065.1. Lineage (NCBI taxonomy): Eukaryota > Metazoa > Arthropoda > Insecta > Lepidoptera > Tortricidae > Acleris > Acleris literana. Next base: position 13,237,727 of record OX335684.1, on the reverse strand, counting down.
ACCTTTTTAAAAGATTCCTTATTACATAACAAGCACACTACATTGATATTTTATTGAGATTCTACTGTATTATCAATATAAATCTATGTTAAAGTTAAAAAAATAAAGTCTCTCTAAAAACGCTGTTTCTATCATGGCGTTGGCGATATGACAAATGTGACGTCACACGCAAGTAAACAATAAACAAGTTAATTTGAAGAGAGACATACCCTTAAAATCTGTGGTTACTTGCGTGTGACGTCACCAGAGCTAAAACCAATATTTTTTGTGATGTACTTTTTAGTTTATATCCAAAAATGTACAAAAAATGACCGACCCCCCGCTTAACCCCGAAGTTTATTAATCAAAAAATAATTATTTTATTACTTATATTTTATGGGAAAATATAATGAAGTGTTCATTATTTAGAGTTATTGAGAAATAACAAAAAACTTTGAAAATCTATATTGAAATTTAGTCTAGTCAAAATGGACCTTATTGCATATAAAATAGAGTTCATAACAAAATGAGTATTTTCTTTTGCGGTTACGAAGCATAATTATCTTAAATACGGAACCCTCGGTGCGCGAGTCCGACTCGCACTTGACTGCTTATTTATGCTAGAGGGGGCAAACGAGCTAGGTACTTTTGCTTAATGTTTTATAGTGTAACAGAATAAGACCTCTAAACGGGTTAACCGATGTCAAATAGCAACTATTTTATTAAATTCTTATTAATGAACCTAGTCGTCTTGTCGTTTGAACTAAATGACGTACGGATATTATAAAGATTAACTTATCTTATCTTGTACAAATCACCCTTCGGATGTACAGTACCCCAGCGTAGTGCGCTGTCATAATAAACTTCAAACTGAACATCAAATGGCAAGTATAACAATACCAATGGCAGACGAGGGTTCTTGTCTAGCTGGCATTTTGAATACATCTGTCTATTTATTTCATTTTAGGTAAATTACTCTATCGTTGATTTTGATTCGCAAATCCAGGGCAACATTGTGAAGTAACCTCCAACACTGACGAAGAATATGCATCAAATAAAATAACAGTGAAAAGTTTCTGAATGAGCAAGCGGTCAAGAACACTCCAAGCCATTGAAGTGTATGCCCGCCATCTTCAATGGTGTGCCGACTGGGACTGGAAGACGCCGTATTAAGAAAACGATCGCCGCGCCGCAATTCGCGCAATTTCGTGGCCAGGCCATTAGGCACCAAGTTTAAGCCCCAGCGGTTGCCATTGGTCATCGTACCAATGAATGCCAATTAAAAAAAAACATGAAATAAATAAACTAAACTAAACTATTAGTGGTAGGACCTTGTGCAGGGTCCATCCGGATCGCTACCATCATTTTATCATTTAACTTACCGCCATGCAACAGTGTTCGCATCGCTGTGCTCCGTCATGTCGTGGCCAGGCCGTAACGATCACGAGTCTACACCCCAAGCCACTAGGCCGCCGACGTCGCTCAGTTATTATTATAAATATTTAAATACGAACATTGATAAGTCAGAAATATTTCTCATGTTTCTCGTAACTTTGCGCCTAAACATTAAAATTTGCTTCCGTAATTTAAAAACTGTACGCATTATTAAGAAATTCAAATTTGTAATTTTTTACCTTCAAATTGTTACCAATTAATCATTATCAAAATTCCGGAAAATAAACGAATGACATGACAACACGTACTTGAAATGCCGTGAACAGCTGATTTTAATGACCACAAAAAACTTTTCGTTGTCAAGTACCCTATGCTTTGTAAAATTAATTAAAATAAATTAAATAATTTAATTTAAGTAACAAAAAAATCAACGGCAATATCACCGCATACACTGGGCCTATATGTTTTGCAATTACAACTTAAATATGATGGATATTTGGGCGGATTTTTAAAAGTTTGTACCTAGTTAAGGACGAAAATTAAGAAACGTTAACTTTTCCGCTGAGATACGAAAATTAGCTATACTGTTATAAGACAAATGGTCGTATCTCAGATAAAACTCCTGTAGCAAGTGCAAGCATATTACTAACGGGTGAGGATTGAATCTATTTCATTTATTGAATTTGAGACACTGCTAATTGGCGTTGAGATGTATTAAATAATGTACGACTAATTCTCGTATCTCAGCAGAAAAGTTAACTTTTCTTAATTTTAGTCCTTAACAAGGTACAAACTTTTAAAAATACGCCTATTTACTAGACTATAATATAGTGCAAAAAAATTGTCATATAGATAACTAGCTGTAAACTAACGAACAATCGTAGGGACCTTGTATTTGACTAGATCCCAATATAAACATATGTCAGTTTACTACTGATACGTGCTAAATAGAAAAGTTTCGAAATTACATAATTATTATACTTAGACGCAGTATTTTATATGCCTATTTTACATGATTTTTTTATGTTTAATTTAACCTATACGGAAGGCCAGCATTTTGCAAATATATTTCTTTAATTTCTCAGCGCGCCCCGAGGGACAATCGACTAGTGCCTGATAATTAATCAGTCTGGCCACTTATGTGGTTAGAAATCTCCGCTTCGATTACAATTGTTCAGAGGTTGAGAAGAATAACATTTTGATACCGCTCATAATGGCGATATCAGTACTCGTAAGTCCATTATCTTAAGCTTAAGTGAAGTGCACAAATTACCATAACGCTACTTGTGCATCAGTTAATGTCAGATAACGTGATAAAAAAGTTATTAATTATATCAAAAAAGTATGGTCAAATGTAGAAGCAAAACAAAAACGATTGCGTATTTTTAATATTCGGACACTGTGTCGGTGACACAGACCTTTTACGATTTTCAAGTGGAAGATTTTTTTTTTTGTGGCTAGGAGAAGGCACGCGAACACTCAGGCCACCTGATGGTAAGTGGAATCTGAGACCCAAAGACATTTGAAACCTCAAGACTACGATCTCAAAACTGCAATCCTAAGACTTCAAATGCGTTGTCAACCTTAAGGACTAAGATGGAATGCCTCTATGCTAGTAATTTCACCGGTGATGGAGTGTTGGTAGGATCTTGTACAGAGTCCATCCGGAAAACCACATTCATCTTGCACCTAAACCTACTCGATGGACGGCAGTCTACCACTGTGCGTTTTAGTTAAACGAAACTTTTTGCCGCGCACGACAATGTTATGGAATCAGCTTACTGTGGCAGTATTTCCGGACCGCTACGACTTGAGGATATTCAAAAGACGAGCATACTCTTTTCTCAAAGGCCGGCAACGCTTCTGCAATACCTCTCCTGGTGTTGCAGGTGTCCATGGGCAGCGGTGATCACTTCACGTCAAGTGACCTCGTTTGCACCTCCTACATAAAAAAACCTACCTCCAAGCAACAGTATTGTTGTTATTGTGTATTGTTATACTCCGGTGTGAGGGTAAGACAGTCGGTAAAATGACTAGCATACAGGCATTCCATATTAGTCCTCAGGGTTAATGCCAAACTTGAATCGCCATAGGCCTAAAAACCTACATACCATCTAGCGGGCCTAATATAGCGGAGATTATCGTGTGACAAAATTTGGATAAAATATCCGTCACTTTTTGACACGTATGTATTGTTCGTTCGGTCAAATAGTTTGCATGCTTTGATGTGCCGCCACAATTGGTACAAAGAAGCCGCCGCGGCCCGCACAAAGCGGTGTCGGCAACTTAAATTGGTTACAATGCACACTATTTGAACGGACGAACTATAAGTACGAGAGTGACGGATAGTGTTAGTAAAGACTCAAGTCCTTGGAGTCTTCAATTCTAAGACTCGACTTGGTTTTTTAGACTCTAGTTATTGAATCGAAGCCCGAGTTATTTTAATCTTGGGGGGACTTGAGTCTTCTGTAGTCTTCTATAGAGACTCAGTTTTCTATAGAGACTAGAGTCTTTTATAAAGACTCGAGTGTTTTGTTTTAAGATTTAGTTAGTTCCTACTTATTGTTTAAAATAATTTCATGTATTTATTTTTATTTTTATTTCAAACCTTTGTGGAACATGTATGACATCGTGTCAATTTAATTAGTTATCGTATCTTTTATGTTTTTTTTTTTTCATTTGTGCATCAAAAAGTGTCGAGTCGTATAATGAAGACTTGAGTCTTTTCTAAAACTTGAGTTGTGATTTCAGGACTCGATAAGACTCGAAAAAGGACTCGACTCACGACTGAACAGACTCGGAAGCCTTTTAAGCTCAGAGTTCCGTAAATATGGCTCGAGTTGTTGCAATGTAGACTTCAAAAACTCGAGTCGTTATCAACACTAGTGACGGATGCTTTTTTCATATTTTGTCACGCGATTACGGCACCAATACTAGGCCCGCAGATGGTGTGCTCGTTTTCCTCTTCCATGGGATATAAAAGACAAATTTCTGGCTCTGAATGGTTTTTAACGCAGCCCAACTTTTCAAATCACATCCATGCATAAACTGTGTAATACGCTCAACGCCGCTGCGCCGTTAACCTTATCTCCGTGAGTGTTTATCATTTAAGACATAGATTTAGTTTAGACAAAGGCTATCAAGCTAGCTATAGATTATTAGATTACCTAGGCGCAAGAAAATGGTTTATTATGACAAGTTAACGTTTTGGGCGTGCGTACCTACCTGCTCCATTTCTCAAGACCAGTAGTTACACAACCAGCCAATAGTCGGCATCTTAAAGCGATGCAGTACCCGCTCAGAATAACTGATTTGAACTTATTGCCAACGACAATCGATTCTCCAGACCATTATAAGGTTTACAAGCGTTAATTGCAGTAGCCTGAATTCGTGATTGGAATAGGAATGTGACATTAGAACTATTTAGGGGCTTTGGTTTTAAAGCCGCGTTTAAATTATAATAAGGCTGATAGCTGTAACAGCTTGCGGAGCGGTTTTGCCTTTCTTTGATAAAAGGGCGTACATGTTATAATATTACTGTAGTAAAAAGATTAGGAGCATTTTAAGAGAATTAAATTTGCTTTGGCAATTTAATTTCTGATGTTCTATTCTATTTAACAGCAATATTATCACTAAGGTGCACATAATGTTCTGGAAAAATATACTTAGAATGCATTAAAGGTGTAGTTGAAAGGCTGTTTTAAGAAGTATAGAACGGATCTACGTTATACTTTTCATAGAACCCAGCCCTACCCTGTACCAGGGCCCCCTTACTTCAGTAGCTATAACGGAGAAGACATGAACATTCATGCAGAATTGATTAAATTGCATTCGTGTTTGGCTATTTGCAGTGATAAGACTCGGTATCGGCGCGCGCGCAGGCTTGATAAAGTATCCGAGCAGATGTAAATGGAACAGCCAGCGCGCCCGAGGCTAGGGCGGGGTCCGCAACACTTTCATATTATTACGACCGCATTGCACGCACACACCTGCGCGCACGCACACACGCGCGCGCGATTAGATCGCGGCGGACATGCGCCCGGGCACGCGATCCGACCACTTTCAATGATTCGTTAGCGAAATCATTAGGAGATGTAATGTCGGCGCATTGTAATGCGTGTTTATGGTTATTTAAATGATTTATTTTTATTGATTGTTTTTGCCTTGTTGCGAGACAGAAAATAATGATGGTTGTATGAATAAGGCTACTATTATGCTCTGGTATTGCGAAGGTGATCTCTGCTACTATGCAATTTGAGCGTTTGGCAATGGAATGTGTGGCGAGAAAATGAGTTGTCAAGTTTGTTGAGCCGGGGCATTCATCACTCGGGAGCCGGCGTGTGTGGACAGCGCGCGCGCAGGATGACTGATGGAGCGGGCTCTGCCGTATTTAGATCACCCGGCTCGCGTCTAAAACACCAAGGTGACCATTCATTACATGCTTAAGCTGTATTTCGGTCACTCTATGCCGCTGTTGTCTACACACCGGATAACGAAAACCGATAATACCTTATTACAAGTAATAAAGGCACGAATATTAAACGGAAAAGCAGCACCAGATCCAATTGTTCGAAAGGTTACCTTGATTAACAAATCACGTTCGCCGATCGATAATATTAGGGTTCAACTGTCGCAAATTTGGGGTAATAAAATTTTACAGCTGTAAAAATGCATTCGCTGTATTGAATCACGATCATATGTCAGACAAAATTTAGTGCTAATTGCCACGTTTGGAATTTTATTTTTCTATCCGATTGGAGACCTAAAACACCTCTTTAAAAGATATGTGAAATCCTAACTGAGTCAATCCAGTTCTCCTTATGGGGTAAGTTATTTAATATAGAGTTTGCTTGGTTGTTGCTTTCAGAAAAAAGTCTGGACGAGTATATCATGCTAATTAAAAGGTAACTTTAATGAATGAATTCTTTTGGCCGAATTAAAAAGTACTTTTTAAGGACTTGTCTACATGATTTGGTTACGAAATTTTAATAAGGTTAATTATGAAAGCTACCAGAGAAACTCGAAGTGTCGCAGGCAATATGGCTGGACTTTGTCGGCACCGCACGCTGTCTTCTTCACACCGCTCACCCGCTCATTAAGTTTGCATGTCTGTCCGTCTCTCGGATTATTGCAATTATTTAAATTCACACCTTCGAATCGCGAAAAAGCCTCTTTTTAACTTTAATATTTCGTAAGCGCGAGGAAATGACGTCTCATTCGAAAGGTGTAATTAGGGCCAACCTTGGCAGCAGGGTCCGACCGGATTTGTGGCGCTTCTGACATTGCACGTTGCCGTATTGACGTGATAAGTGTGATGTTTCGACACGAGGGCCACAATGACACTCGTAATAAAGGGGATCGCGCGTCAAGCTTCGTGTTCTTAACGCATTAAGTCTTAAAGCGCGTTATAGTAACAAAATATTATATATTCCTACAGATAGTTGTTGTTCCACATCACAGATGTTTTATCTCAAGAAAGCGGTTGAGCCATACTTGTAGTTGTAATGCGTATAGACACGCACACTAAGGCGACGCTTAGCGATGTTCGCACTAAGAGACAACGTGCACGGGCATCTACACACACAAGTATGGCAAACCTGCTTTCGTGAGATAAAACAACTGTACAGTCACGAGATTTAATTTGGTACCCACCTTAGGTCCAAAATCAATCTGACATTCTACATCAATAAGGTTGAGTTTCCGAAAAGTTACACATGGCTTGACATCTCTAATGACATTGACGACTTCAAGCATATTTTTCTTGAAATGGGTCCGTGACCATACCTAAATTAATATAAGTTGTCAAACTATCTTATATCTTTTCTTCTATACACATGAACTCTTTCGTGACCGACTAAATGACTAACAGACAACGTACTGCAGCCTAAACCCCTGAATCTAACGTCTATCTAAAAATGATCTGCTTTAATACTACGTGTATACATATTTTAGGACTGTATCTTTAATTGCTGGAATCAAAAAATAAATAAAGACAAACTGACTGACACAAATTGACTTAGGTACTCCCAAACTAAGCTCTAGGCTTGTACCTTGTACTATGGGTACTAGACAAGATAAACTTACTTATATAGAGAAATACAAACTTAAATACATGGAAAACATCCAAGAATAGGGCAGAAAAACTCGCGCTCATCACATAAATATTCGCCCTTACCGGGATCTGAACCCGGGCCCGAGCTTCGTAGGCACCTAGGCTTACTGCGTCGTCGTCAGTATTATTTGGTTTTACAAACATAAATAAAACATGCAAATGGCATTATTTCAACAATCAATGCAAGTGTTGACTTGGTGGCAGCCAAGTACGGAGGTCTATTTGGATTGTGCGCGTGCGCCGACTTGCCCTCCTAAGCCAATAGGCAGTATCTCAGATAAAACTCCTGTAGCAATATCAACCTTATCGCTGACAAAATTGAATTGAATCTTTTTTGGTTATTATATTTGCTTAGCTTGGAGGGTAGCGTTGTGAATTGTGAAAACTGCCGCAGCTGCGCTTTTCGTTACGTGCTACTAAAACGAAAAAGGACCTTCCTCGGCGTTTATGGATATTTCCGCGAAATATTATCAGTCAGTTTGAGGTTATGACTAACATAACCTATTTAAATGTGGCCAATCATGGGAACCGCCCAAATACCAAACGTCACTAGAGTCAATAGGCACGTGAATTAAAAAAAAAAACCTTTAGAAGTAAGGCACTTGTCCCATCGCTACGCGCCGGCGAGGAAACGATTAGCTATCAAAAATTAAAAAAAAAACTGGGAACAATGTCACACCAATTGACCTAGTCCCAAACTAAGCTCTAGGCTTTTACTATGGGTACTAGACAACGATATAAATATTTATATAGAGAAATATATACTTAAATACATAGAAAAAATCCATGACTCAGAAACAAATATTCGCGCTCATCACACAAATATCGGCCCTTACCGGGATTTGAACCCAGGACCGCTAGTTTCGTAGGCAGGGTCACTACCAAGTAGGCCAGCGCGTAGTCGTTTCTCGCTCATGAAACGAAAAAAAAAAGCTATAGAATCCGTGACGTTGGCAAAACACACCTTAACAGGAGCGAAAGCCGTTAATTAAAATTGGAATTAGAATTACTAATTGATATCGTAATAGACTTCGCCATTTTATTTACGACGTCACCTTAACAGAGTTCCGTGGTGGTCTGCGAGTCAAATTAATCAACCCTGCACCAAAGTCTTCCGCAATTTTCAACGTATAAAATGAATTGCGGGCGCGCAGACAAAAACACGAGATTTAGTGCAACGAGAGAAAGAACACGATGTAGTCCAGTGTACCGCTGTCAATTCCCCTTTTGCCTTGGACACACCCATGATACAGTTACAGTGCACTTAAAAACAGCAGACGCATTTTTAAAGTGATGTTAAGTGACCGGAATAGGTAGAGTATTTATTAACCTAAAGTTCGCAAAAGGACGTAATATAGAGTGGTTACAATTTATTGAATTCCGGATTTCCGGTATTTTTCTGGTATTTACTAGTAAATGTAGTCGCAAGGAAGTCTCCAGTTTAGGACTGTTCTACGAAGTTAAGGTAAATATACTCCACCTATTACATAATTAGATATAAGGAATGAGTTACATGCCCCTTTTATCATAAACTAACATAAAATATCCCATACCTTGAGTAAATATTACGTAAATTTAGCATTAAAAATACCGGAAATCCGGAATTCAATAAAAATAAATTAATATTTCACCCGGTTGTTACCACTCTATATTATGTCCTTTTGCGAACTTTAGGTAAATATACTCTACCTATTCCGATCATTGGTATGAATGTAGCGAATGAGATTTGTCAAGATCGTAGCTGGTGGAAAGAAGTGGTGGAAGTGGCGTACCCCTCTGGGAAACAGGCGTGATTTAATGTATGTATGTATATTGTATGTAGGTTTTAGTGGTGGTAGGACCTTTTGCAAGGTTTTCTTGGAGCGCTATTACAATCTTATCCTTTAACCTACCGCCAAGCAGCAGTTTTGGCATTGTGTTCCGGTATGAGGATAAGACAAAAATGGTTGGTTATAGGCTTTGTCAGTCCCTTTTGCAGTACTGTATAGAAATTTTGGGGTGCTGCAGCCAAAAATAATATGCTGCCGCTGGAGCGGGCTCAGAGAGCTGTTATCAAAGTCATGTTCCGCAAACCTTTTAGATTCCCAACTGACACGCTTTATCTTGAAACTTCTTTTCTTAGAGTGAGACAACTGTTCCTTCTAAAGGCTGTTACTCAAACACATTCAAGTTTAACTAAGTCGCACAGTCTCGACGAGTTGCTACGCAAACGAGTTTTCAGAGCTCCTATTCCAAAAACTGTATCATCCTTTGCCAGACGTTTTCCATCCTTCTCCTTTCCCCACACGTATAACTTGGTGTGTAAGTCCTGCAATGTAATGCAACTTCGGCGTCCGGAAATGAAACGGGTTCTGAGGCTGTACCTGGTTTCATTGAACAATTGCGACACGGAAAAGCTCCTTTGTTCTCCTTCATGAGCACACACACACACACAAAAACACACACACACACACACACACATACACACACATACACACACACACACACACACACACACACACACACACACACACACACACACACACGCACACACATACACCACAAGCGCGCGCACTCATATCTGCATGCCTAAATTCATTTTTGTTCTTACTTTTAGTTAGTTTGATCTTAGTTTTATTTTACAATGTAGGTACTTAAATCACTCCACTGCTGTGTAACTTTAAGCTATTAATAGGAAATTATTTACAAACTGTTTTCACCTATCAATATGAAAAATGTTTTGTGTATAACCTGTGCTCATGGATACCCAAGATACAGGCTCAGCCTAGTTTGGGATCCGCCGGAAACTGATGTTTTTGTATACAGTGTGATTTAATAAAATAAATAAATTGAAAATTGAATTGAAATATAAACATAAAGCCAGATACCCTTTTTGTTAATACTTTTTTTTTGTACAAACAAAGTTTTTTTACTATGAGTCTCCACGTTAACATAGCAAAGTCAAAAACTATATTGAGACTAGGTATGTAAACTTTTTGAAAATCTTTATTTTCTATGGAATCTAGCTTTTGCCAGTGATTAAATGGTTAAATCCGAGCATCCGTCCATGGTTAAGTCCGCACAGAATTGGTTTAACGCTGTTCCCTTAAAAATTGCCCGCTTTCTGGAGTGTGATTCTCTCAAAAACGCGAACTGATGAACAAACGAGTAAATGTCGCAGCGGCGAGTTTAAGTAGTCCCGTCAGAGCGAACAAAACACATTTTAGCATGGCTTCTGTCATAAGATCGAACGTATAAGGCTGCCTAATTGAGAATGTACGCGCTAAAATGTATTTTGTTCGCTCTGATGGGACTACTTAAACTCGCCGCTGCGACATTCACTCGTTCGTTCGTCCGACCGCGTTTTTGAGAGAATCACGGGATTAAAAGTACTACTCTTTATCCGTTTCCGAATGATAAAACATCTTTGTACTAAATTCCACAACCGTCTGTTGAGGCGCGGAACTGTAAAGACAAACAAATAAACAATACCCACTCCCCTATTTATTTTTTATATAATCAATACAATGATAAGTATTACGCGGCAGGTGATTGATTGTTTTGATTACAAGTCTAGGTCTCATGCCCTCAATGTAACCAAATCTAGACCTGATTAATAGTGTATGGATGACCCAGTCAACAACACTAAGACAAATGGTTACCTATAAATAAAGAATAATATTTCTGACCTTTTAGTTACCATAGTGCAGTTACAAAACCTGAGTGACCACTGACTGATGATATGATATAACAATTGGTAAAAAAGAATATTGGCAAATAAAATATACCCACTCCCATAAATTACTCTAAACATTAAACCAGATACTTACGATCAGAACAAAAAGTGTAAAGGTGCTTTTCCACCGGCGAGACGAGGAGAGATGAGGCGAGACGAGAATTGAAATTTGAATTGAAAAAATTCAATTCCCGCCTCGCACATCTTCGGTGGAAATGGTTGTTTTAATACAAATTATAATCCTCGCCGGTGGGAAAACACCTTTAAAGTTGTCTCAGACATAACCACTCGGCACCAGATCAGCTCAAAGTGAGATATTTAAAAGAATGGAATGAAAAAAAGTAATGTCACCTAGCACTGTGTGAGTGCCTTCCTCTGAACCGGTGTTCGAACTTCAAACCGAAAATGTTATTATTTTACACACTTGTATACTTTCAGTCACTCATTCAATCCATTCATGCCAGCTCTTGTGAATCGACCTGTAGGATATATTTTGCAGTGGACGACGCGAGTCCGGCTATTGTTTTCACTTTAACTTTAAAAAAATTATCTTACTAACACAAATCAAAGCTCATTTTTCAATGTCTCTTTTAGAGCCGATCCGGTACCGAGCGGTTATGTCTGAGGCAACCTTTAGGCTAAGGCCGCACAGATAGTAGGCTTGCTTAGTGCCTAGAGCAGTGGTTCGTAACCTTTTTCCCTCCACGGACCTCTAGGAAATCAAACACAGATCTAAGGACCCCTAAGTAAAAAAAAACAGCAATACATTTCATACCATTTATTTTAGTTCTTACTGCAAATATGCTGCTTCTTCGCAACTAAGTTGGCGATATTTGGGTTGATGTTACTACTAAGTTGCAATCCCAAATCGGTTTCCACTTGTAATCTGTTTCTGTACCTATTTGTTTTTTAATATATACAAGAGAAGAGAATGCCTTTTCATAGAGGTATGTGGTTCTGTCTTGGGGTCCGCTCGCTGGAGCTCGTTCGCCATGCTTAGTAAGCGTAGCGATTACGAGACTTTTAGGGGCATTTATTTATTATTGTTAAATGGTCCATAGGTGAGACTTTGGCGGACCCCCGTTACGTACATATACTCGCGGACCCCCGGGTGTCCGCGGACCACAGGTTAAGAAACACTGGCATAGAGCCTAGCGTGTTAATTTTGTTCGTAGTCGCCTAGCGAGGCGCCAAGCACGCAGTGCGGCCGGTTGCAAAGATTCTAGTACCTACATTAATTGTTTCACGCTAGGCTTTAGGCGCTAAGCAAGCCTCCTATCTGTGCGGCCTAAGCCTTAGTATTGCTAGAACACTTTAAGAACACTTTAGTTGAAGCTTTATAAGCATAAACAATATTTTATAAATTTTGGTGCCGCTGTTAATGTATACGCCGCCCTAAACCACTGTTATCAAACTGCACTGCCGTCGGCCAGTAACCCTTGCAATATGCACCATTATGCACCCGACGCACACACCGATAGCGCGAGTACCCGGAGTGGTCGCGAGAGAAATAGATGGTCACCCTCCCTTTCACCGGCGTAACTGTGCCTTACTTATAGTTCGGGTGACAACTAAATACTATTAATTAAATACAAGGATCATAACATAATATTTTGTTGATTTTTTTGATTGATGTTGTTTGCCATTATTATTTTTAGTCATGATTATTGCAAGTCGTAAAGTATGATTTGTTGAAGCTGATTTTTGTGGGATTGTTATAAAATTAACCGTACCGATAAAGCTAGTTATCTAAACGTTAAATATTTATAAATTCCAGGATTACTGCTATGCGTTATTGTTAACTGACTACAAGCGAGCTAACTATATTGTGAGGTGACAAGATTCATAAATAGAATCCTGTGTTGTTGATGGTAAAATCCAACGAAAACACTGAAAACTTTAGTACTTAGTGCCATAATAGACTTAAAACTATTAAATGACAAAGATTCTAAGCATGCTCAACGTTTTTATTCAGGTACACTGTACTATAATAATTTTAAAGAATGCAATCCAATCCAATCTTTAACTCATTGGCAATGCATCACTATTTTAGAATGACCGGCCATCTAAGATTTAATAAATTAACTAATGAATTTACACCAGTATCATTGTGTCAATAATTTAAAAAAAAACTTTTTTGGGTCTATGGGAGTTCTGGACCTTTGGAAGGTGTACATGAAGCCGAAGCCAACAGGCACTTTAGACAAGTTTAATTTCGTAAAGTAATGAGATATATCAACCGGCGATTGGCCCTAAATTCACACTATTGAAGTATGAACAATATTTATTATTTATTTTATTACGATTTCTTTCGTATTTTCGGAAGAAAACATTTTCTTTGTTACCCAATCCACTTTAATATTATCGCGTCTAACGTTAAAATTTGCTCAGTACTTAATTTTCCAGTGAAGCGGTATAGTTCCAAGGCTAACGGGCTATGGATACGGACAATCATCCAATAAGGCAGTACCTATCTGTATACTGATAACTGATAAGGCCTCGGCGGGCGGCGGCCGGTTACCCACTAAATCCGTCGGCGATTCCGTAGCGGGGCCTCAAATCCTTTTTGAATAAAATTGTGTTTTTATTTATTAGAATAAAGTGCTACTTTATTGCAACGCTAAAACAGAGCTTAACAGTCACCAATTGAAGTTTTCGTAATTACATACTTTTAAGAACGGTGGTGGTCTTTAGCGAACAATACATGCTTACTTACTCTTCACACTACACTGTATAGTCAGAAGATTTTTTCCTTACAAACGATAGTTTCACGCCTAAGAGCTTTTTAGACATTGTAAAACTAAATCTGAGATAAACGGAGACTTATTGCCATAATACCCAATTTTCAATGGGAAAGTTTCTTAAATTAGAATTATTTGTATATTAAAAAATAGCCCATTCTAATTTTTTTACACTGTAATTTTCTATTAACTTTAATAAACTTGTTTTAACTTGAATAGCATTTTCACATAATGTGCATAGTTTTATGACTTTCTGTTTAATTTATTTTTACTTTTTTTTTGTATGTACTTATGGTAAATAAATCTATATATATCTTTATCTTTATCTTTATTTTTGATCTTTATTATAAGAAAAAGTTTTGAGGCAACTATCTAATACACAACAGCATTATAAAGAACAGTCCTACCCCAACACAAAAAACTCTCGGTCCTGCACGGGCCAGCCCCGGCGTGATATACGGCCGCTGCGCCCGCGCGACATCTACACGGCGTTGCGAAACTAGAGCGCCGACGCACGCCGCCGCGCGTGCGCGCCACGGGCCCGCGGCGGCCATTAGTGGGTAGGTGGGATAGGTTAGGTTAGGTTAATTTTGAAAGGTTAGCAAATAAATAAAATGTAAACATTATTTTGAACACAGATTCAAACCGATGTTGGAACATGCCTCATGCAAACGTTCGGATGATTAGTCAAGGTGCCCAAGTTCTTTTTTAGAATAAAAAGCTGGGCTCTGTTTTACGCAAATCCAATAGCCAACTTAGGGGGTGGGGTTGACACTGTCCACTCAACAGACATCTGACGGTAATAGGAGTCAAACAGGATCCTCGATGCCCACACTGCGGCAAAGAGGAAACTAGTCAACACGTTCTAGCCGAGTGTGTAATGTACTCGTCACTGAGACATCGCACATTCGGGGAGGACGCACTGTCGGCAGAGGCACTTAGAAGCATTAACTTTCAGGACGCACCATTGTTCTGTAGGAAAACAAGAAGATGGGATCAATGCTGGATGGGAGCGCCGCAGAGCCAGTAACCTGAGGCTGGATCAAGGGGAACTGGGCGGAATGAATGGAGAGCCACTCGACCGCCCGCCTGCCTCGGCGGCGTCCCCACTCATCATCATCATCATCATCATCATCATCATCATCATCATCATCATCATCATCATCATCATCATCATAGGGGGTGGGGTTGAGATGGGCCTTGTGTAGGTAACACTTCGATGGTCGAAGATCTTTTGTGGCAGCCCTTTGTTTAGAGCTCACCGCAAAGGCCTGTTGCGTCCCGTTTCTAGATGCTTTGGGCAGTGAGGAGTTGTCTCTTGTGAGTCCATGATATGACGGCCTAGGTACATTCTACTGTTGAGCATTAGTGGTCCACATGAGCAGCAGAGGATGTGCATTTCTGTCTTCTCTGTCTCGTGACAGAACCTGCATGTCGCGTCTTGTTTCATACCCATTTGAAACAGATTTCTGTTCAGTTTGCAGTGGCCAGGTAGGATCCTAGTCACTGCGCACGTCTCTTCTCTTTCCAATAACTTAATCCAATAACTATATGGTAGAAATAAAACAGACAAGCATACACTAGTGGTGGGTCCCTGTGCAGGGTCCGTCAGGATCGCTACAACCACCTTATCCTTTTGGGAGCCCGTTGTTTCCCATAATTTTTTTGGTCATAATGTCATCGTTGACATAATTATTGATGGTCATAATTTTTATTTCGCTGGAACCGTAAACTTTTCAAAATTTCTTCAACATCTGACGTGTAGACATAGCTAGGTTAGATTAGGTTTGATTTATAAAAATACTGAAAAGATAACAGCTTGTTAAAAAAATATGTTATGATTTCCGATAAATGTAACAGAACACATTATGACTAAAAATAATTATGGCAGACGATTATATACGCTATTCTTTTACCTACCGCCAAGCAGTAGCACAAATTTTTGTATTTTGGACATTCCATATTCGTTCTTGGGGTTGGTAGTGAAATCTTACGATTGAAGTCTTGAGATTACAAATTTCTATGAGTCTCAGATGCCACATACCATTAAAATTGGCATGTGTGCTCGTTTGCCTTCTCCATATCGCATAAAAAAACGTTTTTTTTTCCTTTTAATATTAAAACTAATTATTAAACAGCTAATTGCGCCAACGCAATCATAATTACTCGTATTGCAAATAAGAAAACAACAAAGACGTTCAATGAAGAGCTGAGAAACAGTAAGGAACCGGACGAGCTTTCCCTCCTATAATTATAACATAACAAACATACTTATAAACCAAACCGATCCAATTTTACGGCTCCGCCTTAATTAACCGAACAATCGTTCAATTTAACTCAAATTCCCACCTTTTAATTATTGATTTAATGTCCATCATTACATGACGCAATGGTTAAAGATTACTTGCTTTTGCAGTAATTGACTGGCGAGGGGTTTAACGAGAGATTGAGTTTGCGAGGGATTGTATCTACTTAAGGTTTTTGACCACGATGTGGGACGACAATGTTCATGTCAGTAGAAAAAAAAGACCAGCCAGGATAAGTCTTTATATAAGTTTACGTCATTTTTTGATCTCTCAGATGAGTGTGATCCGTAATGAACATTTAGTCTAAATTAATTTTGGTGGACTTAGTTAAATTACCAGATGAGATTCCAAAATCGATCTAACATTTTTAGTAAACATTTGCCAACATCATTGTATTCCGTTTACAAAAAGAAGCATTTAACTGGTTTTTAACTTTTTAGAGACAGTGCAAAACCGCTTCTAAGCATTTTCAAAATCGCCCATGTGTATCAACGAATAGATGACCAAAATGGTTTTAAGTAAATGGCACACAATTTGGTTACTCCTAAGAAATTATTGTAGTGTTTTCAATCCATTAATTATTAATTCTTCGATTAAGAATTTTAAAAATTAAGTAGAGTAGGTGAACTAAATACCGAAAGGCATTACTGCAACTGATCTAGTTTAAAATAATGAACGTGATAACATAAATCGTATGTAAATCGGACGAACGTGGACACGAGCATACACATACTCAACGTAGGTACAGTCACCAGCAATCTATGTATGTAAAGGTATCGTGCCTTTTGGCCGAAATAAAAGTTTGGCAAAATGTATCGGTTCCCAACCGTTTTATTAGCCAACCCGCTTTTTTTTCTGTAACTGTAAATATTACAGAATTTATTTAATTACCATCGTGTACAACCCTATAAGTTGGGTAAGGTTAGATTTTATAAAAGTCCTGAAATATATAGTTAGGTACTGAAAAAAAAGCGGGTTGGCAAATGAAACGTTTGGGACACGATATATTTTGCCAAACATATTTATGCCAAAAGCTGGGAGACATATGTAAACTCTTTATTGCACATAAACAATTAGAAAACATATATTTATTTATATTTTTTTTAACAAAAGGTATCAAATTCATTAGGGCCTATAGTTTCAGCCCTTAAAATATATTTCCGTGTAGAAGACACAAACTGTAATTTTTATGCGGTTGTGACTACTCTATATAGAGTAAAAATTACGTTCTCTCGCGAACTTTAGGTAAATTAACTACCTGTTATCCGATCTCTCTAATAAAATACTACCTGTTGCCGGTGACTCCGTCTGCGCAGAAAAAAAAAACATAGCCTATGTTACTCAAGGATAATGTAGTGTAGTGTAGCATGGTTAGGGATTTTGATTCAATTTTACGCGTTAATGGTACTGGTGTTCCGCAGGGAAGCATATTGGGACCGCTGCTTTTCTTAATTTACGTTAATGATTTACCTACTTTTATTAAGCAGAGATGTGTGCTCTTTGCGGACGATACAACGGTAATCATTAAAGGGAAAACTATGGATGAAGTACATATTCACATTCGAGACACACTCGATATTCTTAGAGATTGGCTTGTCAATAATGGTTTACATATGAATGTATCAAAAAGTAAAATAATTAATTTCATAACTCGGAATAGCAAGGAAAGCACCGACGAGCTTACAATTAAATTCGCAAATAATGTAATTGAAAATGTTCCTTCCACAAAATTTCTTGGAATTTATGTAGATAAACAGATAAATTGGAAAAAGCACATTGATGAAGTTTGTATAAAAGTGAATAGATTTATGTTTGCATTGAAAAAACTCAAGTCAATTACTTGTAAAGAAACTGCTCTGCTGGTTTACCATAGTTACATCTGTTCGAACTTCCGTTATGGGATAACTTTATGGGGGAACTCAACGGACCTGCAGAGGGTATTTGTGACTCAGAAAAAGTGTATAAGGATAATATGGGGATTGAAGTGGAGAGAATCATGTAAGCCACTGTTTATAAAATTCCAACTCCTGACAATTCCGAGTCTCTACATACTTGAGATTTGTAAGTTCGTTAGAATGAATACTGAACTTTTTACAAAAAAGTGTAATGTGGGTAAGCGTACCACTACCCACAGGGCTCTATTAGCTCCGAAATGTAAATTAAAACTCTGTCGTAGAAACTGTTATCAAATGGCAATCAAAATATATAATTCTCTTCCTATTGTATGGACATATTTGACAAACAATGCATTCTTGGCTAAACTTACTAAATTATTAATTGAGGGAGCATTTTACTCACTTGACGATTATTTTATGAAATGTAGATCGATGTGTTAGACTTTTTAACTTTAATAATGATTTAATGTACCTTATTTTATTTTTTTTCTTTAATATTATGTGTACCTATGACTACAAATTGCATGCCCTAAAGGCGAAATAATGAACTGTATTAACTAATTTTTAAGATCCATGTAACATTATTTCGAGCAATAAATTGAATTGAATTGAATTGAATTGAAAATGTAGAATTCTAATGATGAAAGAACCTGTTCAATGCAAACTAACAATCAAATATTTCCTCTTTATAATATTAGTGTAGATTATCGCACATGACTGTATTAAATTTATACGCACAAGTTTGTGATATATGTGAATTCGGGCAAGCCGTGCATGCCAGGTCTAATGCACTTGACGAAATGATTCATTATGATGCTGTGCCCCGTTATGGGAGCTAGATGAATAGCTCGGTTGACAGAGATGTTTATGTCATCTGGTTGTGACAGGATACGCGTATGAGTTCATATTTACGAGTGCGTATCTATTTGGTCAAGTGGCACAGTATATTTTGCAATTGTATCTCCATTGAAGACACGGTTTACATGTTTATAACTATTACAAATTAATAAATTTTACTTGGGAACCAATTCGAGCAGATTCGAGTAACAGCCATCGTTAAGATCTTTGGGGAAGGCATGTCCAGCACTGGTTGAGCTTTGGCTAAAACTAAATATCAGGGAGCAATGTCACACCAATTGACCTAGTCCCAAACTAAGCTCTAGGCATGTACTATGGGTACTGGGCAACGATAAAAATACTTATTAAGAGAAATATATACTTAAATACATAGAAAACATCCATGACTCAGAAACAAATATCCGCGCTCATCACACCAATATCTGCCCTTACCGGGGTTAGAACGCAGGACCGCTAGCTTCGTAGGCAGGGCCACTACCAATTAGACCAGCGCTTCGTAATATTAATGTTAAAATATGCAAATATTGTAAGTATTTCTTTCGTAACACATCACTACAACAGTTAAAACGCTAACGTAAACGATTTTCATACATACATACATAATACATACATAATCTCACGCCTTCGTTCCCAGAGTGGGGTAGGCAGAGCTACAGAATTACAAACATCTCTAAAAACTTGTTGATAATTCGTAAACGATTTTCGAAAAGTGATAAATTGTATGGAATTGAAATTAAGCACTCAACGCGACCGTCTGGCAGCTTACGTCAACGATAACGTTCTCGCAAAGCATTTTGTCCAGGGCTACTACGTGGGACCTCCTTGTGGGTAAATGCCTGTGTCAGGAGAACCCTGCTCTTGTAAAACCATAATTCCCTATTCAGTAATGGAGCGCCCCTACTGAGAGCATTCGCGTGTAATGAGCATTCGGCGAACATCGAATGGTGGGTAAGCTTTATAACGCTCGGCTCAACGTCCACACCACTCGAATATTCACGCAAAAGCTCTCAATGGGGACGCTTCTTTAGCAACGTTTAAAACGGCATTTAACTGAATGATGATAAAGGTTGAACACGCCAAAACTTGGGCATGTAAAATCGGCTATTGTTACGCAAAAAATTGGGTTATAATTTTTTGTTAGATGCCTATCTGATCACGAGGAACTGTCCTATAATATGTCCATAGATTTTTTTTCTAATATTTATTCGTTGTCAAAATGTTGAGCAAATAACATCAACAACGCGAACGCATTTTGCTCGAATATGTAGAAAATTCAATGCTAAGCTACAGAGATATCGCGAAAAGACTGAAATGTCCTCAATCTACGGTTTTTCGCGTATTAAAAAGGTTTCGTGAATGCTTAACAATAGATCTAGAACCAGGAAGTGGTGGGTTGCAGGGGGTCAAGAATAAAAAAAAGGACGAGAGTGTTGTAAGGATTTTTGCCTCAAATCATAAGATTTCATCTCGTGAAGTTGCCAAAAAATTTAAAATGTCTCAGTCCTAAGATCAAAAAGTAGAACGTAGAGCAGGACTAAGAAGTTATAAAGCCCATGCCACACCAGATCGAAACTCGAAACAGAACTTATCCGCAAAGAAACAGTCACGAAAATTTTATGAAAATTTGATTACGAAATTTGAATGCGTGGTCATGGACGACGAAACATATATAAAAGCCGACTTTAAACAAAGTCCTGGGCAGGAGTTCTATACCAGCGCAAATCAAACAGACGCTCCTGAAGAATATAAATCAAAAAACGGTCTAAATTCCCAAAAAAATACCTCCTTTGGCAGGCAATATGTAACTGCGGAAAAAGAAGTCGCTCGTTTATTACCATCGGAACAATAAAAGGCGATATTTATCAAAAATAGTGTTTACAGAAACGTTTGCTGCTTTTCACAAGGAAGCACGACTCATCACCGCTGTTTTGGCCAGATTTAGCCAGTTGCCATTACGCAAAACCAGTGATGGAAAGGTACAACGCAAACGGGATCGTGGTGGTACCCAAAGTATGCAACCCGCCAAATAGTTCAGAACTCCGGCCTGTTGAAGAGTACTGGAGTATTATGAAGGATATATTAAAAAATAAAGGCGGAGAAGTAAAATCGGTCTCTGAGCTACAAAAAATATGGACATGGGCGTCGAAACGGTGTCCTAATGAGATGGTGCAAAGTCTTATAAGCCATGTGCGTAGGAAAGTTAGAAGTATGGCTTACTGTGTAGACAAGAACTAAAATAGGAAATATTATTTTAAACTTCATTAAATTTGTCATTAAATGTGGAAAATACAATGTAGTTATTTATTGTCAAAATTATTTAATAGTAATCTTTGTGTGCCCTAGTTTTGGCGTGTTCAACCTTTATTAATAATAGTCTAAATATGGTCCTTTATTGTATTTTTGTACCACTCTATATTAGTAATATGTACTCTTGAACTTTCTTGTTACTTAGCGTGTCGTTAACGATAAAAATGTATGGCTACTGTAATTAACGCCCAGTGTCCATATCTAGAACTTTAATTTCCTAGGGCGTTGGCACAAATCAAATTAAATCAAAATCAAATCAAATTATTTATTTGTAAACATATTGTAATAATGTGTTACAAATACTGGTAATGGATATCGCTATTTTGCCGCTAGGCATACAAATATGACAGGTCAGGATAGAGAACGCACATAATGTAATCATAATTACATACAACAAGGCTCGTGGGTACATTATAGTTAAAAAGTGTTTGATTATTAGTATTACTAGTAGCGAATAGGTAGTACGCTTTTTGTGCTAAGAAGCTGCTATACAGATTTTTTTTTTATTCTGCATGATCACACTCATGTGGGCTTTCACATTGTCATCGAATAGGGTAAAGTCACCAGTGGTCGGCCAGAGAACTGTAGTCGGCCTCTGCCTATACTTTGTATGAGTGGGAAGAGTACGAAAGATATATTTCCCACTCTTCGCACTCATATAAGGTCGACTACTGGTCTCTGGCCGACCACTGGTGACTTTACCCTAGTAAAGGTGACTCAAAACGTCTGTTTTAGAAGTTCCTACTAAGGATAGATTCCGTAAAAGTGTAGTTCACGTTTTTAAATGGGAACCATTTAATCAATCAGCAAAATATTCTTATTTTGGTGAACAGAAATATATATTTGGTCAGCCAAAATAGCTAGTTGGTAAGCAACTTATGGTTAGCAAACATTTATAAATCTGTCTGCAATTAACGATATACTGAACTGCTCTAAATTATTTTGGTCAGCACATTAAATATTTGAGCTGCATTGGGCAACCCACAGTTTATCAAATTTTGGTAAGCAATCAGTAGGTAAGCAAAATATTTAGTTTTGTCCATCAAAAAAAGGGGGCTAATTTACTGCCGTGCCGGAACGCACATATGCCAAACCCACCATCAAATTTACAAATTTTACGGAGTCGACGGAGCTCCGCTCACGCGGAGGTCCTATTTCTGTGTCGTTCTAGCCCTCGGGGCCTGATATAAAAACGAACCTAACCTAACCTACCTCATATTAATGATACAAATTTTGGTTAATCTTAACTTGTAATTACTACTAGCCTCAAAAATACCAACGCTTGGGTGCTCGCGTCACGTGGTATGATTTCGCTCCGCCCACAATAACGAACACAGCTGATTTTTCAAACTAAACGCAATCCACTTATTTATATAGATAACCATTATTTTCACATGTTTTCTCTGCTGAACAATTGTAAAATCTTGCTGCCCAAGTAATCATTTTGCAGCTCGACTGTTTTCTAGGCAGTCAAATGATAAAAAAGCAGATTGATATTGGACAAAATGTTAACCGTTTGTAAATTGTTTGCTGAACAAGAGTTGTCGCCCGATTTTTATTTATTGCCAGCCAACTCTTTGTATGCTGCCCAAATGAGTTAATTTCTTTTTTTTTGGCTGACTATTTAATTACTTCCCTTTTTAAATTAATAGCAAAGACGATTCGAGAAAGTGACGTATGATTAAAATATTCTTGCTTAAGCTACAAGTGGCGGAAAGAGTCAGAAGTCAACTACGCTACAATCCCCCCTTTAACTGTATCTGGTCATAGGCAGCGATGATTGACTCACTCATACTCATGATGATACTCATTATTAATTGCATTCCATATTTTACAGGCGTTATTGTAATCACGTGTTCATGATATGTGGACCCTGTTGGGCACAGCAACAAAAACAGAGAAGAGGGCTTAGTTGCTTTCTTCTATGTGACCTGCTTGGTCATTCGTCCCCTTCTCACATCAAAAGAGCTTACATAACAATCGCAATCAATAACAAAATCATTACTTAAGTACTACTTATACCTATAATTGAAAAGATCTAACCTATCAACCCTCTTACCATATTCAGTACCAAGAACTCCAACAACGTTTCTATTTTCTATAGGACCTAGCCTGCTCGGCATTGAAGTTAACTAGTATGTAAGAGATGCGTGTGCGCAAATTAGACGCCCACGTCGATCGGGTCTTTATTTTTGTGCGCGAGAGTATTAATCATGACGTGGTGGGTAATCTCGGGGAATTTATTAGCTCTAAGCGAATCTGCTTGGAAATTTATCAACGAAATGTGTGGGCCAGCGAGGTTGTGGAGATAGAGGTGCTGGAAATGATGAGGTAGGTTATTTGAATAGGGTTATTTCGTCTAAATTAATATGTGTTTATTTTAATTAATAATAATAAATAGTACTTTTTGCGTATATAAGTATTATCATTTTGTAAGTATGTGCTTGGCTTTTTTTTCTATCTTTATTTTACTGTGCACCAATTTTGTTAATTTCTTGACGATTATTTGGTTGACTGGTAGAGAATGCCATTAGGTATTAAGTCCGCCATTTGAGCTTTTGTTTGTGCAATAACCAATAAATAAATAGATAATTTATCATGAATTATTTTGATTTTTTGGGTTAAAACATTTACCCTTGCAGTAAAATTAAGATTATAGTTAAGTTGTTACTAGATTTCAAGCAGCAGTGTACGTTTTATTATGTTCCGGTGTGAGGATAAGAAAATCGGTGAAATTACTAGCATAAAGGTATTCCCATTAAGTCCTCAGGGTCGGCAACGCTTTGGCGATTTTAGGATTACAGTCTTGAGATGCTTAGAGAATGCTAATGTCTAGGTATGTGTTACAAATCCCGTTTAACATCAGGTGGCCTGTTTGCTCGTAAGCCTACCCTATGTTATTTTTTTAATCTCAACTTATCATGTTAAGGCAAGTGGCCCTTGGCGATAATTATTTATAAATAATCATTTAACAACATACGCCAATTTCTAACTTTATCATTTACATTTATGGAAAGATAATAGTGAAAATACATGTTCTTTGCTCCTATTTAAAAAGTCAATTTCACAAACAAGAAACCGCCAAGTGCGAGTCGGACTCGCGCACGAAGGGTTCCGTACCATTATCTATACAACATTAGCAAAAAACGGCAAAATAAGTCACGTTTGTTGTATGGGAGCCCTCCGTAAATATTTATTTTAATTTTAATTATCTATTTTTAAAGTGAATATACAAATTAATATTTTGTGAATATTTCAAGTGTCTACCTGTTGCCGTTATTAATATCGAGCAAAAAACAGCAAAAAATCACGTTTTTTGTATGGGAGCCCCGTTAAATATTAATTTTATTCTGTTTTTAGTATTTGTTCTTATATCAGCAACAGAAATACATCATTTGTGAAAATTTCAACTGTCTAGCTATCACGGTTCACGAGATACAGCCTGGTGACAGACAGACGGACGGACGGAGAGTGAAGTCTTAGTAATAGCCTATTACTAAGACTTCACTCTCCGTCCCACTATTACTAATAGGGTCCCGTTTTCACCCTTTGGGTACGGAACCGTAAAAAGACCCGTGTACTTATCGACGATCGATCCCTTGACATGGCATTTCCAGGCCATCGACATCCGCGAGCCGGTAAAGAGATGACCGGCCACCGACAATTAGCCTACGCATATTAATTACACGAAACAGACAAACTGGATGCGTCCGGCTTTCTAATTTAAATCAGAGCGGTTTAAGTCAACGGACGTTTAACTGAGATTTATGAACTACAAATATTTTGATAATGTTAAAAGTTAAGGCAATAACATTTGTCTTAGTACTAAGGATAATTATGTAAAAGTAGAGAAAACACAAGATATTTAAAAAACATGAAGACTTGTTTTGGCATGACATCTCATACGAGTATAATTACTTTAGGAAATGAGAAAACAAATGTCATAAATATCAGAAATAAGTAGATTTTAATAAAAAAATATCCAAAAAAAGACAATAATTATAATTCTGTTTTGATACTATTATTAAAAACTAGATTCTGCCCGCTACTTCGTCTGCGTTGACCATTCCACGGTGTTTTTTTTTCAAGATGTTAGGTAGCCGTATGTTAATTCAGGGTTCAATTCATCTAAGTCCGTCTAGTGTTTTAGCGTGAAGGAGTAACAAACATACACACAAAACATCTCTGCTTAAAAATAATACTATCAAATAATGTTAGTCACAACATAGTCTATATACCTCGGTCGTGTTCAAGCCGACAACTAACACTGTACACAATGTACCAACATCGGGAACAAAACAATTGGTATTATATCTATCCCGGTAACGGTGGCACAGCCGGGTTCGAACCGCTACCTTATTGGTCGACCCCACGCCGAGGATAAACAATGCCAGGACCGTATCTCTTACATGAAAATGGAGCTAAGGATGCCCTTGGGTGTGACCCTAGGTATGGTCACAATCGGATTTGTTACACCTGTAAATAGATGGAAACATTTCATGTGAGTTGATATACATGAGGTTTACGATTGAGACGATGTGTTTTAGTCGCGACCCTGCCTACTAAGCTAGTGGTCCCGGGTTCGATTCCTCGTATGGGCAAATATTTGTGTGATGAGCACGAGTATTTGTTAATGAGTCTTGGATGTTTTCTATGTGCTTTTGTGTGTATATATTTCTCTACATAAGTATATTTATCTTCGTCTAGTACTCATATTGTTTTTCATAGGAACACTACAGAATACTCATTTGCCCGAATTTAATTTTTCTTGAAGCTATGATGTGCTGGAAACTATAGTTTGTGACTTGAAAAATTACGAACCTTTTATGGCAGCTTTGTATTTCGATCTAAATAATTGGATTTTATAAGATTTTAGAATTTTTATCCGTGTAGATTTAGTTTTACAATTTTAGCATAAATAACTATTTTACTTGTAGCCACATAACAATAAATAATTTTCAGAGCGCTAGATTAGTTCTACAGCGTGTGTATTCCATACGATCCTATATTTTAAGGGCAGATTGATAAGACCCTAATTAACGTAAATTGGTACATTAAGTTAACAAAAGAAAACATATTTTTTTTCATACAAATTAATTCGGCACGCAATGTATTCAAATAACCAAGTCGTCTACGTAACTTTGTGTTCATTGATTTATTGACGACGTTATTGTCAACTCAATATTTGCATTACATTGCTGCCCGGGAAAACTTTAAAAAAATCATTACGCTTAATTATTGAGAGTATTTGTTAAAATTTATTACTGTACCTCTTAATACTGCTTAAATCTATCGTATGTTAAAATTTAGGATCGTATGGAATACACGCGCTGTATTTTGAGATACAGCAATACTTCGAGCCCTGCAAAATATTTACACACGACTTTCGCAGCATTTAAAAAATCCGCTCAGTCCCTTGTTTTGACTTGAAGGCAGGTCAGCCATACAAAGACCTTTGCATTTATGATATTTGATACAACAAATAAAATGGCAACCGACTACTTATATACTATACTATTTCAGTCAGTTTAAATCTTCACCCGGTTTCATATTTTCAAATTGAAACAACCTAACTGATCTTTGTGGCCAATGCTAACATACTGGATGTAAGCACTTGATTGGGCAGGGGCGTGTCCAAATCAACGTTAGTTTGCGACCGGTCGCCAGGTGATATGGGTCCGTCCCCATGTCAATCTACTTGTCCGGTAGTTGGCTGGGCTAATGGCCAAAGGTGGAGCTCATAGTTGCGCTGATACCCTAGGCAAGACTAGTTGTGTTCCTTCCCGAGGTTGCTGCCTGTCAACTACTCGGTTTCCCCGTAGTAAAACGAGTAGCACAGAAACAACAGTCGAACTCCTGATCGTCCTATATTCACCCATCCATGCTTCCCATATGTCCTATCCAATCAGCTGCAAGCGATGTCGTGGCATGTCGCTGCGGGCCTCCTATCCAACAGAATAGGATAGGTAGCGGTAAAATGCCACCCGCGTGTTTGTGCCGTGCGCGGGGACCCGTACGGGTGGAGAACGAGATCCTGGTAGGTTGAGCTTGATGAGAGTCGGAGTCGTTACCCTCTGATAGCAACACGCCACTTTGGCTCGGGATTCATCTCACACGGGAGGTTCTGGCCTAGCCAGTCAGAATCAATCGGCTGTCGCGTTTACAGTAGTCTGGCCGCGGGCGAGTGTTCTGGGGTGTTGAGGTCAGTAGCCGGCGGTGTACGGCCCCGAGTCGCTGTGGTAAGTGACGGAGGGCTTGACACCGTGCGGGCTCACTTGGCAGCTCACCTCGGAACGCTATATCCGGCTCGTATCCCTGATGCGTCAAAGCATCCCCAGTAGGAGGGCTCCAAGGAGGGTGGGGAACGAGTTGGACGAAATTTTTGATGTGATTTTATGGATACCAGCAAACCAAAATCGACGAAAGCCGAACCCTCCGCAAGGAGTGAGGCGACAGCGCTTAGCGCAAAAGACGACTGCGAGGTGAGACGCCGACCTGTTGCAGACAGGGACGCGGGATCCAGCAGCAGTGCAGCACGCGGGCCCGCAAGGGCGAATAGGGCGCTTAACGCCGGTAAGGGCAACAGCCAAGGCGTAACCGTACACCCCAAAAGTATGAGCCGACCCATCCCCTCGGGGCTGAAGGAAGGACGCGCTGGCCTCCCCACCAAGGGTGAGACCAGCGTAGGTGCTGGCGGGGCGGACGGCGAAACCGAGGCGGGTTGCAGGAAAGAGGGCTTCCCTATTCCTCTAAATCTGACCTCCCCGAAACCACCCCCTGCAAGCTCTCAGCCGGAAGGGAGTGTGAAGAAAGGGAGCAGGAGGCAGAGGAAGAGGCAAGCCCAGGCTGTGGCATTCCAGCATCTTGCGGCCGGCCCGTCCAGGGACGACACCGCTGTAGCGAGCACGACCAGGACGCAGAAGAGGCCGTTGGTATCACCATCAGCCAGCGGCGACTCCAAGAGGACGAGGGTAGGGTCGTATGCGGAGGCGCTATCTACCATTTGGGTGGCGGTGATACCAACGACTTTCCCGGCCAAAAAGATCCTGTCCTGTCACATGGCGGCTATACAGGGAGTGGTGATAAAACGCCTCCTTGTCATCCCTAAGCCGTTTCCCGACATCAACTTCGGGAACATTGTGGGAGGCGCCCTGCACATCAGTTGCGGTGACAAGGCGTCGTCCACGTGGCTCACCTCCCTCATCAGCGAGGGAGAGATTGCAGGCATGAGCCTCAAGGTCGTGGATGCCAAGGATCTTCCAAAACCAGTGAAGATGGCCTGGAAGACGAGGATCATTGGCATCCCCGATGCGAAGGTAGTATTTCAGCTGCTCCAACGCTTCAACGAGCGGCTGAATACTGACCAATGGAAGGTGGTCGACACCTCGGAGACGGAGGCTGGCACCCGGCGCATTATTCTAATGGACCGGGAGTCAGCGGACGTAATCCGGGAGGCCGGCTACGTTCTCAAAACGGGGATCGACGTCAGCACCTTTAAGCTCTTGGACGATGCCGAGAAGAGGGGTGCTGGCGTCGACCCTAAAGAGGCTCCCCGAGGCCACTGTGGTGACAGCGACCGGGGCTACTGAGGTGGCAGCGGCCGAGGAGTTGGAAGGGGTGGATGAGGTGGACGGGGTTGGAGTGGACGTAGGGCCGCGTGGGTGTCGGGAGCCGTCACCGGTATCGGTGACGTCATCCGAAAACCTGCGGGACCTGGCGGCCCTCTACCTCGGAGGCCCCTCTTCACCCATGTCCGAGGACTACATGCCGCCGGCGGAGGCTGCTGACCTCAGCATGCCCAAGTCCAAGGAAGATTAATCGAAGCCATGGGAGGCATAAGGTGCGTACAGATAAATTTGCAACATAATAAGGCGGCCACAGCCCTTCTGGCGAGGCAGCTAAAGAGTGATAAATTCGATGTCGCCCTGATTCAAGAACCATACCTGTACAAGGGCGAGATCAGGGGACTAAATGGCACGGGAGGAGTTATTCATTACCTCTGCCCCGAGAACAACATGAGGACTTGTGTGTATGTCAAAAACGGCATAAATGCCATGCCTTATAATGCTTACTGTTCCAGGGATCTTACCACTGTAAAGATCCAGGAGAGGAGGGTAGGCAAGACTCTCATCATCTCGTCTGCCTACCTCCCATACGAAGCGACGGACCCCATCACACCTCAACTCCGGAGTCTAGTCGCAACTGGAAGTCAGGCGAACACCGACCTGATCATCGGCTGCGACGCCAATGCACACCATGTCATCTGGGGAAGCTCAGATGTCAACAAGCGGGGAGAGAAGTTACTGGATTTTCTGGTGAGCTCTTCTTTACAATTACTTAATAAAGGGAACAGCCCGACCTTCGTCAATGCTAGGCGTGGAGAGGTAATTGACATAACGGTGGCGTCTAACCACATTTACGAAGATATTCACACATGGCATGTCTCCAATGAAATCTCACTCTCAGATCACAGGTACATATGCTTTAAGTACAGGACCGACATACCAGTTGAATCTGTGCGTAAAAGAAATCCTAGGAACACCGATTGGTCATCCTTTAAAAGTGAACTAAAGGTAGAACTAGGAGATCCAAAAGGTAAGCTCAATTCTATTATTGACATTGAATTTGAAGCGGACAAC
The DNA here is from genome assembly GCA_946894065.1 of Acleris literana. Classification (NCBI taxonomy): domain Eukaryota; kingdom Metazoa; phylum Arthropoda; class Insecta; order Lepidoptera; family Tortricidae; genus Acleris; species Acleris literana. The sequence continues at coordinate 13,207,780 of OX335684.1, read as the reverse complement.
ATGGTACGCGCGATACACACTGCGTGGACCAATAACTGCCCGGAAAAAAGGGTGCTAGCCAAGAAGATTCCCTGGTGGAACCCTGAGATAACTAAAATCAGAAGTGAAACTAGGGCGATCTTCAATGACGCGAAAGCGACGAATGACTTTAGCAATTACGCTCAGAAGCTCACGGAGTATAATAAAGCTGTAAGAAAAGCAAAAAGGAGTGCGTGGCGGAACCACTGCAACCAAATAGGCTCGATACCTGAAGGTATGAGGCTCACAAAAGCTCTAGCAGTAGCAAGGTCAACTCCATTAACGTCAATAAAGGACGATAAGGGAAGGTTGACAGAAACGGGTTTAGATACCCTGAAAGTTATGTGTAGCACACACTTTCCCGGCTCCATCATACGTGAGAGCGAAATAGCCAGTGTACCAATTTGTGTGTCAGAGCAGACAGCACGGACGACAAGGTACAATTGGGACACTGCCAAAAAGGTAGTCGACGACGGCAAGATAAGGTGGGCATTGTCTACCTTTCAACCGTACAAAGCGCCGGGCCCGGATGAGATATATCCAACCCTACTACAAGAGGGCGCAAATGTAATTGTACCGCACCTAAGCAGGCTGTACAGAGCGTGCTTGGCATTCGGGCACGTTCCACATGTCTGGAGGCTTGTAAAAGTGATCTACCTGCCAAAACCAGGCAAGGCAGATTACAGTGATGCCAAAGCATACAGGCCTATAAGCCTATCATCATTCTTTTTGAAAACACTAGAGAAGCTGGTAGACAGGCACATAAGAGACGGACCTCTAAGGCGGCATCCACTTCATAAAATGCAATGCGCGTATCAACCGGGCAAATCCACAGATACTGCGATTCATCTTGTAGTGAATAAAGCTGAAAATGCACTTGAGAACAAAGAGATCTGTCTTGCGGCATTTCTCGATGTGGAGGGGGCATTTGATAGGACTACGTTCGAAGCCATTAGCACATCGGCTGCTAGGCACGGCATTGAACCAACCATATGTAAATGGATAGGCAACATGTTAAACAGTAGGCTAATAAAGTCAAGTCTCTTGGGCGACGTGCTATACGCCACAACGACAAAAGGATGTCCCCAGGGGGGAGTTCTCTCACCAACCCTGTGGTGTCTGGTGGTAAACTCTCTCCTCGAGGAACTCAACACTGGCCCACTACACACTGTTGGGTATGCAGATGATCTTGTGATACTTATCAACGGGAAGTTTCCGGGAACAGTATCGGAAATCATGGGGAAAGCTTTGGAAAAGGTGGAAAGCTGGTGCATTAGACATCAACTATCCATCAATCCGAGCAAAACTGTAGTAATTCCATTTACTAGGAAACGGGACCTCAAACAGATCAAGCAGCTTAAGCTGTTTGGCGAGGCACTAAAATTGTCAGGTCAGGTAAAATATCTAGGTATCACACTAGATAAAGAGCTCACCTGGAAAAAACACGTAGACAACGCGATAACAAAAGCGCTGAGAGTGTTTGGAATGTGCAGATCAGCGTATGGCAAGACATGGGGCCTTAACCCTAAAGTACTGAAGTGGATCTATACCATGATGGTAAGGCCCATCATTATGTACGGCTGCCTGGCCTGGTGGCCAAGAACAACACTAAGGACATGCAAGGACTCTCTAACTAAGGTGCAGAGGGTGGCCTGCATGGCTATGACAGGGGCGTTCAGAACGACACCGACTGCAGCAATGGAGGTCCTCCTAAACCTCCCACCGCTGCACATCGCCATTCAGTCTGAGGCGTGCAAGTCACTACAGAGGCTGAAAGAGACTGGCCTGTGGAATGACGCCGCGCCTAGAACCAGACACACTAAAATGGCACATAATGTAGTTCTAGAAAGAATACTGACGATGGGCTGCGATAAAATGCAACCCAAGTATGTATTCCGGAGGAATTTCAATATCCACATTCCGACAAGGGATGAATGGAAGGATGGGTTGCACCTAGCGGAGGAAGACAACGCGATATGGTACACGGATGGTTCAAAAATGAGCTCCGGTACGGGGGCGGGTATTCACGCCAATGACTATAACAGTAGCATAAGTATGGGTAACTACGCAACGGTCTTCCAGGCGGAGATGTATGCGATAATTGCCTGCACGCAGGAGAATATTAGTAGGCCTCTACAGAAGAGAACTATATATATTCTAAGCGACAGCCAAGCGGCACTTAAGGCGCTGACAGCGCCAAAAGTAGACTCGAAACTAGTCTACAATGGAATCCAAGCCTTAAACAGACTTGGTAGGCACAACAAAGTGAAACTGATGTGGATTCCAGGACACGAGGGCTTTCCCGGTAATGAAGCCGCGGATGAACTGGCAAGGAAAGGATCCAAGGGCGTATATGTTGGACCTGAACCATTTGTGGCACCCTCACTGGGCACCATAAAAACAGCCCTGAACAATAACACCCTAGAACACCACCAAAAAGAGTGGAAAACTACGGTAGGCTTAGGGCATGCAAAGCTCTTCATAGAAAGAGTGGACCAGTGCTGGACCAAAAAACTTTGGAAACTCAGCAGAAGACAACTCCGATATATTATCGGAGCGTTTACCGGGCACTTTGGGGTTAAAAATCTCCTAGCAAAGATGGGCCTCTACGACAACACAGATTGTAGATTATGCGGCGAAGAGGAGGAAACAATGAAACACTTACTGTGCGAATGTGATGCCCTCGCCGGAGTAAGAATGAAAATCCTCGGTTGTGGTTACCCAGAACCGAACGACTTCAAGGCACTGCCACTGCACTCCACTATCCGCTTTCTGGAAGGGATGGAGGCTGCATTGGTCTAATTGCTAAAAGAGGGGTAATTACACAAAAGATCCCATAGGGTCGAAGTGTATCCGTAAGGACCCCACCTACAAGATAAGATAAGATAAGCACTTGATCAATTTATGACAAAATCAATTAAATTCACCAAACTATAGTTCAATTATATCTCATATCAAAACAGTTCAAAAGCCTATAATAATATTTAATGACATCCAGTTACCGGTAACGGGACCACTACTGATATTGGTAAACAACAAATCTAGCATTCCCGGTAGATGTGTCCCGCGGCATTCGAGATAATGGACCAGATAGGCTACCGACCACTGCACTCCCGATAGCGAACAATATTATAATTCTACTTGCTTTATTTCTGTTGTATGTGCTGTACTGTGACTCCAGACGATGCTCGGATTACGTACCTGAATAAGTGAATGGTTAAGCTAAATAATAGTTAGTCATATAATTCGGCGGTGCATAAAGTAAACAAGAAACACTCTAATTAAATGTAACGTAAATTTTAAACGCGACACAATGAACATTATAAGTTAATGGCACAACATTCGCTTAGCGTGACTGTACATTACCTACATTACAATACTTTCACAAATGAAATACGCATAACAAAATATGTACAAATAAAGCTGAATTTTCCCATCATTGCATAATATAAATAAAGGAAACGTGTCAATAATATCTCGCAGGTCATTCAGGCGAGCCATATTTGGCCTTCCGCGCCGGTGTCAAAGGCGTAGGGAAGACAATGACCACCAAAGGAACGCTAAATTGGACCAGAGTCCGCAGCCGCACGGTCGGACGGTAAAGCTTATCCCATACCATACCGGAGAGATTATTGTTTCGAGAGCGTCTCTGAACATAGCGGGAGATCTGTTATTCAGGTAGCATCCGATATGGACCGAGCCATCTGATAGCCATACGCCGCATCGCCACCGGCAAAACCCAGATGCAATACGTACTAACTCTAACATTATCTCTATCAAACATCTTCTTTATTGTATAAAATCATCGCGTATACAATCATATATGTCTACGATTAGAGATCATACGCTTTAGAGACCGTTAATATTATATTGATGGATATACAGAGCCGTTGTAATAACCTAAGGTCCTAGACAAGATGCATTCGGCGTTCGTTATCGTTATCAAAAATGTATCGGATTGACGTAAGCTGTCAGACGGTCGCGTCGAGTGCCTACGTCAATTCCATATATTTTGTCAATTAACGAAAATCGTTTACGTTAGCGTTAAGCAACTTGTCACTGTTGAATTTGAACAAAATAACCCGATATATCGTCACCTCAAACTGATAACAAATGCATTAATCATGTAAAAGCATACATAATTAATAATATCATGATATATCACACATTAGGCGAAACTATAACACGATTCTTAACTAACTGCTCCACGCAAATGATACATTTCCGTCATACGGTAACTATTTTTAGTGTTGAAAATTAATGAGACTGTCAGAGTGTACAATGTATTAAAGTCAACACCACTAGGCTGTGAGTTATCAAAGCCGGGAGCCGAGAGGGCCGCAGTAGTTTATGCGCGGGCCCCGCGCGCGCGCCGCGGGACGCCGTGCCCACGCGCAGGCCTGATATAGTTCAACTGCACGTCAGTTTATGTCAGATTTGAACGGAATAATTACTAACCATTGTTACGCTGGAGAATGAAGGGTTATATATTAAAGAAATGTGGGCATTTACTTCTGAAGCGTTTTCAAACGAATGTCTGAGTTCAGTTTTGAAGTATAATATTAATTGAAACTATAAAAGCAGAGACTAGGGAATAAATGCTGGTCTAACTAAGATTCGGCTTCTATTGAAAATAGTTGAAAAGAAGAACAGTATTGTGGGCGTTGTGACTAATATGACTGCCAAATTTAACAGCAGAAGAAATCTCACATTGCGGACATTAACATATGTAGGTACCTAAGATTATATGTCTGGGTCTACCAGATTGAGGACACACGACAGAAATGCCTGAGCATGTTTAAAAACTTATTTTTTTTTTATATTTTTATAGGTAATTTATGTACCTACGCTACGTTATATTAAGAAAGCACAACGTCACTCTACATGTAAAACCTCTTAAATGCATTTTTTAATTATATTTTTATGCTTAAACTTTCAAATAGATTTCTTGTGTTAACTAGTAAATATCTCCACATTACAAAAAAAAAATTGTTACGAGGTGACACATCTAGATCGACGACAACACTCTTGGGATATGTTTATCTTGACACATTTCTAATGTGAGTAAATAGCTAAACGGCTGTAGTAAACGTTACTGACGCCCTAGACAAGATGCTTAACGCTATCGTTAAAAAAATTCGAAACTGTCAAACAAAAATTGACAGAAGCGCGACCACCCGGCACCGTTTTCGATAACGACCAAAATCTCGCAAGCCATCTTGTCTAGGGCCACTGATCTTTTATAAATAAACCGTAAAAACATTTATTTCACAGTCAACCTAACAATCCGCATAAACAATGCAATAGATAACCTCTCAAATAACCAATTACGAGGCGGCGCCCGGTCGCCTGTCGCGAGCAGGAAGCCCCACGCTACCCTGGTAAACCAAATAGCCACATCTCAAATAAAACTCCTGTAGTAATCACAACCTCATTACTAAGAGAAGAGGATTGAATTTACTTTGGCTATTGAATCTGAGATACTGTTTATTGGATTATGAGGGCAGCACGGTACTCGGGTGCTCCCGACTCGCCCACATGAGGTTACATTGTGCCAGGGTACCTGATTTCCATTCAATAGTGACTCCAAATCGAACTTTAAGGACCAAATCCCTACTAAAGAAACATCTCAAACTCAAGTTTTATTTGTCAAAAATAAACTGCAACACAACCAACATATTAAAACATCCCTCTTATTCATAAAAAAGCAATAGCTAAAGTATGCTTGAAATTTATGCTCTGTCCTTATCCGTCATTATGATATTTGAATTAGACAGAAAGGGACAGTCAATATTTTACATATGTCTAAAATTAATATGTAACTGACCAACATTACGTCTATTTACTTACCTCAAAAAGCCCGCAGGGCAAAACCTACCCTATGCGTTAAACCCCCTCCAAACCAAAATCCTGAATCTGCTACTGGGGACCTCGTAAATGTAAGTTAAATATCTGCAAAACAAACGCATGCACGCAATATGATGCGTTTAGTAATCAGTCAGTTGCCTAAATAAAGCAAACGTCTTCTCCACTTTGCACATCTCTTTGACGGAATCCTGCAACGATCGAAGAATATCTAAGTTAACGAATCACTAGGAAGATGGGGTGGCTTCGTACAAAGGGAGCATTCGTACAGTGGTCATATCTACTTATCTACTAATTTAATAATAATATGTATGTTTAGTACTGTTACTGTGTACAGCATAGTTCTGCTATTTAATTAATTTAAGCCTTACCTAGAGACTGCCGTTCCCACAGTCAAACTGTTACTCCAGTTTTGTGGGGCAATGTTTAATTTGTAATTCTTTAATAATATTGTACTTATTAAATAAATAAATAATAATAAATAAATCTCGACTATCCAACATGCTGAAGCGTTCATATTTGTATGCGTGACTGCCGCTCATATGCATAGGCTACCCTCAAAAAGCGATGGCAGTGCGGCAGCAGATTTCGCCAGAAAAAATAATATGTGTTTTCGCGACCCGAAAGTAATTTTTGGTTCTCCCTTGAATGCGTCTGTCTTTAATAAGTTTTACTCGAATTAAGTAGAAAAAGATTTTTATATAGTTTGTAATTAGATGCTTGAGATTAATATGTAAACAATGGTTTTGGGATTACTTTACCAGTTCTTTTTTATTTAGTTTTTTTTTCGGATCGTTTTGGTTGGGGTACCTTCGTACAGTCAAAATGTATGTAATTTTATACTGTACGAATGCACCCCATGAAAGTTAAAAAAATGTATATCAAGAATAATTATAATCACAAAACCAGGATAGTAAAATATGCCTAAAAGGTGACTGAAACAGGTGAAATAGCTGAAAATCCAATGAATCCTGGGAAAAAACGAATAGTGTACGAAGCCACCCCACGTATGGGGTGCATTCGTACGTTTCCCACTTTTTGGGAAAACCATTATACTTATTTTGGCACAGTTGCTTTGTATCCAAACTGAAATACACAATTACTATAGCCAAATAAGTGGAAGATGAAGTAACATTCATCTCATTTAAAAATAGCGGTTAGTTTTTTTTTACAAGACTTAGAGTAAAAAGTGTACGAAGCCCCCCCATCTTCCCCTATATGTACCTACACATCGAAAAATATAGTAACCAAACTGAATTCAATTACAGTTAGTCAAAAATAGCAAAAAAAGCAGTCAATGGATTAGTCATGTTTGTTTACTAACAGCATTACATAACGTACGCTCGTTCTACATCCAGGACTTTAAGGTGACCAACCAGTAAATTATGCCCGTTATTTTAGCTATTTCCGACAAAGGTACTAATTAAAAAATCTTCAACTAGAGCGTTTACATAGAGTCCTTTAAAGAAATCCAAAAAAACTGGTTGTATTTCCGAATTAGCCAAAATTAGAAAAAAAACCTGCGTTCAATGAAGCGATTAATGAGCAAGCTAATGCATGATCTTTAATTGCATGAAGATACCAAAGTAGAGTAAGGAATGCTCGCAAGAAGCCTGCACACGCAAAATACGCCCGGTGTGACATGGCATAGCTTAAAACAACTTCTCTTATATTAGGAATAAACTTAGTCGCAAAATGATTTTAAATATATTTAAACAAGCTATTCAAGGCACTGAATACAGGGCACAAAAATATCCATGTAAAATGTAATTATCACCATTAATTACCAAATTCTCTCTGATAGCTGTACTTCTTCTTTCTTATTGCTGTACGATTAAAAAAAATACAATTACTATGGAATTCTTGAATACCTATACTTTGATAGGTTCCTGCTGAGCGTAGGTGACATAAACGCTACATTATACCTACATCTACAAGTTAAATGTTTATGAATAAAATATACTTAAATCATTCACAAAACAACCATCTTCAACCATCACTAAACGAAAACATACGTCTCTAAAATGATTGGAACTGGAACAACCCAAAAAAATCTAACATTTATTCAAATTCTGTTGTATTTTTAAAGAGTCCATTTAATTATTGATTTATTCAAAAACAATGTGGTTTAACAATTTGCCAAATGTAAGTTTATTAACAATTATTACACTCATTTTTACATTCTGCATGCACCTAACAACTAATTGATTGACACTTATACCTAGTTGGTTTTATTTGATTCCAAGCAAACGATCTATTTCCGCATTTTGAATTTAAGTGTCTCTTCTGTTACTTTTTTGCCAGCGCAGCGCATTCTCAAAGGAGAATAAGACCCTTACCAGTCTCCATTGAGATGTTACATGTGGTCCCGACTGACATGCGCGTAGTGTATGGGACTCCTTACATTAGCGTGTGGTGTTTCAATGGGATGTAGAAAATGTCGTCTGTGGTGCTAAAGGCAGCCGCACGCATACGCAAACAGTGGCAAGCAAAATAACGGGTCACTTTATTAAGAATTTCTGAATCAGCTGTTGCAACTTCATCATGCTTTTCATGTTATTAAGATTCCGTGAGGTGAAGTCATATAAGCAGTCATTGAAGCAAAGTTCTGATAAAGAATAAAATCATGTAAATTTAAACATTTTTCTGTAGTCTTTAAACTCAGTATTAACGTCACAATGATATGATTCAACAAAATTAAAAATGACAGTGAGTGGATTAACAATCTCTTGGTATGAAGTACATGACTCAACTTACTATTAAATAATGTCAGTTAGTTTTATAGCTCGTTAAATCAAACTGAAATTGCACTGCATTCTCAATGAATACCCTCTAATGCTATGCGTGAAGATATTTCTGTCAGGTACGTGGAAATAATAAGTTAATATTACCTCCATGACACCGGACTAACTTGCTATTAATACGAAGTGTCTAATATTCTCTTATGATCTAGTACAATACCATAAAAGCAAGCGAAAATATATGCGGAGCTCCATACTAGTTATGATATGTCAGTTATTTCTCACATTTTATTAATTATGCTGAGCCAGCTGAATCGATTACGCTTCCACACCATATTTTCCTCCCCATATTCCGCTACATGATTAAATCTGTTCACACTCTTGTAAATAAGTCATAAACGCCATATACGAGAGACAAAGATTCGTATTTATTTATGACATATCGGCGGCGTGAGTCGAGGCGCATTCCGAACGAAACTAATTTAGTTGACACGAGTTAACGTCATAATATAAGAGTGAACAAAGCGCACTGACGCGTCAGGGCGAGCCTTGACATACCGACGCGACCCGTGGCGCGTGTCAAATCAACGCGTGATCCTAATCTGCATACCGTCACCTTTCACACCGCACTACATCCCCAATCCGGCATCACGGCCGATATAATATCATCAATCATACAATACAAGAGCAGCATGCAAATTGTATTAAGTCAGATCCCCAGCTCACCCACGAAAGCAGATCTGCGTTGGAAATTCACTCTTGGTCGTGTGCGACAGTCGCCAAAATAACGTCGCCGCCACCCGCACCGAAGGTCCACAATTGGAACAAACTGTACAACGATTAAAGCGTCAGTTTGTTCAGAGTTTGTAAGCAATAGATACTTTGCATACAAAGCATTATAAATATTTCCCGTGGTTAAGTCGCGTCCTCAACGTTTTGAAAGCCGGCGGATGACACGCGTCGATACGTCGGACGATTTATGCGTCAAACTGTATGTAAATATATGTTAAACAGTCTTCTCGTTATGAAATATGGGCTTTCCGGAGAAAAGAGGCAATGGATCACCATTCAACCAGGAATGTTACAGTTACAGTAGCCTGTTTGTTGAGCATGAAATCATAATTAGGTAACGTGTTACGTCGTAGGCGTGTGTCGCCGTCTACTGGATCGCACCCATCCATAATATTCTTCTCACCCACTCCTATTGAAGGATATTTCGATATACGCCTATTTTGGATATTCTTATTAATTGTGAAAGGACAAGAATTTATTGTTTTTGTTTTATGGAAAACATTCAATTTGTTTTAATCAAACAAGAATAACCGTTCCATTTTTAGCCAGCAGAAAACACGCTCGTGTCATTAGGACGTATACCTAGTCCTCCTTAGCTAAATACCTAGCGCAAACGTATATTTTTGCACATATACATTTAGATTTTTACCTAAGAGAGTTTGTTCTTGCGAATGACGAAATCTGTTTTACATGGCACAAATAGAGCCCCTGACAAGAAGTCATCCGTCCACAAACGAACCCTACCTAAAACACTAGATTCTTTGTCCTCTGCACCCAAGTAAGACACGAAACAAGTTGTATTTGCGTCTAAAACGGTTGATATTTAAATAGGTCTGGGCCGGGCGGAACACTTGTTCGATTTGACAGGTGATAGCAACCGGTGAAATATCGCCGTTCGGCGCGATACTGCGCGGCCGCAGCTGGGCGGCGCGGGCGCGGGTGCTGGTTACACTGCGCAGCATGCGCCATTGTTTTAGATATCACCAGAACTTGTAGAACTGGTCTATATTGAAAATTGACCAGATGGAAGCGAGGCAGGAGAGAATCACAGAGCATCTCCTAAGACTCGTCGATGATTAGTGGGTCGAGCTAAGTTGCATTTCCAACCAGCAGGAATAATTAAACTGTATTCTAGGATTAACACGAGCTGTCATGCGCTCACCTTTGTCGTTCGTTACATTTTAACAGATTTCTAGTCTGTTTTAGCTAACAGTCTGTTGTTAGAGAGTATAACATGGCCAGAAGACCAATTTGAAGTATTACGCGTTTATTCTTTAAATATTGCTGACTTTTAAGTCTATAAATTTGTTGCTAATTAAAGGTTCTTGTTTAGTCGGCGACAAATATATGTAAATATACAGTTTTGTACCTTACTCAAATGGAGTAATAAGGCATAGTGTCATACAATATCTTTTTACTGAACTGTACTTTATTGAGGTATATTTCCAATTTCAACTAGACGCGGCGATAAACTATAATTTGAGTGTGCCATAATGTCTATCAGATATCTAATCTTTAATTGTTTACTAATTTATCACTGATTTCATTCTTTATAAAAACAAAATAACTAGCAACGTCTAAACGCTAAATACAATGTCGCTAGCAATAACTCGCGTCAACGACCATCAAGATCGACAAGCAGCAGTTTATTCGCCTACAATTAGAGAACAAAACGGTAATATTGCAACTGCATCTAAAGTGCATCAAATCGCAGATTAGCTTGCTTTACTGCGACTATCTCCGTCGTCGAATCGACGTGGGCGATGCCAGAGATAGTCGGCGATGTTGCTTTGTTTAGAGAAGCGTTTGCATAAGGTTAACCCGAGCTCGAGTCGGACGGAATAACCTCGTTATGTGGTACACATACATATGTGGCGTTATGTATGAAAAGGGACCTTACTGTCGATGGCGCTTACGCCGCACTGCGTCACGCGACGTTGTATTTATATCGGAGCATCTTTAATAATAGCGGAAGCGCCATCGACAATAAGGTCCCTTTTCATAGAGAACGCCACATATATTCTCAGACCGGGTATAAGTCGTTTACTGCTATGTTCTCGGAAACTTTCAAATTTTCCTTGATAAAAAAGTATCCTGTGTCTTCTCCGGAACTCAAGGTAACTCCATACCAACTACAGAGGTTTATTTGTGAAAGCGTGACATTTATAATATAGGGTAAATCCGGGATAGATGCCACACTTTTTGAAAATGCCTGCTAATTTCAAAACTATCAAATTCCCATGAATATTTCCTTTCGATATAGCTAGTTTAGTCTTTAATCTTACATTACGGCTTGTTTTTGTTGACCTAAAAATTACCGATTGTGTACAAATTGAGTTTTTGCAGGACCCTTTATTTAGGATAGATGCCTACCTATACGGATAGATGCCCCACCATGAAAATTCTAAGGAGGATAGATGTCCTTTGGAAAAAAACAATATACGCTAAAAACATATATACTACGATTATTTATATAGGATTATGGGGGGGATAGATGCCCCAAGGGCACGTATACCCCGGGGACTATTCTTTTTGATATGGAACGGTGCCTTTTTTTTTTTTATCTAAACCAAATAATCAAGAGCGATAATTAATACATAGTTGTACACTTAATGAACCAGTATATTCATATAATAAAAACAGAACAGAAGTTAATACTCATTATAAAGTTATGAAACTGCAAATACTTCCGTTTGAATATTCGAGGCACTTTTTGCGCTCGTCGCGGAGATTTTCGCACACACAAGCGAGACGCGTCTTTTCCTCGCGACGGCCTGCGGGGGCTGAGGTGTGTGGCCCTTGCGCTCCCTATTTAGACTATTTAGGTTTAGGTTTTTGAAAAAGAGGCGCCTATCCCTTTGCGGCATCTATGCCGGATTTACCCTAGTAGCGACCCGCCCTCGCTTCGCTTCGGTTTATGTTAGTTTTTTGTAATATCCGTACATAAATGAGAATTTATTTTGTACATAAAAACTTCCCTCTTGAATTACTCTACGAGTACAAATCTATTAAAAAAAACCGCGTTATAAAATCCGTTTCGTAGTTTGAAAAATCTAATTGTACATACAACGCTAAGTAACGTTTCTATTCGTTTCGTTTTTAACCAATCGCGTCACTAGTAGATCACGTGACTTTTCGTATCACGTCATCTAACAGTGACGCTATTGGTTTAAAAACGAAACGAATAGAAACGCTAGTTAGCGTAGTGCATCTTGGCAGGGCCTTCAGAGGAACAGACGGTGGGAAGCGACTTTGTGATATATTATGAGAAGAAGTATCGATTATGAATGGATAGTATAGGACTACTAACATGGACGTTACGACTGCGTGTATAAGTTTTCTTTTGAGGTAAACTAGGTGAAGCTTTTGGGTATTCATCAATAGGTTCATATATCACACAAAAATCGTACGAATAGTATGTCTAACGTATTACCAACTAACTTTTTCCCGCGATTTCATCTGCGTAGAGGTGTATCATCGCTCTCTTTCCTCGGGAATTGTTTAGGTTTCGGGTTGAAATACTCCATGCCCAATTTCGGGCCACAAATTATTGATTTATAGAATTTCACAATGATCGATTGAGGTATTGAACACACTTTGGCATATTTAATATTAATTAGGGATCATCTATTTTCCTCGAACTTGTATGTCATATGAATGATAAACAAATAAACTGTTAGAAGTGAAAACGTCAAATATGTTAACGATTGAATTGCAATGTTTGTTATCTATATTTTAAACAGTACGAGTGTTCAACACATTGGACGCAGTGGAAAATTCCTGGGCCCATAACCTATAATTCAAACAGCACGCTCACTGACACCCAAAGTACCTAATAATTTTATTCTAAAAAGGAGGTAGGTACGTAAACGTCCCTATAGATGATGGCATTACAATATATCTAATCGTTTAATGTTCATTTATTAAATACATTTATTTATCCATTTCTATTTTTATTTTTAGCTTTAACCTACACTAATAACATGACGTAATTTACGTGACAGATCATTGCGACTTTCAAATGACAGGACTTAAATTAAGTTGTTTGACTGTCCATCCCCGCTATACAGGGTGTGTCAATACCAAAGACGAATAGGTAGATGTGCAAATGGCAGGAAACGTCTATACCATCCGGCAGCTGGTCCTAAGACATCTATAATAGAACCACATCCGACGATGCTATGGGTTTTCTACGATCAAATGCACTTTAAGATAATTATACTGATATTAAAATTGATACCTAATGATGTTCAAATTAACTTAATTCACATTTAAACCACTTTAACAGTATATTAGGTTTGAGATTGTGTTTTAATTACTTCTTTAACCTTCGGTAGTGTAAAGTAAAATTAACCCATACTTCCATACTAATATTATAAATGTGAAACTTTATATGTCTGTTTGTTACTATTTTACGGCTAAACCACTGAACCGATTTCGATAAAATTTGGTTTGGAGATAGCTTGAGCGCCGGGGAAGGACCCTCGATTGATCCTTGGGTAAGTATGAATTTTGTACTTTTTACCCGCCCCGGCTTAGAATCGGTAAAAATCAATTGGTTATTGGTTTGTTTCTTTCCTTTTTCTTCCTTAAGAAATATACATATAGAAAGACAAAGCGAGGCACTTATTATAATATGCAGTGATATAAAAGCCTCTTAACAACAATATAAGGCCGGCTTATAATCATTCTAATTAAACAACAGATGGCGCTGTCAACGACATTTTCAAACGTCAGTGCCTAACTGCGCGAGATGCGCGTCTATATTGACATTGCTGTTTAATTGAGTAATATGTAGCTGGCTGGTGAAAGCCGCGACCCACACGCGTGCGCTAACGCTAATCAACCCGCCGCAATTACCTACGTACTGATTTGAATATTCCGTTCTAAATTTGAATTTAAGATTGTCGTCTGTCGTGAGTCATTCGATAACAGTTGAATGACGAAAATTTCGTTACGTGTAGGCTTGCTAACGCATCCATATTAGCACGTGCATAATTGTGACGCTTTATAGTTGTAATTATAAATATAAGAATTTGTAATGACTGTTGTCTAGTGTACAATATGAGGTGATTGGTAAGACGGGGTATTCCTTTTAACAGATGTATTGTGTAATCAAGAATAGCGAGTTTTCTGAAAAAAAAAAACCTTAGTTCTCTGCCTTTTGGCAGGAATATGTTTGGCAAAATGTATCGTTTCCCAACCGTTTTATTAGCCAACACGCTATTTTTCTGTAACTGTAAATATTTTATCCAAACTAAAAAGTTAATAGTAGATTACGGGAGATATCCAATAGGTACGCAAGAGTATTTTTTCACGTCACTTTTTTTTACAGCAAAGAACCCTCTACCCTATAAAATTATTACATCGATTTACCAATCACCCTGTATAACAAAAACTCTTAACCATTCCGTCCTCGTAACGTAAACAGCGAAGATATCAAAATGCACGCCGCAAACAAAACTGTACCTTTTAAGAAGATAAAGGCCTGCTTTTGTAACAGAACTGGTTACTGGAAGCTGGCCCGTTAAATTAGAAGCACACGCTTAAGGATTTCCCCCTTTCTTACGTTTCGCCGGCACAATTTGTATCGCAACAGGCTACATTTTCGCAATGCCCCGATTGAATAGACCACTTAGCTTGATAATGTTGAATTTATTATTTTGTTTGCGTTTTCTTTGATAGTTTGCCGGTGAATTGAATCGTCGTCGCTTATTAGGAGGTGACTTACAGCGGGCAAAAGCGTATCGAATAATTCAATAAGAACGTATTCGATTGCCATCGCATTCGCTTTCATTTGACACCGCTGTGATTGTTTCGAATTTAATTAGGTGCTATGTAGAAATTTAATGACGTAATGAGTTTGCAAATCATCTCGAGATATCTACAGGCTGTTCTGAGTCACCTTGTTAAAGTTAGGTGTACGTATTAAATGGAGCAATTATATGTTTGAGTTCCAATTAAGAATTGTTAGCTTTGTTCTGCCAGTAGCGGTATGATTCAACTAGCTGGTCTCATGTTTCACCTACTAATCGCGATTTCAACATTAATTTATCGTCGCCTTTTACAGAAACATCTACATCCACCTGAGTCATTGTGGTCACAATGAGTTTATTCGCAATTAAAGCGTTCATTGTAAATGTCACTTCTGGAGCTAAGTCGTATATTTCAATTTGACACATCGCAGCTATCATGTACGAGTGGTGTGTAAAGCAATGAGTCGGGTTTTAAATATTAATGCTGGGCCGTATAAGGGCGGTGTTTTACTCGTATGTTGCCTTATGTGTAAGATCATCGGAGAGCTCGATTTTTTCTCGCTCTATTGTTCTAAGTGACAGAATAACACCTTGGGAAACACGTCTAAAATAAACCTGCTGTATTTCTAAATAAATTTCTTACATAATTATCGATAATTAGCGTTATAAATTATTTTCTAACCCAATTAAAACCCAAATTGAAACAATTGCAAATATAAATCCTAGACATTTCACTTTTCAATGGTTTGCATAAGCCAAAGGCTACCGGTAGAGCATTACATCTTGTCAGCGTACAAATTCCTAAAATAAACAACCTCTAACCAACCAACGTTAGATTTCTCGGTTTGACGATAGTCATCATACTGTCAATCACTGTATCTGTTAACTGGAGTCGTAAATATTCGTGCGTAGTGAGCAACGCTCGGATTTACTCAACGCATATCAATTTACCCAATTAGCGGCTATTACGTCGATCCTTGTCTCTGCATTGCTGCGCGCGCGCTGGGACATCTGCCACATTATTCGCATAGTTCCGGCACGTACAGGGTGTAAAAAAATATACAAGAAAATACATTGGGTTAATTTTGCGTAAATATCCAAAAACGTGCGACTTGAATGAATGATTTAAAAATATTTTAACAGCGCCAACTTCAAAGTGTCTTAAGTGAGATTTCTAGACTATTCTGTAGGTACTAACATTTCTACCCATTTTGGTAGTATTCACACATTTAGCTTAACTTTTTTTTATATTAGGTACGTACCCCGTGCGATCAATGGGATTTTTATCACGCGGTACCTACAGGAGGATATAATTTATGTACTAGGTATGGCAAAGAGTAATAATGTCACGATGGCTAAACACATACTGCGACGTTCCTGCGTGTTAAGTACGATTAATTTTTATTGGCGTAAAGCCGCATTCATGTTGCGCAGTTGCAATAAATTCATTTCGTTTGTACGGCAACTTTACAAATTCAATATAGGTACTTTGTTTCAAACCACCTAGCCATACAGTCTCTGGCTAAAATGTAAGCCCCGCCATTTATATTACTCAAGTTAAATGTTTACATCGCCAGTACCTCCAAAGGTTTACGTTTTCTTATCAAAAAAAAACATGTTGAATTTTTCAATAATTTAATACACTTGAGGGGATATGAATTAATATGATAAATGCTAAAGAAATCTTACTATATTCTACACTTTTTCTCAACAGCGGTAGATCATAGTTATCAGCCTTAATGTTGATTGGAGGTATAATAGCATAATGCTCGGCTTCCGCCAACATGCCGCCGAGAGCCTTTTTGTCACTAGGATAAAACATTACCACATTCAACGCCACTTTTCCAGACTCCACGCAATATAGACACCCTATAGCTTACTGACGACTGCTATCACGGGTGCGCCAAAGTTTATATAAAATTGCAACTTCGATTATTGGAACTCCGAATTTTTTTCTCATACCATTTTACATCATAATGATCACTCTTCATACTCTTCATAATATTTTTAATACTAATGATCGGAACTTATACTCATCTGAACTTATAACGCCAATATTCATGGAACCGTACATTTTTCAGAATATCTTAGGTATCTTACGTGTAGATAAAATTAGGTTAGGTTAGGTTAGATTTATAACAATCCTCAAAAAAAAACATTATGAGTTACGATAATTATGTCTTAAAAAAGTATGAACAAGAAAGTATAAGCAAAATTTTTCGAAGAAATGATGAATATAGACAAATCGTTATTTGCATAAAAAATGTAAAGACCGATTTTATATGAGCCAATATGGACCCTTCTATCACAAACGTACCTTAAGACTCCATAGTCTCTCTCCATACCCTTGTTCTTGTCCAACGCTTGCGTAAAACTCGCCTTTCGATGTTTCTTTAATCAGCATTTACACGTGATGTGAAATATTATTCGAGTTAAATCCTTTATTATGATCTCAACCCAAAAAAAAATAAGAACCTAACCATAACGACTTCCATCATGTGGTCAAATAGGATGCGCTTCAGTTAGTCTAAAAACGTTTTGTATAATTTCATTTAACTAACCACGAAAAGTATAATTAACGTTTAGTATAAAAACCAATTGTATAATTTCATCAGGCATACGATCGAATAACATAACACTCATTTATTATAACTATTATAAACCATGTTATTATGCATTTTTAGCCAATTTGTTCTAACTAGGTTAGGTTAAGTTAGAACTGTGACCACATGAATAGTAATGAAAGCCGTTAGAAATATTGATTTTTTAATTAATGAACATTATTGTTTTTGAAATTATGCATTTCGTTTTATGCATCATGATTATTATACCGTTGGTTTATTATAGAGATCGAAATTATGCAATTGCTGTTATGTAAAATGAAAATTAGACCATTTGTTTTTATACTAAACATTACACACCCGAGTCTTAAGTGAGCTATGTGTTAGCACCATAAAGGATGACCAGTGACGGACAGTCGGACATGCCTAGCTGCGCAAGCGCAAACGCAACCCGCTTCGCAGAATGCGATCCGAGCGCCAAGAATCTAACACTAAAAACTTTAGTGCCATCGATTCCTACGATCACTTTTTAGTCTCTAATTGCAACTCGTCACTCCATATACAGGAGGATGTCGTTGATCAAACCGCGCGAATATAGTCTTTAATTACATTGTAATTAAACATTCGACTACACTAATGATGCGATCACATCTCTTCTCGTACGAGAGATTAACTTTTTAAGTTTATCCGCTACGTATAAGTCAGGTAGTTGATGTGGAAATTTTGTAATGTACCTCCATGATTTAATTAACAGGTACATTAACGGTGACCGGGATAAGCGAAGGTTGTATTCGTAACTCATTAGGTCGTGGCTACTTTTAGCTAATGAGTCTCACTAATAATCAGTGATATAAATTAATCCTCGCGCTCTATATTGGTAGAACATAAATCTTGTTAGGTCGAAATCAGCAAAGTATTTGATTTTTGCAGTTAAAGCTACTTATATATACAGGTGTCCCAGATTTTTGCCTTAGTATATTAACAAGGTCTGGAACACATTGTATATTGGTACTTTACTTTAAATGGATTCATATACCTACTGTTTTAATGTAGTTATTTAAACTTCACGTACGCATTTACGTAGTATAGACATGTCATCTAATTGATTGACACACTGATTAATGGAAACCACAATCGTATTTGGCTTTTATTAAGATGTCTTTATATAATTACCTTCATAAATAATCCGATGGTAATGTTGCCAGATTTAATAGTACCCACTGATAGCTATAAATGATGTCTAAATACAGGTACCTAAAGTTGAATCTTAATATGACAGTGTGATTAAATCTCACGTGGGTGCCATGCATTAATAGAAGATGGAAGATAGATACATGTTAATTTAAATTGTTTTTTTTTATAAAAGCTAATCTTAGCCGTCGTCGGCGCGGTATTTTCTTCTGAGCCATTACTGCCCCGCTCCCGCTCATACCGCGTAAATCAGTAAGGCTCATTGAAATGTACGTACAGTCAAGGACTTTAATTGTTATGCCACTATGGAACCCTGTCGCATAACGTTAATCATTAATTTAAGCGTAATTTCTGTCATGTGGTTTGACGTTGTCATTATGACAGGGTTCCATAGTGGCATAACAATTAAAGTCCTTGAGTTTACTTACTTGGTAAAGGATGTGTACCGAAAGAGTAAACAGTACACACAAGAGTAAACAGAACAGTACACAGAAAGAGTTAACACAAGCAGCGACATTACGGCCTGCGTTGAGATTCTACTCGGTTTAACTACCTTATTATTTTTGACGTGTTGTCCGTATTGTCAACTTGAAAGCTCTTATTTACTTGGCAGTAATGGCGGCCGAGTTAAAACCAATAACATAACACGTCAAAGATAGTACTGGGTTTCCGAGTTGAATAGAGGCCCTGGCCATCCATGACCCCGACTTTGCACGACGGCGACAGCGGTGGCGTCAAGCGGCGAGCGACAAACTAAGAGACAGGCGACAAAAGTAAGAGATAGACTTATAATGCATGACAGTCTTCGAGGTGGTAACACAAAGTCGCAAAGGGTGTTGTTCTCTTAAAAATACCACTCTGTAAATTCGAAAAACTAAAGTTGCCACCCGCAACGGCAGCAGTGTTAGATCTAGAATTAAATCTCGAATTAGCACCCTACCTACCGCCTTGACGACGAAACCAGAAACCAGATTTAAGAAATATATTTAATGAACGCACAATAAACCTATTTTAGTATACTAAAACAGTTGAATGAAATGAAAATAAAAAAATATACACTATATCGACGGTAAAAAGCGTAAACGCTGTAACCCGCAAAATCAAACTTTACACCAGAGCCAAAAAACTATTGAAATTTTACAAAAAAAATCATATCTTTTTTTTTAGTTGAGCGATCGGTGCCATTTTTATACTACATATGTATTTTCAAATTCCCTATTAGACCATATGCCTGTCGTGTACCAGAAGTGACTAGGTTTCTTTTTAGTGTCGGTTACAGCAACCTGACTTTTTTTTTCAATACGATAAAACGCTGTTAATGATTTTGTTAAATGTATGGAAAGGTAATAATCAGTGTGATTTCTAATAAGCGTAAGTGATGTAACCACCATTCTTTAAATGTTGAGCACTGCCTAAAGTGATGTTATGCTGCAGTGCTTGCAGTTTAAAAAAATCATAATTGTATTCAATGATAGATGTCAAAAAAGGTTATTGATATTAAAACGACGTAAATATGAGATAACATTTATTAATCCTTTTTTTAAATGTTATCCTAAAGAATTAATTAATACGAATGTGTTTGTATGTGTATGTAAATATATTTTCAATCCTCCATTGCGTGCCTTCTCTGTAACCTTCACTATTTTCTTTAAAAAAATGTATATGTGTGCCTTATGGTTGGTGAATAAATGTATTTCTTCTTCTTCTTCTTCTTCTTCCATTAGATATAAACATCCGAACATCTACATATATATATATATATATATATATATAAATATATACATGCTTATAAACATTTACAATACAAGTCTAGTTGAAAAAAAAGAAATACATTTATTTTAACGATAATTATACATCGCTACAAACACTTCGTATAAAAGAAGTATATTATTATGATAAATTAAATATCACAAGTTAACTTACTCATGAAATAAAGTCAATTAAAATAAAAACATCAATGTTTAACAAACTGAAAAGTTTAAGACACTATACTAGCGTTTCTTTAAACTAATAACTATTATTAAAGTATTGTTAAAATTCGTAAAGTAGTTTTAATTACTTATAATTATGTAAAGCAACACTTAATTCTCAGAAATTATCATACTAAGTAGTTACTATTTAAACGAAATAAGAATTCATTAGTATAGTATTAACTATTCACATTATTTGCACTGGTTTACTATTAAAATAGATATAATTACATTTTGAAGTTTTGTTGTCACGCGGTGAAAGACCGTTACACCACACACAACTTGATCCCACGGCGGTCTCAGACTGACTGATCGGGGCGGTAAGCCGTTACCCACACAGCATGAGCGCGTATTTAAAATACGGTAAACTCAAGCGACCAATAATAAGCAATCGTTTAAGAAATGAGGTAAAGGTCAGTAATATTTTTGCGTATTACTTCATATTTGGTGTAACTTGTGAGTATTCACATTATGGTGTCTGATTAAAACGTAGTAAGTCACTATCATCTAAATATATTTTACAGAAAACGTAGTAAGTGTAGTGTCACTTTTTTTTTAAATACGCGTAAACGCTGTAAATGACAGTGTAAATGGTTTTACGCACGCAGTAACCTACTGGACTCGAAAAATTTGTAAAATTTGAATTGGTGTAAATGCAAATGCAAAATAAAGACCTGTTTTTTGGCGGCTTACAGCAATTAATTTTGCTATATGTCAAAAAAGTACATAAAATTTCAACGCTGTACAGAATTTTCTAATCGTCGTAGAGCCACGAGACCCGGACCATTCGACGCAGAAAAAAAATCTGATTCCGAATATGCAAAAAAAATTTTTTGGTACTTTGTGGGTTACAGCGTTTACGCTTTTTACCGTCGATATATACATTATACAATAATAATGAGAATAATTAAGAACTAATGTAACCTTATCTACTTAAAACTAGAATTATTAAATATATTTGTGTACACAACTACAAAAATAATAGTATTCCCAATTCAAATGTCACAATGACAAAAAAGAACAGAGCATACTTGAAGCACACTTTAGCTTCTGCGCGATTATGAATAAGAGGTGTAAAATTTTAAGAATGCTCTGAGTAGTCCTCCCGTTTAAAAAAGGCCCTTGACTTGACAGAAGCGTGTGGAGCTAACACCACGTGCTTCAGTTTATTAGTCCATTAGAAAATATACTCTTTTACCGAAAAATAGGGAAAATGCATGGATTTTTTTAATCATATTTCTCAATATGAAAATACCGTAAAAGAGACCACCAAAAGTGAAATTAAAATGAAAATTGGCCAAAAAATACGAATGATACAAGCATTTTAAATTGCTAATTAGCGAATAGAGAGAGAGAGATCCGATATGCACTGTGACGTCATGTAGGTCGGCCATATAAACTCCATGTTAAATTCTGTTTTGCTAAGAGATAGGAAAAAATCTTTGTTGACTTATATTTTGGTTATTTTTATAGGTATCCAAAAAATTATTGTAGTCAACTGTTTGTTACATGAATCAGCTTTTATTGAAGCTGTAAAAAAGTTATGAATATTTCCTAACTTCTCGCTTGGGATATCCATGGACTTATTTCTCTAATAAGTCCATGGGAGTGTCATGGGGGGAGAGAAGCCATCGAATATAAAATTAGAATTAGAATGCAGGCGCTTACTCCCTTATATTGATTAAGAATATACTTAGTAGTTAGTGATCGTAGTTGCTCTAAATGAAGCCCTGGACACGGAAATATTATACAACTTATTGCAAATGTTATGTTGTAACTACGCCGAGCAAGGTTAATAACTATATTCCTTTAATTGCCTGTACCGCTTTAATTGCGATTACCAACATCTACGTGTAACTTTTATTACTTTTTAGATGTTATTTTTATAATATGCATATAAATGAAGCTCTCTATAATATTACTATAATAAAATAATGACTTGACTAGCAAATAAAAACAAGAATTCGTACTTACAACAAATTGTATGCGATCGGATTGATTACATGTAGAATATAAGAAACAGGTCAAGTGCGAATCGGACTCGCGCACCGAGGGTGCCATACCGCCCCACAGTAGATATTATTATATTCCGATTTCGAATCTAATTAGCGCAAGCCCAACCCACATTTGACCATTTTTGGTGTTTTTTGTTTTTTTTTCAGGGCTTGAACTATAATCATACCAAATTTGAAGCTTTTATGTTTTACTGTTTTTACAACAAAAAAAAACGTTTCATTTTTCATTTATGGGGACACAATTTATTATTTGACTTTATAATCAAAAACGCAAAAAATAACTTCTTTAAAATTGTAGGCACCTAATAGGTTAGTCCAACTGATGTCGGCTTTTTGTTGAAAATGTTGTGGTCGCCGACTTCAGTTGGACTAACCTATTAGGTGCCTACAATTTTAAAGAAGTTATTTTTTGCGTTTTTGTAGGCGGTTTTTTGTTTTTTAAAACATTTATTTTATTTTATACTTTTTAGTGATCATAATACGCTGTTACGTAGTCCCACTTCTTAGTTGAAATGAAACTTTAACTTATATCAAGCGCGCCGCAAGCAACGCCGCGGGAAAGTCATAGTCATATTTCAACAAGTAAATATTATTCGTTGTAGGTAGTCGCTCAACTATCTTAATCGAGATATCTTATCGCCACCCTTGAAATCGGTACCATTGAGGAGTTCCGGTGGCCATCTGTGGTCTTCATCATCAGTTCCACTACACCAAATGATACTTTCTGAATGCAAATGCTGGACTTGTTATTAAAATACTAAAATCGCTATATGTTTGCCTACAATATTTGAGGAGTTCCCTCAATTCCTCACTGATCCCCTCATCAGATACAGATTTGGTGACAATGGGACCACCTCGGAAGTATACACTATCAAACCAAAAAAAAAAATTTGAAATCGGTCGACAATTGACGGAGTAATCGGTGAACATACATAAAAAAAAAAAATACATACAGTGGAACGTATAACCTCCTCCTTTTTTGAAGTCGATTAAAAAGAAGCTAGTAAATCGGCCGCAAATAACACACTCTGAAAAAAACAACCCTTTATCTATTACGGTTCAAACCGTACAGGGGTGTGATTCTCTCAACAACGACGGACGGACGGACGAACGAGTGATTGTCCAAGCGGCGAGTTTAAGTAGTCCCGTCAGAGTGAACAAAACACATTATAGCGCGTGTATTCAATTTGGCAGCATGACTTCTCGAACGTATAAGGCTGCTTATTGACAATGCGCCCGCTAAAATGTGTTTTGTTGGCTCGGAAGGGACTAACTACTTAAACTCGCCGCTTCGCTCGATTCGCTCGTCCGTCCGACCTACCGCCGTTTTTTGTGAGAATAACACCCCAGCTCTTCAAAGTTAGGACGAACAGCGTAGGGTCCAGGGTCCTGTTGGGCTCAGAACCTTAAAAACACTGAGTTCACAAAGTTTTACTTAAGGACACAAAACTCGTTTACCTATTGACTGTTCGAACACTTCGGACCATATTTCAGTCAAATGTTTATGTCTTTTTTGGGAGCCCTTTGTTGCCCATAATTTTATTGGTCATAATGTAATTGTTGACATAATTTTTGATAGTCATATTTTTTTATATCGCTGAAACTGTAAACTTTTCAGAAGTTCTGAAATATCTAACGTGTAGACAAGGCTAGGTTAGGTTACGTTTGATTTATAAAAATCCTGAAAAAGTAACAGTTTACTTTAAAAAAAACCTTATGACTTGTGATGATTATGACCTAAAGCACATTATGACTAAAAATAATACTGTCAGTCAATATAGACCCGTTTTTTTTTTAAATCTCTAATATTTTAAAAGAAAGATACTGAAACTTGTGCTTTTGTACATCTCTGCCATATTTTTGTCGATTTTATAAAAGCTATCTCTTTTGTTTGTACAACAGAACATTAACATGCAAACATACTTGGGTAGTCGACTACTTAATTAAAAATTAAAACAATCCTACTTGCCGTCAAATAAAAATGCAAAAATATAATGACAATACTGACCTAGCACTTTAATTGTTTCAATGAATTTTCATTATCACCCCAGCACTTACCCTTACCATGAGTTACAATTACCGCACTCGCTAGCGAGTCGAATGCTCTGTCCCTCGCACTCTATAAGAATACCGCGAGGACTGCGAGGGATAGAGCTTCCACTCGCTAAAGAGTACGTTAATTGTAACTCATGGTAAGGGTACTGTTCACTTTCTTAAGTTTCGAGGTCTTGAGAACCATTCGGCCGGAAATCTGTCAGTTTTATAGCTTGTAAGTTGTTTCCAACGACTTGAGCGTATTACTAACGGCTTTAAGTTTCCTAATTTACAGACGGACGTACTGTTTTTAATTGTTATTTCAACATTATTTTAAAAATAAACTTGAACGGTAATTTTCCGGACGTTTTAAGTAACTGGCTAACCTTCGTTGGCTGTGTATTTGTCAAACTTTATGGGGAATAATAAATTGGATTAGCAACGTAAAATGTTCCTACTTTGCTCCACAACGGGTAATTATGCTCCATGGTTAAATTGAAGTAATCTATTTTTTGCAAATCGTCGGTGATACTGCAAAACCGCGTAACCAACCAATTTACTATAGAGCAAAACAAACCTTAAAGTTTTAGAAATAAGGTGCATTTTGCTCCTCATTTAAAATGTTACTTACGCGGTTTTGCAGTTTCATCGACGAAATTTTACATCTGTACCTTGATTTATCAGTAAAATACAAAATACCTAGTCACTATGAAGCATAAATACCAAAGGAGGAGCAAAGTAAAATTTTAATGTAACAGTCAAAACATGACGTTATCTATGAAAAGGGACCTTATTGTCGATGGCGCTTACGCCGCACTGCGTCACGCGACGTTGTATTTATATCGGAGCATTGTTAATAATGGCGGAAGCGCCATCGACAATAAGGTCCCTTTTCATCTTATACGCAATACCTTTTAAGCGAATCTTAAAGAACTTAAATTCGAGAAGAGGATGTTAAAAGGTTAAATCACACAAATACACTAAATTCTTTTTTTATGACATAAGGAAGGCGAACGATTACGCTGATGGTAAATGGGATCTGTCAACCATACACATTTGAATTCTCAAGACTGCAATCCTAAGACCGCAAAAGCGTTGCCAACTCCGAGGACTAAGATGGAATGCCTCTATGCTAGCAATTTCAGCGGTTGTCTTATCCCCACACCGAAACACAACAATGTGAACACTGCTGCTTGGCAGTAGGTTAAAGGATAAGATTGTGGTAGCGATCCGGACGAACCATGCACAAGCCCCTACCGCAACTAAAATTCCACCAACTAATTCATCATCATCATCATCATCATGTCAGCCGAAAGACGTCCACTGCTGGACATAGGCCTCCCCCAAGGCTCTCCACTCAGATCGGTCTTGTACTTTTCGCATCCACCGCATTCCCGCGATCTTTACAAGGTCGTCACTCCATCTTGTTGGAGGCCTACCTACAGCTCGTCTCCCGGTCCGCGGACGCCACTAAAAAACCTTCTGACTCCATCGGCCATCAGTCCTGCGAACAATGTGCCCCGCCCACTGCCACTTAAGTTTGGCTATTCTATTCTACCAACTAATTACAAAAACGCATTTCGCTGAATACGATTGAATGTGCTCCATTGGCGCAACATTGCATTTAACAAGTGGAACGCCAAACGCGGCCGGTATTATTGTATAACAAACAAAATAAATAATCTAAGCAGATTGTATACAATGACAATATCGTAACAAGCCGAGAGCGCGTGCCGTGGTTGCGCCAGCGCAGCCGCGCCCAGCCAGTGATGTGCGTGATCTAGACCACTATCGACACTAACTGTCGATAAATTCACTTCCGCGTTTTATCGACGAGCCTAATTCGTTACGGTAACAATTAGAATTGCGAATTTTACTGCCTGTTACGTTTTTAATGGTGCGTCGTGTGTAATCTGTTAGGAATGATATAAAAAGAAATTTAAAACATGGCATTTGTAGCTTTCAAAATATCATAGATGACTTATAGCGTATGCTAGCTCTTATCACATAATATTTTTATATATTAATTTCTAAAAGTATTCTGTTCTACTTAATACCTTAGTTTCATCTAAAAACGGATACATATTTACTGCATGATGAAGTATCAATTAATGATATATCCAAAGTAGTTTGCATTAAGCATTGATAATGAACCTAAAAAAAAACAATAATTAATTATAATGTCTTCAAGCGGCAAGTTGTATTTTTCCCAAACATCGCCCTCTTTTGTACCCCTTTTTACCGTGAAGGCGAAAATAACAAACAAACACACTTTCACGTTTATAATATCTTTATCTTTTAAACAAAGTCGCCCTCCGCGTCTGTCTGTCTGTATATCCGCTAACTCCTCCTAAACCACGCAACGGATTTTGATGCGGTTTTCACTATCGTTTAAGTTATTTTTCACATTTTTTTTATGTAAGATAAATTCTGGTGTACATAAACCGAAGCAATGCGAGGGCGCGGGTGGGTTGTAAATAATAATTTGGTTTTTTTTCCGTCAAATCGAGTATTTTTATCACATAGAGCACGTCACTAAAGGGCCAGCTACATCACAATCACACGCCGTATTCACCGCTAGTGAGGCCCGCGCTACCGACCGCTGATTCTAGATATTATTTTATTCCAATATAGTAACTTTCTAATAGAATATCATATTTGGTGGTTGGTAAAAGGCTTTATTGTATTGCTTGACAGCCTTAATAAAACTCAAAGTAAGTGTCTATTGTCTTGGATTTTGTCTCTGTCTCCTGGGACTCAATTCAACAAGTGGTAGAGAGAAGAACGATAGCAAATGTCAGTGTCAGCATTCGTATAACGTTTTCGTTGAGGGGGCCTAGACAAGATGCATAAACCTTACGTTAGCGATTTTCGAAAACTGTCAAATTGTATGGAATTGACTCAAGCGGTCGACGCGATAGATTGTCAGTTTACGTCAATTGTATACATTTAATCAAGTGTCAAGTTAAGAGCCTTGTTTAGTATTAATGACAATCCCGACACAATTTCGGAAATTACTTCCGTAATTAACTGGTAATTACCGCTTTTCGAGTACGTCGTATTAAATTGACGCGAAAATTGGAGGGCTGGGTGGTATACGCCTGACTTTTCGTTCACCAGACAGAAGAATTCATCATTAAGGCAGCGGCTCCACTGAGGCGGAGACGAGCGGAGCGGTGCGGAGCTGTGCCGATATTAACCAATAGAATCTAAACTAACGTGCGCAAGGCGAACTCCACGTGACCGCATGCGCCTTCTATTGGTTAATATTGGCACAGCTCCGCACCGCTCCGCTCGTCTCCCCCTCAGTGGAGCCGCAGTCTTAGGCGTGTATTTTTTAAGGTTCCGTAGTCAACATTGAAACCTTATAGTCTTTCTATGCATATATTACTTTAGTTTAGTAGTAGGGGTAGGTAGGTAGTACGAGTAATATCCTGTAAGCTAATATTGTGGAATGCAATAAATGATTGAGCATTGAGTAAAACATATTGCTACTGATCTTTCAAACGATTACCTAACCAAATAGTATAACAAATACAACTGGCGTCATTGTTTTAAATTATTTACCATAAAGGAACTACCATTGTCAGAAGATTCGGCCGATATGGCTCAAACAACGATATAATCTCTAAGGCACGATCGATCACGCTCTGTCAAGAGTACTTAATCAAGCGAGTTCTTAAACAACTGAATTAGTTATGTTTGTTTATAAGATCATAAAAGGATAGTAATTAGTGAATGAATATCCGGCAGCAAGTGACGCCATGTTTTATAGACGGTTCGAGATAAAAGTGACGTTTATATCCGTGTTAAATATACTTTTTCACATCACGTATTCGGAAAGGGTACTTTTCTTCCCTGCTAGAAGGGATCAAAGTGGCACTTTTCTCTTCAAGGACATTTTGTTGCCAAATTTGGTAATTGTTGTTAAAATTTGATAATTTCATGTTAAATAATTAAATTTGTTTCATCACTAAGATCTTTTATCCTCATAGGTGATGTGAGTAGCAGTATGTGTCACACGGTAGCAAAATTATTTCCACCTTAACCAAAGCGTTAACACTTGAATCCCTCACCACGCTCAGGATTCTATTTTAGAATCCTTCGCTTTGTTCATGATTCAATGTACGCCCTCGTCGTAAATATGTCATTTTGCTCCCTTGCGACACAATCTACTATTCCCGGTAAATTTGGTCTTGATCAATGGTTGTTATCATTGAGTTTATATCAATTTTATGGCGCCTGACCATCTCTGTTGGCATTGCGTTAACAAGATCGCAGATCGTTTTGCTATTTAAATGATAATCTTTTCATAGTCCTCATAAGGCCCAGTGTGCAATAGGATGTACATAATCAAAGCAATTTGAACTGTGTTACAATGAGGATAAAGTTTATTTTCATATTTTCAAAAACTGAAAATGGCATTATCGAACAAACATAATTGAACTTTATTCCCTTGATAGTAGATTCAAAGTCCCACTCACAAAAAACGCCCTGTTTGTAGTGTGGTGGGCCTTACGAGGTAAACAAAGTCGTTCGCTTAGATCTTCTAAACTCCGCAACGGATTTTAATGTGGTTTTCATCAATAGAGTGATTCAAGAGGAAGCTTTTATGAGCGGTTTATGTGCGGGTGTTACAGAAAACTCACGTAAACCGAAGCGAAGCGAGGGCGGGTCTCTAGTAGAGGATAAGGAATCTATTTATTTGACACTATGAAGAATAGGGAATGCAATATTTGTGGAGTATATGTTTTTTTAGGGTTCCGTAGCCAAACGGAAAAAAAACGGAACCCTTATGGATTCGTCATGTCTGTCTGTCTGTCTGTCCGTCCGTATGTCACGGCCACTTTTTCCGAAACAATAAGAACTATACTGTTGAAACTTGGTAAGTAGATGTATTCCGTGAACCGCATTAAGATTTTCACACAAAAATAGAAAAAAAAAACGTAAATTTTGGGGGTTCCCCATACTTAGAACTGAAACTCAATATTTTTTTTCATCAAACCCATACGTGAGTGGTATCTATGGATAGGTCTTCAAAAATGATATTGAGGTTTCTAATATCATTTTTTTTCTAAACTGAATAGTTTGCGCGAGAGACACTAACAAAGTGATAAAATGTGTCGTCCCCCCACTGTAACTTCTAAAATAAGAGAATGGTGAAATTAAATTAAATATATGATGTACATTACCATGCAAACTTCCACCATAAATTGGTTTGAACGAGATCTAGTGAGTAGTTTTTTTTTAATACGTCATAAATCGTACACCGCAATTTACCTTTCACGGAACCCTTCATGGGCCAGTCCGACTCGCACTTGGCCGCTTTTTATGTCATGGAATAGTCATACGACCACACAGTTCACCTGATGGTAAGTCTGCCCTATCAAGCGAATAAGCAGTATCCCAAATTTAACACCCAAAGCAGTTTTAATTCTTTTCTATAAGTAATAAGGTTGATATTGCTACAGGAGTTTTATCGGAGATACGGCGTATTGGATTGGGCAGATGGAATCTGTGACCCATTGACATTCGCATTCTCAAAGCTACAATCTCAAGACTGCAATCGTAAGACCGCAAATGCGTTGCCAACTCTACGGACTACCTAGGGTGGAATGCCTGTACGCTAGTAATTTCACCAGTTGTCTTATCCCAATATCGAACACAACAATGTGAACACTGCTGCTTGGCGGTAGGTTATTGGTTTTTGTTTGATCACTGTGACATTTGTTGACCAAAACGCCTGTTGGAGTACACTTTGCGGCGCTGGTACGCCAAAACTATTGACTTTATGAAAAAAAGGTTCGTACATAAATTGTAGGCAATTATCTCTAGTTTCATTTTGTATTAGTTGTTTTTATCGTAAAATGAGTCGGGAAGGAAAAATTTACAAAAAACTGCTTTTAGGCGCCATTTTGCTAATATGGCGGCGCAAGTGGCAAAAATACGAGGTGGCAAAATTGAAATTCGGAAAGAGCACATAAAAATCTATAAAATCACTTATTTTCAAAACTCCCGGAAAACTTTCCAGGTAAAACTACCAAATGACTGTAGTACTACATCTAACCCATACAAACCGAATGGATACATACTTCGCGAAACGAAATAAGGCTGTTATAGGTATCATTGACCGAATCCTTAACATTCACAATAAAAAAAATATTTTCTTACGTTATTATATTTAGGTTAACGGAACCAGTAATGGACAAAGAGTAATGATGGACACTTGATTCTTATTTTAAAGATAATAACGATTATACATTTGCTTTGCAACAATCAATTTAGGACCCTATGAAATTTTAATTAAGAGTGAAGTGTCCATTACTGGTGCCTGTCAGCTAAAAGTGTCCATCATTGGTGCCGTCACCCTATAACAATAAGAATGCATGAAACGTTAAGAATTCCGATGTCTATTTCCCTTTATGTTATTTCTACAGTCCGTTAACCGTTTTCCTGGTGTGTTATTCTCCTGGTGTGCCGGTCGGACGGACGAGCGAATAAAAACGGCGAGTTTAAGTAGTCCCTTCCGACCGAACAAAACACATTTTAGCGTGTGCATTGTCAATTAGGGAGCCTTATACATTCGAGAAGTCATGCTGCCAAATTGAATACACGCGCTAAAATGTGTTTTGTTCGCTCTGTCGGGACTACTTAAACTCGCCGCTTGGACCTTCACTCGAGCGAACGATCACCTTTGCTTGTTGAGAGAATCACCACCCTGCACGTTCAGACACTTAAACTTTACTCTACATAACTGTCCGTCATAAAGTGACTATTAATTAATAATAGCATTTTTTTCAAGGACCGCCATATTGACAGCATATCCGCAAGTCCCGTCACACGCTGACCACTTTATTAAAACGGATGTAGCTTGTAAAATTATCATTTCTGATTTATCTGTAGGTGTAAGACTATCGGTAATTGATTATTCAATGAGCCCGACAATCTGTATTTATTGACTGACATAATGACGATTAGAACCAATCTATCAAATATATGTTTAATTTAAACATATCAAAAACATTTAAGGCCGCTTTCGGAGTCAGTTAATGACGATTAAGTGGTTCCTTAGTGACGATTTTTGAATCGCTCAAAGGTTAACTGGAAGAGATCCCTTAAGGAAAGTTCGCCTTTGTACGTACCTTTTGTGTTTCTGTTTCTTTTTCTAGTTTATTATTTTCTGTTTGTCCAATAAAGAGGTTACATACATACATACGATTTTTTGTATATAAAGTTTCAAGACTAACCGGTCAAGTGCGAGTCGGACCCGCGTACCGAGGGTTCCGTACCGCAACACAGTAGGTATTATTATATTCCAATTTGAATCCGATTTCGAATCGAATCAGCGCAACACCGACTTACGCTTGATTTTTTTGTTGTATTTTTTCTTTTTCTTTTGGGTGTTTTACCGTTTTACGATAGGACAAATATAAATATACTTTGAAATAAAAACCTTACTTATATACAGGGTGTTTGGTAGCGGGTTCAACAGCTTTAAGGGGGTGATAGAGCAGCTCATAAGCTATCGTTTTAACCGCCATGTATTTTCAGCAATTGTTATTTTTTTCTGAGATATTGATCATTTTAATCGGAATTTTTGTAATTTTTCCTTATTTCCGTGTTACGAAAAACCCCTAAATTCATGTATTAATTCTTTTTTTTTCAGTGTTTTCTTGCATGATTAGAATCACTATGAACTAAGGAAGTTTTTAAAGCTACATGCCAAGTTTTTTTTTTTAATAACTTTTTGAGCAAACGGACAAAATATATGTGCTGCATCTTGTCCTTACCTATCCCAATCCCAATCACCTGGGGTCGGCGCAGCATGAATTTTCCTTCCACACATCCCTATTAGCCATCATCTCAGCGTTGACTCCCTTCTTTCTTATATCACTCTTCACACAATCCATCCATCTCTTTTTAGGTATTCCTCTTGCTTTATAACCCTCCGCATTCATACTCAAAACTCTTCTCGTAACTTAAAATTTTGTTATAACTACTATCGATAATAATCTCGTGATAGACAATACTTAAGAACTTGAGATCTCGGTTATCTGACACTTCCGCAGGTCCACTAAGTGAAATCGTCTTTTAAAAGCTCTCGTTTATAAATCAAAGAACTAGGGTAAATACCATATAAGAAAACTAACATAAAACCGCAACCGATCTTTTCATTAATTCCATTAATTTAACAGTAATGCCAAAATAATTATCAATTAAAAAGCCACTAGAAAGCGCCGGTTGCATTACAGCTCATTCGATACAGTCCAGATCATACCGTAATGAGAAATAATTCGGGTAATTATTTTTTAATTTAACCAGGGGCAAAAAATGGGGCGTTTTTAGCGCGGGAACGGGTTGCGCCTGCGACGCTCGACGCCCGTAACGACACCAGAGTTAAATCGATTTCCTGGCATTTTGTCACATTAAGACCGATATTGAAATACTCCGAGTTCCCATTCCCATAAGTGAAAAACACACGCCAGTGAAAACTTAATGAAGTTCTTAACGACGACAGACGGACAGAAGGGAGATTTATTGCTACACTAATGGCGCGCGGTTTGCACGAAAAAATAACTTAAGTAACAAGACGAAATTGTATTTAATTGCAACCTGGTACTCGAGTCACGTCCGAAGTTCAAATGAGTGGCTGCGAATGAACCTTCTTCCTTTAAGTTACAGACTGTATTAGCTTGATACATTCGACGTGTTCTTGACGTGTATAAAGAATAAGCGAATAAGAGCAGTCAGCTGCATTCTGCTGCCAAAAGTAATTTCTGATGATATATCGTTACCTACACTTAATTTGGGTTGATCCTTTTAGAGTTCCATACCCGCACGGTACCAACGAGACCCTTTTACTGATGTGCCAAAGGAAACTTTACAAAATTGCGGAACATTTCATGTAGGAAGATTTCAGAAATTTCTTACAATTTTGTATGGGGATTGAAACTTTCCGTATCTTAAATTTAAATTTCCTATATTTTCAGTGGAAGTTTCCGGAAATTTCTTAGAACTTTTCCAACTTTTTGGAAACTTTCCACAACTTGCACATCAGTAGACCCTATTAGTAAGTCTCTGCTATCTGTCTGTCCGTCGGTATATCTATCAGCGGGCTGTAACTTATGAACCGTAATAAGTAGATAGTTGAAGAAAATTTCACAGAGTTGCTGCTCACTGTAACAGGAAATAATAAAAATAAAACAAAGTTAAAATATAAGGGATCCCCGATCTTAATATTGGAAGGATGCTGTGACGGAACTCTTCGTATGCGAGTTCGCCACGCTTTTGCCCGGTTTTTATTTTTAGATAGCGTCGATGATTATAATTAAGTCGTGTCATTAATGGTTTTCCTTTACTCAAAATATATATCGTATTTTGATAAACCATAATTTGTGGCGCTGTCTATGAAAAGGGACCTTATTGTCAATGGCACTTCCACCATTATTAAAGATGCTCCGATATAAATACAACGCAGTGCGGCGTAAGCGCCATCGACAATAAGGTCTCTTTTCATAGATAACGCCACATTTAATTAGGTATCTTTATAATGTATGGTCATTCAACAATTATTTTAAGAAATTGACGTACTACTTGTTTACAGAACCGCATTATTTTTTTTGGCATGTTATTCATATATTGGCCTTTGACAGTTTGTGTTAAGCTCGTATAAAATTAAGACGCTTATGTACAACTATTGCATTATTATAACCAATTTATCAGTTCATTACAAGCTTATATCGATGACTTCGTCCGCTCCGCGTAGAACTCGGTTGTAATTTTTTCCTAGGAATCTTTCTAATTTATCAGGACAAAATATCAGCTCATTAAAAATCTAATTTTTAATGAGCTATGTGTGTGTAGATTCCATTCAAGTACGTATTACAGTTTATACGTGATTAAAAGATTAACGTATAAACATACTCTTATAACATAACTTTTTGTAATACTTGTAGAAAGAAGGATCTCCAAACTCTCTAACTCTATTGCTCTATGTAGAACGAGATTGAAAAATGACTAGCATAGAAATATTTATCCTTAGTTTTCAGGGCCGGTACCGAATTTTAAATATTGGGATGGCAAATGTTCATGAGACCATCTAGTTTCCAAGTGTGCTCACTTGTCTTCCTCATACCGTAAAAAAGACAAGATTTCCCTAGCCATAGTTGAGCATAGATGAGAGTGGAGACCTCGTACCGGCCGAAGAAACGGGAGGCAACCAATGAGATGGACTGAAGAGACTGGATGAGGAAAGCTCAAGATCGAAAAAGATGGCGTGCATTGGATGAGACCTCCACTTAGCTTTGGGTGGCGACAAGTTGAAGAGAGAGAAGAGAGAAGAGAGAGGCTATTACAGGTAACGGGTTTTAGGAAGATTTCGGAGTATACTCAACTTTAGACTAACTTTCTCCTGCTACAGCCTGAGCTCAGAGTTCGTGTCCATCGGGGACTGAGGCAGGTGGCTGCAGCTCACCGGCCTCACCGGCTTCACCCGCGTTACCGCAATTGTCCACCCGCCGTCTCAATACTCAATACTCAATAATTTATTATATATCTACAAAGATGGAGATACGTATAGATATAATGTTTCATTATGAATCCTGTTGGGCACGGTAAAAGTATAGTGTATTATAGTAATAGTCATAGTAGTCTAGTGCGGTCTTTTACGTGTTGACGTCACTACCGCATTCCTCGGGGACATGAACTCGCGTGCGTATTGTAAGTGAATACCTAAACAACTCGCTTTTCAATTCGTCGACGGATTATTAAACGGCGACATTTTCCCGCTAGAGCACATTAACATTTTGGTGCGTGTATTTTTAATTTAGCCTCAGGTTTGCTTCAAAGGTTAGGTATGGAACCACTTTAATTTACTGTTAGACAACGAATTCAAAAGGTAGGTAGTCGAAGAATAACACCCAAGTTAGCCTGGACAAGATGCATCGAACGTTATTTTAATCGATGCTGTAACTCGTATCAGCCCAATTGATCCCTGACCCACCATAGGACAGGGTCACAGTGAAATTATAAAACAATTTGTTTGACACAACTTACGACTTGAATCATAACGTCACTGTGCCACAGTTCTACGGTTTCGGACGGCCGCGTCAAGCGTAGATATGTATATTTTTTTAACATGACAAAGAGAAACACTCAGCGGCAAGTGAGATCTGAGACCCATAGACATTTAATTTTAAGACTATAATCTCAAGCCAGCAATCCTAAGACCTCAAATGCATTGCCAAACATCAGGAAAGATGGAGTGTCTTTATGCTAGTAATTTCACGGGTTTTCTTATCCCCACACCGGAACACAACAATGCCAACACTGCTTGGCGGTGGGTTGATGGATAAGATGCCCTCCATCCCCACGACACTACTAAGCCGCACTACTGACCAATGATTTCTATTTCTAATTCAAATTTAACGGAGTCGACGGAGATCCGCTGTCGCGGAGCTCCTTTTTCTGGGTGGTTTGGCCCTTCGGGCCTGCTGAACAACTGACATAACCTAAACCTATCTCATATTTCTGGGGTCCTAGTGGAAAAGGGTGTAAGTCTCCTGAAGATCAAGTGAAAAAAGGTTTAAGTCTAGTATAGTCCATTGATGTACATACTCTTTTGTAGAACAAGTTAAGTCGACTTATACCCTTTGTCACTAGGTACCCAGATTTATGATACTAGTTTTGGTCAGTAGTGCGGTTTAGTAGTGCCGTGGGGCAGTCCCCTCCTTCCCCACGGTACTACTAAGCTGCACTACTGACCAATGACCCTTGGTGGTAACAATGTGACCCTACCACCACTAAATTCCATACATTTTAACAGTTTTCAAGAATCGTTTATTGCGCCTTGTTTAGTGCTCCCAGCTCTATTACCCTATCGTAATCTCATGTACTAAACATAACCGTATGATGAAAACACCGCACGCGCGTGCGTCTTGTCTGAAAGGGCCTAATTTAGCAACGGCCGGTGCGGCATGACATGCGCGCGCGACTAATAGGACACATTTCTCGGCGCTCGCGCAGGCTGCGGCGCCCGCTGGGGACGGACAATGGCCGCGGTGTCACGTTAATTTAGACAGGGGCTATATGGCGATTAACTTATTTATGATAGTCTGATGTATATTTCGACGATTCTGTGACTCAACTTCGTATATTGAATTTTTCCAGTATAAACTGACACGCACTAAGTATGCACTTACGTACTTAGTTAGCGTCAGTTTATACTGCATAATATTCTATATACGAGGTTTAGTCACAGAACCGTCGATTTGTATTTTAAATGTTAAATAAAAAAAAAAGATGGAATTATGAAGCCCTTTTAAGCTTTTTTTATGGCATGGAGAACGAGCACTGCTTTGCAGGCAGCTGCTCAAGGAAGAAGATGGTGGAAGCAATCCGGACGGATACTGCGCAATTAGGTACCATCATTACGGACTGTAACTTACAACTATCACATTGCCATATCCATCTAAGTATTATGCTTATACCATTTCAAGTTTTTGGCTACCTACTGACTTTCCCACAATTACAGATTTTCAATAGGTAGATATTTTTAGAATCCCTATTGGATCGCATTTTTTTTTACGCATAACGTATCTTTACGCATAAAATAAATTGACCTAAAATGGTTTTTACAATAGAAACGGTTTTATATTAATTATTATATAAAACTAACCTAACCTAACCTAACCTAATCTACAAAATAGACGTTTACTAAATTCTGCAATTTTTAAAGGATGTTATGCGCAAAAAAAAAAATGCGAAACGTAAATATGAGTAAAAAAATTATGCGTTCCAAGGGGATCCCATATTTTTATACATGTACTTACCTAACATTTATTTAAAGGCGTATTTGAAAAATCTATTAAAGTCTATTTGATCCCATTTAAAATGTTTTAACAATATTACAAGTCCAACTTTGCACCCTGTTTGGAATAACAGACTTATCCTGAAGCCTTATTATTAGGTACTTATACTTTAACATCGAATGGTTTGTCCGTTGGTTTCTTCCTCTGGGTACAATTAGTTCAGTGACTCTATAGTAGAACTCAAGATACTGAACATAGCTTAGTTTGAGACTATGTCAATTCGTGGGAGATTGTATTGGATCTTTAGCAGCACTAGGGGCCCTAGCGAAATGCATATGCATAACCATAACGTTAAAAAGAAGAGAAATATCGTCGGCCTAAGTCGCAAACCTCGTAACTCAATCTGACCAAATTTTACAGGAGGCACAAAAAACGGCGGTCGACAAATGGCGGTCGGGAGTTGCGAGGTTTTCTGCTTTTTAAACGTAAATTTTTGGTATTTAAGAGTTTTGCTGTTAGATGCGTTCAGTACTATCTATTATTATTTATTTATTTATTAATCACAAAAAATACAGTAATACAGACATTATAAATAATGTCCCGCAAAACCGCTTGCACGATTTGACTGCGGAATCAGTTAGATGAGTCTCTACAGCTTAACTATAAATATGCTCGAGTAACATTCTATAAAGACAAAAAAAAGTGTCAAAACATGATTTTCAAAAAAAAATGGAGTTACGAGGTATGCGATTTAGGCCGACGATATGTAAAAACAAAACACAACATGTAAACCGCGCTTTTCCAACAGAGTGGGTAGCCCGGCGACTTATGTCGAGATAGTGTCTCGATGCTGCAAAGGACCTTATTCAGCCCAAGTGCATTCTGCACTAGATCCTACTTGCATATGCATTGAATCATCTCTTAGATAGTTATTATAGATATGGCAACTATGCAAATAGTGTACCTACTTATAAAATCGTATTTGCCCGGTTAATCCGGTCATTTATATAGAAT
Organism: Acleris literana; assembly: GCA_946894065.1. NCBI lineage: Eukaryota > Metazoa > Arthropoda > Insecta > Lepidoptera > Tortricidae > Acleris > Acleris literana. The sequence continues at coordinate 13,169,014 of OX335684.1, read as the reverse complement.
TTTTATTGAAAAAAAACTTGGTCGTTGCTAACAAGATTCTAATTTTTGTGAACAAGTGTCTTGATTTCTTCCATACGAGCCTAACAAGAAATAGTTTTACTTCTACTAAGACTAAGGATACGTAGAGCATTTTGAAGGGTTGTCTTTGTTTTGGTTATATTACTTGTGTTATCACGACTTAACTCCCAATTGCAAACCGATTTAAGTCCAGAAACTGCCTCTCCACTAATCTTCTCCTCGATAATCCAATGCCACATCATGAGGCAAAAATTGCTGATTGAGCAAACGGCTTGAATTGATGGCTCCAAACCTCCAGGAGAGATTAAAACATGGTCCTCCTGGCGAGCCCTCAACCGTCTACAAACTGGAGTTAGTACAAAGACAATCTCCTCAAATGAGGTATTCTACCAGCAAACTCAGGATCCGAATGTGTCTGCGGGTCACATCAAATGACGCAGTAGATATATGATGCAGTGCCCTCTATGCCTAGTCACGTGCACTACCGATGATCTCTTAAGAGCTACACCGCGCGGAGAAGTAGTAGCAAAACCTTAGGAAAAGTTTGCATAAGAAATGGGATCCCCTTTACACGATAAGAAGACCCTGTTGACTTTTTAGTTACCAGATACTTTTTTAGTTATTACTTTCAAAATGTAGTATCTAGTAAGTAGGTAGAAGTGTATTGTGGTCACGAGTTATTTTTCGTTTCTATCTTACCTAACCAATCTTCTTAGGAAATCTTAGGTGTATAGAAAAAGCGAAAACTTACAATTTCGTAACGCTAAGTACCTAGTCATATTTTTTATAGGTATGGTTAATATTTGTTACACAATATAAAATTTTTATCTTAAGTAAGCTTACTAGAACATAATATCATGACTAACTTTTCTGAATGTGAATCTTTTATCCAACAAAACCCAACAATTTGACAAAGATTACCAAAATAAAATTACTACCTACTTTAACTGGCTCTGGTCTCATCTGTTGCAAAAATCCTTTTAATATATCAGAAAATCAGTATAACACAGTTTCGTTAAAGACTGTGATCCATATTTGAACGGTAAGTAGCGAGTTCTAAAACAATTTCTAAATTACCTTTAACTCTACCATTAACCGCCAATTTGATTAGGATGAATACCGAACCTAGTTCTTTGTCCTAGACAATAAGGCGTGTCACACCGATCGCCCACTTAATCCGCCATTATAGGATCTAGCTGAACCAGTAAAATAATGCAGTTATCAAAGTCTTAATATTCAAGAAACAAGGTTGATTGTCGCTTGGTTCACGCGCATCATGACGTTGTGGTGGTACAGGCGCGCGCGCCGGCCGACCGCTCGATAATGAGATGTAATTGCCTTATCGACGCCCTCGCTACGTCCTTGCTTTCGCTGATAACGTGGCCTTCTTATATAATACCTGATTGAGATCATCTACTAAATGTCAATATTCTGACCCCTTTGCACCAGTTTCTGACAGAAATCGATCAACAGACAGATTAAGTTCAGGGCGGCTTTCTCGGAATTTTGTTTCGAATTTAAATTAATAAATCAGGCAGTAATTTACTTTTTTTGTGATATAAATTGATTGTAATAATCCTTTTAAGTGCTTTTTAGGGTCAACTGTTTTTATATCGGCGTTCGTTTCATAGATTGAAACTATTTTTAGGGTCCCGTAACCAAAGGGTAAAAACAGGAGAGTAGTAGTAGAGCTTTTTGTAGAATACACCTTATTTTACTTCATCGACATACATTTCTTACCACGAGATAATATTTTTGGTAGCCACGACGCATAAGTCTAACCTTACCTAGCTGACTAAATCAGAATTTTTGATAAGTAATCAAACAGCTTTCAGCAGCGAAAGCATACATTCTTTGGAGCGATTATAGATAATTCAAGTAGGTCTCCGTTCTTTAGCAATCGCATGAAAGCACTGTGATGACGTTCCTTAAAACCCTGGTACAATATCGTATTAATGTGATCAAGGGCATAGGTGCACGAACGATAGGCCGCCATCCGGTACCGGGTTTCGAAGGACAACCGCTGACTCAGTCGACTTCAAAGATCATACAGTCGAGTTCATTAATGTGTACACTTTACTACCTTGTCACTTTAAATGCTGTGACAATTCATGTATGGCAGTTTAAACATGACATTAAATAGACAAGGTACTAAAGTGTACACATATTTATTTATGAATTCGACTATACAACATAAATAGACTCATGAAATGAATACCAGTAAAGACATTTTCTTTTAGCTGATTAATTTCAAGCAATATCAGGGAATAATCTCACACATGACCCTAGTCCCAAGTTAATGAAATTAGACAACGATAAACAAAGTCACAAGTATATTCGTCGGAAATCAGTGTAAAGCTGGCAACACAAGCTCAGCAGAACGCAAGCGGCGCTATGTGTGGCGTTTCTCGGACGGTGGCTGCGGCGGCGGTGCGGTGAGAAGGGATAAGGCAAGGCAACTAGGATTTAAGTAGTTTAGGAGGATTATTATCTTAGAGTCAGACGTAAAAATCGCGCTCATCACATAAATATTTGCCCATTCCGGGAATCGAACCCGGGACCGCTAGTCAAATTGAGTTGATGAGGTGCATCAAAAATCCGTACATATTACAATATTGCCCGCTTAACGTAAGACTAACGAGGTTACTAAAATATTTAAATTCAATTAGGCGTAGGATAATTATATCCTTAAGGCCGTTTTCCTCTTACATTTAAGATAGGGAACAAAAAGTACAAGGGGCCCAATCAAGATCCATAACGTTAAGATAGTTATTTTCGAAAGTCGACAAACTCTATAGGATTGACGTGAAACTGATGACAGATCGCTTATAGGCACTTCATACATTTCGATCGATAGAAAATAGAAACGTTAGCAGCGTTTGCATTTTAGCGCTTGTCCCACCGCAGACGATGACCGGGAAGCGAGTAGAGCCAGCGATCAACTATTAATATACGTGTCTCTTTTATTGACACACGGGATCTATATTTTTTGTTTCGACACACTAGTGCATAGAGTTCTCGCTGGCAGTGTGAACAGCCAGCTATCGAGTATTAATATTTGTGTCTCTTTTATTGACACGGGATCTATATATTTTCTTTGTTTCTTGAGCGAGAAAATACTCGATAGCTACGCTTTCTCGCCGGCAGTGGGACAAGTGCCTTACCTTCTCGCCGGCAGTGGGACAAGTGCCTTACCTTAGCCTACTGATTTGCATAATCAATTAACCATACGACAGTTCGTTTTGTCTTGCTTTCTCAATTAAGTTTTTGATCGTATAGCTGACTGAGGGAGCAAAATGTTTTTTTAGCTAATATAAAGCAAGCTTTAAAATACCCGACTGTGGTTGCTAACCAACTTTAAATCGTTATAAATCCTAAATTATCGTTCAAAATGAAAAATGATTAAAGAAACCTAAATATGATTTTTAAATACCTATTCAATGATACCCCATTTGTCACAGTTCGTCGACTTTTTTTAGCGTCTAGTTGCCGCCATATTCAATTTTAAACACTGTCATATCCTTAGTGACACTGGTGACACTCACGAGATTAAGACAAATCGATTGACATAAGAATCATCAAAATCGGTCCACGCGTTTAGTTTCTAGAACGCCACAAAGGAACAAACATACATATACATATAGGCTGTGAAACACAATACCCTCCGGCAGTCGGGTAAAAAAAAACTGATCGTTTAGTAATTCTTTCATCTTCCCGACACATTGCACAAACATGAAGTTTCTGAATACGGATAATGTTGACAGCAGTCAAACAATGCTGTTATTATTATTCCTTCACACGCAACAAATAAGTTTAGCATTGTTTTAATGCTGTCAACAACGTCAATAATCATAAAGTTCATGGTCGTGCAATGTGTCAGGATAGACTTCAGGCGCCCTAACATAGTTGCGTTTATCGCGTGACAAAGTTTAGATAAGGCATCCGTCACCTTTTGACACGTAAATAAGTACGACATTGGACCCGATTCTACAGTGGCCTCTAAACTTCCTAATTGTATTTAGGTGTCGCTAGAACACTTTGCTATTCTATGAGCAGCTGTCATAATCGAATGACAGCGCTAATTTGAATCTGACGCTTCTTATTTTAGGCGGTCTTATGCAATATTATATTGACATACTGGAATAGCACTAGTTAAATCTGCCGTCTAAACTAAGTCAAAAATTTAGACAATTTAGTTTTAGGCTATTTAAGAGATGTGCACGTAGAATCGGGTCCAGTGACGGATGCTTTATCCACTTTTGACACGCGATATAGACACAGCCATACTAAGCCCACTGATCTGCCTAGTAGAGTACAAAAGGGAAATTAAAATCTTATCATAAAAAGAACGCATCGATACGTTGTACTGTTTTATTTTCCAATGAGATACAATCCACGTTCCGCGTGTCGTCAAACTTTAAATTAAATAATATAGGTACAAGTGTCTTAGTTGTTAGCATAATTATTTTTGTGACGCTAAGGCCTTAAAATATAACTAGTGCTTTGAAGTGATATGAATAGTACAAACAGTACTATATAATACAAACTACCTACTTTAAAAGTACTTGATTGCTTGTAGAAATGCATGCACGCATCAAATATGTAATTTACTGTGTAACTAAACAACTATACAATTGTATACCTATCTACAAAGTAGTATGGTGTATTCATTTTGACCAGGGGTGTTATTCTCTCAAAAAACGGCGGTCGGTATCGAAGTGGCGAGTTTAAGTAGTGCCGTCCGAGCGAACAAAACACATTTTAGCGCGTGCATTGTCAATTAGGCAGCCTTATACGTTCGATAAGTCATGCTGCCAAATTGAATACACGCGCTAAAATGTGTTTTGTTCACTCTGACGGGACTACTTAAACTCGCCGCTTGGACAATCACTCGTTCGTCCGTTCGTCCGTCGTTGTTGAGAGAATCACACCCCAGCCTTATTCTACTATGATTTTACCCTTATTGCAGTCGTATTGTTAATGCCGGGACCGCCTTTACTTTTATATTAATAAGAGCTATCATAACGTTGACAATAGGATAACAATAGAAGTACAACCAGAATAGAATAGCTTAGAGCCTGTATTCTACATTCATTGGTTAAGTATACGAAAGACCGAAACACAGCCAGATACTGCGCTAATTATTCTATTTGTAGCTTTTGATATGACGTATTGATCAGCCTTCCTATACAATTTTTTTTCCAATGTTTATTTGAAGATTGCTTAAGTCTTTCTCCCGTAATTACCTTAATGGATGTAATTAATTAAACTCTTTATAAACTTAAATATAAGTTTACTTTTATTATTTAGAAGGTTTTTATTTTCATTAACAAGACGTGACATCAGTTTCACTCGGACAAAACGAATACACTTTGTGATAGCAGTTGATGACTCTTATTCAGTAGTTGCTATTTTAATCTAACAATTATTTTACAAGTTTCATTAGGCTAAGATTCGTAAGCGAAATATTACAGTGAAACGTTTGAGCGGCGACTACAGCCGACTCGTGATATGCTTCCAACTTTTTAATATATACAGTAACTGTGTAAATAACAATTTTAACAAAATATTCCAAGGGACTTGCAATTCAGGAATCTACTTAATAATATAACAATAATCTAGTCATAATTTTATAGTGCCAATTTTTATATTACTCTATCCCCTCCATAAACCGATTAGTATTTTTTTCTATAATTACGAAAGCTTTGGTAGTTTCTTGACTAAACGAGAAAATCTGAACGCGACTTTGACTTTAGTTCTGTTCATTAGTTACAAAATGACGTCACTTAATTAGTTATATATTTAATTACAAGCAAGGTGCAAACCCCGTACATCAAATAAAGTATTATCTATTAAAAAACATTAACGTCTATTTTACACATACTTTAACAGACTACAGTAATACGAGTAATTATATGCATATTGTTAAGTTAAAAATCTGTGGAAAAATATATACAGTTCTTAAGGTACATTAATTTTAACGCCAATCTTAGATCACAAGAAGTAAACTAGGAACGATTATAGAAGTCATTTTATCGCGTAAAATGTTTAAACTCTATAAAGTGAAGAAGACGAACGTTCTCGTAACAATCGGCCGTACTTTTGTCATGATAATCAATATGTATTTCACTAGCTACGAGTACATCGACGAATTATGTGTGTAATAATACATAATAATAGTTAATAAATCAGTTACAATAAGTATCGCTCTCGATGCGCAGTAGAGAGACGTGACTTACGTAGTCGGAGACCCGCCTGTGACTCGAGGATCTGTTCGGCTCGAGTCAGCACCCGTAGTGTGGAGCTCTATTCGAACGGCTGCGACCACAGCGGTGGCGGCGGCGGGAGCGATAGCGACAGCTGCAGCGGGAGCGGGAGCGGGAGCGGGCGGGCCGGCGGCTATGTGGAGATGGCGAGCGCCGACGGCCGGTGCGGCGCGTGCGGGGACGCGGCGGGCGGCGAGCGCGCGCCCGGCGAGCACGTCACCTTGCCCATGAACGAGCGGATGTCGTCAAAGTAGGCGTCTTCGCGCTCTGTGTCCGCTGAACTAGGCGAATCGCCCCCCTCCGCTTCGTGCTTCTTCAAGTGCCGATCCAAATTCGTCTGCTGTCCGAAGCAGCGATCGCACAGCGGACACCTGAACGGCCTTTCCTTATTGTGAATGTTCCTTACGTGACGCTGCAGATTTGAGGATATCGAGAAGGAGCGTTCGCAGTACTTACACTTGTAAGGCTGCTCCCCTGTGTGCGTCCGGAGATGGCGAGTCAGGTTCGCACTGCGCGGGAACACCTTCCCGCAGAACTTACAAGCGTACCGATCCCGGAGCTTTCCCGACCCGGCGCTCAGCTCGCGAAACTTTGCGTAAGCGCTCGGTTGCCTGTCCGGGCCGTCCGCGCCGAGAAGAGGAGGTAAAAAATTGAACGGCGTCTGAACATACGGCGACGAGTTCAAAATCGAATCCGACGCTGAATGAAAGGACGGAAATCTGGAGCGATACATGGCGTCGATGAGGCTGCTGTTATGCTGAGGGTGGACGGGCATCGGGAACGCCAGCGGGGGCGACACGAGCTGTGGAGGAGAATCCTCTCTTTTTGGCTCTACTCCCTCCACATCGATATCCGCGGTTTCGTTTTCGGGAGTCTTACTCTCGCGCCCCATTGGGCTATCAGGTGGTGAATACGATTTGACTGAAGAATTGCGAAAGGAACGATCGTCCATTTCGGCTTCGGAGTCTTTGTCACTTTGTTTTCGTGACACTGACAAATCTAGGGGCTGATCAACATCATCCTTCTTCATTTCAACCTCTAAATCGGAGTAGTCAGAATTTTTGTCGTCGTAATTAGCATCGTTCTTTGACAAATCGGTAGGGTACGGAGAAAGAGACTTGTTCCCAGGTATGGTGTTATTGTTGTGCTTTAGTGAGAAGTTGAAAGGAGACTTGCGTTGTTTTAAGTCCTCTCTAGCGAAATTAAATGGAACAATCGGTGTCGTCATGTTCATTACCGGAGATGGACGATGCTGTGAAGACACTTCCTCCACCGACGGCGGAGACTGTTTCACTGTTAAACCGTGTGATTTAGGCGTAGTCCTGTCCCCGTCGCTATCCCGTTTACTGTTTTCATAATCCAAATCCTTAGTTTTCTTCATCATGTCATCAAGTGACGTCGAGCTATCCATGCTTTTGACAGATAATCTACCTTCCTGTTGCTTTGACAACATATTCGCATTTGACATAGCCAAATCATGTTCCATGGCAAGCCTTGCCCCCTGGACGTTAAATAGAAGTGGATTCAAGAATTCTGGAGGGCAGGCGGCTGCTGCTGCGGAGAACAAGGCAGGGTAATGCGCGAAGGTGTTGTACGGAAGTTGCAGGGTCGGTCTGTACATGGGGAACGGATTCGGGTTCCCTGAGGAGTTCAGCCCGACGTTCGGTAAAGACGTCATTTGAGGCAATCCTTGAGGCATCTGACCTCGCAAATTGACGGAGGCGGCGCTGGCGGTGTCGCAAAACCTCTTGTGTTTAGTGAGGGAAGCGTACGAGTTGAAAGAGTTGCCGCATTTCCCGCACTCGACGAGGGCTCTGCAGGCAACGTGCATTCGCTTGTGGCGACAGAGGTTTGAAAACTGCGTGTAAGACTGAAACAAACAACAAAATTCGAGTAAATATACTAAACTTATATTCATAGATACACAGTTCAGTAGCTCTATAGGCTTCTACTGTGGGTACTAGACAACGATATAAATACTTTTATGGAGAAATACATACTTAAATACATAGAAAACATTCATGACTCACGAACAAATATTCACGCTCATCACACAAAATATCTACCCTCACCGGGATTTGAACCCAAGACCGCTAGCTTCGTAGGCAGGGTCACTACCAACTAGGCCAACGCGTCGTCTACCTAGATGAAACAAAGACAACCTTAGGCTATTTTAGAATAATTGTCTTGGATTTCCAACAAACGGTACTCACCTTAAAGCACACCTTGCACTGGAAGGGCTTGACGCTGGAATGTATGTGCGTGTGCTGCTTCAGCCCTGAGGAGGTGGCGAAGGTCTTGCCGCACTCGGGGCAGGCGTGGCTGCGGGCGCCGACGTGCTGCGCGCGGATGTGGCGCTGCAGGTTGGAAGGATCGGTAAATACCTGAAATAACATCAGGTTTCGGACGGGTCAAATTGCGTATTCGAGCTTTTGGATTTCAATTGAGAATGTTTAGGCAAAAGGACAGTTGAAGATGTGGTTGCAACTGGTTTGTCTTGTTTGGTTAGAATGGAGAAGCCAAAAAGAGACAGATTCCAACTACATTTTGATAGGACTATTGTCAAAGTCATTGGTTGCTTGCACTGTTCAAGTTATGATAATATGATCAGAGAGTAAATTGCAGAGCAGCCAATGATAGTGGCAAAGGTTTACCATTAAACATCCCCATTGATTTTCACTATAGTTGAATTTGAAAATGATTCTAGCTTAACCAGATAATACGGTCAACGTTAAAAACTTCAACTACTAAAAAGAGATATTCTTTGCTTGAAAACCCTACCGAAACCATAAGTCATTTCATTTCAGTAGGTACATAAAAAATCACGCATTAAGAAATTACACAAGCAAGCTCTCTATGAGCCAATTTCAAGGAAGGAGCTTTTACTAAGGCTTGTAGTCTACCTAACGCTTATTTTCTCCTCAAATTTTGAAGCAAGTAGTTCATAAAGATGCGCACCTTAGGGCAGTTTTCGCAGGGGTATTTGCGGATATCGGTGTGCGCGAGCGCACGGTGCCGCAGCAGCAGCGCGCGCGAGCTGTACGCGCGGTTGCACAACTCGCAGTGGTACGCGGCCGCTGGCTGCGCGTGCGTTTGGACCAGATGGCGATCGAGACTGGAAAGAAAGAGTTTTCAATATGTGTCTTAAAAATAAAGAGTTAAGGTATTGTTACTAAGTCTTCGAAAGTCTATTGGATATATTGATCTTAGTCTATGCCTTGCTAATGAGCTAAGATAAGTATTAAGTGGAACTTAGTCAAGATGACTAATGTTAAAGTAAACGGTTTTTGAAATCTGACAAAATGTATAGAATTGACATAATATTAAGCGCTCGACGCAACCGTCCGATAGCTTACGTCAATTCTATACATTTTATTTCTCATGTCTATGATGTAGCCCTAAACAAGATGCATTATGCGAATCGATTTTTATTTTATTCGAAAACATCCGATTTCGGAGAAATACTGGAAAAGGGCCGGATCTTGAGTACCCGAAACCGTCGTGCATGCATGAGTCGATGTATGAATGTGGAAGAAGCGAAAGAGATTTGTCAGGATCGTAGCATGTCTAAAGAAGTGGTCTCTGCCTACCCCTCTGGGAAACAAGCGTGATTTAATGTATGTATGTACCCGATTTTTACTGATTTCTACAAGTTTGTAATTAAAAACCTCACAGGTAAATACTATTTTCATGCATATGACATCAAATACGAGTGCCCCCTTCCCTTCCCACTCGTAAAAGAAATCACAGCGTAATTAATTTTAATATTACGCATTTATTATCAGTAACTTTCAAAAAATGTAATGTGACTGTATTCATGCCATATAAACAAAAACGATTTAAATTTAAGTAGTTTATAATTACGGAATCACGTTCAAATATAGGCTGATTTGACGTTATAAATTAAATACTAAGTCAAACACATCATACTTTAAATAAGTTCCTAAGCTTTAAAATATTATTTACTATCTCGCTTTTGATTCGAACCTTATCAAAGCGAAGCGCAAATCACGCAATTATTTGCATTTTTACAACCAAAACTATCCATGTCTCATCTCACATTCAAAATGGATTAAACCTCCAACGTCTTCATTAGAAAGTGAAGAGATTACTAACGAACTCGACTAAGTAAAACTACTCGCCTGAGATACAACTGCAGGAAGACGATAACATCGGCATCGGGATCGCCTACGCAGGATAGCTTACAACCAGATGTACATAATTCAAACGTGTTCTCTTGACGTTGCGAATGTACGAATTCATTTTTGCAGCAGAATCTATTATGTCCGCGATGATTTAATGGAGGTATTGTGGAATTTATGTCTGCAACTTTTATCGTTTTATAACATTATTAATTAAATGTTAAAACATTGCAATGATTTAAAATTAGATTTGTGACTTACAAGTGGAATTAAAACATGATAGACTAATAACATTTGTTAAGCCACGTCATAAAGTAATCGAACATGTAATGTAATGAATGTTCAACAGCTAATGGTTCAGTCTTTTTCGTTAAATGTTTATTCCTGTAAGGTACAATGACGCCTGAGACAGATTTATTATAATCAATTGATACCGATTTCTAGTTAACTGTAAAATAAAACTGAGCCATTATTTCCAACCGCACTAAAACGTTTAGCACCGCACCTCAATAAATTCTCCAGGTAGCTAACAAGTTTCCGACATCGCAAATCGAGGGTCAAGAAAATCCTGTTATTGCTGTCATGATTGGCTGTCATTTCATGAAAACCGTATATAATATTACAAAAATAGTCGAAGCGACTCTCCTTGGCAGTAACTGGTCCACCGCACGCAACCCTTACTGCCTCCGGCTATTTCTAACGTAGCACCTGCTGCTATCTGAATTATGGCTTCTAACGTTAGCAGTGATTACATCGCTGCTTTAGTATAAAAGTATCGGAATGATTCTTTATCGGACTGGAATTCTATGTTGTCCTATTTGATAGCGTCGTCATTGTCATGATGACACGATGCGTTTTCACTCTCGTTCTGCCGACCGTTGCCATATCTTTTAATTAATCTCAGGAATAAAATCTGCCGCTGGTGGTTTGCGATTGCGAGCTTCCAGTGTCCGAGGTACCACCGGTAACAAAGTTAGACTGAACTCATCTGTCATTCGACAAAAAAATGCTATGAATGTTGATTAATTTTATTTATAAGTCTATAGATTCTATCCGCCCGCAAAGTCTTCTGAACCGACAAGTCTATGTTATTGTTAAGTACGTTGCAAAAACTTTAAATTAATATTGAATAGTAGCTAGCTTCTATAATAGCCTTGTGAGCCGCTCGGATCAGTCAGATACAACGCATCGCCCCAGGCTTCGCTTGCAACATTCCCGTATCTGCGCAGGCGATCTTCGGCGGCGTATTTTTTATTATCATTACAAATGCACAGCAACATCTAAGTAAACGGTCCTAACAGAGATCGATTGTGTTCCCCTTAATAGCTTATTGCGTAATTATAGGCAGTTACAATTGAAAGTGTGTCGTTTTTGGCTACGGTTAAAGATTGGAATGCAACAATTGATCTACTGGCGAGAGGTGCCCTGTAGCGAACGAGCCTCGATGACAAAAAGCTTATTAAGTTTTTAACAATGATTACTCTGTGGAGAGCGAAAACGTTATTATTGGACTCGTGGAATGTTACGTATGAGATGTCGAAAAAATAGTTTATATCTATCAAATGGTTTAAGGTCATTTAATAGCGATCGTAAAGTATACTCAACTCATTTTGAATGCGATTTGTTTTTAATTCTTCTATAGGCACATCAAAACGAAACAGCGACTCGACATGACTTTTGACCTCAGTAGGAGGACCCGTGCAGGGTGTCTGGATCGCTACCATTATCCCCCTTTAATCTGCCGCCAAACAGCAGTGTTCGCATTGTGGTGTTCCGATGCGGGGGCAAGACAACCAATTAACTGACTAGCATAGAGGCATTCCATCTAAGTTCTCAAGGTTGGCAATACATTTAAAGTCTTTAGATCATCAGCGTTAGATTCCCTAGAGATCTATGGGCTTCTGAGTCCGCTACCTATCAGGTAGGGAATGCAAATAACCGGTTATAACCGGTTTTAACCGGTTATTTTCATACAAAAACGTCTAATAACCGGTTAAATTGCATTCCCTACTATCAGGTGATCGTGTGCTCGTCTGCCATCTCCATGCCATAATTAAAAAAAACTTTTTGCACAGTAACAGTTTGACGGTCGGAATGTGACACTGATTTTTATTACAGGGCATATATTCAACATTACTCTTTAGTGTCGTTGTGACAGGCTTTACGAAGAAAAAGTAAAGCAGAGAAATGAAATCGTAATTGCAATAAACTGGTGAGAATAATATATATTGTTCGCTATGTCAAAATATAAAGACCAAGTATTAGATAAACTCTTCGAAAACGAAATCTCGAACAGAAGAAATGGTTCATACGACATAATCATACCGGAAAAGAAGACGAATTCATTTGCGGCCTCACAGAAGTCAAAAATGGGCATAATATCATAAAACAAAACGCAAATTAGGCCCGAACACACCGTAGGATGTCGAGATTGTGATCTTAGGGCAATCTACATGTTCTCGGATTGATAACATCCAATGAACAACTTTCATTCAGAGCCGATCCATTAAGCTCCACCCACACGAGCCACCGATACCTGATGTGACTCTAAAATGCTGCATTTGAATACAAGAAGCTACGACATCGATGTGATTCTATCTCCCTTACTGTTTAGTAAGCGACACGTCAACTATGAGATGCTTTTAACACCCAAAAGCTGTATAATGATCCAAAAATAATGTTGGTAAATATTGTATTCTAATTTTCTAATATCTTAATATACCTATTACACGACGAAAATTCAGGGGGAGACGTGCATGTTTATTAGATCTTACACGGTATATTCAGCGAAAGTAATGCAATTTTTTTATAGCTTTCATTCATGACTCTCTTTAACCTATTAAATATTACTCATCTTAAAAAAGAAAATGTAAAATATATTTTTTAAAACCTTATGTAGGATACTTGTACAAGTATTTTTGCCTAATCTCTTTAAAAAAAAAAAAAAAAACATTTGGTAAGCTAAATCTTAGCGGCACAGTAGACTAATGATGTACCGACGATCGTGCTTACATTTTAATAATCGATTGTAGATCCAAAGCGCTAACAATCGATTGAGAAATTCTTGGCTCAGTCCGCGATGGCTGACGAGATAACAAGAACATTACCAATGTGTTTTATTTGTACGTAACGTGTATTAAGCTTTACTGGTGTAAACACCACACAGGTGTTTCTTTGACTGTTTAATTGGAACAGTTTCGATAGAACCCAACACGCACTTTCGAAGCCTTAAAAACCATTTCATTCCCTATCGGACAATCATTGCATAAAAGAGCCAATCACAAACGAATAATACGTAATTTTGGTGCGACTGCGCAAGCGCTACCATAGATCAGATATCGATTCAAGGTGTGACAGGTCTGGTGATTCCAATTGTGACGGCCGTGATGAAAGCAAGAGTGGAAGAGAGATCCGATAAGAGATAACAATGGACGCTGGCGTAATGCATGATGTATCACGTTCCAATGGGTATTAGGGACATACGTGACATTATAATTTTACGCCTACTGATGCATTATGGCCAGAACACTCATCTAAGATAGCACTGATATTAGCATTAGCGTGTCAAATCAAGTTAAGCAACGGCGATAAAGCTAATGGAATAATGTTGGAGAATCAGCTGAGGAGAATCTATAAAGACATGTAAATAGGCTACATCATAGCAACTTACACAATCGTGAAATGAAAACAATTAGGGCAGAGAAACAATCGATACCCCGATGTCCTAGAATTGTTGGAATCGTTAAAAACAATAGTGATGGCGCGATAAGCGAGGATACGTTAAAACGGTGCATGTCGATAATCTCTCTCCTGCATTATTGATGAGCCCGACGCCGCTCCAATAGAATATGATGACACACGCCATTATGGCCTACCGACGCTTGTCATACAGATAATACATTCGTGATATATTTCCATTTGTGATGGGATGCTTAGTTTATCGTCGATTTGATTTTATCGTTGATAAACTTTTTATTTTGCTGTTCACTAACCTACCTTTGTAAGTATTTTATGACATTTGTTTTTACCTACATTAGAATGACATTTATATTTGTAAGGTAAAATTGTAAGTTGCTAAGGACGTAGCAGATGTGGACGACGTCGCGTGCCCCCGGCCGCTCCGAAACAAATCATCGACGCCGTCTTATCGAACGGGCACATCTCTAACGCTAAATAAATCGTTACCGGACCGCTCTCGGACGACCAAATAATATTTATGGCCAGAGGTTAATAGTTTTGAAGACATATCGATACAGAAGATCTATTTCTCCCAGGTATTTTGTCGTGATCGTTTTCACTTATCAGGAAAATACTAATGCTTGGTTTTCACCCTTTTTTGTACTCATGCATCAACTTCAGGATAGTGATGTGACATATCTAACAATCTGGCATTGACTTTTTCAGCTATGATACATTCTAGGCTATGAAACCCTTTTTTTAAGTACTTACGCGTCGATATTCGGGAACGGGGCGTCGCAGAAGGAACAGCGTGGCTCAGTGTCCTCTCTCTCCTCTTCCTCGAGTTTCACGGAGCTTGAAGAGATACTGGACCCTTGGCGACCTGTAACAGGAACAAAACCCTGTATAAGCACTTGTTATCTCATAATCGTCTTTTTTTGCATTATCATTTTCATATCCGTAGTAAGAAAGACGTCTACCGCTTGATATGTCATAAGAGAGCCATTGAATATCGTCACATTATGTCCTCAACTAATAGCAGGTACCTAATTGGGATACACCAAAAAAAAAAACTCATGGTTTTTACATTCTAATTCGAAAGATTAGGTAATTACAAGAGATCAATTTCATTAATTTTGTATTTGACCCAATAGTTGTATTTTAATATCTTTATTTATTTAGTAGACATGTTATGGATGACATTATTATTTTAAATTTGGGTTGGCATTTCTTAATTAATTACAACAATTAAATGATACCCCGACGTGTTTGTAATAGTGTATTTAAACATAATATGTCAAGCGGTTTTCACCTAACCCGTAAGATACATCTAGAAGGGCTTCAAGCCGAAAACGAAAGTCAAACAAAGGTACTTTTTTTCGAAATATCTGATATGAATAAAAAAATTAAAAACTTAATAATGCAGAACGGCTTTAAAACCCTATTCCTCGAAATGGTTTTCAAATTAGAGTAATTGTAAAAATTTGAACAATCCTAATTGACTCTATACTATTTTTCCAACCAAACACAGCGAGTATCTCAGTAAATTTCCCATTGAAAATTAGTTTAAAGCTGTAGTTAAATGATGACTTCTACACCAGATACCAATCAGAGAAAAATCTACAGTAACGCTGCATTGAACAGTTTACATCGATGACGTTGTTAAAACTCATACTGGTAAAGGTATTTCCATGTTAAATAAAACATGTGCCATGGTATACAACTGTGTTATAATTTCCCATTTTCAACAATCATTATAACCACGCCTTCACCAAAGGAATCACTATGATGCTACCTACTTAGTTATGTGTCTTGTAAAAGTCGTTTCAAACTTTTATTTTCATAACATTTTCCGTTAGTTCTTTCTTCCGACGACAGTTCTGTCCAACCGTCTTCCGTTTTGCTTTGCAGATGTTTTTTGTTGTTGGTGAAAAAGTAAAACTTAAGTGAGAAAAGTCGTAAACAAGTAAACGACTGCAAGCAAGCATGGTCTTGATCCAGCATGTAAATCAATAGAAAGGCAGCAATTAAACCGAGAACTTTCGTAACAGGACGCATAAGTCTTGGTCGATGGGCCGATGTGCATATTGACACGAATTAATTCATAATTTATTGAGTGTTCCGACTAGAAAGGTTAGTTGGCTGTGCCCTGTTATTGTAATAATTGTACAGTTGTTTGTTTTACATCTGCAATAAAGATGAGAGAGCTGGTATACGGCTCTACTATGGACTCTGTGATGAAATTAATGTGTAGTGATTTTATGGACTTGCCATTGGAACTTGATTAATAAACTTCTTTATGCCGAGATAGGTTGTTATTAATGATAGTTAAGTTAATAAAACGGCTTATTATCGTTGTTAGAATATTTAGCTATTGTTCCCGATATTCCGACGATGGTGCTAACGTCTCGGTCGTCTCGGTATCCCGGGATACCTGAAGTCTGCTAGTTAGTTTTATTAACTTAAGTATAATTTACATTATTAAAAAACCAAATGAATTTCTGTTTTCTATACGTTTGCAGAAATTTCAGATGGGTTTTTTGCGTAGTGAAATATATCGACGGCGCAGTAAGCCGAGTTTTTAGTGACTCTGCCTACGAAGGTAGCGGTCGGGGGTTCGATTCTGCATTTGCCCACATTTCATACATAAATTTGTTTATCGTTGTCCCCATAGTATATAGAATAGAGCTCAGTTTGGGACGAGGTCAAGTTGTGTAAGATTATCCTGTAATATTTATTACAATTATTTAATTTATAGTTATTATAAAATCGTCACACTTTTATATAAAAAACTAGAATATATGAAAATTACAAGTGGATATTGTTGATGACGGTATAATAGAAATATATTCCTCGACTTGTCTAGTAGTCTTTATTAGGCCAGTCGGTCGGTTAAAATAACGTCCTAGCATTTAACATTCTACGAGTATAGGCCAGAACCAAAGGTGCGTTAAGCCGTATGTCATAAAACAATATATAATCAATGCAAACATTGTCATCGCATCGCAATGCAAAATTTAGCACTCGAGCCTCACGAACCACGTCGGAAGTAAATGTTTTACATTGACACATGCAGAATTGATTCGAGTCACGACGGACGGAGCCACGCCTCGAGCATTGTCTAACGAGTCCGTGATAGCACCTCCGTAGATAAGATGATATCATCGATATATATTTTTACTATTAATATTACACTTTACTGAAGCACTTAAATGACGCCTAGCGTGTGCAGTGCAGTTCAAGATCGCGAGCTGATTTGTTGCACGTAAGGAGACCACAAGAGTGGTTATAATAGTTATAAAAAAAAATGCTTAATATATGTTATTTATGTTATTAAATATGATGGCCTCGTGTGGTTGCCAAGTTAGAATAGTGCCACTCCATGTCTTCCCGTGGATGTCGTAAGAGACGACTAAGGGAATAAAGGCTTGTAGTACTGTTAGGCGATGGGCTTGCAACCTGTCACTAATACGCTGGTAAACATCTTAGCCTAATTGTGCAAATTGTGGTTAAAGAATTATCAACAAGTTTTTAGAAATATTTGTAATTCTGTAGCTCTGCCTACCCCACTCTGGGAACGAAGGCGTGAGATTATGAATGAATGAATGAATGAAATATGATGGCGATATTTATCTGTCATTGCAAGGGCTTTGTTGTACCAATGAATGTATAAATATTTCGTCTATACACAAAAATACATCATAATTAAGATCGATCTATTTGCAAATTGACAAATATTAAAAGCAAAATATTTTGTTATTATGTTTTAAACTAAACCAAAATGAAATTTAACTATCCTACTTGTACATACCTGATCAAAATTCGAAAAATTAACTTTTTTTAATCGCGTGATTTTAAAAGATGACACGAGAGACCATCGGAGGTCAACCGAACTGTCTCGTGTCAACAAAACACTGGAGTGTTTGTTACAAATTATCCGAGGGCAGGCCACCCCCACCCCCACCCGCAGGTTAATATGCTCACTTGACCCGCCATTTGCATCGGGGGTGGGAAGTCATCTGACCGTGCAATAACGACTTTTGGTAATTAAATGCACAATTTGATTTTATAGGGCGACATTGATTGATTTTTTAACCATCGACAAAAAAGAGGGGTCGTTTAACGTGCATATCTGTATGCTCTTGAGTACTCTTTACTAAATTTTGCCCTTAAAGGACGAAGATTTCATCGACGATGAAGAGAACTCACCCAGAAGATGCATATTCACCCTAGCTTTAAATAAGTTCAGGGGGCCTAATATGGCCGCTTTTATCGTGTGAAAACATATGGATAAAACATCCGTCACTTTTTGACACGTATATAAGTACGAGAGTGACGGATGCTTTATCCAAATTTTGTCACGCGATAAACGCAACCATACTACGCCCGCTGGGCCGAGATTTTAGGCGGTAAAAACCATATTGTATTTAATTTAACCAGCGGGCCCTGCCAAGATGCATTGCGCTAACTAGCGTTTCTATTCGATTTGTTTTTAAACCAATCGCGTCACCGGTAGATGACGTGATACGAAATTCACGTGATCAACCAGTGACGCGATTGGTTTAAAAACGAAACGAAAAGAAACGTTAGTAAGCGCAATGCATCTTGTTAGGGCCCTCTGTTATCGTATAGTCAACGTTTTGATAGCTCTTATTTACTTGACAGTAATAGCGGCCGAGTAAAAAACAATACCAGCGCAAGTCAAAGGCGATAATGGTTTTTACCACCTAGAATAGAGGCCCTGTATGTACAGTATTGCCAGCTTCTTAATAGCTTTCGGCTGGCTATCGCTACCACGCTTGCACTCGCAACTGACAGTATATTTGTCACTCGTGTGTCATAGAAAAACGATGATTGCCGATCGCTATTAAGAAAATGGTTGCACTGTACTGGGATCGGATTGGATTCTATGTGTCTGTATTGTATCTGTTTAAGTGTGTATCTGAGTATCTCTGGCATCATAGCTCCGAAACGGATGGAACGATTTGGACGCAATTTTCTTAAAAAGAAAGCTAGTTTAATGGGGATGGTTCTTATTTAGGTTTCATCAAAATTGGTCGGGCCGTTTAAGAGATATCGGGTTTGAAAGAAGGGGGTGGTGATTTTTGGTGAGTCCTTTAATAGGCTTAGTGGTGGTGGTCAGTATTGCCCTAGTGAACTTGACCAAATTCCTAATTGATGGTTTAAATTTCGTGACTACTAGGCAGAACAGTTATTCAAAATAGGTGAAGCTATCGACTTCGACAACCTACCCTTTATCATATCGCCATCACAAGTATTTTTGTGTTATGTTTTTGGGATATGTTTGCAACGCATTTGCAGTGTTACTATTGCTGTCTTGTGATAATAATTGTCTATGGGTCATATATCCTACTCACCATTAAGAAACATGTAGGCCTGCTTGAATTCGGCTTGTCTATGCAAAATAAAAACCTAACATTTCTTCACCAATTTTCTCAGTAACCTACTTCTAACCTTCCGAGTTACAGTCGTCGATCTTAAGGTGCCAACATAAATTGACCTTGGTCGCACTCCAAACTGAACCGGCTACCGTAGGTAGATACGATGGTTTGTGTAGCTCACACATAACCTAGGCATGTTTAGCCATAGATACGCCACAGAGCTCATTGACGAAAACACCAATCATTCATTAGGGAATACCCACTCTTTATTTTCATAAACACGCACACTTAATACTCGATTGCTTTTGGATTATTTTATCCATGGCGCTTTCAATTGTTAGATGGTGTTCCGGAGATAAGGACGGTAATTGCTGGTTTTATGAAAATCGGTGCCATCTTTGACATTGTTTTGGAGGTTTGAAGATCGATGCTATTAAGATACTAAACATAACATTGTGGATCAAATTTAAAATGTGTTTTAATACTTTTTGTAATAGTGCAAAAAGGAGACGAATTTGGTCAGTTTAAGATTATAATCTTAATTAACCAAAAGGTACTATAGTACCTATACGAAAAATAAGAAAGTAGGTGTGTTTTATGCTACTATCAGCTTTTATTTGCAGTTCAAAATATACGTGGGACTCCATTCCTATTGTGTCTAGATCCTGAAGAATAGCTTATCATCTCACTCTTTTCATTCATTTTTGTTATTTCAACACGTTGTAGTCTATTTTCTAGATTAGATGCTATCCACCGAGGAGCCAACCCTCTGATCCCTAGAGCCTGTTTGCACAACAAAAGATCATGGGACACAAAATCGAAGGCCTTCGATAGATCGAAAAATAGTCCCGTGGTAAGATTAGGTGCTATTAGCTTAATCAAAGAGAAGATAGCTAGAGTAGATTTGTGCTTTTGGAAGCCAAACTGTTCTTTTTTAATAGTATTAGGTATATTTAGTGCAGAAATCAAGCAGTCTCTCAAGCATACACTTTTCGAAAATTTTAGCTAAAATAGGTATTAAGATAGTGACCCTAAGATACTAACCCATACAAACAGTATAAATGGGTATGCTCGTTTGTCTGTGTGTTACGCCTTCACAGAAAAACCGTTTTTTTTTAATACCTACTTAGCTTCAACCACCGATACAAGCAAATAAAGTAACATAAGATTTGTGCAAAATGCGGTTAAAGAATTAACAACAAATTTTTAGAGTTGTTGGTAATTCTGCAGCTCTGCCAACCCCACTCTGGGAATGAAAGCGTGAGTGTTCATGTAAGATTATTTGTGTCTTAGTAAAATGTATAGTTCCCGAGGGAGTAGCTATAACCATTTTTAGCGAAGCGTCGGGCAAAAGCTCGTTAAATGAAACTTATTATTTATTTCACATATCCAATTATCCATTCTAGAATATGTAATTTGATAAACGACATATGTCCCACTTTATCCTTATCTTCCCAAAGCGGTGTTTTTATGGGAAATGGCCTGCGCGGGCGTTAAGTTTTCCCACGACGCCGCCAGATGGCGCGCGCGCGCACCGTGACGGTGACTTACCGATCTTTGACGTTGTAATGACGGACAAACTGCCGGGCACCTGTCGCTTCTCATGGTAAGGTGAATTTTAATTAATATTTTATATTGTTAGTGTTATTTTATTAGTGAATGTTTGTTTTTTAGCAAGTTTTGAATTGATGTCGCTAATCAATTCAATAAATAATAAATAAATAAATAGTGAAGACTCCACTCAAAGAAGTTGCTTCAACCATAATTGTTTACTCTTTTAGAAAACAAACATACGACTCTATCGACTAGTTTGTATACAACCGAGATCTTAGTCTCGTGATCGGGTCATGCGCATACGGTACACATATGCGCGTCCTGTTTATGCGTCTATCAAGTCCGCTTGACTTCCTAGTCGCGAGAACAGGCCTATCGTCGCTCGCGGCGAGGATGTTCTAGTGCAAGAGACAGTGTAACAAATAATTATCATATTTTCGTTATTGTATGACTAGAAAACGCCCGCGACTTTGTACACGTACAATTCGGTTCTCATTATTCAAGTCCCTGGTTTAGGCTGTGTTTTATCTGTCAGTAAGTTATGGAATAGGTGTACATACTAATATATAAAGTTTAAAATAGGTACATAATGAGAATACATAATGGTCATGTATCTAATGATTCTTTTTTTGATACCGTATTGGTAACTATCTGGCCTTTTGCAGTAGTGAACGTCTTTTGGCTCACATCATGATTAACCATGACCAACTTTAAAAAAAATTGCAGGTTCTCACCTTCGTAGGAAACTTTTTTTTCTAGCGAGCGATTTAAATAGCGACCCGCCCTCGCTTCGCTTCGGTTTATGTGAGTTTTCTGTAATACCAGCATATAATCCAAAATTTATTATAAATAAAAACCTTCCTCATGAAACACTCTATCTATTACCGAAAACTGCATCAAAATCCGTTGCTTAGTTTTAGATCTAAGCGAACAGACAGCGGGAGCGACTTTGTTTTATACTATGTAAAGATAACCGAATCTTTAAAATTAAATTATATTATTTATTTTTTTACACAAAAAAAAGTAGGTAATCTGAATTTAATGGATTTCAATTCAAACAGCAGCTCTGGCACTAGACCGTTGGGCCCCCTGGCGGCGGCGGCCGCGGTGGTCAGTTCATTGTGGCCAGGATGCGGCGCGGGTCACACTATCTACACTATTAAATGCGTACGCGCCCGTGGGGTGCGTTGGACTGAATTCTCATCAGTGGCGTAGTGCGTATAACCGTAATATTTACATGATTTTAAAGAGAGTTTTAAACCTTATGTCGAATTTTACCAGCAACTTAATAGACGATTAGAGTGTTAAACGCTGTCAAAATGTATGAACTAACGATCGATTAAAATTTAACATCGTTATGTGAAATTGGCGCTGAGGAATGATGTTCGTCTGTCGGCCTATCTATTAGTTACAAACGTATGAAATATGCATTTATGATTTGTAAATATTGCGTGTTATTGGGGTATGCTTAAGAATAATATTAAAAAAATACCGTTTGACCAAAATATTTTTGGGTGCATGTATTTTTCCAAATAAAAGTTATCGCAGTTCACCGGTAGCTTTGTCTACAAAAAATATATACAGCAGCGACAGGAAATATCCTTTCAGTAAATAAAATTTTGAGAATCAAAATATTTGACCAAAAATTGAAAAAAATTGTGGCAGATACCCAAAAATATTAAATAGTTGTAGTATAAAAAATAACAGGGTTGAAGAAGAGCACCTACTTGGTAGCATAATTCTTTCGTTAATCAAAATACCGTGTTAGAATAAAGTAAAAATACTAGTTAACAAACATAAGTAGTTTCAAGAACAAATTGAAAGAGCTAGCTTTGTCGCTACAAATAGACGGTCGCACAGATCACTTTTTGTAATAATATTATGGTTGTCGTTGTGGTTCATGTTTAACTATTAACTATTATTCATTTTTTCTTTATTTTTGTGTTTGCTAAATATTTAGTTTATGAATGTAAGCAAATAAGAATGCGTTCAGAGCGCTAGATCTCATTTTGTGATGATGTTTAACACTTGTAATTTTATAATTATCGTTCTAGATTGTTTTATTATCTTAATTGTATGTCCAGATTATTTTGTATGTGTTTGTTATATTTCTTTTGTTGTTTTTTGCTATCTTACCATCTCTTACGGGTCCAGCTGAAAATCAGCGCTGCGGCTCCGTGCCACAGCACAAGCTGAGCTGGCACTCCGTTTCAGCTATTTTATTTTAATTTTAATTAGTTATATATAAGTTACTTTTGTTTTTGTTTTGTCAAATGCATGTGTTTTCTGTTTTTATTTAATAGCCGAATAAATGAATCTATCTATCTATCAAACTGACCACCTTAAGTTTTAATGGAGTAGTTGTGGCTTAAAAAGATGTCTGAGTTGCGTCAACGTTATCAAAACACAATCAAGATCAAAACTGTGATCACACAGATAACAGAGTCACGAGCGAGATTAGTCATCAAATAAATTATAAAATTTCGCGTGACATCAAGATACGCCAGCTAATCTGGTGACAAAAAACGACAAATGTCAGAATCAACCCTTCACTGGGGGCGGAGATATTAAATTGAAATATTTCTATTTTATTGTCCGTAATATTTATTTGATTGTTAAATAAATACGCGGTGTGGGATTGTCGCCGGGTAATGGGGTGGCTCCATTGTTGTTGCTTAATTTTTTGATTAATCATTCTAGTGCGGGGTCGCGATTTTGGGCCGTTTTAACGTTAGCTATTGCGTTGTTTGGTCGATTTGCGGTAATTTTTCGCATTTTTGCGATACTTACGTTTCTAGATTCGTTAAAACCAACATCTATCCAGCTTTGGCTTAATCAACCGCTGATTTCTACAACATTTTAGCAGTCTATTTTCTTTTATACTTGACCATTTAGCAGCATTATTTCTCGAGAACTGCATGGTTTAACTTTGGGATAGGCCTGAAGTTCAGTTAATTTGTAATCTTCCAGGCGTACGTAATACGTAATGTCTTTTTTGTGGCAGTTCTATCTTTGTCTGTGGCAGTAAATGTTTTCTTTCTTTCTTTTTAGTTCTTCGTGGAGTCAAAAGTCAAATACGGTAAACTAAGACTGTGCGATGTCTAAATTTCATACTCCCATTAACATACCATAATTAATCCAGCACAAAGGTCCGAAACGCACGCATCGTGATAACATCGTACATCACAATAGCGCATGCGCCAACAAAGCGACGTCATCAATTTTAATCTGCCGACAATTGCGCGATGACAAATGTCAGTGGCCCATTCATTACGGACGATTGCGCCGACGCAGTAAAGGGTTGAATTATTATTGTTAAACAGATTATTTTAAGCTTTTTTGACGTTAGAATGAGATGGTAGTTTTGAAATTATTAATTTTTTGATGTGTTTGACATACGAGTAGAGAATGATTGGCTGACTGCCACTGATCATTCGGTGGTGTAGAAAAAAGAGATTAACCTAGAACTTTATTTCGTACACAGAACTGTTTCCATTAGAATTTTAGGTATGACAATTCCGGGTGTCCTTTTGATGATACTGCACTAAAATCTTTAACATCTATACTCACTCATCTTTTTTTAAAGCCATAAAAGGCAAACGAGCATATGGACCACGTGATTTATTTATTTATTTATTATTTAATTAATGATGGTTAAAGTTGATGGTAAGCAATCACCGTCGCCCATAAACATCAGCAATGCCCAGGGCATAGCTAAGTTGCTACCTTTCAGTGAACACTTTTTCGAAGCAGTACCTATTTTGAGGAGGACATAACATCATAGTCAAACAAACAACAAAGCTTTTAAAATCTAAACTTAATCTCAACCAATTTTTGCTATCCCAGGTTCATGTAAAACCAAAACACAGCAAATATTATAACATGTCATGCTTATAAATTTCTCTTTGAATATTCCATCGGCAAGGGGAGCTTTAAATCCATATGCGAAAGATAAAACTTTCCAAACAATCGATCATATTGCACAATTCGGCATAAAAGCACGTCCACCTCTGCGCGTGGCACATAATCCTTTCGAAAAATCATACTTATCTCGAAATTAATACATTCTCTCGTATGAAAATCATCAATCATGTCTTGCGCAAGTTCTATGACAAATGGAATGGGTCTGCAAATCGATCCTAATTACGGATATTTAAGAGTCATTGTGGTTTTTGGAGTGTCATGCAGCTGATCGTTGCATATGTGGGCGGATTTGGTCAATTCGTTTTGCTTGATTGTTTGTTTGTATTGTGGTGACTAGAGTAAAATGTTAGACGACTTTTAAGGGCATTATGTTTCACCTCAATATAATTTTTCCGAATATTTATTTGTCCGAGTTTTCATATTTCCGAGGTCCTGCTGGAGTTATTATATGTAGTTTTAATGCCTAATTTAATTGCTATACGTAGGCTAGGTTAGTTTTGATTTAAAAGCGATATCGAAAAATAAAGTCTTGTATCAAACATTGCATTCGGAATTAGGTAGCATTTCTTTTTATGTTAGCATAGTTTCGCAGTCAGTATTAGATGGAGTTGGGTGCTAAATTTGGCTCGTTCTTTGAAACTTATTTATTTTTTAGCCGTAGAAGTATGGTATTCAGGTCATGGTCGTATATATATATCAATTTTGATTCAATTCAGTTTGATTGTTATTTGCGTATTACTATAATTACGTTATTATCGCACTAACAAACTGTAATGTAATAAAAAAACTAACGATGTCTGTGTTTGTATGCTTATTATCTAGCCTGTAAATCCGAGCTGGACTCCATATTACGAAATGCCGAGGTCTGTATCTAAGTTCAAAGGTAAAGGAGAAACATCATGAAGAAACCTAGACATTTAGGAAACTGAGTTTATGACATGGGTCTGGGGACATAGAAGCTCCTACAGGGTGGAAGTGTAACCGAAATGGCGTATCAGCGTAAGATAAGAGACAGACTAAAGATAATATACAGGTTGTCCCTAAAACCCACGTTAAAACTGAGAGGGCTGATAGAGCAGCTAAAAAGCTATCGATTTAATTCCTATGTATGTTCAGCGATTGTTACTAGTTTCGGAGATATTGATCATTTTAATCAGATTTTTTGTAATTTTTCCTTATGTCCATGTCACGAAAAATTATTAATTTCATGTTTTATTTCCTAAGTTTTTCAGCGGTATCATACATAAATAGAATCATTACGAATCAGCGAAGTTTTTAAACCTATTCGCCCGTTTTTTTTTTAGATTTTTTCTCAAGTAATCACATCAAGCCTTTTTTTAATACAAAGTGAAAAGCAAACACTGGGACACCTAGTATGGAGAAACAAACTTTATGTGATTACTTAAAAAAAATACTGAAAATAAAAAGGGGCAAATAGGTTTAAAAACTTCGCTGATTCGTGATTATGTACTGGTACATAAAAGAAGAAACTGAGTGGCTGATTGATCTGATCAACCCATAGCCGAAACGGAGTTAGGAGGGAATATTTCTTGTATACTACTAAGGGTGCACTAAGTTTTTTTTTGTTTTTTTTTCCCTAAAGGTTTAAAATAAGGGAAGTAGCGGGGACTAAATCTACGCGTATGAATCCGCGAGCGTCCGTCCTCAAGTTTCATGAATATTATTAGCCGTTAGTCACTAGCCGTTATTTTAATCTTGTTACTCGAACACACGTTACCTCATTACCGATCAACAGTAATATTATTAACCGGACGGCAATTACGCGCAATTCGAAACGCATAAATCACGCGCACGCGCCGCAGCCGCCCCGCAGCCGCGCCGCTGCCGGCCGGAAGCCAGCCAGGAAGCGCTGAAGACCCTACCCACCTTTGTACCGGGAATCATGATTTAAATATAATGGAAAAGACTATATGGTAGCTGCTAATATTACCTGTTTACGTATTCCAGAGACATTTCGGAAGAATTTAGAACAACCGAAATATGAAAAATAAATAGAATTCATGTACGGTGTCGAGCTATGACCCATTTATATACATTCCCTAGGTCATCATTGCTATGAATTGATATTGCCCTTCTTGAATGAAGGATTGATAAAAAACCTTTAATCAATCCCAGGTATTAGGCGTATAGTCAAAAGCACTAATATTTGTATGGCCATCGCGTCAAATATATCAAATCAAATCAAATCAAATCGTTTATTTATTAAATAACAGGTTACACTACATGTCATATCTGTCAGACTCCAAACTAGGCTGGGCCTGTATCTTGGACGTCTGCAAGTGCGATTAACAAACTGAGTTACATTACGAATATTAAAATAAATTCAAAAGTGCTGAACGAAATTAAAATTAAAAACTTACAAGAGTGAAACAAAAACATAGAAATAAAACAAATTCTTAAAGGTAAGTATATAAAGGAACTCAAACTTAAAATCTGGCAAGAGCGAAACAAAAACCTATAAATAAAATAATTCTCAATTCTCGAAAGTGGACTTAAAACTTAAACTTAATTATTAGAACTAACAAGAGTGAAACACTACCTATATAGAATATAAGCAAAGAATCTACAAAACAAAACTTTGGTAATTATGAAGTGTGTGTGTGTGCGTGTGCGTGTGTCTGTGTGTGTGTGAATGTGTGTGTGCGCGCATATGAAAACATAGACCTTATTATTAGTGAAATAGGGGCGTATAGATATTTTTGACGCCTTGGGAACGTTATATATTTATAAAATTGACTGAACCTAGTTATAGAAAGAGAGGACTAAACCCTCGTTCGCATCATCATTACCGTCATTATATAGCCTGTCTCAGTTCAACGCTGGAGATCTACGTATCTCACTCAACCATAATTTCGTTTGGATAAAAGAGTAATACTAGCAGTTTAAATATGAGTTAAATGCAGTTAAAGCCAAATGTTATATTATATCATTTAAACGTCAACAAGATTTTCTGTGTAATTGCCAGTTCTGTGGCGCCATGAATGGCACTGCTTTATTTTTTATAATTTTACTGAATACTGGAGGGAAAATTAAAGAGCCACGGTATAAGTTCCTAATTAGTCCGAGAAATTTCATACTGAAAATGAAGGACGACATGTTAGCCTAATTGGTAGTGTAGTGACCCATCCTACGAAGTTCAAATCCCGGTAAGGACAGATATCTGTGTGATCAGCGCGAGATTTTTACTCGAATCTTGGATGTTTTCTTTGTATTTAAGTATTTATTCCTCTATATAAGTAGGTTTATCGTTGTCTATTACCCATAGTACAAGCCTAGAGCTTAATTTGGGACTAGGCCAATTTGTGTGATATTGCCCCCTGATATTTATTTTATCTAACAGCTGTTCTGGCTGGCTGCGGATAAAGACGAGTACAAGAAGCTGACGGCCAACCTTCACGATTGAAGAGGCACTGGAAGAAGAAGAAGAATTCGAGATTTATTTTCTTTATAAATGGCATGTACTACTACTAATATATTGAATAAGTATTGTAACATTTCGGCTAGTCACATCCAGTGACTATCACACGTGGCCGAGTATGTCCCCACGCTACATTATGCGTGATTTTCCACAGAGGGCGCCGGCGTCGCGATTTATCTAAATTAAACATCGCATGCGCGTGCCCGGTGTCCCTGCGACTGTTTAGTTTATAATACAGCGTGTGCAGGGTCAAGTCACCTGTGACTTTATGTGACTTAATGAAAAGTTTATGAAATAATGTAAGGTGCTGTTTTTCTTACGATTTACGTCTGTTATGATACTCGTAGTAATAAGTATAATGATAAAAAAAGAGGAGGATGCACAAGTTGAACTAGTTTCAAACTAAGCTCTAGGCTTTTAGGGTGACGGCACCAATGATGGATACTTTTAACTGACAGGCACCAGTAACGGACACTTCACTCTTAATTCAAATTTCATATGGTCCTTAATTGATTGTTGCAAAACAAATGAATAACCCTTGTGTCCATCATTGGGTTCTTGTCCATTACTGGTTGCACCACTCTACTGTGTATTTTTTACCAATAAAGATCAATGACCAATAACTTTATATAACTTACTAATATTATAAATGCGAACGTTTGGATATTTGTTACTCAATCACGCCAGAACGGCTGAACAGATCTGGATGAAATGTGCCACTGAGATAGATTATAGTCTGGGGTAGCACATAGGCTACTATTTATACCGGATAGTTGGACAGTTCCCGAGGAAATAATAAACGACTTGTACGCGGACGGAGTCGCGCGCATAAGCTCGTATTAATTTAAATTACTCATTTTAAATTGAATTGTGGGAGAACAGCCGTGCTCCCAGATAATGAATACTTCATATTGATCGTCCGTCTTGGGCAAACTATTAAATATTTATTTTTAAAATTCCACCGTACGAATTTATACAATAAAGGCTTTCTTGTGGATGGACAACGATAAACATAGTTTAATAAAAATATGAATGTTTGTATGGATATTGAAATGTTTCGTTGTTTCTCCTTCATGCATGAACTCTTCCTGGTAAGAGGCCTTAGGCCCATTGTTACAACGCAATCCCAATATTACAAAACTCAAATAACCAAAATTGAACGTAATAGTAAATTTTCCGGCTGTCTACAACACACCAGTAAGAAAATATAGGATGCTACTAATAAATCGTGCTATTACACATCTAAAAATAAAACCCCCGTATATTTTCCTTCATAAACTAGAGCGGCCCATATATTAAGTATGTGCGAGGGTCACACGTTTGACTCGCAGGTGACTCCAATTACCACCGCGCAGTCGCGCGTGAAGCGTGATTCAACCAGCTTTACACGACGCTGCAGATTTTCCCTTTGGTGTTAGTAAGTTACAATTTCGTTATATAAAAATAGGTTGTAGGATTCGTATAAAAGTGTCCAAGGATTGAATATGAGAGACGTATTTGGTGTTTTTGATAGAGGTTTCATGCAATAAAACACTTGTAGTTTAAGGATATTGTTATTATAAATAAGGCCCCAATTCTTTTATTTTTTATATTTTTGGCTTAATTTATTTTTGGATAGGCGTAAGTGTTTATTTTTATTCGGAAATATGATCCCGTTTACATAAAAACAATTTTGTACGACCTATAGATAGATATCTTGAAAATATTAGAACCAACAATATCAGAGTGCTTAAATAATCACCATGTATACCGCAAGAATAATTGATCTGAATAGCTTTAAGTGGTCCAGACTACGCAGTACCTACAGCACACTAACATTTATAAACAGTGAAGTAGTTAATAAATACTTACCAGCTCCGGTCAGCACATCCTGCAGTGGCAGAGGAGTCCTCGGCCCGAGGAGCAACTCCTGGCCAGTCAAGATGTCCCGGGTGACCTTGTACCACACCTGGAAAATGAGGGTCATAGGTTCAAGCTTTAAATAGTGCAATGATGCATTTCATGCTGTCAACGCAATTCAAAGGTTCTGTCAAGAGAGAGGAGACAGCAATGCACATCCTCTGTTCATGCGGACCACTAATGCGCAACAGAAGTATCTACCGAGAGCGACATATCATGGACCCACAAGAGATACAACTCCTCACTGCCCAAAGCATCTGACAATTCCTGGACGCAACAGGCCTCTGCGGTGAGCTCTACAAAGGGCTGTCATAAAAGATCAGCAATGGTCGAAGCGGAACACAAGGGCCATCCCAACCTCCCAACGCATATTTTGTATTGAATTGACAGCTGTCAATTCGGGCCTTTGAGAACGGTGCGACTATAAATATCAACTTGCCGACTTTTGCAAGATATACTTAAGTATAAAAGTTGTATTTTAAATGCAACAACCCTAATATAAATAGCATGCGGATACTGAGCTCTATATAAAATAAAATTAAAATATTAAAGTTCATAATATCGTATGAAAATCTCAAAACCTCGACAGGGGTGAAATATCAAATAGCTTTTAACCTCTAACCGGCACAATACGTGGATCTAATCGTGACATCTGTTGCCAGAACCGAAAAACATTCCGCACAAAACAACGACGCCTATAGCTGTACTACTCTCACTATCTGTATATGCAAAGGACAGAATCATTAATATCAGTCATCTGACGCAATATACGTTGTACAATAGGGTTTGCTCCCCTCCTATTGACCGGAAGTGAGACACAGTTGTTCAGGCGCGCACCGATTTTCTGCCACCGGAAGTACCCAACGTTCCACATTCAAATTTGATTGGGGTAGTGACATAAAAGACGCCATAATGAGGGCTGTGATAACTATTGGGCGACCAGCTTGTTGGGCATTTAATTGTGATATATGAGATAATTAATAATAACCAGTTAAGGGTGAAAAGGTGCAAATAATATTGCATGTCACGTGTTTTAAACAACACAAGCTGAATACGAGCTTTTTAGAAAATCACTAGTAATGTAGATAATACTAATTTCACGAAAGCTTAGTAATACAACATTAATGTTATCAACTTTTTCATTTGTCAAGAATGGAAAGAGAAAAAAGAAACAACTGATGCTGTGTTGTGTTGTGAGTTCGCCCGGGAATCGATCTTTCGAAAAGATGTGATTATTTGCTCAGAAAAAGTTGAACAATGATTTTGGGCTACATTGTACCACCGAAAATTAGAGAATTCCCAAGAAATACGACTACGACTACGATTACGATAAAATAAACAAATTACCTGCGTAGAAACTTTAAACGAGACTTGGTAATGAATACATTTTTATACAGCCAATTCCGTTATTTATCTTGCTTTTATGCATTCATTCATTTTTTTGCATGTCAAATTAATTGAAAATCTCGGAAAAGTAACTTTTAGCTAGTTGTTTTATAAAAACGAATTAGGTACCTTAAGCTACTTTAGCGATGTTTACACACTGTAATAGGATAATTTATAGATATATATAAAAAGTGTTTACGCGAATGAATAAGTCCCATTTTTAATTTATAACAAGTAAATTTAGTAAAATGGAGGATTCCTACTTGTCCGGCCAGCAGTAGATGCTGAACGTTGACCTCGTGCGAGTAGTCGGTGGAGCGCACGATTTTCAGCCAGTTCGATTTCTCGGTGGTCCCATCCAGCCAACCCCGGATGCCGTTCTTGCCGAGAACCTAAAAAAAAATATGGTCATAAAAAAATCTTTGTAGCAGTTCTATAAGGAGAGCTTTTTGTGGTAAGAAAGTTGACAACAGCGCCATCTACAGATTTGACGCGGAACCTTTTGTTACTTTAGTTATCTTCTTGAGATGGAAGTGAGCGAAAGTCTTGGAAGCTTGCAAAGACAATATTCTTATAAAAGTTGTTTATTAACAAATTCATATGTTTAGAATACGTTAAAACTTAAGCTAATTTTCTATTACTAATAAAAATAGACCAACTTTTTATTTCATATTATCGCATAATCTTTCAGATGTCTCAAATTACTATTTCAATAACATCTCATTACGAATTAAATGACGTTTATCAGTTAATATAACATAATGGTTGGATATTATTCTCTTTTCAATAAACTTTCCAATTTATAAACAGCGCGGTTTGGTATCATTAGCGCCATCTACGAGCACCTGGCGGCAACAGACATTAAACCGGACACCGCAGCTTCATAACAGATGGCGCTATTAGTCCCTGTCAAGATGCTAACGGGTTGTCACAGCTTGGACATTTGTCATCGACCACCCTCATCCCTGCATGGATGATTTAATTTTCATAGAGGTGCGAGATTAATTTGGCTTTTTGTCCGGATAACTGGCAAATTATCGGAAGTTAACCTTTTATGTGCATTTTGTAGCAAGTATGTTTTAATTTAGAATGTTATTTACGATTTTTAAAATTTACTAAGAAATTTATATTTATAATAATATCGCGAGTTAAATGCAATACTATTTCTTCAACACACTTATTACTTCACGTAAAACAATGTTGCTTTGGTAGATAAAATAAAAAATATTTCTAACGCATTTCTATTCGTTGTACCTTTATTTAATTTAAAACTTTGGAAAACTAATGTAATTTTGGGGACATTTTACGTTATCCTAGAGCTGGTCCTATAATAGTGGTAGTGGTAGCTGCTAAAACTAATTACATCTAATATATTCAGCAAGCGTTTCATAACAACGATTCATTATAAAACCCTAATTATTTGTCACACTTATCCATCGATAACTAATGAGTTTACGAAGCAAATAGGTTTAACCACTTCCTTTTCCAATGAAGACCATAACCTACAATTTACTAGACACCTCCCTTCTATTTGCCTTCGATTGAGTCATAGTCCGTAATAGGCAGTTGAAGATGTGTGCCTTATGATAGTGATGGGGGGTTCCGTCGATGTTTGAACGGTAAATTAGGGTTTTTAGACTTGATCTATTGCTTCGCCGGGGAGCGGTTAGTATCGATTGCATTAAAGTTTTACATCTTTGCTGCGCTTAGTATCCTGGTGAGACTTGTTAAGTTCATTGTTCGATTTATTCGTGTACCTTTCAAAACAAATGTGAAATTACGAAAATGTGATGCTTAAAAGGCGATGCTAGGTATTTGATAAGACATACAGAATTAAAGATAGTAATTTAAACAAACGTAACTACGGCAGGTTCCAGCTCGGCTAGCACAAGTTGCCCGCGACTTGTTTGTCACTCGGATCCCCCTTTCTATCTATTCAGTTACGATAGAGACGCACTGAGCGACAAGCGAGAAAATACAACTTGTGCTACCCGTGTAGATTCTGACAAACGACTTTCACTAATTGTAAGGACCGGAATTTGGCAAAATGTTACCAGATAAATGTAGAAGAAGGATATAACAACAACAATAAATTTAAGTTCCTGATGGGTATATCTGATACCCCTAACTGTCCAGACTGTGGAGTTGTGCAGGATGTGTATCACGTTTTGATGGAGTGCATACGGGGCCAGTCTCGTCGCCTAACCTATAGTATTGTTCTGTAGGAAAACAAGAAGATGGGATCAGTGCTGGATGGGAGCGCCGCAGAGCCAGTAACCTGAGACTGGATCAAGGGGAACAGGGCGGAATGATTGGAGAGCCACTCGACCGCCCGCCTGCCTCGGCGGCGTCCCCACTCATCATCATCATCATCATAGTATTGGACAATGCAATACTGCGCTAGCTGATCCTTTATCCGATGAAGCCAAGTTTTTATATAGATTATATTTAAACTATCTACCTATGCTAAAATTAATTTATTCTTTGTAAAACGCACGGAGCGCCATGATCGTTACACGATTGGTCGTGTCGCTCCTTAAAAATTAGATTAAAAAAAAACAACAACAACAATGTAGAAGTTAAACAAAGATTCTTGCATCCACCTCTAGAGTTACTATTACTTGATTGTATAACAACTTATTAACACAACAAAGCTTCCACCACACCCGGTGTTTGAATTACAACCAGCACGTAGAAACAATAAAAAAACAGTCCCCCTCAGCCCCCCAGCTCATCATAACCTTGTCTGGAAGAAGCCGTCTATCATTGCCTAATTCCTCGTAAAATTAAAAACAATCACTTTATCATGTCGGAAAAATGGGAAGAAAATTGGATGAAAAATAAAATGCATCTGTTGCTCAATCGACTGGCTGGAAACTAGCTGTACTTTTAAGCTTTATGTCGAAGGGTGAAGGTTGGGGTTGGTGTGTTGTACAACTGAGGTATTAATCAAAGGAGGAGTCCTGGGTCCCTTCTTCCGCGTCAGCGACAAGCCTTCCGCGGCATTTATCGCGTTATTAAAACTGAAGCGGGTGCGTTACGTAAAAAAGATAATTATCTTAGCTACCCTCGTCTTGAACAGGGTTGTCGATGCTACGTTAATAACACTGTATGTAAAAACAATTTTTCTTCCTTTACGCCTTGACGCTTATAGATAAGTTTACAAATCTTTAACTAACCGACTGTAACAGTTGCAGGTACAAATAACACAACGCTTTACCCTGAGTTGCATATTATATGAAGGTAAATATGAGAATTTAACAAAAAAAACATGTCGTGTAGAAGGCAAACGAGAACAGATCATAATGGTTAGCGTTCTCTGAGGCACATTAACTCAAATCTGAAAGAAATCTCAAAATTCGTTGCCAAATCTTAAATGGGATGATATAAGGGCCGTCTTTTTTTACTTGTATTGAGATGCCCGTCGCATCACCACAAGACGCGTCAGGTGCTAAGGTTTTCTGTGACTTGACGTTTACTTTAACCTGTCTCACGACATAGCTTTAGATAATTTTTTTCAACCTTTCCACAAGCGAGGCGAGGCGAGATGATGCGATACTAGAGTTGAAAATTCTATTGAACACAATCAAATCCCCCTTCGCGCATCTTTGGAATGGCTTTTTAATAAAAATAAAAATTCTCGCGCCGCGTCTTCTCGCCTCGCTGGTGGAAATGTAGCTTAAGTATCTCTATGCTTTAATAACTTATAATATTATTATGGCAGCCCTAACTGCTCTGAGGCAAGGGCGATGAGTTGCCGAGTGTCCGCGGCACATGGCGGCCATCACTCATCGATGTGCCCGGTCAAGGATGCCGCGACACTTGTTCCTCGGTACCCTTGCGTTCTGTGCCAACAACTGTATAGCTGATACGTTTATACGAGTAGCAGGGAGCCACTGGCATGGGACGTGTTTGGGAGCAATTATTGGGCGCATACGGTCGCAGACAGGGATATATTGGTGATAATGTTATTAAACTTAAACTGCCTTAGGTGGGTGATTTGTGAGGAATGTGTTTCTATTACTTACTGAAATAGTGACTTTCAATGATTTATGTTGTTGTATAATTACAACAGTTTAAGTAATTTTTCCAGTAAGATTATTTTCTGACATGATTCTTTATTTACAATCAATATTATCAAGTAGGATAATAGGGAATACGCATGTCTTTTTCAGCTTCAATTGCTGATTCACGTTACGAACAGGTGAAAAAACATTTTTTGAATAGCTATAAAAATAACCAAGATATAAGCCAACAAAGATTTGTTCCTATCTCTTACTAGCAAAACGGAATTTTACGTGGAGTTTATATCGCCGAACTGCACAATGACGTCACCGGTGCACTTCGGATCTCTCTGTCTAATTAGCAGTTTAAAATGCTTGTATGATCCGTATTTCTTGACCGATTTTAATTTTAATTTCAATTTTAGTGATCTCTTTTACTGTATTTTCATATTTTGTTAAAAGTCAAGCTATATTGAATTAAACGAACCTAATTTTGAATTCAACCTATACTCTACCGCATTTCGAAATAGTTACTCATATTTTTAACTCCACAATTCCAAGCGCGTTGCAAATTACATTAACTATAAATTATAACAACCCGCAGATGAAGTAAACACAAAGGAACTGCAGAATATTTATAAAAACCGGTCGTAATTTAAACGAACTGAGGGTAGATCTCATATTTTGCGCCGCAGATCGCAATTTCCCCGAGTACTCGGGAAAGCTACAAATGTTCGTGAGTCGTTCGCGCCAGAAAATTACATTTCATAAATTTTAGTGATGCTACGATGATATCGATATGGAAAAAGTGTTACGAATCCTTATGTACGCTAACGGCCGCACTCATCAGTTAATGACGATTTTTCATATATAAGTTTGAAAATGGAACGAGTAATTGGTCTCTAAAATGTCTCAAAGTACGGCAGTTAGCTAGGATATCATGTTGAATGTGTTTCTTGAATTAACGCTGTTGGATGATTATTTGAAAGAGTTTCCAATCGGTAAGTATATTTCCAAAACAAATAGATTAATTCTTAACCAACATTTATAAATCAAATTATGTCCAGCATTTTTTTGCATAGTAACATTTAATTTATGTGGTTCATAGAACCCACTGTGTAAACTCATATTTTTTTTTGTAGATTAATATCCGCTTTCCAAATCAATCAAACGGACAGTCGAATTTTATTCTTTTGTATGGACAGCGTCTTTTGAAAATCTTAATCATCTGTTAAATAATTGTTGGTGACACTCAACATCGGACTATTGATTGATTGTCACTTGTTTCTGGTTAAATTGCTTAAAATTAAAACTTAATCATTTTATCTTGGCATTCGAAGTTTACAATTGATTCTCGGTATTAGGTTACTACCTTCTCCGCCAGCCATAACTAGACACGTTGCCTTTTGCAAATACTTACGACTTTAGAAATGTATCAAAATGTAAGGAAGAGACGTAGGCGACTAACGCGATCTACTCAAATAATAAACAGTTTCTTGATTTGAGCATTCATTACCATTCGCAGAATGCAAATTATCTCAAGTCTTTTTTCGATTCCATCGACTTCACCCCATCACTAGAGAACTGAAGAGCTTTGCGGTAGCGTATACGCGTCGCTGCGCGAATCACACGACTCGTTTCACAAGATAACAATTTGTGCGCTTATGTACCGCACCTGGCGCGCCTGCGCCGGTCGGACCTTTATGTAAATGCAGGTACATAGGGTTTCGCCTGTCACTGATTATGGGTAACGAGGTAAATGATTTAGCTTCATCAGGGTAAAGAGTTGAAGAACTTGAACTTTCTTAGTTTACATTTAGCTAAGCTAACTGCTGCTGCTAGCTAAGCTAGCTTCAACTAACTGTTTATATCCGTTTTTGAAATTCCGCTGTCGACAAGGAACCCTTCTAGTTTGGAAATGTCCGTCTGTCCACGCTTTTAGTTATAAATACTACAAAACTTTAATCTGGCCCGTTTACACATTTAAATTACTCCGACAAACTTGTAAACGAAATTTGGATTTGTTATTTAGGAGTAGGTAGCTCACATTTAAGAGTATACATGTAAAATAAGGTATTTTTACATTATAAAATCGAGTGAGGTATTTGAGAGACCGTTTAGGAAGTATTGAACTCCAAAAGTATCATTTCCTGTAGAGCATACAACCAAAACTACAAATACTAAAAATCTGCAAAATATCTTAAATGAAAGCCTTTATAATGAACTTAAGGAAACATATCACGACTAAGTACTACACTTGATTGGTTAAATATTTTTCATCCGGTTTTAACCCTTTTTCGTAAGTTATTTCGCTTGCAACCTGTCACTAATATACGGGTAAACATCTTAGCCTATATGTGCAAAATGTGGTTACAGAATTATCAACAAGTTTTTAGAGTTAGGTAATTCTGTAGCTCTGCCTACCCCACTCTGGGAATGAAGGCGTGAGTTTATGTATGTATGTATTTCGAAAATAGAATGTTATAATTGTGGAATTATTTGAAAGAACCTGTTCACAGTCGCCAGTAAATGAAAGCTGTTGAACACTTTTAAACATAAATTGCAACACTTTTACTTTCTTACGGGTGAAGCCTACAAAATGTCTAATGATTTAGCTGGTGGTATTTCTTTTGGCTCGTGACGCTTGTAAATAATCTAAAAATATACAAGTACTAAAAAATATTTGGTTGATGCTGGTTTAAATGTATTATGTTTTGTTTTACACACTACTTATTATTTGCACTAAATGGCATAATTATACTATTATCATTACTTCTTGGCTGAAAAAAATAATAGGTGTTTTAAGTAGCTGTACGTAACTTTTTTTTGCTAGGTCGGTAATTTTAATTTTAATATTTGAATTTATGTATATTTTTTTAGTTTTACATAAACTGTTTATAAATTGTAACAATAAATAAGTATAGATTGTGATCGTTGTCATAAGCGTCTTGGTTATAGTTATAACGAGACAGTGATGATGACTGTAGCGTTATTCTACATTAACTAAAGTTAATGTAGAATAACGCTACTCCTTTTGCTATCGTATTTTCAAAATTATTATAGCTCCTATTTATTTGACACTACTGGCGGTCGAGTGAAAAACAATATAAGTATAACGTGTATAACGTGTATTGACATTGGCGGAATCATCGATAGTCTCGATGGCGCTATAAAATCAAATCGATTGATTGATTGAGTGAAAAACAATACGATAACAGTATGCGCAGAGATAGTAATGAGTCTCGATCAAATACCTAATATTGTAAGTTAAATCGCGAATATTTTGCTGTTAATATAAGCTTTGTTTAATATAAATTTTAAATACCTACTTATTTCAACTAAGGGAAAACCTCTCTTAATTGATATTCGTTTATTTCAGTGTTTAATTAATCCGAGGAAAAAACATCCACGATGAATGGATATTAGTGTAACATTTACCGAAAAGCAGACAGGAAAAAAACAAGAAAAAGTCCAGTTTTTTTCTATCGCCAGCGTGTCTTGTGGTGGACGTGTCCGGTGCTTGTCTTCGGTATCAGCTCCGGGAAAGCATTGCTTCCGGAACTGTCCGGTAAAGTCCGGGCCGCGATTACATATCGCTACTTTTTCCGTTCGGCTCTTAGCGGACTCATTTGTCTTTGTTTACTGACACTTAGGGGAGATTAGAGGACTTGTTGAAATAAAGATTTAGTAGTTCTTTTCATAAATATGTATACACGTGTAGTAAAGTGATTTTTAGGCGAAGTTTTACGGAAGAATACGTCCAAATGTAAAGGATTTACGGTTGACCTGTTTTCGCTTTAAATTGTAAAATTTAGAGGAATTTAACATAGTTTTGGCAAGAAAACACACACGTTGTCTTGTGGGCGCTGAAAATATACTGTTAACGGAATGTTAAACTTTGTATGACGGCAACTTGCCAGTTAAAATATATGAATATACGCTCTGTTCTTGGCAATAATATTGTCTAGAATAAGCCCTTATTCTATAGGTTTTTTTTGGCATTTAATGATTCTATTTGGATTTATTTTACCTTCCAGTTTCGCTCAGCCATTGATGTTTGACACTAATCCATAAAACCAAGGTGACACGTTCCGGAGCACATTTCAATCAATTCAGATTATTGAATTTAAAAAACTTGCTAAAATCCTTAAAGCGCGCCGCCTTTAATGTATTCCCCATAAATTATACACCCGTATAGGATTTCGCTGTTCATCATTGTCACTGCATCCTGAACAAATTATCCAAATTACGAGTTCGTTCTTTGGTCACGTTTTGACCATTAAACGGAGACAAAACGATCTAATTCCGGACGGAGCGGAATATCCACGAACCGGTGCTATCATTGCGCAAAAAAATAAGTACAACCGCAAGATACATCATGCGTTTTGAAAAATCATAGTCATTCAAAAGTGAACCTTAGAAGATTCAATACAAAAGTTGTTCTATCTATTGTCAGGTGTAGTTTTTTTTTTGAGGTGTACGATCGGCGGGTGTCAGAATGCGATGTCCCATTGATCCGGCATTATCGGCACCCTATTGATTGCGACAAAACATCATCGTTTGTTCGGCGAGCGGTGAATAATCTATGGCTACCATTTGTGTGTAGTTTTGTTTCTGTTGAGAATAAACAAATTGTTATTTTGGAACTTGATATTGTTTATTATATTAGTATGGGTAGACTTTGTGTGTACGTAAGTATCCTCATATATAGTTGTACTAGAATGCAGTAGTGGGTTCATGGTGGTTTGGGAGGGGCTTAACCCCCTAAGTGTAGGTTTTAGTTGATTAATTTAAGATTTGTCACGGGGGGACTTATGTTTTTGAGAGAGTCATACCTACCCTGGATTCTGCTAGAATAATTGACAAAATAGTTTAGATATTCATTTGTTTTGATTATAAGTATAGCTTACTCCCACGTTCGACGAAAATTAGCAAAAGGGATGTTAAATAAGTCAACCCGAAACAGTTTGTAGGCTTCGCGGTAATTGGGATAACTAATTTATAATCAGATTAACTGCGGGCAAATTAGTTAATAATTCGTAAATTAATGAAATAGCTTATTTCCAGCCAACAAAGAAAAACTATTCGTTGAATACTACGAGTATTTAGTACCGACTGACTAATTTGACTGGCTTGATATTTCTATTTAGTACTTTTCATGCTATTTTTACCCCACCCGCAACTGTCGGTCAGAACCTACCCCTAACCTAGTCCCAATGTAAGCTCTAGGCTTACGGAGTGGAACTAGATAACATTAAAAATACATACATAATGAAAATTATACATGTTGAAAAAATCCACAAATCAGGAACAAATACTCACCCTCGTCACATAAATATGTACCTTTACCGGGATTTCCATAACCGGGAATCGAATCTAAGACCGCTAGTTTCGTAGACAGGGTCATTACCAACTAGGACCACCGCGCCAACCTACCTATCTTTTTTTACCAAACATTACCAACC
This sequence comes from Acleris literana, assembly GCA_946894065.1. Taxonomy (NCBI): domain Eukaryota; kingdom Metazoa; phylum Arthropoda; class Insecta; order Lepidoptera; family Tortricidae; genus Acleris; species Acleris literana. The sequence goes on along the minus strand of OX335684.1, from coordinate 13,127,837 downwards.
CCAATAACCAAGTATCGGCAATCGTAGGAACTGCAGGAACCGCGCTCACATCTGGCTGCGTTAAAATGGCTTAGTAGAAGATTACACGCGAAAAAAACGGATAGTAGCGTTACAAAGACACCGGCGTGACAATCGCGGGATTACAGCGTGATTGGTATCACGGTGTCGCTTACTGCTCGTGGGAGAATATGTCAGGGAAATGCTATTTAGGTATTTAATTATTAAATAGATATCTACATTTCTTTGAAAAATACAAATTTGAGACAAGACTGTCCTTTTTTTGCAAATCGAGACTAAACTAACGTGTCCAAATTTGGTGACTCTACGTTTATTATAATAGAGATACTGTGGCCATCTTGATTCCGTCATCAGATCAGCTCTTTCGGCCGCACTCGAATGAACAACCGTCTTAAAAACGAGTTAATGACGATCAAGTCGTTCCTTACTGCCGATTTTTCGAACTCGTGTATGAAATAAACGCATAGTAGCGTTACAAAGACACCGGCGTGACAATCGCGGGATTACAGCGTGATTGGTATCACGGTGTCGCTTACTGCTCGTGGGAGAATATATATCACGGAATTGGTATTTAGGTATTTAATTATTAAATAGATACATTTCTTTACAAAAATACAAATTTTTGGGGGTACACTACATAATTCCGAAGAGTCATAATTCCGAAATGATCAAAATTCCGAATTTTCATAATTCCGAACGCAATTTTTTGATATAAGACTTAACTTTTTATTATAGCTTATATATATATAACTTACGTATGACAATTAAATTAAGCATTTAATCTAAAATAGCTCCAGCGTAACATAGCTTTCGGACAAATGAATATTCGGAAAAAGTTATTCGGAATTTTAAGGTGCTCCCAAATTTTAGACAAGACTGTCCTTTTTTGCACATAGAGACTAAACTAACGAGTCCAAATTTGGTGACTACGTTTAGTATAATAGAGATACTGCGGCCATCTTGATTCCGTCATCAGATCAGCTCTTTCGGCCGCACTCGAGTGAACGACTTAATCGTCATTAACACGAGTGCGACCAATAGACACTTGCATACTCAAGACTACAATCTTAAGATTGAAATCCAATGACCGCAAATGCATTTGCGTTTGCAAACCCCGGATGGAATGCCTCTACGTTAGATTCACCAGTTGTCTTCCTACACCGGAACACAAAAATGCGATCACTGCTTCTTGGCGATATGATAAAGAATAAGATGGTGGTAGCGATACGGACTGATCCTGCACAAGGTCGTACCACCACTAAATATAGCAACAGAACAGAGGCCTTGGTTGCTGTTTTCTATGAACAGTATCCATTCCTCCACATAGCTTATTTTTGTTTACTAAAATTACTTACATATGGTCACTTGTTATTTGGTCGTTTACTGGTCGCCCAAAGCGTTTAGTTTATGCCAAAAAGATCTGTCTCATACAAAGGATATCTAGAAAACTTAGCAAAAAGTAAAAACAGAAGTAAAATATTGTTTGCCTACTTAATACAGTGTCATGATCTGTCCAAATTCGATTATCTTTATTAGATGTGTGAAGCTCTATACATTTTTATATGAAACAATTTTAACAGTAGGGGTGACTTGTAAAGTTTATTAAATTGCAATAAAACTTGGTATATCGTTTTTTCGTGTATTTTGAAATAAAAAGAAACTTATGGAGAAACAATATTACCACCCCAGTATCTTAAAAATGTTCCATCCGACGAAGCATTTAAACATCAGCTGAGAAACCTTTTATTGGATAATCCATTATACTCTGTCGACGAATATATGCAACTTAAATTGTAAAATTATTATTGTTTATTTGACTTTATTACTTTTTGTATATTGACATCGGAAACTGACCATTTATTACTTGTTTATTAATGTTGACTTTGATTATTTGAGTGTTATTTTTGTATTATTATATTATTATTTAGTATTAATTTTGACAATATCAATGTAATTTCGTATTTTTTGACATGCAATGCAATTTATATTGTAATATTACATTGATGATTAAATAAACTAAACTAAACTAAACTACATATTCAAGAAACCTCCAATCCAAGCCGTGCCACATACGCTTGGCCGATGCCAAGCAGTAGAGCTGAAATAGGTGGTATTGTAACAATTGTTATTAGTATCTGACCGCTTTCCAGAACCGATTTGTTTTCAGGTTAACTTTTAAATAATAACAACGGTTAAAGTTAGCTTGGCATGGACGCATCAACATCGCCTCTGCCGCGCAGTGTAAACAACGCTTAACCTAACCCAATAACTGACGTTAGGTACACGTATCGCGTTGCTTTCGAAGTATTTCGTTATTTTGTCTACGCGGATGCTGGCGATGGTATATAGGTACAACTGACCAATACAAACTGACCCGCAACGTGCTTGGAATCTGTTGTAAAGAGTCCTACGGTTGTTAGTTTTGGGGGGGGAGGGAAGGGTCCGCTTATATTGGCGGGAGCGTAACATTGTGGTAGGAACGTGCCGTGGCTCCGAGTCCGAAGCTATTATTGTTCTGGCCAGCTCCGATGAAATATTGCCCCACTGTGCATGCCGCACTGTTTTTGCGAGCGAATTTGTTGGGAAAAATATTGGCGGAAATAAGAAGCCGCGAAGAGTCGTGAAGAAACTTTGCAATGAGATGTTAGTGTAAGTACGTGCCTGCTCTCCTATGTACCTATTTTTTTGTTAGCTCGTAAAATAATGCTTTGAAATAATCTTGAACAGGATAAATTATTCGTGTGCATTTTATGGTTAACATACCTAACCTATACAATTACTGCTTAAAACAATATTTTTTAAAGATTTATTATTACTATTGTACATGTGGTTCTAGATGAGGTGCATTCGTCGAACGTTATCGTTATCGAAAATGTATAGATTGGCGAAAACTGCCGAAGATTTCGTCGAGAGCTCATGTCTATACATTTTTACAGTTTTCGAAAATTATTTACGTTGTCGTTAGGTAAGCATCTTGTCTAGGGCCCCTAATCAAATACGCATCAACAACTAAACAGATTTGGATTACATACATCGCGGTAGATTACATCTAATACTCCATTATTTTCGGAATACTACAATGCACACAACAATCCTTCGAGAGAAATACTAATTACGCGATCTACGCAGTCATAGTCAGGGACAATTGCAATAGCTTGCGGAAGAAAGTAACAACTTTGTTACTATTAAGCCAAAAAATAATAATTATAATAAGTTTAAATTAGATTTTGAATAACAACTGACCAGCCAACTCTCCATACGTAAGCCTGCCGTTTGGCCAAAATATTTTTGGTCAAATGTATCATTTCCCAAAAAGCATTTTTTGTTAGATATCTGCTACGTCTTTTAGGTTAGGTTATACTTGTGACCACATAAAACATAAACCAACTGCGACGGGAAACACTTTACAGGAAATGAGAATTTGGGAAATAATAAATTTGACCAAGTATAATTTTGGCCAAACGGAATAGACATACCTTACAGCAACGTGTCAATATCAAACTTAACTTAATTTAAAACGAGACACAAGATAAATGGCAGCGTATCAAAAAATAAACCACTAAATTGATTTCGCAACTAATTCGGCACCCTATATTGAGCGTATTTCCGAATCAGACTTGCCGAGGGGAGGCCGGGGCGACGCGGCGCTGCAGAAGATAAATTTCTATCACGCTCGGAGATTAGCAGCTATTGTGTTCCGGCGCAAGATTAACTGATAAGTGTCTACTTGTTAATAATAAGTTTACGAATGCCACTTACTCGAGGGTGAAGCTCCCCTTTGTAGGAAGGTGTTTTTTTAATTAATCAACATGTGCTATGGTTATGGGATAGTAAGTTATCTGACTTGTCTGTTGCGTGTTTATAAAGTCGTATGAATTAATCAATCAGCTTTCAAAAACATTTCAAGTAGGAATATCGTTTAACGTTTACTTTTGTGTTCACGGCACAATTCTATTTTGGCTTAAACCATATCGTTTTTATGATGTTAACGTTACGGTATTACATGGAGTATGCAAAAGAGCATATAGGTTACCTGATGGTAGGTAGGTATATGAGACGAAGAGGATTAGCAATCTTTAGACTGTGACCCCTCGTGTGGTTGCCGAGCTCCTCGTGTGATTGCCGAGTTCCTCGTGTGGTTGCCGAGTTAGAATAGTGCCACTCCATGTCTTCCCGTGGATGTCGTAAGAGACGACTAAGGGAATAAAGGCTTGTAGTACTGTTAGGCGATGGGCTTGCAACCTGTCACTAATACGCTGGTAAACATCTTAGCCTATTTGTGCAAATTGTGGTTATAGAATTATCAACAAGTTTTTAGAGATGTTTGTAATTCTGTAGCTCTGCCTACCCCACTCTGGGAACGAAGGCGTGAGATTATGTATGTAGACTGTGACCCTGGAAATTGTTTCTAAAAAAAACTACCATATCGCAAAAAAAAAAGTAATATTATGATCGGAATCCATATGGATTGAAACAAAGTCCCTGTTCCAAGTTCAGGCGCACCATTATTACACTTTGTCTTAAACCAGATTGTCTCCAATAATTATCATATTGATTATTCTGTCACTTTATATATATATCTTTGTTGGAAAAGGAGGAAAGTAACAGAAAAAAAACCAACGTGATAACGATCATAAACAATATTACGGTCAAACGGCCGCACTCAGTCGATGATGACGATTACGTCAGTTAATGACGATTAAGTCGTTCCTTAGTGACGACTTTTATGCAAAAGTTTGAAAAAGGAACGAATTCTCGGAATACGGTGGTAAGACAAAATGTAATAGAGGCCCTATTTTAAAAATTGATAAACATTTTTCTTTTTACATTGGTTGTAGGCTTTATTCCGAATATATTTGGCTTATTATGAAACAGCTTGCTACATATTGGTGATGATACGATCAGCCGGGATCGGCCAGGTGTCAATGTGACATCTCCTGTCACTGATCGAAGCCGCGCCTATGATTTGTAAGGTGAGTTGTTGAGGACAAATAAAATGGGATACAATTTTTAGTTTTATTTCTCAGTATATTTTTTTTGTTGTATAAACGCTGAATTGAACGTTAAAGTTTAGACAAAATATACTTAAAACAAAAATATGACTATGAGTGGGATTGTTTCCAAATTTAAAAAAGTGTGCCTAGGCAAGTGGCATTTTACAGATGTTAACGAGAGATTTCCAAGAATTCGTGTAGTATTGACGTATGGAGGCGTGCATTCACATATGTCATTCTTATCATTTTGAAAGAGTTCTGAGCCTCTATTCGAGGCTGCAAAACCATATCGTGTTTGACCTGTTATGGTATTGTTTTTAAATCGGCCGACTTTACTATCAAGTTAATAAGAGCTATCAAAACGTTGATAACACGATAACACACTGAAAAAAAAATTGGTCGCTTGTAACAAGATTGTGATTGTTGTGCATAAGCGTCTTGATCCCATACCAGCTTAACAAGACGATAGATACATCAACAAAGACGTTAGATACATCAACTAAGATATTAGTTGAATCACTAAACAAATTGCTGTGGTTAACTATCAGCTTTGGTTGATATAACTAATATCTTAACTATTGTAATCATTTTTTGTCAACTGAGTGAAAATCTCTCTTTGTTGGCTCTCATTTTTTTTGAGTGCAGGTCAAAGACAATAATATGATTTTTACCGCCTAGAATCTCAGCCCTGGAGCCGTTTTTGTATAATTATCTGCTCTTATCTATAAGCACACCTTAAACGCAACTAGTCGTTACTTTGTTTACTATCGTCAAGTATTTTAGAGTTCAGTGTCAATGATAACCCTAGAGTTCTCAAACAAAAAAGTCAGTTCCAGCTAGGCTATCAGTTAGAGTCATAAAGTAATTATTTGTGTTAATATGTGATCTGTGTAAGTGTGAAATTTTGGTATCGAAATAAAAATAACGCATAATTATGTGTGTCCGCCAGTGTACACCGCGGTGACAATAGTCCCATCTGTACGTAAGCGGAGATCATGCCCGAATTGTATAAATATTATCAACGCTGGCAATAAATATAATAACAATAATATTTTTTATTGTAACTTACAATAGCCGGCCATGTCAGCCGCCTACCGTAATGAAGATGTAATAGGGACGCGTATCACTAATCCGGGCGCGAAGGGGGTGACCGGGATGAAAGAGTGTCACGCGAATATGACAGATATTTTGACAGTAATGCAACGGATTCGATCCTACTGCGACTGGCTTAAATTAGCTTAATTTTTGAAATTGTATTCAGAAACTATATAATTAATAGCAATTCACATAAATGGCAATTCAAACGTGTTTGGCTATTCCCAAATTCAATTTTGTTCCATAAAAGAGAAATGGCGGGTACATAATCGCATATCGGTCCGTGTATACTCAATGTCCGGAACGTACAAACATCACAAACATAATAATATTATTCAAGCGCCAACGCTTCGCGAAAAATCAACAGAGCCGCATAAAAAATTCACAGCCAATTCCCTTTTGCCATATCCAAACATACAGCCTAACCGTACAAAATTCATTTGTTTAATTCATATCGTAAAAATTTCAATAATTAGAGGGATCCGCGTCAATTTCGCATCAATTCTGACAGTTGTCCCCTGTGAAAATAATTATTTATCGATCCATTAATTCATAACTTGATTGACAGATCCGAAGTTTTTGTTACAAACGAGTTTGTCTCATCTCATATTCATCAGTCGGGTGAATGAGCTATTATTTTTTCTATCTGAATAAACATGATCAGCTGCTAAATTTATATTTGCATGCATATCTGGAGATTCATCCTCGATAAACAAAGGCCCGAACGGTGTCTCTGCGGCGTGTTTTTTAAGACCTGTGAGAAAAAATCCCGTAAATCTCGCGTGATAATTGAATGAAGAGAAGTTTTAATAACAAACGGAACTACGCACAAAAAGATGCATTTCAAGAGATTTCGTGACAACTTTATTGAGAAAAAATGTCGCCAATCAAGTTTTCATTTTAAAGTATGAATACGCTGACATCTCTCTTTGTGGGATTGCCGTTACCATCGTTTTCGGTAAAAAGCGAAGATTTCTAAAAAAAAATTTTGACGGGGGTCACGCCTTAACCAAAATTAGGGTTTATTTGTACGCAACCTTTTATTGCACTTTGACACGAGATGTTCGATCGAAAATAGAAAAAAAACTTTTTTTTCTATTTTATAGATTATTGAGATATCGGAAACGGTGGTTAGATAGCGTTACTCTGTCTGATTGAACAATGCACCCCTTTCAGTTTACTTAGACATGTGAACTTATTGAATTCCGGCAAATCCCTTTAAATGTGCCCATATAGGTTTAAATCGGTAAAGGGTGATTTCAATCGTAGCCAATAAAATAATAATAACATTAGACTTTCGTTTCTAACTGATACTCAACAGATAAAGAAACTATGCAATATAATGGAAAACATTATTGTAGTAACATTATTGCACAAGACAATATTTCCAACGGGGAAATAGTGATAATTCAGCTCTATACGTATCAGTAACAATTATAAATAACAATTCAAAAGATAAAACCCTCGATGTAATAACAATCCCTTCTTTGAGACCTGATATCTCTAATTTTTTTATTAAACTTAGCTAAGAAACGTCCAATTGAATTAGCTTTCTTTGAAAGAAACGCGTCAAATTCGTTCCATCCACACAACACATTTTGCATCTTTTTGCATCGGGATTAAAAGCCAATTATAATACAAACGCATATTTTTATCACAAGAAGTATAACATCAAAAATACATTTATACTTATTTGAAGAAATAATAAACAACAGTAAACCGTACAACTTGTATGGCGCTACGAACGTATGAACCTTGTTAAAGCGGAAGACAACGACCCTAGCATTAAAGTTATAATGAGGTGTCTTAACGGCTTTAATACTGCGGCGTGTCACATCAAAGGGCCTTATGCAGCGACTCAGAAGCGCCTCGGTCAGCAACGACCTCTAATGATGCCACAATGGCCACAATTGCCACTCTTACCCAGCCTCACGTACGAGATCAAAACCAAATGCGAAAAATCACGCTGAAGTAGTCAGTTCAACAGAAAAAGGTGGTATGAGGGCATGAAGTTCATATGCGCATACTGCTTTTTGCTTTGTTAGGCAGGTATTGGAGCGAAATATTCAATGGTTTCTTCTCTATTAATGATAATCCTATTATAATGCTCGTGTTGATGACGTAGTAGTTTTCACAATCGTGTTATAATAGAGAGCTTTTTAGTCGAGTACCGTGTTTAGGCCACGAAGCTTGCTAAGTGGCCTAAGTAAGGTACGAGATTAAAAAGGTTGATTATGACACTATTGTGAACAATACTTTTTGTAAGAGTTCATTAAAATTAATAATTTAAGTGGTTAGTTTTGATTTTAACTTTTTAAGCTTAGCTTTGAAAAGAAAAGTTATCACACCACCGGCGTCCGTAATGTTGCAGTACTGCGCCTCTATTCTAGGCGGTAAAAACGATATCGTAGTTTTCCTGTTATGGTATTGTTATGACGTCAGCCGCCATTACTGTCAAGAAAATAAGAGCTAACAAAACGTTGACAATTCGACAAGAGATCAAATACAATATTGTTTTTACCGTCTTGAATAGAGCCGCTGTGCTGTGATTGACTAAACACTAGCCAATCACAAACCGAAGTTTTTTATTTTTTTTATGCCCTGGATACAGCAGCAAGTTTAAGTAGATTTTTGACAGATGACGCGACGCTGCTACGTTCCGAAACGCCATAGATTGGCAATTTTGTATCGGGTCGAGGACACATAATACTGAAATACGAAGTTCTATTATATATTTTTTTCGGTTATTTACAACAGTTATTTCGGCTGATTCGGAAGTAACATAGACCATTCAACGATAAAAAGAGTGACGTTGCAGTACTCCTATGAAATCTTAATACACAGATTTTAATCGACGAGTACAAAAAGGTATTTTACATGTTCGAAGATGATGGTTTCTGGTTGATTTCTTAAGAGGTTTTAAACACGATTTTTTCTTTGATTTATTTGCAAAATGTCACGTCGATACAAAAGTTTTCAAAGAAGGGAAATTTTAAATTAAATCTACTATGTTTTTTATTCAAAGTGTTTGCTTTAGAAAATATTGATACCTAGGAAATAGAAACATACGGCCCAAGAAGGAGGGTGATGTATTTAAGGATTATGCATATATGGCAGATGAACCGATACGCAATTTTTTTTTGGTTCTTAGCTAAGTTTTATGAAAATGGGTCGGGCCGTTTCAGCTCTGAAAAAAGGGGTCAGCATTATATCGCGGATTTTTATCTGTAAATAAAATAGGGTATCCTGCCTTTTGGGCGAAATATGTTTGGCAAAATGTATCTTTTCACAGCCGTTTCATTTGCCAACCCATTTTTTTCTGTAACTGTAAATATTTCAGGATTTATTTCAGTACCATCGTGTAGAACCTAAAGGTTAGGTTACGTTAGTTTATTTTTTACGGTAACAGAAAGCCGGTTGGCAAATGAAACGGTTTGGAAACGATACATTTTGCCAAGCATATTTCGCCCATACAAAGGTAATTAACCCGTTAAATAGTTATTGTTATGGAGGCAATTTTTTTTTGTTCCATTATAAAGGCAAACGAGCGCACAGGCCATCTGATGGTTAGTAGGATCTGTTATCTATAGACATTTGCATCCTGAAGACTACAATCTTAAGACTACAATCTGAAGACTGCAATCCTAAGACCGCGAATGCGTTGCCAATATTAAGGGCTAAGTTGAAATGCCTCTACCCATGCTAGTTATTACATCGGTGTGTTATCCCCACACCGGAACACAGCAATGCAAACTCTGCTGCTTGGCGCTAGGCTAAAGGATAAGATAGTGGTTGCAATCTGGACGAACCCTGTATAATGTCCTACCACCAATAAATATTTATAACTGCCATCTGCCGTGATTAACCTGCAACTTACGTACGTTCGTAAACTACAATCTGATCATTTTATCTCAATATATTGACGTTTATTGAACTAGTAGATAGATGAACAGATCGTACCATCACAATACAAGTTCCATAAGCACCGGAACTAAACGTCTGCGCACAATAGCGGTTTGACTGTAACGCGAGACGCATGCGCTATCTGCGCATGACATTCGATGCGTCTGCGCATCATGTCCGAAACGTCCGGCCTATTCAATGGATGGGATGTAATTGCGAATTTATTTGAAAAGTTTAATCGTTTTTTGAATTCATGTGGCTTTTGTCATAAATATTGGTTTTAAGTAATTTATTAAGACTGAGTACAGATTATTTGTTAGGGTTGATTTACTTTTTATAGTACATATCTGTTTTTTTTAATACTTAACTATTTTTATTTAAAAAAAAATGCTATAATAAACTAACGGAAAAAGTGAGTCTTGTCGGATTGATGATTTTAGTTTTCATTAAATACAACTACGTACCTACTTAAAAGCGCAATTCAATGACTGAGTCAGCAGAAGAAATTTAAAATTGGTACAATAAAAAAAAACAATCGAAAGATGAGCTTTCAAGTATAGTACAATTTGCAAGAAATCCAATACTTTTATAAGTACAGTGTGACAGCATTGAATTGATTTCCGTTTCCTCGCAGATAACCGCGCCACGCCCCGTGCGAATACAACGCGCACTCTTGCGCATCGATGCTCACAGATACCGATCCTTTGTGAGACAGATCCGATCCAATGTCAATAACTTAATCAAGCGAAATAAGTTAAGAGTACGTAGTAGAGAACTAGCAAAGCAATCGGTATGCATTTTAAAGGTTAAAAAATAACAAATATTTAACCAAACACCGCATAAAAAAGACACTGAAAAACGAAACTACTTCAAACATCAATAAAATCGACATTTTATTGCATCCGCGCCGACGCCCGAGTGAAGCTGCAGTTGTATTCATAATTTATTAACGAACCGTACGTTTTTTGACACTTAAATTTCACACTTGACTCGAGCTGAAACAAGTGGGCATTGACGCCCAGGCCGATATATTATCCTAACGAGATGCAAGAAAGGGTGCCTTGTCATCACTTAAACGACTTACCTCCCAAGCATATCTTGTATCCAGAGGCCGGGTCTCCCATTTCCCTAGGAAAGGCCCGTATTTCGTCCCGCTAGGAATATTCACTCTCGCATACACCCCTCCGTTCTTCAGAACCAGTTCGATAGGCAAATTCAAATCAGTGTCGAGTATATCATCGTCGATTCCTTTATCCTTCTCTTTCGGGCTCTTCGAATCGTACCTCTGATTGGGTAGTTCCAAATTACCCGGTAGATATCCACGTCCGTATTCCGAGAAGTTCGTCGATAGATAGGTGTCTGATAGGCCGTAGTCGAGCGAGCTATAGTAGTCCTTAACGTCTACGCCGGGAGGCATAGTTTCCTGCTTGATGTGAACTAAGGTGGGCGCAGATTCGGATGTCGCAGAGTCAGTCGGACTCGGCGGTGGGCTGCCTGACTCCTGGCTGTCGCCTGCTGCGGACAAAACAAACAATTAATTTAAGTGTTTAGGCGACACTTATTTAGTTGATGGCTTAAAGATTATCTAAACATAGAGCAAAAAGACTGGGTGTAAGGTTGAACTTCGAATTTATGGTATAACTTAGAAGCTTCACGTCGATGGTAGAGCATTGATATCTTGGGTAAACTAAAGCAAAGGAGTTTCGCTATCTTAAAAAAGTGTTTTTTTTTAATAATTGACGAATTATTAATGTTGCTCTGAAAAAAATAATTGGTCGCTTGTAAAAAGATTGTGATTGTTGTGCATAAGCGTCTTGATCCCATACGAGCCTGACAAGACGATAGATACACCAACTAAAACGTTAAATACATCAACTAAGATGTTAGTTGAATTACTCAAATTATTGTTGTTACTATCAACTTTAGTTGATATAACTAATATCTTAACTATTGTATTAATTTCTTGTCAACCAAGTGAAAATCTCTCTTTGTTGGCTCTCATTTTTTTGAATGTAGGCAGAATAAGATGCCGAGCTGCTACGTCGACGAAACATGCGACAAGAGTCAAAATAAGCTTGCTAAGTTAATAATTCGTTGTCTTATTTAAAGGCGGGTTATTAAAGCGCCTTACATCTCAATAACGCGACCCCACGCCACAAATTGCATCGAAAGCGTTTTTATGTCTAACTACGAATAATACAAATCAAAACATTGCAAATGTTGTCTGGCGATCCGTGGCTTATTTTTAGCCTTTAAAAAGGAAAAATAATAAGACGTGCAAGATGGTGATCGCATTATGCCCGTTTCCGCTCCCGACAAAGCATTTCCGCTCCCCTCTTGTCTCTCAGAGCATCCCTCCGAGATGCAAAACCTCAAATGAATATTTACCATATTTTTAATGGCTTAGCAACAGGCAAGCGTGAGTTGCATAATGCCTCGTATGATTATCTTATCACATTTTAGTTATGCGTTGTAATAATATTGTATTTAATTATAGTCGCACTAACTCTTGCTGGCTTCGGCCACGTATAACTCCGTTATCTATCGTTGTATGTATGTATGTATGTATACTCTTCATTTTACAGGAATAAAAAAAATCCAAAACACAGGCAATATAACAAAAAAGCGACAATAAAGGCGAACTTATCCCTTTAAGGTATTTCTTCCAGATAATCCTTGTTGAAAAAAGAAAACCTTAGGGAATTATTAAATTGTCCATGATGAAAAGTTATTATTGTATAAATTTGAGATGATTATTATCTATAACGATGATGTTTTGTCATTTATGAGTTATATACGCGCGAACCTCAAAACTCAAAAAAAATGAGGCCAAGTCCCATTCGAACTCAATCACGAAGGGCTCCGTATACGACCATTTTTGTTTAAGCCCCCTATTTAAGTTTTAATATTATTTAAAAAAAAGTTATCATAGCTGCAATAGAAATCCACACTCTGAAAATTTCAACTGTCTACCTATTACAGTGCATGAGATACAGCCCGCTGACAGACAGACGGACGGACAGCAGTTGGTTTTGGTATGGAGCTTTAAAAATGGTTTGTCACCTCGATCGGACAGGTAGTTTGTAACACGTTGATATAGAGCACATTTTCCCGGAAAATGCGATAAACATTCAGGGGGATAAACATCTCTATGCAGACGGCGAAAGATACACTGAATAAATAAGTTGTTTCTAACAAGATTGTGATTGTTGTAAATAGACTTTAGATAGGCAGGTTCACGTTCAGCTACTAATAGGTGAACAGCAGGGTTGTGATTCTCTCAACAAGCAAAGGTGATCGTTCGCTCGAGTGAAGGTCCAAGCGGCGAGTTTAAGTAGTCCCGACAGAGAGAACAAAACACATTTTAGCGCGTGTATTCAATTTGGCAGCATGACTTCTCGAACGTATAAGGCTCCCTAATTGACAATGCACGCGCTAAAATGTGTTTTGTTCGGTCGGACGGGACTACTTAAACTCGCCGCTTTTATTCGTTCGTCCGTCCGACCGGCCGCCGTTTTTTGAGAGAATAACACACCAGCACGGCTAGCACAAGTTGCCCGCGACTTGTTTGTCGCTCGGATCTCCCTTTTCATCTTGTCAGTAACGATAGAGACGCACTGAGCGACAAGCGAGAACATACAACTTGTGCTACCCGTGCTGTAGCTATAAATTAGACCACAATTCTTATCAAACGTTTCAGTTTGTCACAAATTAATGATACATATAGCATTTTCGTGTTGTTATTATCCTCAATCAAAAGATCAACTCAATATAAATTCCCGTTCATGATATTAAAATAAAGCATTTTCTTATTAACAGCTGTTAAACGACAACGGAACAAACATGAATTTATAATTTGAACCCAACACATCCGATGCCGACGCGTGTCGTCAATAAAACACATCCCCTTGCAAATAGCTGAAAGAGACACTCTATAAATCATTACAGCCCCCCATTACTACTAATATACTTGTTAGAACAACCCCTATCTTGTCCATTTGTCTTCCTTAGCACGTGGCGGGAAAAAAAACAAAATTATACGCTCAATAAAGGCGTAATACAATGGGATTACAAACGCAATGATAACTGCTTAGCATCATAAAGATGCATCCGACAATGGCCAGGATGTGTGAACGTGTCTTAAGAATTCTTTTATGGCAAGCTTGTTTGGTTAGTTTTTTAAATATCGCGCTAAAGTCGCACCTGTCGTTGAAAATAGTTTGGATTATAAATATGCAAAAAAAAACTAAGTAAACCCGAGTTCAAAAATATAGGACAACAATCTCATTAGACATTTTTGTAGATTGCTCTACAACATGGACTCTATCAATCAATCAATCAAGTCATTTATTTGTATAAAACAAAAAATACAATCTTGTCTATAATAATATTAATAATCTGTTAACATTGAAAATTATTTGCAAGGTTTTGCAATTCAGAATCTGCTTCTAAATTTAAATTTGAGATAAAACCGGCCAGTGTTTATTACCTATATCATAGAGCACATCAGTATGTCTTTCAAGTTTTAAAGGATTCGATATTCAAATTCAAATTAGCCGTGGCGACGTTCGGGCGGCGGCGCGAACTGCGTGCGTGGACAATGCGGACGAGCCGTCGTTAAATCTCCGGTTTCCGTAGAAACTCTGGACAGATTTAAATAAAAACATCGACTGCACTATGGATGGAGTGGAGCTGCGGTCCATTTTGAATAAGGAACTGTTACATAACTAATCATTAGTATTATGACCGCAACTGTTAATACATGATTCAACCTATTTACTGATAGGTACTCACATTTTGGCTAATTAATGAAATGTAAATGAAGGCAAAATATTAAACTGATAAGGAAACAGAAAAAATAGTGTAAAATAATGATTTAAACAATCTGCACATGAATTTATTGCATAAATTTTGAATTCAGAAGTATAATTTACAGGCGTAATAGTTATCAATGTTATGAATACACTATGCAACAAATATTATAAATTCGAAAATGTGATTAGGTACGTATTTGTTTATTTATTGCAATGTACAGCGTTCAACACCTCATCTGCTCAATGTAAACTTGGTAAAGATGGTTTAATTACATCCCAGCAGACACAGAGCAATTTTAAAAATACCTACCGATAAACAATTCCTGTGCCTCGTGAAAGCCAGTGTCATATTCGTTACACCCAAGCACACGTTTATTTTAAGTATAACTGATTTGGAAAGCGGCTTGGGCTTGTGCGGCCCCATGGCACGCTAATTTCGCGGTTTGCCACAGAGACTGACAATAAGCGGGTTTATGTCTGTCACTCGACGTTCA
Source organism: Acleris literana (assembly GCA_946894065.1). NCBI lineage: Eukaryota > Metazoa > Arthropoda > Insecta > Lepidoptera > Tortricidae > Acleris > Acleris literana. The sequence goes on along the minus strand of OX335684.1, from coordinate 13,112,519 downwards.
CGGCCCGACTTATGCTGGATCGTAAAACATTTACCAACACAACGGAAAAACCAAACAACCTCTTTAAACGCCGTGACGCCAAACATTTAAAGTTCGAAGTCGTTTAGTTTTGAGCTTCAACGATGCAAATAAAACGCTAAGCAGGCGTGCTAAGTGCATGCCTCATCGGAGATACGACGACTCTGCTAAATAGCTGAATTCATTTGACCGCAAGACAATAGGTCGGGCGGAGAATTCGCGGAAAGTCACACTTTCTACTTAGTTTTCTAAAGGACAGGAAACGGTTTAAATCAATGAAATGTCTTGGAAAACGCATATCTTGAACAATGTATAGGTTCGCCAATTTGCGACAAACGTAAAGCATTCTTGCTTAGTTTAAATTTAAGAAAATCACTTTTACCTGATACTGTGATACCGAGATGAAATCCCGCTCAAGAGTTTGTATACCCTTTGTACTATATTTTTTGAAAGTACTGCCTTGTTCTGTATACATATAGAAACTAGAGGATACCCGTGACTTCGTACGCGTAGAATAAGTTTCCCGCTACCTCCCCTATTTCTTCCCGTTGGGGGTCGATTAACGAAAAATCACCCCTTATAAGGAACCTACGTGCCAAATTTGGAATCTCTAGATCCAACTGTTTGGGCTGCGCGTTGATATATCAATCAGTTACTCAGTCAGTTTCTTCTTTTATATATTTTGTATTTATATTAGTACCTAATATAAATAAATGATAGAAGACAATCTTGCACAAGACATAAGTGGATCCTAACTAAACTCTAGGCTGCAACTATGGAAGTTTCTAGTACTGTATTTTTTTTGTTCTATGTTTGTGTGTGAAACTTTCTGCGGTTTCACCTGATGGTTCCATTCGAAGACCGGCGCTGACGTCGATCCCAGCATTACACTAAGTTGGGACCTTTTCGCGACTACATTCTTGTTATGCGTATTTCTCTGTGCTTTGTTGTTGTTTGTCACGAAATAATGTTTATCTGTCTTTCTTTTTGTTAACCACTAATATACATAAAAACCAGGGGTTATATTCTACTGCTTATGTACATAAAATATTCTACGTCGTCATCGTAATGTTCAAATATTACAATATTAACCAATATTAAGATATTTAATAATTTGTATTAACCTAATTCATATTCATAAAGTTGCAGTACCGTCGGCTGCGGATTAAAATAGATTATATATTTTATTCAGAATATTTCAGTGAGTAGTTTATTTATTATATACTTATCAGTATTGTAATATTGTATTTTACATATTATATCAAAGTTGTACAGCGGCAGTGAACAATTTACCGTGATTTGGTTATTAAACAAAATTATCAGTTAATTGTTAACCAATTGGCTGTTTGGTAGAGGTACCTATAGGTCTTTGTATAGGTAGGTACTTACCAAAAGGCATATTTATTTATTTATTTATTTTATTTATTTATTTATTTCCCACACTTACAACTATTTTTACAGGGCTTTTTGGTACAGTATATCGTATTGTATATCATTACGTCTAGTTTTTGATATAAAATAACTTAACGTGAACTTTTTTTGTTATTCCGAAATTCTTAATTACCTTGTTTCTTTACATTTATAATTTATTTAACCTTAAATATGTAAATAATGAATTAGGGACCACCTCTAGTTGTGTGGCACAATATTGTAATTATATGTAAAAACATATTTTTTTACTTTTACCTCTAATTGTAGCTTAATCATTAGTATAAATGTTTAAAAGTGTTAGTCAAATAGGTATACGAGTAGGTAAGTATTCTTAAAACATCAAATCATAATTTCTCATTTAAAATACGTTTTTTTTTAAATGTTCGTGGACTTAATTTTGCAAAAAATCATAAAACTAAAATTGTATCCTTTAGAAAAACCTATTTACCTACGTGAAAAAAAAATGTGTGGACGGTGGTGAACGGGCAGATAGAATAATACTTATTTGTATCAGAATTTGCCGGCACTAAACAATTATGTTCAATTTACAAAGTGGAACCCTGACCAACCATATAGAACTGTGTCACATGTCACATTGTTTCAGTTTTTTTTTGGAAAATCTTACGATTTGATTTGTAACGTCACTGTGACACAGTTATATGGTGGGCCAGGGTTCCATTTTGTAAATTTTATATAGTAAAGTGTTGCAAATTTGTGTCAATGAACAAAAAAGTAGTGGGGCGCAACTTAGTGGCTAAAAACCTACGTAAATATACAAGAAAGTGGCGTCCACGCCGCTTCAACTCTAAGGTTATCAGTTACCGCTGGGCAAATATTGCTTGCTAACTTAATTTTTTTAGACCAACCCAAAAGGTCCTTAGTTTAATGTTATCTTTTCGCACATCATTCTAACAAACAATTCTATCCTAGTAACCGACACGTCGGCATCTTTTAAAAGCTGGCACCTCCAAAACTACCTACGCCTTCCATCGAACCTAGCATTAAAAAAACAAATATGTCATAAGTTAGCGCGTTTTCGCACACTCTTGACAGAACCACAGATAACACTTGAGGTTGTAAGAAAAAAGGTTTCATAGATTAGGGTTGTTTGCTTATGGTTAAAGCGGCTATTCATCGCGCTTTAAGTGAGGAGTGGCTTTTTTTAAACTGTTTTTTGTTCAAACCCAGTGTCGATGTTCAGATGTGTTATTTAGATATTTTGGCGCTATTTAAAAATAATAACAACAGCTTTCCTAATTATTTTAATAAGACCTACATATATCACTTGAATTGTAATATTTAAAATTGTTTTAAGTTTGAAATATTATTATGCCTTTGGTATCACTATATTAAAACCTACTACCCAGTAATTTCCACATAGGTACAATTCGCACATGAAATTCAATACCGTATTAACTCAAAAATAAATTGTAGCGCATAACTATTTGTACTAGTTTGAAATTAGAATAAATTTTTCAACACTGTCACATTTCTAGTTAAGACGGTATTGATTGACATGTGCGATTGTTTTAATACGAATCATAATCGTAAAGCATTATGAACATTACCCATATTAGTTTATTAGCTATATTTATAAGCCCTTAAATCGAGATGTAATTTATTGTTATTAATATTTTTTAATAAACTTATAACAAAGACAATAAATAACCGCAAATTATTCACCAAACTGTGTGGTCTTAAAAAATGTTATCACCTTAATTGGCTATTTTATTTCTTATTAGAATAAACTACGTTTTAGCTAAAAAGTAATAAACATAGGAAAACACGTTACGGGACAATGGGTCTATCTAATTAACTTTGCACACTAAATAACAAACATCTAATATAAGCGAATACACGAGTAGGTATTAATAAAATAGATGTTTAATTAAAAAATAATTAATTAGTTGTTGCACGTTCAAATACAACCTATTTGATTTCCCATTAAAATAATAATAATCCGTAATAACAACACACTTACCAGACATCTTCATTTTATTCAGCCACTATTAACATTCGTAATGCTTATTACTTTTTAGCATAGTCCAAAATAATTCACTTTTTATTAAAATAAAATAAAAAACCAATATATTAATTGTTTATAAAAATTCTATATTAAAATTTAATTTTAATTAATATTAATTAATAAATCCGTTTCCAAAAAAACAACCGTTAATTAGTGTCCACAGATCAAAAAATCACTGCACTGTAACGGCACCACCGACGCCAAAATTCATACATTCCTAATTCAAAATTGCCCGTAGGGATGTTCGCGTGTTTCGGTATTCGATACTCGAGCGCGGAGACACCGCGTGTGGCTGGCTTGGCGAGTGCTGCCAGAGTAACGCGAGAGGAAGCGAGACCCAGCTCATCCCTAGAATCCCGAATCACATACCCTCTCCCGGGCCGCCCCGCTCCCCGCGTCCCGTGTCTTTGTGTTACACCCCTCTCTTTCACGCAACCGTTTCGAGGTCTAATGCAAGGTTACCGGCTGAAAATGTGCTCAAGCTTTTCAATTCAATAGACAATATTCAAATCTATGACGATGAAATTTTCTAAAGATGTTAAAAAAAAAACTATCAACAGCTTGCTTGCAGGCTTTTTTGATTTATGCGATTTTCCAAATGGATGTTTTTAAAACAGATCATTTCATGAAACCTATTGTTAGCAGAGCTCTCGACTCGGTAAAGCAGTCAATCATTTAATTTATTATTATTAGGTGTAATGTTTTATTGGATTTGTTCCAATGTCATCGATTCTCAAACAGTAAACTTGTCGAGTCGTCGATTTCAAAAACAATGAACGAAGTTAGGATCAACTTTCAAGCGGAGTGGAAGCTGGCAGCTGCCGTCCAACAGTAACACAGTATTTATTACTGGTAGCTGCCTACAACACAATGGCCCTTTAGTTATCAATGGCAATAACAAACCATAGCACCAAAACCATCGCATTTAGAACCATAATAATAAGACTTGAACATTTCCGAGTAATTATTAATAGCATCAAATTTCAGTTCGAAGTATCAATTAAAACAAAAAACAATAGTTTTATTGATTTAAGTTTCAAATTAATCATTCACGCATTGACATAGTCATAACATAGTAAAAATATCAGCACAAAATAACATAACTTACTGCGTAACATAACTTGCAGAAAGCTTACACTATCAGCCGAACAATACTTCTAAAAGTGAACATTTCCCGTCTATTTTCACGCTGCATTTTTCAGTCTGGAAATAGCTTTCACAAAGCAAGTGAGAGAGCAGATAACAAGATAACGTTCAAGATCTGTGCGGGGCGGCGTGATTGGCCGGCGCGGGCGCTGGGCGTGGCTTCGCGGCGGATGCACCAATGGGATGATCCCTGTTGTCTGCCTCTTTGTCTGTCAACGGATTCTGTAGTGATGTGGCAGGTGCCTCGAGACCGAAGTTCGATTTGCGGCCGGATTTCAGTTAAGGTTTTGTATTTAGGTTGGTTATGTTTCGTTTCATTTGAAGATTTATTTTCTTGGTATGTTTACCCGATACTTTTACCGGTTTTGTTTAATTGAAAGGATAAAATCATGTTATTACGACAGCTTATCATTTTAATAAAATGTAGGTATTCGTTAATAACACGTGACCGCATTTGCAAACAAAATTAATGGGATAAGCCCCAATAAATTATTGGGAAAGTCCGTTGTGCAAATAAACTAAGATAACAGGTGAAACGTCGTAATAAAGTTGTCTGTTAATTTGCGAATTATCGATTAACCAACGATAATCGAATTCAATTTGATTTTTAATCAAACAGTGTCAAACGTGAAGGTGCGGACTAGAATCGATTCGCGATAGACGAGACGCCAAGTAATCGATTTTCAGATTCCGCAGATGCCGTAATCGATTTTGCGCGCTTGGTTTATCGAGTCTCTAACTATTGGTAGATATACTTAATTGGATTCTACGTTAAGAGTTATATAACTCTTAGACATTGCAATGGAGTTATTTTATTATTGCACTTGTAGAAATTCAATGCTACCTAACCTATAGAATGCTTTAGTTATAAAAAACCTATTTGTTATTAATGAATTACCTAACTATTGACACACGTTAAGTAACTCATCTATTAACATCGACTAATTATTGTTTTTTTAAGGCATGAAGATGACAGACGAGCTATCAGACCACGGATTCTATTCTATTTTCTATTCTATTCGATAAAACCATATTCGGCCGCCATTACTGTCAAGTAAATAAGAGTCATCGTTACGTTGACACTAATGATATCATGTCAAACAGCATCGCCAATCGTTGTCAGCATTAACAACGGATTTCGAATGAAATTGTAACCTAAGTTTACCTATGTATGTATGTAAACACTTTATTGTACAAAACAAAAACAATACAATTAAGATTTAAACAATAAATGTACTTGAAAGGGAACTTATCCCTTTAAAGGATCTCTTCCAGCTAACCCTTGAGAGATTGAGAAAAGTGAAAGGTTGTCATCGCGTAGGCAAGTGTACAACTTTATTTATGTTGATTAATGGTGTGTTCCTATATTCAAAACCTTGGATAGAGTTGTGACGTCTCGTTAAAATTTGACATTTGCTACGTAGAAAATGTGTCCAATTTTAACGAGACGTCACCACTCTATCCACGGTTTTGAATATAGGAACGCACCAATACGCTACCTACACTGAAAAAAAAAATGGGACGCTTGTAACAAGATTGTGATTGTTGTGCATAAGTGTCTTGATCCCATACGAGCCTGACAAGACGATAGATACACCAACTAAGACGTTAGATACATCAACTAAGATGTTAGTTGAATCACTAAAAAAAATTGCTGTTGTTACCATCAGCTTTGGTTGAAATAACTAATATCTTAACTATTGTATTAATTTTTTGTCAACTAGGGGAAAATCTCTCTTTGTTGGCTCTCATTTTTTTGAGAGTAGGTACTGTTTTTTTTAGCAAGGTTTTCAAAACTTAAATTACATAGGTAAAATAAGAAGGAAGAAGTATACCTAATATCAAGCTCTTTAAATAACAGACTTTAAACATACATTTATATATTAATAATAAACACAATTACTTTTGCAGGTTCGCTTGCAGCATTATCTCCATTTATTGACTCTCTGTGATATATTCATATTTTCAAAGAAATTATAGTTCTAAGAATCTGCGCAGAATTTATATCGTTTCATTTCGTTTCGACAAGAATTTATACGGAAGGTCGTGTAGAAACCGGGAACACTATAATAAAACGTTTATAGCCGACATACATCATCCTTTACGAGGCGGTGGACAGCTGAATTTGCATTTTCCAAGGTAAAACTGATATTTTCCTGCATTTTTCATGTTAAAAAATCTTAATCATGTCACTTTTATTATAACTTACTAGCGTTTGCAAGCTATGAACTCATTTAAAATCATTTCCTTGTTAACTAATAAAAAATCCGGAGTAAATAGTATGATCACGAGCGTTAATTTGGGTCCCATCTCAAGAAAAATATGCTTGAAATCGTCATTGTCATTAGAGATGTCAAGTCATTTGTAACTTTTAGGAAACTCAACCTTATTGTTGTTGAATGTCAGATTGACTTTGGACCTAAGGTGGTACCTTTAATCTCGTGACTGTACCTACCAACCTATCCTTTATCTCACTTAACCTACCGGAGTGCCAAATTTCATTCAAATCCATTCAGCTGTTTATGTTGGACATGTCATGTGTGTTTCTCAAACATTACAAAGATCTAAACATCCTCAAAAACTTTTAAGGTCTTTACTAGATCTTATCCATTATAAATGCGAAAGTAGCCTAAAACTTTCGACGTAAAATTTCGTTCAATTTTTGTAGCTATCAATTTAGCTATACATAGGCTCAAACGTTGAGAGCTCATATCATTGAAGAATCTAGTAGCTTAATGTCTAATTTCGCCAAACACTTAACCGAGGATTAGAGTATTAACAGCTGTCAAAATGTATGAACTAACAGTCGATTAACATTGATTAACGTTTAACATCGTTTGGTAACATTTATAGAAGAACTAGAGGACGCCCTCCACTTCGTACGCGTTTAGTTTCTCGCTACTCTCCCTATTTCTTCCCGTTCGAAAAATCCTTTCTTAGCGCTCTTCTACATTCCTTTCTTTCAAGTCCCTCGGTTCAATGGCTTAGTACCAATTTACCACCAAACGATGTTAAATTTAATCAATGTTAAACGACTGTTAGTTCATTCATTTTGACAGCTGTTAACGCTCTAATCGTCTGTTAAGTGGTTAATACCGTATGGTGAAATTGGTACTTAGGCTGTGGTTTGTCTATTAGACAGTCAGTGAGCTAGTCAGTCACGAAAGAGTTTAAAATGTATGGATTACTAGCTTTTGCGCCCGACTCCATCCACGTAGAAATCTTTTATCGCTGTTCCCTATTCGCGTATATTTCGGAATAAATAGCCTATGTGCTATTCCAGACTATAATCTAACTCTGTGCCAAATTACATTCAGATCCGTTTACCCGTTCTGGCCTGATTGTGTGACAAACATCTAAACTTTCGCATTTATAATATTAGTAAGATTTATGTAGCAACACATCACTTATGGTGCGTTCCCATATTCAAAACCCTTGATAAGGATGTGACGTTTCGTTAAAATTTGACACATTAGGTATGTCAAATTTTAACGAGACGTCACAACTCCCGCGCGGTTATGAATATAGGAACGCAACATTAGTGTTCTTACGACACGTAGTGTAATTTCTATTTTATTCCGTCTCACGCACACGTTCCAGCACTCAAGAGGGCCACAGCGACGTCCTGATGGTGATTTAGCGCCTTCGGCCACACTTCGGCAGCTGGCCCCCACCCAACTTTATACGGTTACAAAGTTTTTGCCTTTCTTTGATGTTTTATGCTGTGATTTAAGATTTGTATTACATTCAACTAAATTAAAAACAGGGACTCTATTTGAATGTTTTAGCCCACACTGAAAAAAATAATTGGTCGCTTGTAACAAGATTGTGATTGTTGTGCATAAGCGTCTTGATCCCATACGAGCCTGACAAGACGATAGATACACCAACTAAGACGGTAGATACATCAACCAAGATGTTAGTTGAATCACTAAAGAAATTATTGTCGTTAACTATCAGCTTTGGTTGGTATAATTAATATCTTAACTATTGTAATATTTTTTTGTCAACTAAGTGAAAATCTCTCTTTGTTGGCTCTCATTTTTTTGAATGCATCTCGCATCTATATCGTAATCAGTTGACGTTATAGTAGCTCCCATAAGTCTTAGTCCCATAACCTTAAAGGCCCTGCAGTCGAGGAAAGGCCCTATTTGACAGCAGCTGTCACTAAGTTGTTAGTAATTTACATGTTCTTAGTGAGTTTTTCCTCTCAATGGACGGCTATCAACTCAATTCATATTACTTATGTGTTTTAGGCATGTTTCTGGCGTTATACAGGGTGGTACTCGATAAACTGTACATATTGAAAGGGATGAAATTTTAGGTTAATTTAAAGGTAAAACAATTTAAAAAAAAAATTTAGCCACTTTTTTTATAAATTACAGCAAAAATGTCATTTTGTTTTAATAAAAACACGATTTTCTCAAAATGTTGTATATATTTCACTATTTTTTTTTTGCTTATTATTATTCCTCGTTAAATTTTAGATATAAATACGTTAAAAAAAATGCTGCCGCAATGCAGTAAGTCGCCTTTTTCGGTATTACGGCAGATGTGAGGTTATATTTAGTACGGCATTGACAGATGTCAAATCGTGCCTCTTAAAATGGCGCGACTATAACCAACTAACTTAGATCAATTTATTGAATTTTACAAGACAATTTCTAGTAATATTTTGATGACTTGTATAGTCCCTGTCAAAAGTAGATATTAAGTAGTAGATATTTGTCAATCTTGTTTCCACATCGCTTATGTGGGCGTAAAGCGACAAGGTTGAAAGGTGTATCTACTTGACTGTTGCTGCTGACTGTACATTTGTTAAGTTTTACGCGATAGACCTGATGAAGGAACATGATACAGTCGCCGTTATAAGTAGCTGCTTACTTTTATACCTTGTCGCTTTAACACCTTTAACAGATGAGAACAGCAGTTCAAACATGACGTTCAAGTGACAAAGCACTAAAGCGTGCAGCTACATATACTGCCCTCCTTAGAAAAAAGGGTGTATATCTCATGGAACCACGTATGTATTAGTGACCTTATTCCTTAAGATAGAGGGTTTAATTTACTTTGCCTCACAAATTGCACATGTTTCCTTTTTAATTAGTAGAGCAACATAATTCTGTAACGTGAGCCCTGTATACATGAACTCTTTATTCGACCAGGAATCTCCAATAACTGGCTGAACACTGTCGAAGCAGTTTTCCTCGTTTTAACTCCTCCCATATTTAGTATGATAACGTTTAGCGTAAAATGGGCTGTATGTGGTTTCTGATTCGCTAGTGCTTTGATGATTATGGTCTGTAGGTATTATGTAATGCTCTAAAATAAATGGCATTTGTTTTTGTAATTTTTATATAAGTTTAAAGTTCAAGTATATGTACAATTTTGACAGCATTTCTGTTTCTCAAGTTGGCTTTTATATTTTTAAATATTAAGTTTTTATTAGTACTTTTGTATGTATTTCATAATTTTGAATTTCGAATTTATATAATAGGTAGATTTACTTGTTGGCAGAATCATCTTGAAAATAAAAAAATATTAAGTGGCCAAAAAATCCTCTATAGGTAACAGACACTAAAAGTAAGCAGTCAAATAATTATAACAACAACATTTAGGTAGATATACCCTACTCGTACATACCTCGCATTAAATCCTAAATCCAAGAACAAGACACAGTTCTGATATTATACACCTATGGCATGGAAGTATATATAGAAAAAAAACCATACCTGCATCAATCATATTTTTTTGCAAACTGGGTAGAATACCGCAGAACCCTGTCACAATAACTTGGCATATCAACATTCTACCACTTCAACCTCAGGCCTAAATACGACAAGGTCCATGTACCCCGGGTCCAAAGTGACCGCTGCGACAGGTTTATTTTGTGCAGCCCCCATCCACTCCCTTTGTCGGGAATTTGCGAAGCTTCCCCCCTTTACGGAGGCTGAATGCTAAGCAAAGAGGGGGCAAACTACGTGTATCAGAGCTGACCAAAAGGACTAACAAAATTCGCCAAACCCGCATCGATCGTCCTTGCAAACTACGCTTTCGATTTTTAGACGATGAACGCATTACTTTCTGAAAATTATTATAGAATACACTAGGCAATACTTTGTCTGTCCATAGAAAAAGGGCCCTATAGTCACGACATTCTAAGACTCATGATTTGACAGCTGTCATGTCAACGCAGTAGGTATACAATATAACCTCAAACATGCCTCAAACACAACTACGACCGTATCATTACGTAGAATTTTTATTTCATGGAAAGCCGTTCCTCGGCGCATGTTTTTTTTTGTTAGTCACTAGTCTAACGTAACCTAACCTACGTAAGTAATGTTTCAGATATCCTGAAAACATCATGGTTTCAGCAGCAAATAGCGTTCGATGAAATGATACAATAGATGAAGTGAAAATCGATAAAATGATGGGCTACCCTCAAACACATATTTTGTACAGCTGTCAAATCGGGCCTTATAGAACGGCGCGACTATAATATAAATTTTAAAACTAACCGCATTTGTTATTGTAATATAAAATCAAAGCAAAGTATACCCAAATCATTTCAGGAGAGAGTTTATATTAACTTAAAGTGCAGAATAAACTTTCCACGTGAGGTCAATGCAACAATTGACAGGAGAAAATTCGTTTTAAATCCAGACACGACTTTTCAATCTACTCTTACCTTTTTCTAAGGATCACTATCTTTAGAATAGCGCATTGTGATCGCGATATCGACGTGATAAAGTACTGTCCATCGAAAGGATAAACGATAGAGAGTTTAAAGCCCCTGCACCCACTTTAAATGGCTTCGTTTATTGCAACAGAGATACAATCTACGGAATGTCTCGTACTCTACTATTTTGCCAGATGAAGGTTGACTTTAAGATTTGGCAGTTTGGTTGATTTGCAATTGTAATATTAATGTTAAGTTTGCGTTTAGTTAATTTGTGACTGACGTAGTGTGATTTTCAAGGTAAGCCCTTTTCACCTTTTCGAGTAAATATACTTAATCGCAAAATCTACATAACTAAAAGGTAAACTAACCACTAAAAATTGGTGCAAATGTATGCAATATTTGCTATAACCTTACCAAAAACGTATAAAAAGAAACGGCTGACCAACCAGACCCTCGCACATTCGGATCCGTTAAATTCGAAACTCCGTTTTAAACGTCGAATTTAAATCGCTCGCTACAAAGGGGCGAGCCATTTCAATTTTGAGTGAGAGTTCTAAATCGAAAAGCGAGATAGCCACTCGGTAAGCGCCTCCTGGGGCGCGTCTACCGAATTTATCGGCGTAATAAAATAGTATTAGAAAGTAATGCTGGCAGTTACTTACATCGAATCGCCGCGGTCATACGTTTCGAACTGATGTCTTTTGCAGGCGAAGGTCAATCTGCCCACGTTTGTATGTAATGTTATAGGTAAAAAATATTGTGAAAGGAATATGTTTCTGCTGTAGTGATTGTGTTTGTTTATGTTATGAGATATTCGACATTTGAAATAATATGTCGTCGAATCGATACAACTGGCACCGGTACTTATTTAGAGAAAAACATACTAAGATACATGGAAAAAATCCAAGATTCAGGAACAAATACGCGTGTTCACCGCACAAATAATAATTGCCCTTACCTTATTGAAGTTCGGTAGGGTCATCACACAGAACAGAAAAAACCGTAGAAGTGTCAAGTGGGCGTGTAACGTGTGGCATGGTTATGCGGAGTTCCGCGCAACCTACCATATTTTTGCCGCGATCGCTTATTTCAATATTAAAATATTTCGATATTCCTAAAAAAGGAAATAAATCCAGAAGCATGCCTTATGGTGCTATTTTGGAATGTAAAAACGATAGCCGCACTCAAACATTTTCCATGGTGGCGTGTTGTTTTTTATGATAAATTGAGTATTGGCGACAACAGGTCTGATACTAAGCGAAGCTCATGCCACTTCCACTGTTTTTTCTATTCCGTGGGTCATCACTACCATCTAGACTAACCGGATCGTCAGTAAATATTTATATTTCCACCATTACTACAGTCCGATGGCGACAACAACGGTAGAAATTCATTGTGCAGGGGCCCTAGTGTGGTTGCGTTTATTGCGTGATAAAATGTGGATAAAGCATCCGTCACTCTCGTACTTATATAAGTATCAAAAAGTGATGGACGCACTTTCTGAAACGTATATGATGTACGAGCGTGACGGATACTTTATCCACATTTTGTCACGCGGTAAACACAACCACACTAAACGCAGCCATATTAGGCCCCCAGGGCTGAGATTCTACACGATAAAACCGTATTGTTTTTTCCGTCTTTCCGTATTGTCAACACTTTGATAGCTCTTATTTACTTGACAGTAATGGTAGCCAATGGTAGGTAATGGGAACGCGGTGGATGCGAAAAGCACAAGACCGGTCTGAGTGGAGAGCCTTGGGGGAGGCCTATGTCTTTCGGCTGACATGATGATGATGAATGGTAGCACAGTACGTCAGAGGGCAATTTGTTTTTAAAAAGTTTAATGGAGGCCCAGGACATGAAATTACATGTGTAGCACATAAAATTAAAAGTGTAGGATGATGTGTGGTGTAAGGTGAGTATGTGTTAGGGGACAATATAACGGGCAATTGTTTATTTTTATTCGTTTAATTATTTTTCTTTTGTATTAAAACAGAGTAATAGTCGTGTTTTAATGTACAAATATTATTGTGCAGTCTAAAAATCCAGGATACCTTTTTAATGTACAAAATATGTGGACCATGGAACAACAATCAACTTGTTCCACTCCACATTGTAGGTAAAAACTTACTGTATAAGTATAAAACCATTGGAATAAGTCTTTATGTAAGCTCAGACTGTAAGCTAAGTTTTTACGGAAGCTCTTATAGAAGTCTAGAAGTGATCGAAAGCCCTTTCGCGTGCCGACGTCGACCGCTAAACTTTAGTTTAGCTAAACGACTGATTAAAACCGTAATCTGCTACGATTCATTAGGAATTAAGAAGCTAAATGCCCAGTTACGAGGGGCGGCTGAAAAGTAATCTACCTAACAATGAAACAAAAGACTGTCGTGGCTAATTTTTTTTTATTTTTCTATATAGTCCCCTGCTAGTAAAATGCACTTATTAAATTTTTCAAATATTGAATTTAAACCATTAAAAAAAAAATCTTTCGGTTTGTCGTCAAAAAAGTCAGTAACCGCAGCCTTCATTTCGTCATCGGTCATAAACCTTCGTCCCCTGAGGTCTTTCTTGAGAAGTCTAAACAGAAAATAGTCACAGGGGGCTAAATCTGGACTATAAGGGGGGTGGTCAATGGTTTCGAAGCCATTGTCTTTAATTGCTAGCTTCGTTGTGCGGGCGGTATGCACTGGTGCGTTATCGTGCAAAATCAGAATACCTTTGTTTAGTTTACCTCGCCGTTTTTCTTTTATTGTCTCTCTTAGTTGGTATAGTAAGTTTGAGTAATAATCAGCATTCATTGTAGTTTTCTTCGGTAAATAATCTATGAGCAAAATCCCTTCTGTGTCCCAAAAGATTGTAGCCATAAGTTTACCTGCCGATGGACAGACCTTGAATTTCCGAGGCGGCTTCTCATCCTTAAATTTCCACTGTAACGACTCTTGCTTACTTTCCGGGTCCCATTGTCGAATCCAAGTCTCATCACATGTTACAATTCTAGAAATTATTTCTTCCTCTTTCCCTCGACTCATCTCCAAAAACTCTTCGCAACATTTGACACGCCTCTCCATGTCAAATGCAGTCAACATTCTGGGGACCCAACGTGCACTAACCTTGGACATGTTCAAATGCTCATGAATTATTTCATTGACTCGCTCTTTACTGACGCCCACATCTCTAGCTATCTCCCACTGCTTCACTCGTCGGTCCTCTAATATAATTTTTTTCACCCTGGCTACATTTTCATCGGTGACGGCCGAAACTGGTCTTCCGCTACGAGGATCATCTTCCAGACTCTCACGACCTAACTTAAACTGCTTTGACCAAAACTTTATAACAAATTCGGAAGAACACAAACTGCCAAACACACGTAACATACGCTGTCTGATCTCCGAAGGCGTATTCCCTTCTTTAGTCAAAAACTTAATCACCGCACGCTGCTCGATTTTATCCATTTTCACTTTTTCTACCGACATGTTTGAAACAATTGTAGGAGAAAAATAAACGTGATGCAATAAACAAATGAATGTAATACATTTTGAAAATAGAATAACAAACGAATATAAATCCATACCAGCCAGCATTATTTTTGTATATATTTCTGACCAAGGAGATTACTTATCAGCCGCCCCTCGTAAGTTTAATTGAGACGTATAAAATTACAGGTAATTTTTATTTCTAGATTTAACCTATAATTTATATTTGACGAGGTGCTGGCCTAGTTGATAGGTAGTGACCCTGCCTATGAAGCTAGCGGCCCTGGGTTCAAATCCCAGTAAGGGCAGATATTTGTGTGATGAGCGCGAATATTTGTTCCTGAGTCATGGATGTTTTCTATGTATTTAAGTATATATTTCTCTATCTAATTATTTATAACGTTGCCTAGTACCCATATTAAAAGCCTTGAGCTTAGTTTGGGACTAGGCCAATTTGTGTGAGATTGTTCCCGGATATTTATTATTCTTTAATAAGACCTATCGAGCAATTTCAAGTCAAGAGTCCAGAAAGGTACCAATAGCTATCCCCTTGGTATGGCGACATTTTTTTCAGCAAATGTATAATTTAATCGAATTTCACTTCATCGAAAGTGAAGATACACAAACACATGGTCAATTTTGGGTTACCGTTATAAATGTAATTGAAAAATATAATTAAATAATACTGTACATAATACGTCCCTATTAATCTTTTGTTCTATTGCCGATTTGCGATTGTTTTGCTATGACCCGTCCGAGCTATGAATATTACATTTTACTCACGTCTCATATTTTGTGAAAGAGTGCAACTAATCTGGTCAAGTCTGCCTTTCCTCACAGAAACCTCATTTTCTACAGCATACTCTACATTAATCACAACTAAGTTTATTTTTTACTCCACTCCCGTTTAAAACAACTCAAAATTCCAAGTCAACTTAAGAAAGCCATTTGTTACGTCAAAACAAGCTTTAAACTCTAAAACGGTTAGCGGGGAACGTTGAGTCTCTGGTGTTGTCAAATTAAGTAATCACGGGGAGTAAGTGAGTCGGCGATCACCAAACAAGGGCTCATCAATCAGCCCCCGCCCCGAGCGGGGGCCAAGTCTGGGGAGCCTGCAGTAGCATACTAAAAATAGCCTTTGCCCATAAATCTGACCGCGTAGAAGTCATTTTTTGCTCGTAAACTGTCCAATGTAATATAATAATATTAATAATACAAACCTAGAGCTTAGTTTGGGACGAATAGTTCAATTTATTTATTTATTGACTGTAGTACATGTTGATAAAAAATACCTTTCGTCCGTCTCCCTCCGGGTATAAACCATCCCTCTTCGACTTCATTATAGCTAAAATATACCTAAAATATACTTTGTCTTATCTGTCATTGTGACATTTCCATTTTACAAAGAGTAGCAAAGATTCCAAAGAAGATTATGAATAAGGAGGTATATCTGGACCAAATTTAATTTAAAGTCGATTGGTTCAAATGTCGAGCCTTGAAGAAGAAACAAACTTTTTCAACTATAGTATTATTATTAGTAAGGATTCGCTCATTCTACACTAAGTTAACGCGAAAAAAAAACATCCGTATAGTTGCAATAGTTACTTTTTTTTTCTACTGTACACATAAGCAATAAATTGATAATGATCAATATTTTAATAACGAAGACCTTTATTCATGTAGAAGCATTGACGTTTGAAGCAGAAACTGAAATAACGAAATACTAAACTTAAAAAATCTTCTACTTTTTTCCGCACATTTTATCTAAGCCCACTGTTCAATTGTAAAATACACACATCAAAAGTGCCTAGGGGTATGTTTTATCCCTAGACAGTTTTGAACTTTCCAATATAGCATATTACTACTGAGTCAAAACATTAAATTTGTAACTCAGTATCCATAGACTTTTTTGATGTTTGTATTATGCTTCTTCAATATTGTCAAAAGCGTCTTAATCAAGTAATTCATTTGTTTAACAATTGTAGTTGTATTTACTGAGATAAAGTCGCTAATCTCTAGTCCCTCGAACCACAGACCGGACTAAAAGCCAGTTACGGTGCGGGAATATCTCCATGACAGTTTTAGTAGTCATTAGTGGAAACCGCGCTAATGCATCTTAGTTACTACCTCTAGTGGTGGCTACCTGTACTATTTGATACATTTACTGAAGAAATAAAACCTGGTAGGATCTGTATTTACTGCGGTGTTGGTGTTTTTGATTTAGAGCAAAAACTATAAATAACTACACAAAAGTGAGTTTCAGTCACAATGATTAATAAGGTCCTTGCTAGTTAACTAAAACAAAATTGGCCAAATTAAATTGGCATTGGAAATTGTGTAAGACTACCAAACTATTATAGCAAATGGTTCAAGATTTACATAGTTACACTGTACCAAGAGTCACTCCCATAGATTCTTTACCATTTGGAAATATAAGGAAATATATGTCGTTGTAGTTCAATTTACTGAACTAGAACTTAGTGACTTTTTTCCGTAAAGTAATAAAACATAATTTTTTGTTTCCTTTTCTATTTATGCATAACCATGCAATGTATAACGTATACATTGTACACTTTCTTATTCATTGCTTGTTGTCAATAAAGATTAATTAGTTTCATATAATGAGCTTTAATAAGTACCTTATTATTATTCGTTATTTTAGATTGGAAAACACTCCATTATAAAGGCAAAAAAGAATATTTCGCGGCGGAAATTTACTTTTTATTTCAAATTACTGATCTCAAATAACTGTATCAGAGCTAAACTGTCCCTTAAATTATTTTTGTGGTAGTAGTTAAAGAATTTGTCGTAAGTAAGTACCTATAGTTGACCAAAAAAGTATTTTACCACCTTTGGATCTTAACGTCATACAAATAGAGTCGAAAAGCGGTCAAGGACTTTCTTGGTAGACTAACTAATACATAAAATAGACGATCATTTATTTGGTTAGGTAAATTACCATTTAACAAATAGTTACTTTACGTCGCAAAGAGTCACAGCTATCAAGACGACTTGCTACGGAAGCGAAATACCCAGATAAAACTAAACACCAAAATTAAAATAGAAATTCGGCGTTGTCAAAGAACAACGAATTTTCGGAACCGAGGTGACAGGGGTCTTCCAGTGTTTGTTCGATTATTTGACACTTTGTCGGTGTTAGAATCGGGGGTCACGGGTCCACTATCAGCTCCCCAAGCCGGCGGAAGCTTTGGTTCCAGCTAATCTCTGTACCCTTACCATGAGCTAAAATTACTGAACTCGCTAGCGAGTTGAATGCTCTGTCCTTCACTGTATAGTTATGAAGTGCGAGGGACAGAGCGTTCGACTTGCTAGCGAGTTAGGTAATTGTAACTCATGATAAGGGTA
The DNA here is from genome assembly GCA_946894065.1 of Acleris literana. Lineage (NCBI taxonomy): Eukaryota > Metazoa > Arthropoda > Insecta > Lepidoptera > Tortricidae > Acleris > Acleris literana. The sequence continues at coordinate 13,094,368 of OX335684.1, read as the reverse complement.
CTGATAAGGCAGTTATGACACCAATCCAGATATTACTTAACAGCGTTCCCGGGATAGTTATTGGGACATTAATGTTTATTGAATCCGACAGTGATATCGTTATAGCGAATGACACATTTCTAGATCGTAAATTTGTTGGATAAGCAACGCAGGAAGTATGACGATTTATGATGTAAGGTGCAATTTGAAGTGTTCTTTTATGAGTATTATGACACTTACTTATTGAAACTTCAAGAAATTTTTGCAACATCCAACAATAAACCTAACCAAGAATTACCCAATTTTTTTATTCTACGACAGAGATTGGTATAGTGGCCAATTTTTTTTGATTTTAATACTGATATTTTTTGCGTCTGATCCAAATCTGGTATTACGTACTCATCTGAAGTGGTTATAAACTACAACGGCCACTATATGAGTATAAAAAATCTGAATTGCTATACAATATTCTAATCCGAATCTGACAAGAGGTCGTATACAAGGTGCAAACGCTGCTATCGTTTCTGTTTTCTATCGACTCGAAATGTATGAAGTTGATATAAGCGTCATCAGCTTAGGTCAAATCCTATTCATTTTGTCGATTTCGAAAATCGCTAAGTTAGCGTTATGCATCTTGACTAGGCCCCAAAGTGATAAAGCGCCTTTAACTTCATCCCTCGCATCCACCAGAAGTTGATAATGCTATCGTTTCTGTTTTCTACCGACTCGTAATATAACATAAGTTTACGTCAATCTTATTCATTTTGTCGATTCTCGAAATACGAACTACGCGTTATGCATCCTGACTCTATCAGATCTATAGATATATGTTGACGACTTTCGTGCACAGGATACTGTAGCACTTCTTAATAATGCTATTCAGTCTGTGAGCACTTAGACAGTGCTTCGTGTTTGTACTTCTCTCTCACTCGCTCAAGGTAAGAGTGTATGAGAGCGAGTGAGAGACAAGTACAAACAAGATGAAGTACCTTCAAAGAGCTATCGCATTGTAGACTTTATTGCATCCAGGTCCTCTCCTAGAGGGTGATATTTTTCGCAGAACACTACCGTTATTTTACAATGTACGGACTATCGTGTTTCGACTAAAAAAATGCGTCATTGTTATACAAATGTATCTGTTGTTACGAGCCCGTAATTGCTACGCCACTCTGTAATTTGCGAGGACTTTTGTTGTGACGTCAAGGCGAAGGGGCCCGAATACGGACGACGGAATCGGCGAGTTGCGAAACGATTCGAGAATTTTGATAACGAAAAATAATATTTAAGTTTCTTTCCCATGAGTCTTATGACGCTTTTTTGTGCAGGCAAATTAGTTGTTAAATGAAATTTAGTAAAGTACTGTATAGACATCTTTGTTAGTTTTACAAGTAATTAATCAACAAGGTAAGATTAAGTTCTTATTTTGTTATTTCATATAAGTTAAACTTCTAATGCTCTTTATATGTAACCCTAACCCTTTTATCTATATATTTAAAAGACGAGATTTAGGAGCCAGAGCCGCGTTGTTGTCACATATAAATGTAATGTCCTATCATTTATGATTTAAATATTAATTGTCTTGGAATTTCAGCAACAAACTTTTACGCGGATACCGATATCTTCACACAAAAAACCCTTGGCCATATACTAAATTCTAAATTCAAATTCCTCACTTATAAGGACAAATTACGGTAATAGAAAAGCGCGTGATTTCTCACTTCCCTATTCCATTTATGAAGTGATAATAAACACGTCAGTAAGGCGCGGCTCCTGGCTGCGACGTCACTGGCGTCAAAGGGTTTCGCTAAGGATTAAGCCGGCCAGCGGGAGGCTTCGGGCGATTGAGCGCGAACTGGTTATATCCGGATTGTGGGGATGGTACTGACTTACAACGGAGCAGTTGGTGTAGAGCCCTGTTGGGTAGGTAACTGGTTTTTGGGATGTTGACAGTTGAGTAGTACTAGAAAATAATTGTTATACATTAACAACGAAATTTAAATATGAAGACTAAGAGATTTTTATCTTTAAAGAGTGTTGTTTAGTTTTAGTAAATTATGACGTTATAGTTTACTAGGTATTTTACACAAATTACCATTTGAACTAGGTATCAGGGGATTTGACTTGTTGGACAATTTAGACTACTCGTCAGTTCTTCAACTATCTAAAAAAAACTGTATAGGTATAGATGAATTACCGAAAGCATGGAATTGCATATGTAGTGGTTGTACCGTTCGCATGAAAAGGAAAACCATTTAAGTATTTTTCTTAATTTAATAACATTACCGTATACAAGTGGAATAAGTATGTCCTTTTATTGCGTTTAGTCGCTATCATTTATTTAAATTTTCATCTTTAAGGTTTGAAATTGCTTAGGTATGGGGCAGATAAAAATGATATAAATATAGTTCTCCTGATGACTTCTTGATCAAAATCATCTACTGCCGACGGAAAAGTAGGTACGTAACTTTTTCTTAGTCGGGGAGGGGAATTTTTTCGTTGCTTTGAATATTTCACTCTTACTCTCAGTCAAAATTTTATAAATAGTCGACAGAGAAACACCTGTACCTTTTTCAACTAATTGGGCAGCGGTGTAAGGTGAATTTAAATTTTTCCTTACTTCGAGTTCAAAGTATTTATGACAGTTAAAATTATTTGTTTACTTTGGCTCTCAATCGGACCAAAATTACTGCTACTCTCTACCATAATTTTTGCAAACTGTGTAACTTACAAAGTCAAAATAATTCTGCAAAATTACGAGAATACAATAAAATAAGACGTATATTTTAGTGCATTGTAAAAAGTATTTAGAATTTGACGATGACATTATTTTGTACTTACTTATTTAATATATAACAATACTCTTTTTATGCTGATGGTATGAAAATTAGAGGAAATGTATATATAGAATGCCTCTATACACATATTACTACTACATATGCAATTCCACGCTCTCGGTAATTCATCTATATATTGCTGGTTTTTTCCCAAGATAGAGGATAAAAAACAGCCTAAAACATTTTTTCATTTTTAATTAGGATTAAGATATGATACATTGTAGTGTCGGTATTTCCTGGTAGGTGCTTTAAAATTTATAACACGGTTGGTACAAGTAGGTCAACAATTCTGGTGTTTTTTATTCACCGATGGGAAAAAGTGTAGTTTAAGTTGGAAGCTGCGAGTCTCTTTAGCGTTTATCAGTGTAGATCAGAGATGGGCAATATTTATTCGAATGACGAATAACGAATAGGAATAACCAAATTATTCGCGAATAACGAATGAAATTCTCGAATGATTATTCTTATTCGAATAAATTATTCGTCGAATAATTCATTTTCGAATAATTTATTCGCGGATAATTTATTCGTTGAATGAATTGTCACGAATAATTATTATGTACTACTTTTATACCTGCTCCATTGTTCTCTAATAAATTAATAAATTATTCGTTATTCAAAAAGTAGTCGAATGATTCATTCCTGGATAAATTATTCGCGAATAAATCATACATACATACATAATCTCACGCCTTCGTTCCCAGAATGGGGTAGGCAGAGCTACAGAATTGCCAACAACTCTAAAAGCTTGTTGATAATTCTGTAACCACATTTTGCATAATCAGGCTAAGATGTTTATCAGTGTATTAGAGACAGTTTGCAAGCCCATCGCCTAACAGTACTACAAGCCTTTATTCCCTTAGTCGACTCTTACGACATCCACGGGAAGACATGGAGTGGTACTATTCTAAGCCGGCAACCACACAGCAGCATAAATAATTTTTCGAATAATGCCCATCTCTGGTGTAGATATGTATAGATCTTTCACTGTAATGGTTACAGCAACACAAGAACGACGCAGAACGATTAAGGCACACCGTCTAATTATTTCACTCCCGTTAAGGTGTATTTCGCCAACGCAGAGTTATTTATAGAGACTCCCAAGGGCTTATTAGAGAAAATCACACGCGAGGACAATTTTCTCTTTTGGACTAAACAGAGGCACAAGAATTTGACTCTACTTACTTCTGTCAAGTCAGAGCACACCGTCACGGGACTTTTAAAATATTATATGTCCGTCGGGATTGTCATCGATTTGTAAATGCTTCCACCAACCGAACGTATGGCAAAGGAAATGCATAGTGACTTTTGGAATCGGAAGTTTGTTTTGGAGTGATTATTTTTCCATTTTCATGTTATATTTTTAGTTGCAGCAGCCTTTTTATTATTTACTTGTAGACAGCAATGTGCAAGTTGCAGAACATTCCCAAAAATTTGGAAATACTTTCGAGAAATTACTGAGAACATTCACGGAAACATATAAGAACATCGAGAATGTACTATTTCAAAACAAAAATTAAGACCATTCTTTGGAGTTACTGAGCATTTCTCCTAAGAAACTTTCACAATTTGAGAAAGATAAGAGAAAGCCATAAGTCCTTATTGACACGCTTTACAGGAACCTTTTTATGAGTAATTACTAGGGTTAGGACTTTTAGTAGCATATCGTGGTTCTAGAATCCATGGAGTCGCTATTTCCTATATATTATAATACATATAACTTTGATTTTGACCTTCAGTATTTTAACATTTTAAAATTCATTTATTCCACCATAGAAATAAAATAACTAAAAATGTAAGTAGTAATGTGTACTTTTTTCTTGTGAAATAAATTTATTATTATTATTATTTATTATTCATTAAACCGCTTAACCAATTTAAATAAGTTTTGGTATGGAGGATATCTCTGCTGCGAAAGCATTACAAACAAGCAAATATTAGTAGTTATGGAAAACCGAACCAAAAAAATGTATTTAGTTCATTTTGAAATATGACCATACTGAAGGTCAAAATCAAAGTGTCATGTATTGTATTAGGAAATAGCGACTCCATGGATTCTGGAACTACGATATGCCACCAAAACTCCTAACCCTAGTAATTACCTATTCATTAAAATCCTTAGTCGAACATTAGGTACTTTTGTGCTGCCAAACGTCGAAATCAACTCGCATAATATATTAACATTTGGGCTAATAGCCCATACCACCAGTTATATATTACTAGCTCATTCATACAATTACGTCATTTCACCTACATTGTTCTAATCGTTACGAACGTCTCCACGAGTCCAGAAACTTATTAACAGCCTTTCAATCAATGTGGCAATTCCGACATATTCAACAACTGTAGCTCGAGATACCACTAAGGAAGTAGGTAGGTAGGTACAGATCCTTTGTGGTCAGCCAATGAATAGGAATTTCCAAAGGTTATCAGTTTCAAACTGTTAGGTAAGATGTTTACGGCAAACGAGCAGCTACTCAATTCAGAAGGTCCGGAAAGTTTAGTATTGATCATGTAATTCCATTACATTACAGTTGGGGATTGTTGAAATATAAGATTCATCTGATACAGGATGCTGATAAAAATTATGTAATAATTTGATTTCGGAAACAAGTTCCATAAAAACAAAATACAAAAAAACACAATCTAAACTGAACTAAGAAACTAAACAATAATATAGACAAGCGGCTCCACGGGTCACTTTGCTAACGGGTATATTATTTCGGATGCAAAATAGAAAAGATATGACAAGTTAGGCATAACATTAATATCAAATACTTACTTAACATAATGTGGCATAGATAGCGAGCCACGGCCCAAATTTTAATAACTACACGATAACCATTACCAGCGAAAATATAACAAAATTAAAAACGAGCGCAATCAAATCTGTCTAAAAATATAGTAACAATCATTTATAAAAACCTTCATCCGCGGACAACGCCGCAAAAACCAAACGCAACACTTGGGCAGGTCAACAAACTACACATGTTTTCTCACCTAAGCATCTGTTACCGCGCAAGTATTATACTTCTGTTAGAAAAACTCATTAGTAGAGTACTCTGGATTCAAACTGGGAGCCTACCGCTCAACCCCCACCCCAAGGCCTCCGACGCATCAAATTATTAGTTAAGAATTCTCGATAAAATATTGGCATCGCCCCCTCAACGAGCCGCAACTGTCGATGTCACCTTAATTTACGACATTCAATTATAAATTTTACATCTTCTTGCTTCTACAGGGTGCTCTAAACTCAACCATATTGCAATATGAGTTCAGACTAAAGCTCTTTCGATAAATTCTCAGAGATTATAAAACTCTGGCTCTTGGGAGTGGATATAATTTAAAAATAATAATCGAACTTTTAAATTGATTGACAAAATGGCGGATCTGTTATAAGTAATCAACCACACCATAACGCTTTCTCTCAGTATTTAATTTAAAATGTGTTTTTTGTTACAACGTTGTTAATATTTTACGTTTCACAGATAAATATGGAGTTAATATGATAACGTGTTTTAATGGCGGACACTAACATGTTTCCCGTAATTAGTATTTGTTACGACACTGATAACGTGATGATTAAAAACGCAGTTAACGCTGCTTTAAAATTATATTTTTGCATTTAATATTTCCGAGGTATGGCAGGAGCTAGTCGAAAATTTTGTTGTTTTTAAACTATAATCCGGCAATAAAATTTATTAAGTATACAAACGATAAGACGCGCTTCAGAAACCTGTGAGAGGTTTCTAATGTTTATATGTAGTACGAATGAACCCGTCTCACTCACAACATAAGTATATGTATAATTAAAAGATTACTTCGAACAATATTAGCCAGATAAGAGTTAAAAATAACAGTAAATAACCTATTTCATTCAGTGCCGTATTGTTTTCCTTATTTATTTGGAATCTATTTTTTTTTTTTTGTTTAAGTTTAACTCTCAGCTAAAGTTTATACAGAGTAATCGTAAAGGCTAAAGCCACACAAGGCACGCGCTAAGCTACATGTTTAGAGGGCATATCTAGCGGAGGCGATATGGAACTTTATCTCTGAAAAGGGATCTTATTGTCGATGGCGCTTCCGCCATCATTAAAGATGCTCCGATATAAATACAACGTCGCGTGACGCAGTGCGGCGTAACCGCCATCCACAATAAGGTCCCTTTACATAGAAAATGCCACATATTGTCAGGCGCTGCACGCTTAGTGGCCATAATATTCGCGTCATTCATTTATACCTCTCGCGGCGCAAGGTCCAAGCGGCGAGTTTAAGGTAGTCCCGACAGAGCGAACAAAACACATTTTAGCGCGTGTATTCAATTTGGCAGCATGACTTCACCAACGTATAAGGCTCCCTCATTGACGATGCACGCGCTAAAATGTGTTTTGTTCGGTCGGACGGGACTACTTAAATTCAACGCTTTTATTCGCTCGTCCGTTCGACCGGCCGCCGTTTTTTGAGAGAATAACACACCTGTTGTATGGCCTTAACCAGAGAGCTAGCTGTGACTCTTAAATCTTGCATAGATTTTCTTAAGGCAATAGTTATTAGGACAAGGTAGGTCAATAGGTCATCCTCATTCAAATTGGAACAAGTAAACGAGAATGTTTGGCTTTGTCTAAAAAGTGCAAACGAAACCAATAAATACTGCAAAACGAAACTATACCTATAAAATATGTGAACAGACATTTGTTATTCATGTTAACATTCATTTAGTATGGGATATTCCCAATTATTAGGTACTTTTTCCTCATTTTTTGTATTAATAAAAACAAGAAACAACAATAAATGGTTCGACTATGTTTATAAACAGAGAAATTGTACCACTATACCATTGTATTGGTATCTGAGAACCATAGACATTAATAACCCTGAGGACTAAGATATTTGAGTATGATGATTTGAATATAATTAATAAAATAGGTAGTTTTATATAACAATGCGTCGGTTATCTATCAGGCCGTGGTTTCCTCGTCGGTGACCTCTGACACAAGATACACCATTATGCCAATTAAACATGGTGCTATCGATAAGGCCAGTAACGAGAAAAACACCCTGTCCGTAACGTCGCAGCCGCGGCGGGTTAATTAGGCAGATATCTAACAGTCGTGTAGTAATTCAGTCATAGTATAATTAGAAAAGTAATCGGTGTCCGGTCCGTTAGGAGTTTCTGTTACCTATTACCAGTCAGGCGCTTGCGTCGATGCGCGTCTCTCGATAATTAATACGCAAGCAAACGAGTGTCATTCGCGATCTATAATATCGTTTGCCCTAATAGTCATTTGTCCTAATGCATCGTTTGTCCTAAACTGGTTTTCAGCTGAGTCAGACAACTTTTTAAGCTATCTAAAAATACTTGCGGTTAGATTAGAATTGTGTTATAACAACACTAACAAGTTTTAAACATCAGGCGGAAATAGCTTGAGGACAAACGATGCATTAGGACAAATGACGATTAGAACAAACGTTATTATGGATTCCAATATAGACCCCAAGCAAACAAACGCAGTGACAGCGCGGCCCGACTAAACCGGCTTGTTGCGTCCTGTTGAGTTTGCTTGTGGTGGCTCGCGGGGCATACGGTCGAGGCACACACATGCAAACCTGTGATATATTGTTTGAAGATGACCTACTGTTTATACTGTTATTCAGTGAACGAGCAAAACGTAAATGCATAAGGTAAAATATAACTTAAAGCGCATTTTAGGTGCATTCCAAAGATCTTTAGCTTTCCGGTTCAGAAAATATAATGATATATTGTTTAAATTTATACGGAAAGTGATTTTTTACCGGTACTAAATTCTCAGTAGTTAGGTAACCTTTTAATTTTTCTGCAGTAAACAAGCAGTTTAGGAAACGCCAGAATTTAAAAAGTATTTTGCTTTAAACTCTACAGTTTTTACTACGTTATGTTTTGAATGATATACAGCATGATATTTAAATGGTATTGTTAAGCTATACAAAGACAGTCTAGACGGCCCCATCGCAACAAAGATATGATTAAGCTGCCAGCCGCGGGTTTTATTTTATAAAATAAAAATCATTTGACGAGGGTCGCCATTAATTTCGGCGACAATGTGATAAATAATGAGAGAGGTGTAATGCGGGGGCGGCTTCCCTCTAAAATGTCACTTTGATGGCCTGCTCGTGAAGTTTTGACGGGGCACATCCTAATTTTCTTTCTCTGATCGGGCGGTTGCCACTTTTCAATAAGAGGCATTGTTGCATTTCGTGGTAAATACGTTATTATTGATTTTATATGCTTGTGAAATTACTTTAAAATCTTTTATAGTTAATTTAACGATTTAAAGAACATTAGGCAGATGAAAGTAAAACAACGTAAAAAAATTCAGACATGAAAATACTTACAAATTCATCCTGTATAACCACTTATTTGTCGTTTCAAATTAAAAACAAGTGATAAAATAAACTACCTTCAACTTTATAACACTAGTTGTAATTAATTCCCCCCACGTGTCTTCAATACGGCTTCAACGTCAGTAAATATGCACACGCTATTAACACGTGTTTCTGGCTGCACGTTTGTGCTCCATCGCGAATGTCGCGACATCAAAGCTCGTGTCGGCAACACCCTGTGTGTCACTATACGAACATAATTATAACTAGGTGTAGGTTATGATGATTATACGGTCGTTTTTATTTAAAATTGAGAGCATTTTTGTGATATTCTTTTAATACAGGGTGGTGTAAAAATACACTAGTACCTAAAATTTATGTCGAAGTCCAATCAAATTCAGGTCGAAATAAAAATAATACATGATCGATCTATATAGACGATAGCTAACGTCAAGCCCCAGCCCACAGGAGATATAGAGATGTCAGTGATCATAATATCAGCCGAAGAACGTCCACTGCTGGACATAGTTTTGCCAAATAACTGACTGTGATCATGCAGCAACCAACTATAGCTACAAATATTTCTCAAACACTTTTAAGTAATCTACAGTATACATAGTACATGTATAGGTATGATTACAAAATGAAACATGTCATGTAGCGCTATCCAACAGATATCATGCGAACATTTGGCAGCAGTAAATCAAATTTAAACTCGATCCGGCAATTCATAACGCGAGATCCGTGAAAAATGGTTTATTTTAAAACGTTATTTTTCGCTTTGTGCGTGGAGGGACGGAAACTTTGTCAATGAGCGAACGGGGAACAATTCGGTAGAACGCAATAAGAAGCCTTAGGATAAATCTCAATGTTCATTTACATGGTTTACGAAATTTATTTTTGCATGGAAAGTCTTTTTTAGGATTCGGTTGGGGTTAGGGAAGAAATTTGCACACAGGCCGAACGATTGTTTGACACCAGATTTTTTATTAAACGTGGTTATACTAGTTAAGATAATACATTTCGAAAAATGAGCTACCAAGAGCTTTGGAATTTTTAGCTAAGGTTTAAGAAAGAAATACTTACTTTTAATACATAATTCAACTGAGGTACCTTAATAAAATTCACAAAACATCCCTATTGTATCGCATACAATTTACTGCTTAAAACGTTTGTTGCCCAAGCGGTTGTAATTATTCTAAATAATAATCATTGATTTTCTCTTCAAATTATACATGCTGCTTCTTTTTGTTTAAACAGCAGCGCTCTTGTTAAGGATGCAATGATTAGGTAATTGGTGTTGCCGTTTACAATATCACCTATTTTTTACTTTCCTTCTTTCTTTACTTCTATTATGATGTCTAGTCACTTTCCCTATACTTGTAATTCTATACCGTTGTTTAACTAGATTCATTTACTGCCTGTCTGTTACAGTAAATTTAATCCTCTGTGTAACGGGTGTATTTTCACTTCGTGTGCCGCGGGTGAGGGAGTCCATATATCATGCAGTGCTCATCACGTTTTTAATAAAAACACGCCAGCTGGCTGTTTGCTTACCTACTATATTTCCATTTCCACTGTGACAGCGGTAATTAGAAAATATGTGCACACGAAAATAAAGGTGCCGGTTGTAGAAGCCTTAAATTCCAGTTTCTCGACTTTTTGGGCTTGAGTAATAACTATCCTCCTGATAATCAAACTGAAGTTGGCGAGATGAAAGCAAAACCTACGTTTTCAACTAATTTATTAAAGAATTAATTTTACAATAAATTGACTTAAAAAAAATCATTTAACAGATATTATATTGTGGTTAGTGATTACGAGTCAACCTCGGCTATGGCAGACTATCAACTTACTCGTTAAAAAATACTTATATCATTCATTAGCAAACCCAATTATTATTGACCTCAACCTTACTTAAGCACAAAAACCACTTAACCCAATGACTTGTTATTATTACGTCGATTTCTCACATAGACATTCACTGGCAAATAAAGCGTAACCCAAACGATTTTGTTTGTATTTGTTCATCTACACAAATTATCGTAATTATAAACCACTCGAAACCTCTCGGGTTCCGTCCAAATATACGTTGGGGTCCGTTACGACTGCGATCAAAAGAATTCTATCGATGAAGTCGCGCCCCATGTCTTTGCTACCCCTGCCTTGCTAATAAGCAACACTCGAAAATGCACCTTAACCCTAGCACTACAACGAGGGTTTTGGGAAACCGTGTCGGAACATTGCGACCGTCGAGTGTCTTCTAAAGAAATCGTCAATAAACAATAAGTTTATGTTAAATTAATGCTCCAGTCCTTAGTTGTGTTGTTCTGTCTCCACTATAATACAGGATGTTTGATTAAAATAATTAACAATTTATTTACTTAAGGTAATTTATAGCATTTTATACACATTATTGACGCAATTAGAGTACATATCATTAGTATTTTCCTGTACATAGTTTTACTTCATTCATTATTTCAATCGTCAATTAACTACTTTGTTGTCAACTCATACGTATTGTAGAAGAGTACTGACCATGACCAATTCTACATTATGCACATATTAGGAACCTATAATAACTAATAGATACTATCGAATACTAACTCAAAACAGACGCCAAAATGGTTTTTAATTGCTAATACATCTTTATAGGACAGTATAATTGCATATGGAAGTTAATTCACCTCGTCCAAATTATCAAACATCCTGTAGCCAAAGAAAAACAAAACGCAAGTCTCTTGATATGACCCTTGAAAGAATAAAGGTATCCGGACATTACGTACGAGTCATAAGGCCGGGAATCAAACCCGCGATTGTTTTCTACCCTAAACCGTTTGTATGGGACAAAAGATGGCCCGATAAAAATCATTCCACGACCAAGTGGCTTTGTTATTGAGTTGGGAAAAAATGATTTTGCTAATGAAATATTTACTTAATACTCTTACTTGGCTAACTTTCAACTTAGGTTTTATAAAGCATGTTTGAAATTTATATATTTTTAACGTATACATTTATTAAAAGCTTTAGTAATTGTATCATGATTCATGATGATACAATAATCTTCCAGAAGCTTTCCGTTTTTTTAACTTTTTGACTCTAAAAAGTAATATCACGTACCATGCCCCACATTGAATGCAGTAAAAAAACTGCACAATCAAAATATGACTCGCGGGGGGTCACGCCTCGGCATTACCCTTTCACCCTTTTTATTTTTTGCAAAAAAACCGTTTTTTACCAATTTCGCACGGCTAGTTATACAGGGTGATTTGAATGCGATACTAATTTCGGTTTCCGAACCCTTTTTACGGAGAATTAATAACAATGACTATCTCGCGGATGTCTACCTGCCTGTACAAATGTCACGCACCTTTTGGTTGACCTCTTGACATTATTTTTTCATCATGTGAATCTGCTAGGAGAGATAATCAGTGAGTATTGTTGGTTGAAGAAGGGTTATCCAAATTTGTTTGTAAAAAACGGGATATCTTAATTTTTCTTAGTATTTTACGACTTATTTCGCGAGATTTACTATCGAGCGTTTATCACTTAATTTTTTTGTACCGGTGGGTTGCGGTTGTTAAATGGAGTATATTTCGACGATCCAATCTCTATAAAAATAACCACTTCGCTGTAATTCTTTATTTTGAAGTAAAAAAAATACTTTCGTACATCACAGACGTCAATGTACGTTTTTTCGTTAGTCACTCGTAGACTTGAATTAAGATACTACAACTAGTACAGTCTTCTTCGTCATAAAATTAAATACTGCGAATTTTGAAATCAACTCCATTTTTCAATACAAGTATCAATTAAGTTCCACGTAAATTAACAAAACCTGGTCCTCTATCAATCGGCGTCTGCTCACGTTCTCATACAATTTAAGATGAAATCTCACGCCGGTCCGTTTTGTCCAAAAGTCCTATTTAAACTTTTGACTTCGTAATAACATACCTATTACGTGGAACATTTTGTAAGGACACCTGCTGAGTGCCTTAGGTGTCCTTGGCTTGTATTCAATAATCAGACACGCTGTATATGAAACTGCGTTTAAATCTCGACTCTATTAATGTTAGATTAAGATTGGAAGTATAGTAAAGGGTGATGTAATAGAATGCGTAGCCACAGGGCGTATCTGTTTTGTCAAGTTAGTCATGTGAATAATTCTTCACAAATCCTTTTTAGTGATTATCATTTTTGTTGTAAAGGGGGTTTGACAATGGATTGAATAAAATAAACTTACAAGTACGTATGTAGTAAATTATTTTTGTTTAACGGATATATTCATGATTCGCGCGGATAATTATACAATTTAAAATTGATATTATATATTATGTAATTTAAAAAACTTATAATTTAATCTAAGTTCAGCAGTTGAAGCCTTTCAACTGAAATGACGATGATTTTATAAATTGAAATTAATTGAGAAAAATCCTATTATTGTTATAAATGCGAAAGTTTTTGTGTGTGTGTGTGTGTGTGATAGTTTGTTACTCCTTCACGCTGCAACGGCTGGACGGATTTAGATGAAATTTGAAATGGAGATAGCTTATACCCTGGTAACACATAGGTTACATTTCATCCCGGAAAACTTATAAGTACCCGAGGGAATAACGATAATGCTACTCTACGTGGATGAAGTCGCGGGCAGAAGCTAGTATTTCATAAAAAAGTATTTTTAAGGTGTGACATCAGAGCCAACTTTTATACGAAACTAATTGGAATTACGCTGTTATAATATACGTTGTTGTTATGCAACATGTTCGCAGTAATTACTTGAAGCCCTAACCAATTACAGTGTTGTGTATCATTTAGTAGTTGAAGGCTTTTAAATACCTACGCCTCTTAATAGAATAGAATAGAATAGAATAACTTTATTTCAGACTACAAGGCCCATATTTACAAATACCTTACAGACTAGCATACATATCAATATATAACATAAAATGAACACAACTATTAATACATTTTCGCGGTGTCTGCTAGACGGCGACCACGAAATCGCCGAAATAAGACTCCCCCCACTACTTACTTTTCGGAAATTGACACTGGAGTCATCTTTTTGTGTACAGTCAAAGGCGTCAATATCTATACAATACAGCCATCCTCATGTAAGTAGCATAAAAGCGTATGGATATTTTTGACATCTTGAGAACGTTTACATATTTATGATTTTGACTGTACTTATAGGTCCATGAAAACGGAAATATATGACGTCTGTATAAGTTAATTGATTCCAAAACATGAAGAAGTCACGTTTCAAAAACCCTTAAACACTCTTTTGTTCGAGAAATAAAAATACGTTCCAAATGTAACCCTCAATGGAAACAACCGCGTATCATTTCTTTGTGTAGAACCCTCTACGTCCTACGCCTACGCCGTAGCCCGTAGACACAGATCGATTTGCGGTTACAAGTGACAAAGTTTTTCAAGATGGCGCTAGGGGTGGAGGGGGGAGGGGGGATGCTCATATTTTTTACTGTCGGGGTGAGCATTGGAGCCGATCGCGACACTGGTCTCCACTCACTTGGCCTCTTAAGAGCGAGATGTGTGTCTGTGTTCGTTTCTGATGTGTACTCGATGCTCCATGTGTGGGGCGCGGTGTCTTTATATAAGACGTTTTGAATGTTAGGTAAAATGTGTGCATTCCTTCCACTAAGCCATGTGTGGATGGATTGTAAAGTCTGGGAGAACTAATGCAGTGTCGTGCAAAAGCGTTTAATCGGACGGAGTTACCTGACTGACAAAATTATAAAATAAAGATGCTATTCATTGTAATAATACTGTTATTCAAAATTCAGGGCCTTCTCCAACACATTAAAACGGAAACAACTTTAAAATGTTATATAAGATGGGCCAAAAATACGGCAGTGAAACGTGGACACTGATACAAAGAGATAGAGAAAGATTGGAGGCTTTTGAAATGTGGTGTTGGAGAAGAATGGAGGAGATAAGTTGGACAGAAAAAATATCTAATGACCGAGTGCTGAATAGAATAAATGAAAGTAGGCATTTACTAGCAACAATAGAAAATAGAAGAGGAACAATGATGGGACACCTGCTACGACACGAACTTTTCCTTAGAAACATCATAGAAGGAAAGATAGAGAGAGAAAGAGAGGCAGAGGAAGACCAAGAAGAAATTACTTTGAGCAGATAAAAGAGAAGGTTAAGGTTGGGTCGTACCAGGAAGTCTAGCAATTGACGGAGGGCCGGAGCGGGTGGCGATTACTCCTCTGACAAGAGCATGGCTCTTAAATAAAGAGAGAGAGAGAGAGGGCCAAAAATGTTACCAAATTAGAATAAAATAGTAAAAATGCAAATATTTCTGGCTCACCCTATAGTAAATACGTCACTAAATACGTTAACGCGAAAATGTACTAAAATGCACAGCTACTTCCGAGTTTGACTGTACCTATTCCTAAATTAACTTATTAGCGAAAATTACACAACCCTAATGAAATTAGGGTCAATCATCAGTTATGTATCAGTTAATAACATTTTGGCTCGAGTCAACACGTTAGATAAACGCTTCTCTGATGAAGTGATGATACTACTCTTACATTCAAAATGGCACATTTGCCAGTCAAACTCCATAGCAAATTAAACCTTATAATTAACAGTTAACAGTCATACTTGCTTTGAAATATTAAATGGTTGATGTGACATTTACTTTAAGGAGTTGAATACTGTGCTCGCATATAGCCTCAGGCTGCTTGCCAGCCAGAAAGACGCTACTGCGTTTTCTGTTTAGCTTGCTGGATTTTCTCGACATGATTTAGGAAGAACCAGTTTATTTCGAAAATAAGTACATTTTGGTTCCTCTAAATTTTGAAAAAAAATGCTAAGTAGAAATAAACAGATTAAATCTTTTAAGTACATAGGAAATGGAAACACAGGATTTCGAAGGCATCACACAAAATATAAATCCAGCCATGTTATGTTGTATTCCCTCAAAACCAAAAACAATGATACTATTGTGTTTTTTTAATTACAATTTGCTATTATATTGATTTAATATTAAAAATAGCACAACGGAAACGGAAATTCTCGTTTATAAAGCAAAATTATTACAAAGAACTCAAAACCTCCACACCAATAAAAAGCTAACTCCACACGCTAAACCAACAGCTTTAAAAACTCCAGATAAAATTTCAACAATTACAACTGGCTTAAAAGATTTAAAAAAGCAGCTTCGGCCCTGTGTGCCGCACCCGCGCAGTGTACACAGTCTGGGGGCAGCACAAATTAATTTCGTATGGCCCGCGGGCCGAGCCCAGACACGTGCGGTTGGTAACGTATCTAGATCATAAATAGCCGGTAGGCGACCGCAGGGAAAACGGTTCATTATTGACTATGTTACTAGGATAATATTATCTGGAAGTCCGCCGGAATTAAAATAAAAGTGTGTAAAGGCCTGGCCACACCACCATGGCACGGCGTCGTTAAGAGGATTGTGAAGCGCCGCTAAACTCGCCGCTGTCAAAATACCATACAAATTTAGCTCCGGGTGATAACGTTTCTAATCAAGTCCGATTTCTACGATTTTTGAATATGTTGTCGTTATTATAAAGAACTAGGGCTGTACGTTTTTTTTTTTTATTCTAAGAAATATTTTCTTGGAAAACAAAACGTACAGACATAGTTTTTCGTGATATCTACAACGTATTCAAAAATCGTAAAATCGGACCGGAAGGGCTATTGCGTAACGCACTCGCAATCGCAATTGTTTTCATTTTGAAAATCGATGGTTTGTCTTCATACAAAATGAAAACAATTGTTCCGCTTTGAAACCGATTGCGATTGCGAGTGCGTTAGGCAATAGCGACGCAGGTTTAAGGGGATAGAAACGTTATCGCATTTTGTATGGGATGTTTAGCTTCACAATCCTTTTGACATGAAACGGCGCGGCGCCGTGGAAAGGCACGTTGCGGCGTCGTGCAGATATACGTTGCTGTGTTTCATTATATAGTGCAATATTAAGTCAAATGTCCTGCGCGTAGAAATTAAAATAGCATGAAGCCGTTATTACACGGCACCTTGTGTCTACACGACGCGGCAACGTGCCTTTCTACGGCACCGCGCCGTTTCACGTTAACGACGCCGCGCCGTGATGATGTGGCCAGGCCCTAAGGGTCTAGCGCAGGATATACAACTTCATTACAGGTTAAATACTTAAATAAATGACCTCTTGCTTGTAGTTGTAACACATATGTATACTCGTAGACCGTTCGACATTCTACATTTGAAATTTGACGCAAATTCTAAAGCTAAAATATTAAAGCCTATGTCACTCCTACAACCAAGCCGTATCTATCGACACTTCACTGTGGCTTTAGTGAAAACGGATACATGTCGATTTGGCTCTTAATAAAAAAGGGTAAACGTCATGTACAGAGTATACTACACTTATACCGTTTTTCACCTAAACCTCGGGAGACTTGCATCCTTTTTCACTAAAGTCGCAGTGTTAGAATCCATAAAGCAGAGCGTGCCAAGGAAATGGACATATCATTATGACGCAGACGGGTAATAAAGTACAACCGAACAAATAAGTGATCTTTTACAAATTCATTTACGATTTCGCTATCAATTACTAGCTAATGGTCTAAGATCCGAATAGGAGACGATTTGCACCGGGCTGTTTATTCGATGAAAAGTATTTTATATCAATTTTAATACGCTTAATAGTATGTGGCAAATAGGTAGGCTGAAAAATTTCAGCCCAGTACATATCATAAAAAAAAATTAAAGATGAACTTTATTTTAAAAATTGATATTGCTTATTAAATAGACCAATTACATACTAATCAAAAGCATGAAGCCTATAGAATATGCAAACGTTAGGTTTAGTGCAAAGTATTAGTATCGACTCATCTGTTTAGACCTGCCTACCCAATAGTTTGACGGGAAAAAAATAGTTAACCTAACGTTTGCATATTCTATAGGCTTCATACTTTTGATTGGTTTGTAATTTGTCTATTAAACAAGCTATTGCAACTTTTTAAAACAAAGTTAATTTTTAAATTTTTAATTATTTATGTACTGTACTGAAATTTTTCAGCCTACCTATTCGCCATATATTACTTAGCGTAGTAAAGGGGTTTGGGTAAAAGGGTTGTCATTTGTAAAATTCATACATTTTCAAGGTGAGCGGCCATTCGTAAAAGTGGTAAATTATGATAGAATTATTAAAAATAAACATGTTTTGTTATGTAATGTAATACTCTTAAGTGCATCGGAGCCGAGATATTTAAATATTCATACTTGGGCGTACTTTTGTACTAAAAACTAAATACTTAAATCTTGAAAATCTCCGCTCCGATATTATTTAACGCCATAAATTATATATATCTATGTGTATTTAGAGGTCCTCTAAATAAGTATGTAAAAATCAACCGTGGCCGCTGAAAAAAAAATGACAACATTCTTCAAACAAATTTACCCAATGACCTTTGGTATAAAATACTTTGTATCGAATAAACAGCCCAGTGCAAATCGTCTCCTATTCGGATCTCCTACTATAATGACTAATCGAAGGCAATCGACGCTTAAAACCAGAACTGCACAGACTGAACAGAATAATAATAAGCAACATCAATGTAAGGGATAGGTTTTTCCCTAGGGGCTAAAACAAAAAGAACAAAGGGAAACAATGGACGGATACGCACAGTTTAATGTGAGAGTTTTGTGCCCATTATACCGCATATGGGAAGCGAAGGATCAGAGCGTTGAGCTAATTGAATCGTTTTACAATTTTAAACTCTTGATCGGCTACTGCTATAGCTGAATGATTTCGCTGTTGCGTTTCCAAGCGTATAAGTACGTACAGTCGACTTCATAAATATGTGTACACTTTAGTACCTTGTCACTTTAAACGCTGGGACAATTCATGTACGGCAGTTTAAACATGACATTAAATAGACAAGGTACTAAAGTGTACACATATTTATGAACTCTACTGGACACGTAGATAAATAATTGTCTAAGCTATGCTCTTGAACTATCGGTAGACAACGATAAACATACTTATGTATAGAAATAAATTCTTAAATACTTACCCCCTTACTAATAAACGTTGAGTAACGGTGGTATAGCTATACAATGTTTTGTCCTTATCTGTCAAATTCAAATGTCACAATGACAGATAAGGACAAAACACCCGCAGTGATATATTTACTAGACAGTCTCACATACCAAATTGATTATCAAGTTTTAGCATTAGTAGTGTTGACAGGAAACAGATAAACAATCTAATCTTACAACATCATAGACAAATTAGATAGTAAAAGTCGTTTAGAGTAAACAAAAACGAATACCATTTTTTCTATGTTTATTTATCGAAGTTAAATCAACGGAATAACTTGTTACAGGTTAAATGTACAGTCTAATTTGCAGGGCAAAGACCTCTCGGTACTGTAAGTTTTTCCGTTGTTTTCTAATTGGAGTTTTTTATTGTTTACTCGTATGTTTTTTATCTATTTTTGGGATTACCTAAGACATAAACAACTAAACCTTCTAAAGTTACAAAATAAATCATACATAGTCTACAAGTCTACACTCATCTAAGCAACCCAGTCAAGTCGCTCATGATTTTCTAACGACTAATTGCGCAATGCCCAGATGAATATTACTGACGGCAAATTTTAATCCTAACATGAACTGGTAGATAACATTTTGGGGATTGTAAAATCAGCCCTTTGTTTACAACATGTATTTTAATAAACATATGTAACAATTTGCGTGCAGACGCCTCGAGCATCGCCTGCATATCGCGGATATCTAAATATGCGGATCCTATTAAATCTGAAATAGCTATCCAATCAGTGCGCGCACGCTTCGCTGCGTTTATGCGTCGTTACGCAGTAATGCGCGAGCGCACAGCGCGCACAAAGTTACGCGGACCCCTCGCGTTTGTGTTGCTACTTATTTTGAGTTTGCGTTAATTGGCTTTTACATTTTAACTTTTATAATTTCTGAGATTTGCGCTTTGGACTGAAATAAAATAGGCTTATGGCTCGTTCGACACACGGCCAAATAACTGGTCTTTGAATTTTGAAACTTCTTCTTATAAAATAAAATTGTCGTTGCTCATGTAAAAAAGGTTAAAGGTGTTTACTCAGTACGTAGGCCACATAGGCGCTTTTACACGTCAAATCTACCATGCATAATCTAAGATTAAATGTATCAATGGACGAAGATACAGTACGGACATGGCTAACGTAGTTAATGTATCAAAATGAAATATTCTCCTACGGAAAAAACAGTACAGGCAACCTTTAAAATATTATTATTAATTGAATTGGTTCGAAACTTTGCGAGCATTTGGAAATGGTAAATAGTAGGGCGCTCTAAAATATTGAACACGAAATTTTGAAAGCTCTCTATCTTTCGATAGTTATCAGGGGATTAAAAGAAAATTACTGATCTGGCTTTGAAATTTAACCACGGAAAATGAAGTAAAATTTTGATTTTTAAAATCTGTTTCTCGGATGTTGTTATATTCTGATATTTTGTTAATTTGTCTATCCTCTTGCTTTGCCCTTAGTTATTCTACTGAAAGGTTAACTAGAAGAGATCCCAAATGTATCAAGTTCGCCTATTTACATTATCTATATTGATGCAATGAGTTTACCTACATACGTAATACGTATCTACAAACATACAAATTCTTATTTTTTCTAGAATCACCTTGATAATAATAATTATTTACGTAACTGTACTGCTTTTTCAAAGTTTCCCAACTTTCACAAGGCTGCGTCACGGCAACAACAACAGGATGGCTAACCTGACCTTCCTACACAAACTCAAACAGCCTATAAATAAATTATGGTTGTGTAAGATGCCTCCACGTTTCCACGCAGGCGTCACATAACGCTCAAAAGAAACCTAATATTTCCATGTTCCCAATCCCCTAGGGTTGTCAAACTCCCCCACGAATTGATAAAATAGCTCGGCTGCACAAATAACCGCCAAAACGGCAGAAAACCCCACAAAAGGCAGAAAGTCCTCGACGGCTCTCAGCCTAAACGCTTTAACTATGTCCCTACCCCATACTTCAGGACTGCTCACTCCACTTGTCTCCAAAAACCCGTGAATATTGCATCGGATTCTAAGCCTAATAACGAGGGAGGAAGGGTTAGCTTCCCGTGGGGTGGTCGAGATAATGATGGCACTTCAGCCGATGGTTTTGGTATTGCTTCTAATTGGTGGTGGTCCTTTAGCAAAACTGTTGCACGCGCCTCCCCTATATTCGTACATGAGGAATATGTACTAAAGTGTGTATTGTACGTTTATTATACAGTATTCGATCGCATCTATTATATAGTGTAATTGCCAGAGATCTACGGAATATATTCTTCGTTTTATACTGCTGTTTAAATTACTAATACCTACAGGGTGTTTCTATAAACTTAACACAAGATTCAGCAAGATATAAACTTCAAAGTATATTCGTATATGTTAGTAGAAGTATAAAAGTGTTTAAAGCTACTGTAACCCCGCCTTAACAAATATATGTAACAACAATAGGCCATTTAAGTAAACTTACTTATTACTTCAGAAAGTTACTACTTCTACGACTACAGTAATAAAGAATACGAGTGAGACAACCTCGGCTTTTAATTAGGCACCGCGACGAATGCCGTCTCGAACGTGAATGCAAACTAAAAGAAAGAGAGGACCGAGGAGGCGCTTATTAGCGAGCAACGTTAGGGTTTCTACAAACGGACGACTGAAGAAATTAAAACAGTTGAATAAAAACAACTAGGTTAGTCGTGGACATATTTAGCCAATTACTCTTTCATCGCTTATCATTGCTAACCTAACCTAACCTTGAAGTCCCTTCAAAATTATCAATTAATGAACCCTGTAAGACAAATACAAAAACCGGACAAGTGCGAGTCGGACTCGCCCACCGAGGGTTCCGCACATGACACGGTTAACTCAATTCAAAATTTGCACCGCTGCCGTTCTTTGCATAAAGACCCTGTTTTTTCTGTGATTTAATTAAAAATGTTGGGTTTTTAGATTTTTCCCTATATTTCTACACTAATATTATAAAGAGGAAAGATTAGATTTTTTGTTTATTTGTTTGTTTGTTTGTTTGAATTGAATAGGCTCCGAAACTACTGGACCGATTTGGAAAATTCTTTCACCGTTTGAATCCTACATTATCCCTGATGAACATAGGCTACGTTTTACTTTTCTGCGCGGACGGAGTCGCGGGCAGCAGCTAGTGTAGTATAAGACGGTATTACTTTCCAAATTTCATAGTTCTAGGTCAACGGAAAATACCCTATAAATTTTGATTCCCTTGAGAATGTCGAAATATACGTTTTTCGCGGCCTAAACGGCCGTATCTTTTTTTTACGTTAACTTAGAAGTTTGAGTTTTTCAAAGCTTCAAAGGACTGACTTGAGTATATGGTATAAATTTCAACTCGATACCTCCACGCGTTCCCGACATAAAGGGTCTTGACAGACAGACAGACGGACAACAAAGTGATCCTATAAGGGTTCCGTTTTATGCTTTTGATGTACGGAACCCTAAAAAAATTCGATTGACAGATCATCAAGTGTAATGTGTTATGACAGACCTAAAGACCTAAGTTATGATTTTTATATTATTACATTAGTTTGCACACTCGGGAATAAAGAAACCAGCCCTGAGGAACTTAGGACCACTGTCAGTCTTAAGATATACCTATACAGTCTGTGGTAGTGTCCTGCTACACCCACGACTTACAGTTCCACAGCTAGTAGAGTATTTTACGAGTTAAGCCGATGTTACCTTGAGGGTCGAGTGGTTGGAGTCATATCATGAAGGGACTTTTATATCATTTGTATCGTCCCCTGTACGATAAGGTTATTATGACATAGCTATGCAATTCAGTTTACGGTGAGAGAAAGGGACAGAGCTATATAACTGCAATAGCTCTGTCCTTTACGCTCGCCGTAAAATTAACTGTATAGCCATTTCATAATAACCCCCCTGACCGAAGATCTGTCCACCTATTTAAAGAAAGAACTCTGCCCAAGAAATGTTATATTTGGACGATTTCGCGGCTAAAAAGTTTTTGAGTCCATTCGCACCTTTAGAACAATAATGACCTAATTCAAAATTTGTGCTTTCAAACTTCGAGTCATAAATTTATTATCATAGAGACCTAACTCGAAATTTAAAATTTCTCAATTAGGTCACTATTGTTCTGAAGGTGCGAATGTTTATTTTAAGTATGTAACATATAGAATTTATTCTTTCATTTATTATATTCTTGCCCGATTCGGATTTTCGTTTGTCCGCATACTCCTCCCAAACTATTAAAGATATCAGGATCAAATTTAGCCCGTAATACGACATATAGCCACAGATGGTTTAGAAAAAATAAAATTGAAAATCGGCCATACCACGGAGGAATAACCGAAAATCTGTTCCCATGGACTTTCAATGGGAAAAGTACGGAAACTTCGATTTTCAGCGGCGCTCTTCGCTCGTAAACTTTTTGAAGCTTCATCTTCAGCTTCGCTCCATTTAGACTTGCCCGGGGACGGCGAGTGCACCGAGTTTAGTTATCAATCAGATAGGCGAATAACCCAACGTGAGGCCAGCCGATTATCACTGATAAGTGACGTACGGCATTTATAACAGATATCCATCGCATTACGTGACAGATGATAAGGGTATTATTATATAGTCAATACAAAGTCTACAGATAGTCTGAAGACTGATGGCGGACCTATCACAACTTCAGTCAAGGTTATAACATGCATTTTTACCTTTACAGTTAGGTCATGTAAAAATCATACTAAAAACCTATGAAATAAGTAGATATTCAGTGCTGCGAGCATGGCCACACTCGTATTACTTATACGACATTTCAAGGAGACAAATAAAGATGTAAAAAGAAATGGAAACCGACTGATCAAGAAACATCGGAAAAAGTTTGTACTGGAGGAACAATATATTATATAAATTCAACGGTAAATTTTCTTTTAAATTACTTATTTCATCGTATTGAAACCTTACATAACAAGAAACTGATTACAAAATTTTATTAGTAAAAAATAAAAGACGCGGGAAATACCCAACCCGAGGTTCAGGTGAAAAACGCCATAAATCTATGTACACTCTGAACATGATACCCTCTTTTATTACGAGCTAAGTTGACTTGCATCCTTTTTAATTAGGAACACAGAAGGCCCTACCAAGATGCATTGCGCTAACTAGCGTTTCTATTCGTTTCGTTTTTAAACCAATCGCGTCACTGGTAGATCACGTGACTTTTCGTATCACGTCATCTACAAGTGAAAATCGAATAGAAACGCTTGTTAGCGTAATGCATCTTGGCAGGGCCCTCAGGTTATAAATCCTCTGTAAATCTCAGAATCGCTCGCTTCCAAGCAGCCTTAGCAAGAGAGGAGCCAGTTTATCGGCGAGCGTGCCTTGCGCCGCATTCCGACCGCGACCCAACACCGATCTTTACGAGCCGCATTAATGACAAACGGTAACGACCGGGAAGAGAATCGATTCAGAACCGATTTTACTATCGACTCGCCATAACAGACGGAATGTTTGCTTTGACGATTGGGTACGACGATCATTTTCAAAATGGAGGCATCGTCGAGTGTTGAGGTCCGGGGAAATATAGAGGTGATGCATTACAATTTGAATGCATTATTAAATGTACCAGTACTAGTTAAGTTAGGATGAGCAATTGATTAATTTAATAAACTTGTAGTTTTCCTTGCGAAGGCTAATTATCATATTACTTGTTGTAATTGTTAAACAATAGGATTTCTCATGCGGAAATAACCAACAATGATTTTGGTTACATCCTCTTCCTCATCAATATTTTAAAAGTTCCTAAGTAAAGTGGATCGTCCTGTGTAAACAATAAATTCTAGTATTCAGATATTCATTCTAACTTCTATATAGGACTGCCTGCTTTCCTGACACACAGTTATTTTACCTAAAATAAAATCATTTTTTACATTTACCAAAGGTAATTGGAGTAGGTACAGGATGATAAAACTTACCAATGCGCTTGTGAACATCGCATGATAAATAAACACAACTCAAAAGTGTTCTTAGCACGTGCGTAGATCAGTTCTAACATTCAATAGATTAACGTATTTTTTATTGTCGTTTCTACATGATAAGCTAACGAACGACTTCAATCGCTTATGGAGATTACAGGATATACAATATCTGCCACGATTAAATAACGACCAAGTATCAGACACCAGATAAGTAAACAGATACGGGGATTCGACATTGCTGAAATTATATTGTTTCTGATCGTTTTTGTATTGCTATGTTCGGTCTCTTTATTCCTTTTTCTTACTTTGCAAAACAGGGATAGCACAGAATCGAAAATGGATACGATATTTTTTAGGTTCTGTCTAATTTTAGCCTCATCTACGTAGCCGTGGCATCGACTTCATTCGTCATTTTTTAATGGCATTGAGAAAATAAACCCGTGGACATTATACGCCATGGAATCTTAAAAATGAATTGCCTGCCCTGAGTACTAAGATGGAATACCTAAATGTTTGTGATTTAGAACCTGTTTCGCCACCAAATATTCTTGGTAAATGTAAAATATATTATGATGTAGATACTTTAATCAAAAAATAACTATATAAAATTTATTTGCGGCAATTCATTGGATAATATGTAAGTACACTTTATTTCTTGTTATTCAAATACGAGTCAAAAACTACCTTGAATTCATTAGAACCATTTACAATGTTTATAATATAAACTACATATATTCATAATAAATGATAGAAGTTCAGTTTAGTTAAGTAACTAATCGATAAAACAAATACTTCCTTAAAGATAAGGAACATGAAGTCATGAGTTATTCTTTAAGGAACGCCACGAGCTTTATCGTAGTTGAATCACTGGTATAAAAACGTGTACATATGAGCAAGAGCCAATATGAAACACACAACGCTGAACTTTAAAGATCAAACAAAATGGTCACTTGAAATCCATCTTGAATTAAATTTGCGGGTAGGTTAGAATTAAAATGTACAAAAAAATGAGAGGAAAATCTTAAACATTAACTAATCTCAAACTAAAGTAGGCCACGAAATGGTAATAGACAACGATAAACCTACTTATATAGAGAAATACAGACACACCCTCATCACACAAATATCTGCCCATACCAGGAATCAGAGAGGGTCAAGATTGACTAACAACGCTCACCCTGTATATTGAATCATGAGTACCAAATACAACTCATAACTTTGACGAAATTATTAATATACAAAAGTAATTACGACACATTACATCATAAGTTCCACGTAAGTTACATAACGAACGCGTCATTATAATCGAGGAGTAAAACGTCATCTCCGGCTCTGATCCTAAGTTAATGCTATTTTAGTATAATACGTGACTAAGATTGAAAAGGGCATGGTTCGATGGTTCGGTCATTTCGAGAGGATGGATGAACGAAGATTGACGAAAGAGTAATACAGAGCGAAAAAAATCAAATCGAAGAAATACTGGAAAAGGGCCGAATCTTTAGTACCCGAAACCGTCGTGCAAAGAGAAGCGAAAGAGATTTGTCAGGATCGTAGCAGGTGGAAAGAAGTGGTCTCTGCCTACCCCTCCGGGAAAGAGGCGTGATTTAAAGTATGTATGAAAGTGAAAGTTAGTAGGTTGAAATGGAAATGGGCTGGCCACGTATGTCGCAGAACGGATAACCGCTGGAGTAAGCGTGTTCTGGAGTGGAGACCGCGTCTTGGCAAATGTAACGTGGGACGCCCTCTGGCCAGATGGCGGGATGACTTGCATAAGAGGGCCGGCAGTGACTGGATGCATAAAGCATTAGACCGGGCTCTGTGGCGTTCCTTGGGAGAGGCCTATATCCAGCAGAGGACTGTAACGGGCTTATGATGATGACGATGATGATGATGATGAGAGTCAAAGGTAAAAAAACTAAATGGCATAGATCCGTGATATCATAAACTTCTATCTAAATTTAAGGTTGTTACGATGTGCAAGGTCCGTCCGGATTGCTACCAACTTATCTTTTAACCTACCGCCAAGCAGCAGTGTTCGCATTGTTGTTTTCAGGTATGGGGATAAGACAACCGGTGAATGACTAGCATAGAGGCATTCCATCTTGGTCCTCAGGGTTGGCAACGCATTTGTGGTCTTAGGGTTGCAGGCTTAAGATTGTAGTCTTGAGACTGCAAATGTCTATGGGTCATGAGTCCCTTGTTTACCATCAGGTTGCGTGTGTGCTCGTTCATTTGCCTTCCCAATACCATGAAAAAAACTTCTGATATGTCGTTGATAGTGAGTAAGTAATAAATTCAATAAGTTGTAAAATGGACCTTACCGACTTATTTACCAAGGTGTATTTTTCGGGTTACCTTTGTTTCGTCGAAATATGTTTGCCAAATGTATCGTTTCCCAACCGTTTCATTTGCCAAACCGCTTTGTTTTCTGTAACCGTGAATATTTCAGGATTTTATAAAAACTAACCTAACCTATAGGGTTCAACACGATGGTACTGAAATAAATCCTGTAATATTTACAGATACAGGAAAAAAAATGGGTCGGCAAATAAAAAGGGAAACGATACATTTGGCAAAGATATTTCGGCCGAACGGCAGGCTCCCGTATTTTGCACCTTATTGAATTTGTTAGATACGCTGTATTGCACTATCACCAAAGATATGATATAATTCAAATAACCTTGTTGCGGTAGGATTATCTTTATACGTGAATTGCAAAGACGCAATATATCAGAAGATAAATTAGTTTAGATAAGTTTTTTCACTCAACGAATAAGTTTAGCCATTTAACGAAAAAATGCTGCCAGTATCTTTAGTACAATGCCGCAGGAGCCATTCTTAGATTTAATGTTTTAGTTTATTTTTATTATTTATTTTATTTTATTTTGAACAGGCAGGCCAACAATACACATGCGAAATACCTACATGTATATAACAGAGGCAGAAAAACAAGTACGCATGCATACATTTTACAGGCTAACACATCACTTAGTAAGGAAAAAAGATAAATCGTGAGTTAATAGCAGTAAAAATTATACCTCATAATGTTTAATTATGTTTTATATTCTTTAGTCTTAGATTTAGTCTTATTTAATTTTAGTTTTAATTTTAATTTTCAGTTACTGTTTTATACTTCATAAATAACAAATCACTTACCTCGAATTTCACAGTGTTTGGGTCATGCGCCTTGTAACCAGGTAAGATTTTTAACGACACTATACAAATCATGCCAAGTAGAAGTCCACTGCGGACGGTCAGTCACTTTACAGTAATCATCGGCCGAAAACATCTTCCATCGTATCTCAGTGATAAAAGACATAGATAAGACAATATTTTGATAATTCCAAGGACGCGAAGTACTTAATCTTCTATCAGCAACTACCTATCTACTATCTACAGGATGATGGTAGAGGCTAAAAGCGTAAAAGAACGATGTCAAGTAAAAACAAGGGTAGGTACACTACATAATATCGAAATATTTTTTTCCGAATTTGATAAACAGAAATTTCAGAATCCTGATTTTGAAATTTCCGAATCATCACTATTCCGAATTTTAGTTTCACCAAGCATCACAATCACGTTTTTATTAAATTTCGAATGTTCACATTTCCGAACTATTAAAAACCCGAAAAATATTTTTCCGAATATCACAATTCCGGATTTTAGCAGCCCGAATTCTCTAAGATTATTTATTTCAAATAAGTGCCTGATGAAATATTGTATAATACCGTGTATAATGTTTAACATGCATAATGCTCAAAAACTGTAAGAAATGTCCGACAAAATGCGGAGCTCCGTTTCCGCGTAGCTAAGGCGCTTCGCGCCTTGATGCAACTCTAACCTAACCTAACCTAATCTATCAAGGTGATATTGACCTAATTTAGTAATGTTTCAAGTAGAATACCTACTTCAATTCAATTCAAGTGGTTAGTTTCATAATTCCGAATTTTACATTACCGATCTGGTTTGTGAAGTTTGGAATTTAAATATTCGGAATTATAATTTTCGTAAAAAAGAAAATTCGGAATTGTCAACATTCGTAGTATTTTGATAATTCGGCCTTATATTTTTTCGGTATTGTAAAAATTCGGAATAATGAAATTCGGTATGTTCAAATTGAGAATTAAATAATTCGAGATTTTAGGGTGTTCCCGAAAAACAAGTTGGCTTTTTATCGATGGGCGATTATGTAGTCATTTGTATGGTTTTCATCGGTATCATGCTAATTTCGTATCTTTTATTTTACTGTAATGTAGATCTCTATTCGACATTGTATTAATTAGAGATATCGCGTAGGTATTGCTTTTTGAAAATACGTACGGTCAACTTCATAGGTGATACCACAAGATAGCATACTAATTAATCAAATATTAACCTACGTGATTAAGACAATGCTATCCCGTCCTGAGGGCCCTGCAAAGATGCACTAAGCTAACTAATGTTTCTATTCGATTCGTTTTTAACCAATCGCGTCACTGGTAGACCACGTGACTTTTCGTATCACGTCATCTCCCAGTGACGCGATTGGTTTAAAAACGAATCGAATAGAAACGTTAGTTAGCGTAGTGCATCTTTGCAGGGCCCTCTGGGCGTCTGGTTTTTCTTAAACCAGACGTTACTATTTATGTTGTTAACGTAATTGTAAGTATGAATAACATGGCAGTAAAGGCGGCAAGACAGGATATATTAAAAAGTAAAATAAGCCCTATAAGCCTAGATAACGTTGTACCGTATCAATCGTAACGATTATACGGATAAGATTAATAAAATAGACGTTAGCTAACGATCGTTATGTCGTTAGGTGCGTCAAAAACATACAATGTCATACCTACATAATTTATATTTATTTATGACATCAATTCAGATTTATTTATGATGACGCCTTGGCCTAGTTGGTAGTGGCCCTGCCTACGAAGCTAGCGGCCCTGAGTTCAAATCCCGGTAAGGGCAGATATTTGTGTGATGAGCGCGAATATTTGTTTCTGAGTCATGGATGTTTTCTATATATTTAAGTAGATATTTCTCTATATAAGTATTTATATCGTTGTCTAGTACCCATAGTACAGTCAACAGTATAAATAAGTGATCATTTATGTTCCTTGTCACATTAACGTCGTGTTTGAAATGTCATACAAAATTGTGAAACGATTGAAAGTGACAAGGTACATAAATGATCACTTATTTATGCTGTTGACTGTACAAACCTAGAGCTTAGTTTGGGACTAAGTCAATTGGTGTGACATTTGTCCCCTGATATTTATTTATTTTTAATTACAATAACGAAAATAATTTACAACTGTATAATGCTAACATAAAAACGAATTAATTTAAAGCAAACAACCCTAATGATCATCCGCTTAGCTTTTAGGCAAAATAGCACACAGGCCATCTGATGATAAATGGGATCTTAGACCCATAGACATTTGCATTCTCAAGACTACAATCTTAAGTCTGCAATCCTAAGACTGCAAATGCATTGCCAACCCTGAAGACTAAGATGAAATGCCTCTATGCTAGTATGCCTTATCCCCACACCGGAACACAATCAATCCGAACACTGCTGCTTGTCGGTAGGTTAAAGGATACGATGGTGGTAGCGATTCCGACAGACCCCAAAGTCCTACCCCCACTAAACTTAGAGACCCTTACTGCAAACCAACGCCACAAGGTAGTAAGCGTATATGGACGTGCATACTTCGCATCTGCATAACAATAGTGACCTAATTCAGAAATTTTAAATTTCGAGTTAGGTCTCTATAACAATAAATTTATGACTTGAATTTTGAAAGCTGAAATTTTGAATTAGGTCACTATTGTTCTGAAGGTGCGACTTGTGTAATGCCTTTTTTCCATCGGAAGGTTGCAAAGTACTTTTTTAAAGGTTTACTCACCTGTTTTGTCAACATTATTCGCTGACGGCTGGGCGTCATCTTTGGCGCCTGAAATAAAAAAAAGTTAAGTTAATTTGTTGACATAAGAAGAAGAAGTTTGCGCATTAGTGACAAAGATAGCGATTAAAAAGGTAGCGATTATCAAAATCGATTATTAAACAGACTCGTAATCCATCTACTATTCATATGTCGTACGATAGCCATATCATTCATATAAAGCACCGATATGTACCTAACAGTCACGTTACGTAACAAGAGTAAATCACAAAAAAACACCCTGTAATGGCTCTTACAAAAATACATTTAACACAATTGTTTATACTTGGGCTTCCCTCTCCAAGGATTGGGCTAGCTATCTATAGAAGTACAGTCAAAATCCTAAATATATATACGTTCCCAAGGTGTCAAAAATATCTATTCGCCCCTAAATCACTGATAATAAGGTCTATGTATACTAAATTTGGCGCGAATGGCCGTATAGAAACACACCTTTGACTGTACTGCAGCCAGAGTCGGACGTGCTAGATGGGGTGTTCTTTTTATAGTTTTGTTTGATTATTATTTCTATCTTTTAATATTTAAGTAGCTTAGTTTTCTTTTTATTACATTATCTTTAGTTTCTACATGAAGTATTTCCATTTCTATTATATTTTATGCATTATTTTGAATAAATAAAACCTTAACACTATTATTTCAATTGAAAATAACAATCCTTGTGTAATATCTTTAATCCAGTAACGTATTACGACTTTACAGAATTCTACAATAATACAATTAAATATTAAACTAAGCGTACCTATTTAAATTAAAATAAAACTAAGCTACTCAAATATTAAAGATATAAATAATAATCATATAAAAAGAACACCCCCTCTAGCAGGTCCGCTCGCGGCATGGTCCCTTGTGTTCAATCTTTGATTAAAAATAAATCACACAATATTATAATATTCGGAAACAAATTATTCGAAAACAACTTCATTTTAATTACTCGTTTTATGATCAAATACGTCACTTTATGGTCCTTAGAGATAAAAAATAGCTTAGTTAAAACCTGACGGATTATATAAAGATAAATTGTTATCTTTACACTTGTCATCGTCTGGTGTTTGAATGCGTATGAGTGAAGCAGAAGAGGCATTAGACAATGATCGCACCTTCAGAACAATAGTGACCTAATTCAAAATTTCTGCTTTCAAACTTCAAATCATAAATTTATTATGATAGAGACCTAATTCGAAATTTAAAATTTCTGAATTACGTCACTATTGTTTTAAAGGTGCGATATGTTATATTAAGATACGTTATGCTCATACTAAACGCATTCAAAACCCGTGACCAATTACTGACAGAGACAAACACGGCAGTCCATAGCGAACGCTATTGTTAGAAAGAGATAAATAGATAAAAAGTAAGGCAAATTGCCTTCCTTTTCGAGGAACGTTTTTGCGCGCAGATGACGTATCTATTATATAAAATGCTATGCTGATTGTTGATATATCAACGCACAGCCCAGACCGCTGGACCTAGAGACTTGAAATTTTGCACATAGATACCTTATATAGTGTAAAGATCCACTAAGGAAGGATTTTTGGAAATTCCACCCCTAAGGGGGTAAAATAGGGGAAAAACATTTGTATGAAAGTCCGTCAGTTTTGGAGTTAGACGCTTCAAATTTTGCGTTTAGGTTGGCGATTGAATTTTAACTTATACGTGTCTCAGCGTTTATGATAATTTCAACCCCGAAGGGATGAAAAGGGGTAAAACGGATTGTTGATATATCAACGCACAGCCCAAATCTTAGGACCTAGGGACTTGAAATTTTGCACATAGATACCTTATATAGTGTAAAGATCCACTAAGGAAGGATTATTGGAAATTCCACCCCTAAGGGGATGAAAATTTGTATGAAAGTCCGTCAGTTTTAGTTTAAGTTACTAGACTATTCAAATTTTGTGTTAAGGTTGAAAATTGAAAATTAATTTATACGTGTTTCAGCGTTTTTGATAATTTCATCCCCGAAGGGATGGAAAGGGGTAAAACTGACTGACTGATCGATTAACGCACAGCCTAAACCGCTGGACCTAGGGACTTGAAATTTGAAGGGAATATTCCTTGGGTACCCTAAGGGTGCACTAAGAAAGGATTTTTGAAAATTCATCCCCTTATGGTTAAAATAGGGGGTAGAAATTTGTATAGGAGATTAGTTATTTTTTAAATAAGCAATTTGGGAATTGGTATTTAGGCTACTGTTTATAAATAAATAGTAGATTGTACAACAAGTGCATAAAACGCACCATTTTACACGAGACGTTTATTCATCCAAGCGAGCTTGCGAGCGAGGATGGATATAAAGTCGAGTGTTAAATGGGTTTTATGGACGAGTTGTACACTCTTATTTTCACTTCGATTGCGAGGAAATGAAACAGGAACATGTAAATTATTGTAACACAAATATTGACAATGACAAAATAAGTATGGTTCCCGCCAATTAACTTTTATTTTCTTTTTTTTCATTGGGTACGTGACATTTGACTTAGGTCGTTGCATAACGCTCAGTTATAAAAACATTTTGTTTTTTATATCTATGATAACTTATTGTCATGCTTTGAATATATTGATTTACTCAAATATAATAATAATAATAAATGCGACAAAATAAAAATTACAAGTTTATATCATCAAGTTTTATTGTGTAGTTTGGCTGTTGGTATCCTTGCCTTGGTCTTAGAATACTAACGAAACGAAATAAAATAAGAGGTTATTCTATGAAGTTAAAGTTGTTCGTGTGGCTGTTGGACCGATTGCCTTGGCCTTCGACGAAGATTTTACTTTATGCACTAGAGCATAAAAAGCGACTTTATGTCGTCTACGCACGACATAAAGACGGACTTTTAGAGCATGAGAAGTGAAAAAATACTTCTTTCAGCGATTTAGAAAAAACTACCCCTAAGGGGGCTAAAAGGGAGTTTTAGTTTGTTCCTCCTTCACGCTGCAATGGTGCAAGATGGATTTGGATGAAATTTAGAATGAAGATAGCTTATACCCTGGATTAACACATAGGAAAATCCCATCCCGGAAAATTTAAAGGTTCCCGAGGGAATAACGACAATATCTTTGGTGTTTTTGAAAAAGTCATCATGGGTGTCGTTTTCTTATGTTGCGTTGACGCAGATTTCGAAAATGATATCAAATTTGGGATTCAAAATGGCCGCGATGATGTTTATTGAAAAAGTCGTCATTGGTATCATTTTCTTACATTTTGGGGACGCAGATTATGAAAATGATGTCAAATTTAGAATTCAAGCTGGCAGCAATGTGTTTGATGTTTTTTGAAAAAGTTGTCACGGGTAACATGTTCTTAGTTTTTGGAGACGCAAATAATTACTAATATAGAATAAGATTAGTAATTATTTGACAAAATTGCGCAATTGAATAATTTATTTCCCCTATGGCTTTTGCCATCCAGTGTGACAACATGAGACAGGCTTTGTACCTACATTCAGTTTTGTTAGTCTATATCAAAAGGAGCGGTGTCAGATTGAAGTTGTCAGCGTTGACATATCCAGATTTTAACATTTTTTTCCGCTATTTTCAATACTATTCACTATTCACGGTGTATTAATTTTATTATTATTTGGGTGGTTATCACTTGAAAATAATTACGAACAGGCATTTAATTTTTCGGCGAATTGGTCAGTTATTTAATTCTAAAATGTCATTACAAACAATACTCAAGGGGTAAAAAAACTATACATCGATAGGTATACATAATATTGCTGTAGAAAGAAAATCCATACTAATAGTATAAACGTGAAAGAAATTATGTCTGTCGTCTGTCTGTTTGTTATGCATTCAAGGATAAACCGCCGAACTGAATTAGTTTAAATGTGTATCTTGAAAATAACCCCTAAGGGGGTGAGACTTGGGATGGTAGTTTGTATGACAATTTGGTCATTTATGTAATTTTTTTAGTTGGAAACGTGGTAATTGGTGTTTAAGCTACTGTTTAATACTGTTTAACATAAAAAAAACTTTCAGCGATTTCGGTAAAACTCCCCCTAAGGCGATAAATGGGGAGTAGAAATTTGTATGGGAGATATCGAAATGGCTACATTAGGAAATTGATATTTAGGCTACTGTTTATAAATAAAATATACTGCTTTCAGCGATTTAGAAAAAACTACCCCTAAGGGGGTTTTAGATAGTTACTCCTTAACGCTGCAACGGCTAGATGGATTACGATGAAATTTAAAATGGAGGTGGCACCCTGGATTAACACATAGAAAAATCCCATCACGGAAAATTTAAAAGTTCCCGAGGGAATAACGACAATGTTTGGTGTTTTTTGAAAAAGTCATCATGTGTGTCATTTTCTCAGGTTGCGTCGAAGCAGATTTCGAAAATGATATCAAATTTGGAATTCAAAATGGCCGTCATGATTTTTATTGAAAAAGTCGTCATTGATATCATTTTCTTACATTTTGTGGACGCAGATTATGAAAATTATGTCAAATTTAGAATTCAAGATGGAGGCCATGATCTTTTTTAAAAAGTGGACATAATTGTCAGTTTCTTAGATTTTGAGGAAGCAGATTTCGAACATGATGTGAAAGTATAGGTAGAAATTCAAAATGGCAATAGAGAATGTCAGCCAGTTTAGATTTTTGGCTTACCGTATTATTCATTAAAAACTAAAAATAGCTGTAAAAAAATCATTTCGATATGTCAAATAGTTTTCGAGATATTAAATTTTAAACTTCATATGCGGCGCTCGAAACCCGGCTGCTAGCGCTCCCGGATGATGACGTCATCGCTTAACAGCGGTACGCGCCCTTATATGAAAACGTAAGTTTACAGGGCTATAACTTTTTAACCGTTATAAGTAGCCAGTTGATTTTTTCACAGAATACGTGTTATTATAAAATCTATCGTTTAAAATTGTACAATGAACAATAAATCAAATCCCAAGAGGGGTCCCCATACAAGAAACATGAAATAAATAAAAAATTTTTTAGCATTTTTAAATGGATTGTATTTTTATAATGGCTTCTTATTTTGATGCTATTTTAAGCTTAAATTGTAGTAGTCTAGAATCAAAACTACTGAGTCTTTTTGAATAAAATAAAAAGTAGTATTTTTGTTTATTTATAAACTTTACTGCTACAAAGTTTCAAGCGATTTGGCGTACCTACTGACATTCTTCATTCAATTATGTCTGTCGTCTGTCTGTTTGTTGCGCTTTCACGGATTAACCGCGGAACCGAATTAGATTAATGGGCATTGGGTAAATTTGTTTGAAGAATATTGTCTGATGGATATTTTAAGAGCAACCAAACTATCATGGGAGGGATGGTGCTTTGAGACGGCGAATTTAGACAGATTCCCATTTACCAGTGATAACTAGGGGCACACCAGCGGATAAAATAAATGCATTTCGGCATCTACGATATGGGTATATATATAAAAAATATACCTCACTACAAATATGTCAGGAACTACGAGTACACCATGATACACAGTCGGGGCAATATATGCAGCAGCTCTACTAAAAATTGGCGAAGATCGTATGGCGAGAGATAGTAACGATTTGAATACATTAAACCGCGAATTCTGTAATATTGTACAAAACACAGATGATCTAAAAAATAACGTGTACCCCGATCTAAAAAACAATATAAAGAATAGAGAATGTTTGTGCGAGAGGGCGATATTAGCACCGACAAACGAAATTGTCGGGCGGATATATATAAAAATATGTCTCATGTAGAAGGCGATGTTGTGGAGTATCTCTTGGTAGACAATGTCATAGACACAGAGCAAGTCACGTCCTACCCTTAGAGTTCCTGAACTCTTTCGAGGTAGCGGGAGTGCCCTCCCGTAAGAGGTAATGTTTAAAGTTGGTGTCCCGGTAAATTTCGAGCTCAATATTACATGTGTTTGAAAGATCATTCTTGCCAGGGAGGACGTCAAACTATAGAATTACTTAAAACTATTAATTTACTTAACTGCGATAAACGAGATCTACGCGGACGAAGTCGCGGGCAAAAGCTAGTCTTTATATAAAATATCATTGGCGATAGTGAGATATTTCAATTTAAAATTTATAAGGAAATGTTGCAGTGACTTGTCACTTAAACTCTCCCCCTGGTTTTTTCATGGGGTGGTAGTGGAAAAGGATCACATAAGCCAACTGATAGTAAAGTGGATTCGGAAACTCATGAACTTTTTAGGGTTCCGTACCAGAATGGTAAAAAAGGAACCTTAATGGTGAGACTTCGGTGTCTGTCTGTCTGTATGTCGCAGCAAATTTTCTCAGAAATTATAGAAGCTATCAACTTGAAATTTAGCATAGTTAACTTGCTTGCCCGCATCTGTTTGTAGTTAAAAAATATGAAATTCTTTTTCGAAATATTTGAAAAGGGGTCTAGAATGGGGGGTTGAAAAATGAAAGTGATTTGATTATAGCAAACGGGTTATTTGAAAGGGCTTAGTCAGAACCTTATTGCATAGATAATAAAGTTCGTAACAAAATGAGTATTTCCTTTTTCGTTTTCCAACCATATTATCTTAAATACGGAACCCTCGGTGCGTGAGTCCGACTCGCACTTGACCGGTTTTTTTTGATCTCGATATTACAAATGCGCTGCCAACCTTAAGGACTAAGATAGTATGGCCTCTATGCTACATTTCACCGGCTACCTTACTTCTCGGGAACATAACAATGCGAGCACTGTTGTTTGAAGGGGGTTTAGTAGGTAAAATGGTGGTAGCGATCTGCATCACTTTAACTTTTCTACACTCTGTCTCCACCACTACTACGTGAATGTTAACAACATCATAACGATTATGGTTTAAGAAAACGTGGAATAGAGGCCCTTGAGTGATGTGGCGTTAATTACGTCACCTTAATGCGATAGGGTTCTACGGCGGTGCGTTAGTATAAATTCTTGGTAACGAGATTAAATCGTTTATCTTTCGTTAGATTAGATAATAACGGAATCGAATAATCTTAATTACCTATTTTGTGAACGGCGTTATGATTAATGGTAGCTTTGGTAGATTGCGTTGAATATTTTGTTCGCTATTCCCTTGGAATTGGTTGGTTTCCTAGGAAAAAATATAGCCAAAAACTCTTTGGCTACTTAAAAATATATGCCAAAATATTGATCGGTTACTCCGTATTGACGTGAAAAAAGAAAACACAAATATGGATAGACAACGCCTGAGAATTTTGTTGGTTTTGACGAAGAGGAAAAGTAGCGCATGTGAAATGTAATAAATAAATTAATAAATATCGGGGGACAATCTCAAACAAATCGAGCAAGTCCCAAATAATAAGCTCTAGGCTTGTACTAGGGTATAGGAAAAGATACACATACTTTTATAGTGAAATAAATACATAGAAAACACCCACACTCAGAAACAAATACTCGCGCCTATAACACAAATATTTGCCATGACTAAAAGATAAAACATATTTATTCAGTAAGTAGGCCGCACGGGCACTTTTAAACGTCAAGAATCTACCAGCGCTTCCCAAGAGGAGACCACTGCTGAGAAGAAACGCCGGAATAAACTCAGCAGACAGTCATTTTTTAAACATATTACAATGGTTACAACTTAGTCTAGCAAAAAAAAAATTGTAATAGCATTATACAAAGCTATAAATATTTAATTAAATATTATATACGTAGTTCAGCAGGAAAACATGCCAAAGATCTTACGAGAGAGACAAAGGGAGAAAAGCACTGGAATTCGAACCCGGGACCGCTAGCTCCGCAGGCCGAATCACTACCAACTAGGCTAACTGGCGTCGTTAATCATGAACTATTAAAATCGCTTAACTTTTTTATATCTCGCACAGAAATACGATCATTTTTGATGCGCTTATATTATTATCATTACTATCGTGACGCATTCCGTACATGTCTGCTAGACTGTCTCGGCGACGCTGGCACCGACCAGCACCAGTCTCCCCTGTTACACCTAATAGCGCTAAATTGCGTTAACGCATCACACTTATCCATTCAAGTAATTACGGACACCCTCTATCAGTCGATTCAGTCTGTAACATGAACAAGAACGAAAATGGTTTTGTATTTTAATTCGCAAAAATACTGCTGACATACCTTTAATATTGATTTAAAAAAAACGACTTTTACTAACAATAATTTAAATATTAGTACGTCAAGAAGGACACACTATGACAGCGTATAAGGGCTGTTAATAAAATGATCTTGCATTAAATGCCAATCTTACGACAAGTTAAAGTAGACGTGAAGTCATAGAAAACTATCACTGACTAAAACGTGTGGAGCTAACCCCATGTGCTTCAGTTTTGTCCACGAGAGAAAATACTGTTTAACGTAACAATTGTCCTCGCGTGTGATATCCATGGACTTGTTTCAATAATAAATCCATGGTGACTGTCTAATAACTCGACATTGGCGAAATACACGTTGTTAAAACAAGGAGTGTCTTTCTGATGTGTCTTGACTTGGGCATCAGGGCATCACGGCCAAAATTATTTTTATTATTAGCCCTTGAAAACTAAAAGACGAACTTCGGTGCATCAGTAATATCAACTCAATCATTAAATCAGATCTGGTTTATTATAATCACCTTTAAACGTCACTGAAGCTACCACAGACTCAAAAAGAACTCCAAAAGCTGCGAAGAAACTAAGCAACGATTTTTTTTAAATCATTTATGGGCGGGCGCAATTTTATCAAAACATCTTGAGACTGGTACAGTTACACACCTTTCCACCTACTTAGTTTCAATGGGCACGCGACAGGACAGCGGCACAAAAGCGCAATGCACTACAAACCATCATTACCGAAGAAAAAGAAGCCAGCTGCCTCCCGACTTCCTTTCCTTACAAATCCGTGTAATACAAGAAGTGCTTTTGTATAACCGTTTATTTTAGGCTCGTTCATTATGGCACTCGATTTGGCGCGTGTTCCTATCTATGTGTTAGTAGACGTGCGCAGGAGTTGATAGGCGGAAGTGAGGGATGTGGGTAGCTTATTGCGGTTCATATCTGTCTTCATACTGATTTGACTTTGTGTACAACTATTGTAAGATTGAGTTGAAGATTTTGTGATTTAATCAGGTATTATAATATTTAATATGTTTATAGGGTGAATAGTCAGCTAAGCTCTACATCAGTAGGAAAGATCTGGTTAAAAAAAAGACTTCTAAAAAAAATACAGTGGTGTTCAATTAATATACACAATCTCTGTGGAGAAATACCTATATTTCGTGGAACTTAGAGCTACATTTTAGTTAATGGATTAATTGCTACTTTTATTTATTCTTTGCCCGCCTTTTAAACCTTCTGAGACGAAACGACAATAGCCTTCTTATTTACCTACAAATTTATTAAAATCTGTCTTATTTTGATAGTTTACTAATGACTATTTTATATTTATAAAACATGAACAACTCATACAGGCTTGGATATAAATGTTTTTTTTAATAGCAAAAATGTTTGCGAAACTTTTTAATAGAAAATAAATTCAATTTCACTCATAACTTTCTATAGCTCAAAAATGCAAACTATTTAGTCCGAAATCACCCTGTGTATAAAGATTAAATACCAAATTTCTACTTAAAATTGACCCCAAAATGAGTTCTTGGCCCTGAAACTACAAAGCGCGCGTCGAACCAGTATCATTCGATCAAGCTTTACCCTGATATTATGTCGAAAAAAAACGCAGACGACTTTTTCTAACCCAAATTAATAAAGCTTTAGAAATGTTTGAATATTCATATCAAGCCCCCAAAGGTCAATATTACTCGAAAACCAGTTTGAAGACTTTCAAGATGGCGCGCCATCTGCCGGGGGCGGCGCGGCGTCTTCCGCTGCATTGTGGTGCGCACGCGTCTGCAGCGTCGCGGTTCTAAGGTCATTCAGCTGTTGGCGGGTCAGAGAACTTACCTCAATTTTGAGCTTCTATTGTCACTAAAAAATGCGTTGGTTTTAGGTTAGCTATTTGGTTAGCAAATCAAGAAATGATCGAATGATTGATTTTAATTTTACAGTAAGTTTGTCATTCATTTGTTTTGCAATCAATTTATGTTATGACTGTATGATCTTTGAATTAAAAGTTACGTGTCCGTTAAGAGTATTTATTGCTGGCTGTCAGCTAAAAGTGTCCAACACTGGTGCTATCGCTCTAGTAGAATATAAACAAAAGGAAAACATAAAAAAATAGTGTTAATTGATTTGTGCAGTGATAAACTTAGAAATTCTTTTGCTTTGACGAAACATGCTATGTCATATTGGATTTTGTAATAAAGGTAGCGTTTATTCTGTATGACATAATTAAAATTCCACGATTCAGTCTATTACAATAACGAGAAGTAGTTAAATTTTACAAAGTTTCAACCAGAATTACAGACATGCAAGACAAACAGACATAAATAACAAATTAAATAAGAGCAAAAATAATTCCAGGGTGCCTTGGTATTTCCTGTACTGTATGAACTGTAGTATATTTGCTACTTTTTATTCCACTGCCATTTTTACTGTACCATCAGAAATTAATACCTATATAACTCATACACATATGATCACCATAACATAATAATATGTGGCAACACCGTTTATATTTTTGATATCATTATCAAAATGATATCAGTAGTATTTTTTGGTAACTATGTATATACTACTAAGGTAGTCTGGAAGAGATCGCTAATTAGCGATAAAACCGCCTGTTGTTAACCTGTGTTATTTTTAAATGTGTTGTTTCTCTGTTATGTTTTTATTTGGTGTACAATAAAGAGTTTTGTATTGTATTGTATTGTATAAATATATGTGTCATATTATCCTGTTAACTATTAGGCTAATATCATTATATTATGACGTAATCATAGCCTTTGTAGCGTGCCAAAGCTGATATAAGGATAACAACAAATACGCGTAATCTTAATTATTAGATAAAACAATTACTAGTGGTTTTTCTATTAATTAAATAATAGTTCCAAAGCCAAATTAATTAATAAGCAACACATTTTAGTGTAATAAAACGGTTAACACGTTCAATGCCCCGCTAAAAAAAGACATACTAAATGGACTCGATGTAGAGTGTACCGTTAACCCTCAAATGCGTCGGGTTCCAAACGCCCCTGTTGACACGGAAGCTTAGCCCCTTTAACGGCGCTTGTCTGACCAATTTATGTCCGTTATTAGCCAGTG
Organism: Acleris literana; assembly: GCA_946894065.1. Lineage (NCBI taxonomy): Eukaryota > Metazoa > Arthropoda > Insecta > Lepidoptera > Tortricidae > Acleris > Acleris literana. The sequence goes on along the minus strand of OX335684.1, from coordinate 13,052,061 downwards.
TCAATAATCTACTTATCTACCAGCACCACGCCTCGATATGCGTTGCCATCTGTATACTAACACTTAGCTTGGTGTAACATACGGCTTTATGTATATTGGTTTCGGACTTATAATAAAAAAAATGCATACATCGATAAACATCTTAGACATCTATTCTTTAATAAATGACGACCAAAGCATGATCAACAGAATTCTCTTTACGGTAAAATTATTTGTACCTTATTTTATAATCACCATTTCAACAGATTGGAAGTACAGAAGTGTATAATTGGTCAAACGTGCCTCTAAAAATGACCTAAGCGTCAAAATGCACGGAAATTAATTAAGAAATGAGTTTATCGATAATGGAGCTGCATATTTAACTGAACCTTGATTTAGGCTTCTGAACTAAAACTTTAGGTGCAAAATTTTCTAATTTTCATACAAAACAAACTCGATACGGCGTTCTTGGTACTGAAAGTGCGGTAGCTCTCAATATACATTTGAACTACTACATCAATACAGCTACTGTTAACTTATCAAACCACTTGTATTCTATTACACAACACACAGACCCACAGTGGATGAGTGTATCGTATCGGCGGGCATTGTCCATTGTGTGCGGGCCCATTGTTCCTCGTGTATACTGGGCAGGCATCGATCGACTTACGTGAGTTATGACTTGTGACAGCCTGCCCAAGGAAATTCTATGATAAGATGTAGGTTAGGCCTCTAAAAAGCTCCCAAAGCGGGTCCTTAAATGCTCTATCTTCTCCTCCCTGATTTTATAAGGATGTAAGATCCAGAATAATCTTGCTCAGCCTTACCAATTTCTCGTCAAGCAAGTAACACCAAGTATCTTTAATAATCCGCCATCTTGTTTAGTAATAGCGAAAGAAATATCAAATTGAGATCTCCTTTCTACTAAGCTTTGGCTCTATTAACCGTCTTCCTTCTGAAATACCTCTTCAGGATCGTCTTTGGGTTTATATTAAAATAAGGTCCTTAAATGTGAATTAAGAACAATCCCTACCAATGCATTTTCAGGATTAAAACTTGGGAACTTGACTCTTTGGCTCAACATTTGGCACGTTTTCAACAGTCAACTCTATCTAGCTAGATTATTATAATTACCAAGCAAAGGCTAATCGTAATCATACGCCTATCAGAGTCGGGTGTGATGAAACGATAAAATAATTTATAAAAGTTTAATTACGAAGGTGTGTTTTGTTTGTTCTATCTATCTATGTGATGCAAAATTTCTTACAGATAGGGTTTATAATAGCCCGGAGACGAAGGGTATTTCAGGAAAATTGTCAGTTTCCATGGGGTAAGTGAGGTTGAAAATTGTGCAATATTATAATTATAGATTTTACATTCTTAAGAATATCACATTCTTAGCCAATCATATTGCCTTATTATGTATTTTTGGCTAATAAGTACATGTAAGACTGGTCGCCAACATCTCGTTTGCTTAATCAACGAGTTCCGCTTTTTGAGATTTCAAATATCGATGGACTACCAGTAATTCCTTTTGTCTTTTCGATATCCTAAAGAACCTTTACAGAAACCGCTTACAATTTTAAACAGAATTCTCCTAAGCACATTCAAATGACAAATTCGCAACCCCAAAACACGAGTTAGAGTAGATCAAATAAGTAAACTCCCCGATGTAATATGCTTCCAGATATAAATTGTCATCATGTAATTGTGGCTAGATTTACCAACTTATCGATGCCGGTGGCGAAATTAGGAACCAATGCGGCCCTTTGAGCAAAAAAGACCCTTAAGTCAGTTTGCATTTACGCTGTTCTGATAATTTTTGCTATGTTATCCGTATGTTTGCCGTGACAAGAACAGCGTAATCGTCAGTAGACGTAAAGTCTTTTCGTATTAAGTCGTTTACAATTTTACGTAACACAATTCGCACGGGTAACCGTGCCAGTGCCGCCGCTTTAAATATGTTGGTATTGGTATAATAACTGCGTTCTGCTGTCACGAAACTAAATCCGGGGCGGTATTTGGCTCCGCGCAGCGAAATCCGCGTTTCGTCGCCAAATTACATGATTTATTGTCATCGCAGATCAAGCGGTAATTTTGCAGCCGTTTCATGCACACGGGGTGTATTTATATCACTTGGTGCATTTTAAAGTTTATAACAACAAACAACATATAACGTTATGTTGACGACTTGAATATTTTATTACGCTTTTGTTTATTTATTTACAACCGATTTGTTTCGATGTTGACATTTTTATACTCAATTCTGAATACGTAAGTATGAACATACAAAAAGTCGTTGGTTTATCAAAACATTTTTAAAACTAAAACTAAATGACTATCACAAAAAACACGCAGTGTGACTCGCGCAAGCTACTAAAGGGGAAATAGAGGCAATATGGAGCGAAAATATTATAATAAACTATAGAGCTATATTGTGAATGTGACAGTCCGCGTGGCACCCCACGCCGCCCATTTAAGGGTTAACAAAGGGTCTTTATAACTGGAGAGATTATTCTAAACAATCACCCGGAACATTCTTCTTGTTCGTCGATTAATATTACAGATTATACACATTTGAAATTATGACAGCTAATCGAGCGACGAGATGTAACGTTGTTGTCAATAAAGTAGTTATTAGGTTTGAAAACATAATGATTTGGGATAATCATGATTTAGTAACGATAAAAACTGTACACGACAGTTTTTTTTTTTATTAATGACATTGTTGTCTTTATATCTTAGGACATAACTATCAGGTAATTGTCAGTCTAAACAAAACCTGTCAATTTACATTATTTATAGTAACAAAAAGTGCCATAAAATCCTCAGAATAATCCTTACCTAAACACAGGGGGTGATATTATTTTACGCGCCTAGCAAAACAGTTTGAAATAAAGTCTTTAAATAGAAAAAAGTAGCATCAAATAAATAATTTTCCTCCACAATCAATCAAGCCCCTTCAAACTTTTTCCTCGAGCCCGACGGTCTATTAAGAAAACTGCATTTCCTGAGACACGCAATAAAGCCGCTGCAGTGACACCAAACACGAATTAACTTTCAGCCACCCTCGCTATCAATCGGGACACGATCCTTTAAGTGTTCGGACGGACCACGGCAGTGGGAGGGTTAGGGTAAAGAAGTCAGTCAAGTGAGGGTAAGTAACTGTCTAAAAATTTGGTAATGGGTATTTTACATATTTTTTTAATGCATTTATTTAGTTTCTTTTGGGCTAAGATAATTGTCGATTGACAGTGTTTATATTTTAAAACGCTTTTAAAATATATACACAGAATTTTAAAGGAACCATTTAATCTTTTTTTGTCTCTGCTGCCACTTATAAATCTAAAATGTACCTAAGTTAAATTTTAATTTAATATTTCGGGCGCCTTTTTGAAATGAGTTTAGGTTATTATATAGGAAGATGTAACGTAAAAATACATGTGTGTGTACTATTTCCGCTAAAATTTGTGTGATCTATTAAGTAAGACTTAGATCACTGGTGAATGGGCCTTATTTATCTGAAACTATATTTTTTTATAGAATAGAATAACATGTCCCTCGACATTTAAAATTAGTCAAGAAGAGAAACAGGGGAGCCCGATGTTTCCCATAATTGTTTTTAGTAATATTGTCTTTAGAGTCATAATTTGAATTTATAAAATATCTCACGTGTAGATAAGGCTAAGTCACGTTGAGTTTGATTTCAAAAAATCCAGAAAAAGTTTGACTATCCTCAAACACATTATTACTAAAAATAAATATGGAAGACAATCACCAAAAGTACAACTATCATACCTACGAATATACACTAAGACACATTCATAACCCTCCCACTGCCGCTGAGTTCCATGTCCATCCCTGGCACCCCGGGCCGATTCTCTCACGCAGAGGGTTAGCGGATTACTCGGCACGCGACGCTACAGATATTGTCCATTTGCCCCGGCGCAGCGTCGCCGTGTCATGCGGTAATGTAAGAGGATCACTCGGAGATTGTGACGCCTTAATTGTGTGAAGAATGGACAAGAAAATGGACACGTTTAATCAACGTTATGGACACTTAGTTACTTATGAATCCTTTTATGTTTAGTTTAATTTCTCGTGGCAAGGCATAAGGTGCTATTGTATCATAGAAACGACGATACAATAAACATGAAATTAACACATCTCATAATATTAATAAACCAATTCGCTATCAACGTCTGCCTGTTTTGCGGCCAAATTTCTTTTCAGTTCGCAACGTTTTTTGTTTTTACTATCATTTAGAAAGTTTATACCGTAAAGTTTTAATATATGATACATTCTGGTTTATTTATAATTCACCGGAGCCCTAATATGTGATCTGTTAGTTATAAACACAAACACACTTTTTAAATTAGGCCAATAAAGGCAATTGCATGCAGCTGAAACGAGAATGCTATGAGGGATGTGTGGTGTTACGCGAATGGATAGAATAAGAAATGAGTATATAAGAGGAAGTCTGAAAGTGACACCGTTGACTGAAAAGTTGTGTGGAAATCGGTTGTCATGGTATGGGCATGTGATGCGGAGGAATGGGGAAAATATCGTCAGGAAAGTTTTGAGTATGAATGCGGATGGCTATAAGAGTAGGGGAAGACCAAAGAAACGATGGATGGACTGTGTGAAAGATGATATGGCTAGAAAGGGAGTGACTACCGAGATGACGACTAATAGAAAATAAATGTTGCGCCGACCACAAATACGTTGGGATAAGGGCAGGAGAATGATGGATATTCTACCATTTGTATTTTAAAATATGTAAACGCTGGAAAAAAAACCTACTTCAATTACCAATGTTTCTATTAAACCTTAACATAAAAAACAATCAACACCCTGAAAATGGAAAGTTGTAACAAATCGCCAACATCCCTAACGCCGACTAATTACAAGCTTCACACTGCACCCGACACGGCGCTGTAATAAAGATGTCATGTTTTTTGTCTGCCTCAGCCCTTCGCGCCCCTCAGCGGAACATAACAAATTTAAAACGATGCCGTCAGTACCGCGAATGTGACGCTGTAACATTGACTCTACCATTTATTATCAGACGAAGTTTACTGGCAGCTTAGGTCCATGTCGCTGTTTTAGTAAAATACTATTTTTGAAATGTAACTTTTCATTAACTATCAGTTTACTTCTTTTGGTAAATAATGACGTAAGGTATACGAGTAATTAGAGCTAATATGAGGGTAAGATCAGAAATTAAAGTACCTCTAAAGGCACGCCAGACGTTCGTTTTGAAGTTCACTTTTGTTGTTCTTCGCGAGTCTTAATTCTACTTTTTTTTATGGGAAATTTATTTTATCTTGTTCCTTTTCTTTCCGTACTGTTGCAACAGAGAACAAGAGGAATTATTTTCAAAATTTTGGAATTTCGCAATGATTGAAATAGGGATATAAAAATTGAAAAGAAAAACTGTCTTACAGCAGTGAGGCGTAGGCGTAGTAGCTACCTAGGATTACGCTTATTGTCTTGTTTGTTATACACTAAACTAACAGCGTGTATTTTCCAACAAAAAAAAACATCATCCACGTACAAAGCCCAAAATATACAATGTTTTCTACAAAATGAAGTTGTCAAAATCCCCGGCACATTCGCAGTATTCCACGCACCGAGTGCATCCCGGGGGTTCCGCAGCATATGTCGCGGGGTCGGTGACAATATTTCACGCAATTGCGAGCCAATCCCCGCGATGAAATCATTGAGTGACGGTGCGTGTGCGCTGCGGCCGTGGAAGATTTAGAGACTGTTTTTTTATAGTTCTTTTTAGAGCATCAAAATGTTCTTTCAAATTGACATTAGGAACCATTTTTAGAAGGTGTAAAAAATCATGCTTGTAGAAACTGGTCTCGAAAGCAATTTCCTTTTATTTATTATTTACTGAGAAATTTAATAAACAAATTTCTGCTGATGGCAAAAGGGCTTAAACTTTGGTCTTTTCAACATCACAGCTAGGGCTAGACTTAAAAAAAAACGCGGTTACATTACAAACAAAATAACGTCATTCCGACTAGTCCAAAGCGGGCGTAGCAAACACTGATATTTTTTCTGCGTATAAAATAACGAAAATAAAAATAAAAAAACAGCATGCATTCGAGACAAACGTATATAAGCCTGATTTTTGACGTGAAACACTTTTTAAAAAACATCATGTTGTCAATTAGTACAGCGCGTTTTTTTTTAAATATAATAGTTGGCGCAGTTGACTTTTTACTTGATCAGCATATTGGACCTGTTTAGTTTTAGGATTGAAGGAGGATCGTTAATCAATTACCTAAGTTTGTTGAAATAGTTGGTAAAATATATGTATAGTGATAAAATCCGGTGATACACAGATAAAATATAAATAAAGAGGAATTTGTAAATTCAATAGATACCTCGTAAATACCTGATAGGCGATAGCTCTCTGATCAAGGCTATTTGTATGGTATTTTTTCCTCAGTGATCGTGCAATTTTCGTAGGTGTTTTTTTGTTTCTAAATGTCGAGGTAACAGCAAAAAGACTGCATATTTTATTGTCGCATTAATAATATTACTTATCTTAGCAAAGATACTTACATAATTATGCTATCCTGATATAATTAGATAACACTATATCTAAATTCATCAATCAACACAGAATAAACGTAAAACCTACCTACGTATAAATCACTGGACTTAAATATTATACACATCGACTTTTACATTATCTTAACCGAAAAAATTATAATTGGTGGAGCCAACTTAACAAAACTTGAAAAAATATGAAGAAAATATACAGGGTGGAAAAAACGAACGTCAAATGGATGGCAGCTACCTTAAATATTGGAAATAGCAAGTTCTACGCAAAGGAGACTTACTTTTATTTTTGAAAACAAAACATACTGTATAATTGGATTTTTGAAAAAAATCCTCTCGAATATGACAAAACAATAAAGCCGTGTTTTATGATACAGTTCGAAAGGGTCATTGATAGTGATCATTTATGTCTACAACACATACACATTTAAATTAAAGAAAGACGGTAAAAAACCCCTTCTTTATTATTTTGTTATATTCCACCAGTTCGATTCTCGGTTAAGATAGGAACATTTTCAAAAATCCATAAATGCAATAATAATTATTTTCACTAATAAAAGTAAGTCTCCTTTGCGTAGAATTTGCTATTTCCAATATTTAACGTAGTTCCCGTCCATGTGGCGTTCGTTTTTTCCACCCTGTATACTTAACTACAAAATATAATGTTACAAGTAAACTGATCGAACAAAATATTCTAAAATTAAGATTAATTACGGAGCTTATCTCTAAGTAGTTGAATACAGAGTATGGGTTCAGGAACCAAGCCATGAAGTTTGTTCATTCACGCCTAAGTGAGTTGTTTCTATATCATTCACGCATGAATGAACATGCATTAAGCTTAGGCATATTAAGCTTTAATAATAAAAATCTAATAATATATCAAACGAATATTATAAATGCGAAATTTTTGAGGAGCATGTTCGTTACTCCTTTACGCTAAATCGGCCTATTAGCATGAAATTTAGCACACAGATAGTCCATACCCTGCAATATATATACATAGAATACGTTTTACTCCGGAAAAAGTGATAGTTCCCTAGGGAAAAGCAATAAACGAGTTCTTCGTCGAAATCGGGAGCAAAAGCTGCATTTTATATTGTTAGGGTGGCAGCGTACGCGCATCGCCGTTAGCGGTCTGCACAAACACAGATACGGAATAAATAGCACCGACATTATCTGTAATGGCCCTAATGCCGCGGTAATGCTTCACAACTATTTGTCATTTTAGTAAAAAAACGGAGGGCACTAAATGTCATAGGAATTAACATAAACGTGGGACGTTTGTTCTTTAACGCTGTTATTAGATATAATTTATCTATATTGATGTTTATTTATCTGGCGTCTTCTCGTACTTATTATAAACACGTGATTATAAACTCGACAAACCGAAGGTTATACTTGTACAAATATAACATAGTAAACTAATTTATTTTATTTTATTACCATTATCTATATTTAGTACGGATCCGAGACATGGTCGCTCACAATGGGCCTCATAAGAAGGCTCAAGGTCACTCAAAGGGCGATGGAAAGAGCTATGCTGGGTGTCTCCTTGCGAGATCGAATCAGGAATGAGGAGATTCGCAGGAGAACTAAAGTAACCGATATAGCTCACCGGATTGCAAACCTTAAGTGGCAGTGGGCGGGGCACATTGCTCGTAGAACTGATGGCCGTTGGAGCAGAAAGGTTCTAGAGTGGCGACCGCGAACCGGGAGACGAAGTGTTGGCAGACCTTCCACAAGGTGGACTGACGATCTGATAAAGGTCACGGGAAACCGCTGGATGACAGCAGCAGAGGACCGATCGTTGTGGAAAACCTTGGGGAAGGCCTTTGTCCAGCAGTGGACGTCTTGCGGCTGATAATGATGATGATGATGATATTTAGTACTTTAATATTTGTGTATTAAAAATAAATAGGTTTATTTTTAATAATTCTATCATTGTATACCACTTTTACCAATGGCCGCTCACCTTGAAAATGTATGACTTTTGCAAATGACAAGACTTTTACCCAAACCCCTTTACATCAATGTTCTAAAATTCAGAAACAATTTGGTCACAATTGGTACCTTAGTTTTTTAACGCATAGAAATATTGTTTCAAAATGAATATACAATGTATTATTCGGTTAATGTAGGATGTTACTTAAGTCGTATTTTCAAAATAAATTACTCTGTTCTTTTCTACAGCAGCCCACTATTCTCTAAAATGGGCCTTTATGCTACTTTCGCTTCCCGCAACAATCCCGGTATCCAAGAACACTTCTCGTAATCCCGGGATTGAAAGCCCTTATATCAATATATAGTTTAGTATTTGAAACGAAAATCAAAAGACAAAAGCACAGTTGCACACGTAACCCGTTTTTTGTGGCCATAAAGCGGGCGACGGGTCAAGAGCACGTCAACCCGTCACGGCCGTCACCGAGATCGTGACATAAACCGATGGGTTTACGACTCAGCTAACGTGTTTAAATACTAGACGTCGTTAGACGTGCACTTGTCTTGGCTGCTCCCATTACGTTAGAAAAGATTTTTTAGGTTTTTTTTTAATTTATTGTGCACGACGAACAATAAAGTTTATAACAATAATAGGTAGTAAATGTGTGATCAACAACGTTTACCTAACACAAATTAACGTATAGAAAATAGGAGCGTATTGAGCACTTACGATGCTTTCATACATTACGATGCATGTAAGTCGTAGGTAAACACAACACACACACACACACACACACACACACACACACACACACAAGCTTCCAATTGCAAATCTCACTCGCTTAAAACGTACAAGCTGTTAAAGAAGGTTAATAAATGAAACCTCCCGACAAAGACAGCAACAGAGTTTGGATATCTTTGATGTATAAATAAATTACTCAATCGTCTTTTATAATTCTTGATATATCAATGGGAGCAATGTCACCTTGATGTTACAATGAGGGATCGCGAAGCCCCAAAGTGCCCTCACCGCGATCCCCGAATGATAAAACAAAGCGCCGTTTGATGTGCGCCCGCGACACTTGCGAGGCGTCCCCAATTTACTTGAGACAAGTTGGCGCTATTGTCGAGATAATTGACTGACTTGATGGGCCGTTGGTAAAACTTAGGGGTACTTACAGGTAAAGTTTATTGAAACTCGTACGTTTGTGTGCGAGCGTAAATATTTAATTAATATTAACTAGCGACCTGCCCTCGCTTCGTTTCGGTTTATGTGAGTTTTCTGTAACGCTCGTACATAAACCAGATTTTTTTATACATAAAAACCTATCGTGAAAAATTATGTAACTGATGATGGATAGTGCATTAAAATCCGTTGCGAAGTTTAAAAGATAAGTGTACGTATGTACGTAGGGACAGACGGCGGGAAGCGAATTTGTTGTATACTATGTAGAGATAGTATGTATCGTCCGATACATTACGCAATATCAAAATATCTAAAGATAAATATCCGTAATATTTATCTTTAGATATTTTTGATGTGTGTTGTGTGTATTTTGTGTGTAAAACTAAACAACAATTTACGCGATTTGATCGTTCTGCGTGTTCGTAATTTAATTTTAACTAGTAGGGTACTGCAGGTAGGTAGGCAAGAATTCTCAAGTTCTTTGGACATCCAGGATTGAGGGGTCAATACAGCGGCTAGTAGTACAGGACCGGCAGGCTCGTTTCATTTTGAAAATCGAAGGCTTGTCTGCATAAAAAATGAAACCAATTGTTTTTTTTGAAGCCGATCGCGATTGCGAGTGTGTTACGCGAAAGGCCTGCGGGTAGGAGCGAAAGGATCTAGAAGACGACCCCCTCCCCGATAGACAGACCTGCTGAAAGATGTTGCCAAATCATCTGTGGTCGAGTGCACTCACGACCCTTGAAACCGGAAGAAATGGTGGCTATTATGTATGAGTATTATAATGTGTGACGTATTGTAGTAAGCATTAGCAATAAATACGATAGGTTTTTAGTTTTAGGTATCAAATTACTGTGTAAATTTCTGATTGGTTATTTGGTCGACTGGTAGAGAATGCCATTAGGCATTAGGTCCGCCATTTATACTTATTTCTTAAAATTAAATAAATAAATGAGAAATAAATGGACAGAAATCGCGAAGAAGGAATCGTGTAAAAATAGAACTACTACAGATTAAAAATTACAATGTTCGATGCATGGCCACACAGGATGGATGTGTAAGTATTAGTATCGTTGTATAAAAAGTACAATTTATACCGATCCTTGGGATGGTAAACAATTTTTCCCAAAGATGATACTGTGGTGAAAATTTTAATGGCATAATGATAATGGTTCGTTTTTCAAATTTGTAAATGAAAACTGGTCCCAAAGAAACGACTAAATCGTCATTAACTGAATCCGAGAATATAAAAAAAATGCTCGTTCAATAGCCTAGGATAATTATTACAGTTATTAACAAGCAGACAACACCCGGCTTCCTTTGCGTAACGCTCGCGAAAATTCTCTTTTCGATAATCGAAACATTCAAAGTTTATTTGGAACGCCGCGTTGACGTCATCTGGCCGCTTCGAGGTCGCGGGTCGGAATTATTGTTATTAATTAGAGAGGGCCTTTGGATTAATTAAGTAGGGCTCCAATCATGCCGACAGGGCTCCAGTCTCTCAGCGTCTTTGTTCACATCTCTCCCACAGACCTACAGATGCCAGGACAACCCGAATTTAAATTAATATTTCAGCCAAATAAACAAGGAAAAAATTGTAGTTGGGGTTGGACCGGATGTTTTGGTCATTTCCAAGGCTTCTTGAACGAAGTTTACTAATTAGAAAGTAAATATAGCTTCAAGGCAAATCATTTCGCAATTCTAACAAGAACGACGTCTTAAATCTTAATTCGTGCCAGTAAGTTTCCAATACCAATTACGAGTGTTTGTTTATTATTTTATAAATGTTTTTTATGTTTGAAATGATGACCTTCTCCTACAGTTTCTTGCAGCGCTTCTTCTCCAGTAATGATGGTCCGAAGCGCTAGTAAATTCACTCCATATTACCGACTTGTATGAGAGGCTTTACGTGGAATAATTTGTGGACTAAATCAAAATTTGTTATGTTTTAATGCATTCACTGCCAGTACTGTTTTTTGAACTTTCGCCAGGTGCCATATTTTTTGTTTTATACGGAGCTTGCCTACTGTAAAAACGCACATATGAGTTGAGGGCACTGGGTGGAACTCACGGTGACGCATATATGCGTCGGTGGCAGAGAATGCGTTAAATATGACTTGAAAAATCTTCTTAGTAAATAATAACATGTAGGTTTATCCAAGAAAATCAGTGTTTTATTGCAGATTAGAAATTCCATTATGGGTGTTGCGTTAATCTATAATGATTAAATACACACCGGAGGATGATACTTCAATTAAATATTCTTATGGTGAACTTTTTTATGGATAAGAAAATAGGCTTTATTATACTCTGCACTAGGTGTCAGTATAGGTACAGTCGTCAACAAGGATGTATCCACTTTTTCACCTTACTGCATTGTAATAAAGTCCCAAAGTGTACATCTCTTGGTAGTCGATTGTACTGTTTTTTTTAATAGCCTCATCAATGTCTCTTCATAATTGGGTTGAGACACAACTAAAATATAATCCTATTTTTATTGAAAGACAACCTTTTATTCCGTTTTAAGAAACGAATTAAATTTATTTTGCATTTCAATAACTTCATTTTTTTAAATAAATATTCCTAGTTAATATTTGGCTTTGGACGCGATGATGCCTTTTATACGTATAAATACCTAAAATAATTTTATTAAACGAAAATCCAAGTAGATTGTTAAACTTTGGTCATGCATGAACTTTCCAATAACCAAAATCGATGAAAAGATTAAAAAAAAATATCTAATCAGAGAAAAGGTCTATTCTAATATCCGTAAATTTTCACTTCTCGCGAGGTCTATCCCTGCATCGCTCGTCACTCCCCGGCGATAATGGCGTTGGATAATTTTAATCGTGCGCGAATTGTCGAGCGTAATGTCTCGGCCACGTGGCGCCGCCCTAATTCTCACTGAACTACATACTCTTAACGGTCGTCAAGACTGTGAATGTCTTCAGAAGTTCATCAGTTAATTTTGATTAAATTATTTGATGTTCTGTATAAGCATAGGCTGCTACTTTGTTGATTTTCCTCGTTTATTTTACACATAGGTACGCGATACACGTCTAAATTAATTTTGATCATGATTTTACTTTTTTTAAAGACAAGGAGAAGGCATACGAACACACAGGCCAGCTGATTGTAAGTCGACTCATAGCCATTTGCATTTTCAAACTATAATCTCAAGACTTCAACCGTAAGACTGCAAAAGCTTTGGCGTTACATACATACATACATAAAATCACGCCTGTCTCCCAGAGGTGTAGGCAGAGACCTTCTTTCCATCTGCTACGATCCTGACAAATGTCTTTGGCTTCTTCCACATTCATACATCGAGTCATGCATGCAAGTCGGTTTTGGATACTTAAGATTCGGCCCTTTTCCACTATTTCTCCAATTTGATTCGAAAAATTACGCCCAGGGCGGCCTCTTCCTCTTCTCTTTTTTTGGCGTTACAAACAATGAAAATTTAGTATGCCATATTGCTAGTTACTGCTGTTAAAGATAGACAAGATGGTTGTAGCAATCCGGACGAACCCTGCATAAGGTCGTACTACCACAAAACTTTACGTGCTTAGTCGGAACGCTGCACAGCGTAAATTAAAAAAAACAAGATTCCAGCATACTCTCCCCATTCATTTCGAAATAACGAAAATTCTTTAATTCCTCGTGCAATTACCAGCGTCAGTGCCGGGCGCCAAGTGTCATCGTAAGTCTCAGCGCGTCATTAAGGGCATCTGCAGCGCGCTAAATAAGGAAAAAACTCCAGTGGGGGGGCGGGGGCGAGATGAGAGATTTTATTTAACAAAGTCTATATTAACCCGGTGCAATTAGAGAGCGTTAACGAGCAAGCCGTAATGACTGCTGGGGTGGTATTCTTGAAGCGAGCGACATGTTTTACAATTTTATAGAGTGGTAATAGAGTCCATGTATTTTTTTTAGAATACAGCCCTCTTCGGTTTTAGGATCGACAATGGTTCTCAGAGCCATCATCAGTTTGTCTAACCCTTGGCATAAAATAACACAAAAACCTTTGGATTAGTTACTACTGACAAAGTTTTGATAACTAAACGTACTTATGTGAATGACTGTGTATCATTTAAATCTCTTAACCAGGGGTTGCTACCATGAGGCATAAATAAACCAAAACTTAACATGTTCGTAAAGTAACACTACTTCATAAGTCCGTGTTTAAAATAATCATCGTAACCTGAAATAAGTAGGTACCTATAAGTGTTTAGCTAAAGAAATTGATATAATCAATTTACACACGTTTTGTTTATGCAGTGTATACACAGATATGTGTTTTAGTTTATAGGATAAAAATAAAATTTTAAATTAATTATTCCATGAAAATTATATCGCATAACTCCATTAATGATGATGCTTAAAAATCCATGACAAACTTACTAACGCTGTATTTTTATGTTATAAAAGAGACATACAACTTAGCTAACTGTTAACAATGATCTATTTACACCAAATTACACGCAGTCTTACATCGTCGAGATCTTCTCGCGGGATATTCTCGCTACTTACAGAATAGGCCCCGCGCGTTGACACATTACTAGAGAGTGATGCGAATCCAAAGTATTTAAATATAATAATCGTTGTAGGCAGCGGGCAGCTATTTATTGTTTAATTAGGCCCGCCGGCCGCGCCGTGCCTTAAGCACCCCAATTGTTTATGTTAATGCCAAGGAAAGTCGGAAAAATGGTGAGGTGCTGAGCGCGGAATGATTCCTTTGATTCAGTTATAAACCTTACATGCATTTGAATAATGAGTTAACTATCGTGAAGTAATGTTGTATTCTGAGAATGTAAACTAGGGAATACGCATAATTATATTTTTTTAATCGCATTACTTAACAAAATATGAAAATACCGTAAGAGAGATCACCAAAAGTGAAATTTAAATTTAAATTCGAATGATACAATGATTTTAAACCGCTAATTACAGCACACAGCGATTAGACAGAGAGACCCGATATGCACTGTGACGTCATGTAACAGGTCGGCCATATAAACTCCATGTTAAATTGTGTTTTGCGAGAAAGAGATCGGAACAAATCTTTGTTGGCTTATATCTTGGTTATTTTTATAGCTATTCAACAAATGTTTTTTCTCAACTGTTTGTCACATGAATCGGCTTTTATTTAGCTGTGAAAAATAGTAATGAATATTCCTTATTGTACAGTAATTTGAAAACAAATTTGTAACCTTTTTTTTTTGTCAGCAAAATCGTATCTTTTCAACAATCCAAAACAACCGCATTCTTCAGGTAGTAAGTAAATAAAAAAGAAAATAAATTTATATGGTTTATTTATTTATTTATTTATTTTACTCGAAAGTTACTTACAAATTAGTTTAAAGCCTACCAAGCAAATTAGTCTTCGTAAAACGTTGAGTTACGTTTCTCAATGCATAATCAAATTTTATAATCGACTTGAAATATTCTGCAAACCTTTTTAAATAAACTTATTTGAATTTCGAACGCGTTCTGTTCTACGTTCAACAATTCTTACTAAGATATTTCAGGCTTTCAAATCTAATTCGAAGTAGCGAAGAGGAAGCAATGCGATACGATAGTTAGAATGAGTGGTGTCATTAGACCAAATTACTGTGATAGCGTGCCGCAGCCGACTGTACCGCAAATTGGGTTCTTTATTACTCACTAATTTCACCAAACATCCACCGTAACACGTTCGATGCCCGGAATAAGGATTTCCTACCAATTAGACACTATATGGCCTCTATTCTAGCCGGTACAAACCAGATTGTCTTTGAAGTTTTATGGTGTTGTTTTTAACTCGGCTGCCATTACTGTCAAGTAAAGAAGGCTATCAAAATGTTGACAATATCGCACTTCTACATCAAAACAGTATCAACTCAAAATCCTTGCTAGTTTTGTTTCAATTGCATAGGAGTTGTATTAAAGTTGATATTTAAATACAGTCGTATTTTGAGTTACTACTGTTTTGATCTAGCAGTGCGATATGATAACAGGTCAAAAGCTATATTGTTTAACGTCGTAGAATAGAGGCGCAGGGTCAACTATCCAAATAGATATATGGAATTGGGAATCAATTATTAGAGCCGAAGACCTCCATTTTGAAAAAGGGGAAAAACTGTACTTTATAAAAAACATAGGTATTAAACGGGAATCGAAGGTAGCTGTCCCCTTTTTTTGCGATATGTCGGAGTTTTTTTTTGTGCGCTGTGTTTCTATGCCAGTCGTTCTTATACTAACACTATCAATTACAACAACAAAACAATATGTTCTTTTTACGGGAAAATTACTTGGAACCTATGACCTTTTTTAAAATCATTAAATGCAGTTTCGCATTCGAAAATCGTGGCGTAGATTCCTACGAACACATTACCCTTATTTTAATATAATAGTAGTTTACGTGACGGTTGCATAATGACAGGCATTACAACATGAGTGTTGATTATGAAACGATCCGCAAGGCGAGTTTCATAATAGATCACACGAGTGTTGTAATGCTAATTACGCAGAGTCGCGTACAATACTTAACTACACACATATTATAAGTACTCTAAGATGGGTTCAGAAGCCAAAAGGCAAATGACCAGCATTACCTTACCTGTGGTAGTAGGTGACAGCGATGACGCTGTAACGTTATTTTGAAATTACGTTATCGAATATAGTAAGGTAATGAATTTCAAATTTGGAACATCTTCCAAAATTAACAGCTGTCATCGCTGTCACCTACTACCATAGGTAATGCTGGTCATTGCCTACGGGTTTTGAACGCACAATAGAGGACTTATGATATGAGTGTAGATAAATATATTTTATGGCATGGAGAAGGCCAATGAGCACACTGGCCACCTGATGGTAAGTGGGATCTGTGACCAAAGACAATTGCATTCTCAAGACTACAATCATAAGACCGCAAATGCGTTGCCAACCCTGAGAACTCTATGCTAGTAATTTCACCCATTATCTTCAAACTGGAACACAACAATGCGAACAATGCTGCTTGGCGGTAGGTTGAAGGATAAGATGGTGGTAGCGGTCCAGACGGACCCTTAACAAGGTCCTACCACCACTAGACATTATTCTTATATTTTCCGAATTCCGAATACTGACCTAAAGGGCGAGTACTATTAAATAGTCGGTAACATTTTCCGTTTTTTTCCCGGGCTCGCAACCTTATTTGGTTAAACTTATTAGGTTTCAAATTTAGAACGTATTTGCATGTTTTAGTCTTAAAAAAACATTCACTTGTTTCTATTAGTCAAGATGTTATCAAAAGAAAAAAGCGTTCGCGAATTAATTTTGCGATAATTTCCTATAAATGCCAATGTATCTAAATACTAGCTTCTGCCCGCGACTTCGTCCCCGTGGAATAGTATCCTTTGGGCTAACGCTAACCTGATGATATATAGCCTATAGCCTTCCTCGATCAATGGGCTATCTTAAGATTTTTTCAAATCGGACCAGTAGTTCCTGAGATTAACGCGTTCAAGCAAACAAACTCTTCAGCTTTATAATACTAGTATAGATTTAGATTGCTTATTCTGTTGGTAGCGCTTTGGGCACATACAGTGGTGGATGGTGGTCACATAATTAGGGACGTTTGCGTTTTTCCCATACAATTTGACGACGCACTGGCCTAGTTGTTAGTGACCCTGCCTACGAAGCTAGCGGTGCTCGGTTCATATCCCGGTAAGGGCAGATATTTGTGTGATGAGCACGAATATCTGTTTCTGAGTCATGGATGTTTTCTATGTATTTAAGTATAGGGTGATGGAACCAATAATTAACAAGGCACTATAATGGACACTTGATTGTTATTTTACAGAAGATAAGGGTTATTCATTTGTTTTGCTGCAATCAATTTGACCCTATGAAATTTGAATTAAGAGTGAAGTGTCCATTACTGGTTCCTGTCAGCTAAAAGTGTCCATCATTGGTGCCGTCGTCCTATATTTCTCTATATAAGTGCTTATATCGTTGTCTAGTACCCATAGTACAAGCCTAGAGCTTAGTTTGGGGCTAGGTTAATTAATTGGTGTGACATTGTCGCCCCCTGATATTTGTTTATTAAAAAAAAAATGCCCAAAAATATGAATTTTCAATTTTGACAACCATCCAAAAAGTTACACTTATCGTTAACTAATAAAGTAAGGTTAAAATGTATGTAAAATTTATCTCTGTTCAAAACTAATCTTTAATGTAAGGTCCGTTTTTAACAGTAGTTCACTGTACATCAGTTTAAACCTCAGTTGATGATCTAAACTAAATTGTAAAATTAATAATGAAATTGGCGAAGAACTTTTATATTGGTGGTCAAAATAGAAAAGTCATATTTCTGAAGTCCTAGTGATATTTTCAGATTTTTAGTATTTGTAGTTTTGGCTGTAGTGGGGGGGGACACTTTACTCTAACAAAAATTAGCGCTTTAAAGCTTAATACTTCATAAACGGATACTTTAATAGAAAAAAATATTTGACAAACCCGCAATCTTTTTGAAAGAGCTATCCAACGACACCCCACACTATGGGGTAGACGAGAAAAAACATCCCCACGTTACGTGTAGGGGAGGTACATTAAAATAAAACAAGATTTTATTTTACCACTTTGTTGGCGTGACTAATATGTATATTCATGCGAAATTACAGCTTTCTAGTACTAATAGTCTCTGAGCTAGGCTGCGGACGGACGGACGGACGGATATGGACATAGTTTGACTACGGAACCCTAAAAAGGGTATATACATGAGCAGAGTATACACGACTTGAACCCTTTTTCATTTGATCTTCAGGAGAGTTGTACCCTTTTTCACTAGGACCTCAGATTTGTATGCAATTGTATGGGAAAAACGCAATTGTCCCTAATTATGTGACCACCACTGTATGGGTTAATTTTCTAGAACCGTGTCAGGACACGTGAGCTGAACAATGCCGTGTTAAAAGAAACACTTTCCCGGATTCTTGATTGTTTTTTGCCCAATTTGAACACTTCTCCTTTGTAACCCCTTTGTGTATTTGTAATTGTAATTGGGTACAATGAAATAAGTTTGTTTAGGGAAAAAATGTGTTTTGAAATTAATAATGGAATGTTTTTAGGGTTCCGTACTAGAAGGGAGCTCAACGAAACCCAAAAGGCTATTTGACTAATTTTAGAAAACCTTTTTAAATAATTCTTTATTGCATAACAAGCACGCTACATTGACATTTCCTTGAGATTCTACTGTATTATTAATAAAAATCTATGTTGAAGTTCAAATTTTCAAAACTGAGCTAAAAACGCTTCTATCATGGCGCTGGCCATATGACAAGTGTGACGTCACACGCAAGTAAACAATAAACACTGATTTGAAGAGATATGCCCTTATGACCTGTAGTTACTTGCCACACACAACCACAGCTGCAAAACAATCAAGTAGCGTTTCTGCCACAGATAAAAATTTTTTTTTTTTTTTTTTAATCAGTGTAATTTCCAAAAAAATATACATAATTTAGTTTAAAATAAAGAGAAATATGTTATTTTATGCTCTTATTTGATATTAGCGAAAGAGATTTATCAGGATCGTAGCAGGTGGAAAGAAGTGGTCTCTGCCTACCCCTCTGGGAAACAGGCGTGATTTAATGTATGTATGTATTTGATAGGATGACCACAATTTTTAGTATATTTTTAATGTTGTATAATAGCCTATTATTATACCTACGCTGTATGTCCGTCCTAACTAGAGCTATATCTTTTAAACCATAATAGATAGTGGGATGATTTTTTTATCCGAATAAGTGTTATTAAGGCGGATTTACAACTTTTTAAAGAATGTGAAATAATAAAGGTGTTTTCCATACAAGAGACGTATTTTTTTCATCTGATTTTTATTTTTGTGGTGTCGTAAAAACAGTCAAACATACAAGTGTCAAATTTGGAATATTATATTCGCCGCGATTACTATCAAGTAAATAAGGGTTACCTAGACAAAATAACAAGTAAAAAGCAATATTGTTTTAGAGCGCAGGATACGTAGGCTCTACGGCGTAGCGGTCGTAGCGGTAACATACATTGTAGCAAGTGCCGTAGTAATTTAAGGCATCCCGTAATGCCTCCCTCATCTACTTAGCCAACAAATATGTTAAATGAAAATCCAATGCTATTTATGCATAATATTCTCATAAGTCAATTTAATTTCGTCATGTTATAATAAGACAAAAAAATCCTAGATGAAACCCAATTTCTTTATTGATATAATTAAATAATGTTATTAAAAACTTTCATGTTAGCACCTAGCACTCTCCATGTTATATGCAGACTCACAAATTCAAAATGTTTTAAATCACTAGGGGTCTACACTTAGGCCATTATTCGTTTTATACATCTTAGTCCTGTGGGATGACAGCATTGACAGTGCGTTTGTAGTCAGAATTGTAGTCTTGCGAATGCAGCTGACGACCGCAAACAGAAGGTAATTGTTAATAAATGTTATTACCTATTATCAGAGATTGTTGTTATTGTTATTGTTAATTTTATTAAAAACATTATGTAAAATGAAATCAATAAGTTCCTACTTAGCCAATTATTGTCATTAATGTTTACCCAGTTTTAAGTTTCTAGGCGGTACCCTTGCAGAGTTCATACAAATCTACATTTGTTTTATGAGAGCAAATAAAGAGTTTGAGTTTGAGATGTCTATGGGTCTCGGATCCCACTTACCATCAGGTAGCCTGTGTGCTGGCATAAAAAAAGTGTTAAGAGTCAGTTACTTTACCGCAATTTGTTATCCTTTCCTTAATAAAGAAAAAAACAGCTACAAAAAGCGATTAGTAACAATTTCACAGACAATATTGAAAATAAGTCCGCTTTTTCCAATGACGATAATCATATCGTCCCTTTATCAGCTGATACACTTGCCCGCGCGCAGTGAAGACGATCTAGTTCATACGCGCCGATAAAGTATCGGTGATGTCACAGACTAAGTATATTGTTCCTGGGAAACGCAATGAATCAATTCATATACAGGGTCCGACAAATGAACATTTTGGGGGTTTTTTAATAATAATAAAAAACGAGTACATTAGGTGCTAAACTAACGGACCGTATCCGGAACACCATCTTGCGCTCCATGACTCAAATAGTCGACGTAACTCAGAAGGAGGTCAAGTGGAAGTGGGACTGGGCTGGTCATGTCTGTCGCATGCCGAGCGAGCTTTGGGCCAAAGTCGCCATAGAGTGGAAGCCTAAAGGTCACAGCACACATATCAACTCGGAAAGGGATCGTCACCCTATCAACTCGAGCCGTTCAGTATCATTTGTATGAAACTCCCTACTGCAACGCACACTTATCGGCATCGGAACGGCTACGCCTCACCTCGGCACGAGCTAGCAGTCATCCACTGAAAAATGTATCGTATTAACACAGGTCAAAGTTCCCTTTTCAATGTTTCACTTTGAGTTGATAGGGTGACGATCCCTTTCCGAGTTGATATGTGTGCTGTGACCTTAACAACTCAAGACGGAAACGCGGCAGACCTCGTCGGCGATGGCGGGATGACTTGGGTTCCTTTTTGAAGGACTGGCCAGAGACTGCAAAGAATAGGGAAACATGGAAAAAGTGGGAGGAGGCCTTTGCAGTGGGACACATCAGGCTCTTAATAATAATAATAATAGTCTCGACCAACACCTCAAGAGACTCTCGCTAGATGGCTGGATCAAGGGCCAGATACAGAAGGCAGTACTCCTCGACATGGCACGTATTGTGAGGAGGTTCCTCTCTCTGCAGCTCTAACCACCGGTAGCTTGAGCCCTGCCCCGTTGCGTTTTTTTATAATGTTTATTTTTTGTACTAGTATTGTTTTTATATTTGAATATTTGTTATAAAAACGTAATTTACAGAAAATTAAATAAATATCTATAAATAATAATATATATTTTTTTAAAACGGTCAGCTTTAGTACAGTAGTTACTAAGGCAAATATGTTCCAATTAGCCCCAACTACCTCCCGTTTTCATTTGTCGGACGACCTGCATAACACCCGGTACAACTTGGTGATACTAGTTAAGTAAGGGCCGAGTTCACCAACAATTGAACGGACGATTAGCGGTTTAACGGGTGTCAAATGTATTGACTAACAGCTGATTAAGACTTAACCGTCCGTTTAATTGTTGGTGAACTCGCCCCTAGCTGTAACAACTCATGTTTACCCAAATTTCATACACAATAAAAAAATATGATTTTTATTATTTATCGTCGACAAAATCTTCGTCCTCCAAGGGCAAGAGGTTAGTCTAGAGCAAACCCATTAAAATGGAATAAAAAAGAAAATAATTAAAATATGTTCAAGATTTGTGCAATTGTTAAGCATAAATCATCAATGAATTTATTACACTATTACCATTTTTCACGTAAACCGTAGTAGGTAGTCAAGCTGCAAATGCTTCTATCGTTTCTGTTTTCTATCAAATCGAATTGTATGGAGTTGACATAGCGGTCGACGTGATCCATCATCACCTTAAGTCAATTTTATACATGTTGATTTTTGAAAATCGTTAACTGAGCATTATGCATGTTTACTAAGCCCAGAGGCCCTAAAGAAACTTAACGCTACCGTAGACTATTAAAATTGGGTTAAATTACTAGCATAGAGGCATTCCATCTTAGTCCTCGGGGTTAGCAACGCATTTAGGATACAAAAATTACATTTTTAAGATTGTACTTTTGAGGATGAAAATGTTTATGGGTCACAGATCCCACTTACTATCAGGAGAGCCCTGGACTCGTTCGACTTCTTCATACCATTTTTTTTATAACGTCTTTAATTCACAAAGGTTCGGCCCGCCACTTAAATCGACGTTCAACGTTTGCATTATTTCTGTAAAATTGAATATTGGGGCGCGTCTTCGTGGACTGAAAACTCAAGAATCAATAGAACTTAAAAACACGTAGAACAGTTACATCTAAAACACATTAAGACAATGTGGAACATATGTACCCGGCACCGCGTGTCGGATGAACTAAACATACGACATTGTTATGTTCTGCAATCAATTACCGTGCGTCCCAGTTATTGATGTTATAACGGAACTGATTCCTTTGGCTTCTAACCTCACGGCTCTAGCGTTACATGACCTCCCGCGCGTCCCCCCACGCGTAACAAATACTGGATAAGAGGTGGAGGAGTGTAGTTGTAACAGTTCAAGTTTATCTGGGTACGCCGAGAGTGCACTAAATGACATGCGCCATCTGGTGGATGTCATAAAAAGAACCCCCTTGCCACTACTCGTTCGGGCGATAGTTTCTTGTAAGGGTTTGCTGAGGTCTGCACCCTCGGAGATCGGTGTTATGCGTCTCATAATACGTTTGGTACGAATATTGCATGGAACTTTGTTCGCTGGCGTTTTTCGTTGGTTGTTACGCATTGTACCTACCTATTTGATTTGACTTTATTTCAGTTTTGTAGAAGTATTTGACTTGCTGCGTTGTTCAATCAGGGTTTTTTTCTTTACATTATCTCTAAAAAAAGTCCTTAATAAGTAATTGGGATAAACAATTGAGCCATTACTCCGTTTCATGTGTGTTCATGTTTTGATAACTCCCACTCTCTCCCTCATTTACACTTTTAGATAGCATTGTGTTCAGAAAATGACTGTTCACATTTAGCAAAATGTATTTTATCATTGTTATCAATCAACGTTAAAAGTATAACAGTAATTGTGAGGCTAGACGAGATGTGTAGAACGTAAATCATTTTCGAAAACTGCAATACACTCGACACGACCGTCCTTTACCTTTTTGCACATCCCTATTTTGTAAATATTGTATTTCATATTTTAATAATGACTGAAATAATAAGCCCTAATGGACATAACTTGATAACTTTTGTTAAAAAAAAAATACAAATTTTGTACAAAACCAGTCAACAATTTATATCAAATAATTGAAAAAACATTGAAATTGAAATGAAACTAAGTCTGCTTCTCAGAATTGTCAAATAAAATGTTGCATTACGTTTTAAATATATAGCTATAGGATCTCTATTGGATCGCATAATTTATTTACGCATAACGTATCTTTACGCATAAAATCGTTTGACCTAAAACGGTTTTTACAATAGAAACGGATTTATTTTAATTTTTATAAAAAACTAACCTAACCTAACCTAACCTAATCTACAAAATAGATGTTTACTAAATTCTGCAATGTCAGCCTAAAAGGGAGTTATGCGAAAAAAAATGTATGCGAAAAGTAAATATGCGTAAAAAAAATATGCGTTCCAAGGGGATCCCACGCTATATTACCAAGAGTAAATGTTACATTTTGATTATAAAATTGATAACAGTACTTAAAACAATCTTTAGATAAAATGTATGTTCATATGGAAGACACCACACTTAAGGAACCACCACATTTTTCAACTCATATTGACATAAGTAGTAAGTCTTCAAGTCTGAAGCTTACTCATTTGTATCACACTTACATACTTTCTTCTAATATTAATCTCGAATCAAAGTTATTTTTGTAGCAATGTCCATGAACCAATTAAATCATATCCAAATCAAAACAGTTCCCAAAAGTAAATATCGCGTGCTGCAACACGACTATATCTGCAAATCAATTAAGGAGTCAAAATTCCACGTAAATTGGTGTCTTGTTTCCCGCCGAGCCGCTATCTCTCTATTCGATCTGACTGCGCGGCCAGAAACTACCCCCTTTATGGATATTTCACCCCCGGGGGGATACTTGACCCCCCATATCTGGATACATCATCTACCCCTAAAATGAACTAATGGACAAATCACAAATGTAAATAGTAATGAAGTGGCACGAGTTATGACCAATTCGAGACTGTTGTCACTAATTTAAAATAAGTTTGTCAAAATTACGTATAGAAACACTAGAATAGAGATTGACGTTTCTTAATCCAAATAATTGAATGATCTAGATTAAGTTACTACCGTTTCGAATTAGGCTCCCTATTTACCAAAGCCACTGGGTACTGCAGAGTAAATTAAATCTCATCAAGAAAAAATATCTGGTTATAAGTTGTATTTTTAACTCCTAACACAAACACACACACACAGACACACGATTTCATAGTGATACCTTTTAATTGTAACCAGTGAATACAAACTTTAAAATAATAAAACTGCATCAAAATCGAGCTACTCTTCAAGCCCTAGGCGACAAGATACCAACTGACATACGAACAAAACCCTCTAATTCATAAACGCGCAATAACTAAAGTGTGCTTGAAATATGGTCTGTCATTATGTCATTTGAGTTTGACAGAGAGCGACAAACAATTCTGTAACTAAAATAGGTTTAAAGTAAGGTTATGAATAAGGGGGAATATCGCAAGTTAACTCGTCTTTATTTGGTTACTGTTTAAGCACCTATGTTGGAACTTGAAAAATATACTATTAATATAACGATACTATTAACAGTTTCATAATGAAATGTATCATGCACTAATGATTGACGTTTTGTCACTTCCAGTACCCTTATACCACTAAATTGTGTTTATTTCACACACGTCATAATAATGCACAGTTATGACTTCGAGTTAAGTGCTTTACTCCCACGATTAAACAAAATAAAACGATTTACTGTAAAGATAAGTGATAGGCAATATTAATGCTAAGTATCACTTATGTACGTTAAATGTATTTTGATTTGATATTGCTATTATTTTGATGATTGGCTGCACACATATTTTGTACAAAAGAACAAATCACGGTGACATTGACTAACGCACTCGCAATCGCAATCGGCTTCAAAATGGAACAATTGTTTTCATTTTGTATGCAGACTCGCCTTCAGACTGTCAAAGTCTTCGGAGTGCGTTAGGCAATAACCCCTCGGGCTAAGATTCTACACGGAAAAACCTTATTGTTTCTGACTTGTTTCCGTATTGTCAAAGTTTTTATAGCTCTTATTTCTTCTTCTTGCTCGTTTCCTCATGACTGAGGATCGCAACAGCAATCGGTTGTTGCTTGGTTCACCAAGACTCTCCAAACCGCTCTATCTTCGGCCCCTTGCATAGACTTCTGCAAATTGGTTTGGCAGACTTCTTTCACTGCGTTGGTCCAACGGGTAGGTGATCGTCCACGGCTCCATTTTACTTCAACTGTCCCAGCTCTTATTTTCTCGACAGTGATTGCGGCCGATTTAAAAACAATGCACAACATGTTTACTATAACCAGCTGGCCAGTAAATGGCGTAATTTCTATGTTTTTTCCAACCTGTTATTACCATTATTTTCTTCTTGTATTTTTGTTACAATTTGTGTATGTTGTTGTGCATTTTGATTTATCTGTATGTTTACGAGTCTTTTTGAATGTAAACGCACAAATTTAAATTGCGTATTATTTTAAACAAATAGATGGCCTAAAGAAAGCGTTGCACGTCCAGATTTTTTTATTAAAAGTTTAAATTTTTGGGGGGTTGGGGGTTGGGGGGTTTTTTCGTCGAAACTTTTTACGCCGAATTTTGTTCTCGCATAATTTTTCTCCAGCTTAAACGGAAAATATTTTTCAAAATGTTTTGTATAATCCTGGTAGAATAGAGTAGGTTAGGTTAGGTTTATTTTATAACTTTTCAAAAAAGTCAAAGGTAGAATAACAATTTTGCGAAATTAGTATTCTGCGAAATCATACATTCGGATAATTTATGATTATGCGTAAAAAAGGGAACCATTTCTGGGCCCTATCTACCTTAATCTTATCACGACTGCCAAAAAGAGGAGTAGAATGTTTTACAAGTGTGCGTTCTCTATAATTCTGTCTCTCTGTCACTAATACTCAATTTCTCTGTTCAAAAAGTTTGAACTGCCAAACTATACCTAAACTAACTTGTATATTGCTCTAAGTACCGACTAATACAAAACCACCTGTGTAGATACACGAACACTTCTCAATAACAAATAACTACAAACGTTTCGAATAAATATATACGCAGTAACACGGACATTTAATGTATACAAATTGTTATAGGCTTAAAAGTTATGTACGCGACGACGTAAATCACAATTTTATTTATAAAATGACAAGAACATTCCGCCTCCAAGCCGGGTTATCGACCCAAATATTATAATGGAAAATATGAAAATGAGTTTCATTAACGCCTGAGTCACGGTCCCCCCACAGGTCCCCCCGAATATCTTGGACAAAGGACGGCGACCAGTACGAAACATTCCCGGCATTATCACTATAATTTTCTGTTTTAATGACCCTTGCTTATCTTGATTGGTGTGTCTTTTAAATTGGTAGAATACTGTCTAATGTTTTAATAGTTGTATAGGTTTGGGGTGATTAATTAGGTGTGTGTTTGAATTATTCTGTTGTTTGGCTTGGTGGTAGAGTCTATGTGCAACGAGTGTTTGTTGAAGAGAAATATTTAATGTTTGCAGTAACATAATGTTATTTAAAGTAACATAGGAATCAATATAATCCAACTCCAATCTGACAGTACTTTCTAAGTTAAATAAATATCAGAAAAATAAGAAAGGAGGTTTACAGTACACTTCTGAAAATCGAACAGAAAACCCTGTATTATTAGAAACATATATAATGCAAATTGCCTTCTTTGTATTTAGTGAAAAAAATATTGAGAATTTGAAATCAGTAAATAATGCAATAATAATTTCAATTTCAAACCGGGGTTTGTAATCCTACATCAATTTCATACTCGTCTTGTTAACATAACGTACACGCACGTCGAAACGTTAATTTCAATAGACAGTAGAAATCCTCCAAATTCACTTCAAACTTCATCAATCAACTCAGACAAATTCAGTTAACCCTTCTCACGCCGCGGTGTCTTAACTATCCGCGCGGATATCCGGCCCACGTATCCTCGCCCTCATTACTCCATGCGGTATTCAGTGCATAAATTAACTCACTTTATGAAGGCTATTTGTCTATCAAGCTGAGTGGCAGAATGTGTGGAACAGACAAAGCATGGTACTACTAAGTAGTTAAACCACGCAAATGGGTATTTTTTTTTTAAATTTGTTATCTTTTAACAATGTTGTGATTACTGACTATATTAGACTCATCAATTAATTAGTTAGTTTCATCATTTTAAAGCTTGTTGACGTTTCTTACAAGCTTTAGTTGACATGAGTAATCATTGTTATTTCATTTAATTTATATCTACTCTCTTGGTTGTATGTAAGCCTTGTTTTCCTTAAAGGTTGTTTGTTTGTTGTTAAGTTTAATAACTTTATAAAAATAACAAAAAGTAAATCAACACTAATTTATACTACAATCGAAAATAAACTAACCTATAATAACAACTAAAATAATTCAATTTGGTTTAGTTGAATTAAGTTTTATATTTATTTTTTACATTGTTAAAGAGTATCAGCGTCCCAAAGCATTTTTTTTATTTTTAACCGACTTCAAAAAAAGGAGGAGGTTCTCAATTCGTCAGGATTTTTTTTTTTTTTATGTATGTTCCCCGATTACTCGAAGACCACTGGACCGATTTGAAAAATTTTTTCGTTGTTCGAATGGGTATACTTTCTAGTTGGTCCCATTGTCACCACGTCAGGATCTGATGATGGGATCATGGAGAAATCAAGAGAACTCCTCAAATATTATAGGCACACCTATAGCGATTTTGATATTTTTCACTGTAACTCATGCATTTGCTTTTGAAAAGTACTATATGGTGAAGTGGAACTGATGATGAAGACCACAGATGGCCACCGGAACTCCTTAACGGTACCTATTTCAAGGGTGGCGATAAGATATTTCGATAAAGGAAGTTGAGCGACTATGACGAAGCACATTTAGGTTTAAATATGACTATGACATTCCCGCGGCGTTGTCTGCGGCGAGCTTGAAATGTTCTATAGTTTCTTATTAATATTTAGAAGTGGAGCTACGTAACAGCATAAATAGGATCACTAAAAAGTATAAAATAAAATAAATGTTTAAAAAAACAAAAAACCGCCTTCAAAAAGCAAAAAATAACTTCTTTAAAATGGTAGGTAAATAGGTCAGTCCAACTGAAGTCGGCGTCCAACAATATTTTAACCAAAAGCAGACTTCAGTTCGACTGACCTATTTACCTACCATTTTAAAGAAGTTATTTTTTGCTTTTTGCTTATAGCCTCGTGTGGTTGCCGAGTTAGAATAGTGCCACTCCATGTCTTCCCGTGGATGTCGTAAGAGACGACTAAGGGAATAAAGGCTTGTAGTACTGTTAGGCGATGGGCTTGCAACCTGTCACTAATACGCTGGTAAACATCTTAGCCTAATTGTGCAAATTGTGGTTATAGAATTATCAACAAGTTTTTAGAGATGTTTGTAATTCTGTAGCTCTGCCTACCCCACTCTGGGAACGAAGGCGTGAGATTATGTATGTATGTATGTATTTTTTGCTTTTTGAAGGCGGTTTTTTGTTTTTTTAAACATTTTGTTGATGCTGTTCTATACAAATATATTAATTGTCTGACATAATAAGTCAATACTTGATTCTTCCTTGCTCAATTTGAATAGCAATTTAAATTGGTGATTGCAATGGTTAAATGACCTAGATATTGGATTGTTATTATTATTACATTAATTACTTAAACAACAGATATGAAGAATATCTTTTACATTTTTTTAGCTAATATTACCATAATAATTATGTCATTTTCATGGTGTGCTAAACACACAAAGTCCATGAGAACATGTTTCTCATACATACAAAAAAGTAAATTAGATGCTAATGCATTGCAAAGAAAGTTAATTTTAATGATTGCCAGGTTCAAATTAAACTCTTCAATAGAAAATGAAACTATGAACAACACAATCACACGCTCACACAAGCAAATATATTAACCTTATTATTATTATGTTTACAAATGATTGCATTACATGTTACCATAACAAAGGCGCCCACATTCTACTATTCATAGTCTTAACAGCAGAACTTAGGTGCATAGTAGGAAGCCATAACAGTTTCCATCCGTCACGTGACGCGTAATGCAAATCCAACTGCACTAGAATCAAACCAGTCAATTAAAGAGAGCTGGTGAAAAATGGACGCGCGGCGAACGCCTCCCATGTACCTGTAGGCTATGTGGAAAATTATGTAGGCAACATGTAATCTGCACCTATAAAGCGACCGTGATAACTCGTCCGATAGTGGGGCAATTTCTGAACGACACAATAATGACACCTATTAGGTGGACCGCTCGACGGCCTGTCGCATAATGGCCCCGCATCGGCATTGGCGGCGGGCGGGGCGCGGACAACACGAGACTCGGAACAACCACCTCCCTACGACGGAACATAATTAGCCGAGCCCTTAAAAATAATCGCGTTCAACTATTACGATAAAAGTAACGAACGTTTTCAATAAAAACTTTACTTACTACCTAGGCTAAAGGTTTAACAAATCGCTAAGCCGCCGCTTTAATGAGCTAGGAGATTAGCCTTCGTTATGAACTCAGAACGGGCCATTTATGACTACGATTTACAATCTACGCATTAAACACGAACGAAGCCGAAATCTGCCGGTGAATGTTAACTCAACGAGGTCTGTGTACTGTTAACGCGAAGCCATCTAAAAGTTTAATCATCCACTTTATATTACACCCAATTACAATTAATCTCGCACGAAAGAAACGCCCAGTGGGAGTCTAGACGGCTAATCTGCGGCCGGATCTAATTCGACATAGCTTTATAATTAAACCGAGGACAATAAAAGCTGGATCCGTGTGTCGTGTCGTGTGAGGCTCGGCGGTCGCGTGACGGCCGCTGTCGTGTCGCCTTCGTCCGACAATAAAATTATAAGTCGCCCGCAGTGACAATCCAGTGATTTACGCCGCCACACACGCGAATATTCTAATATGAAAAGACCTTAAGCTTTTTACTGCGGCGTAAAAACATAGGAGGTGGACAGGTTAATGAAGAAAATGTGTTCCGCGTGAGATAGGCGACGTGCGTGACTGCGAGCAATGGTCGCGAAATGCCTACAGCTACGTTTATCCTGATAATTGATAAACTTTAGCTATAAGAACTGTATTTACGTTGATATGTTCAAGATTACTTTATAACAAAATCATACTACTTACTTACATACAGTGCAAAAGCTTTTAGCTCTTAATAAGAGCGTATGAGAGCAAGTGAGAGACAAGTACAAATCCGAAGCACCTTCTAAGTGTTATCGGTACTTCGTGTTTCTATGAAACAAGGGTGACAAATATACAGTCAGTTGCGAGTGCAAGTGTGTTAGCGATAGCTAACCGAACTCTATGAAGATGCTGAAAGCTAATTGAGAATTGACGCATTGAAATGTGTTTTGTACGCTCTGACGGGACAACTTAAAGTCATGTTGAAAAGTGGTATGTCTCTCAGCTAGGTACGTCCTCTTTTGAGGTTTCGTTTTACGTTTTGGCGGCTTTAACATACATGTAGGTATATGTTTGTCAAGAACATCTACAGATGTTCGTCTATTTAACACTCACGTTAAAAGGAATTATATTAATCGCAATTTTATAACAAAATGCTGTAAACTTTAGAGGAATTTAGACGTGTTCCTTGACTAACATAAAGAACAGCTAAGCTCTGAGCTAATCCTGCGGAGCGAAATAAGCGCAAATACTTAGAAAGCTAGCAGAGCGGAACGAAACAGAGCTCCTAATCCGATAAGTACGTGGCGAGGCTGATGGAGGAAGTGGATCAGATTCACTGAGCCGGCTGGCACGCAAGCGATCCTTTCTGCCTTAGAGACAGTTTCCAATAAATCTGTTAGTTTTTCAAGTCAGAACATATTACTTGATTTTTCGAAACACAAATACAAGAGGGTGACAAAAATTATAAAAAATATTACGTGTGATAGCACTAAAATGGCCTGCGGGTATGTATCTCTCTTTCATTCGCTCTTATATTTTCTGATGAGGGTTCAACCGACTTTACCCAAGCCCGAAAGACTTTTTCAAACCTCTTGCCTCTTGCTCTTGATGTTTTGTATGTGCATTGACAGATTGTGGGGCCAATATGAAACTGTAATGTGTACCTTTACATATACGTTCAAAATGACGTGATGTTAAACTCGATCTAGTTAAACCAGTAGCCCTTGATAAGATGCATTGCATGATCGGTATCGTTATCGAAAATGTATAGGATTGACGTAAGCTGCCGGATGGTCAAGTCAAGCGCTTATGTCAATTCCATATACATTGACAGTTTTCGAAAATCGCTTACGATAGCGTTAAGCATCTTGTCTAAGGCCTCTGAACAAAATCAAGCAACACACAATCTAAAATGACATTAACATTACTTATTCCCGAGCAATTTGCAATGTAGACGTTTTGACATCTTGCCGGCCATTGTACAGAGAATTGAAAATTAGTAATACCAGAAAACAAAACAAAATTAGCCAGCAAAAACACTCTTTCTATGTCGGTTAGGATATTTAATAGGTTACACAACTACATAAAAGAATTGCCATTAAACAGATTTAAGAGCGCACTTAAAAAATTGCTAATACAAGAGACTTTCTATTCTTTTGATGAATATTTTGATTAGGTATTATAAATATAAAATTTGACATTACACAATATATTATTTAGCGTAAGTATAATGATAATTGATAGTGCTAATGATATAATTGTAATGGACTATTAATAAGCATGAGGAATGTATTAATGTTTAAGATTTTTTTTGCATGCCAGAAGCTAGTGAAATGTGTGATGCTCCGTAAATGTATACTATCTTATATACCACATTTTAAACAAAAAAAACTTTTCTATTCTATTATATTCTATTCCTGAATGTTCCACGATCGCTAATTTTACTTTCACTTTACTTTAAATGACCTCTTGCATGTAGTTGTAACGCATATTTATAGACCGTTTGACATTCTATGTTTGAAATTTGACGTCAATTCCATATTAGTTTTGTACACAACTACATGCAAGAGGTCATTTACTTAAGTTTTTCAGCTATAACTTGGGTGTCTATACATCGACTTGGATATAAATTAAATCACGATTGAATTTGTATTTTGATAATTTAAATAAGAGAACATAGCTCTGTTGGCATCCATACTTAATTTCACGGGGCGAATCTTGTCTAATTCCAAAACATTGGTAAAATACGTTTTCCTCAAAAGTACCGCGATAAATGAACCGGTAAATATCTAGGTCAGAGCACAATTACATCACATTAACTACGAAAGAAAGACCACGTCGCAAATTCCCCTCGCAACCGTAAAGAAGCCCTCCATACGGTATTTCCCGCCGCCGATTTCCATCCGCAAACAAGCAGTCATTTCTGCCGCGGCCTGGCGCAGGAAAATCCGACGAATTCCTTCACGAACCGAGAATGGCAATGACTAAGATAAGGGTAATAGCGGCTTGCTGTCCACTCGAACGTAATAATGTACTTACTTTGACGTGTAGAGGGGAAAATGCAGGCTTTTTTTGTCTGACCGACCATGAATAATTTATTTATGAGTTGAAACACTTGAATCAGATTGGGTACTTGGTAATTGGCACTTTATTTTGATTATAATCACTTTGTTACCACCTGTCACTGTTCGTCTGAACGAAATCGTCAAATTTTCCTCAAATATAAGTAGCGTATATCATTCCCATTGCCTTTCTGTGTTCGTCCCAATCACGCGAATCCGGCGCGATTTCGAAATGAAATAAGAACAAAGGAATACGCTTTGGCTCTTATAATAATACCTAGACCCCTACTTAGCTTCGTTCAAGCCAATCTTATTTTTAAATTATTAATATTTTTACGCTACCACTTTCACTTTCAAGTGAATCAGAATTCAGAACAATGATAACGTTAACAATATGATAACGATTTGGTTTAAGACAAAGTGAAATAGAGGCCTTCCTAGCTAGCAATATTTCTTACTATTTCTTTTTATGTTCATAGTCCGAGTATCATATGAGACTAATTAAAAAAATCCTTTCATGAACCACTTCATGTCCTAAAACGCGTTAAAATATATTATATCCATTAAAATATTTCTCCGTTTATTTAACTCACAATAACTATATCCTAGTACTTCCTATGATACCCTGGTCCTCTAACGAGTGCAATCAGGGATCTAAATGAACGTTAATTACCTGGGCGTGCGCATGTAAATGGGGCGTGTATCAGATGGCCACTTTCTTTGTTTGCTGTTCATGTGTGCAAATTGAAACTTAATAGCGTCCTACTGAACCGGTTTGCATGTAATTGTGGTGGAAGGAACTTGTTTGAATGTTGACAGGCGAGATTATGGCTGGAGAAGTACTGGAAATGGTAAAAGCAGTAATTGTACGTGCTTATCGATTCGGTGTTAGGGTCGAAATAATCCATATAAAGTGTTTTTAGTACGTTAAAACCGCCGCATTTATGTAGCATTTGTAACGATATTGGCTGGAGCTGTGGATATCTTTCGGCTGATGATAACTAGGATTATATACTTTCTTTATTTTCTTTTTAATAATGTATAACACGGGCCTCACGTAATCTAATCATAGAATACGAAATACAAAAAGTATCATCCACAATAGTAGTTTACGTGACGGTTGCGTAATACTAATTACGTAGAGTCTCGTACAATACTTTGTCTACACACATATTATTAGTACTCTAAGATGGGTTCAGAAGCCGAAAGGCAAATGACCAGCATTACCTTACCTGTGGTAGTAAATAGGTGACAGCGATGACAGCTGTAACGTAATTTTGAAATTACGTTATCGAATATTGTAAGGTAATGAGATCCAAATTTGGAACATCTTCCACACAGCTGTCATCGCTGTCACCTACTACCACAGGTAATGCTGGTCATTGCCTACGGGTTTTGAACGCATACCAACTTATGATATGAGTGTAGATACAATTGCGAGCCTACTCGTACTAAGAGCTAAGTTAAGTATATTTACTGGATATAAGTATTCGTGTTTTATTAAAACATTAACGCTATCATTCTAGTTAAAACGAGTTAAAATTAGTAGATATTGTTTCGTGAATGAGTTCCTACTTCTGCCACATCACTACGTACCTACGTCCTATCAACTGAGAAGGTAATCTAACATTAAAAATCCAAGTTAATTAGCTATATATCACAAAAAAGCCTTAATACAAGCCATAATGTTGGATTTACTGCGGGACGCCTCTATTTTTCACTGAAACGGTCGGAATGGTATGTAAAGCCACGCATCGGAGATCGCCCGGCCATAAGTCAAAAGTCACGAATCCAGATAAGCACTAATTGACGTGAGCACCGCCCTACGCAACCTTAATAAGCATTTATAACGATATAACTGCTATTATCAGAAATACTTAACCTATTTATATAGTAGCGTCGGAAATTTCACCTTTCGTTTTCAGCCACTTACACGGTTTTTGAGTTTGACATTAAGTTTGGATTGGTCGGTCGGGATCATCGCACGACTCGTTGCACTGCTGCGCTTTGTCGTTGCGGAATAAGTGGTTTTCACTGTTGAAGCATGCGACACTGTTTTAGATTGTCAGTGGTTTACCCTCGGAGATGAAATGAGATTTGTCGGTGAAGAAATCTTGGCTTTTATGCCAGCATTACTAATTATATCACAAACCATTAGCAGCAGTTCAGTTACGTGTTGATTCAGTGGATATGTCATTTGCAAAGCATTCAGATCCAGTCAAAGCAAAATAAAATTCAGAACCGTCAATTCAATGACAACTCGAATATATCAATTGAACTCTCCGTGTCATTACATCCATGTAAGAATATTAAAAGGCTTGGTTTTGCGTAATTCCGTAACACAAGCATGGAGACGCAATTACGGTCACATCGCGCATGAGTCATGACGTCAGAACTAGGGCACATGTCTTACGGCCCCCCGGCACGAACACAAAACAAATCCTTTAATTGCTCCGCATTATTCCCTTATATGTTAGATTATTTTCGATTGTTCGCGCTTGGCAGAGTTCACGTCGTCACGCTACGCTCTCGGCATTTCGCTGCTAATGATTGGAGATATATATCGGGGGAATATGTTTTGTGACGTAATCTGTAGGTCAAATTGTTTTGTTTGTGAAAGCCGCGGAGGTAGCTACTGTTTTGAGCGTATATACGTTCGACTACGTGGGCAGAGGCCATTGGTCATGACTATAGAACTTACTTGCAATAGAATAGAAAAGAATAGAATAATTATTTATTTGTAATCTAACCGCCGTACTCAGAGACATTTTAGAGACAATTAATCGTTCGTTTTTCAAACTTGTATATGAAAAATCGTCGCTAAGGAACGACTGAATTGTCATTAACCGACTCTCGGAGTCTGCGGCCGTTAGTCTTGAGGTTTGGGAATGAATTGGCAGTCTTACACCTTATAATACTCTTTGAAAAAATATGCAATTTTGTTAATTTTACGTTTGATCCAATCCAGTAGTACCTATGTTACTTTTTTGATAACTTTATTTGCATTATGTATTTTATTGATGACTGTATGACGTCTGTACAGGACTGGAATCATTTCGTGACAACAGGTTTTTTGTCTATGTCAGTATTTTGTTGAGTTTTGTTTGTCTGTTTGTCACGAATAAATGTTTTTTCTTTCTTTCTTTCTAGTAACTTAATTTGCTTGTATTTAATACATTATCATGCCCCAACTTTAGTTAACAATTACTTACTTAAAAATGAAATGTAATTATTAAGATAAATATGAACATTTTGTAATAATATAACTGATTATTTAAAACATAGTTTTAAAATCAAGTGATAAAACATTATTCAGGAAGCCTATTTTTTCATTTCCTACTTTTGCCACTACTATATTTTAAAAACCAGAGGAATTCTTATTGCTTCTATAAATGACAAAATAGGTGTTGAAGTCTAACAGACTGGTTGATTTTAGATTATTTATAAACTTGTATAAATAACTTACATAACAACTTAAAAAATGTAAAAGAAATACAAATTGAGTAAAAAAACCGGTTTTTACTGACATGCGTAAATTTTATATCAGACTGTGTCAAATTTAGGGGGAATAAATGTGTTTTCTTCCGCCATATAGAAATAGATTGTAGATAGAGCTAACGATTCGTTAGGCAACGCACCCGCGCACCGGCTTCATTAGTGCGCGGGCGCCGATTGCCGCGACCAATTACGTGCTTTTATCACCAATTAGCTCTTTACGATGTTCCGAGCCTCTATACGGACACGATACTGTGGAAATAAATATTTTAACATTGTTAACCGACTTGCGCAAAGGGAGACTATCATTTAAACTGTTTATTGTATGTTCATGCCTACCTAGCGAACCGATTTCGAGCCTTAATATTTTATTAGGAACTAGCTGTACTCAGCATGCGTTGCAATGTCATCTAAAGACAAAAATTCGATATAGATTTTGTGGTCCACTTTTATCACAATCTGATCAATGGTTTAGGAACGCATAGAGGACAAACATACAAACATTTATTTTTAATTACCTACATGTGTGAATGATGAAAAATAAAGGCAGCCATATGGTGGTAATATACTTAAAAAATTAGGACAGAAATCCCGAACCCTTACAGGAGAAATACGGGAGGATTATGCGTGTAATAAATTACTGTTAATTGGTAGTTTATTTAGATATAAGTTCGCTCGCTTGGCTCTTCATGTGACGCCAGCAACAAATAAACCATACTCGGATTTCATTCCCAATTGTAATTATATAAAAAATTAATGAATTTATCCAAATATCCTAGACTCAAATATTTGCCCTAACCATGATTTGAACCCGCGGGACTGCTAGTTTCGCTCTCAGGCAGGGTCATGAAATGCTAGCCACTCAGTAGGCCTAGCCAAGATGCAAACGCTTCTATCTAACGTTTCTGTTTTCTATCGATTCGAAATGTATGGAGTTGACATAAGCGGTCGAAACGATCTGTCATCAACGTACGTCAATTCGATATATTTTTTCAGTTCTCGAAAATCGATTACGTTAACGTTAAGCATCTTATCTACTGGTTAGTTCTAATTCTAATTTTAATTAATGGCCTTCACTCTAGTTGAGGTGTATTTTGCCAATGTCGAGTTATTTATAGACACTCCCATGAACTTATTAGAGAAAGAAGTGTATCGATATCACACGCGAGGACAGTTATTATTTGGAAAAAGAGAGAAATTCTCTCGTGGACTAAACAGAAACCACTGGCGTTAAGCGAGGTGTAGACCATAGCAATAAAAATTGCAGAAGTTGACTGCTGTCTTACTCTAATTTTAAAGTTAGAAAAAGACAGCAAAATTGTGCTTCTTGCTCTAACTAGAACTAAAGTTAAAGTAAGACAGCAATCAACTTCTGCAATTCTTAAAGCTAGTCTATTCCGCCATTTATGTCCACGCGCTTCTGTCAAGTCTCCACTGGTTAGTTTAAACAACGATCGAGGATAGCATATTTTTAGCGGTAGGCTATTATTAAAACAGCCGCTAAAATGGGAATAAATTAACTGACCATGTATAGACTTTTAGTATTTTAGAAGTATGATGACCGTACTTTATTTATTACAAAACTACAAATGGAAAGCGTTGTTAAGAAACTACAGCGTTGGCAGCAATAGATCATTACTAGATTCAAATAACGCATTGACACGGTAGCACAATTTCAGGAACTGATTCCTGACGCGAACGAAAGAATAGAAAACTCATTATACTAATCATGACTAGCGCGAAACCTAATCTTAAGATCGCATTCATCATCTGAAACGTTACTCTCAACTTTTAAACAGCACTCAAGCTGTTAACGAGTGGTTCGTGCCTAATATGTGTAAACATTACGACTGTCAAACCGAGATGCTGTGGTCCTATTGAAAAAGGGTATAAGTCGACTTAGCTCGTAATAAAAAAGGGTACATATACTATACAGAGTATTCTACACTTATACCCTTTTTCCCTTGATTTTCAGAAGACTTACATAGGATCCTAGTATTGTGTCTGCTGCTTAAACGGTAGTTGGTTTAATTTACTACCTATGTTTAATTGCTGATAAAGGCGGGTTATTTTTATGGGTTCTGTGAACTGCTTAGAAGGTATCGAGATTATGTTGAAGGAGGAATGTAATCGTGTTCTTTGTAACGTTTATTTTACTTGGAGCATGTATTTTATATTTGAAATTAAAAAAAAAAGTTGGCGAAATAAATGTTTAAATCTAAATAAGTACCTAAAACAACAAATGATAATATTTAAATGTTACAATTAGGTTTTTTTTTACTAAGTAGAGTTTTTTTTAATGATACGGATATCATGCAAAAGACAACCTAGAGAGGTATTATTACTACTTAAACAGCACCAATTTTGTATGGCACAGAGAAAGACAAACTAGCAGACAGGTAAATGGTATTAGACATTTTCAATCTTATGTCTGCAACCATTTCACCAACGCTAAAGACTAAGACGGAATGCGTCAATGCCAGTATTTTACCGGCTGTCTTATTTATTCACTAGGCCACAACAATGCGAACACTGCTGCTTGGCAGTAGGTTAAAGGGTAAAATAATGAAGGTCACAGTATAAGAAACGTACTCATCCTTGTCACATACTAGTTACGATTGCCCCACTCTCGTAGTTGTATGGTTACCGCACCTGTGGCCATAGACTTGATTCATTTTTTTTGCCATGGAGAAGACAAACGAGCCCACAGGCCACCTTAGTAAGTGGTATCTGTGACCATAGGCATTTGCATTCTCAAGACTACAATCTGAACACTGCAATCCCAAGTCCACAAATGCGAAATTAATTCGGCGAACAATATCGTTATCGAAAATGTAGGGTTGACGTAAGCTGCCGGTCGAGTCGAGCGCTTATTTCAATTCCAAACATTTTGACAGTTTTCGTAAATCGTTTACGTTAGCGCTAACCGCCTTACTCAGAGACATTTTAGAGACAATTAAATAAATAATACACTCAAAAAAATTAGAGCCAACAAAGAGAGATTTTCACTTAGTTGAATAAAATGAATACAATACTTAAGATATTAATTATATTAACCAAAACTGATAGTAACAAACAGCAATTTCTTTAGTGATTCAACTAACATCTTTGTTAATGTATCTACCGTCTTAGTTGGTGTATCTATCGTCTTGTCAGGCTCGTATGGGATCAAGACGCTTATGCACAACAATCACAATCTTGTTACAAGCGACCAATTATTTTTTTCAGTGTAAATACCAAGCGATAGTCTCAGCAATTGACCTAAAACCAAACTAATCTCTCTGTTAGTAATAGTTATGGGTGCTAGACATGATAAACTTACTTATATACGTGAAAACAAAGCATTGGCTCAAAACAAATACTCGCCCTCATTATACAAATATCCGCACTTACAGGGATTTGAACCCAGAACCGCTAATTTCGTAGGCATTTCTACCAACATAGCTAACATGTCCTCTTTGTAACTGACTCGTTCATTTTCAAACTTGTGAATGAAAAATCGTCACTAAGAAACGACTTATGGCCGAACCCTATATTCAAACCGCGGATAGAAAGGCTTACTTCGGGTTAAACTTTGACACATTTTGTACAGGCAAATGTCAAATTTTAATCCGAAGTAATAAATATCGGGGGACAATGTCACACAAATTGACGTAGTCCCAAACTAAGCTCTAGGCTTTTACTATGGTTACTAGACAACGATATAAATACTTTTACATAGAGAAATATATACTTAAATACATAGAAAACATCCACGACTCGGGAACAAATATTCGTGCTCATCACACAAATATCTGCCCTTACCGGGATTTGAACCCAGGACCGCTAGCTTCGTAGGCAGGGTCACTACCAACTAGGCCAGCGCCTCGTCTAACGTCAGCCTTATCTGTCCGCAGTTTGAATATGGGGTTTGGTCGTTAATCGTCATTGAGTGTGGCCATAAGCAGAGATGGGCAAAATTTAATCGAATGACGAATAACGAATAAGAATAACCAAATTATTCGCGAATAACGAATGAAATTCTCGAATGATTATTCTTATTCGAATAAATTATTCGTCGAATAGTTTATTCGCGAATAATTTATTCGTTGAATGAATTGCCACGAATAATTGTTATGTACTACTTATTATACCTGCTCCATTTTTCTCTAATAGAATAATAAATTATTAGTTATTTGAAAAGTAGTCCAATGATTCATTCGTGGATAAACTATTCGCGAATAAATCATTCGCAAATAAATTATTCGAGAAATAAATTATTCGCGAATAAAAATATTACGAATTACTTTTTATTCGAATGATTATTCGAATAATTATTTATTCGAATAATGCCCATCTCTGGCCATAAGCATCTTGGCGGCTCTCCGTAGTTCTCATTACTTCGAAAAAGTCCCATCGTATACACAGGAGAATAGTCCTCATCCATTTCGGACAGACGTTCAGAAACCTACATTGAATTCGCAAAGCGATTCGGAATAGAATTCGCTATCATTATCGTTATCTTTGATAGATGGCCGGAGCTATTGTCCGGTGACGGATCGAGCGCGGGACTCGGGAGATACGTGTGATTAATGCTTTGTCGACGTACGGCTAATGTCTAAAAAGTATTCCCTATTCCCTAAATTCTCTAAATGACGATCGTAAAAAGTGTCGCTCAAACGAAGGCATATGTAGCGGTTGATTTCTTAGAATGCTTTGTAAAGATTATCGATTTTTTTGTCAGATTAACTTTCAATGTTTGGAATAACGCGGTTTAATTTACTGTAAAAAGAAAACAGACACCCGAGATAATAGCTGTATCGTTCGTTAACTAATACATAAAAGTTTTAAATACATAATATGCTAACTGACTAACCCGAGATTGAAACAAACTTACGGAAACACAGACACACAAACCGACAAAAGCTGAAAAACATAAACCCACTTTAATTTCAAACAAGATATTACAATGCTAAATATTAATATATATTTATAATTTATTAGTAGGGATGTCAGAAGTCACTTCACTTGATGCCATTTTCAAATTCTAAAATGTTTTAGGTATTAAACAGAATAATATTTTACCTGTTTTAGAGTGTCAAACGATAAGCGAAATACTATGGTACTTAGAGTAAAAAATGACCCTACTGAGTTTTAAGGCTAAATCATAAAAACTAGCTACCTTCACGAATGCTAACTACGAATACACTAAAAAATAATTAGAAATAGATCTTATCTTTGTCCGTTACTCTAGATATTAACACAACCCAAATTCAGTTAAACTGTATTGCGTGCAAGGAGAGGTTAAAGATTACCTTCGATACTTATATTACAAGACGTGGAATAACTGATTGATCATATTTCTAGCGACTAAGGTCCCAGGTTCGTGTCTTGGGGCTATTATCATAATGATTGCGCGACACTCGGAAGCTAGATAGCATCACATCGCGCGCAGTGGACAATAACCCTTACCGACGTTCATTTATAATAATTAGCCGTTAGCCCGCCGATATGAATATTGTTATAATTTACTGGACACTGTTATCTGCATCTGACTGTGATAAAAAGAACGTGTAATACCGAAAATAATGTGCTCATGCGCCTAATCATGTGACCGGGATTGTTATGAATAATTGTAATATGAGGGTGAATAATTTGAATTGAATGAATTTTGAATAAATTTATTTGTCTACGCTGACCAAGTCGAAAAATAGTTTACCGCCGTACTCAGAGACATTTTAGACACAATTAACTCGTTCCTTTAACATCGTCATTAACTGGCTCTAAGTGTTGCCAATTGAGTTATATAACAGCTGCATGAGGAAATCAGTAATAATATCTATACCTTAGCGCACAATCGTACTAAATGTTTTGTTTTGCCAGTAAAGTTTCGAACTTATTATTTGTGCACAAACATGCTAATTACAATAACTTTTTAAATGTAATTAGTACAAGTGTGAACTAAGGTATTGTAGGGAATCTTTCTTAAACTCGTTTATTATCATCGTGATGATTTTCAGCGGAAACAAGTCTGTAAATAAAACTACGCAAATATCTCCACAATCCTAAAATAATTTATTTGATATTTTTAACGGAAACCATTTAAATTATGTTTTTTTTTAAATGTCACTAGGCGTGCGCTTGACAACTTTGATGTTAAAAGAGACTTGTTTTAAAGTGGTAGTTTTGTTTAGCAATTTCTACTTATTTTTACATTATATAGAGTTGTAATACTATAATAATCGTATTCATTTCCAATTGTTCTAGACCCTCATATTCATAATTTCGCATATTCGCTTCGGCAGTATGAGCATAAATATATATAGTATCTCCTTAGTACCTGTAAATCTCGTGAGTGAAACCTTATTGTATATTTTCATCCTTATGCCCCAATTCCACAAACATTAATTAAATATCTTGTCGTGTTATGTTGCTTGTTGTCACTTTGTACTTCGGCGAATTAGAGAGAGAGACTGTAAACCTAAAGACGTTTTAGTGCAAAAAAAAATTTGTACACCAGAGTTTTTTTTTAAACCTCCAATAAATAATAACCTCAAAATCATAATATACGTCAAGAAAATCTTGGCGAAACCATCTCGAGAATAAGCAGTGCCAATCAACCATCACAGCTCGTTAGCTAAATGAGTATTGGACGTCAAGGACGCGCAGCAGTGCCGCCATTTTGTAAAGGTTCTATAAGGAAACGAATACGGTAATAGAAAGGCTTTCCTGATGCTCAAGGTTGCATTATATTGCTGTGACTTGTTATCGAAGGCTTTTAAGCAGACCAAACGAGTTATCAGACTTTTAAGAACGAAACAAACATTAAAACATGTCACAAAATTCTTCTCAAAAACATTGACGTTAAACAAACCTTTTTAGACCAAACTCTTTTTGAAAATTATTATCTTTGCCCCTGACTATAACTTGGTATAATGTTTAAAAAAAAAAAATGATTAAACTATTGACCTACCTAGACCAATTAAAAGAAAAAGTAGGCATCTTGCCGTATCAGTGTGTTAAAGAGGCGAAAGCTCGGTATAGGAAAGAATGGAAAGTACTCCACCGACAAGAACATAGCTCTTAAGTAAATGATGATGAGACCATTGATCGAACAGTTTCCGTTCCTAATATTGAAACCGCGAGTTATAACTGATATCTATAAATTTGTATACAGTGGGGGTTCCTAAATTTATGGATGTGAAAGACTTGAACATGCCCCTTAAAACATTATTAGTATTATTATTTAACAGCCAATAATGTCCCCACTCCTGGACAAAGGCCTCCCTCCCATCCTTACACCTTGCCCTATCTTGGGCAGTCTCCCACCAGTCTTGATTGGAGGCATCAAACTCATCTCGCCAACGCCACCTTTGTCTGCCGCGACGCCGAACATAAAACATAATTCTTCTGAATTCAGATGCGTCGAGTAAAGGTTTGGCGTATGTCTTAATACAAAAACTGAATGTTCAATCTGTTAAACATATGCGAAAATATACTTTACACTACGTTAAACTAACGCGGTAATTATTCATGATACTATAGTTAATAGACTAAACCGACGACTAAACATGTCGAAATAATTTGAGAATCTGAGTCTGAATCTGAAACTAACTTCAGTTATCCTATGATCAAGGCGATTACAACATCTTCGAAATATTGGGAACTGGACAAATATGCGACCTTGTTTATACATTTTTCTTCTTTTTTCTTAACGTAATTTCTTGACTATCGTTCTCCTATTGAACATGAATGTGTAACGTAACGTCCACCTGTAAGATGTAGGCACGAGCATGAGGCATGAAGTGAGTCAGAGATAAGCTATCTCGGTGATCACAGCGCTTAGTCATCCGTTGTGGTCACTGTGGCTGCGGTTTCCATTGTCCACTGGTCACCGTCAGTTGATAGATAAATACGGAATGTTCTAGATTTAGTAGAAATGGGCTTGTTGTCCGACCAGAGGATCGCATGTCCTTTGATTTTTTTTACATTTTATTGTGTTGTTTTTAGCCAGAAACTCAAGAAGAGTTGCCGGCCAATTAGGGAAATGTAAATTCAAAGATATATAGCGACATCTTTCTTCCAAATTCGATACTTAAACATTTATTGATGGTTGATAATTGTCGATAAGAAATATATCGAATATTGAAATACAATACATATCAACCAAAGCTGATAGAAATAAGCAAGTTTATTTGTGATCTTGCATTTCTATCGATGTAAGTATGTAACATCTTGTTAGGCTTGGATGAATTCACGATGCTTACAAATGAAAACAATTACAATCGAGGTTTATTTTTCAGTGCATCATTATTATACAGTGAACCTGAATCATCATTTGCGTTGTGACGCAGCCGCCTTGATTCCGACGCAATTGAAGATCCTTGCGTACTTTTCAACTTCGCAACTTCTTTCGCAACTTTTTATTTTTGTTTCTTTAAAAGTCCACGG
Organism: Acleris literana; assembly: GCA_946894065.1. Classification (NCBI taxonomy): domain Eukaryota; kingdom Metazoa; phylum Arthropoda; class Insecta; order Lepidoptera; family Tortricidae; genus Acleris; species Acleris literana. Next base: position 13,007,065 of record OX335684.1, on the reverse strand, counting down.
TGGTTTAGGATAGTTCATATGAAGACTGAGAAGTCAAATCATTTCAGGTGGAACAGGAATACAATAAAATCCCTTCGTCTTAAATCTTGTAAAGGTTAGGAATAAATCAGGATGTATTTAATTCGATAGCGCCCTACACAGGGGCAATTATTAGGATTAAAAAACACTTAAATAACTTTCTGAACATGTAAGGAGACGGGTGTAACCGATCGTGACAAGCCACTTAAATACCAGCACTTGCAACAGTGTAGAGTAAACAGTTTGCCAACGACTTTGATCTCGGCGTCAAACATTGACAACAATTCTGTAAAGGGCTCAAAAATCGTACATGAAAGCTTCAACACTGCGTTCAGAGCGAAGTGTTTTCACAGAACCACGTTAACGCCCCGTAACAATAGAGCTATTATTGCGCGCCACTTTGCGGAATCAACAGAGTGTTATTATTCCAAACGTCTGTCAAACTGTTAACGATCTTTACATAAAGCTTTGCCTAACGATTTCCTCCGTTTTATATCCAATTGATTTCAGCGACCTGCACAATCTTTATTGGGTATTGAAACTCAATCTTAACCGTGCCGGAAAACAATTTGCCGGTAGGCGTGTTTTATCATCAGGGCGAATAAACATCTGCCGGTTACATACTGGCGGCGAATAATGATTTGAATTTTCGCCGAGGCGAGCGCGCCCTGGCAGTTCCTTTTCGAGACATAAAATAAAGCTGAAAAGAACACGGTTCGAGACGTCGGTCGGTTCTTAATTTACGAGAGCGTCGTGTGGCGAGTTCGTCATATCCGAGCGCCATCTGCAGGTGAGTTACGATCCCGCGGTGCGCACACATGCGCGCGCGCACGCACACGGACACCTCGCTGTCCACCGTGGCCGAACAATCGATCGTAAATCAGCTTCGATAAAATTATAGGAGGGAACACAATGGACGCCGTGTGTGCGTGGCATAACCTGCCCTGCTCCCTGCGCCGAGAGTCCGCTTTCACGCGCACCTGCCGTTCCCGCTCGCGCTCCGTCTCCGAGATAAAGTCTACATTCGCACGTGTACAGACAAGAGGTGTTTATTTTGAGAAGCCGCGGGCCGGCGACAGTGGTCTCTAGCCGGGAGAGCTTTGAGGCGACTATCGCTCGCCGCTATCGAGGCTCACGTAATTGCGAAATTCACGCTTCGTGGTGCGGTACAAAAATAAGATTATGGATTCTGCTGAGCTGCTGCGTTATTGTGATTCGAGGATCCGTCCGTAGGTATGTCTGCGCGGTTTACGACGGCTATTCCTGGAGGAATAAACCGGTGCACTTATTGAATATTGTTCGGTTTATTTATGGTGGACACCGCCATTGTCCGTAAGGCGACTTGGAAATTCACGACGTGGATGTTTATTTAGGGACAGATTACGTGGTCGCTTGCAGCTGCAGGGTGTTTGGTCTTGCGATACTTTCCTTATTTCATACATAACGTTTGTTGTGAAGCTAACGAGAGTTTTCAACAGAATGGATATGCGAATATGATAAGTCAAGGGAAGGAGTGGACGAAGAGAGCAGGTCTAACAAAGGTCGGGTCGGGTCGGGTAACACGACCCGACCAGTCTTGTATAGAGTTATGGGACCATAAAACTTGGCAAGATAAACGACCAGCACCAGCAAACGTAATTCTTGCTTTTTATTAATGTACCAAGTCGTCAACATATGTTATAGCCGTACGTAAATAAGATTATGTTAAAGACTAATTACAAGGAAAATCAAGATAAGAATGCGAATGTTCTATAAATAATTGGAGTCGCCAAGCAAAAAATGCTTATACCTACAAAATATAGAGTAAATAAATTTTATATCTCTCCATTTTGAGAGTATATTTACGTGTGATGCAGAGAAATTCGTAACCAACAGATTGTATTATTTAATAGTATCTTAACCACTAACACTTTTTGTCTAAATTTCATTTCATCGAAAACTTTTTGAATTATTTTTGTTTGTCTGATGATAACATTCGTCAATTTTTCAATTTACGTTTTGACCTTATCACGAAATGTTTGTCCAGAAATCCTTTCCCGGTAAAATTAGTTGTCCTATGTGTAGGTTTTGTTTTCACTGTCTATTCTTTACACGACGTTACATTTCACATCCGATACGCTACATAATCTTTTCAAAGTTAAGGTTTTTCCAGACTGTTCTCATACACAGTAAAATTAGGTGCGACGACGAGCGTAGCGAGGTTTTAGGTTGAACTGTGACCGAACTGTCGCGCCATAAACTTTAATTTGTTCTAAATTAACCATCCACAGATCGTCGAAATATGAGTTGAACTTCATTGGTCTGGAAACTTTTCGTAAAATTTTTGGCTCTGTGGTCATTTAAAAATATCTAGTAATAAAATAAAACTCTAGTATTTTTACCAAACCATTAAAATTTAAATATTTTTAATAGTTTAGAACAGGTACCTACCATATTCAAAAGATATTATCAGAGTATCGAGATCGATCTATAGTAAGATTACAAATCAGAATGGTTTGAAAATCCATTTTGTAACCCAATAGATCCATGAAAATCTAGATGGTACTTCACTATTATTTTACCCATTTAGTCAATATTTAATAGTAAGATATATCAAAACTATATTCTTATAGGACACATTCCAAGGTAACGCATCGGTCTTGTTTTAACTTGCCCAAGGTAATACTTGTAAAATTGAGCGAATATACGTACTCGCCAACTGTGTGATATTATATGGTACATAAAAATACGAGAGCAGCACCGTTTCGAAACAAGTATGTATTTGTTACAGTTTAATGACAAGCGATAACGGTTAGATAAGACGAGCCTTTTGCTCGCAGCTGGCTTCGGAATGAACATTCACTGGAAAATATCAAAAGTAGAATAAAGATATATCAAGGACTTTAGCACTGTCCCCAAGTGGTCTATATCGACCCCCAGAGGTCGACAACGACCTTCAAGGGGTCCATGTGAGCGGAAAATATAAATGGGGGTCCACGATAGTGGATCCCATTTAAGCAGATCGTGACTTTAATTTTGGCTTTCAAATAATGGAATACTTAATCCATATTCATACTCAGATATTAGTGGGTACCTTCTTACTTACATAATACTTTCTTATAAATATATAAATAAACAAATATCTATCTATATAGGTAAATTATGTTTCTATTTTTCCGCGTTAAATTTTCATTGCAACCTGTGTCAATTTTAAGCCGGCTAGACCGCCAACGTTATCCCTGCAAAAAATCCCAAAAATTTTTTGCTTAGTTTTTACGTGATAGATAACGTAAATATTAGATAAACAGGGTCCACCAAAAACCGAAACAAACGACAAGGGGTCTATGAGACAAACATTTTTGACGACCTCTGGTATAAAGTATCAAATCACAAAAATAAAAGTTTAGTAGACAGAATGCTGATAGACTTTGTACGAGTTTCTATGGTATATCAATAAAAGTTGTGATGAAATTATATAGAATTGACTTGTTCGCCTAGTAGTGACTTAGCCTACGAAGCTAGTGGTCCCGAGTTCAAATTCTAATGCAATGGTATTCATGGGCAAATACCTATTGTTGACCAAATTTTAGTACTAATAGTACCAACAAACCGACAACTTATTAAGGCACATGGGACTAGATCTATCATTTTCGGAAGTGTATCTTCTTATTACAAGTAAACGTTGGAGGAGTGGAATATGTCCATGAGTAGGTCCGTATATTTATGCCAAATAGTCTCGTTCCAGGTTCGACAAGACAAAGGTCATAAGACGTATCCAGATCGCTATCGCTGGAAGAGCTATTCGTCGATGATGGAATACAATTAAGGAAAACCCTCCAAAAAAGATTGTGAGGTTGAAAATGTCCATACAAAATGTGGTTTCTCTCTGTCTCCGTATTGGACAGAAATAATTTAAATAAAAAAAACGGCAGCGTATAAACATAATTTTTCACAATAACTACAACATATTCAGTAATCGTGGAAATCGTACTTGATTTAGGGGGTGAGAAACGTTGGCGCCCGGAACTAAATTTGTATGGAAAAATTATGTATGTATGACATTTACGCGATTTAAGCGTCACCTCACAATCCTCCTAAGCTTAAACTCATGGACAAGTACTTTCTTTTAACCCTCACTTATGGAGTTCAGACTTAGTACCAATTTCAAAAAACGATGTTAAATTTAATCAATGTTAAGCTACTGTTAGTTCATACATTTTGACAGCTGTTAACGCTCTAATCGTCTGTTAAGTGATTGACATCGTTTGGTGAAATTGGTAGGTACTTAGTCTTTGACAAATATTCAGAGATCTGACCTTAACGTTCGTCAAAGAGCTATGGAGCCTATGGAGTGTAGTATTTTTGAAGTTAATTTCCGAACAGACCACATCAGGAATACAATACCATTCGCTGATATAACCAAAGCAGCGGCTAAGCTCAGGGGATTGATTGGGCATGGCTGTGGCATGCCGGAGGAAACCTATGAACCGGATGAGTTCCACACAGTAGAATCTGGCGTCCCAGCAGACCGAGGTGACGGCGAGATGAAATTGATGTCTTCCATCAAAATTGATGGGAGACTGCTCAAAATAGGGATATTGCGTGAAAGGCCCCCCCTTCCTTCCAGCAGTGGGACGTTATAGCCCGTTTCTATTAGCGTAACTTCTTAATTTTTAACAAACTTAACTGAAACGGGAAGTTCTATATTTGACCCCTATAAAGGTACGTTTGTTTGCATCTTGGCAATGATTTCAAAAAACGACCGCACCAGTTTGCAAAATTATTTTCTTCTATCGCACGCATCTATCTTTGTTACGCAGCGTTGTAGTGTTTTTAATCCACGACGGAACGGCCCACTACTTAATTTTTAGGGTTCCGTAGTCAACAAGGAACCCTTATAGTTTCGCCATGTCCGTCTGTCCGTCCGTCCGTCAACGGCTTAACTCAGAGACATATACCTATTAATCACGCAGCAAACGCTGTAAAAGTTGTAAAATAAAACTTCAAAAAATTTAGTTCCCTCCTTTACGTGATTTTTTAAACTCCATTATTACACCATGTGGCTGGCAATGGGAAAAGGTTTTGAAAAATAGTGCAAGTATGTAAAAAAAAAACTGGGTTCCGATACCGAAACAATTATGCTAAACCGTTGTTTTTGGATGAAAAAGGAATGAAACAAATTTAAAATAAAACTATCACAGCTAAGTAGGCTTTACAAGTTAACGAATAATAGTCGTCAGAGTTATAAACGACTCCTACAAAGTGTGTGGCCCGACACACTCTTGGCCGTTTTTCATACACTGACTGGCGGGGTGTGCCATCTTGGATTGCAAACACTATAGTTGCGGCAAGATTGAAACATTAAAAAAAAAAGGTTGTAACATCCTAGAACACGTGCATTCTACTCATCTTTGAGAGTATTTACCAATCATTAACCGATTACAAAAAAGGGCGACTCTCTATTTGACACGTAACCACGTAAGCCGTATGTGTGCATTTTAGTATGTATCTTCGCAAATATCTCAAAAATGACTGGACAGTTTTATTTAGGAATAAACGCCTTTAGTCTTTTTGGTACATTTATAATAATTAAATTAAGGAATTAAATAAATATCAGGGGACAATCTCACACGAATATACCGTATAATAATAAGTGGTTCAACAGGATTCCGTCGCTAAAAAGTTTGATAACCGCTGACCTACATCAGCAATAAATAATTTCAAAATCAAGTCCAGTATGAGTAAAAATTAACCCAGTGTCCGTTCCTGAGATACGACTTGAATGATAGATTATCTTGTATTTATGTAGGTACCTATGTATGTAAACTCTTTATTGCACAAACAGAAAATAACAAATCAAAAAAGAAACAGAAACACAAAAGGTACGTACAAAGGCGAACTTATCCCTTTAAGGGATCTCTTTCAGTTAACCTTTGAGCGATTGAGAGATGAATAAAACACGGAAGGCTAAATAGGCTTTCCCTTCCACCTGACCTCTGACGTCGTCCCTTAAAAGTGGGTCCACATTTGTGACATTTCATCACAACACGGTTCCGTGACCGTCTCAGTAGCGCGTGACAGTACTGGTTATGATGAGGACGGTATTTGTCATGTCACGACGTACTGTCACGATGTGACCCATCTCAAGCGCATGATTTACACTGTCAACATTTAGGGCCGTATTAATAAACTAATCTCAACTCTAACGCTCGTCTCGAGATGCGTCAAAAATGACAGTGTTCTATGGTTTGACGTTTACTTTGACGTATCTTGTGACGGGCATCTCGGCCAAGATGAGTTTATTAATACGGCCCTTAGAGTAACAAGTCTACAGGATTTGCCACGCAATCCGATCATATAGAGCCCTAAAGTCTGGACCCACCTTTAGAATCTTTTGTCCATTACACGACATTCAGTAAGAGTACCTAGGTGTATGTATAGTGTGCGGGTTTCTTTACGATGTTAAACGTTACAACCTACTATATTAAAGCTTCAGTTATACGAGAAAGAGCTGTCAGGTAGAGTACATAGGTTAGCACAATTATTACGAGTACACAGCGATCTCTAGGTATCGAACTCCACTAGGACTACGACGCTCTTTTTAACCGACTTCAAAAAAAGGAGGAGGTTCTCAATTCGTCTATATTTTTTTTATTGTTTGTTACCTCAGAACTTTCGACTGGGTGAACCGATTTTGATGATTCTTTTTTCATTTGAAAGCTGGTGCTTTCCGTTTGGTCCCATTTTTATCAAAATGAAGATCTGATGATGGACTCCATGAGAAATTGACGGAACTCTTCAAAATTTATAGGCACACCTATAGCGATTTTGGTATTTATCATTGTAACCCGTGTATTTGCTCTTGGAAAGCATTATTTGGCGAAGTGGAACTGATGATGAAGACCACAGATGGCCCCTGGAACTCCTAAACGGTATATATTTCAAGGGTGGTGACAATATATTTCGATTAAGATAGTTGAGCGACTATGACGAAGCATGTTTAGGTTTAAATATACGACTATGACTTTCCCACGGCGTTGCTTGCGGTGAGATTGAAATGTTCTATTGTTTCTTATTAAATGAGAATAGGGAGAATAACAGCATAATTATGATCACTAAAAAGTATTAAAAAAAAGTTAAAAAAAAAAAACAAAAACCCCCCCTTCATAAAGCAAAAAATAACATCTTTAAAATGGTAGGTCAGACCAACTGAAGTCGGCGTCCTACAATATTTTAACCAAAAGCAGATTTCAGTTGGTCTGAACTACCATTTTAAAGATGTTATTTTTTGCTTTTTGAAGGCGGATTTTTTTTTCGAACTCCCCTAGGACTACGACGCTCTTTTAATGATATAGCCTAATACTTGATATGTGACTATCCGACTTCCTACTGTCCTACTATACTACTATCCCACTAATATTATAAATTCGAAAGTTTGTGTGTGTGTATGTGTGTGTGTGTGTGTGTGTGTGTTAGTTTATGGACTCCTTCACGCTGCAACGGCTGGACGGATTTGGATGACATTTGGAATGGAGATGGCTCATTCCTGGATTAACACATAGGCTTTTCATCCCGGAAAATATAAAAGTTCCCAGGGAGTAACGATAATCTATATCTACGAAGTTGCGGGCTGAAGCTATATTTTATCATAAAATATTATTTTAGTAAATATTACAGCTGTAAGAGCTTCGTTCGTCCAGAGGGACCGCGACCCCAACGTTCCGAATTGGAACCCCTAGCAAAGAGTTTTCTAATTAAATCTCCTTGAGCTTTGTGGTAACTGATGCTCCTAAGGTTAGTGAGAACTTTAAAAAAAGAATGCTTACAACATTGTGACTGTTGAAAATAAGCGCCTTGGTTCCAAAAGAGCCTAACAAGAACCACAAATAAACTTGGTGTTGGTACTATGAGCTTTAGCTACTTTCTTTTATGTCATTATGAAGGTGAACCAGCACACCAGCCACCTGATGGTAAGTGGGATCTGTGACCCATAGACATTTGCATTATCTTCTATAATCTTTAGACTGCAATCCTAAGACCGCAAAAGCGTTGCCATCCCTGAGGACTAAGATGGAATGCTATGCTAGTAATTTCTCTGGTTGTCTTATTCCCACACCGGAACACAATACGAACACTGCTGCTTGACGGTAGGTTATGGTAAGATGGTGGTAGCGATCCGGACGGTTATTACTACTGCCAGCTTCCTAATATTTGGCTGACTATGGCTATCCCACTTGCACTCGTAACAGACGGTATATTTGTCATTCGTGTTTCATAGAAAAACGAAGATTGCCGATCGCTATTAATGAACATGTTGTACTGTCATACCATAACAAGTTTTTAATATCAGATTCAGTTTTTTTTTACTTAAAATGTTCCGTGGATGATAATATAAAATTGTAATGTTGTAATATATCCCGGACTCGTCGATACTGAGCTCTACACGGTGCGCGTGTGTGCGTCACCGCTATAAACCGCATCGTAAAAACTGATGATTGCTTCTGCGCAGCGTTGTGCAACCGATGTTTGGGAAATAGCTGTCTACCTACTGATAACAACCTTCCAAGCCAATCTCGACCCTAACGCTAACGCAATAGAAGCCAAGAGAAACCCTCTAAACGTTGCAGACCACCTGCTGTAAGTTATGCTGTTTGAACTAAGTTTTCGTTTTTCGTTTCTGTCTAAAATTGGATATTGCGACACGAAAAAATCACTATTGTAATAGGTATTCGAAGACCCGAATTTTATAATTAAAACAGTTTAACGTGTAACACTAAAGGGTTAACTCCTTTCATATAAATAGGTACCTACTTAGCGAAATTGTTCTCGAAATGGGGCTTGAGGAAATTACACTCGAACTTTCCGAAACAAACTTCGAACCAAACATAAACAAGCGCGTCACGTTTCCGCGCAGTATATAAAGAAAATAAATAATGAAAATCCTCGGCGCGCATCCAATGACAACTGACAACGGAGGGGACATCCCTCCCATTATATCACAAACGAAATTAGACTTTAACGCGTGACGCCACGGCGTAGTTTATCGTGACGGGGAGCGGAGGATGTCCGTTGCTATCTTGTCTGGCGGGGGCGGCGTCGACCAATAGCAGCGCGCGGCGAGCGCATCATACCTTTTATCTTATACCTACTGCGCATCCTCGTAGCACTCGTAGACCCTCGTAGAGCCTGTTTATATTTAGAATACATCATAAATAATACTGGCCACTAACCTTGCGAATCTAATCGCCTCGCAACTGCTTTCGAACGCATAGTGTCCAGTTGTTTAGTCACTCGAAATTTAAAAAGTACATTTGAAAATGGAACGGTTCGGGTGCGGGTGGTCCAGTGCGGGTCGGGCGGGCGCGCGGCGCGGGCGTCCCGGCGCGGCGAGTCTCGCGAGCGGCCGGCGGGACACTGCCTCACGTGCTCACGCGGCCACGGGGAAAGCGATTTTCACGCGGGAAACGCGATAGTGACCGGCTCGCTGTCTCGCGGCTACTCGACAACTGTCCGCCGATCGACGCCATGGTTCCACCCACCATAGCCGCGGCCGCTTGTTGTCGATAGGCCAGCCACCATGCTTATTCTTTATGCTGCTTTGAAACCTGCGTATGCTACAAAAGGCACCGATTAACTAGCATATATGTAGTTAAGTAGGGCGGTATGTTTTTTTAGGTAAAGTATTTGTTAGAAAAAGGATACTACGGATATGAACAGTTTTAATAAAGCCCTTTATTCAGGTGTAGGCTAAATTAATGAATACAGAATTTTCCATGATAAAGGTCATGAATCGTATTAAAACGACTGAACCCAAAACATACCTTAATACATTATTTCCTGTTTTTTTATATAACAACTAACCTTATTGACAAAAACACAAACCAAACTACTAAAGGCCGGAAAAATAGTACCTACTTATAAATATTTGTTACAATTTTAAAATATATGTAGGTACGTACGGTAACATACCCAAAAATACCGAGAACCTAGTTATATCGAATCATCAACTCTATTACCTTGAAATAAAGTTCATGATGCCAATAATTGGTGGTGTGCCAACAATAGGGCAGTTTCCTACCTACTAAGAAATGGTTTTGAAAAGTGACTAAGTAGACTGATTAAGGCAATAGCAGCAAACAAAATTTACACAGTCACAGGCCACTTCTAATACTCATACAACATTCATTCGTATCTACATACATACAAGCGTTTAGTCACACAACATTTTAGACAATATCGCATTAAAAAAAACAATACGCATGAGCGTATTTCCTCTAGTAGTAGAAACGTACCAGATATTTTCGATCACCATTTTGACTAAAATATGTATGATTGCTACTGACTATAGAAATTAAATAAATAAATATATGGAGACCAATATCACACAAATTGACCTAGTGCCAAACTATAGCTCTAGGCTTGTACTATGGGTACTAGGCAACGATAAATAAACTTATACATATACAAATATATACTTAAATACAAAGAAAATATCCAAGACTCAGGAACAAATACTCGTGCCCATCATACAAATATCTGCCCTTACCGGGATTTGAACCCGGAACCGCTAGCTTTGCAGGTACCCTTCCTACCACTAGGTAGGCTAACGTGTCGTAAAAACTATTTACTTAAGGTATTAAATTGTTCTTTAATTTATAAATCTCGAGTTAACTGCGTAGCGTAACTAGAGATGGGCAATTTCTGAAAAATTTCACATATTACCTTAACTGTGACATATTTCAACTTATGAAAATTACAAAATTGACAAGGAACGTTTCTGACAGTAATGTTACCAAATAAATTACACTTAAATTTCATGTCAAGTGTCCGCTACTTCTGACGTTAGTAGAACGGGTTATGATTATAAAATTCGAGACCATATGTCAGTGGCCGCTTGGCCTGGGGTGTCTGTTCCTAACTTCTCAGTTGATATACGAATGACGGAAGTTCAAAACCAAGTTAAGAAGTGCCTTGTTTTTGTTTGGTACTTATTTGTTTATTTAACCTTTATTGCACAAAAAAAAACACAAATGGCGGACTTAATGCCCAATGATATTGTTTTGTATGTTGAAAATCACAATATACATTACAGAGTAATTAAAGGAATTATGATTGGTGGCTGTGATAACTGCTAAGAATGTTTTTGTTTATCGGAGAGTATAAAATTACTCACAAACAGATAATTTACACCTGAAACTACAGAAACTTAACAGAAATTTTCCATTTGAAACTTCCATTAACTTACATGAAATTGAGGTCCTCTAAATAACTACGTGAAAATTATGCGTGGCCGCTGAAAAACAATATTACAATATTCTTCAAACAAATTTACCCAATGCCCTTTCACCATTTTAATTAGGCCGAAATACGTAGGTAGGCCGAGGTGCGAGCTGTAGGAGGCCTCCAACAAGATGGAGTGACGACCTTGTAAAGATCGTGGGAACGCGGTGGATGCGAAAAGCACAAGACCGGTCTGAGTGGAGAGCCTTGGGGGAGGCCTATGTCCAGCAGTGGACGTCTCTCGGCTGACATGATAATGATGATGACGTAGGTAGGTTTAGCTTATGTTCGTTTCGCAGCAGGCCTGAAGGACCAAACCACCCAGAAGTAGGAGCTCCGTCGACTGTGAAAATGATATAACTATTCAGATAAATACAGATTGGGAAATTATGGTAATGGAATTATTTCTGCTGAGATAAAAAGCTTTGGCATGATAAGCTACTGAAAAAAGTAAAAACTGGTAAATTTTGCGAATGGAAATATCGCTTGCAGTAAAATTCGATTTTCGGAAAGTCATCGCCACACTCCTCTTAGGTCTCCTTTTTCCTCTATAGCCCTCCGCATTCATATTTAAAACCCTTCTTGTCACATGACTTTCATTCCTCCTCATGATATGAGCATATGGTCTAAGATCCGAATAGGAGACGATTTGCACCGGGCTGTTTATTCGATGAAAAGTATTTTACATCAAATTTAATATGCTAAATAATATGTGGCGAATAGGTAGGCTGAAAAATTTTAGTCCAGTACTATATCATTAAAAAATAAAACATTTTTTTAAATTGCAAATGTTTGTTTAATATACAAATGATATATACTAATCGAAAGTATGAAGTCTATAGAATATGCAAACGTTAGGTTTGTAGTACTGACTTACCTGTTTATACCTGCCTACCCAATAGTTGGACGGGAAAAAATAGTCAACCTAACGTTTGCATATTCTATAGGCTTCATACTTTTGGTATGCAATTTGTCTATGAAACAAGCTATTGCAATTTTTTAAAACCAAATAATTTTAAATTTTAAATTAATTATATACTGGACTGAAATTTTTCAGCCTACCTATTGGCCATATATTACTTAGGATATTAAATTTGGTATAAAATACTTTTCATCGAATAAACAGCCCGGCGCAAATCGTCTCCTATTAGAATTTCCTACTAATATCATGATAATCTTTTAAAGCTAAAAAAAACTGCTGATAAAGTGTACCTTTTATTTGGTGTCCTCACCGTACCTTTTCTAAAATTGAAATAAAAACTGGATTAAATATTTGTGTAAATGATAACGTTTACAATATGAAGTAATCTTTTGAGAGTGCCTACTTCAATGTGACAAATTGTGTTCAAGGTTCGAAGTGCGGCGAATGTAACCACGTTTCGTCACCACGCATTAAAAATTGAGTCACTTGGAATATTCATGAAACAGACGGATTATTCATTGTTCAGCCTTTATCTTTTTTAATCATTTTGATATTTGCGTGATACATTTAAGTACACTTCAGTTTCGAATTACTATCGAGTGTGATTAATTGAGATTTAAGTCTTTAATTGGTTGGATTGGTAGTCCAACAACAAATTTCTTTACTACTTTGGACCTTAACGTCTTATTCATGAGCCTAAATATTATAGTTTGCTACAAAGACCTTGCATCCATCGGTTTCCCGCAACCGTAGCCATATCGTCGGTTCATTCGTCGGTTGTTGGAGGTCTATCCACACTACGTCTTCCGGTACGCGGACGCCACTCAAGAGCTCTTCGACCCCATCGGCCATCAATTCTTAAGGCTATGCGCGGTGACTTTGGTTCTCGTGCAGATCTCCTTATTTTGGTCACGCAGAGAAATTCCGCACATGGCCCTCTCCATTGCCGTTTGTTTTTTATGAAGCCTTTCGTTAGCTCTGTTAACGGTTATAAAGCGACGGTTGCAAAGTAAACGAATCAAGTCTCCAACATTGGTCCTCGTACAGTCACAACACGGGAATCTTAAGCCACTTGCTACTCTTCGTAATTTAGCCGAGTAATACATACTGGATACACAAGTATAACCGACTAAACTAGGTTTGCATTACACGGCCAAAATACGAACTGAGGCAAGTAGCTCAACAATCCCGTGTGGTGACTGTACATTACTGTCATCACTCCTGACAACCAGACTTCAAAGAAATTTAGTTACAATTTCAACACTATTTAAATCTAATTAAGGCGCAATATTGATTGACTTTTAAGTACTTTGTAAAGCACACGAGTCGTCACGAGGCTGTACACGGCAGAAGTTCTCATTTAAATTGCGAGGAACTTACTCCCTACCTTTATAATGTGAACGGACAATACGGCCGCACTCAGGTAATGATTATTCATACACAAGTTTGAAAAAGGCACGAGTCTAAAATGTCTAAAATGTCTCTAAGTAAGTCAATACAATAAAGTAAACTTAACCTTTGGTATGAAAAATCTAAGCTGTCAGTTAATATTGTCGCTTAATCGCGGGGCAACGTCCCGTGCGCACGCCACGCGATAACGTGGCGCCCGCCCTGAAATATTATCATCCATCGGAACAAATTGCTTGTAGATAGCGCTAGATGGCGCTAAGATGAGTAGATTAACGGTTATTTATGAGGATTTTTAAGTTTGAATTATGGTGAGTGTGTGTTCTCCTTTACGTTGAGTTTGACAACCCGTTCACTGAAGAACTGAAAAAAAAAGTTAACAAACAAAGGATAGGGACTACCTACGATACTTATATATAATAATTAAAAAAACAAAGTGACACTTTAAAACTTCTTTTAAACTAAAAATAAGTTTTTTTTTAAACCGGCCATATGTGAGTCAGATTAGCACACGAAAAATTCCGTACCATTAGGATATTCTATAGGGGCTCCTTTTTTATTTTTTTATTTGTTGTTATAGCGGCAATAGAAATATACTAATACACTCGTAAACATCTTCTATCTACAGAATTATCAACAAGTCTTTACAGTTCACTCTGGGAATGAAGGCGTGACTTAATATGTATGTGTGTACCTATGTGAGAATTTCAACTGTGTAGTTACATATTACATTATTACTGTTCAACAGATGCAGCCCGCTGACAGAAAGGCTCTTTGTGTACGGAATGGCGTTGTGCTGAAAATGCTGGAAACATTTACTCTTTAAATGGCAATGCTTAATCGCTGGGCAGTAAACTGTCAGTCTAGGACTTATGCCAAAAACTGTTTAATTAGTAGGAACTAATTTAACAGTTTTTGAAAATCGTTTACGTTGTTAGTATCTTGTCTATGGCCTCTGTAGGCCTAGCTAAGATACAAATGCTGCTAACGTTCTCCATCGACGAAACATCGAAATATATGGAGTTGACATAAGCAAGCAACGGGATCTGTCATCAGCTAACGTCAATCCTATACATTTGGTAAATTTTAAAATTTCGCTAACTTAGCGTTATGAATCTTGTCTAAGGCCTCTGTGATGTCAACTAGGCGTATGCTGAGCTCAGTTAATAGACCGTGCGCGCCAGGAAACCACTAGCGTCAAATTTATTATAATCCATAGCAAACCCCTAAGAAAGACACTGAATAATAAAAAACCGACCAAGTTTGAATCGGACGGTACGGAACCCTCGGTGCACGAGTCTGATTCACATTTGAGCGGTTTTTAGTATCTCAACCACCTCCGCCGCAGCATCTACTCTATTTGCATTTTGGAGATGAGAAGAATCCAGGAGTCTACCCATTTCCACGCTAGCACCCAACCCATTTGTCATTGTCAATAGATATACCTACCGATGATTGGTCTCATCACTTGCGCTACTATTATATTTCACTAAGTTCCGCCTTACTAATTAGGTATATTACATCCATCCCAACGCCATCGTGAATAAAAAACACTAAAACGACCTTTCATAATCACGAAATGTAGATATCTAAAAAAATATTAATTGGCATGCTCGTAGCGTCACCGCTTTTGTTAAGCCGTTTAAAAATTTCAATTTTCAATTTTGAACTTTAATTGTGATCAAATAGGCTTCTTTTTTAATTATCGCGCCTCCACCCGTCGACTAATGTGATAGGCGAATAAAGCAAATCTCAACATTATCCATATTCTTTTATTTTTGCCGTCGTTGTAATTCGTAGACTGGTCTAGGTTCTCAAGTCTCACGTCTCTTCTGTTGTGTCTGTTGTTCACGTTTGTTGTAGAATGCTCTTTTTAACCCCTGACGCGTAAAGAGGGGTGTATATATCTGTGTGTCTGTGTATGTGTGTGACTCCCAAACAACAAAGAAAGCTAGTTTAATCTATATTATATGGTTATTAGCTATATAGGTTTCAAGAAAACCAGTTTGGCCGTAAGAGATATTATATTAACTCTGAAAAATAGCCGCCGTTATATTGATTTAATAGTTATTAAGATCTATTTGAAGTGGCATATTACATATTTGCTTCTGTCTGTAGTTAAATATCTTTAAATCAATCGCACTAAATCTTATGGAGGCACTATATCTGGCTGTAATTTAACAAGTAATATCGTTTGGTTTCTTTATTTGTATGTCAAAGGTAAGATTTGTAAGACTATTTTTGGGCAAATACTGCCAAGTAAAGTACCTACTCCCATTATGTAAAACGCGTATTCGACGTCATCTATAGGATTTTTAGTCAGTTTCTACTAGAGATGCGCCGAATATCCGTTTGGTATTCGGTATTCGGCGTATTCGGCATCTTTTTCACTATTTTTATTCGGCTGAATTATTCAGTTTTGGTGCTGAATATATTCGGTTCGAGTATTAATATTGTCTTGGCTGCAGAACACGGTATAGAACTAAAAGACAAAACTTCTTATGTAAGATTTACGTTATATTATAATTCAAAGAAATCCTATGAGAATGTGTTGAATAAAGCTAATAATATAAAGCAATAGAACTTCAAATTATCAATATTTTTGTAATAATAAGCAGCTTTGTTATTATTTGTAACGTAATCGTGCGATGTTTTGAAGCAAAGTGACAGCGCGGTGGCGCGGGTAGTGAGGTATCTACGGCTCGCTCGTCATCTAGCCAGCAGCGACACATAGCGTACATGTTAGGAACCTGTTTACGCGGCCAAGCAATGAAATGGCAAACCGAATAAATCGGCCGAATATCCGGTTCGGTAAAGGTTAAACCAAATAGTATTCGGTATTCGGCTATTCGGTTAAACCACTAATCGGTGCATCTCTAGTTTCTACTGTTATATGTTGACGTTTTATCCTGTAAGTACTTTTTTAGAGAAGCAAAACATATACGAAGTCAAGCAACGTAGAACCCGTTGGTGATGGAACCAGTAATGGACAAGGACAGTGATGGACACTTGACTCTTATTGCATAGAAGGTAAGGGTTATTCATTTGTTTTGCAACAATCAATTTATGACCGTGTGATCATTGAATTAAGAGTTTAGTGTCTCCATTATTGGATGCTGTCAGCTATCCAAATCAAGTCAATCACGAGGTATAAAATGATTCGCAACGAAGAATCGTTCAGTAGTTTTTGGTGTTAAACTAGTTCATTTTGATTGTAATATTACTTTAACAGTCAATTATTGAATAATTTTTCTATTTTTCTCCATTGTTCCTTTCCTTTGTTCTAACACGCCATACACAAAGTAAGTGGCGTTTACAAAACAAAACAAAATTGAAATTCTGTTAAAAACTGTTTTTCAAACTAACACAGCTTTCAACCATGTCTATAATAATTCAAATGCGTGTAACTACGATCTGATAGAATAACTTGACTTACGCTACAGCCACCGTACAGCCGCACTTGGAGTCGGTTAACGACGATTCGTCGACGAAGTCGTTCCTAAGTAACGATTATTCCAACACGAGTTTGAATAAGGAACGATTTATTGTCTAAAACGCCTCTGATTACGGCGGTTACATAACTATCGTGAACTTTACGTTTATAAATCTTATTATAGTTGAACCACTGCACATATATATAACGATAATTCCACAGTCAACGCTCACACAAACGGTCTGAACTGACCCCTACGGCAAGACATAACCTACATGCAGTATAGCGATAGATGGAAACAATGCGACACAGCCTGCCATTCGATACGCCTCCGTTCAATGCTCCCGATAAACGCATAGATTATTGTGCCACAATGGAATTAAGATGTCAATATGTATCGATTTACCTGCAGAATAGCGCAGGCTGAACTATAAACGTTGGCTTCGGTCAAACGCAAAGCACAAAGCACGGTCTAAACGGAATTACACTTAGTATGTGATGTATTAACTCTGCCTACTTTAAGATGATACGCAAAATAGGCACCAGACGTCGAGTTACGAAAACCAGACCGCATTAAAATACCAAAAATACTAGTGATGCAACGAATGCGAATACGAATATTCGTATTCGCCGAATAGTAGACATTTACCAAATATTCGTATTCGGCGAATACTAATACGAATATTTAAAGCTCCCAAATTTATCGCCGACTGCTGATCCACTGGCCTTTTGGCGAGAAGGGGTCCATTTTCATAGTCTGAAAAATCTCGCCCAAAAATATTTTTCACTGAAGCCATGTACAGTCGCCTCGGAAATACTTTTTTCAACGGCTGGGAACATCCAGAGTGAAAAAAGAAATCGCCTCAAACCAGAAAATCTACAAATTTTAGGTTTTTTAAATAAAAATTTGCCTATTGTAAATTTTAATTATTAGAAGAATAGAAATTCATCAAATAAATTAGTCTTTTATTACCATGGCGAGATATTCGTATTCGTATTCGTATTCGCCGAATAGTAGTAGGTTTGCTATTCGTATTCGTATTCGTAAAAGTAGTATTCGTTGCATCAGTAAAAAATACCTTAACATGAATAGGGAACCTCAGGCGTCATTCTTTTAAAAACGGATTCTTGTTAAACGGTCGATAGGGCGAGCGAAGCCATACGAGCGAGTTTTAAGCTACCTAATTAAGGACGCACACCCTAAAATGATCTTTGTGCGCTCTGACGGGACAACTTAAACTCGCTGGTTTATATTTTAAGAGTCGTAAGGTGAGCTGGTTAAGAGAATTACCTACCCGAATGTCACAAAATGCAGAACTTATTTAAATGAAGCTCTCACGACAAAACTCACGAAAGATCGTTGTGGCCTATTTCCAGTAATGGATATTTTTCGATTGATATGATTGTGATATTGAAGACGATAAGAATGGCTGGTTATTTATGTCTAATTAGACGAATACTACGCTGTTTAAGAAATTTTGACCAGTTTATATGTTGGATCGATCACTTCTTTTACCATTATTTAACCCGATTATCCGAAATATTCGACTTATCAAAAGTGAAAACAATCTATAAACTAATTAATCTACGATACAGCAAAATTCAAAATTCAAAATATTTAGTAAATTAGCTACATTTAGGGCTCTTTCACAAATGGGAAACATAAAGTGAATCTACTAGCGTTTCGGACAAGACGATCATTGCGGAAAAGAAGCGTAGCAAGAAACTCCAGCAGAAGGTCATTTTTTCAATCATACACTACACAATAATACTCAAAAGTAAGTTAGCTAGCTTAAAGAGTGCGGATATCTAACTTAAGGTGTATAAAACAAGAATAGGTAGGGTATCCTTCCCAACATACTTACGTAATAAGTTCTTACATTGCTAATCACTATATATTTACCGCAATAATTTAACAGATGGCCACAAAACGTTACATCATTCAATAATTTACCAAGACTGAAACGTTCCTGTAATAAGCCACCGTGATTGAAGTAAAGTTCAGACTCCCTGAAGGAGGGTTGACCTGCGGGTGGAGACCGTAAATATGATTATCAGCGAGGGAGGCGACGCGGACTAATCATATTCTCTGCAATTTACATAAATATTAGTGTGCCGTGACACACGACTCACACAGCGGCGGTCATTACGGCGCTTCGCCCGCGTTCTTTTTAAACCTCTAGCGCCAAAGGCTTTGCGCGAGCACGCATCCCATACCCAGTGCGGAGCCATCGGTGTACAAGGCAATAAGGTCGACGTTAGATACGGCTGCCTTAGAAGTCGCTTTGTCTTTTTTATGAGTGATTAATGTTAGCAGGGGACGCCCTGTTTGCCTATGCATATTCAAAATTTTATATCGATGTCAGTTTGTGAATGTTCTTTTTTTGTGTCAGGGTTGAATTTTAACGATTAGGCAACGATAACGAAGGTATCGTTTGTAATATCAAGTTTTAAATTGTTTTTAGTGTTATTAGTGAAAATGTAGATATTAATCAATCACGATTTAAGCTAACTTAAATAAAATCTCCGAAGAGCCGCTTATTCAGCCATACCCTAATGACAGGAAGTTCGTTCCCCAATTGCGAATTTCTATAGACACATTCTCGACCCCCTAATAGCACCGCAAGTAATCATGGACGAAATAAATTATTAATTACAACACCTTAACGGTGAAGCAGTTCACCCTTGCTATAAATTAAGGGGCCAGATGTTAACAGAGTTCAAACAAACCCCAAATATCTTGTTAAGCCACCCACAGAGACCGGTCCGGATACCGCAGTCGCCACACATAGACAGAGTTACAACAAACGCATCTTAATAAACAACAAACTAAAATGCACCCAATTTCCTTTAAGCAAAGCTCTATGTTTGGCCAATCGTTAGCGGCGGTTTGTCTTTCTCCGTTCCAGAAACTGTTTCTTCCTTATAATATATCGTACGATGATGCACTTCCACTTCCGAAAAGACAAGTCGATTTGATACTGCTACCGAAATCAAAGCTTTAACACTAGCTTAAAAGACCGAAATTCCTTTGAGATATTTTGCCATCTAAGTCGTTTTCCTAACACAGGGCAAGTGATATGATTATCAAAGCGAGACAGAAAGGGACAGTAGAGCGCAGCCTCGGCAGACGTCGCGGTTGCCATGGCGACGAATCGATCCGCGCCCCGCACCGCAGCCTCCGCCCTTATTCAGGTCATTCGAAGGCATCGGGAGACGCTTGAGATAAGATTTCAGTGTTTATGGGACTTATAGTTGTGTAGTTAGATTGTAAAGGCTTTCTTTTGTAAGAAAAGAAATCTTATACATGATTATTAGTAATAAAACTGATTAGTTACAGCTTGGCGAAAAAGAGTTTGGAATAAATAAAGGTGTTCTTTGGAGGGAAATTGGCAACATGATCCATTTTGTACCCAAACTCTTAGTATGATAGTTGCCACTTAAGAATATTGTAATTCCAGCTGTCACTTCGTCAACTCTTATTTTCAAAGCTATTTAATATAGATTAGTTTTTCCTACGAAGTAAGTCTACTCATGGCCATTATTAAATGTTTAAGGAAAAATCCAATTCGTATTAAGGACATGTAAAGGTCCTCATGCTCTTTAGAGTCAAGCATCCTTTACATACGAAATAAAACTCGCTTTACTTGAACATTACCAAATTGGCATTTACAAAGTACATAAGGCGAGCTTTGATGTCGACCCAATTCTTATCTGAAAGACACGCCCAAGCTGCTCGAGAAAGGTAGGCCTGGACCTAATAGGGGCACTCCGGCTGAGTCGCCCTCCGGTCTCCTTTGACGTGGCCGACAAAATGAAGGTAATTTAAAAAGGGCACGCGTACCTTTGCCGTTTCAGGCGACAGGCAGTAAAAGTGCTGAGCTGATTTTCAGCGCGTGACTTGGACGTTCCTTTGGTGACGTTACGAATGTTACGATATAAGATACCTACAGAAACGAAAGAAAGAAAGAAAATAAATTTATTGACACAAAAACGACACGGTTTACAATAAACAAAGAATTAAAACAGATAGCATATTTTCATCTGTGACGGATGTTGCGTCAATAACGGACCCACTCAGTACGATGCCGAGGCAAGCCACGGCGCAGATTGTCAGTGGGGCCCTTTACCTTTTTAATCTGATTGGAAAGGCATAGATTTTTAACATCATTACTAGACCGTATAAACTTTATACAGTACACAGACTCAAATAACTTTTACACTGTTATATTAAGGGCCTGTTTCACAATCGACGAGTAAATTTATCTGCCATTTAAAGTTGGCTCTCTCTTTGTCTATTTACAAGTTTAAGAAAGAGAAGGGGCTAAATTAATCTGTCAAATATACTTTACTTGTCGATTGTGAAACAGGCGGTGAGCCTTTATTCATAAACGTCGAGTAACCGTGGCGGAGCTAACCCATGCTTTGTTCTTATCTATCGAATTTAAATGTCCCAATGACAGATAAGTACAAAGCATGGCTTAGCTAACCCGCGGATACTTCACGTTTATTATTAAGAGCATTGGGTTTAATAGTATCAAAGTTATATCATTTTTTCAACTTAAACTCTTTTCCAAAATGATCTTCTGTCACCATTCTTAAGACTCCAAACTCGTGTGGTTCTATGTTAATTAAATGCAGTGGAAATCCTGGTGCCAAATTCCGACTTCATCACCAGATCACCTTTAATTTAAAACAGCGTAATATTACATAGTGTCATAGAGTTTGAACAAGTATTTCTAGGGTTTGGGTAAAAGTCTCTCGTACATTTTTTAGGTGAGCAGCCTCGAAAATAGTATTTTTCACAATCGTCTTATGATAGAGAGCTTTTTAGTCGAGTACCGTGTTTAGGCCACGAAGCTTGCTGAGTGGCCTAAGTAAGGTACGAGATTAAAAAGCTTGATTATGACACCATTGTGAACAATACTTTTTGTACGAGTTCATTAAATAGTTATTTCTTGAGGAGTTAAAGATGTTTCGTCACTATTACTACTCATTTTCTTAGCTTTTATTTTAACTTTTGAAGCTTAGCTTTGAAAAGAAAAGTTATCACACCACCGGCGTCCGTGATGTTGCAGTACTGTGCTCTGATTAGCTACATACTAGCCAATCACAAAGCGTAGTTTTTTTTTATGCTCTGGATACAGCAGCAAGTTTAAGTAAATTTTTGACAGATGACGCGACGCTGCTACGTTCCAAAACGCCATAGATTGACAATTTTGTATCGGATCGAGTCTCCTTAAACAAGGACACATACTTATTATTGAAATACAAAGTTCTATTTTCAATTTTTTTTTGGTTGTCTAGAGCGTACCTATCGAAACAGTTATTTCGGTTGTGTCGGAAGTAACATAGACTATTCAACGATGAAAAGAGTGACGTTGCAGTATTCTCTATGAATTCTTAATACACAGATTTTAATCGACGAGTACAAAAAATATACTAACTCTTATTTCGATAGAACTATTCAAAATAAAGATATTGTGTTAGATAATTTAATAATCTTAAGTGCATCGGAGCCGAGATACCTAAATATTTATCATAGATAGCATAATATTGCATTGTCGTTGGGTTAACCATACTCGTACGTGGTCCAAATTTCAGCCCATTCCATTAACGGGAACTAGTTCAAAATTGACTTGCAAATTTTGCAGCGGACAACTTACCTACATACATACGAACAGTACAAGTTAAATAAAAGCTTGTAAAAAACGGAACTGCTAAAGAAAGAAAATAAAACCACTGAACACAAGTTCCCTACATAGCAAGTTCAATGCCTAGCTGCATAATATAGATAGAAACTCGACCCGATATTGCACTTCTGGGCTTTGAATTTCGACGTTCACGGATAAAACGGAAGTTCCTAAATTCGTTTCTGTCCGGGATGTACGAGATTTTTTCAACCGATGAGTGAATTATGCGTTCATCCCCGTTAATTTACCATGAAATTAAAACAAATGCCGTAGATATTCCAAACTATTCTTCATGAACATTGAAACAGCTATCTGTGCGGACTTTTATCATAAGTATATTTTTTATAGCCTGAATTAGTGTTCCACCGCCAGGCAAAGACCTTTCATTTAAAACCCTGTCTGCCCATAGCAATCTCTGACAAGTCGCTTCGAAATACATCTAAGTCAATCCTCCACCTTCGCCTAAGTACTAAACTAACGTTTTTCTTTTCTATAGTTCAAAATGTATGGGATGACATTCTCGCGCGTAGCGACAAACCACATGGTCAACTGTCATCCCATACAATTTGAGTGATAGAAAAGAAAACGTTAGTAACGTTTGCATCTTGGCTACGGCCCTTGAGGGCCCTGTCAAGATGCATTACGCTAACTAGCGTTTCTATTCGATTCGTTTTTAAACCGATCGCGTCACTGGTAGATGACGTGATACGAAAAGTCACGTGATCTACCAGTGACGCGATTGGTTTAAAAACGAAACGAATAGAAACGCTTGTTAGCGCAATGCATCTTGGTAGGGCCCTCTGGTCTACCACAGCGCCGGTAACTATCTTGTGGCACCCACTAGCTACTATCAGATCGTATCTGATTTCTGTGCCCACCTGCCCGGATGCATTCAGCAAACGTGACGATAACTTAAGGGTGCTTAATTTACATCGGACTTCACGTGGATAATCACCAACCATTTTAAGAGTACATCGAGCGTACAGTGGCGCTCTCATTGATATTCATTGTGTTTTCTAATAAACTGAAGAGTGGTAGTTGCACAAATTAATAAGTGAAGAATATGACATAATTTAATGAGTGAGAAACGAAGAAGTGGTCTCCTAACCTTAGTGCAGTCTTAACCACAGATAAATCGGTGATCCAGTCTGACTATCTCGAGAAATCTAGTGGTGACATAATCCGAATAGAATTAGATTCGGAAACCGTCAGCGACGGAAGATGGCTGATTGAAAAATGTCCGGATTTTATTTTAGACTATTTATTCCCTCTAGAACTGGAACTGGAAATTTAGAGCTAATCCAGGATATAAGCTATCGCCATTTCAATTTCATCCACACAAACTTTCGCATTTATAATATTGGTAGGATTTTCGATTTATTTTAATTGCTTACTAATTAATTATACTGTCAAGTGAGTGTATGTTTCGGGTGTAGGTATACTACTCAAAACAAAATAGGCGCCACTACGTATTTTGATCGTTACGTTAAAATTATAGTAAACAGTAATATTATTATTTATTTAAATAACAGTTATGAAGGTTTTTTTATTTAGGCTAATAATTATTTTAATTACGTAGGTAGTCATTCACTTCAGTTGTTTCACTTATTTAAATCAATTATGAAATTAGTCCATCGTCAACATAAAAACTGAACAGAAACTCTCCGTAAAAGACAAAAACGGACACAGCTGTTTTTTTTAATTGTTTAATAACGGGCGTGTCCTCGCTTATTTGCACATTCCTGAAGCCTAGAATGCATACTCTCGATCAAATTTGTGACGTTTTCAGCTGGTTTTTCTTCCCACGCACGTCTCAGAGCATCGATAAACTGCTGCTGTTTGTGAACCTCTCGCTCATGCTCCCTAACCCTTCGTTTTAATTGGTCCCAGAGATGCTTAATCGAATTTACATCCGGACTATACGCTGGCCATGGTAGGACACAAACATGGGAGTTATTCTGTACAGTCTGAGTTGCCAGAGCCATGTGTGTGCGGGCATTGTCATGCAACCAGAACTCGAGACCCACTCTCTGTGCGAATGGAATCACATGAGGCCTGATGACTTCATCGATGTAGCGTGTAGTGCAGATTACTGTGCCCTGATTTAAGAAAACAAGCTCAGTTTTGCCGCGTATGCTTATCCCAGCCCAAATCATTATAGAGGTACTAGGAACACCAAAGCGGTCCATTTCCTTGATGCAGGCATCAGAAATTTTCTCACCGCATCGTCTCCATACTCTAATCCGCCGATCGTGACTATAAAACTTCACTTTACACTCATCTGTGAAAAGCACTTAAACGATGTCCACGTTGAACCCTAGATAGAGGAATTCGTACTACTCGTCGTTTGGACCTTTGAGTCTTCATGCAGTCGATTACGTATCGTTTGGTCACTAACACGAGTCCCCGTTGTAACTTACGAGCGGCGATTTTGTAACTTACGAGCCGTCACAGAGCGCTCTCTTCGAGCACTTAACCGGATGTAACGATCCTCTTGTGCCGTAGTCACATGTACTCTACCCGATTTAGGCCTTCTCGCGACAACGCCGGTCTCTTGGAAGTGATTCCACGCATTTTGGATGGCTCTGCGAGAGAATCCCAAAGAAGCAGCTACAGACCGCTGCGAATGACCTTCAGCAATCAATGTACGGGCTCTTGTGTGGTAGTAATGGTGTCCGTATGTCCATCCGATTGTCATGGCATTATTGACACAAGTTGATAAATTAGGCAACAGATGAAAATAAATCGGTTTTTTATAGACTAATAAATTATTCTATTTGAAGGGGATTTAAGCAGAAAAACTTTTTTTAATTGGCTTCAATTTCTGGCTAATAGACTTAAACACCAGCATGAAAGAGGTTGGATGGATACTGAAGGATGCGTGATATCATTAATTAGCCACATACCTATCAATTAGTTTGTGACCAATAATTAACAGTAAAACGTAAATCTCTAAGTGGCCCTTATTTTATTTTGAGTAGTATACTTAGGTATGTTTTTATGTAAATAGCTGTGTCTTGTACATAACAAGTATCATAGTCCGTTTAATATACTTAGTTTAACCTTTGATCCTTAAGTTCTGATACTGCCAAAGGTAATTACGGCACTAAAACTGTATCTAAACAAGGGTTTAATAGTTTTGCAATTTTATGTTGATGATATCAAGCCAAACTTTTCCACTAAATTTCAAATTCCAGATCCTCGAATCTACCGCTGTAGGTCAGGTTTGCTTCTGGTTAGGCATTGTTTTAATTATTAAAGCATAAAGCGTGGATTACTAATGAAAACACAAAATTTGACTTTACTGTCTTACTCTAAATTAAGATAGGAAAAGACTTTCAAATTGGGCTTCTTGCTCTGCTCTCATCAGTTTTAAAATAAAAATGTTATGTTTAGCGCCATCTGTTACAACTTGATTTAAGCACGGAAAACTTTAAAAACGTTTCAAGTTTTGTTACAAGTTACGTTTGTACCATTACAATGTAACACGTTGGTTATAGATGGCGTTGATATTAAAAGGGGTATAGTGACATCTATAATATTTAAGGTATAACCATTGACAAGGTGTGTCAACTGCGGTATTATTATTTTAAGTAACCAGTAGGTGGCGCTACTGAGTTCGTACTCTGCTTTACCGACTAGTGATGTCATGTCATATTAAAAGTATTATAAAGTTGGTTTGTAAAAATTGTTTTGGCTGACAGATTTGCATCAAATTAATCGAATATACCTGCTCACGGATTGTTATACATTATTCAGACGAAAAAATAATACTATTAAAATAATATTTGGTCATTTTGTTTTAATGTATCGATTTAAAAGGCAAAGCCAAAAGCATCCAATGGACATCCCTACCCGTCTATTACCATAACTGCTTTACCGACACAGCACTTTTGGGGAATCGTGGTTGGCTAAACGCGTGCGCGTCGCGTTTTTATTCCTTCTCTTTTTCAATTGGATTGGTTTGTTTTGTGTCATGTCCGAACCCTTGCTTGCAATAACCTGCTTGTGTATTTTTTGTTGTTAATAAAATTAAAATAACTATTATTTTAATGGTAGACATAGTAACAAATTATAATATAGTATTGTGATGATAAGTGCTGTGAATAACTGTACTCTAGGCTGGGAAACTAAAGCGGCACCGTGGAGTCACGAAAACGAAGGTAAAAAAAGTTTTCATTGTTCCTACTGACGCTTGGGCTGGAGAGATAATTTGGAAATCGATCCGCCTGTTAGCATAACTCCTCCACAATCTGAACTGGGTAATTCGTTTTGCCAGTGCCTAACAAATTTATTTTTAAAACATAGTCGAAAGAGCATGAATAGTAAACATTACTTTTTAATGTTTAACCACATGGGTCGATAATCGACATTAGCAAGGAGAATTGCCTGATTTTTATTATCTCCTTAAATTCTTAGTTACTAGGTTCATAAGAGTTTTTATTCCTTGCTTATAATTATTGGTAAAATTATTAATAACCAAATTGAGGTTAGAATGTCTATCGCTTTGTTATGAGTCAGTACTCAGCTGTATTGAACAGTCACAGTTATTGGGCTTCAACAACATAAATAATGTAACTTACGAGTATGTTTTGTTTTTCCTTATGTATATTGCGTAGGTGTTTTGTTGTCGATTTTCTTAGGTAAAATAATAGCTGATATCTTGCTAAACTTATTAATTTCCATCAGAATATACTTAAACAAAATAATGAAACTTTGTACTTACTAAGTAGGTACTTTAAGGTTGCCGTTATACTATATTACCTACCTACATCTTGGGAAAAATGCAATCTTATAATGGTTAACTTCAGTGCTTTAATTGACAAATGAATAACCCTTATCTTCTGTAAAATAAGAATCAAGTGTCCATTATTGGTGTCTTGTCCATTACTGGTTCCAACACCCTATGTAAATTAGTTTTTATACCCAATTAACCCTGTTTGATCTTTATTTGGATGTTATGGATTTAGATCACACAAGGGACCAAAAAGGTAGGCTAGGTTAGTAGTAGTAGTTAGCTGTTATTAAACCATTAATATTTAAGTTTTTATTTGATGTGTCTCATTGCATACCTAGTTTTGTTTATCCAATTTAATTGTTGAATATCAACATATTTATACCCATTTTTCCCATTTCAAACACATTCCAATATTAAATAGTACCTTCTTTATGAAATTAAACAGACCTATGTTCAGTTATCTACTAAAATATGACAGCACTTAGAGTACTAGAGTAGGAAATACCTAGGTACCTATTTTTAAACCTACTTACCTTATTTTTGTGACTAACTAATCCTCCATCTCACATAACTCAAAGTGTTACAAACTGTATATGCATTAAAGAAAAGGCTATCTGAATACTTTGAGTGTCGTACCATGATTAAAAGTCAATTAGCAATACTGCTTGATATCTATAGGTGTCAAAACCTCTGTTTTTTTTTGTATTGGGTAATTTGAGCCATTTTGAGCCAAGTTTGAGGCTACTTATAAATCAACTCACTAATTTTCCAGTATTTTTAGTCTTAATCAATATTATACATATACATTAATTTGCATGTTTTTACACGATCTCAAAGATTTCTTGTTAAGAGTTGTGGCTAGGTTTTTACTCATTTATTTCTATCTGTTACAGGTAAATGCTAAGAGAATATCACATGATAATATCAAGGTATTGTATCATTTCTTTAGATATTTTACCTATCTACTTGATAAGCATAAACTATTTACATTACCATGGCGAAGAAGGCTGGAAACCTTATGTGGATCTATAGAAAATATTACTTTTAGAGACTAACCTGAAAATGTTACGACTTTGTTATTATTGATTGTGATGAATAAGGTTTTTATTTCAATTGTTATCTTCGAAGGTAAGATTCTGTACTTTTGTAAAGACCAATGGAAATTTCATATCTAGTTACTTCTACAGAGATTTTATCACATTTACTTCAAATCTCAATCCTTTATAATATTATAAATAGTTATGGGATGGAATTCAAAAATTAAACATTCTTTTACTTTGTGTAATGAAAATCAGCCATAGGATTGTATGACTAATTTTTGTTACACAATAGAAGAAAGTGAACTTTGTCTCAATGAAGGCCTTAAATACGTACAATATTTTTGAAATTCGCTCAAAAATGATCATAATTGTTTGTTTTTTTTTGTCATCTCTATGGTTCAACACCTCAACTGAGAGATGTGATATTTGGTACATATCGTTCATAACTCAGAGACGGACATAGGGTTCCTTTTCTCATGGATCAAAAATGAAGCAGTTCCCTAAAGGAATAATGACAAACAATTTCACTGTAACTGTCATTGTTGTATTATAAACAATACCCAAACACATGAGTGACAAGCACAACTTCTGTTTTTTCGCTTATTGCTCCATGCATCTCTATCCTAATGTATACTAGTTAGAAAGGAAGATCCGACCGTCAAACAAGCCGCAGGTAAGTTTTGCTAAACCCTCTGTCATAGTTGCTTGTAAATTAATATTTTGATCGGCCGATAGGTTACTTGTTTTATCTATTGATTTTATAAAAGCCGTTATTAAAGCCATCTCTATGCTTAGCTCTAGAAATGGAATGTACCTTATTGATAAATAATAGAAAAATAGGCCTTTCCTTACTTATATTTTACTTCAGTCAAGTCAAGTCACGCGATATATACCTATATCTGTCGCTCGTAGGAACAACTTCGGAAGGTATAAAATTTTTCGTGTAGCGAAATTCACTAGCTTCTCAGGGCTTTTTAGAGCTACATCCTAGCCCGAATTTTTGAAGCGCCGTCTCAGATGGTGCGCGACAGTATTTACGTGCTAATTATATATAATTCTACACTTTATAGTCTTCTGTTGTACAATAATTTCAGCTTTTTGTATTTTGACGCTATCTTTCAAGTCTGACGCTGTCATTTTTCTTTTCTATGAGTCAAGCCATAAAGTTTTCTTTCGAGATTTCGATCTAAAAAAAAATGGCATATAAGAAATCGTCTCGAAAAAGTTTCTATAATTGAAAACTTAAGAAATTTACCATCGTCGTCCTGGAAACTATAAAAGCGCATACTTCCCGTATTAATGATCATTCTTACTCCGGCTCCAAGAAGTGAACTATCTAAACTAAGATGCTTTCTCTCACTCTAAAAGAAAGCATCTAATTTGTCCATCATTCCAACAATTTTAATTTTACGTGCATTTGAAACTCCGGCCATTTTCTAATAAAGTGCGCGGGCGCGCGGATATTGTTTGAAGTCATTTGTTTGCAGGGGGTGCGCAGTTGCGCACTATTCGGTAGATGTTTACAGAGCTGTCTCTGTTTTACCATAATAGAACTCAAAATAGACCAGAACAAATAAGAATGAAGACCCTGATATGGTTTTTATTATTAACTTTCATAGTTACGGTCGCCAACGTAATCGTTCATTTTGGACCCAACTTCCTATCAAATGACATTGTTGCTAAGGTCGGCTTTGATTTGACACAAATCTTATCGACCTTATTTTTTATGATGTGGCTACGAAGGTCAACCTTAGGGGAGAACTGATAGACCACATTAGTGCCAGACTGTACTGACATTTTAATCTGCTTTAGGTTTCTAGGTAAGGCTACATAACCTTGAAGGTTAGGTATTATGTTTCTTCAAATGGCGCCCAAGCACGTTAAATGCCACACGCAGAGTGTAAACCAGTCGTTAACTCATTCCATATTATATTATCGTACTTAGGTATTTAGTTACGGATTTGATTGACGTAAAGTTTCACCAAATTATCTTGAGTATTGTGGCAAGGTAATAATAAAATAAAATAATAAATATCAGGGGACAATGTCACACCATTTGACTTAGTCCCAATCTAAGCTCTAGGCTTGTACTATGGGTACTAGACAACGATATAAATACTTATATAGATAAATATATACTTAAATACATAGAAAACATCCATGACTCTGGAACAAATATTCGCGCTCATCACACAAATATCTGCCCTTACCGGGATTTGAACCCAGGAACGCAGGCTTCGTAGGCGGGGTAACTACCAACTAGGCCAGCCAGTCGTCGAGGTGCAAAGCATATGGTCCAATTCGAACAGTTTTAACTTTCCTGTCTTAAAATACCTACTGGAAGCTATTTCCTTATTGTATTAGTGTGGTTTTAATTTAGATACTCTGCCAAATTTCACGTTGTTTAATCCAACAGTTTCTGGAAGTGGCGACAGGCGAAAATGCATGCTGCATATTAGATGAGATGCACTTGCACCGAAATTATAGTTAAATAACGCGGCACCTTTGTTCGGTCATACTTTTCATTTATCGAGCTCGTAAACTTGTGCTTTTTAATGGTTGCAGAATTTGTTTTTGAGCTGACTAGTGTTTTTATGTAATGTATATTTCTTGAACATGAAATAACACCTCTAAGTGATGGGTATTTTTTATATGAGCATGCGGGTTACCTGACCGCTATGAATACTAACTATCCTATGTCCTATATTCAGGATCTAACCTATATGTGTGCTAAGTTTCATCCCGATCCGTTTAGTGGTTGAAGCGTGATTGAGTACCTAACATCCAAAAGATGCTAAAGTTTTTTACTCCTTCACGCTGCAACAGCAGGATGAAATTTGTAATAGAGATAGCCTATACCCTGGATTAACACATAGGCTTTTCATCCTGGATAATTAAATAGTTCTTGAGAGAATGCTTAACGATAGTCGAAATCTACGCGGACGAAGTCGCGAGCAGAAGCTAGTAATATTCTAAATTCGAAAGTTTGGATGTTTGTCACTAAATCACGCCAGAACGGCTGAACGGATCTGGATTAAATATGGCATAGAGATAGATAATAGTTTGGAATAGCACGAGGGCTACTTTTTATCACGGATTTGACAGTTTTCGAGCTAATAGCAATAAACGATAAATACGCGGACGGAGGCGTGCGCTTTTTCGCTAGAAGGAAATAAAAGATTTATTATGTCTATTAGGTAGGTAATAGGTATGTACTGACGATGAGCCAGACTATATAGACACTTCTCGGGTTTCAGTAGTTCATAGGTGGTGTTATATTGAGATATGGCGGCTATCCTTTGGGATAGCACCTTGCGCCTTGTATCCTTTTCTAACTACTCTGTTACGATAGAGACGCACTGAGCGACAAACAAGTGAGAACATGCAAGACGTGCTAACCGCTCAGAAAGGGATTCGTTGAAGCGACTAGTTGTTATCTTTGACAAGGTTAGATGTTATTCTCAAATATCACGGAACAATATTTCACACGGACAACAAACCCGACTCGTATTCTGACTTAGGTTGAGTTTCCACCAGGGGAGTGATTCTCGCAAGCGTATATATATACTTGTTAACTCGACGCAGATCATATTAACCAGCAACTTTAAGTAGTCCCGTCAAAGAGTACAAAACACATTTTAGCGCGTGCATTCTCAATTAGGTAGCTTTACAGAGCTGTGCGAGAGAGCTTTGTGGTGTACGAGGAAAAATTAACCAAAAGGATAGTGTGGCTGAAACAAAATAATCCTATTGGTGGATTTTTCCTCGCAACACCGCTTAGCTGCCTCGCATAGCTTTGGTGGAAAGGCAGCCTTAGGCCCTGAGACTGTGACGTCCTTTTTACCCAACTGCCCAAAATAACAATAAGTATATGAGCTCCTATTCCACATTGTATCAGTCCATCTTGCTTCGATGTCGAAATCATATTGTTAACGTTATGGTAAAACAGACAGCAAAAAAACGGTAAAATCTGTCAATGTCAACGGAGTGGTTACGATATCTTGCCTTGGGGCGTTGTTCTAGATTGTCTTAACACCTAATGTTATCGTTTGTTTAATTTTCTACTCTTAATTAATGGCTTTCGATCCTTGATTTAATAATGTGTTCGCCAATGTCTATTTTTAGACGGTCACCATGAACTTATTAAAGAAATAAGTCCATGGATATCAAACGCGAGAACAAATTGTTCGGCTCAAGAGTATCTACTCTGGTAGACTAAACAGAAGCAAATGGGGTT
The DNA here is from genome assembly GCA_946894065.1 of Acleris literana. Taxonomy (NCBI): domain Eukaryota; kingdom Metazoa; phylum Arthropoda; class Insecta; order Lepidoptera; family Tortricidae; genus Acleris; species Acleris literana. The sequence continues at coordinate 12,974,318 of OX335684.1, read as the reverse complement.
AGCTCCACGCTCTTCTGCTTGTTATCGTTTTGCCAACGATACGCTAGCTCTTAATAACTTGGCCAAATTAACAACAATATGATGACGATAGGGGTAAAAACAACTTAGAATACGAGCACTGTTTCCTTACGACTTCCCGTTTAAGTACTAAACTGGTTGACGATTTTTTCGATACTTGGCTTTGTCCCAGGTAGGTGACTGAGGTGACTTTTAAATAACTCGCTTTTCTACTCGTCGGACGAATTCATTACCGGCGAAATTAAGTTGTCCTATCAAAGCGCACAGACAACATTTTAGGGGATCGTATCATAATATATAAAGTCCAAAATACATAATTGGTCATGGTTTTATTTCTGAAACCGTAAATTTATCAGCATTTTTTAAAAGCCCATTGTATAAAACACATGAGGTTAGGTTTGTTTTTATAACAATCCTGAAAAGTTGACCATTATGTATTTTGAACTTTATTATTATATAATTATTATGATACGTACCACGTACCCCATTTTAGACTGGGTAGCTTAAACGTCGCTTATATGAGTTTGCTCGCTCGTTGACAAGAAGAGTTTTAAAGAGAATGACACCTATGGAGTTTTCGTTGTCAACTTAAATAGTTACACAAAAAACCGGTCAAGTGCGAGTCGGACCCGCGCACCGACGGTTCCGTACCGCCGCTCAGTAAGTATATTATACTAGCTTCTGCCCGCGATTTCGTCTCTAGATCTTAATTTCAAATTTCATTTAAATACTTCCTGCCGTTGCAGCGTGAACGAGTAACAAACAAACACACACACAAACTTTCGCATTTATAATATTAGTAGGATTCCGATTTGAATTCCTTTTCGAATCGAACACCGCCAGCCTAACTCACACTTACCTGGGGCCTGTTTTATAAAGCTACAAATTACAATTTACAGGTTACAAGTTTTCATTTGACACAACCTCGACCAATGGCGACCAGCCATTTGAGCAGTGTTGCCAGTTTAGACCTGTAAAATTGTAATTTGTAGTTTTATAAAACAGGCCCCTGATGGGAAGTTATCACCACCGCCCTTAAACACCAGCAACTCAAGAAGAGTTGTCGGTGCGCTGCCGGCCAATTAGGGAAATTTAAGCTCTTTTCTTGAAGGCACCCAACAATACAACCAAAATAAAAATAAGCTGAAAAAAAACGTTTGTTTTATTTGTCTGTTCGCCGTAATACCACATCGCACTGCTAGATCAAAACAGTCGTAACTCAAAATACAACTGTATTTTAAAATTAACTTTAATACAACTTCTATGAACTTGAAACAGAATTAGCAAGGATTTTGAGTTGATACTGTTTGGATCTAGTAGTGCGACATATTCTGAAAAAAGCCCGCTGTCTATTATGAATATTATGATTCATAAGATATAGCTTTTTTAAATTAGGTCGAACGGACGGACGGACAGCATAGTCATATTAATCGGGTCCCGTAAGCTCCCTTCGAGTACGGAACCCTAAAAAGTACATGAGATGGGGATTTTAAAGCTTGCTTTTGTCACTGTACTATCTCGTTGTATTATCTTCGGGTCTGCATACCTTTGTTGACCCTTGTTGCTAGGCTGTGTAGTTAACAATGCTTGCTAACTTTTTACTTAGCGCAGTCGCAATGCTTCGAGTACGTTTTTTATTTACATAATTTAATGTTAAATTTACAAAGTGATTTATGATAGCCAAAGGCGAAATACGATAGTGATTGCCTTTTACTGCAGTATTGCTAAATCTATACTAATATTATAAAGAGAGAGTGGGAATTTTGTGAGTTTGTCTACCTGACGGTAATCTTTGGAACCTATTCGAAACATTCTTTCACAATTTGAAAGGTACATTATTCCGGATGGACATATTTTTAACCCCCCACGAAAATAGAGGGGATGTTTGAAGTTTGACCGCTGTGTGTGTGTCTGTCTGTGGCACCGCCGCTCTAAAACGGGTGAACAGATTTGGATGCGGTTTTCTTTATTTGAAAGCAGTTTTTCTAGCGGTGGTTCTTAGCTAAGTTTCATGAGAATCTGTTGGGCCATTTAAGAGATATAAACTCTGATAGAAGGGGTCACCTTTATATCGGTAGTTTTTACCTATCTACACATACATACACATACATACCTTCACGCCTTCATTCCCAGAGTGGGGTAGCCAGAGCTACAGAATTATCAACAACTAGCAGTGTACAAGTTGCACAACATTCTCAGATGTTAAGAAATCTTCTCAAGAAATTACTGAGAATATTATCGCAAACCTTTGAGTGCATTGAAATTTAAGAATATTCTTAAAAAATCCCGAGATTTTTTTATAAGAAACTTTCACAATTTGAGATGTTACACAAAAAAAATGTTGATAATTCTGTAACCACATTTTGCACAATTAGGCTAAAGAAGATGTTTACCTACCAGTGTATTAGTGACAGGCTGCAAACTCATCGCCTATCAGTACTACAAGCCTTAATTCCCTATCTAATAGCTATTATGTACGTAGGTATGGGATAGAGTATGTTAATTAATTCTGCTCCACACTTAAGTCGCGTACGTCGCGAGTTGAAGAAACGCTACTCTTATTATTATATTGAGCAGTCTACCTGAACCGGCGCAGACCGCTCCGCTCCGTGAACGACTCAGCAAAAAAGTAAAAAGATAATTTTTCGTCGGGCCCGACTCGGACGAGAAAGAACAAAGGTTTACTCTTACCTAGTTATAGCTAGTTATTCCGGTTCCCCGCAGGTGTAACTTGTTATCTTTTACCGAGAATTTCTTTATTTTCTGTTTCTCTTAGATAACTCTGTCGCCTATTCCTATGGTGTGAAAGTACTTAGAGGACGGTCGTAAAGCACTTTGTTTTCACGGCGATGATACTTTATTACCTGGGTAAAATGGCAGATACATTCTGTGGATCGATTTTAAAACCTTTTATTTTAAAATATTTTGGCGTTTCATCTGCCTTCATTGTTGTCTTCAATATTGACGAGATAAAAGCCGAATTGAGAACCTAATCCTTTTTTGAAGTCTTAACCGATAATGATAACTACAAGCAACTTTGATCTACTTAACCTCGTGACGACTCTTGTACTTTACAAAGTACATAAAATCAATCAATATGACGCCTTAATTATATTTGAATAGTGTTGAAATTATAACTTCTTTGACGTCTGGTTGTCAGGAGGTTAAATAGAAGTAGAATCGGGGGTAGTTTGAATTTTATTAAAAACTAGCTATTTTCCAGGATGAAAAGTACTTAACCTATATGTGAATCCTGAGTATAAGCTATCTCCATTTCAAATTCCATCCAAATCCGTCTAGCCGTTGCAGCATGAAGGAGTAACAAACTATCGTACAAATTTTCGCATTTATAATATTATTAGAATAAATAAAAACTTGGCTTTGCTCCGTTTTAAAAACATAAAAAACAGCCATGTCCATCCGAAATAATGAACCTTTTGAATGGTCAAAGATTTTTTCGAATAGGTTTCGTGGATGCGGAGGGATAGATACAAACTCTCACTCTATAATATAAGTATAGATAATTAAAGACGATGACGAGAATCGGCCTTAGAACTGGTTAGGTTATTGCTAATGTAATGATACTAATGACCAAGCCTCGTCCATCCGGCTTCGATAAGACATCACCACGTTAGCGAATGGCGGTGGCAAAAAACTCTTGGCTAGTGGCATTCACCCGGCGCCCTTCAACCGCTCGCTGGTTCACCAACTCAGCTGGTCCCGAGCGCTACAGGCCTTGAAGCTGCCTATATGGCCGTTCAACCTATACCTAAAATAGCCTCTCACTGGTCACTTCTGAAATAAACGAAATATTCAGCTGAGGAATTCGACTGGTATTTATTTATACACCCTGTGTACGGAAATGGCCGAGCTGGTGACTATGCTGTCTCGCTGAGTGACGGTCGTTAATCTTTATACTTCCACTCTCGTGTTGGCTTGGCACTCGTCACAGCTTTTATGGTGAAAGCCATAACTTCGCTGCCGTTGGAGAATCGTTGTGCGTTCATAATAAGTTGATAATGTTATAAACACGTTTCTGTTATGTACAGGATGTTTATAGTTTGGACTGGTTGGAGGTGGCTTTTTTCCAGCCAGTCCAGGAAAAAAGTTTGTTTTCCTAACGAAATTGGTAAAAACAAAAAGTATTCCTTTTGGTGCGAAATTGTTTGCCACAAAGGCACTTTTTGGTGAAATAGAAATCAAAATACGTACCTAATGGTAATGAAAATTTACAAATATATTTATCTTATTTACAAAGGTGACCAAAAGTTGTTAAAATATGAAAGTGGAGCTACTTCAGACGCGTCATATTATGAAATAGCATATTCAAAAAACAGATTTTGTATGCCACGTAGTTTTTGACTAGACTTAATACTGTTTTATACACCTTAATGTTTTTCGGGATATGAATCAAAAACTGGAAAAACTGCTGTGTTTGAAATTAATCTAATTTTACGTAGCAAAGTCGAATAATTTAAATAAGTAACCCCCGATTTACTCGTCCATCTCGCACTTAATCTTCTACTTCTTAAAGGTCTGTACATTCTATTGTACAAGTCATTTAGTCGAGTAACGAGTATTTTAGTAAATAAATAGGCCTCTACAACAAAAATTCAGTCAAGTTGGTAGTAATCTACTGGACTAAATTACTAATGTTAGTCTGTAAAAGCCGCAAAGGCTGTTAACAAGGCAACCGAACTATTTTAAGCTTCTAGTAACCAACGGGTACTTCAACAATTCCAAACACGTCAATCAACAACACTTATTTGAACAATAATTTCGTTTTCACGGTCAATCGATTCCAGTTCACTTTGTGTGAGCTCCACTTGGTCGGGCGGGACTGATTATTATTAATGAGTTATTATAACTCAAACCACTGAAACTGACTCACTCGAGCCCTCATTACATAACTAATCCCTCTGTTACAATGTAGGAGAATAAATGAAGTTGTATCTCATAAAAGATTAAGTCTTAACTCGTATTAATCAATTCCACTTACGATATAATTTTAGCACGTGATTAGATTCTCTGGCAGCATAAATACAATCTTCAGAGGGCTCAGACAAGATGCACTACGCTACTAAAATTTCTATTCGATTCGTTTTTAAACCAATCGCGTCACTGGTAGACCACGTGACTTTTCGTATCACGTCATCTTCCAGTGACGCGATTGTTTTAAAAACGAATCGAATAGAAACGTTAGTTAGCGTAGTGCATCTTGTCTGAGCCCTCTGAATGCTTTGGCATTGAATTGCTTATAAGAAAACGTGAATGGAGGTACAATGCCACGGAGCGGAAGGTTAGTTTTCGGTAAGATTCCGCAACACGATGCCTACAGACTTCGGATCTATCAAGCTGTTTTGATGAAGATTAATTGAGTTTATTCATAATGGCCCGAACTAAGCTCGAAGCTTGTTACACAGTAAGGACTCGCTTTGTCTTGGGCTTTGTTAATAATATCCTGCAAGCACAATGGAACTTACGCAGGACAGACGTTTGAAGAAACACTTTCTAATTCGAGTTTCCAGACTAGCGAATGTTGTATTTGTGTACGACAACGCGTAGCTTAGATATATCTTAAGCAAGTGTTAACTTGGCATTTTCATTGTTTTCGAGACGATCTTTGTTTTAAGTACGTCTCGCATTTTAGTGCGTTGCGCCATCTACCACAGCCTTGCGGTCGTACAGCCCATTTGTTTGTCGTGTATGGACATAATTTGCTGTTTGTGTAGGTCCTAGAGTGGGTCGTAATATCTCATTGTTACTACCGAACCGATTAACTAACGCGAGAACCTAAAGGACGCCCTATAATTATAGCTACTCGATTGTTTTTATGATGTCATCACCTCGAGTTATGCCAGTGAATAGATGTTTTGATTTTCATTAAACTACCTACGCCTGAACCACCGATACAACTTTCGAGCTCTTTTTATCCCGGCGTGAAAAGGGATATTATTGTATTAATTGTAAAGTAATTCAACCTTTACTAGATATATCTAGGTAATATTCACTCCGAAATCAAAAACTTAGCCCTGTTAATTCTCAGAACGGGTCTAGCTAGACCTCCACCTTGTTCCTAGAACTCACATACATGTCGAGAAATAAATCATAAGCTGAAAATTAAGACCCGACGGAGCTCTAAACCAGCATTAGATTGCACATAATAACTGTGAATACCATCTGTGGCGTAAATACTTGAATTCCCAGCAGAGTCGTTTAACGTAGCATTTGAAGTAAGAAAGGGAACTGAAATGCAAAACGCCGCGAGACACCAAGAATGGGATTCCTCTGAAATCTACTCACGTACGCTGTTGTGAACTTTCGCAATGTTACCTCGCGACACTCAAATCGTAAGTAGACTCGAAGGCTAAATAACTGTGGAGGTTATGAATATCTACATGAAGTTTGAAACTGTTGAATGAGACCTTTTCACAAATCATACCATGCATTTTATCCGAAAAGGAAAGTAACTTTGTTGCAAATTGTTTCCAGGAAGATTAAAATACCCTTCCGTCGGAGGCATTATTTTTAGAGTTTTGCCAGATGACCGTATCTGAGTGAGACGAAGGTTTCCTTTGAAATTCTAAAGCTAGGTAAGTATAAGCGTCCTGCGGTTTGAGTTAAACATGTTGTTCTTAGACTAATATGAATGGGTGCGAAGGTGACATCAAGGTCTCCCCGCAGGTCAGAAAGACATGTCCCTCCTCTACTCCACAAGCATGCGTAATTACAGCTAAGCCATTCACTCGTGAATCTTACCTTGCGTTTACTTTATGGTGTGCTGCGGAGTCTTAACTAGGGTAATGTGATTTAAGCATTCAAACGCTTAAACTATTCAAATTCATTGCCATTAAAACATCAGTCTGAAGTAATCGACTTTATACTGACAAGTAGCGTCTGTTTTCATTACGAAGACTGTCTGTAAATGATAACCTTCATAAAACTTGAGTTGTAATATCGTGACGGGAAATTATTAACTCATCAGGGTCATGATTGATAACAAATTTTTCTTTTCCACGATTGACGCTAAGGCATTCATTTCAACGGTTTACCGTGTAACACGATCGGTTTAGCATCTCAGCCTTGGCTTACTCTGGGCGTTCCCGCGATAGTGGTTTAATTGGTTCAAATTACTATTAAGCGGAGAGTAAATAGCTAAATTACTTAAGATGTAATTACTTCTAATATTTCTATAAACGACAGTGATCACTTTTATTCCTTGTGTGATGTAAGTAACATTGTGGCGAAATTCTTGAAATCAGCAAAGACGGAGAGCCGAGCATTTATCAGCTTTTTGCTGCCTACAAACAGTAATAGAGTTTATCGGGTCGTCCCTCATTTCGTTTAGCGAACATCGTGCAATTAATAGAAATCATTAGTAGAAGCAAAATGACAGTCGTACAATTATGCGAACACATCAATTTTAAATTGATTGCTGATTTAATAGTTTATGCCGTATCTAACCGTATCTTAATTTTAGCAAGTAAAACTGTAAATGAAAATTATAACACATTCGAAAAAACTTTAAATGTAGCCTTAAACAAGTGCATTCCAAAAATAAAGGTAAAAATAAAATTCGACTCCAAAAAAACGTATTTAACACCTGGTTTAAAGGTAGCTTGCAAAAACAAAAGACTTTTGAAGTTGTTAGTATCTCAAACCAAAAATACAGTTTTACGTAATCATTATAAACATTACTGCAAAGTGTTAAAAAAAGCCTTTAGCACTTCAAAAAAAAATAGTAACAAAGCTTCATTTGAAAAGTCCCAAAATAAAACTAAATCTATGTGGCGAATAATAAACAGAGAGACAAATAAAAATACATCTTATAACAAGAAAAAAAATATCCAAATAAAAACTGTAGGTACGTTGGACACAATAAAAGACCCTACACTAGTGGCTAACGCTTTTAACGCTTTCTTTTCATCAGTCGGAAATTCTCTACATAACAATTCTAAAATTAATCTCTTAACAAATCAAGTAGACAAATCGTTATTTCTAAACTTAGTTAGACCTGAAGAAATTTACTTAATAATAAAAAAACTTAAAAATAAGTCATCCTTTGGCATAGACGAAATCCCTCCCACATTAGTAAAATACTGTGCAGAGAATCTTACCATCCCATATACCCACCTTGTAAATCAATCTTTAACTGAAGGTATATTTCCTGATGCGTTAAAAATATCTGTTATAAAACCCATCCATAAAAAAGGCGAAACTTTAGACATTAATAATTATCGTCCAATTGCACTTTTACCAACATCATCCAAAATATTTGAGACCGTTATGATAAAACGGCTTTATTCTTTTTTTGAAAAATTTGATGTTCTACATGATGACCAAAATGGCTTTAGGTCAAACCGTTCTACAACACTAGCTACTTATAAATATGTCCAAAAAATATATAATGCTATAAGCGAAAAAAAATATGCTGTAGGCCTATTGCTTGATATGAGCAAGGCTTATGATAGAGTGTGCTACCAAACCTTGCTAGACAAACTGTATAGTATGGGAGTAAGAGGACTGGCTCATGAATGGTTTAAGTCATATCTAAGTGATCGGTCGCAGTGTGTCGAGATTGAATATACAGACTTTGGGACTGGCACAATACATCACGTTAGATCTGATAGACTCGCCATCACTGGTTCTATCCCCCAAGGTAGCGTCTTAGGATGCTGCCTATTTCTCGTCTATATAAATGACCTCCCTAATATTTTGGACAATCATAGTGTGCTATTTGCCGATGATGTATCGATTCTCCTGCCCTGCTCTAATAATTATGAAGCTGAAATTAAACTTAACTTAACACTTAATAAAATTGTAGATTGGCTTGACACACATAACCTAAAGCTTAACTTAAACAAAACTAAAGTAATCCATTTCAAACCCCACCAGAAAACTGCACTACAAATATCATACAGCCATAATAACATTAAACTAGAAACTGTGAACTCGGCTACTTTATTAGGCATAGACTTGGACATCAATATGAACTGGAAATCGCACATACTAAAACTTTCCAAAAAACTATCCTCATTTATATACGCACTCCAGCATCTCAAACGGGCCGCGGACTTGCAGACCGCGCTGGTCGCGTATTACGCCTACGCGTTCTCAAGGATGTCGTACGGCATCGTACTATGGGGACACTGTTCCGATATTGATAAAATCTTTAAACTACAAAAAAAATGTGTCAGAATCTTAGTAAATATTGACCAAATGGATTCCTGTCGCCCCCACTTTATTAAATTACAAATGCTCACCCTTACCTCAATCTACATATTGGAATCGTGTAAGTTTGTCAAAAATCATATAAATCTCTATACACCCATAACTGAAATCAGACGAAACGACCGAAACCTAAATAAATTAAAATTGCCCTTCTCCAAATTAAAAATAATAACTTCTAGCCCTCACCATATGCTTATTAAAATATATAACCATCTACCTAATTCCATAAAAAACTTAGAGAAACCAAAGTTGTTTCTTAAACAATTAAAAATATATCTTATCAATAAATGCTACTATAATTTAAACGATTTTTTTAATGATAAGTAATGTACTGAATTAATATTTTATAAACCATAGTTGTAAGTGATATAGTAATTATTATTGTAAGCGAATGTGCAATACGAAAGATTTTATCTTTGAGCTGTTTAAGATTAAGTCACAATTAAGTTTTTATAATGCAATTATGAAATATTTTATGTGATATTAAAATACATAATTAGCCCTCTAAAATTGCTGTGCCCTTGCAGGGCGTCATATGGATACCTATATTTTTTTCCACCTTATATTTGTAATGTGATATGCAATAAAGATTTTGAATTTGAATTTGAATTTGAATTAACTACGTTAAATTGCTTATATATAAAAATGTAGAGTTTGAAATTGAAAAAGTTTACATATGCAATTCCGCCGGTACTCCATCACCAGCAGCGAAATGGTTTGATTCCATTCCGTGACATCGGATATCAAATAGTTTATGGGCAACGTCGTATGTAGGTACGTGCTGTGGGTCTTAACTCACTAAACTAATTTAACTCCCGAACCATCACGACTGCCTTCATTAGGATGGTTCTCTATATCTGTTAATGATAGCTGTCCTTTTTGTATAAATACTTTGATTAAATGTAGATGTCTACTTCGTTATACTGAAATATGATCATAATTTTTTTTTTGCGGATTACGTATCATGTAAATTAATTGCCAATATTTTTCCAAGGATTGGGTAAACGAGTACTCGTAACCATAAAACCTGGAGAGCGACAGATACGACGGGAAGTAGTTGAAGATGATTACATGAAAGGAGATTGCTGCATCGTGCGGAAAGTGATTTTACAAACTAATCTTAAGTTAAATATTTTATATATATTTTTCATTCATTAACTTACTTTTTACTCAAGTTCTTTGCTTTATTGGCGCTAATAAGTTTCCTGATTCTAAGATTTTGTTAACGTATCGTCCCGTATTAATCATTGGTTTTTACAACAATGGACGTCAATGAACAATAGATATCAAGTCACATTACTAAGAATTTTAAGGAACTAATGGTTCATTGTTTTACGATATGCTAAATCGAGCCATTTTCGAGGTATATAATGTATTCGCAATGCCAGTGTTGCTGTGGTTCAAATGTTTTGTATAAAGTACTTATTCACTTTTTTATTTCTCATGCCCGTAACGATTGTAATGTCCCCTTACATATATTAACAAAATGTATTTGACCTGAACGCATGTGTCTGTGTTCTTTAAGCTAAATGGTGTCTACGCTTAGTGGTATTAAAAGTTATGTTACTTTCTGATACTTTATGAGATTATTTGAGGATTGAGGAGAATGCACGCACTAAAATGTTGTTTGTACTTTCCGAAGGGACGACTTAAACTCGCATAAAACTGAATAATTCAACAGTCGAATTAAAAAGTGTTTATTAGAATATAATAAAATAAAAAAAGAATTATTTAATATTTTTTTTCTTATTCTTAAGTTATTCAAAAGCGCAACATCTACAGTCAGTAGTTTTAAAACTGCATCCATACAGCTAGGTATTTTGAAGCGATCTAAAAAGGACGCGGTGAGTAAGTCACGTATTTTAGGAACCGGACACCGTAAAACGCAGTGACACATACTGAGGATTCATGATTCGATGGGAACCAAAGTGTTCGGGTAGAAATTCGACTTATTAATACTGTTTGATTGATATTTTAAAGAAACATAGGAATGTTTGACATGAAAATCTGGTTAATTAACTATATTAGAGCGTTAATAATAGCAATTATTGGACCATTAAACTACGATATTAACACTATTTAAATGTTCGTCATTTATTCATGATTCATTGTAGTGAATTTCACTTATGTTGTAAACACGAAATACACTTTGTAGCACTCGTTCTATATTCGTTGGAAATTATTATTTTGTTAGGGAGAAGTATCATACTGGGGTTGTCGCAGGAGCCTTTCATGTCATGATGGATTTAGTCAGATTGTGTCTCGAGTCTCGACAGTCGGTGGAGCGGTGGAACGGCGGCGAGGATGTCGGCGGCGGCAGGGCGCGTTATCGTAGGGCGGCACGTGGCGCGCGGGGCGCCGCGAGCGCGCCAGTCCGCCGCCGAGCGACGCACCGGCCGTACGCCTCGCGCACTAACACGCTCACCGAACTCGCGATCCTAACCTCAACGTATTACAACCGTTCTAATTTACATTCGCTCGCAACCGCCTACTGCTTAAAACGTGTACATTACCCTAATTGGTAAAAATATCCACGGTTTCCATTTTATTCTAAAGTTTATCGACCCCAACTTTACTGGCATAACAACCCTTATTCACTTCTCTCAGTTAGTCGCTCCCTCTAATTATTGACTCCCCTAAAGTTTTGAAAAATCCAGTCTCTCGATTCGGCCCTTTTATTGCTTTAATATTTTTATTACTTCGCTCGTAGCTCGTTCGTTCGCTTTCGTCGCTCCTATCCGATAGACATTTCGATCGTTTCCTACTTTATCTGCTTCCTCGACCGTTTAATTACACTACTTGGGGACAATTAATTTTTTCTCGATTCGCGAGCCGGAAATTTGCGCTTTATCTCCGAGGCTGTTGCGGGCGTTCGTCTAAGTTTCCACACGGTTTGCGTCACCGTTATCTGTATTCAGGTCAATTACAACGCGCTGAACCATGACACTGCGTTGACATTGTCGTCGCAGGCGTCGGAGTGTGTGTGGTGAATGTGGGTTCGGGGGATATTGTGCAACGGGTGCGGGAGCAGGCGGAGTGAGCCGTGCATGCCCTGAGCCGCAGCGGATGTGCACACCACTGCCATCGTGGTGGTTCTTGCAGGCTGGAATGCCAGCTGCTCTTGACCTAACCAGGTAATTATCTTAATGTGGCTTATCATTAACGTAACACTTAATTTTCTTGTCACTCGTACTGTTTAAAGATTATAAATAAGTATTCATGCATACATTTTTTATTCTGGCATCTTTTTCTGTGGTAGAAATGAAATGAAAATTATTTATTTGTTAAACATAGGTACATAATAGATGTTACAGTGAATACATAAATTTTCATCCATCAAAGTTTCAGACTTTATCTAATTGCTTTTAGGCTAATTTCAGAGCTTAATGAGTATGCATCACAATGCTGGCGGCTTAATTCCCCTGTCCCCACACCAATTGATTGAGGACGAAAACGGAATCTAATGAATGACCATGAACTATCACGTAATATAGGTATCCAAATCCTTTTTAAAAACATGCATCAAGTCGATTAACCCTATTCGATACTAGATGTTAACGGAGGAACAGACTGTAACACTGATAAACAACAAAAACTAACCAAATTTATTTTCTTGAATTGGGTACTAAAATAGTTTTTTCTTTAATCCACCTTAAGACCAGATAATACGTCGCCTCGTCCACACAAAAATTAAAAGAGATGACTTTCTCTGCCTCCGCGCGAAGTATGTGAGATGAAGATATTTTGCGTGTGCCTTGATGGCAGCGTCAAATTCAAATAATCGCTGTTTACTTTAAACCTTCAACATTTATAAAAAAATTGGTTTACCAGGATTGAGAAGTTATAAATACTCAACTACTGAATCAAAAATCATCGATAAAGATCGTAGAATTTCGAAGTTTCAATCAAAAACACGCGAAAAAGGTGTAATGTTTGAAAAATTTAACTATCGAGGATTTTGTTTCTAATCGTGTTTTTACGTTTAACAGTCTCAAGGAAATATGATCAATTGTAATATATCCTAAGGACAGGCGTTTTGGCTATTGAGATCCAGATCGCGCAACAATACCGACTTAATCATATTTTATGTGGTCTCTTAATTACGAGATTCGCCCATTCCTTATTACTCGTTTTCAATTTTTTCCAAATTTCTCGACTTGTACTCTCAATGGACCCGATTCTACGTGCACATCGCTTAAATAGCCTAACTAAATAGTCTAATTTTTAGACTTAGTTTAGACGGCAGAGTTAACAAGTGCTATTCCAGTATGTCAATATAATATTGCATAAGACCGCCTAAAATAAGAAGCGTCAAGATTCAAATTAGCGCTGTCATTTGATTATGACAGCTGCTCATAGAATAGCAAAGTGTTTTAGCGACGCCTAAATAAAATTAGGAAGTTTAGAGGCCACTGTAGAATCGGGTCCAATGTTAAAGCAAAAATCAAGAATCCATTAACTCGGAGATTTCTTCAAAACATTTTAATAATTTACGAAGATGGATAATCGCCAGCTAATATTAAATCAATAACCCCTCCCAGCTGTGTGCCTCGAGCCATGTTAAAGAAAATTAAATTGAGTATTACACAAACAAAAACAACTAACTTCAATAGAGTGTATATACGATTGTCATTAAGGCTTAACGTTACGAAGACGTCATGTGAATTATTACATATTCTATTGTTTTATGTATTAATACCAATATATAAAGTTGAAGTCTGTCTGTAGATAAAACAAAAGTAAAAACTGCTATATATACCTAATCCAGAAGATATTAATAATATTTAAATGTATGTTAAGCTATTACTGCCATACCGAAGCGAAGCGAGGGCGGGTCGCTAGTGTCAAATATAAACCTATTTAATATGATGAATATGTCTTTGTTAAATATAGGTTGTTTGAGTTTATAAAATGGCTAAATCCTAGTAAAATAAACTTAAAAAAATGCCTATAACCCGACTAAATAATTAAGGAAAGTTGTATACGTAAGTTCCACCTAGTTATAGCTTTGTTCGACTGTACTTGCTCCCGCAATAAACACTGAAACCCTAAAAGTGTAGCATCAATTAACTTCAATTTAGAATCAACATTGGCCTACTTCGGGTAGCTTATATCGACGATAGCGGTCCCTTGGTTTCGCAGTATTAAGGTTTACGAAATTAAATTCCGTCAACGCGATTAGGCTTGTACGAAATAACTTGTACCGCGAAACGTTTATGTTATTACTTAATTTTAATTGGTTATAATATAACTACAATTATAGTAACGACGCAATTCCTTATCTACTAGTATCATAAAAGGTCGGATCGTCATACGACTGGTTTTGTTTAAACGCGTTCGCTGCAAATTAATTATGCAGCTGCAATTTGCGCGTATTTGAACAAAATACCTATTTGTAGATCCGATTCATTGTTATAATTTTGGCATTATCGACGCGACTCACGAGACCGTAATTCCTTTGACAAGTGTTATGTTATGATTTATTGTTTAATAACAATTATGTCGTTGTTATTTAATGTATCACAAGCCATCAACAATAAACCAATAATTTGTCAAATGTTTTGCTGTTGAAAATATTAAATAAGCCATTCGTATCCTTTCCACTTCGTTGTTTTATGTCTGAAGCTGACGTTTTATATGAGTTATTCGTATAAATATTCAATTGCTGGCTATAATAATATTTCTATTGGACCATTTCGTTTCAACTGCGCTGAAATAAAGGCTGATGTAGTCATAGCGTTGGAGAAGTAGTCGTGTAACGTTTACGAGACGTTTATATTCAGAAGGGCGTACCACCCGCGTCGTTTTCGTTCGCGCTCACGGCGAAATCGGAGATGCCATGTTGGTGGCAATCCATACGGGAGTTACGATAACGTCACGTAAATCAACGTTTTGAGGGTTATTCAGACGTATATCCCACGTTCATCATTTGAACAATCGATTGATAATTGAGATACACCAGTGCGCCGTTCTCAGAATAACGTACCTTTAATCGCGTCTCGCAATTACCGATCGTAGCTAAGTACGTTTAATTCCCATACTGTATAAACATCAATTACACACATTTGAACCTAGATCAGCGTAAACCACTTCTAGCTGTTTACTATACTGAATACGATCATAATGATAAACCTTAATAGATTTGAAGTGTAATTGAGCTTTTATCGTCGAGTATAAGGAAATAAAATTATCTCTGTGATAGGAACTCGCTCATAAATATCAAGAGATCTTAATTATTCCACGTCGTCGTTTAAGAGCGATGCGCCTACAAGGTCACGTAGAATTTGAATGAAGATTATGTTCAACATTTGATTTAATAGACTAATGGCTGCGTTTGAGTCAGTTAATGACGATTAAGTAGTTCCTTAGTAACGATTTTTATCCACATGTTTGAAAAAGGAACGAGTTAATTATCTCTAAAATGTATCTGAGTGCGGCGGTTAGATAGGTTTAATACTTAATTTCATATTTACGTACTTCGCATTTGCTTCTTAAAATTCCTAAATATGAATGTATCAAATTTGGGCGAAGTAAATTCGAAGTTTCCGAAAATCACACTCTGCCCTGACAAATAATAGAAGCTGTAAGTTTGTGCTGCAAAGTGTGTTCTACAATGGCAATCTATCTCCCCTCCCCGAGGAGTTGCCCGCAGTCGACAACACCCTATATAACTAACTAGAGGGAATATGGCATTTTTGTTGAACAACTAAAATGTAGCCACTGCACAGACTTTACTGCTGTTCATCACACTTTACCCGAATATACAGTTATTGCAGTCGGTTATATCTGGGCTGTTTACGTTGCGAAATTTTTGCTGTATCTAGGAAAATATTGACTTATCGTTAGTGACAGTGACAGTTGTTCTTGTAGTTTTATAAGACTTATTTTATTAAGTCAATGTTTGTTCTACTGCAGTTGTTTTATACGTAAACTATTCATTTACATATCGCCTTCTACCGTGACGACTTATAATTACTTTGCATAATGTTAGTTAGTAGGTATATAAGTTTTCTAGGTCGGTACTTAACCTTTAGAACATACCTTATATGTAAACGAATGTCATCTTTGTACTTGAGAATCTGTTTGTGTCCTTTTAATGGCTTAGCCCTTGGGCTAATATCGTTGCTGAAGTTTGTCACGTAAGTACTTAGTACATTTCTAGAGGCAACACTATAAAATTTTCGTATAAATTCATATATCGTATAATTAGAACCATCTAGCAGTATCAAAATGGCCGTAAAGAATTGGGTAGATAATTTCTAAACCTTCATTGAACTCTGTAGTCGCTGTTGTGAGAATAATCTTTCAAGTTCGGAGCGGGTAATCGCTCGGAAAATTTAATATTTCGTAATTTTCATGCCTTTATTTCGCCGTTGTTGCGAGTTATCAAACCAGAGTGCTTAAAGTGAAAGATTCTTGCTTATTAATTTTTGGGACCATATTGTATTGTCAGATTAAAAATGCGAAAAATCATGACTTTTCTTTTGTCTAAATTTACTCTAATTTTAGTCAATGAACTGGTTTTAAATACACTAACGCGCTTCACGGTTCCATTAGCGCGCCCAAAGGAGCGTCGGCTTGTCCCGTTTCCTCGAAGCGGCAACACTTTATCTGGCCGAGTTCAGTGTACCGGTGCCGTAGCTTGTAAACATATGTGGCGGCCGCGAGAGCCGGGAGAGCCACGAGAGCCACTCCGCTCGCCACTCTATGCCCGCGTCCACTCTTTTACACTTTGACCAACAAAACGTAAACTCTCTACTATCTATGTTTTAGGGTCTTAGATTTTGTGTCGGTATTGTTTCTGAATGCATTCACGCTCGTTGCGAAGACAAAATTAGTTTCTCAATTCCTTACAAGAAAACATAGAATGGAGCATACCTAACCTACGTATGCTAACGCCAAAAAAATTACCTTGTTAGCCTCGCATGCGCATCGTGTAAAAAGAGTCTGTATACAACGTTCCTAACGACGAGTAGTTTATACGCCATCAGTCAATTTGCAGTGTGATATTCTAGTTAGCGTATTTATGGAATGCTTACTTATCGTGGACTTGTTTACTTAACTGTCATTGTCTTCACTCCGATAGTTACTTCCGAAGTTGATTTATGCACATAATAGATATGACGGCAATTTTGTTGCAACTGCAGCGCTCCTTTTAACTAAAAACACCGTGACAGTGTTTCATAGTGTATGTGGGGTGCTCTTTATCTATTTGTAGATACGTTTCGTGAAAGCATCGGGGTTGGCTGGCTGACAGTGTTTACGCCTTTGCTATATCCACAAACATTATTTAATGGCCTAAG
This sequence comes from Acleris literana, assembly GCA_946894065.1. Taxonomy (NCBI): domain Eukaryota; kingdom Metazoa; phylum Arthropoda; class Insecta; order Lepidoptera; family Tortricidae; genus Acleris; species Acleris literana. The sequence goes on along the minus strand of OX335684.1, from coordinate 12,956,766 downwards.
AAGCCTGGCGCGGTTTATACGGAGCATTGCACTTTATTTCATAGCAACTGCTGCAAAATTTAAAGATAACTCGTACTCTTTGGAAAGTTTAAATACGTATGAAAAAGTAAATGTGCTTACTTATATGATTAAATTTCTAGAAATGAATTACCTAAATGATGTGTAATAACTTTCTAACAAGGGTAAACTAGACTGCCCATGCCCAGCCAGACCAAACCACAATGAGGGATAACACTAAAATGCGGTGACTACATCGGCTAAAATGTTACCTTGTAAAGTTTTCAATGTTTTAACATTGTTACATGTTAGGGAATTGAATGAGGTCACGCTATCAAATTTATTGCCTACATATCGTACTAGATTCTGGACACTCGACTGGATAAATTTTAATAAAAGTTGGCTTTACATACGAAACAACTACAGCGGTAAAGATATCATTGAATTAAACAGCTTTGTGGATGTTAATTCGCTATTTGAATCCAACGGCGGGTTATTTACAATGTATAAACCTTATGCAATTAAGAGTTTCTTTATATCGTACGGTTAAATATGAAGAGAATACCAAGCATACTCGGTTGGGAACAAGAACAATCTAATCTGAGTGGCATCGTGGGGCTAGTTAATTCGTAAAGCTCGTAGGCGGCAGTCGTTCGGCGTTTCCGCGTTCGTCAGCCTCGTCAGCATGGCACACGCCGGCAAGGCCGTGCGAACCTCTTTGTCTTTATGCCGATGTGGGCACGCCTAAAAAAACCCGCGGTTATTCACACGCCACGTCTTATGAGCAACCGCATAAATTGAGCCAGCTTCAAATAATTCGGTTCTTTAAGCATTCTTCCAAACTTAATTCTACTCTACGCTATCGCTATAAAATATTATCCTAAACAAATTTAGGTCCATTTATATTACAACTTTATTGCAGGCGGGTACCGGCTATAACAACCGTGGCTCACGAACGTTTCTTAATTAACAAAATTGGTTCTTCAAAACTGCGAAAGTAATTGAGCCCACTCGGAACAAATCGTCAGTAGGTACCTACAACTTAATATAAAAAAAGAAACTGAATCAATTTAAAGTGATTGCCTTTATCAGCCGCGTTGCTAGTTGCTCACTCTTCCGTAAATTGGGTAACTATTCTGTTGCAGCATCTCAGCTCGAGTGCAAGCGGTTGCGAAGAAATGTTCTGCGGGATATCAACCGGACATTGAACAGCGTTTCGCAATAGCGACTATCGTGACAGTGTTACCTCGTTATGTTGAAGTTTCTTGTTCCTTTAGTTTCCTAGTTTCTTGAAGATAAATGTTGTTGGCTCATTGTTAAAAACTTTTAATTTTAATGGAAACAGCTATTTGAAGTTCCTATATAAAAGATGTTAGCTGTCTAGAATAACATCGTGTACCTGAAGACATCGCTTAGGCGTCCATGGTCTATGTATGTAGTTTTAAATAGAAGGGTATGTACCTAGTCGCGGAAACGTTACGTAACAAGATCATTGTTTAGTTCTTACCTTGCCTGCGGGCATGCGATAATAACATCACCGACCTTTGTTCTCCAGTCGAGAACGTGTAACGCGGATCATGGGCATGTCGTAAAATTAACACTTCTACCGGGCAAATAGAAGAGAGCCATTTGTGAAATTCTAGCCGCTGTAACGAGTCGGGCGTCAGACCGTAGATTTGTTTATGATTGATTCGCCCGGCCCGTTTATATGACGGAAGCGCAGACTCCATTAACGTTCAGACCGCAATAATATTGCAGCTATTCACCGATTGCTTCTCGGTGCCAAAATAGACAGTCTGCGGTTAGCTAGATATCTTCCAACCTATTGAATGATGCAGAAGTGACACTGAATACTATCCGTATGATAGTATTCCGTGTCACTTCTGCATCATTCTATTGGTTTGTAGCTTGTGAATACTTGTTCCGAAAGCGTAGATCGAGTGGGATCTATGTCTTGTCTAACGATATAATTTAGCATCGATGTAGTTGTAGGTTAGCCGGACGCGGCACGCCCCCCGTAGTGCGTTGAACCGCTGGTTATATTTAACTACGACAACACGTGTGCGCTGACAGTCGCGGTAATGCAACGCGCAGCTCTCCAGCTTAGAGGCCGTTTTAAATCACGAAATAGCATTTAGTCACAAAACCCACGGATGAATTTTCTAATACACGGCGATTAGTCTTTTCGATGGAGATTAAGGCTTTCCCTACCCCGCCCGGATCGTTAAATTAATGAGACCCTAGATAAAAGCGGGCACGTTTTTCTCTCGTTAACAAACCGACATCTTTTACACCATAATAAGGGTATATTCTTACCATTCAACTTGTGTCGATTACGAAAACCAGGGTTTCTTTCTGTACTATTTTACATTTGCGGAATTTTTATAAGGTACCTACCAAGACAGTCATTCAATTCAGTACCTGAACATTCACAATAGCGTTCAGTGATCCTTGCACGTCGCCCACCCACTCCGTCATTGTGTCGCTGGGGGAACAGTTCTCTATTGTCACTTCCTGAGGCCTATTTTGCGATGCTCCAGAGCATTCATAAAGGCGCATCTATAACTTGATCATACTTCAGTTCCGTTTGTAAAAGACCTTAAATATACCGGCTTTTAAATTACATTGGCTATCATATTTGTGTATAGAAGGGAAACATTATAGGCCGGACATAGCTAATAGCATTTTCGTTTACAAGCAGGCCGTATGTACGGTAAGCGCTTCACAAACACGCAGCCGTGGTCAGCGGCTGCGGTAACGTAACATGCTGCTTTGTATTAAATAATTTGGTGTACTTGTACACCTACTTGGTATCTGCATTTGCGTTTTACAATATTCAAATTCCCCTTACAATTTTGTTAGCATGCCCGAAATTAATGCCCTATCCGTAGAGATAAGTTTCGTAAAATTTGTTCTGGCATTTTTCCCAACTTCTGCCAGTGTTTAGCGATTTTCCGATTCGCAAAGCGATTATAAAATGTTGAGATGAACAATTATTTCTCTGTGACTGTAAACGTACAAAACTACATAGCTACTTCGTTGATTAAATTTCCGCGCTTTTAACGGGAATGACACCATTAACTTTTTAAGTATGTGGATAATTTCGAAGCGACTACGCTGTGAACTGTGTGAGCAATTTAATTAATTTTGGCTATTGAAAGTTAGGCGCCTCTTCTCCGAATCAATTATTCACATATACAGTCCTTATTTATGCATATACCATTTCAATATTGGATTATTAATATCACGGATACTTAACACATCAATCTAGTCCATTCTAGATTCTACCTCTCCATACGAATTTTACACCATCGGCATTCGAAACTACAACACATGGCACTGTAGATTGGGCCAAGGAGTCAGTCATATTCCGTTCCAAAACAGTTAATTGTAACTAACGTAAGTTTATAAATGTTCTTGTACTACGCATTTCAACTCTATCACCATAAAAAACTGTTTATTCCTAACAAACTACGTTTTCATTGCTTTCCTGCAAATAAACTGCTCCATTTACCGATGAATCGACGACTTCGTTTAATTGGACTGGAAAGAAAAGTTAATCGCGTGTAATATCAATGGAGCTTTTTCATTCATGTCTCTAATAATACCATTCAGTTAACTTAGTTCACTTAAAATATGTGCTAGAAGTGCCTTTGTGTGTTTTGTTTGACTTTCTTTCATCAAATATATTCTTTATTTTGTGAATTTAGGGACAATTTTTACAAGTGTTTTAGAAGACAGGATAATCATTCTCACTTTGAGAGTTTGAAACTTCATTTAGTTGTGACCCTTAAATGAAATCAGAAACGTTTCTCTTGTCAAAGCATTACCAAATGAAAGGTATATACGGGCCAGGTGCTATTGGAAATACACAAGGTGAGTGGGACTGGTTTTTGTCGAGAATTTTTTTATCGAAAGCCACCGACCGAAGCTTGGAGACCGAACTGCTTCCTGGCATCGGTAAAAACGATTTGAACCAATAGTAAGTTAACTAAATTAGCGGGACGTGGTGTTTTAGCAAAGAACCTCAAAAACCAATTGGCTTAGGTACAGGTAGGTAACTATTTCGAGGTAAACTAATTATGTAACAGCGAAAGTCGATTAAGCTTAAATGTCATTTCAAGCCATTTCGCTATGATTTGATTCGATTGGCGATTTCAAATGGGCTGATATGGTTGCGATTTATTCGGGACTACTAACTTGAGTGCAGTATGTTAAAAAAGTACTTTGTGCGTAGATTTACTGATTCTAAACATACCAAATTATTCCGTCTTCTAAGTCACTTGCAAGTTTAATTAGCCGCTTAAATACAAAAAATATATTTACTGATATTGAATTCTTGTGGTGTCATTCAGTTCTCCCGCACCCGAACTAAACATCTGTAAACGGGAGGTTCGAGCAAAACACGCATATGTACGGGTTCGGCGATATCGTCAAACTTTTCGACTAGTCGTAAATAAAGTTTTTAATATTGTTTTGCCGATATCCTGCCAAAGCCGTGGTGATTTTGGTATTTTTTTTTCATAACGCTTTACTTCCAAATAACGATGAATTCCATGTCTTGAAACAAGTTTGTTGAAAGGTTGCATCGTAAGAAGTAGTAGGACCACGAATTTTGAGAACGCGTGGTGCGAACTCGGCGCAGCGGCGGTCGGTCGCAGATATTGATCGCAATGCGCGCGCACCGTCTGACCAAAGTGTACACAGAAGGTCGGCGGAGCGTTTCGGTTTGCAACAAGAACCCAGGGAACACTTGTCCTGGCCAGAGAGCCATTGAGTGTCGGGATCCTTAGCAAGATCTTGAATGTCAAGTGGCATGTTATCTCGAAAAAAAATATCCCCCGCTAAGAATCGCTGCGAGACACGTGCCAATAACCTTTTTAAAAGTGCCCGCTAAAAATTACAAGGGATAATGAGTTTTTTATCCAAATGTATTTTTTATTCCTATTCACAGCTATTCATGATGATAATATAGGCAATCTGTAAACAATTTCTATACAGTTTAGACTGCAGTACATGTAGTAAACGTAGCTTCGAATTGAGTTGTAATAATTTCGTTTTCGTTTGCTCCAGTAAAGTCCATTGTATGGCAGCGGTAGCGTTAATCATAGGTCGCAGCGAGCGATCAGCTGTGGCTGCGGTCGCGTCCCTCCCGGGCCCTCCCGGCGCTTATCTGGCGTCCTCCCCTGTGATTAATCGCCCCCAGAATCTTAGATCCTTGCCGCCAACTGATGGAGAAAGCCTCTGCTCAATTCATCTTGCTATGCGTTTGGACGCCTTCTAGAAATAAGCCATGGGAAGCTTTCCTAAACAACTGTAGTACCTACCTATCATAATTTTAATTCTGTCTTTATTAGATATAATAAATGTAAAATGCCTTTTTAACAACGACGTATAATACAAATTGAAACTCTAATTAACTTGATCGATTAATCGAAGCCTCTCAAATTGTGATAGATGTTGGGAATTGAATGTAAAGTTTGATTTAAAAGCCAGTGTTATGGGCGTTCCCAATGTCGACGCTTCGAGTCCTCCCGGATAGCCCATCAATTTTCACGCGTTTTATTTTCCAGAAAAAACATCGTTTTGGACGCGAACCGACCAATTCATGGCAGTTAATTGATGTCACGACAATGACCGCGTTATGAACCCATCAATGGCAATAAAGGGCGTTATGTTCGATTGCGGTTACGACCGACGCAACTGCATAATAATGTTTGTTCAAGTACCCCGTATTATATTCCTTTGCGGTAATGACTATACTTTGTAAGAAACAAAGTTTTTGAATGTCAGTGAGGTGGCGCTCAAACGCTAATGGTGAAAAACTTAAACAATGAAAAACAGTTCCGCAGAAAAAACAAAGCAGTATCTCAAGTTGTTATCTCATACATAATGATGGAAGTGCCCCGCGCCGACTGTCAAGTGTTAGCGTAGTGACTCTAACCTTGCTCGTTGTAGATGCAGTATTCTCAATTCACGAGTCGTCCCGCACCTTGTGGACATTTCGCAACTTGACCCTGGTCGCCTAACCGCCGCGCGCGTGTAACGAGATATCCTTCCTCCTTAAATATGTTAATTTTAACAGTAACCATTACGCAATCAAGATGCAATTAATGCCTTGTGTTAAACGTTTGCACAGTACATTTAAATGCAACAATGTTTATAACAGTAACTGCTACAACAGCAACTATTCATTTTTGAAAATGGAAATTTCCTCTAGATAACAAAGCGAGGTATTACGTGCTTTTTCAAAATCACATTGCAAATTTGATAAGGTGCTCTCACAAAGTTCACGAGCTGCCTTGATGCTTGGAGCAATATCGATGATATTGCCGTGTCGCTCGCAGAATATTGCTCGCGTCATATTTTATGCATAAAACTTGCTTATCGTGAGATCCACACTCTTCAAATACATCTGTATTAGTTTCAGCTTCATATTTTCAATTTGTTATTGGTATGTCTTGATTTTAGTTCTATTATTTGTTTTTTTTACAGTGTCAAGTTACAAGGGTGTGTTTAAAGGGACTGATATCAGATCTTAATATAACGTTAGACAGTGTTTTATGCTCCTGATATGAATGTCGAAGGCAGTAATCCCCTTTTAGACAACGGTAAAATGGGAAAGTAGCGCTTGAAAAGTTGGAGATTGGAACGTTATGTCTGAGACGTGACGATAACTGCGACACCTGTTTAAAGCCAGTGAATAACGGCCGTGAACATCACGGATGCATTGAACAACGCATTATCACGCTCGGAACCCGGCCACTTCCAACATTACCGAGAAATTCGCATTACATCTGAAATTGTTGAGCATTGCCATCATGTCCATGACCCGAATAGCATCAGCATTTATAGCTCAGGCAAAACAATATTTTAACACAAATAATATTCCTTCAGAATAAACGTACGAAAAGATTCCGAAGTCAGCTCTTATCTTTAAATGCAAATTTGGACGATCGTTGCCGTCGGAATCAGCGACCCTTTATGTTTTTAGGGAAGGGGTGTCGGAGTTCGGACAAGCTCGGATCACACAATTACCGTGAATTTTAATGAATTACTCGGTCGTTTGTATAACAACTACGACAAGTTTACAATGATTTTAGTTATTTGAATCGGGGAATAATATTCAAATTGTTTTATCGCTAGCTTTCGCGACCCCGCTTTGATTTCTTTTATCGGTACTCCTGCGAGTCTCATGTGTCAGAACATAATATCATATCAGTAAGGTAAGTTGATAAACTGACATACGTGAAAACTTATAGGTGTAAGGTACCGTTCGCAGGTCTAATATAGAGAAGAACGCTGATGCTACAAAAATCTAACGGGGCAAGGCGCGTGGGGGAAATGGACCGAGAACCGGCGTACGCGCACCGATATCGTCGTACGTCCCAGTCGGTTTCGGCGCGCTGCACAGAGCACGTGGCTTGATTATATACCTACCACTCGATAATAATTATGTGCATTCTGTGGAACTTGTATAATAATTGACTGCAGTGCCATTAGTGACGCAAATGGAATCTTAGCATTCCAAAGTTTGGCTCTCCATCTAAGGTGAATATTTTTAAGTTTTCGTTTTGTGTTAGTGACGAACTTCTTCGTTTTAGAACAGTGTAAGGATAGGTACCTATGTGTTTTTATAGAAATTAAGGTATAATGTACAATGGTTGTTTTTCAAAGTTTTTTTTTTATCACTTTTGCATTTTAATTTGTGGTAGGTATATGGCAACAAGGAAGCGTTTTCTGGTTTTGGTAAAACACTCATTTATAATGACCTAATAGCAGCCTTGATGTTATTTTGGTTACCTTGGAGATTGTCATACCCGCATATGTAATAGAAACATTCAGCTGTTTTAATTCTATGATTATTTCCTATATATTTACTTTACTATAAAGCTCAACAGAAGCTATTTAAATGTTCTAACTTTGAACGTTTGAATGCTTTATGTTGATTGTGTACCGTTTTAATACGAGGCTCGTTATCACATGCAGACATACAATAACTAGATCGATAGACAGCCATATCACTGGCTTTTGAACTTAAATTGTTCTATAATAATACCAAGCACATTAGGCATATATGCATTAGTGAGCATCTTTTCGGTTTTGACATAACCACACTATTACAAATGACAAAGTGATTGTAATTTTCCGGTGTAGACCGCCAAGTTAAAGTGAGACAGAGCTGGACGTGTTTGTGGCATGCAAGGTCACAGATAGACCAAAGATACCACCGATTGGCATCCACGTGATGAACATCTTAGCGGTAGACCCAAAATTGGTGGGAACGCGTTCTGGACAGGGACAGAGCAGAAAAACCGAAGAGGCCGGCAGTCGGACCAATCAAGCCTATCCTGAATCAACGCTATTTTTCATTTAAGAATATTCGAGACTTAACTCTGAAATACCTTTAAATGCATCCGAAGTGAACAAGCAAGTTAAAACTGCAGTAACTGCTTAGGTATAGTACCTAATTATATCGCGAACACGGAGTTTCCATCCCTATTCAGGTCTCATGGTCACGGGTAGACAGGTTACCTACCCGTCTACTGTTCTATTCTATAGTCAAGTATGTATTTCACTCCAGTGACCCCGCTTAAGGTTACAGCAACGTTCCATGCAATCTCGTGTTCCATCAAAGACTATCCTTTGTGCGTTGTATTGTATATGAATGAATTACCTTGAGATATTCACTAAGGCGAGCAATTTTCAATCGTGCGCGTTTTTGACATTTTGGCAAATAGGTACCCTATCCTACGAGTATCTCACCTCTCACTGGTCTGCCAGGTGAGATACGTACTTCGTTAATTATTCATTATGTGCAATTCGTACGTATGAATGAATTCTGAAGTTAAACATATATTTTTATACATTTAAATTTAAGCCAAGGCGCACGCGTGTGAAGGTTCAAAATTTGCGTTTCAATAAAGTGAGCGTCGCCCGTATTGCAGAGACGTTAACATTTTTATAACCAAGCCTGTTAAAGTGGTAAGCCTTGGTATAATCGCGTAGGGTACATTCATAGGTATAACGTTGTTATTTAGTAACGTAGTTCGTTGCGCAAATATCTTGCGGACATTTTGCTGTTCACAAGTTGTCATCAATCAGAATGTTTTACATCATAAAGGATGCTGGCTAGTTATGTAGGCTAATACACCGTTTGTTGCTACGAAGAAAAGCGGGTAGCTAGTACTACAAGAAGTTGTTCATTAAGAAGGCATGTCGATGTTGTAATAAACGAGCAGCAGTCTTCACAACATAAGATGTTTCAGGTAATGAGGGCACGTACCACGCCTTGACAAGGAACAAATACTGAGAACGTACCCAGCATTCGAAAGATTCCGCGCTACGTGTTTTATTCCAGCGATCTTACTATTTGTCACCTCTCCCATATAAGCGGACTTATTTGTTTAGCTAAGTCTGGTCCTGAATCAAGAATATTTCTTCAAATGAATGTAACTAACTGGTGACATTAACGTGAACGTTCAGCGCACTCACCGGTAGGTACGTACCGCAAAAGGCATGTTGAACGGGTTCTTTCTAAATGCGGACAAGTAACGTTACTTTAAAAAATACCTATAGCCATTCTCTTAAACACGATAATAATATCCAACACGTATTTAACGCTAAAGAATGTTTTGTATTCTCGTATGTACATATTTGATTACAGTAGGTACTCCCAGCTTCTTAATAGCGTTGGACTGGCTATAGCTATTACACTCGCAGTCTCAACAGACAGTATGTTTGTCACTCGTGTTTCATAGAAAAACGAAGATTGCCGATAACTATTCAGGAACTGGTAGTACTATACCTATATGAATTTCCACAATGTTCCAGATTAAAACCGAAATGTCGGCTTATAAGATAAATAATGTATGTAAATTCTTTATTGCACAAAAATATAAATATAACAATATTAAACTAAAACAAAGGCGAACTTATTCCTAAATGGGATCTCTTCCAGCTAACCCTGAAGTAGGTGAGTAAGGACCATGCATGAGGCAATATATAAATATCGGGAGCAATCTCACAAAAGAATTGCTAATCCCAAACTAAGCTCTATACTTGTACAGACAGCAGCAGAAGTAGCTACGCAACCGAAGAGGTCAAAATGATCTGCACTCAAATCTACGGTCAAGAGAATACGTCGTGTCTAAATAATGTTGAGCATGTTATTTTGCTTAGCTACTTTTGATGCTGACTGTACTATGAGTACTAGGCAACGATAAACATAACTAGGCAGGCACGTACAAGTGGTTTGGTTATAATTTATGTACGATACACGCAGCGTTCCCGAGAAGACCAAGTTTACTAACTCCGGATTAACGTCGCAGAGCCGCTCATTACGCTGCTTAATTTTGCATGCTTTTAAATTCGGTAATTGACTTGCTTGACAACGAGTTGCGTACGGCAATTTATGTTGAATGTTTTAGACCAGGCAAGAGCCGTCAAGGTTTAAATCAGTTTATACCGTCTATTACTGTGGCATCTCCCTGACTATAACTCTCATAGGTCGCAAGTAATATTAGGATTGGAAACACTATCAGCATGGGTTTAAGAATATACAGCAACGTATATCTATTGATTATTCTCATGCTTATGCCAGTTATTGTAACGGAGAAGTTACCACAGATAAGGAAAGTTACCACGATATATACGCTATAGTAATGCTATTTAGCATTATATTCCAACCAGGCCACGCAATGCTACCTATATACGTTATTTAGTGAACATTCAACTACTTAATAGCTGATTCCGACTGCTGATAAGCTTGAAGTAGAGGGTAAAACTTATTCGCTATAAAATAATAGGAAATTTCGTATAGCGCAGAGCGGATTAGAGTTAAAGTTTATATCGTAGCTTTATAGGAAATGAAAATTTCTGAGAAACATCATAACAACAAACAGGCGAGATAACAAACGTTAGTGCCGTGTTATTAACTCTAGCAACGATAGCAATAATTGTGATTATTTCTCTAGTCTAACACCTTCAGCACTGGTGACAGTGACACGCTAGGCAAATAAAAAATTACATTAGGTAGCTTAGTTTAATTTTAGTTTAAATACGTTTAGTTCTAATTTTTAATTGTTTAATGTTGAATTCTAAAAATTACATAATGATTTTGGAATGTTTGTGTGTGTGTACGGTCAGGACATTCTACAATTTAACCAGTACTCGTCTATCGCTGTAGAACTAAATCGAGAATTTTACTTCCTTTGTTGCATACTGTGCCTTTTCGGTGCCAATATAGGTATGCAAATTTTTATCATGGTGTGGGACACCAACATTTGTTGGGCAGGATATGAAACTAAAGGAGTTCCTCAATTTAGCCCCAAGAAAAAATGAGCGATGATATAAGGTTAACGTGTGTGTGTGTCTTTGTGTCGGTCTGTCTGTAGCATCATAGCTGCCAAACGGATGAACCGATTTGGACACTGTTCTTTTTAAAAGAATCAAGCTAAGAACCGTTCCGACTAAACTATTAATCGGGATGGTTCTTAACGTGGTTGGGCTGTTTAATTGATGAACCTCTAGATTGTCGCATAAAGCCAACGATTAAGTCCTATGCTATAATTCCTAATATTATTAAGAGCAAAGATTTGATTGTTTGTTTGTTTGCATTGAATATATAGGCTCCGAAACTATTGGACCGATTTGGAAAATTCTTTCACCATTAGAATCCTACATTATCCCTGATGAACATAGGCTATGTATTATTTTTCTGCGCGGACGGAGTCGCGGGCAACAGCTATAATTTATTACTTACTAGCTGTTGCCCGCAACTCCGTTCACGCAGAAGTCGTATATCACTATTCCCTCATCGACTGTTCAACTTTCCAGGATAAGTATCCCATGTTCGTCTCCTACATTCCATATTTTATCGAAATAGGTTCAGCAGTTTAGCCGTGAAAGCGTAACAGGCAGACAGACGGAGTTACTTTCGCATTTTTATTATTAGTACGGAATGGATAATGGAAATGGACAATACAAAAATAAACAAGAAATCAAAAAAAAGTTATTCAACGAATCCGTTGTTTCTTTCCATGTACTTATCCGAAATTCCCTTTGAAACTTGTAAGCTTTCACCCCTTTTGATGGATTTATTTCATTTCTTAGGTGACTAAAATATATATTTAGACGCCAAGTGGGAGCTTCAAAGGCCGAATGCGGCATCTTGTTAATTATGAATGGGATTGTTTAATTTTTCATGTTTTCTAAGAAAATATTGCCAGAAGCCTTACTCAATTTCTTTCAAGTCTTTGTACCCAAGATTCCTGTGATTTTGTTAACGTTTTACAAGTATCTATCTACCTATGTATCCATATGACGTCTGCTTTTATATCCTAATAAAATATAAGCTAAACGCTAAAAAATTTCATTCAATAAAGCATTATACATATATCCCTAGGTTCTAGGTTGTCGGGAGAAGATCGCTAATCAGTGAAGAGACCGCCTGTATACCTGTGTTATGTATATTGTCAGTTGCGAGTGCAAGCGTGATAGCGATAGCCAGCCGAAAGCTATAAGGAGCTGGGACTACTAAAAGTATTTATTTCTCCATGTATATATATGTATACCGTTGTTTCTATAGTACCAGCCTAAAGCTCAGTTTGGGACTAAGCCAATTTGTGTGAGATTGTCTCCTGATATTTAGACTTCCTAGTCTTTAGTTCCTATCTGTCTTAGTTATCTTTCACAAGACTTAACTTAAGAAAAATGTGCCACCTTACTGTTCTTGTCACACAAAAGGAAAACGATTCAACGTGAGTAAGACGAAAACAACGAACTCGATGACAATGAACTCTGAATATGAGTATGACAAACTAAGTACATAGATCTATGCGGCGGCGGCGGCGGTAGGACATAACATTACCATCTCATTTTATATATAACTATTAAATAGATAAAAATCCGTGATTTAATAAAGAACCCTCCTTTCAGAGTTGATATCCCTTAACGGGTGCAGCCCCGGTGACACGTTTGTCCAAAAAAATCTTACTCCAATTCCGGGGACACACCATGTGCGTTGTGTATCCAAAAATTCTTACTCCTATGCCGTAGACACAGCATGTGTGTTGCGTATCCAAAAATTCTTACTCCTATGCCGTAGACACAGCATGTGTGTTGTGTATCCAAAAATTCTTTCTCCTATGCCGTAGACACAGCATGTGTGTTGCGTATCCAAAAATTCTTACTCCTATGCCGAAGAAAAGCATGTGTGTTGCGTATCCAAAAATTCTTACTCCTATGCCGTAGACACAGCATGTGTGTTGTGTATCCAAAAATTCTTACTCCTATGCCGTAGACACAGCATGTGTGTTGCGTATCCAAAAATTCTTACTCCTATGCCGGTGACACAGCATGTGTGTTGCGTATCCAAAAATTCTTACTCCTATGCCGTAGACACAGCATGTGTGTTGTGTATCCAAAAATTCTTACTCCTATGCCGTAGACACAGCATGTTTGTTGTGTATCCAAAAATTCTTACTACTATGCCGGTGACACAGCATGTGTGTTGTGTATCCAAACATTCTTACTCCTATGCCGGAGACAGAGCATGTGTGTTGTGTATCCAAAAATTCTTACTCCTATGCCGTAGACACAGCATGTGTGTTGTGTATCCAAACATTCTTACTCCTATGCCGGTGACACAGCATGTGTGTTGTGTATCCAAAAATTCTTACTCCTATGCCGTAGACACAGCATGTTTGTTGTGTATCCAAAAATTCTTACTACTATGCCGGTGACACAGCATGTGTGTTGTGTATCCAAACATTCTTACTCCTATGCCGTAGACACAGCATGTGTGTTGTGTATCCAAAAATTCTTACTCCTATGCCGTAGACACAGCATGTTTGTTGTGTATCCAAAAATTCTTACTACTATGCCGGTGACACAGCATGTGTGTTGTGTATCCAAACATTCTTACTCCTATGCCGGAGACAGAGCATGTGTGTTGTGTATCCAAAAATTCTTACTCCTATGCCGTAGACACAGCATGTGTGTTGTGTATCCAAACATTCTTACTCCTATGCCGGTGACACAGCATGTGTGTTGTGTATCCAAAAATTCTTACTCCTATGCCGTAGACACAGCATGTGTGTTGTGTATCCAAAAATTCTTACTCCTATCCCGGTGACACAATGTGTGTTGTGTATCCAAAAATTCTTACTCCTATCCCGGTGACACAGCATGTGTGTTGTGTATCCAAAAATTCTTAATCCTATTCCGAGGCCACACCATGTGTGTTATATATCCGAAAATTTCTTACTCCTATGCCGATGACATAGCGCATGTGCTAGAACTATCGTAATATCGACAATACGACAGAATGTCAAAGGCAATATGGTTTTACCGAGTAGAGTAGACCTCCAGTGGTAAACCTATCGATGTTTCGAAAAACCCTCCGTCTCCGCCGTTTAGTTTGTCCGAACTTTCATTTGTCCTAAAATCATTCTTCTCTGAACCCATTAACTTTTCGAAATGTTAAGAGATACACCTACAGAACCAGAAGGGTTAGTTTTATAACTATCCAGTAAAGTTAAACGGTTTCAGAGCAAAGGGAATTTCGGACAAATGAAAATTCGCACAAACGAAACAGCGGACAATAGTTTTTCCAACTTAAGATAGGCAACCAGCTCCGGTATGTTTGAACATATGAACCAAGCTTCTTACATAAATTTGAAAACCCTCATTTACTTTTTATTGCGGTCGCGTGGGCATCAAAAGAGATGTGAGCCGAAAATTTATAAACCTTTTTATCTAGGTAGTGCAACGGCAGCGAGCTTTCATTTTGCTGAAAAGCGCAATTTTCCCATTCTGTATGGCCGCCTAGCGAAATCGTTATCGTCCGTTCGCTGCGGCGGCGCCCATTTTCTAATGGAGGCTTCGCGTGTAGCTAACTTTTCATTTAATAGCCTGACAGACTGTGAAACATCTTTTTATGTGCACTAATCTTCCTATATGAGGAACTTCTCTAACCCTGTTTCGTTTTTCTTTGTTACAGGTACGCACGATAATTCTTGGTCCATAACGCATGAACACTTGTTAAGTATGATAAAAATATGAAAGACCATTGCGGTATTTCTCGAAAGCAGGTAAGTAAAATGTTCAATTTATCTTTATTTATTAGGTAGGTAGGTGAAATAAATAGTACTTATGTATGAATCCTAAATTTAAACTCAAAATTAATATTATGTAGCGATGATGTTGATTAATACTATTATTTTGTAATTCTGACAAAATCTAGAAACATTAAATCACGCCTGTTTCCCAGAGGGGTAGGCAGAGACCACTTCTTTCCACCTGCTACGATCCTGACAAATCTCTTGCGCTTCTTCCACATTCATACATCTAGAAATAATTTTGAACTAAATTGATTTTAGCCTAAATCTTACAAATAAGACCTAAACGTATCTTTTTTGTAAGATTTCATGGTATTTAAAGCAGGTTTAATAATACTCGCACGACTTGCTTTTGAATTAAGCAAGAAAATCTCAACGACGTTTCAGTATCGTCAAACAAAAAGACGCATTCATTAGCAATCTGCGTACGAAATTGTCAACAATGACCCCACTCACTCGCGACCTGCTTTAGATTGCCTCTCCTTTATTATCCAAGCTAATGTGGACGTATTAATTTCGAGTGCTCTTGCTATATCCATAAACATGATGTTCATAATGCGTAATCGATTCGGGGCGATCTGGATATGAGAATTTCCGATCGGGAGTATGAAAATGTCGGTTCGCGTCCGGATCCAACGTTGCTTAATATCAGCTCCGATAAGTGTTGCCAGACGTCCCGATTTTCTGGGGTTTACGGGCTCGTCCCTATTTACCCTTAATCGGAGGGGCTATTGCATAACGCACTCGCAATCGTAGTCGTTTTCATTTTAAAATCGAAGGCTTGTCTGCCTATAAAATGAAAACAATTGTTCTACTTTGAAGCCGATTGCGATTGCGAGTGCATTAGACAATAGCGACGCAGGACGCCGATTGTCCCGATTATTAGCACATCGCCAGTGTTAATAACAGATACAAATTTATAACAACCGAGAAGGCCAAACATGTTTAGTCACAATTGGCATAGCAAGAGGGCTGTTATTCGCGCGATTTTTTGTACTGTCCCGGTTTGAAAACCCAAGCCCCGGTTTTTTTTTGCACAGTCCCGATTTATCTTACACTAGACCTGGCAACACTAGCTCCGAGCCTCCGAACCGAGTCATCACTCACGATTGCATTCACCCCTATTATTAATTCACCATGAATTCAACGTTCCAGAGGCAACCTTTTATCGCGTTTACCGTATTAAATAATTGCTTTTCAATGTGTGCCATCTCCATTATATACTCGTCTCCTGGATTCGTAAGTGCAAGAGTCTTCAATGGCCTCAATAGGTGCTTAGAATTGATGTAGCGAATCGTTCAGTATTTATTAACCTTCTTTCAATTAGAAACTTTATAATTATGTCAAATTAGACTTTGTACAAGACTTACTTGTAATTATATGTATGAATCTTAAGTATTAACCGGATTATATTAACGACTATTATATAAGTTAATCATGATCATCGCCGTTTTAAAGCAAAGTAATAAAGTTGTTGAAAAACCTGTCACATTCATATTCAGGCAGAAAATAATTATCTGGTTTTGTTGACGCACTGGGTCGTTTAGAATGTTGTTTTATTTAAACTTGCTTTTTTTATTATCCTGTGATAGTTACCGCGGGGAACATGTGAAGGAGAAGCTTCGTTCCTAAACGTAGGTCTAAATAATCTCTGGCTGAAGTCGCGAGGTTTTTTACATAAGTAGGAACTATTTAAAAATATAAAGAAGATTTAAGCTTATTTGTAACGCTGTATAGATTTAAACGTAGTAATGTTTTGAAAAAGGTGGTTTAATATTGCATAGCTTAAGATATCATTTACCTTGACAATAAAATGGGAGCTGAAGTAATTTACATACTTACATAAGATAAATTAATTCTATTAGTTCCAGTAGAATAATTTTCTTCAGTACCTAATGTTCTTTCCAACACGTTAAAAGACAACTAGGGAGAACTCATTTAAAAAAATTAAGCCATTGCCTTTCGCGCTCCGTTACAAACTTGGTGTACAATAAACTAAATTACTCTGAGAACAACGAGGCGAGACAACGAGAATTTTGACTGCTAGGAAAAAAGGGAGGGCCGTTTGGGATCCAGAGGGATTACGTTGTATGTTCTCCACTACTCGGAAGCGTTCAGGAAGCTCCCATTAAATGCTATTTACATAGTCACGCGAATGTAAAACAGACGATAAACATGAATATCTAAACGAATAACCATTTGGTAATAGCATGCCGCACTGCATTACAGTACACGTTGTGTATATTATAAGACTACCTTACGGAGGCTCTAGCGAACTATTTATTAAAGAAATGCTCGCTAGGCGGAATTTTGTGTCGGAACAATATGAGATAGCTTCTTGGTGTATTTATAGTTATTAGAATTTCTTCATACCTTGTATATTAAAAACGATGCAGATTATGTTTTAATAATAAATCATTCGGGATATAATCCTAATCTAGTGAAAAGTTTTGAAAGGTTTAAAGGTTTGTGTGTGGTTAGTTCTTAATCCATCTAGTGCTAGATCACATGTACATTTTTAGCTACATTTCATCAAGATCACGTCAAGGATAAGTATTGTTAACGATTACGTGCCTATCTCAAGTCTTTGTTTAATTTTCGTTAGGTACCACGTTATTCAATTTTAAATGCAAAGTGTATCCCAGAGGAATTGGTGTTATTTTCGCGTGATCAATGCTAAGCTTTATTATCTTCTTTTAGTTAACCCATAGTTTATCTAATTTCACTTCATCGATTGTATAATTACATCGACTTTTTATTTCATCGAACTTTATTTTCTGCTAACCATAATGTTTTCAGTATATATGAAAAATTAATTAGGTACAGATCTAGTGAATAATCCTTTCACATCGTGAAAACTCGGAACTCACGTCTACTTCCGAATGATGCCGACGTGTCTATGAATTATTGAATTATTAAGTGACTTGTTTGTATTAAATAAATATAGTACTTTAGTTATCAGTGTCAAATGTCAATACCGATATTTTAAAACCACCACCATCAAATATATATAAACTAGGTGTAGTTAAACAAGAAGAAATATAAATAAATGTTGAAAATAATTTCACAGGCTTGTCGATCTAAACGTTTCCAAAGTATTAATGCTGTCGGCATGACTCTTAAAAAGAACTGAAAACAAACTTAATATTACTTAATTAACAAAAAAATACTCTGGTATTAACCACTATATCGATTATCACTCTCGCGATGCGACGTTCCCCCACTTTGTCTTGATGGGTACTGAGTCAGACTGAAGTAGCATGACAAATACGAACATTTCCGAGAAAATACGATGTGAAAGGATATTTCACTACATCTGTACGTAAGGTTAGGTTGGACTTTTGACTACCAAAAACAATTAACTCATGCGGCGAGTAATGCCTTTCTTTGAAATGAAAATTCTGCGTAATGGTAGGTACGTTCGTTCCAAGGTGTTTCGATAATATATAGATACCCGTCTTTTACTAAAAAGTCGACGACTAATTGATTAAAGCATAACAGTCGCATGTGCACATGTAGGGTAAATCGTCAACAACTATCCCCTATGGTAACCACTTTGCAATAATACCTAATGTGTAAAATAAAATATATGCTGATATTTCTTTAATTAAACTAGAATACCTAGATCCAGAAATATTATCCGGAGTACTGTTAAAGTACCTATCTGTACTAACGGTGCGGCGTCAGTATATTGTCAGTATATTGGTCAATAGTCACGAAATGTCAATTTCATAAGTGGCCAGTTACTGACGATTTACCCTGCATGTGGACAATGGACATGTGACAGTACTGCGCAGAAAATGCTTCGAGGAATTATTCGGATTAATACCCACTGCTTCCACCATCGTGCATCTCGTATCAAACTATCATTTCATCAACATCATCTTAATAATTGGAAATCCACCTTCGAGCGTTCTTTCAGAGCCTTTTTGCCACGCACCTACCTTATCTATGTGGATATCCTTATCTCAGCTCTTTCCCTAAAAGCCGGCAGCGCACTTGCGATTCCTCTGGTGATTACTTACCATCAGTGGCCCGTTTCACGAAGCTACAAGTTACAAATTACAAGCGGAACTTTCTTTCTAGCAAAAGGAGTTAGAAAGAGACTTCCGCTTGTAATTTGTAATTTATAGCTTCGTGAAACGGGCCTCAGGTGACCCGCTTGCTTGTCTGCCTCCTTTTTCCCATAAAAAAAGAAAGACGTGATTTCACCCGACTGCGCGAAGCTAAAACGTGTAACGAGTTTAACAGTCTACATTTGTTAAAAAAATCGGATGTTTCACTCTAGCTCCTGAATTAACAACCGTAGTTATTAAAAAGGGTGTCCTAGGATCTGTAAAAAACGTGAGAGCGCCGTAGGCTAAATGAAAAATATAAGGGTGCGCTGGGTGCGTCATACTAGTCACCATACGTCGATTTTAACTTTTGCATCATAGTTGTATGCAGGAGTAAGTGACTGCAACAAAGGGCCGTTCGGGTACAAAATCGGCGCGGTTAATTGTAGGGGCACGAGCATTGGTGAAAGTCGGCCGAGCCTTCGGAAATGACTCATGTTTAAACAAACAATATTCACATGTAAATTAGGACGTACACATACAGAGTTCAAGTTTCTCTTCAGTTTTGAAAGGCTGCCTTTTTAATTATTCTTTAACACCTTGGGCTGAACATACTTGGCTAATTCATCCATAGTCAAGTATCTTTTTTACAGTAATTTGTGCGCCCAATCTCTACTATAATTATTTTTCCCGTACTTGTCTTGTGAATAAATTTATAACTTAAAAGATTTCATTGTCACAATCAAACCATTCTCATCTTTTTAATGAAGCAGCCTAAGAAAATCTTTGGAGTTTCTTTTGCAAGACTTTTGCCTGTTCTTGCTTATTAAAACAGAAAATAGCTGTGCTATCCCTAATTTAACATCAAGGTACGATTGTAATATACCTACCACAGTACCACATTAGAAAAGTAAGAATGAACGTTAGAGATTCAATCCAAATTGAAAATTAATATGTGACATAAATAAAGGCAGGACATAATATATATGTATGTAAGCGGTCTTAGTTACTCTGGAACCCCAAAAGTAATGCGTTAGCGACGGATGTTTTATTCAGCCAACTTCACCTGTGTCGAACTATTGAAACAATTTGCTGGAGTTTGTGTTGCGGTATCAGTTTAATTAAAATAAATATTTGCGCTTCTGTGAAAGTTGTTGTTTGTTATCAAGAGCTGAACAAGCGTCAAAGGGAATAATTTAATAGGTGGGTTTCATGTAACATTTGACGAATTAAGTGCTGTAAGTAAGTGGTATAGGCACATACACTATTACACTTACTAGACATGTGTTAAAATAGTACCTGTGACTTTATTTTTCGGTACATAAAGTTACTATGGACCAGGCCTCTGTTGCCTTAGTTTATGTGAGTTTTCTGCAACATTGATGCTGAGGAGTTTTCGAATATACAAACAAACAGACAGACAGACGCGGAAAGTGACTTGTAGCTAATGAGTATATTATTTTATCTTGTAGGTATGTAGAAATGGGAAAGTTTGTTTGTTATTTGCGTTTTTAAAAGTTAACGCCTTATCCGACGTACCTATATGACATTTGAGACTGAGATATTTCATATCGACTGAGACGGACATAGGGTTACTAGCAAGGAGGAATAGCATTAAATCATTTCTGCGATTTCGGACTTGCAGGAAAAAGCTAGTAAATACCTATATGTATGACTTGAATCCAAAATAGATAGGTACTAAAGCTTAAAGGGGTATTACGTTATCCTAAATTTAGTCGTCCTATCTGGCTTGCGAGGGAGGGGATAGTTAGGAAGCTACTGATGACACTACACTAAATTTAGTAACTAAATCAGTACAACTGGCTTTTCTAAATGTTATTACATCTTCCTAACTCCTTTCCTAACTAGGATGCTATAACTCATTTAGGTCGGCAGAAGCCGTCCTTGCTTCCTAATTGGGATACTTTTTAGGATGCGCACTTGCTAAATGTTATTAAACCTTCCTAAATTAAGATCCTAACTCATTTAGGATGCTAAATTTAGGACAATGTAATACCCCCTTTACACTAACTTAGACAAGTAAATGATACACAATATAATTATGAAAACGCACTGGCACAATATGTTGTAAAGGTTGAATAGGCACCTAGGTCAAATGTAATAAGTATAAACCTTTGTTCAGTGCACCTTAAAAACTTCTTCCGAAACGCGCATGTATCCAACCATTAAACCGGCTGTTCTCTGCAGTGTTGTTTTGTGGTGGGGCAACAAGTATGTTTTGACGGGGATCGCCGGAGCCCGAGCGCGCAGCGTCTTGCGCAGGGCTTTTGCGGCATAGCGGAGTAGCGATGCCTCCCCCTCCCTTGTGGGCCTGCGCGTGCGCCGCGATGCGCACCTCCGCTTCACCGCGCCGCGGAAACGGCAGGTAGCTCGCGCTCCGCCGGCCGACCGTGCCTCAGTGCGCGCGCTCTCTCGCCGCCAGTGGTAGTGTCCATAGTGCCGCGACGTCCGCGCGCTCGCGAGCATGGTGTCAATGCCTCTCTGGTGAAGTGATCCTCCAGTGCACTAACCAACACACGACATGTCCTGTGACAGGAGAAAAAAGGGCGCACGTTTCCTCGACCTGCGGTGAGTTCCCATCGCCGCCCCGTGCTTCCTGTCACGAGCGACCACCGATCCTTTGTTGAATCCTTACTTTGAGTGAATTGATGTGTCTGTCTCTTTTCATCGCGCTCTACCTGCCGTGCCGATCCGACAGATGCTGTGTTGTGTTGTGTCTTTAGTGATTATGATCCTCTAGAGACGTTCTCTCGCAAACTCGCAATTAATATTGCAGTACTTACTACTATTGGCACACAATGATGCTGCAACTGCAAGTGAGAATTATAAATAATAGAGCAATTAACCACCGATAAGGATGAGGATCTAACCGAAGGATGTAGGTACCTACTTTTAATGCAATGATTTGTAAGTCTGTTACGTTAACATTTCAAGTACAAAGTCATTAGTATTGTGACCTTGACAGACTAAGTTACAAAACTACGAGCCGTTCATGTAATATCTGCTAGATATTGGCTGTCACGATTTTCTCCTAAAGTTTGACAAGAGACACTCAAACTTTCAAACTTATTAACTCTGTTCATAATGTCGTTGTTAATGATGACTTTGAAACCTGATACTGGTCGAACTTTCTTGGAGAGGTTAATATGAAATCTGATTGGATTTATTTATCAACGGTAAAGAATGGTCGTACATTCTTTCTGAAGGAATGCAGGCGGTAGGGCAAGAGTGGCACGGCTCAGGCGCAAATGTGGGGCGCAGGCTCACTCCCCGCCTCACCTCCCGGCCTTGAAAGGCTCTTGACCAGCCCAGCGCCGGCGATGTCGTATTTATTGCAACCTCCACGATCCGTACCGGCGAGGTTATTGACGCTTCGCAGCTCACCCTCAGATCACTCGACATTCATATTATTTTGTATGGGAGCACTGCCACCAAGGGCGCCTCGACTCACGTCGCAAGCGCTAATGCTAGCCTTCTCCTTGAGGCGATTGTTCTCACGCCGATATTTATAATGAATAGCTACAATAGGTACTTATTACGTCATTGCTAAATGAATTTCCGCCTTTAAATTTTGTAAACGATGTGAGTCACGCAACTGACACGCTTTAAATAGTTCTACGTTAGGAGCACGTTGTATCTGAAAACAACGAACGCTTTAGGAGCATTGTCCTCTCTCTGGTCAAAACATGTAGCTACGTAGCGTATGTACTTAAGAAACAACACATTACATAGAGCGCCTGAGTTGATTGTCACTGTGGCGAGAAACATCTATAAATAAATGTACGCGTCAAGCGAGCATGAGCAGGATCGACGCCCAGCCAATCCTAGGTGAAGGTCGCTCCGTAGTTCCTCGCCCCCGCAGACAGGCTCTCATTCACGAGCTAATAAACTCATTTTAACTTATAACACTTGCATTTATTCAACCATATTACGTTACGTACCCAACTTGTCAAAAGCTTTTCAACAACCCTTCTTATAAAGTATCAACGAATATAAAACATTTTTGCAACTGTCTCATACCATTGGCCAACATGATTTATTATTGACGGTTGAGTGTGCTATACTTGTTTACTTTAACTAGATGTTATTATAATAATATAGTTTGTTAGTGCCTTACCTGACGCGATTGTTATGCACATAAAAAGTTGAATCAGCTGTCGGCGTAACATATGGCGCCGAGCTCACTTCATAATACGAATGAGGCCGGCATATGTTGCAGCTTTCACTCCCTACAATACAATCCATACGCAAAACGTATACGTCCAAGCCACTAAGAGAAAAGGTGACAAACAAAATGTATTGCCGAGATTAGTTGTACTAAATAACCATGAATAGTTAATGGACAAAAAACTATTTAAATTTAAAATGCCGTTTGCTTTTCTATTTGCATATCATTTGCTTTGCGATGTACATTTCAATTTCCAAATAATGATTTTTAACTTGATTTTGGAAAATTGCATGGATCCAACAAGACTCATAATAAAGGCTTAGGTATAAAAAGAGTTTAGAAAGTGAATTGAACACCCGAACCCATTATTTGTGGAACAAACCAAAGCTTCTAAGCAGAGCATCCCCGTCGAACACGAGGGTAGTTTTTGCTCCCAGCAGCTGGTAACCCCACGAGTGACTCACGTCCTGTCTGTCTGCCCCACTGTGGGTCGGGGTGCGTGTCATTGACCCCACGCGCAGCCCCGTGCTTAACATATACACCACATACAATTTATCCATTGCCCTTTATACTCTATTATTTATAGCAATTCATTATATTCAACCCGGCGTTTTTTATTCAGCACGCTCCCGATTTATCCTTTTAGTTCGGGGTTCTTTGTCAAATTTCACAGTGCTACATTGTTCTTGTTATTTGGACAGAGTGTTACTCTGTTACACTATGGCATTCGTTATTTTATTTATAAAAATCGCATCTTCCTTGATCTTTCTAACTGCTAAAACGATTAAGAGCATTGAGTTAGACCAATCTGTGGCCGAGTCCACTATTCCTAAATATTTTGATACTAACAGTAAGGTTTTTCCGAGTTGAACAAGACAGATTTTACCTACCGCAAATTAGAATTTATATACACAAACATTACTCATTATGTATGGCCGTACAAGTTAATAAAAACATCGCAAAACATGTGAAAGATTGCCGATCGAAAGTTTTTAAGAACGATGTTACAAAATGTCTGCTAGATACATTTTTAAAAATGTTCCTCTGTTGGGAATATTAAAATAAAGTGTTGGTTTATTTATATATTTATTTTAATACTTTATTGCACAAAAATTAAATAGTGTACAAAAGGCTTAATTTTTATTAATGCTACAAGCATTCTCTACCACTTAACCTTAAGTTGAAACAGAAATCAAAAACAAGGAAGGTGCAATAAATGGTTTAGTATTTTA
Organism: Acleris literana; assembly: GCA_946894065.1. Classification (NCBI taxonomy): domain Eukaryota; kingdom Metazoa; phylum Arthropoda; class Insecta; order Lepidoptera; family Tortricidae; genus Acleris; species Acleris literana. Next base: position 12,932,171 of record OX335684.1, on the reverse strand, counting down.
CAACACTTTACCTGTGATGTGATGAATTGATGATTATTGTAAAAAATCTCCCGTTTATAGATTATTTAATTATTGTACTTGATTTAACCACATTTATGTTTCTTAATCAATACAATTATAAATGCATGCGTGATTGGTAGAACATTTTGTTAAAAACTAATAAACTATCATGCTAACGAATGCGGTAATAACACTAATAACAAAATAATTTTGTTTCAAGTTACTATTTACATTACATTATGGTTACTATTATTCACTAAACAGTAAAGGCCGCTGTGATATTGTCTCTAGAAAGCAAGATGGGTTTAAAGAAAGTAAAATTACAGCACTGGATCTGATATCTATATAGTTATCCTTTAACATGTGCATAGTTTTAAACTTTGACAGTTGATTTAATTAGAACTGACCGGTACTCTTATTATTACCGGTATCGGTTCCAGTATAGTCCATTCGCTTAGATAGTGTCGCTACACTCACAACGTACTTGCGGTTATTGTCATAAAAAACGAATATAATTCCGTGTAAACTACCAAATTCTCTTGCGGGTGTTACGCCGCAAGTGAATTTGGCAGTTAACTTCGAATTATATTCGTATTTTATAACAATAACCGCAAGTATGTGTGATTGTAGCGACACTATATAAGCGAATGGATTATAAAGTCTGACTGAACTAAATCAGAGCCGGCGAGTCAGTTAGCCAGTGTGTAACCGCAGCGCTTTGTCCTAGCCTCACGGAAGCGACAGAATCAGTTGAATCCTCGTTGTTGGTCACGCATCGCCGACGCGATCTGCCTACCAAACATCACTCTGTCATGCCTACCCTATCAATACAGTATATTCACGATTTCTTAATCCGGTAGGCAGTTCTAAAGACGCTTTTGGCGATTTGCCTTTGGTTATATTAGCATTTAATTATTAGGAGTAAGTTCCGCTTTTTAGTTTCGTACGTAAGCTGTCTTTACAGGACTTTATGTTTGTTTCAAACGTAGTATGGGACTACGACTAAAACTACAAATAAAACAGATGTATAACAAAACTAAGAAATAATTTTCAATACAATATCGAAATTTATAATAATTGAATCACTTTCTACCTTTTAAAGGTGGTGTTTATGCTGCTGTCACTGATTCAATGTACTCTCTAATTTGTAGTCTAGTTCCAGTGTTAGAGGTGGGAACATGGTCGCATATTGCGACGAGCTGACGGCTGAGGTCCGATTGTATGAATAATTCAGTTCGGCGGCACCCTTCCTCCTCGCTGGAGGCGGGAATTTCAGCCTCCGGGAGAATGAAGTCTCTGGGCTCTTACGTTTATGCCAACTTTAACGGCAGCGTACACAGCCAGTAAATTGTTTTTCTTTAGTTCTGCTTTGCTTCTTATACAGTTTTACCCTTTTTTGTGCCGACGTTGCTATTTCGTAAATGATTTACAGTTCGCACATTACTTTCTTTGTATTGTTAACCCATTATTGTCATGCGATGTATGGTTAAACATTCAGACTTCTTCTTAACCTTAACTTAATAACAAGTATAGTTGATTGTATGAAAGTAAAGTAGAAGGGAGTATAAGTAGCTTAAATAATATAAAGCAGGTGGAAAGAAGTGGTCTCTGCCTACCCCTCTGGGAAACAGGCGTGATTTAATGTATGTATGTATGTATAATATAAATGTGCGACGAATATTGTATGAGCATTAACTAAAAGCAAGAAAAAAATAAACTCAACGCTGTAAAATGGACCACTGATCTTTATTTTCTTTTAAATGTTAAATTCAGTTTAATTTCTTAGCACGAATAAATTTGAACTCGACATGAAGTTATTCATTCCTCATTAGATATACATTAAAGGAAGGTCTGAAGGCGATATTTCTGTTTTCCATTCGGCTGGGAGGGCTGATTCAGTGGCGCTAAGGCATTTAGAGCTGGAGGGTGTGCTTATCTCCGGAGGGTGGCGGGCTTTGTTCCGTGCAGCGCCGACCACTTAGAAGATTGCTCGGCTTTGTCTTCACTCGACACTTCTTTATGCTTGTCGCATTCAATTTGGCTTTTCCATCACAAAAACTATACTTTCATTCGATCTACCTCCAAATATAATGCCATTATTCATCGTGATTGTTTTTAGCACATCGCTGTTGAGTTGACTAAAACATTAGCGTAGCCATCTAGCTCCAAGTGCTCGCAAGGTAAAATCTTTTTGCATCTAATCAGGCCGTGCACAGCTCAGCTGCATGGGTAATTCATTTGACGTTTAAGGCCTACACTTTGCACGAAGGCTATTTAAATCGTTTTTACCTTCAGCGTGTTGTTGTAAGCTATTGTGTGTCAATGCTGAAGCAACATCCGACAGACTGACACCAGCCAAGCTTTCCGCATTCAATCAAGCTCAATTATTAAATTTTCAGTATTTAAATTGGAACGATACCAACATGATTAATAAGTTATAGTCTTAAAATGTGCTAAGTCGCAATTCACAGCTGACATCTCAATACAATAACTCCAACCTAATAATTGGATGACAGCTGTTTATTTCGACCTTAGATTTATATTACTTACAGATAATTTATGGATAATTTTATAACTCCACTGCTAATACAGGCCAGAAAAATACCTTTTTGTTATGCTCTGATGCTAATCTACGAGTACGTAGCGTATTTTGGTTGTTAGGTTGCCTAGCTTAGGTTTTACATCTAGGCAGGCGCGGGCGCGGCGGGTGCGGCGAAAGCAGCGCTCCCTTGACACGCTACGCCGCGCGCGCATTGCAGTCAAGGCCCTCCCTCCCCGGCGCACGCGTCCGACCGCACACAATACAATCTATTAATGAACAAACAATATCAACCCGTGGCAGATTGCTAACTGTATAGGCGTCATCTATGTTCCATGTTGTGGATCCTACACGCCAGTAACGGCGGCTATTGCGTTGGCTGATGACGCCAAGCTCGTGCGGTAGGTTGATTTGGGCGCTCGTCACGCCCGTTAATTGGCCCGCGGGATGTATATTTCACAGCTTTTAAAAAGGTACATAAAAAAAAAGTTTTTAATATTTTGACTTACTTAATTATTGAATAGTCTTAAGTACGAACAGAATAGAATCCAGCCCTAAAGCACAACACTCTTGACTTGTAGTTAAAATTCCTACAAAAAATCTAGTATTTTTATAAATACAGTGCCCCAGTATGTGTTTTTAAAATATGGTCGGTAATTAACGTGGCTTAAGACTCAATAAAAATAAATATGACGTATGAAATTGAAACTTATCTTGTGCATAATAAATAAGGAACTAAAACGTAAATTATGATACGGGTGACCATGGCACGATAGCTTCGTTAAATTATGCCCAAGTCGGCGCATCCTTGACACAGCGCCGCGGCAACATGCGCGCGCGCCGACTCCACGCCCGCGCCCGCGCTGCTTGTTATGTAATCTTCACCAACTATAATTTGTCCAACGCCTCTTATATCATCTGACCCCACACTTAAACCGGCTACTGCACGCCAACTAATATCACTTGCATAAGGGAAACGCTGACGCGTCTAATTTTACACGCTTATTGATCATGGCAATGCAGCGCCGTTTTCTTTAGGTCACGGTAAAGTTGTGTAACCGAATCAATAAATACTGCCTTAGCTACGTGTGCGCTGCCGAGTCGGAACTATTCGAACATAAATAGGATTTATAGCACAATCCATGCCAAATCTGTGCTGGTGATTTCTCAGGGCCAGGGAAACTGCTAAGTAGGTTTTTCCTTGACACGGGCCCTGTTGCAACCGAGACAAGGTTGAAGCGACACGCCCTAGCAATTATTAATTGTTATTTAAGCTAGTGATAGTGCATCAACGCAATGCCGGTCACTATGCGCAAGAAAATAGTAGCAATAGCGTGCAACGACAGACTGAAAAGGTGATAGTGTATGTACTACCTACACTGTTCAATCAATTCTAACCTATGAACATTTTACTCGTGGTGTTTAAGTTATTCATGTTATTATAACGAAGTGATTTCACGACCCCTTACCACAGAAGTTTGACGAAAGAGACACTGAACTGAAGGTCTCCTTGAGAAAACTTACAATAACTGGTTCTAGGCTTTCTAAAGCTGATAGACACCTTACTTATCTCATAATCCGGGCTAGGGTTCTCGTCAAGCAACGAATATTAAATATTGAGGTCATGATAAAGCAAACCGTACCCACGGAGCTTATCTCTTCGCAAAAGAGATTACCAACTTTGACTATCGATTTTGGCAAACTTTAGAGAGCTAGGATTTAGAGCGCGATAAAGTAAGTACAATTTAAAAGTATTAGCAAACATTCGGCATGTTGGTTGTCAAGTGCCATCTTAATTTAAACACCGACGTTTCTTGAGTAGTTATTTAAGTTGGTAGCCGAAAATGGGTCGGTTGCGCGAGGCTCTGAGAGGCATCTCTTTCGCAAGACGACGCCACCCTCGATTCGAAGCCGCCACTTTCTCCGTCTGACCCGACGAGAAATGTTAAATGCACCATGCACTCATGCACTCGGGCCTCGCCTTTGACTTGAAATATTAACATCTGCCTACGCGGAGGCATGTTGAAATATTACGTATACGAAACAAAATTAAGGCACAAAAATATCACGACATCGTTTCGCACTGAGACACTGTTATTTTGGGAAAATATTTTTTCATCTCGTTTGAGTTAAATTATAAATGTACGTAATGCGAGCCGATTCAATTAATTATTTAATCCTTCGTCCGATACGATTTCAATTCCGTTTAAAAAGACCGTTTTAAATCCAGCGTTTTATTGAGTTAATTATCATTTAACGTTAAACACAAGTGTATTTCGTTATACATCCTTTTTAACAAGAATATTATGCTTTTCCATTGATGTGTTCCATCTTCGGGGTAATAATTGTGGTTTTATTATTATGATATGATGCAGCGATTCTATAAAATGTAACACCTGTACTGTATTTTGCTATCTGTTACACAATAAAGATGTAAATAAATATCTGCCATTATTACAACATTTATTTAATTTGAAAACAAATACCAGAAATTACCAAAACTATAATTCAATAAAAAAAAGTTTAAAAAAACAAAAACCCGCCTTCAAAAAGCAAAAAATAACTTCTTTAAAATGGTAGGTAAATAGGTCAGTCCAACTGAAGTCTGCTTTTGGTTAAAATATTGTTGGACGCCGACTTCAGTTGGACTGACCTATTTACCTACCATTTTAAAGAAGTTATTTTTTGCTTTTTGAAGGCGGGTTTTTGTTTTTTAAACTTTTATTTTATTTTATACTTTTTAGTGATCATAATTATGCTGTTATTCTCCCACTTCTCAAGAACCAATAGAACATTTCAATCTCGCCGCAAGCAACGCCGTGGGAAAGTCATAGTCATATATTTAAACCTAAATATGCTTCGTCATAGTCGCTCAACTATCTTAATCGAAATATCTTGTCGCCACCCTCGAAATGTATACCGTTTAGGAGTTCCGGTGACCTTCTGTGGTCTTCATCATCAGTTCCACTTCACCAAATAGTGCTTTCCAAGACCAAATACACGAGTTACAATGAAAAATACCAAAATCGCTATAGGTGTGCCTATAAATTTTGAAGAGTTCCGTCGATTCCTCATGGATTCCACCATCAGATCTTCATTTTGAAAAAAATGGGACCAATCGGGAAGCACCAGCTTTCAAATAAAAAAAGAATCTTCAAAATCGGTTCACCCAGTCGAAAGTTCTGAGGTAACAAACATAAAAAAATAAATACAGACGAATTGAGAACCTCCTCATTTTTTTGAGTCGGTTAAAAAAAACAGACGAATTGAGAACCTCCTCCTTTTTTTGAAGTCGGTTAAAAAAGGTCAGAACTAATTAATATCCGATAATTACAGCTATCTTCATAATAATATGTAACTAAAATGTCTGTGTGTGTGAATAGTTTTTTTTACGTACCTATTACTAAAATATTTAGAGAGACGAAAAAGGGACGAAACCATTAACGCCCCGTGTGGATGGAAATAAAGCAATAGATTGAAATTGTACTCATTTTGCAAGAAATACTTTCTAATGATTATTTATTACTTACTACTTTTCACTAGTATTTTATTTACTTCATTATTTCTTTGCAATGATTTTGAATGATTTGAATTATTTTGCACGGGTCAATACCTACCTCTAATAAACGCTATCTATGAACTTGCTTAAAAACTTATGATTGTCTGCTTGTAGGAGAACCTAAACACCACTCAGTAAGACAGTCGTAACCGGAGGGTCGTCCATTTTGTTTTTTTTTCGGTCAGAGCGCAATGACAGGCGTTACGAGTATCACGGTGCATCCTCTCTCTCAGAACGCTGTCCCTTCTCTTTCTTAGTCATCGTGTAACCCACAACCATTTCACACTTCTTTTGCCGCGTAAAGCGTATTTTGTAGCGTGTCCCCCTGGGGATATTACTACTGTTGTGTTAGCAATGTAATTTATGGAAATTTGCATTGTTTAATCACTAGCAAACAGGAATCGCTGCCTTTCGCTTCGCTTAGCCTATACATAAGTAAACACCACACCGCCAAATGAGTCGTAAAACGCGATTAAAACTGAGTGAAATGTTTGCGGCGATTTTAAACAGCCACGGTTAACCAGTTCATTATTTGCGACAAACAACACGTTCTGGGTCGACGGATAATAAATAAACGTGCATAAACAAAACAATTCAATAAACATAATTAGCTTCATTTGTGTACTCAATAGATGGGTGACATTGAAGCCGCATAGACAAACAGCGCGCTGCTTATGTTTGTGCATCTAAAAAAGACGAAAGAGAAATGATGAGCAAAAATGGTAATAGATCCCTTATTTATTTATTTTATTAACATTCCGCGCCAGCGACACACCTGGCGCCTCCAAACTGTATTCAATCATTTATGTCGGTGGCAGTGAACGTGTTTCAACATTATAATTATGCCTACACAGCCTTTGATAATTATATTCTTGTACAATACCTATTCTTACATATTTGTGCACAGTGTGTACACCCATGTTTACCGTGTAACCGCGTCAGTCGCTTAGTTCATTGTTCGGGCTCGCTGGCACACGCTAATGTAGTTGGCGTAGCAATGTTCGCCGGTTCCATTCACCTCTCACCGAGCGTGAACGATCTATCTGCACAGCCGCACCCGACCACTTGTCCCCCCTTTTTCAAAAGACAATTTTCTAGTTCACATTGGCGACTGGGTTACCGTCGCCGACTGAAATCCCCTCACCGCACCATTATGCGGCTGGCAGGATTTTCCCACGCCAGTGTTGTAGGTAAATGCAACGTGATATCACTGCTATTTCAGCAGACGTGATGAATGAGTCAAATATCTTTTAAATTCGTATTTTATATTTAGTTACATGTCATCCGAAGCGCGCTTGGTTAGGTAATAAGTTAGTGGAAACACTATTACGTGTAATTTCCGCGGGGTGTGTATATTGATAGTTAAGCTGCGTAGGCTCGTTAGTCACGTTTCGATTTGTGTACCAACGCGCCACGTGAATTAGCCAGATAATGCTGTTATCGGTCGAATATTAACTCGCCTACAGGCCGCTGCACCAGGTGACGACGTAGGACATACAAGAATCGAATACACGGAATCAAATTTAAAACTAAAAGTAAATGATTTGACGTTCCTTACCAAGACGTACACCGCGGAAGCTATAAGCGACGGGATCCGAACGGACGCATATCAAATGGCATCGATAATTGAGCGCAATTCGTTGCGAATTCTAATAGCTAGTCGTGTCAAGTTTATCGAACCTGTCTGCGGTGTCCATTCGCCTTTTGAAGCATAATTTTGACGTGAACGAGTGTCAGCGACGCGGTATTCGCTCACGTTGTTTAGTTTTGTCAGAGGCGACGGAACGGGACGCATTCAGTGCCTTTCACTTCCCGCTTTTGTCGTGCGCCCGCTCTAGGCTACGGAAAGGCAGACGGCCTTGTAGCGTACATGCCTTCTAGGAGTCCCTTCGCATCCTACGTAGTATTGTTGTAAGGTTTACAACACACTTAACTAAACATAAAGACAATCCCCGCGCGGACCGCCATGACATCATAGGCGGCGCTCTTGTCGGCATATCAATTACTGCGATCCTGTGCAACGTCATTCATTATTACTTAGAAGTCTCCGCGCTTATTGCGCTGAGCAATTACATATAATGTATAATTTGATTATATGACATCATACTCAAGGAAAAACATACGGCCACTGTATAAGCGGTCGTAGACGCCTTCGTCGTAATAGAACTTTAGCGTGTTAGAGCGAAGCACCAGGGCCATGTTAACCTTGGATTTTGAACGGCGACTTTCACGGTTAGACGGCCGCGGGCGTGTTGAGATGAGCGAACCGCCACCAGCTATGACGACACCGCACATAATCGCCCGGCGACCAGTACTCACACCGGCTGGCCGGTTTCCCGAACTTGAACAATAGAACTTTTAATCGCAAACGACCGATAACTGGAATCTGAATCAAATCATTGTCCCCCGTACTTTACTCGCTGTTTACTTCGGATCGTTTTCATCTCCTGTCAATCGCATCGTTTCGATTACTTGATCGACGATCGAAGGGTCGAAATATTTTTGACAGTAAACTTTCTCCTCGCTTGATTAATATTACAGTATCGATCAATAATAAGTTATGATAACGACGCGATTTATAACCCACGATAACATACATTCCCACGCTCAACGAGGCTTGTCAACTTTCCAGGTACAAGAGCGGGGTGCGCTCAGTGAGGGGCGGCGGCGGCGGCGCGGAGGAGGCGCGGCGCGGCGGCCTCAAGGCGCTGCCGAAGCGCGCCCGCACTCGCTGCAGGGGCATGAACATGGGGCAAAAGCTGTCCGGCGGTGTCAAGTCGGTGTCGCGCGAGTGCTCGGCGCCCTTCAAGGCGGTGGTGGCGCGCGAGCTGGCGCCCGAGCCGCCGCGCCCCGCGCGCCTGGACGCGCTGCTCGACGCGCCGCCCGCGCATCCCGAGATGCAGCTCAAGCATGCGTGGAACCCGGGCGATAGGTGAGCCACTATTATTATCGATCCATGAAGGTATTTCGTTTTTACGTCGCAGGATTGTGTAAAAGCAAACAGGGCGACCCATCTTCCTTGATAGAACAAATACACTATCATATTTGTAGTTAAATGGGACCTTATCGCGTTAAACATTCATAATGAATTATATTGACATTACTTCGACGTTGCGATCGTATTGCAACGATCGTGGTCACGATATTAATTCATTATGATTATTTTACGCAATTAGGTCCCGTTTAACTACAAATTTATGTCAATATCTTAAAAGTCCGTCATGTAGAATCTACTTATATTCGTTGTTTTTTTTACATAGCATGTCAAATTTGACATTAAACAAGACTCTCGTCTCGTTTAAACAAAACAAACGATATCCCATTATCATTCAATCGTGTTTTCGTACCAACGATCAATGTCAATCCTTTTTGCAGATGACCATGGTCTTTGTCAGTTAAGATAACGAACGGTCAGAAACCAGTTTCAAGCGCTTTTTCGTTATATTAACTGACGCAAACTGTACCACTAGAGTTAAAGTAAATAGTCTTATAAATACATATCAAATGACTTACTTTGGTCGACGCAATTAGCTGTTTGTAAGAATCTTGTCTACGAAGATAGCATCCCGGGTTAGGTAAATGATACGGGTAAATTATTTTGTTTGGGATCTGAGTAATTTTTGTATGGTTTTCATATTACTTTATGAGCGTTATTCAGTCATCCATCCCTGGCCCGACTGTTGTCACAATAAAATCGTTACTTGTAATTTTGAAATGCATAGTGTGTCATCTTTCCGGATAACTTCGTTGTTCGTGATTCCGCGCTGATGCCGCGATGTTCAATGCGCTGTAACCTGTCTATTTGAAACCAGACGGTCACTTTGTTTCCGTTCAAGTACAAACATAAGAAAGTTTGTTTGGTATACCCGACCACCTTGTATCGTTGAAATCAGGTACAAAGTTCTCTTCAGCCATAATCGTCAATATCTTGTATCTTCTGGGTCTTTGATAACAAGTACTAGGAAGACCATGCGTCGCTCGGGGCGAAAACGAATTTTTCCGAAGATGACAATTTGAGAGATCGATTTTTCGCCCCCGTAAACCTTTATATTGCAAATATTATCGAAATCGCTTGGAACCGTTTTCGACAATGTGATAACAAATATATATACCTATATACAAATATTGCTCATATAAGAACACACAGAATGTTAAATAAATATCACCATAGAACCTTTAGAGCACAAAACATTGTTTGTAACTCTTGTGATATCCAAAGCCTTGCGTAGCTAAGTATTGCTTTAAATGCATTTGCAGTAGTTGACAGTTATACATACTAACGTGAATTTATCTCCATTCCAGATCATTAAACATATTCGTGAAAGAAGAAGATGCGTTAACGTTTCACCGGCACCCGGTAGCGCAGAGTACGGACTGCATCCGCGGGCGCACCGGCTACTCTCGCGGGCTGCACTGCTGGGAGGTTGTGTGGCCGGCGCGCCAAAGAGGGACCCACGCTGTAGTGGGCGTGGCCACGGCGCACGCGCCGCTCCACTCCGTCGGGTACCAGAGCCTAGTCGGCGCGACGGACCAGAGCTGGGGGTGGGACCTCGGGAGAAATAAGGTGAACACTTCACTTCACTTGCTCCTAACGATTATCGTTGCAGCAGGGTTCGTTCTCTCTACCTCTTTTTACCCGACTGCGGCGGAGCCCAAAAGGAGGGTTATGTTTTTCACCGTCATGTATGTATGTATGTCCAGTTCTATGTTCCCCGCTACAGCAAAAACGGCTTGGACGATTAAACAAATGAGGTATCATTGGATTCGTCTTCGCAGCGAGAGTGTCATAGGATACCTAAACTGTTAAAATTGAAATAACAACAATGGCCAAATTACAATTATTAACATATGTAGGTATATCGACGACAGTATAAAAAATGCAGTCTGGGTTTTAAAGCTTGCTTTTCATTTACCATTACTCCTTAGTGGGGCTCGAGGACAATAGTAAGGTTTCCATTCTTGTCAGGTTGTTTCGTCTCGTCCGGATCTTTTCCAGGTTTGTCTGGGTCGGCATGGACTTTACTCTCCTTGTACATTTTATGATATTCAATGTCAAATATAAGCTCTTGTGAGACAGATTATTGGACCTATACTTTGGACATTACAATTTTAATTGCGTGAATCTTTTCATACTATAGCGTAAATGCAAAAAATTGCCTTCCGCTTTATTATAGCCATAGCTACGAGTAACTATAATTGCCCGTTTAAAAGCAAAGTTCTGAGAATCTCTAGTTTTAACCAAAGAAACTGTTTCAAGGCAGATAACAACAAGTCTAATTGACAATTTTAATTTCTTGTTTTCCCAACGGGTTATGACAGTTCGCCAGACAATTACAGAGCGTTGTTATTGCGTACCTCGTGCACAGTAACGGACTGTTAGCTTTATGTAGCTTTCAATCTGGAGAGCGTAATTCTTGCTAATCTCGCCCGCTCGAATGTCGAAATAGAGAGAGGCGCTACAAGAGGTACACGGCACAGTTCTCATGGCGGTAACGCTTGCTCAGGTGTCCCTTAATTTGTAACAACCTTCTTTTATGGAAATCGCAGAGACAGTTTTATGGGTGTTGCACTTCAGGTAGAATTTTAATATTGTTCTTGTATGTCCTGGTCATTGCTAATATTGAAAATAACTCGCTCCGTTCCTTCTCTAAAATTCTTAATCCATTCACTGCTAGGGGGCGTGGCCTAGGTTCAAACTTGTATGACAGTGAACGCATATATGCGTCGGTGGCAGTAAATGCGTTAATACCTGAAGAGGGAATGGGCGTAGAAAGGGAATAGTGCTTCCAGAATTTCTCCCACTTCATGCCACCATTTTATTTTGACGCCTGAAACAAGGATGAGATAAGGATATTCCGGATGCATTTTATCTGTCTGGGCTTCGGCCAGTAAAAATGCTTGCATACTGCTTTATGTGATTTATAATGTAATAATTTGGTTAAACGGGAAAATTAATTTTATTTTGCCGTCTTACACTGGCCGGCAAAAATACTCGCCCACCCTTCTTTCATATTTTGTTGTAAATTGTAGTGTTTTGTTGCTATTTAACTTAGGTCTAAAATCGGTCGTGGTTGTTTCGAAAGGAGCCATAAAAATCCACTTTTGCAGCTACAAATGCCCAAATTTAGCCGAAATATGGGATAGTACCTATAGGCGAACTTACTTAAGAGCCGGGGCAAGTATGCCGTGCGGGGAGAGGGCAATGAAGATTAGTCGAGCTTTATCGTACCTCACCCCCGCACCCTCGTGCCGCCTACCCCGGTTACCACGGCTCTCAAAAGTCCAAGCATAGTTTATAGGTTGCTGACCGAGTCTTGAGTTGAGATCGGCCTGTCTTGACACGTAGCTCAACAAATCCGTTAATTTCCAGGTGTATCACAATGCGAAAGGCACGGGCGGCAGCGGCTCCACGTACCCGGCGCTGCTGCGGCCCGACGAGCAGTTCCTGGTGCCCGACCGATTGCTGGTAGTGCTGGACATGGACGAGGGCACGCTGGCGTTCTGCGCCGATGGACGCTACCTCGGCGTGGCGGCGCGCGGGCTGCGCGGCAAGACGCTCTACCCCATCGTGTCCGCCGTGTGGGGACACGCGGAAATCACCATGAAGTATATTGGCGGGCTTGACCGTGAGTTGCACTCATAGTTATTCTTTCTACATAGTCGAGGTAGCCTTAGGCGGGGACTGTTCGTAGTTCTATCACCATCTTATCCTTAATGTGAATTGATCATATTTAAGGTAACGTTTTCAACGTACTTCCGTAACTCCGTCATTCGCGAAGGGAAAACGCCGCAGGTATGGAACAGAAGTGTGGCGGTGCTTTTCTTCAAAAAGGGTGACAATACCCTGCTGAAGAATTATAGGCCCATTTCACTTTTGACCCATGCCTACAAGCTGTTCTCATCGAACCGTCTCGCGCGCAGGCTTGATGACTTCCAGCCTCCCGAACAAGCCGGCTTCCGAAAAGGCTTCAGTACTATAGACCACGTACATGCGTTGCGGTAGGTTATACAAAAGACCGAAGATATAACCTCCCCCTTTGTCTAGTATTTGTGAACTACGAGAAAACCTTCGATTCTATCGAGACATGGGCTGTACTACAGTCTCTCCAACGGTGCTAAGTCGACAGGTATATCGAAGTCTTGAAGTGTTTGTACGAAAACGCCACCATGTGAGTCCATTACAAAACCAGAACGCTGAACCTATTCTGCTGCAGCGGGGAGTCAGACAAAGTGATATCATCTCTCCTAAGCTGTTTACTGCTGCGCTGGAAGATGTGTCCAGTTGTTCTGGACTGGGAAATCCGTGGCATCAATGTTAACGTAACCCACCTTGTAACCATGGCTGAAACCATGGAAGACCCTAAATGCTCGATGACCTCAGCATAGCCTCTGAACGAGTTGGTCTAAAAATGAACATGGACAAGACAAAGATCACGTCAAATACCCGTGTAGTACCACTTCGCGTGATAATCGGAGGCTGAGCACTTGAATCGCTTGATGTCGATTATGTTTACCTGGGACAAACTGTCCAGTTAGATGGGTCCAACTTTGAGAAAGAGGTCAATCATCGAATCCGACTCGGTTGGGCAGCGTTCGGGACGCTATGTCAAAGTTCTTTATTCTTTAATTTAGGCATAATATAATGCACCTATGAATGTCAAAAAGCATTACCACCAATGCAATATCTTCTCGTCCAATATATCGCAGAATCTCAAGTCGAAAGTCTTCGACTTGTTGCCAGTGGTACTGAGACGTAGGAGCTAACGATGGGCTTCATAAGAAAGCTCAAGGTCACTTAAAGAGCAATTCTTTTCGCGATCGAATCAGAAATGAGGATATCCGCGCGAGAACCAAAGTCACCGACATAGCCCTAAGAATTGCTAGACTTAAGTGGCAGTGGACGGGGTATATCTCTCACAGAACAGATGGCCGATTGGGTCGAAGACGACGAGTGGCATCCGTGTACCGGAAGACGCAACATGGGTAGGCCGCCATCAAGGTGGAGAATTGGTGGGAAACCAATGGATTTAAGTAGCGCAGGACAAGTCCTTGGGGGAGGCCTATGTCCAGCGGTAATAGTGAATGGTTTTAAGTCAAGTGTACCGTCAAGGTATTCTTTTATCTAAAACTAGTTGCTAAGCAGAATTATTTGCAATAAGGAAGTCCTTCGTTGCGGAATGATTGCGATCATTATCATAGTCGTCATTCGTGGTTACAACAAACAACCTTCAATGTACTTACCTTATTGTAATGTCATATTGCATTTGTTAAAAATTTACTAACAAAAAACACATCCTGGTAACTTTGTCCTTGGTAATTTCAATAATAAATTTTTACTAATAGACATATTTAGTATCTGACATGACTACTACTGAACTTAGAATCCTAGAAGCGCAAATTTTATACCGTCATCGCTTATTTAGTTTATATTTTCCCTGTACATAGGTCCGCGTAAACATAGTAAATGAGTCAATAGGTTGTATGTGACGTCTTAATAGGTGCTGGAAGATGGACGGGTTGATATGATGTCATTAGAACGCGAACGCAAGAATCGAGACTTTTTGGGGGTTGAGGTGAATTAGACTCTTATACCCGTATTCACAAATGTCACCTATGAGGTCTCACAGTGCTCACGAACGCACATGGTGGTTCAAATCGTCTCTTAAACAAAAGGTCTGTCAAAAAGGACCAATCACAAAGCTGAATCGAACGCAGTGCGTTTACTCAGTGAAGGATCTCTTAAGTATTGTTTGTGAATACGGGTGATATAGTTCCCGAGGCTCGAGCTTGTTACGTCGTCAGCCGTAAAAATGTACTCTGATGGTATCGGTGGTTTCGTTCAAACACTGCTGACCGAAACAATTATGTAAACGTTACGCTGACTCCGGGCGTCGTCGCGCAAAGCTTTTAACGTTAGTTGGACCAAAACTTAACACTGGCCATGTAAACGTGTTATTTTTTCGGAGTGTAATAAAAAATGTATTTATTTTCAGCGGAACCTCTGCCCCTAATGGAGCTGTGCAGACGCGTGATCCGGCAGCGCGTGGGGCGGGCGCGCCTGCGCGCCGCGGCGTCGCGCCTGGCGCTGCCGCCCGCGCTCACCGCCTACCTGCTGTACCGCGCGCCCTAGGCCCGCGCGCTCGCCGGGGCGCCCGCCGCACGATACGGGGTGCTTCGGCTCCCGCAACCGGCTCCTCACCGTGCGGGGCGCGATCTCCGCCCGGCCTCGGAATATTTTGACGCTTAGATAGTAGTATATATTATAAACCAGAAACGGTGCCCCGCTATCAAATTCGTATGTACAAGCTCACGAGCCCGTCCGTAGACTATGCCCGAGGTGTGACGCGCCCGACGAATTAGCTCAACATGAAAGGTAGCGCGGGAAAACTGCGGGCGGAAACTGATGTTCGGTCCGTCGCCCGGTAGTACAGTAGGGCGTATTAATAAACTGCAGTCAAACCTGATTCTGCTTTAAATATAAATTTGCAGTCGAGTGCAAAAATATGTATCGAAATAATCCTGTCATAAATATGTTACGAAGTTCTTATTACACTGGAATAAAGTGCATAGGGACATATTTTTGAGACGTTGCGTTCGCCCATATTTTTACACTTGACTGTACCATAAAACTGACTTGAGCGTTATAATATAAGCCTTGACTGCGGTCTGTTCATACGGATCTATGTAACATCTGTATGATGTTACGCCTTTTCTGAAGGAATTACTGGGTCTCCTAATTCCGCCCAAAGTTTTTCCGCCCTCAGATGCCTTGTGACGAGTGCATACGTGAAGAGAACGATACCTTGCAGGCGCGTATACTTTGTTTGACATGTACAGTGATGTTTCCCAAATTAGCCGTTGTGCCGAATAATGACTGATGATTTTTGTTAAAATAAATGACTATGACGTAGTGACGTAAAGTAATCGAACTTTCCGATATAGAAGTGTACATTGTGATAACACAAAACACCAGCCTAGAGAAATATCTGATTATTTTGATTTGCAATACAACCCTTCGATTTATTTTTATTACAACAATTACTGTGATAATATTGTATTGATTAACCAGAATTTATAAGAAAGCAATATTTTTTTTTTGGTAACTGAAGATAAAGCATTGATATCGAAATCTCCTTAGCCTTATGAAACGATGGATACCTGATTGTAATCCGCCGTGAGCCCCGATAATCTCGAAGTGTAAAGTGGCGAGCCGGTTTGGGTACTTTTACCTAGAAACTCGATGTATGGACGATTTATATACGACTCTATTTATAAGTTAGATGTGGCAGTAAATAATGCGATGTGTTTACATTGTTCTATCGTAATGCAAGCCGCAAGTTTTAAAGCCATATTGATCTCTTAAAAAAATATGATTTCTGCCGTGACCCAAATCCCGGTCAGGGCAGAGACCCATATTTTACCTGTTAAGAAGTATATTTTAGAACGACACCACGTTGACGAGCCTCAACGCTACTGTTTCCGCGAGCGACGGCGGCTCGCACTAGGCCAGTGTATCGTTGGCAACCTTACAAACTATTTTATAGCTCATTAAGCGACTGGTTATTTTTTTAGTTTAGTACCTTTAATTCCTATGTAAAAACGTGTGAGTGTGTAATGTATGTATTATACGACTACGCACCGGTCCGCAGCGAGCGGCCGTGCCCCGGGATTACGTTAGATGTACATTTCAGACCTTTGCTTTACGATTCCTAGTATGTATTGCTATAATTTGCAAGTCAATCGCTCCTCGTTAAGTCTTCTGTTTTATGACTTAGTATGTAGAATTGCAATTAAAGATAACTAGTATTGTCAAAGCACTACTAAACGACTTGTCAGCCATTTTTGACCCAAATTAGTTATATTGTAATCTTATAAAAAAATGTGTAAGTACTTCCATTTTAATAAGAGTTTTTTCGTATGTAGATGTACGGCATGTAGGCATCCCGCGTGGAATCCCCTTTTGTACGATGTTGATATTCCCATTTTATCTCCGATATATATAAATATTGTAGTTGTATGTGCAGCGTTTAGTTGACAGTCGTGAGATGTTATATTTAACACAGCATTATTTTGTAATAGTCGACAAAGAGTTTCATGCGAATATCGACATGTTATACGTAATAGAGATGATAATTGCCAAAAGCGATGATTGTGAGCGTGAGTGAGGCGTGCCAGGGAGGGACGAGCGCGCGAGTGGCGAGTGCCTGCCGAAGCGCGTTAGACAAATATTTTCGTTGCGTAAGTGATATAATCATGATATACACCAAACTTGATGTACTGTGCGGCGGTCGTTTACCATAAACCCCTCAATAAAAGGACCAACAATTTCTCATTTCGAAACACCCGCGTATAGTTTTGCATTCGTAATCAATTTAAATCTTAACTCCCACTTCTTTCTATATCCTAAATAGGGGGTCTATTGTAAAGAGCCGCCAACATTAGTAGCAAAAAGTAACCATTTGAATTGTATGAACCGTCTTTAGTCCTGTATATATAGTTTATCGTTTTGCGGCGTTTAATGAACTACATTGTAAGTGGAAATGCATTTTAGTTTTATAAGTTTAGGCAATATTTTTAAAAGATCATTTCTAACTGATAACTACGATTGACAGTCGGAATCTCTTAGATACAATGATTTAAAAAAAATAGGAAAACGATTGGAATAAATATAAATGGTTAAGAAAATAATAAATGATAAAGAATTGATAATTGTTTTTTATTGGCTCATTTCAAATAGATATTCTAGAAAACACAAAACCAAGTAATCCTTATAACTTTAATGTTTGTAAGGTTAGAAAAATATATTATTAAGGACGGATTTTTGGCCTTAAAGCGTGGAATCCATCAGAGACTAAAATTTGTTAGACAAAAGCCCAATCAGTGTTTACTTATGGTGAATATGAACTAGCTAACTTAGGCCCTGTTGTTTGATCAGTAGTTAAACTAACTAGTTGTTAAAATTCGAAAAAGGAATGGAAAGTTTGACACATTTCCTTGAGATTTTAACCATTAGTAACGTTTTTTGACCATTAGTTAGTTTAACTACCGATCAAACACCAGGCCCTTAGTTTGGTTTCTGATGGACAGCTCGCTTGGCGGCCTAATATTTGGTGAAACGAGCAGTTTTGCAGTAGCAATATTTATTCATAAGAATGTCACCAATAAAAATAAATACTTATTCATAAAGCATGTGAACCTAAAAACCAAAACCTAGCTATTTAATAAAATAGTTAACTAAAGGTAAACCAGCAACCACGTCCTATATCCTACTTGGGTTAGCCCATATTGCTTCGATATCGTAGCGTGAACAGTCTGATTACGATATCTAAGCAACGTGGGATAAAACAAAAGCCTTAGTCAATCTAGACTGACAATCAATTTTTTTGATTAATCTTGAACATCCTTTGTATCAGTTATAGAAATAAGTAATTGGATGCTGCTACACCGAGTCACCAGCCTGACAATGACAGTTGACAGATGACATTTCAGTGTACATAGCATAGCGTGTTAACTTTGCAATGTATAGCGAATTGTCACCTATCACGTGTCATTGTCAAGGTTGTGAAATAGGGGGCTGGTGTTGTTTACACAAAAAATAAATACACCTAGTTATTTAAAGCAAAATAAAGTGAAATACAAATGCGCTAAAATGCCCTCATAAGCCAAAAGGCGGTTATCTCAAATTCAATAGCCAAAGCAGATTGAATCCTTTTCCGTGAGTAATGAGGTTTAACTTGCTACAGGAGCTTTGTCTGAGATACCGCTATTTGTCTTAGCATGTTGTCATGCAGTTGAATTTTGAATAGCTTCTGTTTACTGCCCAGTAAACAAAAGCTATTCAAAATTCAACTTAATTCGTACAAAAGAAAGTCTGAAGTTTGTTTCTGTTCAATTACAATCTTTAACCTCTTCAACGCCGGGTGCCGAGTCCCTGTCGCTCGTCACTCGAGACTAAATCGAGAGAAAGGGATGGAGCTAACGTAACTTCGAACGTCTGGTTTAACGCAAACTACAGATGTTTGTCATGTTTGCCAGCGCAAAATAGACCTGCGGGCCGATTATGGTCGTGTTTATCGACGTAGATAAGCGTAGATAAAACATCTGTCACTTTCTGGCCAGTATGTAAGTGCGAGAGTGACGGAAGCTTTATCCACCGCGATAAAGGCGACCATAATACGGGCCCTGAGTATCCATGAGGCAAGGTTTATGTTAGATCTGGTTTTAAGCTGTCATTGGCGTATGAGTTACGATACGATATACATAACATAGCGTTGAAAAGGTAAATTCGACTAAATCTTTAATTGAATTAGTCCCATAATACCTAAATTTCAAATTATCTGATTTAAAAAATACCTTAGGAATTCCGTAATGATAATCAATCGTGTCTGGTTCCCAAAATGCCTGAACAACCAATATTACGACTGAATCTTAGAATTACTTAGATCCAAATCAGACATTACTTAGACAAATGACAAATAAATACCTCTAATTAGAGGTCAGTAAATCATTTCAACAACCTGTTCAAATTCCAGGCGTTTTGGGATTATGTAATTATGGATTTAAGACTGCTGCAACAAACTTTAGTCATATTGCAGGCATTTCGGTATTTAGTTTTGAGATCTACACGTCCTAGTAAAAGAGTATTATGAAATGAAATCGTAATGAAACCAAATATCTCTTCTAAATCTATGACGACTTTAGGCGTTGTTGGCGTTCAAAAGGTTAATAACATAATGCTAAATGTAACTCTACCAGTTTATTAATCGTTCACAAACATTTTCAAAATAGTTTGAATACTATCATGCACTGTGAAAGCTATATCTACATAATAATATATGGAACCTAAATTAAATTAACAATTATCACAGTAGACAGTCCCGAAATCATATCAAAAGGCACTAAAGGCACTAATATTATGAAATTCACTCATACATGGTGTGGTGCTCCACAATGGTGTCATCTGCAATGATGATGGTGTCCTCGGCTATATCTAAAGGTAAGTCAATCTGTGCCTTTAGTTCTTGGAGACCGCCGATCAGCTCGACTAGGGAAGCCTGGAGAAGAAATTATTGTCATGAGACTCGGCCGGAGCCCGTTTATATAACGTTGTGCAGGCGCAGGCCGAGCGCCTACGCAGTGCGCAGTGGGGTAGTCGGGAAAAACAACGTTTCTATCTACCCACGTGCGAATTTATTAAACACATCTGTTTGCTAATCGGGTCACTTCATAAGATTTATAATATACGTCTAAGCACTGTGCAGTACAAAAGCATGATCAACATTTTATTCCATTTTGAACTTAAATACAAATTCATACAGTCTAAAATGTTTTAATTTTTTCAATCGAAATGAACCAATAATCCATAGACAAATACTTCATATCCTACCTAATGGGGTAGGTAGGGTATGCATGAAAGTTAATAAGCACATAGGCTTGTAACGGTAAGTGGTACCTCATGATTAGACTCACGACTCACCGCCGCACTCAAGTCAGTTATTGACGATTAAATTGTTCTATAGAGTCGTCGAATTTTCATACACAAGTTTGAATAACTTTAACAAAAAGCAAGCTTTCAAAACCAGACTGTTGCTAACCAACTTTAAATCGTTTTAAATTCTAAATGATCATTCAAAATGAAAAATGATGAAAGAAACCTAAAGATGATTTTTAAATCCCTATTTAATGATACCACACTTGTCATACTTGGTCGACTTTTTTTTTTTATCTGCACAATATGGCGTCTGTTTGCCGCCATATTGAATTTTGATTACTGTCATATCTTCAGTGACACTCACCAGATTAAGACAAATCATCAAAATCGGACAACGGGTTTAATTTTTATAGTGACACAAAGGAACAAGCATACATATATAGGCTGTGAAACACATTACCCTCCTCCTTCAGCAGTCGGGTAAAAAGGAACGAGTTTATTGTCTATAAAATGTCTTTGAGTGTGGCGGTAAGATGGAACATCTCCATGCTAGTCATTTCCATCAAACCCAGCCACAGCAGTGCGACCACTACTGCCTAGTAACAGGTTGGCGAGTACAGGTACATTCACTAAACTTGGCACGAATGGAATGAACAAAAGTAATGTCACCTATCACTGTGTGAGTGCCGTCCTTTGAACCGATGTTCGAATTTCAAACCGAAAATCTGTTATTATTTTACACACTTGTATACTTTCGTTCACTCATTCAATCCATTCGTGCCAACTCTCGTGAATAGCCCTGTACTACGGTGGTAGTGATCCAGAGTGAACTCGCACAAGGTCGTATCGCCCACAAAACCTTAAATATTTAATTTTTTTTTATACAGATTCCCTGTCAACTGAAGAACGCTCATATGGGCTAGGAGAAAAGTACATCGGGGACTTATTTTCAAGGTAATAGAGGGGATAATTCTACAATCAAGGTGGCAATAATTTTGGATGACCTTTGAAAAATTGAGCTACTAAACCGGCATCTAGGAGTTCTTTAACTATGTTTCTGCTTTTAAATGCCAGTCTGTTTAATAGATCAGCGCTATCTCCCTAATGAGTCTTTTATGGAGAAGAGGAGGGTGGAGCGGCGTATTGTGCGGCGGTAATTCAAACACATGGCGATGTTTAGGAGCGTAAGTGCTTTAGTAGACGCAACACGCGCCGCATAAAAAAAGTAACGGTACTTACCCTAGTTTCGTGAAATTCTGACAGCAAGGAGTCCATGTTAGCGTCCTCGCCCTCGAACGACTCGACCAACATTCTTAAATTCTCCGGCAGCAGCGACGCGTCCAATACGCCGTTACACTCGCTCTTGATAATTCTGTGAAACAGATAAAGGCAACAGTTCAGTTTCTACTGACTAAACGTTTGTGTGTGATATCTAAACAATTTTATAGATAATAAAGACCCCCTACTTTCAGGGCCAATTATCTGTTCAACGAGAAACTGATTTTCATGAAACCACACAACCACCATGTTAAGACTGCACCGAGCGTACGCCGGATGTACAGTGGCGCCATCATCAAAGCATTTAATAAAATGACAAAGGACAAGGGGCATTTTGGTACCCGCTCCAATAACAATAATGGTAGTATCATTGAATAGGTCATACCAATAGGAACAACGTTTACTATGGTTGTTTGTCTCAAATCCCTGTCCATTCGGAGATATTCATATACGAATATGACACCTTATACCAAATAAAATCTGCTCCCGGCATCTTTATTTCCTTAAAAATACAACTTAAGCAAAAGTGAATAGGCTGCTATTGCACCCGAGAGCTCCATCTTCAGCCTCATGGACAATTAGGTATTTGTAAAAAAAACGAATGTAACAAAAATCACCTCTGTTGTCACTTTTCGAATGAGAAAAAATCCATTTTATTTATGAAGCGGAAACACTGAAACCTATATACTACTTAGTATAAATATAGTGCCCGGCCGATAAGAAGTTAGATATTTCTCGTTATGTAGTACATGTTTTATTTTCTTTCATAATGATATCCCTAAAGGAAATTGATTGATAACAACGTATATTCAAATTAAAATAACTCAGTTCCGACAGGAAATAGAGATAAGCGATATGGTTATCTTTGCCCAATATAAAAATACTTTTCCAATGATATATACATTATGTCCATTGGCGCGGGTACCATGTTCCATACATTTTTGCCCATTGTCCTTTGAACGTAATAAATTCAACTTGATTTATAGTTTAAATTGTAAAATTTATTACACGTTTATGTTATTTCGGCAATTTTTATTTTCGAAGAATAAGAAGAAGTCGATCTATTTGATACACTTTTAAATACGCTGTAAACGCTGTTTAAAAGGTTTAACATTTTAGTCTATGACATTTCAAAGGTAAAATATACAAGGAAGAATTTTGATTGCACGAGTGTTTGGCTGTCTGGAGAAAGTTATCCTAGTCCAAACATGGTTTTAAAAAGTAAAATACTAGGTACCTATGTAATGAAATTTCATAAATTTTCGCGACCGCTGCCGTTGGTAATTTTTTTTTTTGCCTGGACCTGGAACTCGGCACTTCGTGGGCTGAATTTATAACAGTAAGGTTAATATTTCCGGGCATGTGGGGGACATAGTACTTTATTGCTTGGGCCCGAAAAGTAGGGAATTGCCTGACGAGGTGGTTGACGAGCCGAGCCTTGGCAAGCCCTGCTAAAATCTGAGTCAGGCAATCCCCGTTTCCGCCGAGGCAAATACAATGCTTTTCTCAAACAATGCAAGGACATTGTACAAGCACATATTTATTTATCAGTATTTGTAATAAGCTTTCGACTAACTCTAAGAGAATCTTTATTTTAAAACTACGAGTATTAAGATAGTTTTCTCCCACAAGCTCGGAAATGTTAACCTTACTGTTGTAAAATCAGTCCGCGAAGATCAAAGTTCCAGGAAAAGGCAAAATTAAAAAAAAAAACAAAGTTAATATTTACCAACGGCAGCGGCCGCGAAAAATGTATGAAATTTCATTACGTACCTGGTGTTTTACTTTTTAAAACCATGTTTGGACTAGGATAAATAACTCCAGACAGCCAAAGACTCGCGCAATCAAAATTCTTCCTTGTATATTTTACTTTTTAAACGTCATAGACTAAAAAAGTTAAATATTTCAAATAGCGTTTACAGCGTATTTAAAAGTGTATCAAATAGTTTTACGTTTTTTTAAAACAAATTGCGTTCGCAAACAAAATAAATTGCCGAAACAACATAAACGCGTAATAAATGTTATAATTTATACTATATTTTATTCAAGAATTTATTACGTTTAAATGTGTGATCTTATTTAATTAATGCTTTATTTCAATGTCATACTAAATCGTACGTTTCTTTTCTTTTTTCAAGGAATTCTTGGGACTGTGTTTAACATTATTAACAATTGTATTAAGTTTCCTCACATTGTTGGTGAAAAGCATTATATAAGCCTCGACCGGGAAGGGCGGTTGTTGGACTCGTATATAGCGCTAATTCTACTCGTCCCGCAACGGCCTATTTCCCGGTCTGTGCAGTAATGTACTATTCACGCACAATGAACCGCCGCCACCGTCGGAAGAAAATGAGGCTCTTTCCGTTTTCGTTGTCGATAGAGAAATAACAATTTCTACGGACCTGAGTATCCTGCGGCGGGTGAGCTCGGGCCCGGTGAGCGCGGTGAGCGTGGCGAGCGTGGGCGCGCGCGCGTCCTGCGCCCGCCGCTCGACGCGCGCCCAGTCCACGCGCAGCGACGCCGAGTGCGCGCCGCGCCCCGCCACCACGCACAACGCGCCCTCCAGGCGGCTGGACGCCGCTATGCTCATGTATTGCACTGGAAATTACAACGGATTAAGTGAGATAACGTGCGGGTAATAACTTAGTAGGGACCATAATGAACCTCGTTTGATATTACGTGTCACAGGGACTTTAAAAATAAGTTTCTGTCAAAAAAATCATTTTTGGGAGAAGCTTTTGTTGCCGAATGTACTCGTAATTTTATTGACTCCATCATCAGATCGGCTCCATGTCGTAATAGTATTATTGCATTGTCATCCAATTTACACATGAATGCAAATGCTTCATTGAAAACCGGGAAGTGGGTCACATTTAACTTGCAAGATTTGACCCGTCCATACATATATGCATACATTGCAAGTTAAATAAAAGTTTTTAAAAACCGGTTAAGTACGAGTCGGACTCGTGCATCGAGGGTTCCGTACCGCCACACAGTAGGTATTACTATATTCAGATTTGAATTCGATTTCAAATCGAATCAGCGCGAGCCCGACTCACACTTGACCATTTTTTTTTTATTTATCTTCAGGGTTTGTTTACTATAATCATATCAAATTTAACGCTTGTATAGTTTACCGTTTTTACGATACGACAAGAATAAAAACACGTTGGAAAAAGGACTTCCTTCGTGTACCCCCTTTATTATTCCACTTTATTTATAAACAACCCGCTATCTTTTACGGTATAAAATAGATATCTCTTTCAAATTAGGACGGACAGCGTAGGCGTATGAATAGGATCCCATTGGGCGCCCTTAGGGTACGGATCCCTAAAAAACACATTGCGTACTTTTGTTTCTTTTACGAAAAGAAAGAAAGAAAATACATTTATTCATAACAACCCTAGACAGAGTAAAACAACACACAAATGGAGTAAAAAAAAAAACACAAAGGACAGTTAGTGTGAAACGGTTCCAACTCAGCAAGTGCCGGCAAGCGCTGGTCTTCCTGTGGGACACGCTTTTAGCTGTCATGTCATTTAATTAGGGGTGCTTAGGGTACTATTCTTGTTTATACTGTGTGATTTTACGAAACCCTTGCTTCGATGCGTTAGTCTGACTCGTACTTCAGTTTTTATTAGTTTTCTGAACAATAAACTTGCTATATCTGAATAGTAAAAAACAAAGTCGCTCTCCGCGTCTATCTCTCTGTTTAACCGCTCACGTTTTCAAAACAATACAACGAATTTTGATGCGATTTTCTCTATCACTTAAAGAATTTCATCCGGAAGGTTGTTATGTATAAATACATTGTGTTTATGTACATGTGTTACAGTAAAAAACGAATCGAAGCGAGATCGGGATGCTAATTGTCCATGAAGCCTCCTAAAGATCGACTCAAGCGTACTCACAATTAAAGTTGACCCTGGCACAGACGAAGGCCGGCATGGGCGACTTGTTGGTGAGCTTCAGGTCTATGTTGGAGCGCGCCACGGCCCGCACCAGCGCCGTCTCGCCGTACGTCGCCAGGCCAGACCAGCGTAGGCCGTCGCCGGACGAACAGCCGTACAGGTTGATCTACAGAAATATAATTATATTATATAATAAACTATTTCTAATTCTATATAGAATTGAAAGGTGTTGGAGAGATTATGCAGCTACCTATTGAATGCCTTACGTCGAATACAAAATGTGTCACTCACACGCCAAACATGTTTGCTATGCTATGCAAATTACACCTTATTGATACGAAACAAAGTCTCTTTTAATCTTGAACTTGTGTCGGCTGTAGCCGTCGTGGCGTCAGTGGCACGACTTTCAGTTGACGGCCAGAGCCGACTGTAGTGTTCAAAAGGTTACACTGTAAAATGCCCTTGTAGACAAGTTTTGCTTTAGACTTCCTTTGTCAACGAATAACTCGTTTAACGATATACGCAGTGTTTTTTTTTTGAATATTCATGTTTTGACCTAAGACATTGACTATCTGTAATACGTTAAATTACACCCGATTCAATTTAAACAGCCCCACAAACTTCAACATTTATTATATCAATTATGTTGATGTTATTTTCTGTCATATAAAATTTGTATCTTAATAATTGTGGTAGGTATATTTAAAATGCCCACTTTGTCATGCCATAACATCTCTTCTCTTAATAGTATACAAAGACGCTATGCGCGTCTGTCTGTCTATTAGGCCGCTTATATCTTCTAAACTACGCAACGGATTTTGATGCGATTTTCATAGAATTTCTTCTAGAAGATCCTAATATATAATACATTTTTTGGTTTTTGTACGAGTGTAACAAAAAACTCATTATAAACCGACGCGAAGGGAGGGCGGCTGACTAGTTAAATAACTAAAGACTATACACATAAATTGCAATTGGAAGTTTTTATGAAAAATATCCAACAATCAAGTTCCTCACCTTCCTAGAGTATTCACTGTTTTTGTCAAACAACAAATGCACCGACGCAGCATTCGGCATGTATGAACTAGGCATATACACTATTGGTAGAGGTCTGCACTCATTTGGGTTGAATTGTATAATGCAACACGTCCCTCTCGCGTCTACACCAGGCATATCAATCGTAAAGGCATCCCCCACTATCTGACACCGTATCTGGACTTTCTTGTCTAAGGAGTTCTTGAGACTAATCTCTTTCCTCCCACCACGGATCCAGGAGAGCGTACAGCAGTTAGTTTTGATTGGGAACTGCTTGGGTTTTTCCGCGCCGCCGTACAGCTCTAATATGGTTTTTGTGCCTGTTAATGTTTCTTCAAATATCAAAGTTCTGTGGAAAAAATAAAGAGTATTAAAGAATAATTTACTCCACAGACCAGATAGGTTTTTTCTCCACGAGTGCCTGTGTCATGCAATATTAGTTTTAATCTACACGATATTAAACGGTTTTTACGTCACGACGACGCGGTTAGCATAGTTTGTAGTGTCCCTGTCTCAGAAGTTAGCAGCCCTGGGTTCGATCCCTAATGGCAAAAATTTGTGTGTAACACAAATTCTTGCTCCCGAGAGTTTTGTGTTTGTAATGTTTGTATTTATTTATATGCATAACGTATTTTAGTTCCAATAGTACACGTATTGGAATTAGTTTGGGATTAGGTTATTTTGAGTGAAATTGTACTGCCTAAATAACCTGGTGTTTTTTAACTGTATAGATAAGTTCTTACTGAATACCAAAGTAATTCATTGTTAAATTATTACTTACTTACCCTGCTTTTATACCTTCATCAGGCCCGTTGTAAGACAAACCCATTGCTTTTATCTCTCCAGGAGACATTTCTAATTTAGTGCTAGACACATTGATCATACACCTCTCATCCAAAATGTTAACTTTGACCAGCCAAACTGCCGCCACTGTTCCAGTGTGACGTACATTGAACTTGATTAAGTCTGGAACAGATGTAAATAGTTATTATTACATTTATACCAAGGCTCAAAAAAGTACCTGCTCAAAACGATCAGACTTTTGAGTGCCTACTTTAACTATCCACTATTCACCCAAAAAAGTACATTTACCTGTTGTAATAAACAGCTTGTCATCTGGCACGTTGAGCGCTAAGGTGGCCGTGCCCACGGAAGCCGTCAGCTCCACCTGCTTGATCAAGGTATCCACGCCGATCAGAGTAACAAGAATCGCGCCTGTCAATGTTTCCATCTTAGGACCTGTAACCAAAGAAAAGTTTTTACTTTCTCTATTCTAAAGGAGTTAACTCATTTGTCATTATTTCAAAGTCTTACTCTTGCGGTCGAAAAGAGTTGGAGCGTCAAAGACTACGGTCGCTCTTATGGCGTTTCCGCGCGTTAATCTGCAAAGCTGCTTCGCAAGAGCCTTGCTCTTGGGCCTGGTAATCGCCTGCCGGTCATCCCAGCTCTGATGTTCCTTTAGGACCCTATTCACTTCACTTTTTTTAATCTCCTGAACATTTTTAATAGAGAACACCTTGGAACCTTCATTTACAGATAAAGACAGCTGCAAATCGACTGGAGAATCGCTTATAAGAACAAAGGTTTTCTCGATGCTTGCTCTCTCCAATGCCGGAGGAAAATTCACCTTGTTTATTCCATCCAAAGACATAGCTTGCACAATTGGCATTTTGAAATCCACTTCCAGACTTCCTTTGTAGTCTCTCTCGGTGTCTATAGAACTGTCTTTAAGGGACACTGTGAAAGGGAGCACGGTTTTCATCTCGGCGCTAGATGTGATATGGATTAGGAGGTTTTCGGTTTTCCCAGGCGATAGTAACAGCGGTTGGCGAGGGAGGTCGATTCTTAAATCCTTCTCTTGTTTCGGGAGAGTGTCGAAATAGAACGATGCCGTCAACCAACTGTCCGTTAGGGTAACCACTGATACCATTGCTACGCAAGTTACACCTAGAAATATTCACAATTATATTATAGGTATGTTCAAAATAGCAAAATGTAATTTTTATAAGTAAATGTCTAACCTACGAAGCCACTGACGGGTAGCGCTGTTACTTCGGCCCATTCTTCTGAAACAATCAAGAAACGCATGAATACACATAAGATGGTTAATATATGAACTATTGACGAGACTTTGCTCAAGAGAAATTTCGTTTCACTGAAAGGCTTCAGTTAACAAAACCGTTATAGTTTTTCGTACGGAGAAAAATTGAAATTCCGCGTAACAAATGCATCCGCGAAATGCCCGTATGTGCGGTGATTTGATTTCGACTTAAATTTACTTTTTGAATTAATCTCTTTTATTAAAGAAGCATGTAAGACTCCAGGTTGGCAATGCATGCACCAACTCGTATAATAATATTTAGTTTTAGTTTTATAGGTCTTATCGCTCTTATGCAAAAATTAAATAAATAATTAAATTAATGTACATTTATTTGTTTAAGAATATGAAACTAAGTGTTATTTATTTACTCTACTTTGCACTTATATTCTAACATGCTTTTCTGTCGCTTAAACCATGACACGTTTCCACCAACCTACTGATAACTGGTTATATTTATTAGTCATGTGCCCAATGCAAAATGCAATTAAGTAAGTAAATTTGTATTAAATGTATGATATTGTTAGTGCTCGATCATTATACAAGAAAATACAGGACCAAAATATCGTCTTGAACTTTTGCAATAATTACACATATTTTTAGTAAAACGGGAATTAATCGCGTAAAATAAGCATATAATTATTACCTCAACGTTTCGATCGTACTGCACCGACCGTGGTGACAAGCAGATTGAAGAAGCAATCAATTTCTGCGGATGGTGTGTCTTTTCCGAACTACCCACTCGGCACGGTAATTTATATTTCTTACTTAGGCTGCGGCTCCACTGAGGCGGAGACGAGCGGAGCGGTGCGAAGCTGTGCCAATATTAACCAATAGAAGGCGCATGCGGTCACGTGGAGCTCGCCTTGCGCATGTTAGTTTAGATTCTATTGGTTAATATTGGCACAGCTCCGCACCGCTCCGCTCGTCTCCGCCTCATTTGAGCCGCAGCCTAACGCTATCAGTTCTGTCTTACTAAAAATATGTAATTACAGGTGATTCCATGACCAAATGAAGTCTTTAGCATTCTATGAAGTACAATCACTAAGTCGTAACTTTATACTTATACTTATACTTATACATAGTCTAAAGTTACTCGTCAACAATGTACTTCAGCAGAAGCCGGAGCGGCGGAAGAGAAGCGCCCCACAAACCTTTCGCTAAGCCCTGCTGCCTCCTACGTTTCTGTAGCATAACCTCGTGCCAATCTACAGACTTATCTAACTCTCTATATTCAATAGTTGGGGAGGGGACATGTGACGTATTCACTTCGCCTGAAAAGTGCAACCATTTAATACCAGAGCCATAAGTTATTGCTACATATATAAAAGCGCCACTTGCTGTTTACGATTCGTCTGAAAATCTGAGGTCAGTCGAAGGGTCAAAAATTGGTGAAACATTTCGTAAACAGCAGGCTGGCAAGCAGATTTAAATGTATACCTCTACTCGACTGCAACGGGCTGTCAGGGGCATAGTTTTCTTGGACGGTGCTCAAGGTCGACCGGCTTTTAGTTGACGACGATTTCGATCTGGTATGGTCTGATTTGACTTCTGACTCCGCGTTTTGAGTACCCTTGGTCAGCGAATACCTCGTAATGACCACTTTAGGGATTTCTTTATTCTCTTGGTTACCATCAGTTTTATGCACAGATATAACTGTGTCGACGCTCCCAGCGCTTGCCGCGGACACCGCATTCCTAGTATCCTTCAAATAAGTTACAGGTAACATGTTCTGCATCGGATTCTCATTTATCTCTGCCAGAGGTTTGTTTGGCTCTTTCTTGCTAAATTGAATGATGTCAGACACTCTTACAATGGAACGATTTCCTGTAAAACAAATTTGTGTCATAAAAAAATGGAAACAAAAAGTCACTTATGACGCGAGGAATTCTTACCTAGAAACTCAGCAATCTTTGAAATGCTTAATGAATTATCCATTACCGATTCCTCGGTCACGTCATGGCACACAGCTTTGACAGTCTTAGATTGTGTCACCGCCTTTACAAACAATTCAGAGTTGTTACTGGATGCCGCGGTTTTCCGAATGTCTACTGGAGTTATACTGGGTTTCTTGTATTCCGGCTCTGATTTAGGCATATTCATAGCAGTGGAGACGGCATTGGGCATTTTAAACGAGTCTAGTAAAGCGTCTTTCTTTGCCGGCAGTAGTTTGTTGGTATTTTTAAGGGCACCAACCATTTTATTAGGCGCTTGCTGGCCCAACATTTGGTCAAAGGTAGGATTCCGCGGCTGACGCACAGGAATACTGTCCAAGGATGGATCTAATTTATAAATATTTTCTGCGGATTCCATATGCGTTGACACTAAAATATTTGTTATTATCGTATTAGTTTTGACACAGATCCAGAGAGTGTATGGAGTTATTTTTACAAATAAACTATCCAAAACACAATATAAGTATATTATTGTAATTGGGAAAATAGAGAATTGCATGGTGAGCTGGTTTCTGAAATACGAGACGAGCAATCCCCGTTTCCGCCGAGGAATATAATATAATAATGCTTTTCTTATACAATATGTGTATATTTATACAATATATATTTCTCTATGTAAGTATTTATATCGTTGTCTAGTACCCATAGTACAAGCCTGGAGCTTAGTTTGGGACTAGGTCAATTGGTGTGACACTGTATATATTTATTTTATTTAATGTGAGGAAAACGAACAAAGGAGTGGGAAGGGAAGTAACCTTTTCGTCTATCACCTCGCCTCACCCATTTTCCACTACCGCTCCGGATGGTCATGTACAAATTTGAAAATGATTGGAATATAAATAAAGTCTCCTATTTGTCATAAGTCATAACCATGTGTGACATACCTTCAGTTATACTGGGCTGCATACTCGATCGATCAGGGCTCTGTGATTGGCCCAGGAGTTTCCCAAAATCAGGACACCTGTGTCTAAAGTATGCTCCAACTGACACGTTTGAGTTGTCTCTACTCATATTCGTACTAAAATAAATAACATAGACTTAACAGTATTTTGCAAAACACTAGTCATACATCTTTTACAGTCTACATACTGAATGAAAGAGATGCAAGGAAATATTTGACAAATACCAGCCAAGCGAATTGCCGAAATGATACTACGTCCTTCATAGGCATATTGACGGCTAATGAACTGATGTCTTATGATTGTATGCTGGTATGTGGCAGGTATGCCAAAGCATAAGAAAAGCCAAAAAATATATACTTACATTGATGTTTCATGGAAGTTTTGAGACTGCGGCAATGGTAAGGGGGCATGATCCGTAACAAATTTTTCTTCATCTTCTGTTAAGTTCTGAAACCAGCACCAAATGTATGGCCAATTACTTACAGTAGGTACCTGGAAGATCGAGCGTCGCTGGGGTTGAAAACGATTTTTCCCGAAGATGACTACTTGACAGATCGATTTTTCACCCCCATAAACTCCTATATTGCAAATGTCATCGAAATAATTAGAGCCGTTAGGGAGAACGTGATTACAAATCTGTACATACAAAAGGAGAAACTGACTGACTGATCGTTCAACGCACCGCCAAAATCGGTGAACCTAGAGACTTATTTGTAGGGAGTATTATTTGGGTACTCCAGGGGTGCGTGCACTAAGGATTTTCCAAAAATCAACCCCCAACGGATAGAAATATGCGATTTACACACCGGTGCGGACCCGTACGGTGTAAGCGGGACAGCGCTATGCACGTCTATAGCGATGTCCCGCACACGCGCGGATCTGCCTCTACCTAATGTGAAGACCGCCATAGGGGGAGTAGCAGGAAACTTGCTAAACTTGGCTCACTTGCTCCTCTGCCTCCTTTTTCACAATTAAAAAAAACCTAATTGTATGCGTACAAAGTTGCGGGCGTCCTCTCATATACAAATATTGCTTGTTTAATAGTATAGGATACAATATCTGTTTTATAAAAAGTAAAATAAAATGTTTTTTATCTTTTTAACATTAGGTGAAGGTAAACGTACACACTGTTAAGTTATGCAATTTATTGTTGTATGTGATACTTCCACCCCTGTCTGAGGCTACATGGCAAATACATTCGAGGTGTTCATATCATAAGGAGCCTGAGCTCTGCAGTGACAAATATAGAAGCTAATGATCACAGTTGGCTTTACATTATGTGCAGAGTGTGCAGTGCACATGGGCGCAGTGTCTTAGGGCGCGCCGAGCATCGCTCGCAACACCTGTATAGGCATACGTCGCGGCGCCTGCGCTCTCAAAGACCCTAGAGGGCGCCAGGGTATTGATGGCACTCGGGCACTCCATAGGTTAATGCCGCCTCTGCTAATGATTTAATACTATGTTACATAGTAGCAATGGAACCAATGTACTAACCTTAGTATGGTGAAAAGAATAAGTAGTAGAAATAGAATGCCTTATAATATCATTAACTTCAGTTGTTTGCCTGTTGAGCTCATTGGTTAGAGTATCCATGTTAATGCACGAGTGACGAAACTTAGGAACACTATCATCCGCTCCTGTGGATCTGCCTGTCATTTCACCAGGGTGGAAGCCAGTCTGAAATAGTACTTTTAAGTTATGACAATAAATAAATTACACTATACTTTGCTAAATCTAGTATGATCCCAGTGACAGCTAGCATGAACAAGTACCTAAAATTTCGCAGTCGCAGGAATAATATCATACAAAATGAACCCTATAGATTACAAGTACATGAACATATGGTTAGCAGTAATAAGACTTATTTATATGGTCTTTTTTGCACCTCCAAAAATGATGTTTATTGAAATTGGAACTTAAGAATTCATGACACAAAGTTCAAAATAAGTTTGACAGAAGGCCCTTTATAAGGCTTTTGGGTGTTACAAGGTAAACCAAATTTCTGATTAACATCTAATAACTTACAGATTTGCCAAAAGATGCAAAGTCCTCACCAAACCCTGAAATAAATAGAAACTTGTTTCAAGAGTGCAAAGTTGGATTGGTACATAACACTTATCAAGATAATTCAGGCAAATAAAAAAAATACTATGCAGTGCAGTTATAAAAAAGTTTGTAAATTACCTTGAATTTGATCTAAATCCAAAAGTCCTGATGACGATTCACAAGCACCAGAGTCTTTCGTAAAAACTACTGTAGCTGATGGTCTCATCCTGAGGAATTGTACATACATATTATATTATAATCTGGCATGATCATCTACACCTAGATGATGAGGGTTCTAGATGATCATGCCAGATTTGTAAAAATAATGTCAACCCTAGAAGCACAGTATAGAGAACAGTAGATCGTCTTCAAACAAAGGTACATCGCGCGGCTTGCGGATGTGGGCGGGGCCTGTGGCGGGGCGAACCAATACGAAACGAAATCTCAAGATATTACAAGGTAACTTAGTCGGGGCCGCGGCGTCATTGCGTTCGGTTACGTTTTGTTTTAGCGCGCGTACTTAGCTATCGAGCGACAATGTCGCTGCCGAAAAAGCTTAAATATTGTTCTGTATACGGATGTCTAAACCTAGCTTAGGTAGGTACAACTATATCCAGATTTAATAAAATGTATTTCGTACCGGCCTGCCTATAGTATACCTAGGTGAAATAAATACGTATTAAGTAGGTAAGTTAAGTTATTGAGTGTGACGTGACAGGTAACATGTGACGACGTGGATGGCCTAGGTAGTTGGTAGTGACTAAGTAAGTAGTGACCTTGCTTACGAAACTAGCGGTCCTGGGTTCGATTCCCGGTCAGAGCAAATATTCGTGTGATGAGTGCGAGTAGGTATTTTTTGTTTCTGAGTCTTGGGCGTTTTATATGTACCTATGTAGTCATATTAAGTATGTATTTTGTTGCCTAGTACCCAAAGCACAAGCATAGAACCAAAGCGAGAGGCCAATGCTCTAAGGAAGCCGCGCGGCTGCGGCGCGAGCCGCCAATAATAGGTACCGAAGTAGCCAAAGGAAGCCGCCTTACGCGAAAGCGGCATTATCAAAAGGTCGAAAAGGAATTTACATATCACATCACATACCTATAAACATAATTATTATTTAGTGTCTACAGATAAAAAGTATGTAAGTAAAATAATTTAAATTTGGTACTTAGGTACCTAACAATATTTATACTTACTTTAGGTTTGTGTAATTTATGAAAATTACCATGATTATAAATCACAGTATGGCCAAGTAGGTGACTAAAATTGAAAAACAAGTATGGACAACCCTGACGCCCGAGCGTCAATAGGTATCAGAATCTCCTAAAGGGCTACTTTTCTTTTTATACTATGCTAGAAGTCTCAGTAACAGAAGTTGTATGACCCAAGATGACAGCTTACACACACATTTGACATTACTTTAACCTTTTTTTTTGGGGTTTTTTTGTGTAACAAGTTGTATATTAAGGTTGACATTATTTAAAATAAAAAACGAATTCAGTATTTTTGTAAAACATTGTACACAACAATAAAAATGCCTAATCCGGTACTCCTGTAAAAATACAAAATCAATATGGCTCTATTAAACAGCCAATAATAAATATTTTACTGAGCTTTGATGAGTGTTCTGCTTCTATTGTTAACACGTTCACGGACACAGCACCATCCTTGAAATTGTATGATATGGCAGAAATTAATCTCATACAACATTTTCTACGGCCATGGACTAAGGTAAAAGCTCCTATTATGAACAGTGCTCCAGTTACGAACAATCCCATAAAAATAAGTTTCTGGGGTTGATTTGCTTTTAGTGTTACATTAGATTATATGAAATTATTCAGGATTAACACTATTAGAATAAAATATTCAATATTGATAAGTTTTCATTTAAAAAAATGTTAATGTTCATCACTGGAGCATTGTCCATAATACGTGCTTTTACCTTAACTGTCACATTTAATGTTGTGTCAAACAGTGTGCCACTTTGTAACGGAAAATATAATTATGTATGTAATTTCGTACAATTAAAATCTTACCTATTGTGGCAGCTCATCCACAGCCGTTACATCCACAGCCTTGATGTGTCACAACACACGTTGTTCCCCTTTTAGGGTAGTGCATGAGGTTGAGGTTGCCCTAGAGCTTCTTTTGCTGGAACACTAGCAGCTTGTGTTAAAGCTTAAAACGGCACAGAGTCCGTGCTCCTATAAATGCTATGGGAAATAGCCAGCCGTGGACAGAGCTTCAGAGTTTTTCGTGTAATTATAAACACCGGCCACAACCGTAGTGCCATATCACGACGGTTTTAGTTCTTTCAACGTACTGTCCGTGAACATGTTAAGTATCTAAAGTCATGGAGTAGTCTCAATTTCATTTATAAATAGATAATTCAAAATTTTCTCCTATTCAATGTCACAGCTAAGACTGAGCAAGCGGGTGGCTGAAAGGGCCCACTTTACCGACCCGCGCCTGCAAGCCACTGGGGCACAGGCACACAAAGTTAATTATATCTCTGCAGGAACACCCAAGACTCTAGCTATAATGCTGTACATTTTTGAAATCACACAATATTTACATTCTGGCATAATACAGTTGCAATTGTATCCACACAACTCAACATAAAAATAACAATAAGTACAGAACGCCAATCAGTTACATTAGATAACATTGTGAGTTAGCTTAAGCATCTAGATCTAATGTGTTTATGACCCAAACAAAGCTACTATTAATAATAACTTCAATTACCTACGCGTTACTACAAAAGCCGTAGGCAAAACAAACATCGTACGTACTGAAGTTAGTTTAAAACATATTGTTTATCAAGTAAAATAAAACAAATCAAGCGCTCCAGCGTAATTATCGGTCGCTGATAGGCATACAGAGGTAAGTGTTCTTTCTTATTGACTTACTGTGTAGAGTCTTCCTTGTCGGCTCCGCGATTGCTATATTGTACGACGCGATCAGGGATATTGTACGACGAATCTTCAGCCAAATGCATAAGTCTTTGTATTCTATTCGGTGTTAAGGGATCCATTTTTAATTATTTAACGCTTGTAGTATATTCAGCTTAATTACAGAGTTTATAAATCTCACTCTTACACACAAATTCTCATCACGACGTATTCCAAAATACGTTGATGTTCAAATTTTCAAACTGTTCATGTCAGCGTCAGCTGTCACTTGGCGTTCCGATTTACGTATGCAATATATTATGTATATGAATTATGAAATATGCGCACGCTCCATCGCAGATTATTAATGACGCGGTATAATGTCGGCCAAAAAGTTTTTTTTTTATGTTCAAGGGTTCCCAAGCCAAATGGTAAAAATAAAACCCTAAAATACCCTTGTAATCTATGCCATCCATACTAATATTATAAATGTAAAACCAACTTTGTCTGTTTGTTATGCTTTCACGTCTACACCACTGAACCGATTTTGATGAAATTTTGATGTTGTTGTAAGGAACTAACCAATTATACGGGATAAAAAGTAGCCTATGCCCAGAGTCGATGAGAGAGCCTATGGCTCCAGCCACTAAGCTTTCTCTCATAATTCATTTCACCATATCGGTTGACACCAATTGGACTGTGAAATAAATACATAACTTTTGCATTTATAATATTAGTCAAGATAGAACAAGGATTCATTCAAGGATAAACTACTGGGACTGGCATTTTTTTTTTACATTCAGCCTTATTAACCCAATAAAGGAATATTAACTACCTGCTTCCACTTATTTTGGTGGATGACTGCGTAAAAACCTAACAGTTTAGGAGGGTCATACACAGATTTAGGTTACCGTCTTTCCTGTGGACATACCCAAA
This sequence comes from Acleris literana, assembly GCA_946894065.1. Classification (NCBI taxonomy): domain Eukaryota; kingdom Metazoa; phylum Arthropoda; class Insecta; order Lepidoptera; family Tortricidae; genus Acleris; species Acleris literana. The sequence continues at coordinate 12,894,592 of OX335684.1, read as the reverse complement.
GTTAACGTTTTGAAGGCCTAATTTTCTTGCTGAACCCACATCCGCATAAACGGCGTCCCGTCTACTTTAGTCCTATCAAACGAAAACATAACTTATATGCACACGAGCCTTTAACTTTTGACCACAGGAGAGACAACTTTTGTTTTTGCGAATGTGTATGACCCAGGAATGAAACACAATTTGTTTGACATAGTTTATTAATGTTTGGTTAATTAATATTTGTGCTTAAATTATAACTTAATTAGCTGGTGTTAGGACCTGTAGGGGGCAAGGCATTAATTTCCTTATTGAGCCTTATCTGTTCATTAATAGCCTTCCATGCATCATCTTTCTCTTTTTTAGTAATTGGCCGTTTCTTTTGTTTTGCTGCTACCATCTTCTTGTAGATATCAATACATTCTGCATCTACTTGGTCAAGCTGCTTCTTCAAGTTCAGTCGGATCATCTCTTGCTTGCAAAGCCCAATGAGGTTTTTCAGATTACGACAATTATCTTTTCTCACAGCTGTCAGCTCTGTTTGGCATTTCTTTATCTCTGCTAATATTTCATCATCAGCTGGGTTGGTAAGAGGTGGTAAGTCTTCAGGGTCTAATATCCCTTGTTCTACAAGCTCTTTTCTCAAGCATTTTTCTAGAGTCAATGAATTTTTATAGTTGCTTTTAGCATTCGTTGACTGCTTTACTTTGACATCAGGTATTTCATATGGAAGTACATTCTCCTCTATGAGGGCGGACACAAGCCTTTGAGTCAAAGGGCCGGTGATCACATTTTCAGTCAATTTTTCAGATTTCTTTCGCATTAAAGCAGCATCAGGAGACATTCCAGAAGATTTTTGCTTATTTGGATTGGATGCATTTTGGTCTTCAGTTAGATGTTCATCAGCCCATACTTCAGAATAATGTCTTCCAAGCGGTGGAATAGGAGGGAGGGTTGTGCTGCTGCTTTGAGCAAGCAAAGACTCTAGGAACTTAATGTCATCGAGTGTGACAGGTGCACAGTAGGGTTCCACAGAGTTCCAGAATTTGTAAGGAATATTGTTCTTTGGCAAGGCAAACTGAGACATTTCCAGTTTAACAGAGTTATCCGAATTCATCATGTCATTTGAATAGTTTGTGTGAGATGCGCTAGAAGAAACATTGCTGGGATAACTTGATTTAAACTTGGGCATTTTGGGCTGGTTGGATAACTTTGTGTAGTCTTTGGTTTTCACAAGTTTGTCATCCTGAAATTTTCTTTTAACTGAATATTGTAATTGTTTTCCAGCAGCTTTACCTTTTTTCTCTCGCTTTGATTCATTTGTATCAATACTTTCGATCTCGGATTGGAAATACCGTACTCGCAGAGCTGTGTTGCAGAGCAGAGACTCCAGTTCTAACTGCAGGGCATCTAGCTCGTCCATTCCTATTGGTTCATCAGCAGACCTAGCTGCGATAGCAGTGTAGCGAGGCAACAAGACCTGGTTATCCTGAATTTTAATGTATGGAATGGGACATGTCTCCACCCTTGTTTTTCCAACGGACACGGACCCGGGCAGTTTTGTAGGTTTATTGTACGGAGATATACCCGGGCTAGATGGTTTGCCGTCGTGTCCTTTACTAGCTAACCTGCCTTTGCTGTTGTGATGCATTCTCTTTCCCAACATCTTGGCCGCCTGTCCAAATTTTCCCGCGTCAATGTGATGTATATAAACATCTATACAATAACTTTTCACATTACTTAGCTACTGTCATTAGAATAACCTTGTACATCGTGAATCCAGTCGATTTTATGCTGTCCAACTAGAGCGACGAAAGATGGCTTATATTTGCTGCTTAGGATGCAACACGAAAAACTTGTAAAGAAGAAAATACAATAACGAAGAAATGCCACGATCAATCTAAAACACAAAATGGCGTTCGTTCTTTGGATCTTTGGATTGACTGTTTGATTGCAGGGTTACCATTTTCCTTTATTTTATTTTGACCATTTTTTTAATCAGTTTACATTGGATAGTTAATTTTTTTTTAAATATTTGTTTTTAGGTCTTTAATTTAACTGTACTTTTTTTCTAAATACACATATTTACTATTATAAATACTTGCGCATGCAGACACTACGTATTCTGTTCTGTTCTGAATAACAAAACCAAAAGCATAGCAACATAGTGCCATTGACAAAACAATTTAGGTACTTTTTTAAAGGAAGCCATCATTATTTCAGTTTCATAGTTCAAATGTATAATTATGTATACCGTTAACCGTTCTTAAAACAGCATTTTCAGAACTTCTTAAAAAATATTCTTCAAAACCTGAGGCCCTACTTTGAAATTCGAAGTTCGAAGTTACGTTAGCTCCATCCCTTCCTCTCGATCTAATCTTAAATGACGAGTGACAGGGATGGAGCTAACGTAACTTCGAACTTCGATTTTCAAAGTAGGGCCTCTGACTGCTTGCGTTATTTACTGTTATTTGAAAAAAAAAAAACACTTTTCTTCGAAAAAACGTTAAGGTCTCTACGCATTATCCTTCCGTGCCATCCCTCCCGGCACGATGCACGACGCAAAACGATAGTGCGTAGGCTTGCTGGACTTCAATAATCACGGTAATAATAATAATAATTGACGTTCAGCAGATAATGCGTGGGGGGCTTTAAATGAAGATTAATGTATATGTTGCCTACCATGAATTTGTTAGGGTTTCGAAAACGAAGTAAAGACTTTACCCACATATTTTATCTGTAAAAAAATCTAGCTGTCAAAATTTGTGTCAATCGAGTCATGTCCGCCACACTTCGTTGCTTTGATTTAGTAAGGTTTCTGTAATCATGTATTAGTGTGAAGTTCTTCAGGTTAAAAATTGTATAAATAATCTGAAATTAGCACTTGGTCGTTGCCAAGGAATGATAACGATAATGTTTACAAAATAAGGATTTAAATCGTCAATTAAAATATCTACTTTATAAGGATTAAATGAATGATATTTGTTAATGATGGGCGATCTGTTGTTAAAATGCCCTTTATGTTGTAGCGAAGTATTTAATTCTAAGCAATTACTAGTAGATCACTTGTCAAAGATTTGGTTTAATTTGCGTTGCCCTGTGTGCAACGATGAATGCTCTTCAATAGCACAGATGATAGAACATATAAATGTAGAGGATTGTAGTTCTAAAACTAAGGTCGAGTCGGTGGATAGTAATGGGGTCCTGGAGACTACCCACAATGTCCACGCAAGTCCACCCCAGGTCCATCACAATATTTCAGGTGCAGGCATGTTTACCATTTCATTGATGCGATTGTTTTCTATACAAATACGGTTCATATAAGAACATGTATATTGATATTAATGTAACTTGTAGAAGACCAAGAGGAAAACATCTTAGATCAGTCTCAACCAGCAGAAGTGTCAGATGTCAGCAGGCTGTATGTAGAATTGTTAAGCAAGCAGCTGGCTAAACCTTGTCTTCAGACACAAGAGCTGAAGCTGGTCAAAGAAGATGGGGAGAGCCGCTATGTTATTGTGACACAAGCAGACTCAATGCAGTCGGGCAATGCAGTGTTTACTAAACAGAACAGTGATGGGACTATATCTTTGACTACCGTTACAGGTAACTATGCATTTATTATGTAAATGATTGTAAACATTTCCTGTGCCTACCCCCGTATGTTGGATGTTTTGATGTACAGTCAAGTGTAAAAATAAATATCTGCACAAGGGTGCAAAAATATGTACACATACAGTGGGTGATCAAATTTGAGATCAAAATCCTAACCTCAATGGGTGCACATTCGCTGTGATTACTGCATTTTGGTTTAAGTGTAAGTATTTTTATCAATAAAACTTACCAATAATATTACAGGATAGGAGTTCTAATTCATGTTTTTAGAAATAATTTTAAAATACCTAAATAATCAAGATGGGAACTGTCAGATTTTGATCTCGAATTTGATCACTGACTATAGATCTTATTCCCATAGTAATAATGTCTGTGTACATATTTTTTAGACTAGGTGTATATTTATGCCCTTGACTGTACAATTGATACAGAGTGCATTAGGGTGGTTCAAAAAACAAAAGTGTGTAATATTGTTTTTTCACAACTTTCTTTTTATTTCAAAATACCCAAAAATACGCTATACCAAGTTTTATTGCAATTGAATAAACTTTACATGTCGCCCATAATGTTAAAATTGTTTCATATAAAAATGTATTGAGCTTCACGCATCTAACAAAGATATTGAATGAGAAAGTCTTTGGACAGATCATGACACTATTCTGAGTTGCAGCAGTAGGCAAACAATATTCTACTTCTGGTTTTAATTTTCGCTAAGATTACTAGATATCGTTTTGTATGAGACTGAGATATTTTTGGCATAAACGCTTTGGGTGACCAGTAAACGACCGCATAACAAGTTTACATTTGACACATAAGTAACTAATTTATAGTAAACAAAAAGCCTTGTGGAGGAAGGATTTAATATACTTTTTTTTCTTCATACTATTTTGGACCACCCTAGAGTGCATTGTACCGGACACCTTATTCTAAAAGTTTCAAGATTATATTCTTCTATGTGCTTCTATGGAATACATTAAATGTCAGGCATTGTATTAAAGGAAAATTGCATTTAATCATAATCCCTAGTGATGAGGGATCAACCGAGAAAGAGATGAATACCCTAGCAGTGGTTGTTAAACTTTATCAGCAGGGAACCCCTTTAAAAGTAAATTATTAAAATACCTGGTCTTGGTTCTTGATTTAAATTAAAACATATGGGTAGTTTACTCCTGTTAGTTTTTTTTTAGAGGGGTATTTCTCAGAGCATTTGAAACGCTGTCACAACCGTGGCTACAATTTTGACGATTTTCTGAGGAAAAGCTAAACAAATTTGATAAGAATTGTAAGCAGAGGTTGAGTTCTACAGAATAGCCACAAATGGCATTTGAGTCTACACGGAAGCCGTCAATAATGCGACCACGGTTGTGACAGCGTTTCAAATGCTCTGAGAAATACCCAGAGCCCTTACATCTTTTGAATTCTTTATTGATAGATATTTTTACGATATGTAACAAAAAGTGAGTCTTATATTTAGTTCTTGATGAAATTGCCAATGAAAGGATTAAAGAAAACAAATTTGGTAGCTTGCATTATACATAGAGTACTACTCTTTTTGTTTTAATGTTTTATGACATGTTAGCCTAGTTGCTAGTGACCCTGCCTATGAAGCTAGCGGTCCTGAGTTCAAATCCCGGTAAGGGCAGATATTTCAGTGATCAGCGTGAGTATTTGTTCCGTTGTTCCCAAGTCTTGTTTGTTTTCTATGTATTTAAGTATGTACAGTCATGAACTTAAATTTGGGACCCACCTTAGGTCCAAAGTCATTCTGACATTCTACAGCAATAAGGTTGAGTGTCCTATAAGTTACAAATGATTTGGCATCTCTAAAGACATTGACGACTTCAAGCCTATTTTTCTGGAAATGGGTCACAAATTAACAGTTGCAATAGTATTTCTCTATATACGTATGTTTATCGTTGTCTAGTACTGATAGTATAAGCCTAGAGCTTAGATTGGGACTAGGTCAATTTGTGTGATATTGTCCCCAGATACTTATTACTTTATCTAAAATTCTTAATAATATTAATTTTGACAATGATTGACTTTTCATTGTTTACATTGTTTCATTTGCAGATATGAAGATGGAGCCAGAAGCTCTGATACCAGACCCTGAGCCAGAGGAGAACCAGGAGATTTACAGTTGTAACACATGTGGGGTGTCCTTCTCTTCAGTCATAGACCACATTCAGAACTATCACAATGACCAAGATGTTGTGGTAGAGGTAATTGTCTATCTAACTTAATTGTGAGGGAAGTCACACACTCAAAAGAGTCAAGGCAGCGTCGAGGCGCCGTCGAATGGCAGTGCGCTTACAGTCGAGCAGTCGTGGCGGGGCCGAGGTAAAGGCGCGAAGGAGTCTGGGCTAAGTCATGGCAGGGGCGCGTAACGTGCCCGCGCCTTCGTCTCTTTTCGTTTCGCGTTATGACTGTGACTGTGACTCGACCGTGACGCGTCGCCGGTGCCACACCTTTGCAGCAGTGAGAAACTTGCCTAATTTGAAGTATGTTAGGTGAATAACACACTCCTTGAGCACAGGGATGTTCGTACCACGTTGTAGGTTTAGGTAGGCCATTAGGGCCTGTTGTTTGATCAGTAGTTAAACTAACTAATTGTTAAAAATCGTGACTAATGGTTAAATCTCAAGGAAATGTGTCAAATTTTCGATTCCTTTTTCGAATTTTAACAGTTAGTTGTACAGGGGTGTTATTATGACATGGCTATGCAGTTCATTTTACGGCGAGCGTAAAGGACAGAGTTATAGCAGTTGTATAGCTCTGTCCTTTTCTTTCAGCGTAAACTGAACTGCATAGCTACGTCATAATAACCCCCCTGATCAACCAACAGGCCGTAACAGGTTTGTTTTTTTTTGTGTGTAATGGCTCTTGCTGCAAGGCACTTAGCCAAAACAATTTTTTTTCATATCATATGCCAAGTATTTAAATTTGTATTTCTATACCTACATTTTGTATGGGAATTGGCCATATGGCATTGAATATGGGTAAATTGAAAAGTCACCTTTTTTCAGGAATCATTAGAACAGTGCTCCCTGCCTGTGGAGTTCCAACAAATGAACAATGAAGAAATAGTATCTACAGACCAACAGACCTCGCGTAGGGTGATTACTGACACTGGAGATATCGTGGAAACACCTGTTCTTTTGAATTCTACTTCTAAAGATAACTGTAAGAATAGTTCTATTCTGTTTATTTAAAAAGAAATGTTATTTTTCTTTGCTTTTTGTACCTTCCGCGAACTACTATCCTTTACAAAAGTGAACAATATTTTTCAAACTGTTGATAATGAAAATCTATTAAAAATGTGCCCTGCAGAGGCTCAAGCACCTTTTGGGTATGCAGCTCTTTCACTCGCTCTTGTACGCTTTTATATTAGTCTTAAGAGGATTGTGAAGAGCCGCTAAAATTGCGTAGCTCTCAAAAAAAAACCATACAAATTTAGCTGAGGTCTACAACGTTTCTCAATCCCCCAATCAAGTCCGAGATCCAGGATTTTTTAATATATTGTTGTTATTATAAAAAACTAGGTCTGTATGTTTCTGTTTTTTGTTTTTTATATTTGTTTCACCTCGCCTCCTAGCCTCGTGTGGTTGCCGAGTTAGAATAGTGCCACTCCATGTCTTCCCGTGGATGTCGTAAGAGACGACTAAGGGAATAAAGGCTTGTAGTACTGTTAGGCGATGGGCTTGCAACCTGTCACTAATACGCTGGTAAACATCTTAGCCTAATTGTGCAAATTGTGGTTATAGAATTATCAACAAGTTTTTAGAGATGTTTGTAATTCTGTAGCTCTGCCTACCCCACTCTGGGAACGAAGGCGTGAGATTATGTATGTATGAGTATATTTGTTTCATTCAAAGAAATGTTTTCTTGGACACAGTTTTTCATGATATCTAAAACATATTCAATTTCATCTTGTTGTAAAGGTGAAACTTCACCACACAGTCCATATATTAAAATTTTGGCATTAAAATTTTGTTTGTTTTAAATGTTCGCGACGTTCACACATACTGTTATAAATCTAAAACGGTCAGTCAGTTGCGAGTGCAAGCGTGATAGCGATAGCTAGCAGAAACCCATCAAGAAGTTGGGAATACTGTACACTCAAAGAATTTGAATGTTTAGCAGTTTGACATTATTATGTAAATTAGTCTTGTTATACATTTCCCGACGTGACACGACTAATACACACGTGGAAAATGTGTAACCCGGCAAATTTACCTATGTATCAAATCAACCCGCTAGACATTGATTTACAATTATTTAACTTTTTACTTACACATTGTTTTTTTCTTTACAGTGTTAATAGAAGCCAGCAACACAGAGGTGCCAGTTATACCACAAGAGTCTACAAAAACAATGCGACCGGTAACCACTGAAAAGCGCTTCGTGCAAGTTGATAGTGTCGTAAGAAACCTCAAGACAAACGACAGTAAGACATCTATTATTCAATTAATGAGTTTCGATTAACCTAGTTTGTATTTTAAATACGAAAGAGTCGGTCGATTTTAAAGAAATTTGGTGTGTAGCTCGATATCTAGAGATTAATATAGGTTACATTTATGCTGCGTTCCTATATTCAAAACCGAGGACAGAGTGACTTATCGTTAAAATTTTACACGTTTCCTACGTAGCAAATTCAACTCTATCCACGGTTTTGAATATAGGAACCTATCATTAAAGGGAAAATGATGAAAAAGTTCTACATTGATGAAATAGCTGGCAAACACCCTATAGTTACATTTTGTTCATTGCCTTACCTTGCATGACCTTGTCTAGGGGTCATCCGGAGGGCTACCACCATCTTAATCTACCGACAAGCAACAGTGTTCGCATGTTTGTGTTCTGGTGTGGGGATAGGAAAACCGGTGAAATTACTAGCATACAGACATTCCATCTTAGTACTCGGGGATTGCAATGCATTTGGGGTCTTAGGATTGCATTCTTAAGATTGCAGTCTTGAGATTGCGGTCTTGAGGACTCGAAATGTCTATGGATTTTAGATCCCACTTACCAAAAGGTGGTTTGTGTGCTCGTGCTTAAAAAAAACTACTTGGTCAAATTATAGTAAATTTAATAAACTGGTAGTATTTTGTCTTACTGTTATAATTTCTTTATTAAGATGTCAAGAAAGGACCTTTCCATAAAGTTGTAGTGAAGGAGATGCAAATGCTAGAAGGCGGCAACAAGGTGAAAGTGTACAACTGTCTGTCCTGCAACATTTACGTCACGTCCCTGGACGAATTTAAGTCGCACCCGTGTAAATCACGTAAGTGGAAAACTTAACATTTTAACTGCATCATGTTTTTTTATTATTATTATTGCTAGGCAAAACTCTCCCTTCCATCTTTGCCAGGAAGATTAAGACTCCACCGAGCATTCTATTTTCTAATAAACTGAAGTATTATTTTGAAAAGTGGCTTTTGGTTGTACAAATGAATTCACAATGTGTAGCATTCATGACAAAGTTGAATAACCTTTGTGTAGTCAACTTAACGGAAAAACGTAGCCACTTTTTTTCCTTAAGTTACTCGATCGTAGGGTAACTGTTATTAAATGATGGGATAAATTATGTATTCATTTACAAAAAAACTATTTCAAGACCATGCTTTAGTTTATTAGAAAACAATAGTAATGAGGGCGCCACTGGACGCTCGGTGTAGTGAAAGAAAACAAGAGATAGTGGTCAAGACATAAAGAGAGGGTGTACAGTCCAGTTCATAAATATGTGTACACTTTAGTACCTTGTAACTTTAATCGCTGTGACAATTCATGTATCGCAGTCTTATCATGAAATTAAATAGACTAAAGTGTACACATATTTATGAACTCGACTGTACCAATAACTTACTTGCTAAAAGTTCTTCAGTACTTCTTTAGGGCGGAACGACTAGAAGACCGATCGACCGGCCTCCTGCTCCGGCCGGCGTCCGCGCCCATCATCATTATACTTGCTAAAAACTGATCATTTTTCAAATTCTCTAATACTTCCTAGTTTTATGTTTGCTCGCTGGTAACATCTTAATAAAGCAAAAAGTACAACAGATGAACAAAATTTGACTTTTTATTTTTGTTTCATTTCCGCTTCGCTGTGCTTGACTTATGATTTTGTTTTTGTTTGCAGCAAAATATCAGTGCCCACAATGTCCTGTAGTTTATGAGAATGCAAAATCATTAAGCGCACACATGAAGGTCCACAAAGCGAATCCAAGTAATATTTTTCACACTAAATTTAACCCCCCTGGAAAGAAAATGGGCACTTACAATTATGTCGAGTAGTTGAATTATAGTGTAAGAAAATGAAAAAAAAAAAATTATTGTACTTATTTTAAACATAAAATCTTACTTTTTAAGGTTCCGTAGTCACAAGGATCGTTTCGCCATGTCCCTCTGTGCGCAGTTTTAATCTGAGAGTCTTGGTACGAGCTGTAATACGGCATAGTTAGGTATACATTGAAGTTACGACGGGAGAGTTTTATAGCAAGATCTTGAAAAAAAAATTTTTGGTGTACTTTAATATCCTATTTAGGTATCAATGGATAGCTCTTAAATAAACATTACGTACAGGTTATTATCAATTTTTAGAATAGGGGGCCGTTCAGGAAATATTGAAATTCTAAAAGTGTAATTTTGAGTTGCGTCTCGCCTGATATTATACTTCCGGTTCCGATACTTTCTAATCGGAGGTTCTAATCGGAATTCGAATGTCGGAGGAGGCAGTGCCGGGCGTGGTCAGCGTTTACAAACAAGTTTATACTTGTCGTGCGGCCAACCCCGCATCCCTATTGCTTACACACAACTCATTTTTACCGCTCACTCCGACTTCGGTTCCGATTCCGACAACGATAAAGCAAATTGAAAAAATCTGACTCTGAATTGGGTTTCGCTAAAACCACCAAAACAAACATCCCTAGTTATAGAAAACCAAATAACTTTAAATAGAAAATTAGTTCTTTGTGTTTGTAGTAACGGCTTCGGAACCCTACATTGAGCATGCTCCTGCCCGGTTTTTACAGTATATTTAAATTACTTGACAAAATCAAAAGTGCCGGTTTTTTTCAAGGGGGTGTGTGCCTTACACTCACTATGTAATTTTTACGTTTAATTGAAACATGTATTTGTTTTTAGATGGCGACACCGCAGGCCCATACAAATGTGATATTTGCACCACTGTGTTCCCCAGTAATAAGTCGTTGAAGTTACACATAAGAATGCACGATCCTGTTAAGTTAGTATGCTTTACACATTATATTATAAGACATGTTATTATTGAGCTATCTCGTGTAACTTATGAATTGTGTTATTATCTATACAACAAATCATCACTCTTCGATATCCAGAAAATACTATTTCTTCGACATGCTCGGAAAAGTTAACCTTACTGTTGTTAAAATAACCCGCGAAGATTTCGGTTACGCGCCAACGCAAAATTAAAAAAAACTACTAATGGCAGCGACCGCGAAAAATATGTGAACACATTGCGTTTATAAACAAATTTAATTGAATTGCCGAATTCAATTAAAGTGATTTTATATAATGGTATAAATCAATTTTATACTTAATGTACGTACCTATTTCAAATGCCGATGGCATCATGAGTGATATCGTGTCCTTTTAAAAGACAATTTTAAAGGGGGCAATTATTATTTTTCCAAGGGAAGTTTAGGACGGTGCTTAATAGTTATACATATATTATCAATTATGTTTTATTTTCTCGCATTGTTAGAGAAAAGCACTATACAAACCTCGGCCGAGATGGGCGGTTGCTGTCTCGACTGCGTCTCGGCCGCGCTAACTAAGACTCATCCCGCAACGGCCTCTGCAGTAATATACTATAGTACTGTGAATGCCACTAAACCATCGCCATTAGCTCCGCAAAGTCTTAATATCTTTTTCTACTCGCGTACTATAGACCGCTAATATTGATATCGTTAACGGTATCAGAATACCACCTATAGCGTAACCGAAGCGGGAAAACAATTCTATAATAAGCGTTGCCATGGTAATAACAGTACTATAATAATTATTATAGCATTGTTATTACCATGGTTACGGTAATTCCGGATATCAGTCTTGGCGTTTAGTGAACACTTGACATCCTAATTTGTATAATAAACCGTTAAAAATATTTTAATACCAATTACTATTACGTATATTAAAAACAAAATTAATTTTGAGACTAATTATGTTTAAAATTACATTTTTATTAAATTACTAAAATTAAATGGTTAATATCCATCGAATTGTTATTTGGTTACCATGGTTACGTTCAATATGGATATCAACAAAATGGCGTTTCTTTTGGCATTACAAGTTTTATGAAAAATTGACAGAACTGTTTTTAGTAACTATTAAAATTTGCACGAAATTTGTTAACATTTAATAATAAAATTCACAAACTATTAACGCCAATCGGAATAAACATAATAACTTTGCTGACAAGTAATTTGTTATCAGAAAGATCGAGTAAAGTATACAAGAAAAGTTAGCGATTGTTTATTTTCGACATTATCATTTTAAACTTGTAGAAAAAGTTCTGTATGCAACGGTACATAATTAGCTCTTAAGGTACTCGTGCCTGTAATTAGAGCGCTCGCAAGCTCGCGGTCTAACCTTGGCTCTCGTACCTTAAGAAGCCTCATTATGTACCAGTTACATAAATAACTATTTTAACTCCAGGGCACGGCCTATAGAACTCCCCGTGGAGACGGAAGGCACAGAGGCCAGCAACGACAAGTTCATCTGCTCCATCTGCGACAAGCTCATCCCCATCGACTACCGCACGGTCCACCACAACTCCCACAAGACGGACAACAAATACAACTGCGAGATCTGCAACCGGAAGTTCCACGCAAAGGAGTACTTAGATATGCATATGAGTGTGCATAATATGGATAAGGTATGGTAGAATTACTGAGCTTAATAAATAATATTTACATTTCTAATTTAACATTACATTAATAATTTATAATTTAATGCTTTTTTGCCCTTAAACAAAGACCTTTATATTTTATTACTGGTTGTTTTGTGCCATTCTAATCCATGTTTTACCTAATAGTTTCGTAAAGACGTCATCACACCTTCTGTCCACAAGCTAGAGTCCGACCAGCGAGTGGCGACAAGAGCTTTTTGCTCAAATTCTTCATATGGCAACAATTTTACTTTAAAAACAGGCTGTCACATTATGAGTATCTCAGTCGCTATGCATTTCGTGTTACCAGCTATTTGCCGGCTTTTTTTGTGTCACCACTTGCAAAATAATGGAAAATATGCATACGAACGCCGATGTAAAAAAAATAATTATAGTATATTCACTGATCTTTGTACGAACAATGTTCAAACAAATAGGTACACATATAAATCGTCCAACAAGTGAGGAGTAAAAGTGATGAACTGATCACTACATAAAACTAAACAAAATCTAAAAGAAACTTTATATCAAAACCCATAACACTCCACCGGTTGTTCCAGGCCCCCGTAAGCAAGCAGCTGAAGCCGCTCCCGTACAACTGCATGTACTGCAGCCGGCAGTTCGCGCGGCCGCACGAGAAGGTCAAGCACGAGCGGATACACACCGGTGCGTACCGCGCTCAACGATTCCGTGACGCGTCAAGAACGTCGTAATGTTCGGCTTGTTGCACAGTTAATGACGTATAGGTTGTTTCTTAGGGGCGATTTTTCATAAAAATAAGTTTAAAAAAGGAACGCGTCAATAGACTCTAAAACTTCGCATAGATACTCTAGGAAGAGGAGGAATTTACTGAGAAACCTACAAATCGCGAGGGGGGAGGTTGAATTGTTTTTTAGGGTTCCGTACCTCAAAAGGAAAAAACGGAACCGTTATAGGATCACTTTGTTGTCCGTCTGGCTGTCTGTCAAGACCCTTTATCTCGGGAACGCGTGTAGGTATCGGGTAATCGGGTTGAAATTGAAACCATATACTCAAGTCTACAGTGCCTTGAAGCTGTAAAAAAATCAAACTTGTAATTTAAGGTAAAAAAAGATACGGCTGTTTATTCCGCAAAAAACGTATATTTCGACACTCTCAAGGGAATCAAAATTTATAGGGTATATTCCGTTGACCTAGATCTATGAAATTTTGCTAGTAATACCGTCTTATACTACAAATTTAAGGAAAAATCTGAATTCCCAACATTTTTAATTATATTACAAAAAAATCAGGGTCTTTATGCAAGGAACGGCGTCGGTGCAAGTTTAGAATTGAGTTAACCGTGTCATGTGCGGAACCCTCGGTCGGCGAGTCTGACTCGCACTTGTCCGGTTTTATTTAACGTTATATCAGTTTCAATTTGTTTCCTGTTTACCTTATTAAATATGTATGTACGGATATTCAACAGGACAATTAATAGTTAAAAATCGTGACCATTTTTTAAATCTGAACTGAACGTGTCACATTTTCGATTCGATTTTCGAATTTTAGACATTAGTTCAGTTAACTACTGATTAAACAACTTGTCCTTAGGTTGCATTCAACCAAATTGGAATAAGGCCTTATACCTAGATTAAATACCGAATTTGTATACACAAATCTCGGAGCGTTTTATTCCAAGTTTGGTGAAATGCGGCCTTAGAGTGCGTTTCCGCTCAAACGGAGCAGAAAGAAGCGAGAACGATCGATCCATTTGTGCAGAGAGAAAAAACTTGTATTTTCACGCTCATTGCTGTCTCTTCAAGTCTAGGTATCCCAAGACGACATCCCCAGATTTTTGAATTATGACGGTTGATTTATGTTATTTTACAAGCTCTTATTTAACTTGCAATGTAGTATGTATGTATGTACGGGTCAAATCTTGCAAGTTAAATTTGACCCACTTCCCATTAACGGAATGGGCTGAAATTTGAACTACATATGTAAACCCGATTACAATCCAATATTATAGTATCTAAGATATGATCTGATGATGGAGTAGGAAGGTGGCGACAGGGTCTCCGCTATTCTTAACGTAGACCCACCGTGTTAGGACTCAATAGTTTGGTCTTGATGAGTAGATAAATATTTTGCAAAGAAAAAAACAGTCGGTAACAAAAATTAAATTTTTAACAGAAACTTATTTCAATTTAGTTTTTTGGTGTTAATGGTTATAATGTTTGTAGGCGAGAAGCCCCACTCGTGTGAGATCTGCGGCAAGTCGTTCCGCGTGTCGTACTGCCTCACGCTGCACATGCGCACGCACACCGGCGCGCGTCCCTACGCCTGCCCGCACTGCAACAAGAGGTCAGCGCCGCCGACGTGCCCTTCAATTATAGGTGAAAAACTCAAGTAAATGACCTCTTGCTTGTAGTAGTATCACATCTGTATAGACCGTTCGACATTCTATATTTTAAATTTGAAGTAAATTCCATATTAGTTTTAAACACAACTACATGCAAGAGGTAATTTACTTAAGTTTTTCACCTATAAGGGCCACTTGCACAGAAAAATTAGCACTGGCTTACGACACTAACCCGAGTTAGTAAACGTCAGATTAACTGTCATTTTAACTCGAGTTAGTGTCTTAACCCAGGGTTAAATTTTCTGTGTAAGTGGCCCTAAGTACCTCTATCCTCGTAAGGCAATATAATCAAGGCAATTTAAATTGAACTGTGTTGCAATGGGAATAAGGTTTAGTTTCCTATCTTCATAAACTGAAAATGCTATTATCGAACAAACGTAATTGAACTTTATTGCTTTGACCGTAGATTCAAAGTCCCTCTCACAAAAAACTCCCTGTTTGTAGTTTGGTCCTTACGAGGTTATAATATAATTTCTGAAATAAATGATTCTATTCTATTCTATTCTATAGTAGTGCGGTGTCTACGGTTTGGGAGAAATATTTTTTTCATCTCGGCACCTCAAAAAGGCAGGTTTTGGCTAAGAAGATTGTGACCGCCGCTTAAATCGCGTAGCTGTCAAAAAAACTCGATACTAATTTAGCTCCGGGCCATAACGTTTCTCACCCCCTAAATCATGATTCTTTTTTCCAAGAAAAAAAATATTTCAAAGACACAAATGAAAAATAAAAAACCTATAGACTTAGTTTTTTATGATATCTACAAAAGGAAAGAGAAATAATCTTCGCATTTTGTATGGAAATTTTTGGCTTCACAATCCTCTTCAAGACAGTGATCGAAATTAGATTTTGCAGCCTGCGAAAGACAGTAAGCAAAATACGATTTTGCTAATGAATAAAAAAAATGCCGAGAACAGTGCTAGATTAATATACATATGGTTTAATTTTTACCATGTTGTATTCCTTTTACCTTTAAGTATGTTCTCGCTGCTGAGGTGAAAAGTTGTATGTGCAACACAAGACCAAAGTTATTTGCATCAAGTGTCTTTGAATTTCGCTCTATTGTAACTTATAAACCTTTCTAATTCATAAACGCGCAATAGCTAAAGTGTGCTTGAAATATGCTCTGTCCTTTTCTGTCACTATGACATTTGAATCGGACAGAAAGGGACAGTGAATAGGTTTATTTTACCTTTATGATTAAGAGGGGAAGATTGTAATAATAACTTTATCTTCATCAGGTTCAAAGCTCATAGCGTGTACAACCATCACTTGCTAACGCACTCCGAAGTCCGAGCGTACAAGTGTCCGTACTGCCCCAAGGCCTTCAAGACGAGCGTGCAACTCGCCGGCCACAAGAACTCCCACACCAAGCCGTTTTCCTGCCAACACTGTAACAGGCGAGTACACTTTTTTTATTTTTGACTAGCGACCCGCCCTTGATTCGCTTCGTTCCATGCGACACCGTTCACCACTGGGTGCCCTCCAGCCGCCCCAGCCTATTGCTAGTGCACCTGCGCCAAAGGAGCGAGGGTTCGGTTAACACCCCGAACCCTCGCCCAGGCGTGAAGGACCATAGTGTGGGACCCTATCCCCACGGTCCTACTAGGGGTTCAGGCGAGCGGCAAACTGCCTCCGCCTTCGCCCCACACGTCTACGCTGGAGCGGGTGCGCATCCACGTCCTCCTCGCACTCCCGCTCCGCCGCGTCCTGCGAGATAATGCTGAGACGACCAACCCAACCTAACCTAACCCAACCTAACCTAAATAAACCTAACTTAACCAACAATTTTACCTAGCCAAAACGGTTTATTTTTAAAGTAAAATCGTGCAGGATCAACGTGTTTCTGAATTTAATTTATGTTGTTATTTGTGAATAAAAAGAAATCATTAATTGTAAATTGGCTATTAATTTGTTCGGTTATTCAAAAGATTCAAATTGGCAATCGCTTAGATACAACGCACCTTTGGTAGAATAAGGGCACAATATATGTTGCCTACTTCCAATATGGTACCATCCTGAGACCGTGGGAAGTCTATTCTAATTTAATATTCCATCAACAGACCGTTTGCGTCACTATACGCAGTCCGCGCGCACACAGAAACGCACCTGCGTCACAACAACCTGAAGTTCTCGTGCTCGCTGTGCGGCGCCAGCTACGCGCGGACCTTCGCGCTCAAGGACCACGTCAAGCAGGTCCACAAGCAGGAGCTCGCCGCGGACAAGACGGTCAGTGTAGACACTATAAACCAACAGGACATCTTTGAACAGGAGGACATCGAGTTGCTTGGGTGATTACCGCAAGTCCGAAGTTTTGTTTCACTCTCAACTGTTTTATTTGTCCGAAAATACATTACTTTTCCTGAATACTCTCAAACCACCTTCACCTTCACGCTCAAGGACCTTGTCAAGCAAGTTCACAGGCAGAAGCTCGTCGCGGACAAGACGGTCAGTGAAGACACAGTAGGTATAAACCGGTAGGACATCTTTGAACAAGAGGATATCGAGAGGCTTGGGTAATCTATCGAAAGTCCGAAGTTTGTTTCCCTCTCAAATAGAAGAGATCCCTTTAAGGGATAAGTTTGCCATTACATACCTTTGTGTTTCTTTTTCTTTAGTATTTTTTTTTATCTGTATGCAGTAAAGAATTTACATATAGTACTTGTTTAATGTGGCCTGATTTGCTTCGCAAATCTCTTACAAGATCGAGCCACTTTCATAAATTCGTACTATACATACATGTGTCCAAAAAGTTGTAACTTGTTTTTTTTTTTCAATTATATTTGAAGTTAGAGTAAGAGCGCTAACCAATCATGCTCGTAATCGATTTCTCACTTGATTCCTGTTGACATTCTACCTACTTTTTCACGGTTTTGTCTGTTTTGAGTTCGTCTGACACACATCTGAAAATATCAAATTTTCCAAAATTATAAGTATCCAAACTGAACGTTAATCCGTACAAACGTTTACGTCACAACACAACTCACAACACAAAATACAATGGGTATCTTATAAGCGTTAATCCTTTTGATCAATAACAATGAAGCTAATAAAATACAGATGTGGATGATCGTTAAAAACGTGTTTGAAAACATTTTATTCACATGTGCTACTAGTAAGTAGCATTTGCGTGTTAG
Organism: Acleris literana; assembly: GCA_946894065.1. Taxonomy (NCBI): domain Eukaryota; kingdom Metazoa; phylum Arthropoda; class Insecta; order Lepidoptera; family Tortricidae; genus Acleris; species Acleris literana. Next base: position 12,876,558 of record OX335684.1, on the reverse strand, counting down.
TACCATAATATAGTGCTACTTAGTGATGTATCAGTTGTACTAACGCTTATGTTTAAGGATATAAGAGCTATTTGGCTCTGGCTGGATGCATTGGGTGACATGATTTAGTTTTTTTCTTGCGGCTTTTATAAGCTTAGAGATAAGTTTGGCTAATTTTAGTTAGTGGTCTTTCTAGGACAAAATTTCGTGGTACCGTCGAGTTATATAAGGAGCGAAGTAGAAATGTTAACGTGTGTAATTATAAAAGTTAATGCAAGGTTTGGTTACATTTTCTGAATTTTTTTACCAAAATAATGTCTTTAGACCTGTCATTTTTTCTAATAAAAAATATGACTATACATGGTACAGCAGGGTCTTTAGGGCTCTGGTAGAGTCGGTTAGACAATCGAGCGAATGAGAACGAGTGAAAGAGAAAAGTGTAAACTCGAAGGCCGTTTAAGAGCTCTTGTACTGTACAAAATTCCCCATCCGTGCGGCGACGCAACGCTCCGTGTGTTATTCGCCATTAGGTGCAGTTTCAATCCACGGCATCCCGTCCCACTGCTTCATTTTTCCTACATTGACACAATCGCGCAACGTTTAGCCATGTTACCAGGGAGGTTTTCAAAAAAAGTGTACATAGTTAAGGGCTAAAATTAAGATATGCTAACTTAAGTCAGTTGAGTCACAAAAATTAACTATAACGTTATAAAACAAATGATGGTATCTCAAACAAAACTCCTGTAGCAAGTGCGACCATATTACTACCGGGTGAAGCTGGAATCTACTCGTTTATTGAATTTGAGATACCTCCTATTGGCTTATGAGGGCAGTATATAAATGAATGATTAATTTTCGTGACTCACCGGACTAAAATTACAGTTTCTACATTTTACTCCTTAACTATGTACACTTTTTTTTTAAACCGCCCATTTGGGACTTGTTACTGTCGTGTCCGGCCAAACGTATACAAGTCTGGCCCGTTCGGCTTTGGTCAGGCTTTTGGTCAAACCCGATCCGCTAAAAAATGCCAAACGAAAGCGCACGAGCGTCTCACTCGGTCACGCATGACTCGCGATCTCGCACGAGCCGCGGGCGATGCGGGAAGGGCCCAAGGGGACAAATAATAACATATTATAATTAAGAGCAGAGTAATACTCAAATGAATAATAGTAATAGATAACAAATTTGAACAATTGGCTTTAATTTGACGGGGGGCGCGCTGTCGTGGATAGAAAGCACTAAGTATAACGGTTTCGATTTAGAGACAAACTGCCTTAGAATAAAAAGCGGTTTGGTCAAAATAAATTAATAAATGTTATCATATAACTAAGTACCGAATTGTTCTCTCTATATGTATATTTTAAAAGTAACTGTTTGTTATAGACGATGGAACTCAAACAGGAGGGCTGGATATTATCAGACGACACAGAGGCGATGCAAGTCACTATCGGGAAATCTGTGCCGGACGAGGTAAGCTATAGATATAATATGTGCCGTTATCTATGAAAAGGGACCTTAGTGTCGATGGCACTTGCGCCATTATTAAAGATGCTCCGATATAAATACAACGTATAAATGGAATCATTTCATGTCCCATGGTAAAATTGACCAATATAATATAAGAAATATGTCCATTTATATTTACGTATAGGTACTCACAAAATATTGAACAATCCGAGTATACCAAATTATAAAACCATTTTGATCTAAACGTCAATTAATTAATTCATATTAGTGACCGGTTAGCGATGATCAGCCAAAAAGGGTTTGTTGCAATTACTCCCTTACACACCGAGCTATTCTAATATGCAGGTGCACGATGTTTTCCTTAACCATATACTACAGTCTTTACTATACCTAGATATTTTTCTAGCATAAACACCATGTGGTTAGTGCTTGACATAATTATAATATCGACAAACGTTTTAACGACAACCAAGACTTCAACGTAATAGAGGAAAAACTCGTGCATCTTATCATTATATATTTATTTTAAAAAAAAAAATGTCCTAAAACTCATTGAAGTACCTACCTTATAAGAACATAGCGAAATCATATCATCAAAGAAAAATTACAATCATAATTATGTCATATCATTCATATAACAACATGGTGCGTTATAAAATAAAAGAATAATAACAAAAATATCAATTTATTAATATTTTACATACATCAGTAAAAATCAGTCTATGACATTGAAATGGTACACTTATCGATAACAGGATTGTCGATGTTTTTATTATGCCAAGCACTAACAACACGTCGTTCGTGCTAGGAAAATCTCTACGTATAGTCATTACCCATACCCATATACTACAGTCATTAGCCATATACTACAGAAAATTAGTGATTTTATAGATTTTGATGTGCTCTTTCCGAATTTTGACTTTGCCACATCGTATTTTTGCCTCTCGCGTCGCCATATTGGCAAGATGGCGCCTAAAAGCAATTTTTTGACAATATCTCCTTTACGATTCATTTTATGGCAAAAACAGTTATTAACAAATTAAACAATTGCCTAAGTCAATAGTTTTGGCGTACGAGCGCCGCAAAGTGTACTCCTACACGCGTTTTTGTCATTACTCATTCTGTTAGGTGTTTTTATCGTAAAATAAATGTTTTAAAAAACAAAAAACCGCCTTCAAAAACGCAAAAAATAACTTCTTTTAAAATTGTAGGTCAAAATTCGGAAAGAGCACATCAAAATCTATAAAATCACTTATTTTCAAAACTCCCGGAAAACATTCCAGGTAACCACTATTTTTCGAACCAAATGACCGTATTAATAAGAACATCGGGTAATTTAATTACGAGTAGGTTAGAGAAACTCAGGATACAACGGCAACCGCCAGATTTTGAATTCCTTACGATTACAAGTGAACATTCTAAGCCACTAGAATTAGACCACCGGCGTTTTTTGTGTAGTGGGTGGGAGAGAAGGACGCACAATGTGTTCCACAGACAAGCACAAACCTGTCGAACTAACTCTATGGCCGAACGATTACTATAACAATTAACGTTATTTAAGCTGTTTAATGAATTTGCCTAATATGCAGGAAGGAAATATGCATAATCTTGCCGATGTTACATTCATGATATAAATGTCATGAAATAGTTTATAACGGCTTATGGTGACGGCATCAATGTTGGAGACTTTTAGCTGAAGGTATCAATAATGGACACAACTCTTAATTCAATGATCATAAGGTTATTAATTGATTATCTCAAAATAAATGAATAACCCTTATCTTCTGTAGCATAAGAATCAAGTGTCTATTATTGGTCCTTGGCCAATAGGTACTGGTTCCATCACCCTAACTAATTTAAATCTTAAACGCTGTTAAAATAAAATAGAATTCTTTTCCTAGTTTTTACCAATCTCTCAAAATGTTTCTCTCGGTTTTTTTTAAAGTATAAAGTTGTTTTTAATATGTAATTTTATTCTGTATTTAGGAGAACTATATATTCTTTATATTAAATTACAAAAAGCCAAATGAATGAAATGCGGGGAGTTTTATTTTCCATTCTCCTATTTAATACGATAATGATGATACTATTCGTGTGTTTAATTGTTTATTTTCGTCATAATATATATTATTTTCTCTTTACAGATAAATCAACTGGTAGTAAATGCAAATGAAGCAGAGTCTGTGATGGTAGTTCCTTAATAAAAAATACATAAGTGATAACAATTTTGTCAAATATTTAAACTAACGAGATATCGAAGTTTGGTGTCACCCTAATTGTATAAAGTTTGACCTCTAAAAATTATGTATATACATATAAGCAATATTAGCAATAGCTTGATGCAATTATTGACAGCGTGATAATATTTTATAATCAACTTTATGAAATCAAATTGAAACCAGCATTTTTTAAATATTTTTGTACACCTGGCTTTTGTTCCGAAATTAACACGTTTACAGACGGGATTATCTTTGTAGTTGATAATGGGTGATTAGTGGCAAGACAATAGCAATGGTTTAAGACCTTTAACTTCAGGTATTTTTACTGTTCGGTTGCGGTTCGACACAAACAGGTCATAGTCAGTTATTATCAAAGGGATTAGTAGTTGATCCCTTTCGCACAATGGGGTTGTTTTCAAAGTGAAAGTGAGATGTGGTTACAGTCACGTAAGCTATGTCAAACAGGATTGTCATGGCCGCTGTAAACATTGGGCCTATGCGTTGGCCCACAGTATTGGGCCCACGTGTGTAGGACTTGGCTACGTTATTGGCTTGTTTGTAGTTGGCGACCCACGCTGGCCGGCCAACCTGCTAATTTCAGTTTTTTGTGCACACAATACTCCAATGTATAAACGTGATTCGATACTTTGCCCAATACCTTGGCCCAATTTGTACAGCGGAAATCAAATTTGTTAATGCGATAAATTACAAAAGTGATCAGCTACTTTTGACGCTAACTGTACGGTCGAACTCCGAAGTCGCTGTACATGTTGGAACCTTGTCACGTAGTACTTATCAGTAATGTAGTAAAGTGAGAGTGGTTTGAAATTAGAGTAATAATAGCTGCGCAAGGTACGGTCACGAAAGCTAATTTGAGACCCATTTAAAAAAAATATGGTTGATGTCGTCAATGTCATTAGAGATGCCAATTAATTTGTAACTTATAGGATACTCAACCTTATTGTTGTAGAATGTCAGATTGGCTTTGAACCTAAGGTGGGTCCCAAATTTAATTCTTTGACTGTAGGTACTATAATGTACAGCTACTTTCAGTTTGGCCGTATCTACCTTTACTTTTAAGATGATTATGCTATTATACAACGATATATGTACATTGTTAAAAAAACCCTTTTTCTCTTATCAATCTTATCATCTTAATCGAAACACTTTTAACAAGTGATTTATTATATTAAAGGAACTTGTTGATCGACTATTATAACTATGAATTATACCATAAATTTACTGAGAATTCCATTTCTTTTGGTTCTTTCGTGATTAGTAAATGCTAATTAAAGTAAAGAGGTAATGTGTAGAAGTTCCTATTAATCTGTATCATCAGACTAAAATGCATTTTTATTCATTCATGTTTTTTTTAATACAATATTTGTGTGTGACTCAAAGTCAGAAGACAAGGTAAGTAATCGTGATAACGAGGTCTTTCTTAAATACCGCCCCCTTAAAAATACAATACAAACCGTCAAAAAAGCAATACTTAAATGTTAGGTACTGTAGTGTACTAATCATAAGAGTGGTTTTGTGATCGTGCTGGAGTTTCTTGTCATAGCAATGAATATATCATGATTAAGGATATATATCAGGATGTCATAGGGCTTGTTTTGTTACTGGTGCTAATTAAGTTTTTTTCAACACCAAGGTTCAGTGTTCATCTATAGGAGCGTCCCCACTGCGAGCATTCGGCGCGAACATCGAGTGCTGTGTAAGCTTTGTAACGCTCGGCTCAACGTCCACACCACTCGAATATTCAACGCCGATGCTCTCAGTGGGGACGCTCTTTATAAGCCAAAAATGTCATTGGAAATATATACTTCGTTTTTTTTAGATTAGAATAAATTAATTACTGCGCGAGTAAGTCAAAATTAGAAATTTAATTACAATTGAAATTGTATCTTCTGTAAGGAATAACAAGAATCGGAATATTTAGAAATATATTTTTCATTATTATTTACGTTTTAAAAGAAATTGCGAATTTGACCTTTATTATTCTAATGTAAAAATAACGAAGTATTGCAATACCGCTCTGCTAAGCCAAATTAAACAAAACTTCTGTTGCAATCACAACCTCATTACTGAGAGGGGATGATTGAATTTACTTTGGCAATCGAATCTGAGATACTGTTTATTGGCTTAAAAGGCGAAAATATTGAAACATTTTTTTTTTTTAAGTTAATGTTTCAATACTGCTAATTAACCTCGTAAGGCCTACCATACCACAAACAGGGAGTTTTTTGTGAGTGGCACTATGAATCTACCATCAAGGCAATAAAGGTCAATTATGTTTGTTAAATAATGCTATTTTCAGTTTATGAAGATAGAAAAATAAACCTGATTCCCATTGCAACACAGTTCAAATTAAATTGCCTTGACTATGTACATCCTATTGCCTTACGAGGTTGAAATGAAGTTTTATTTATAGAACACAAGAAAATTGTGATGTATGTGTTTTTACACAGGTTTATTTTATTCATTCCCGCTTTTGTGGGATAGTGGCTTGTTTGAATCGATAATAATATTATAAAAGGTGTTTTAGATCAGCTAAGTGCCCTTGCAATAAGAAAATAAGTTCTTATACATCATTATTAAATAAGATTTACCAATCAATAAATGCATTCAAATTTATTAACAACTGTTTTAATTATTTTAAGTTGTAATGGAAAAAAGGTATATTATAAAATAATAATTCGTTATTTTAATATTTATTGGAATTAGAAAAACACGATGATACATGGAGGTCCTAAATATTATTACCTACAATGTGTTTTTTTGGTGAACAGCTTTAACTTAATGTCAGTTAATCCTATTAAATTACCCTACTGTACATCAAATCCCATCTAAGCGGTTGTTCTTTGGAATCATTTAATTACAATTATGTACAAAGTTAAGAATCTATAAACATTATCTTTGGTATTTTATAAAATACCTAATTCACTAAATTAATTACTATCACAATATTCGTATTTATTAACAATGTATACTTAGTTATCACTCGTTTGAGATGCGAGAATGCTCGTTTTAACTTTTATAATTACAATACATTGTGATATGCCTTATCATTTATCAGTTACATAATAATCAACAATTCTTAACACTATGGAATATAATAAACGTCTTTTTAACACCGAGAGAGGTCACGTTTGTCCGTTCCACTCGCCCTCCATCCTCCACACGGAAAAGGCGTAACTGAGTTTATCCTGCGCGAGGTACTTGCCGTGTTCTCCGCCGGAGTCGCCCCCGTCGCCTGGAGCGCAATCATTGTTTGACAATATCTGGTATAAGAACTCTATGTATTGCGTCGCTAGTTGTAGCGTCTGAATTTTAGAGAGTTTATCGCTCGGGAGCGATGGAATGATCTGCCGTAGACTCGCGAAAGCTTCGTTGAGGCTCTGCGTTCGTTGTCGCTCGCGCACGTTCGCCATGACCCGCTGGATCTGCATCTCCTCGAACGACTGCGCCTTCTTGCGAGCGGACTTCGAAGAACGCTTCCTCGATCTCCTCTGCTCGTCGCTCCCGTCGCTACGCTCTTCCGTAGACGCCCGGTACTCGCCAGTCATGTCGCTCGATTCATAAAACGTCCGTCCGGCGTCTTGCGAGTTGGAATCGTCGAAATAGAAACTCCTGGGCTGTCTCTGCCGCTCAGGCACGAACTGCTGCTCATAGGCTTGGTACTGCGGCTGGTACTCCCGCTCGTCGCCGTCGAATATCACATTGGAAGGCCACTGCTGCTGCGCCGGCCGTTCCGTACCATTACTTAAGTCCATTAGAGTCGCTGGAGACGCTGGCGCGAAGTTAAGTTCCGTGGCCTGCCGTTTAACTTCCATAGGCGTGTATCCGTAAAACTGGTCTTCTTCGTCCGGGTATTCGGTATCTTTTTCACGTTTTATTGGCACCATTCTGTAGTCACACTGCCCGTAGTTCATGGCTCGCAACAGTTGGTGGAGACATGCGCGCGAGTGCAAGCGACTGCAGCTGCAGACTGAGTCCTGGCCCGTCCCCTACCCGTCCCTTCATTGACAAGATACAAAAAATAACCATTTCCACTGTGGCTCCCTCCCAGCGCGCGGCCCGCCCCCAGCGGGTGCGAGCGGGACGGCGCGAGCGCTTGATCGTTTTGTGTTTATCTTGTCCATCATCTTCGGCGTATGTACTGTGCTGTACATAGGTGTGCGTCGGTCGCCATTCCCATCGCATCGATGATCACGCATCCTGTGGCTCGCAGCGGCGTATCCCATATTGGAATTTTTACAACTGCGAATATTATTGATGACTATTTGCTCGTCATTTATTAAGGACGAATCAGGTTGATTTATCTAGTCACGATGGGCCAACGCTTTAGTTTGTTTGCGTTGGCTACTAGCCAAAATCGCTTGTAATAAAATATTACATTTCGCGCACCCTATCAGCGCGCGACTCTCAAACTTGGTCGTTGTGGGCGCCACCCAAGCTTATAAGTTTAAGTCAAAGTTTTTTGTTTGTCGAGCCGTTCCTAAAAATACCCGTGACGTAATCGGACCACGGCGGCGATCCCACGCCGCGCCCGCGCAGCCTGCTCTTTGTTATAGCTCATTATAAATATTTAATTTATTTATCTTGCCCTTTAACACCGAAGACGGCATCTGTACAATGTTCGTGTCGGTAGGAAAGTCCGTAAGTGAAGAGTTTCTTGTTCTAAGTTAATGAAAATAAAAACGCTAGAGACTTTTAAGCTACAATTACCTAGTAATAACTATTACTTAAATAGATAAAAACTCCGATATAACGGTAACACTTAATTTAAGAGCTGATAAACCGTTAAAGTGCGTAACTGATTTTCATCAAGTTTAGCTTAAAACCACCACGATTAACTAGCCTTCTATTTTTTTTAAACAGTGTCCGAATCGGTCCATCCATTTGAGTGCTATAATGCCACAAATCTAACACACAGATATTCAGTTACAGGGATACCAACCTACATACGTTAAACTTTTAATAGTTATAATACCACTCTATTTGCGTCGTAGGTTAAAAATGCGATGAATCGTTAATTTAAACACAAATTTAAATTAACGTTCTAAAGCATTTTAAATCAAAGCCACGGAATTAGTTTGAAGTTCACTCATAATAAGTTAGTAACCCCTGTGTTATTATTAGTGTAGTTATTTCACCGTATTTTAGGATATTTACCACACAGTGACGCAAGTCTTTAAAATAGATCTAAAATTAACTGTTTTAATAACTACTAGCGGGGTTAAAATATGGAGCTGCGTCGTCACCTAATTATCTTCGATGGACATTTAATAGGCTTGTCCAGCGAACAAAATACTTCCCAATATCATGGACTACTATTTTTGAGTCAATATAGATCTCTGGCTATAGGCAATCCGTCAAAACTATCATTGGCAGCATACCTACTGACAATTTATTTGATTAAGATAGTTAGCTAATATCTAATCGTTAGGTAACTGGACCTCACAGTTTTAGAAACGCCCATTTCATAAAAATACAAGAGTTAACTGCTGTTTTGTTCCAAAGCGAGGTTTATATAGCATTAAAAATCGCAGAAGTTAACTATTGTCTTGCTCTTACTTTTAAGTTAGAAAAAGATAGCAAAATTGTGCTGCTTTCTCTAAAACTAAAGTTAAAGTAAGACAGCAACCAATTTTGCATTTTCGCATCCCTGTTGCACAGATTGCGGGCAGCCCGACTGCATGCTGAGTAAGTGAGTTGCATGGTTTCAGGGCCTTCCAAGACCATTAGAACAAACTCCAAAGGCCTCATGCCAAATAGAATTTTCTGTATTTTATTTATACATAAAAAAGTATGTATATTTGTGTGTTGCTATTATTTTGAATTTGTAGTTTTTGCAAAATTGGGTTTCTTACAGTCACGAAAGTCAACTTCTGCAATTCAATTCCTATTTCAAGTTTAATCCGCGCCTTTAAAATATACGGCTCCTATTTGAAGGAGACATTTTTCCCTTCCTGAATTAAGTCGCTTTGACTGGCAAGTTTGGGACGGAGCTTAATAAAGGTAAAGGATGTTTACCTACTTGCTGAATCCTATATTCCACTTGTCTGAATTAAGTTACCTACTCAGAAATATTTTAGAAACCATAAACTGTTCCTTTTTAGGATTCCGTACGCGAAGGGGTAGGGCATCCTCCCGGGAAATCCGAACCGAAAAAAAGAACCGGTACTGAAGATTAGAAAGAAAGAAAGAAAAACATTTCTTTCTTTGATTGTGATGTGATTACATCCCGGTTCTACCGGTTCTTTCTATGAATACCAAATAAATATCGTGGCGCGTATCACAATATCCAATTCACACACCGAGCGACGACGCCGGCACAAGCGGCAACATCGCATTAACATCCATCATATTTTGCGGCATATTTGCAATAATTGATCTCTAGATTTGTAAAAATGAAGAACAAATAACTTTCTAGTAAGTATTTTACTTAATCAAGATATATTTTTGTTGAATAAAACGTGCATGATTTTATTGCATATTTATAAAAAATAAAGTTTCCTAATGTTTTTCAATCGTTTTATATCTCAAATGTCTATGATCGCGGTGATTTGAGGTAAAAAATAAAGAACCGGGAGAACCGGGAAATGGAAGTCTCGGAACCGGGCCCGGTACTGCATGCCCTATAAGGGAGCCCAACAGGACCTTATTAATAAGCCTACGCTGTCCGTTCGTCCGTCCGTCTGTCTTAACTTTAAAGAGCTGCAACTTTTGAATGCTGAGGTTTTTTTAAGAAAATTAATTAAATTGTAACTTGTAGCTTTATAACACGTGCCCCTGATGGTAAGTGGGAGACCCATATCTACATACCTACATACCTTCACGCGTGTAATCCCAGAGAGGGGTAGACAGAGCTACAGAATTACCTACAACTTTAAAAACTTGGTGATAATTCTGTAACCACATTTTGCTCAAATAGGCTAAGATGTTTACCAGCGTATTAGTGATAGGTTGCAAGCCCATCGCCTAACAGTACTAAGTACCTACCCATATCTAGAAATTTGAATTCTCAAGACTAAAATGTCAAGGCTGCAATACTAAGACTTCAAATGCGTTGCCAATGCACCTCAGAGGCCGGCTTTACACTGAAATTTACGACATACGTAAGTAGGGACGCAGCTATTTGTTACAATTAGACAGAAATATTTTTTTTCTCATTCCGGATACAGATAGCTGCGTCCCTACTTACGTAACTCGTAAGTTTCAGTGTAAAGGCCGCCTGAGGACTATGATGGAATGCCTTTATGCTAGTAATTTCACCGGTTGTCTAACACAGCAATACGAACACTGGTGTTTGGCGCTGGGTTAAAGGACAAGATGGTGGTAGCGATCCGGACTGCACAGGTCCTACCACCAGTAAATTGCTACTGATTTGTAGAACTCGGCGCTTGGCTCGGGGTAATTGTTTATTGGCCGAGGTGGCGACCATTGTATCGCGCTGTCCAATACGAAGCCAGCGTTTGAAGGGTGTGTCGCATTGTCATTAAATTGTAGGTAAGTACTTACAAACCGTGTTCTATAAATATAACTCGTCTGTGAGTAAACGAAAATTATGTATCCTACCTTTGACATCTAATAGGTATTAATTCAGTCTTTAATTATGTTCTTTAACTATGATGAAATCAAATGTAGGCAGTAGGTAGGTATTAATTTTCCTTGCCAGAATGTTGTAGGGCTTTACTTACGGCCTGGGCCTCTATTCCCCTTTGCTTTTAACCATGTGGTTATCATACTGCCTTGACTGAAGTCAACTTGAATGCTAAAGAGAGAATAAGGGTTAGTTCCCGATTAGCCAGATTCTTGTTTCGTCGTAGGTATTCTTGTTTCGCCGGATTCTTGTTAACGATGAAGAGTTTTGACTGTCACATTTATATGTAATTCCGGCGAATTGTATAGGTAACAAGAATCCGGCGAATCGGGAACTAACCAGAATAAGAGCACCCGTCTTCTCTTCTTGAGTTGCTGGTGTTTATGGGCGGTGGTGCTTACTTCCCATCAGTAACCTAGGGGAGACTGGATACGGTTGTAACGGGGTACGGTTGAAACAAAGCGAATACCTATCAGAGAAACTATCAGCTGTAGGGTGAGGGGTGTAAGGGAAGAAATGCGTGGCATGTTAGTGCGAACACGTTCCACAGTATTGCATCAACTATCGCTTGTTGTAGTTTCTTGCAGGGGAGGCTATTGTATTTTGGTATTCAAAAGTTAGTATTTTTAGTTGATATCTTTATCGAATAACTTTTTTAATTACATCGATTGAATATTGAGTATTTTTCTAGTCATTTGTCAGATGTTAATGATAAAATAACAATAGTTACTTTTTGTGTTGGGTTCTTTGTCTCGCCACTATGATTTTTCTTTGACGTCAGAGGGGGATGGGTACGGTTGAAACACACGTAAGTATTAATGAGTATTGATTGATTGATTTAATTTGGCACTGAGTGAATTGATCCGGGAATAAGCAATAAAACAGGATCTTATAATTACTAGGCTGTTTAGTTCTGGGTAACTTTTTTAAAGAAGAAATGCTTTGATTTCATTTTAAATACCTTTATTTGTCTTGATGAAGTTATTTTAAGTTTTTAATACATTATAAGTGTTGATCTATAAGTATATTTAAGGCTGTTGTTGTCCTGAATAAAAAAAAAAAAAAAATAAAAAAAAAAAATCTTATTTGATACTAAGTTGATTAATACGAGAATGGGCAATAAAGCAGATTTAAATACCCGTATTGAATATTATTTCTTTGTGTTTCAACCGCCCCTGGAATGGGGTCGGTTGTAACAGAGGACAGACTTTTTTAAAAACTTATCCTGTGTGAAAATTAATATATCTGGGCATAAAACAATAGTACACATTTCAAGGCAGATGTATGCCCTCACATTTTTGCCATTTTATTCAACCCTCAATAGCATAATGCTGATGCTATGAGCGATCAAAGCAAAATTGTTTCAACCGTACCCAGTCTACCCTACTTACATGCTCGTTTGCTCCCTCTCTTATTAAAAAAATACCATATAATACAGGGTGGTACTCGATTAACCGTACATATTGAAAGGATGAAATTTTAGGTTCATTTATAGGTAAAACAATTATTATTTTTTAAATTTAACCCCTGGTTTTTTTTTTACAGATTGTCAAACTTTTTAATAAAGTTTGGGTAGTACACTTAGGGTCAGGGAGGGAATAGTAGCTCGGTGGGAACAGTGGCTCGAATGTGCTGTACTCGAAAGGGAAAGAGCTTCATGTCTGTCCTCTACATCAATCGGAAGCGTCATGCACGAATTAGTTAGTAAGTTGCTCCGGCGCCATGCGGACGAGTTACGATGTGTTTTTGTTTTAATCCCTGACAAAACTACATTCTCAGATAAGTTTCACTTATTTTTTTTCTTAACTCGTACGAGATTTTAATTAGTTATGTTTTTGTCTAAGAGTATGTCTAATCGACTTAGTATTGGCTGATATATTCAAGGCCCTCAGCTTTGGTGTTTGCTTCTAGTTTGATGTAAAATCCAAAATGGCGACAGGGTCAACAGTAGTTCGTTTCGGAAAAGTACACAGTCGCTCTCGAACCACTGTGTACATGCAACTATTTATATTACATTATATTAAAAATGTATTAAATTATTTATTATTATGAATTAATTATTTATTACTGAGTTTATTTAATTCACAAGAATATTGATGTTCTTTTTATTTTTGCCTTTAGAGGGATGGTTGTAGATGTGCTAAAATGTGATTTAATATTTGTGACAAGGGTTAGGTATTTCTTTAAGTAAGTAGGTAGTACCTCAGCGATTTAAACCCAAAACGACAATTATTAATTACTGATTTTATTTAATTTACAAGAAGATTGATATTCTTTTTATTTTTGCCTTTAGAGGTATGGTTGTTTGTAGATGTGCTAAAATGTGATTTAATATTTGTGACAATTATTTCTAAGTAGGTAGTAGATACCTAAGGATAATAAAAAAATACCAATCCTGATCAATTTTAAATTTTTCCTAAAGATGTCAGAGCCTATTTGGTCATTGAATATCAAAACGTAGCCACTGTTTACTGTAAGAACAACTGTGTACTAGGGAGTGTACACAAAGGTTCGAGCCACTGTGCACTGTTAGAACCACTGTGTACTTGGGAGTACTAGTGACTGTGGACAGGGGGTAGTACACAGTGGCTCAATTCCCTTTTTTTTTTAAAGACTTGATGTCTCTTTTTTGGTAAAAGTAACAGCAAATCTATTTGCTACATATGAAACTTCAATATTGCACTGTGCTTTCAATAACTATTTCAGGGATTTATATTTTTCATGCAACAGCCTGTTGAAAAAATCCTAGCCACTGTTCCCTCCTTGACCCTACTTGTGACGGTATAACTTTTGATCTAATAGCCCAAAAAAGATAAAACAAAATGCATAGTATTGTCATTAGTTATGTTTATAATAATTGATTACAATATTAGACCAATTAAAAAAAATAACTGAGTAACTGCTTTTTTTGTGGAAAATTACTGCAAAAATATCATTTTGTTTTCATAAAAACACGATTTTCTCAAAATTTTGCTATCTGCAATATTTTTTACAATATTTTTTTAACGTTTTTAGATCTAAAATTAAACGAGGAATAATAATAAGCAAATAAAAAATAGTGAAATATATATGTGTTTTTATGAAAAGAAAATGACATTTTTGCTGTAATTTATTAAAAAAATTAAGAAAAAAAAAGTGGCTAAAAATTTTTTTTAAATTGTTTTAACCATAAATTTACCTAAAATTTCATCCCTTTCAATATGTACAGTTTATCGAGTACCACCCTGTATAATGCCCAACAATATGATTGATTACAATAAGAAATATGAAAAGTGAAATAGGGGCGCTGATACGGTGACTCGATTTCAATACTGTTTTTTAATTAAATTTTATGAATTTCGGTTGGCCAAATTAGGAAACTAAATACTTAATAAGTAATATTTCCATGTAATTGCTGTACAGAATACCTTATAAAGTAAATAAATATAAAACGATGATACATTGCGTATCAATGTGAATAAAACAGTTGTTACCCTCTAAATAGGTACTCCCAACCCAATGTCCCAATTTCACTGACACTTATCAAAACTAATCTAAACCTCCACCGACTCCCTATAGACCGTATTCAAGGGTAGCTACGAACCTAACAGAGGCCCTACTTCGAAAAATGAAATTCGAAGTAACGTTAGCTCCATCCCTTTCTCTCGATTTAGTCTCGAGTGACGAGTGAGAAGGACTCGGTACCCTAAGTCTCGATTTTAACTATAAATATTATAAGTAGGTATAAATATAATTAAGTTAAATATAATTACTTGAATCATCACTTTAATCTGAAGTCAAAACGGTATTTCGATAAAAATGTAACACAAATATTCTTATTTCTGGTTTAAGAAAACACAATTCGCAAAAGCACACACAGCATCCATTCAAAAGGTCGTAGTGAGTAATTCTGCTCTCCCAAGAAATAAGGAATAATCTGCAATATTATAGCCGAACCATATTAAATTCTTTAAGTTCTGTGCATAGAGTCGTATATACAATAGGAATTATATCACGGATACACCCTTTTTGCTTACAGCCACCTTGCCAGATGTCGTACAGCTTTTCCCAAAGGAACTGACTAAAGGGGCCGCTTTACTTCACAACGCTAACTAACCACTTACCGTTATCGCGGTTTTTAAGTTTCTCACGCGTTACGTTTGTCTGTTACATCGCATTTTGAACACCGGATATGACGTTTCTATCACTATTCTTACCAGAACTGCCGTTATTGTAATGATGCACTTGCACAGCGCCTCTATTCAACACGGTAAAAACAATATCGCATTTGATCTGTTATCGTATTGTCAACGTTTTGATAGCTCTTATTTTCTTGACAGTAATGGCGACTGACGTCATAACAATACCATAACAGGCAAACTACGATATCGTTTTTACCGCCTAGAATAGAGGCGCTTGTATAATATTTAATTGGATTAAGTATTATAGAAAGCATGATCAAGAATCGTTACCTATAATCGTGATATGAGAACAACCCTGTGTTCATTCGCTTAAAATTTGATTATAACTTGTTTGTTATTTCGTGTTAATGCTTACATATTTACCTAAATACCGACGTTAACTTTGACTTACTCGTACAGACCTACATATAGAACACATACGTACGTATACTTACTTGTTAAAAAATCCTGAAGATCGCACGCAGCACTTTTCTAATATCTTAACGGTTTTTAACGCTAATCCCTGAAGATTAAGGGAGTGCGTTATGGGATGAAGAAACGGTGTCATACCAGCTAAGTGTGGTACAGATGTTCGGCTTAACGCGTTGAAAGTTTATTTGGTTAAGAGTTTTACTGCATTGTGGTTTGTTTTTTGAAGTTTTTGTTGCGGCTGCAAGTGACACCTTTAGATAACGTTTACGATGACTTACACACTTTACTTTCGTCTCCATATTGACACTATTCTGAACTATAGTTGGGTTAATCTAGGATAGATAATAAAGACCTGTGACAGCTCATACTCATACAAATTACACACGTTTCCATGACTTTTCAAAAATACTACAAATAATCTCTGGATAACTCACATAAACAGAAGCGAAGCGGGCGCGGGTCGCTAGTTTACAAAAACATCAACTATGGGCTTCATTTATAATTTTCTCTTTAACTTTCACCTTATTTAATAATGTTACATTTTCCACATGTAAAAGGAAGATGTGGAAATGTAATTTGGTATAGGTACTTACTTTCATTTGAATTGCACCTATAAGATTTTATTTCGTTAGCATTAAGAAAATTACACTGTGGCAAAACATGCAAGGGAAACCCAGAATCTCAATTACTTATATTTAAAAATAAGATGAAATAAAACTTATATTATTGATTTCATAGGTTAGTAGCGGTGTAATTTTAAAGTACTTGCTACTAAAAATTGTTTTTTGAAATCATTTTGAACCGTGAGAAATAAACTGGTCATATAGATCTGACTGGTGATCTAAACAAAGATGTATTGCAGTAAACAACATCTGTGCACAGATAGTTTTACTGACTCATTGTAGGCGACAAACGGAACTAAGACGGACATCATTAAAGGAAGTAATTATGTTTATTTTAGGGAAATGCCGAAGACGCGTTGCTTCCCACGTCCACATCTGCGCGCCAAATGCTTGCAACACTGGACGACGATGACCATTGTTTCGACAATAAAAAAGAAGATTAGGTTCTAAACGGCAATATTGTAATAAATAGCGTCTTGGAATTGTTTGGGTCGTAAAACATCTGCGGCGGCGGGTTGCAGCTGCGTGAGAGTACGTCACACGTGTGCTATCTATAGCCTAACTACCTACCTGCTGATAACAGCATTGTTCTACGGATTTGTTTCACAGGATTTGGTGAACTTGCGCACACCTGTGCTCTTTAATTAAATCTGCTCCTTGGAATTATCTAAGCTTTTTGCTGGAAGCGTTGCAGTTTATAAAGATTTTTTCTGGTGTAAAAATACCGTCCAAAAGTAGAGCATAAAGGTCATTTTATGTTCCTGAGCCAATATCGGCACCGTTTAGAATGGTGAAAGAGCCACACACTAGCAGTATTTGCACAGGTATGTGAATAAAATAATGTAGGTAAGTCCTTACTTATGTGTGTACTTTTACGTACCTTAAGAGTTTATTCGTTCGTCGATGATTCTACTGAGAGCGTACCTACCTATACTATATGGCAATCTTTGAATGGCAATCAAGTGCGCCGCCGATACCGCGGGTACCTACTCGGTGTTTCAGTTCCCGCTAGAAGTCGTCGATCAGTGCGCAATATATTATCAAAATGGTAAAAAACAAATGGCCAAGTTCACCCAAACCCACGACTTTGCTAATACCGGCGTCCCTGACTGAAATTCCGTAGGTAAAGTATATGAATGAACTTAAGAATGCGGTAAGTTCTGAAAGTAATAAAACTATGTACCAATTTCTTCGATAAGTAATCATTCAATAATTAAAGAATAACTTTACTTATGAAACTTGTTGTTTCCCAGCGCTTGGGCATTCTAGGAATGTGTTAGATCGGTAGGCGCGGGCGCTGCTCGGGCGGCGTCGTCAGGAGGGTACACCTCCACAGATGGGGCGCATGTGTGACGGCGCGGTCGCCACGCTGCGGCAATCACGAGGATAATTCCAGGCGTGGGTTAGAGTGAGACAAGAATACCGCTGTAGACCTGAGTGTAAAATACTATGAGCTGAGTAGGAAGAAGTCGTGGCTGCGTAATATCCGGGAATGGATCGGAATCACAACTGCCGCGGAGCTTTTCAACCTCGGCAAAGACCGGGAGAAGTATGCAGAGCTGACTGCCAATTGTAGGTACTTACCGTCGGACGATCATGAGTGTGTAGCACGTACCTTTAAGATAGTAGAGCATATAATCAACATTGAGTGCATTTTCACTTCCTCAAAGGGTTTCCAATTGGACCAGTCAATTAAAACTAGTGTTTCTTTAAGGCAAACGTGAACACACAGACCACCAGAGGCCCGTTTCAAGAACCTACAAGTTACAAATTACAAGCGAAAGTCTCTTTCTAACTCCTTTTACTAGAAAGAGAGTTCCGCTTGTAATTTGTAACTTGTAGCTTCGTGAAACGGGCCACAGATGGTAACTGAGCTCTGAGGCCCATATACAATTGCAGTCTCAAGGCAGTGCTCACTAAGTACAGTCAGGGACATTGGCGGTCGTCCACTTAAGAAAATTTTAGCTTGTTCGTTGCAGCTAACTAATCCTACAACGCTCAGGTCGTTACGCGTCGAACGCGCAAACGATTATCACCCTAGAGGTGGTCGACTGGGAATGCCCCTGACTGTACCTTACTTTATTACACCGTAGGTACTAGAATCGTAAACGAGCCTCCTTAATTGGGGTTTCCCAAAAAAAAAAACCCCTACTTTTTATTTTATTTTTTGATAAAATAGACTAATTGAAGACACTAATTTCACGGTTTTTGCATTTAAATCAATATATTAATTTATTTTAATTTTTACAGAAAATGGCTTTATGACGTCACTACAAGTTGGTTTGTTTGAGACTTGCTTTAAAACTATTGAATTCGTTTGAGAGTACGCGTTTCTGTCAGATCACGTAAAATGTCAATGTCAAGTGATGTAATTACCTACCAGAATTTCCCTCGGCCCACAGACTACTTAGAGATACTACGTCCTCGGCCGTTTGTTGAGTTTGACAATTTCACCCACAGACTAGCCTACTGGCGGAGGTTCCAAAACGGGCTTGTATTTTAATCAATCCATTTTTTAAAAGATCTTACATTGTCATGTTTATATACAGTTAAAAATTGTATTCATTTTAATAAGCGTTAAAATAAAACAGAAAAAAATAAGACAAAATTCGATATACATTATTTATATATTATTGCATTTCGGACTCATATTATATGAAGTAGTATGGTTGATGCGAAAAGCACAAGACCGGTCTGAGTGGAGAGCCTTGGGGGAGGCCTATGGCCAGCAGTGGACGTCTTTCGGCTGACATGATGATGGTTGATCGATCACAGATTAGACACAACTTACCAATGAAGATCGTGAAGTCACTAAATTACAGGTCAAATAATGTCAAATGATAAATTAGAAATAACTACTCAATACTAATTTTGTAAAATAATCTGATAACAGGGAATGGTTCTACAACCCTTTTTCTCGAAATGGTTTTTGAATCACTATACATTACAAAATTATGGGATAACCCAATTGTGTATAATTGTGATAACTACTCTGTGGACACTACTGTTTGTTTTTATATCATCATTTAGATAAAAAATCCGATAGGTTTAATACACATAGATTCCACAAGACTAGGAATGAAACAATGAGGTTTACATAAGATTTGTCAAATTAATTCACTATTTCCAAGGTAACCGGCATGTCCTCAAAGAAACAGAAGGATGGTGTCAGCATCGTCCCCCTGCATTGTCCGGTTCACACGAAACGTTTTGTTTCAGCAGATGCGCGCGCGCACGGAGCGCTGCCAACTGAAATAATGTCGATTCATTCCTACTTGTCCTTCTGATTGATGGACACCGATGACCTAGTTAGTTCGTTTTGTTATCCTACTAATATTTTAAATGCGAAAGATTTGTGTGTTTTGTTACGCCTTCACGCTGTAACGGCTGGACGGATCTGGATAAAATTCGGAATGAAAATAGCTTAAATCCTGAATTAACAAATAGGGCTACCGTTTTCCTGAAAATCACTGTTCCCGAGGGCCACCCCACGGACAAATTTGTTGGCAGAAGCTAGTATTAAATAAAATAAACGACAAACTTTTGGTTTGGATCACGCATATTAAACGTTGAAAACGTAGAGCCTCACTCCTATGACTATCAAACCGGCCATATCTGAAAAATCTAACTGTTCAATTATAATTGCTTTGTAGGTGCGTAATTTAATACTTTTGAATTTAAAAGAATATTCTTTATTAATTAACTAAAGCCCAGATGAAAGTTATCTGATAGTTAAAGTTACGACTTTGGTTTTCTTTATTATTGAAATTGAAAAATCGGCCCTGGGACATTGCTAGGTTTTTTGGTTAAATCACCAAAATGGCCGCAAGGTCGCATTATAATTTTTTTTTAAATCCTTAGTTTTCCTCCTATCCTTGCCTGCTTGATAAAAAAAGTAATACGGAATGGAAGTTCGCATGCCCGATGGGAATTCCCATCAGCAACACTTCAGGGACCATCCCACTTTGTGACGAAATTCCATACATCAAAAAATATTTAACCCCCTTAGGGGATGAATTAAATTAAAACCTTGCTTAGTTTTATAAGAAACGTTACGTTTTACAAGGAACTCCTGTGCTTTCATGTCTATCTTCATACTACTTACCGCTTTACGCAGCACTATCTGTAGGTATGTTTATCCATCATGTAGTCAGTCAATGTTATAGTATTACTATGTAGATGATACAATTTTTGGGCAAATTCTTAATATCTATTATTCTTATATTCTTATCTTTCTTATTCTCAGTGGTGGCACCTTGCGCAGGATCCGTCCGGATCACTACCACGATTATATCCTTTAACCTACCGCCAAGCAACAGTGTTCGTATTGTTTTGTGCCGGTTAGGGGATAAGAAAACCGGTGAAATTACTACCTACTTTAGAGGCATTAAATGTTAGTCCTCAGGGTTGGCGATGCTTTTGGAATCTTAGGGTAAAGTCTTGAGGATTCAATAGAACCTTGTCGCATAAAGTCATTACGTATTTTCATTATCCCTGATTCAGTGTTCCGTAGTAAGTATTAGGTATATTTTGGTCGACGAGTGAGATATGTATAGTATACCTACACCATGATTTTACAATAATGGCCATGCATTCAAAAAAACCATTTTGAAGAATAGGCTCACTCAGTTGTCAACGTCTTAAATGTATATTTTTCTATTCACGTTTTTATTTTGGTGATTAAATTGACTTTATGTTCTTTTATACCTAAGGCGGAGAAGACGCCGCGTTCGACTTTTGTGATTTATTTACCAGGAAAAAGAAAGAGAAAAAGAAAAATTATGAAAACACAAAATGGATTAACCCTTTTTTTCAATTAGAATCTGGGTTAGTTTTTTGAACTCAACGTTGAGCAATAAAATTACTAACTCAGGTTCTTTCGTCCATTACAATGAAATTCTTAAATCTCGTAATTATCATTCACAAATGTATACATTCCAAATGTTTTTACGGGATTTTGATAAATTCTGCATTGTCAGTTCGTAATATTTTGAGGCAACTTCATGCATTATGTTATGACCACAGGAAGTCTACCCGTGAGTCGAATTTCGCAGTTCGAACAAAGTTAAAGTGGCACGCCGCGATGCAAAATTGACCTTTTTTATGACGTACCTAGTACAGTCAGGCACTAAAAGCGTTGAAAACACTCAAAAGTTTACCTTTTTACCCGACTACGTAAGTACCTGGATTATGTTGTTCGAGTGTAGGTATGAATCATGTATGTGTGTTTATTTCTTTTGCACACTTTGCAGCCTAAACGGTTTGATGAATTTTAACGTAGGTATGAGGTGTCGTTAGATTCATTTTGGTTGTGGGTAGGGTTGCCATCTTTTGCGAGGTGGAATAGTTCGGATGCGTTCGTAAGTCCAGTCCACTACCTAAGTATGTACTAGCATTTACCCGCGAACTTTATCCGCGTGGAATTCGTTTATAGCGCATTGGAAATAGTGCATGTTTCCAGGATAAAAACTATCCTTTGTCCTTCCCAGGGACTCAAACATCTACATATCAAATTTCACCTAAATCGGTTCATCGGTTTAGCCGTGAAAGCGTAGCAGACAGACAGAAAAAGTTACTTTCGCATTAATATTAAGTAGTAAGGATATACCTAGTTCCTAATCAAAAATACAATGTAGTAAATTGCTTTTCTCTTCATTTTCTTGAACCGACTGCATGTAAATAGTACCTATAGTATTGTGTAGTCGCATGCGCCGGCCTAACCCCTCGTTTTACGACCGTCTCGGCCGATGGCAGATGACGGGCGACACTCGCTAATTCTGTGCGCGCGCGCCGTTTCCTGCACTATCGATTCCGCGTGTTGTCAGACACTACCGCGTTGCGAAATTCTGTTTTTAGGGTTCCGTTCCCAATACTGAAATACTGAACCCTGATATTACTTTATAGTTTTCCGTCAGTCTGCCTTATAAGACACTTCTCGGAAACAGATCTTGCATTCGTGACATTTATAACCAAATAACTTTGTAACATTATCAGCAATGTCGCAAAACGAAAACTGCTTTTAACTCCCTGCTAGCCCCAACTTTATGCGGAACGATTATTTCTGAACTGATCATAAATTAACTGCAAAATACCAGTGGGAAAATTTAAATTGCGTTTTAAACGCTAATTTAGTGAAAAAATTAAAGATCCAACTATACCTCTCAGCGGTTCTAACTCTAAGGCATCAAAATTTCCACCCTCCCTCCAAATTTCAAAGTTATAGGCAACGGTGTTTGCCTTCATATGACCCGCCAGTCCATTCGCTTCTTTTCACCTTTTAAACAATACTACGATAATTGGTAAAATCGAGTCAAGTTTGAAAGTACCCCGACACAAAGTGTTATTTAGTCGAGCAAGGCATAATGAGTAAGCAAGAATTAGTATCGAAACGAATAAATCCTCACCATTATATTCGAAATGATGAAATAAGAGGATATTTACTTTGAAAGCAAGCGAGTGTTGATACGTTTAGTATCGGCTTCCGCTGGCATTAAAGTCCTCGGATCGAATAAAACGTTATTATACCCAATATCTGGAGAGCGCAACGTCTATTATTTCATTTTAATGTTGCGATGTTGCGAAAATGTGTCATAAATTCATATTTCTATAGCTAATAAAGTTATATTGGTTTACAAATTGTCTGTCCGTTTTGTGTCGGACGACAGATCATCCATCCGTGCCTTCCTTTTAGACATAATAGCTTACTTACTTATGTCAGTCTACATTTTCTTGCGAAGTTGAAACTAATTAATAGTTTCCATCGTCTACAGCAGTTATTCTCATAGTGTAGCAAAGCTTTGAAAGCTCAGCAAGGGGAGGCCAAAAAACAACCTAAACAAAGAACATCGTCAAGTCTTGTCACTTATTAGCCAACAATAAGGCAACATGCAGCTTATTAAAATTTACTACACCTACCGCTACCATCTAACACTACAAACAAAATATTTGTTTATTTAAATATCTTTCGATTTCCATTGTAGAACTATTAAACCGTCTTGCTTATTTTGGGTTTCTGTTATTTACCTACTGTTTCAAAAGGGTTCCACGCCAATAATAGTTGGAGAACTGCCGGTTTACAGCGTCCTTTCGCGGGCGTTGAGAATTCTAAACTGAAAATTAGAGCCACTTCCTATAGTCCCCGAGGTGCATGTTTTGTGAAAATTTAAGGCATTACTCGGGTAGCCCATTTTATCGAATTTAACTTCATCAATTATATTTAGGTATCATTTCATCGAATCATTTTATTGAACGCTATTTTCTGCTGAAACCATGATGTTATCAGGATATCTTATGCATTAATTACGCAGGCTAGACTTGGACTGCGGCGAGAAATGCTCATGCGGCGAGAAATGCCCTTTGATGAAATGAAAATTCTGCGCAATGATACATCCATCAAAAGATGTTTTTATAAAATAATAGTAGGTATTAAAGAGCTATAAATAAAGTACTCATTTCAAGACTGACGGATGACCTCATATATCGCGGCATCGGGGAATGGTTTATGTCACAGCATGCTTTTGAAATATCGCATGTGTAATGAAATTCGTCTACGGTCTGTCGGTTGCGTCACGATTCCGCACAGTGGGGCTCTGAACCGATAATAATACTGTCTTGTCCGTCTGTCTACGTATCACGTTACTTTAGCTTTAAATGCAACTGTAATTTGTTTGGAATGTTCTCGATTGCGCTTTAATAATATTCTGGTTCCTTACCAGTCTGTACCTAGGCACTATTTCGATAAAAGTACCAACGGTATCTTAAAGTTTACGCTTTTATTAGGTATCTGTTAAAATGTAACTTTAATGTTTGTCTCGTACGTCGGAATTAAATAAGTTTGTCAAAACAAAACAAAAACAACCTCTTTACGCAAAAGCGTAATTTGCGCCCCGAAGACTGACCTAAAGCCGAAGTAGTCGAAGTCATTATCATCATCATCATCTTACCCTTATCGTTAGGGGTGCGCGCATCACGTCATTTTCTTCGAATTAACCCCCAATTTTCAAATTTAAATCTACATTCACGGGAGCTTCTCCGGGGGTAGGACCACTCTTACAAATGAAAAAATTCTACCTCGGTTTTTTACAAAATACCCTATTAAATTAAAACTATGACGTGACATAAGACTTCCTTTCAGGCATTTGAATGCTTCGTTAACTATTTATGAGAGCGAGAAGTTTTACGGACTCATAATTAGCTTTAAATGTATATTTTCATAAAGAGGAATAAGTGCACAAGCATATGTACTGCTCATATAAGTATATTTTTGTCAAATTATAAATATTGGTTCAAAAACTCGATATTGACACACAAGGAGAGAGGGTGTTATGTGTTTGAAGCCTTTGTCTGCTTGTGTGTACTAAGTCAGACAAAAAATCGACGAAAAGACACCGGGGGGGCGGTACCTAGGGGGCCCTTTGCCTCTGGACCCGCCTACCCCCCCGTTACCGTCGCAGATATTAACATTTAAAACATAAAGACGTAGATAATTATGTAAACAAGTTTTTCAAAACTATTCATAATAATATTCATAGCGTCGGCGATAGGATAGTCCACCATCGCGAGTACCGCGTAACTAGTAAATTCAATTAAGTGCAAAATAATAGTACATTGTTAACCGAGAGATGTCATCGCATCCGAAAATATTCACTAGATTGACTGAACGAGCGTCAAGGAGTGCATCTGGTTCATTGATGCTTTCACCCAAGTTAAACACTATTTTTTATTTCGACTGTGAGGAAAGGAACAAAAATGTTATATCCACATTCAGGGAAGACCATCACAAGATAAACAGTCGATTTAGCCTCGGATTAACGACTGAAAGGATTGGGGCATCCAAAGTTTAGTGTTCTGTAGTAAGTAGGTACCTAGGAATATATCCCGGTTCCCTTGGTTAGTTGTAAAGATACCGGCACTGAGCAGACCCTGTAGACCAAGACCAAAGATTTGGGTCATGCATGGTAGTTAGTAAGTAGCATATATTTTTAAGGGCGCGGTTATAGAAGCTCGCCCCGGGTGCATAAAAGACTAGTTATGGCACTGTATAACTAAGATTTTTACAGAACTAGGTAGGTATGTACGTCAAGAAGGAATAATTCTAGGGCTACATTTTCGAAATTCGATGAATATTCGTGTTGGCGTCGTCGAAGACTTGTATCTGTCTCTTATCTTTAACATAGAGAAAGATAGAGTTCTCTATGTTAAAGATATGAGACGGATACAAGTCTTCGCCGACCCCTGTAGATGTGACCCCTGCGTAATGCAATTACCATATCGGTAAGTAAAAAGTGTTTTGAAACGCATAATGAGCTATTTCTGTTTGGTTCTGACAGCGTGTTTATGTTGGGCGCTTTACGACCCGCCGATGAGTTATTAGCCGTCCGCCGTGACAGGCTGTCTCCGGGATTGAAATAAAATGGAAATAATGCGATATTTGTAGGGTTTTATTGAACCATTTACGAACATTTTACCTACCACGCGTAATAGCTATGGAGGTTATATATAGCTGCGTCAAAGCCATTAATAAATTGTAGGCAGATACAGCATCGGTTACAGTGGCCCTAATATGGCTGTGTCTATATCGCGTGTCAAATGTGGATAAGGCATCCGTCAACTTCTGACACGTAAATAAGTACGAGAGTGACGGATGCTTTGTCCACATTTGACACGCGATATAGACGCAGCCATGCTACTAGGCCAGACCTCTAATTCAACACGGTAAAACCATTGCTTTTGACGTGTTGGTATTGTCAAGTGAGTAAGAGCTATCAAAAGGTTGACAATACGATAACACATCAAAGATATAGGGAAACATCGGTATCAACGTTCAATTTTCATGGCACCTGGTAAGGGTAGCAAAAAAAGAAATACGTTCGAATATTTAACGAATAATAACTTTTATTTTCTGTTTTTTTTTTAAACATAATAGCAGCTATCTGTATCTATATGATGCTGTGCTTATGCTTAAAGAGGTTTATATTCTAAATAATGTCATAGAACCTTAATACTTATTTTGCATTCGAAAAAGAATATATACCAAATAGGTAACGAATGTCAATTTAATTGTCACACCAAATAAATATTAGTCAGTGTGGAAAGGTAATTAAGGCATGTGTACAAAATGTATATGGAATTTACGTCAAATTTCAAATACAGAATGTCGAACGGTCTATACAGATGTGTTACAACTACATGCAAGAGGTCATTTACTTAAGTTTTTCACGTATATTATGTATTATGAGAGATGTCAAAGTTAACAGCAAAATCCATGGAACAAATTTTAGTAATTTATTAAACCTTTAATACATTTTTAGCGTCTTTCTTTTTGTTTATAAAAAATATAAACAAATTATTATTATTATTTTTTGTAAGTATTTGTTTTTCTGCAAACCGTACTTTGCCATGAAAGTTGAACGTTGATACCGATGTTTAGATATAGGTAAAAAACTTAAGTAAAGCTCCTCTTGCATGTAGTAGTAACACATCTGTATAGACCGTTCGACATTCTATATTTGAAATTTGACGTAAATTCCATATAAGTTTTGTACACTACTACATGCATCAGGAGCTTTACTTTCGTTTTTTACCTATAATTTATTTTTTACACAGTAGAATCCCTAGGTAAACATCGTAACCAAGCGTAGGTAAATGCTACCTCCCCGGGAGTATCGCAAGCCAAGTTGTTGGACTAATACTTGACTTAGTACTCGTAAGTACCTACTCATGACGTGTCAGGATATTTTTGGCGTTAATGTTCGCTAGGATATTATTGCTGATGACGAACTAATGACTGCAAGTATCTAGGTAGGTACATACACACATAATCAGCTTTCACATTACCATTTACCACACATAACACAGCGAACAGCCTGATGTCAAACAAAACCATGTTTTCACGTACCTACCTAACTGAAATGCGAGTTAGACACTAATGACACTTTACAAATAAAACTTACCTTAGCCCGGGATTACACCTGTAAGGCTGGGTTTTATAAAGATCCGTTAGATCAAATTTCGGTCAGGAATGTCAAAATTGGTTTGAAGTTACTAAAATTTGACCTGAAATTTTTACTTACGGGCCTTTATAAAACCGGCCCTAAGTTATTACGTAAATTTTGAGACGCAACTATGGGTAAGAGTGAGTGGCAAATATCTGCAACTCTCTCTTGCATATAGCTTTGTATCAAAACTTACGTAATAACTTACAGGTGTAGCTAATCCCGGCCTTACAAATGTGTGTTATCCTTGTAATGTTCTAACATGCATAAAGACTCTAAGACGTACTTTTTTTAGTCAACAATTGTTAATTACTAGCGGCCCGCCCTCGCTTCGCTTCGATTTATGTACGTTTTCTGTAACACCCGTACTTACATAAACCTTCCTCTTGAATCACTTTCCCTCTGTATAACGCTTAGACCCTTCAAACTACGCAACGGCATTTAACGGTACTTAAGTACCTCGGTATGTAAAGAAGATTAAGCCACCAAGAACCCTGTCATAATCACGGTAAAGAAATTTCGTCTAAATTATTAATTGGCTGTCCGCGACATAGGGCTACACAATTAAAGTTTTTGAGTGTACGAGTGCTCCGGACCCTGATCGCACCGATTTCCTATAAACTTGGTCAAGGAGCTTCTTGAACTACAACAACTCACAATCGCGACCATTGATTTGCGCTGTGACTGTAAGCCCACAGATTTACCTAGGTACAGCTCAGCTCAGATAAAGTGCTCAAACTTAAATTACAACGTGTTTTTTTGGTCTAGGATTAATAACAATTACATGCGGTGGTTACAATTGAGTTATTTTCCAATAATGCACAAAAGTTTCAAAATCATCATAGTCAGAGATTTAAGTACCTATGTATTATTTACTTTCAAAATACCTAGATTAATTAATTTTTTGCATATACCTACGTATTATAAAATTCTTATGTTGCCCTGCATCACAAAAAAAAGTAAGTAAGAATAACTCGAATGAAGTAAATCGTATCAGTTCCGTTTTGTTATGCTAATGTTTTGTGGACACTCCTTACCACATATCGACGGTTCTGTGACTCAACCTCGTATATAGAATATTGTGCAGTATAAACTGACACTCACTAAGTACGCAAGTGCATATTTAATGCGTGTCAGTTTATACTGGAGAAAATTCAATATACGAGGTTGAGTCATAGAACCGTCGATATTGAACTGAATTCGACCGATTATAAACAGAATATCTACCTAATTCAAAATAACTTTAGTTATAAAAAACCCGCCACTTTCTGTTAATATTTTAAGGGTTGCGTTCCAAAATGGTAAAAAAGGAACCCGTATGGTGAGACTTCGTTGTCTGTCTGTACGTCACAGCAGGTTTTCTAAGCCACTACAAATGCTAATCAACTTGAATTTTGGCATAGTTATACATTTGGCTTGCCCGCACCTGTTATTAGTAAAAAAAAATATGGAATTTAATTTATAAATAGTAGAAAAGGGGTCTAGAAAGGGCTGAAAAATGAAAGTGGTTTGATTATAGCAAATGGGGTGTCATTTTATGAAAGGGCTCAATATAAACATTTCAAAACAATATTTTTTTTTAAATTTCAATGATATACTTTTTGATTTATAGCCAAAATTGTACAAAAAATTACCGCCCCCCCAGCCCTTATCTCCGAAGTTTATTATTAAAAAAAAACTGAAAAAATTATGACGTATGGGAAAAATAAAATGAAGTGTTCATTATTTACAGTTTTTGGGAAATAACCAAAAAACTTTGCAAATCTGCATTAAAATTTAGGCTAGTCAAACTGTACTTTATTGAATAGAAAATTAAGTTCATAACAAAATGAGTATTTTCTTTTGTGGTTACCAAGCATATTATCTTAAATACGAAACCCTCGGTGCGCGAGTTCGAGTCGCACTTGACCGGTTTTTTTTGTTGGATTTTAGTTTCGGTCCTTGGATCTAGTGTCAAACAAGGAATTTTCAAACTAAAAATGGTTAGGTATAACACTTTTGTTGAAAAAATCCACCTCGTAGGTAAAATTTGTTTTTAGACTCCGACCAGCTACTGGTGACAAAGAAAAAGGCGGTAAATTCAAAATATCATTTGCTGGTAACACGAAAGGCATAGTGAGTAGCGACTATACTCGAAAATCTAATTTAAGACCAAAAAAACTACGACAGGTCAAAGTCACTTATGTCAGTGTTAATCGAACATTCCAGAGTTAGCCAACCTTTTTGCATTGATAATCAAATTGTTGTAAATATTTGTACATAATTCTAACATTTTTAATATCAAAAGTTATATTTAACAATAGGGAATATGCATTCAATGTTTTATCTACCCGATCTATCAAAACATTAAAATATCCCAAAACAAATATTTTCTCACAGTGTGTTAAGTCATTAGTCATTAAATGGCGGGTGTCTGTGTTCATTGGCGATTTTTTTATCAGCTAAAACAAAATGACAAGCTAAATTCGGATGCCTTACACTTATGCTTGATTTAAACTTGACAGTTACCCATGGACCCCATGGTGTCATGGCTGGTAAAATGCCCGATGATTGTTATTATAAAGCGAGTTACACACTTTTGGCCTGTTATTTTGTCGAATAGATAGCTAAACGTGCGTAATATTTAAATTTCATCTAACGTTGTTTACAACTATTGTTTATTTATCGTACCAAATGTTATTAATACCTGTATTACAAGTGCAATAACAGTTTTGCTACCAAAAATCTTCTATGGTTAAATATTTAATAGGCCATCTTGTATTTGTGTAAGTAACTTTAATTAACTTGTTTATTTAAATCGAAGGTTTAAAACTACCTACAAATAAATATTTTACTGCGGTCTTTTAAAAAGTGGAAATATACTAAGGCGATTTTTTTTTTAGTGGCAACCCACCTTGGTCTTTAATTACATTTTCGAGTATAGATAGGTCATAGATAGAGTCTGTCTAATGAAAGCTGAACCTGGATTTTTCTTGGCTGACGAGTCTGGCAACACTATTTAATATGTCGTTTGGACTTTGTTGTTGTTAGAAACTTGTCAATTCGAGATCTAAATTGATAAAAATACGGAGTAATCATGCCGTCGACGATAAGAGGCGGTGTTCGGGAGATTCTGTATACTATTATACAGAAGTACAAAGAAAAAGAAGAAGAAAGAAAAGCATTATTGATGCAAAAAATTAATTGTTTAGTTACGGTGACCAAATTTATAGGTTAGTACGGCTTTAGTACGGCATGTTCATTTTGATACTTCTTATTTCTCTATGTGCAATCCTAAGTTTAATTTACCTTTTTCTGTCTATTATACGATGAGATTAAGAAATTAAACGAAATTAAATTCGTTTCAGAAAACCTGGACGTGCACGTTGACAAAAGTGTGCTGGAAAACGTAAAGCAGCTGAAAGAGGTTGAGGAAACTGAGTTAGCCTGCCAGACTCAGACGAAATATTTGGAAGAAGTATCTTCAATGACCGGTAATTACTAAAATTATCATTGTCTTTCCCTATATAATAGGTGTAGGTACCTATTGTCTGTCCCTATATCATGTTGAATCTCTTAGCATTCACAATTTTATTAAATTAATTTAATAGACAGATGATTAATGTAACTGACACTCATAGTTTCAATAAAACAATAAGGAGGTGTTTAGTTAAAAGATATCATAAACATATTATTTGATATGTATTTTCTGTGTGCGGAGCAAACAGCATTTTGTTGTTTATGAACCAAATGTACACTGTACAGTCGATTTCATAAATATGTGTACACTTTAGTACCTTATCTATTTATTTAATGTCATTTTTGATCGGCCAGATATAAAAGATGTTCGGGTTATATGAGTCTTCCTTGTTCTTAAACCGTTGCGATTAGAACCTCACCGATGCAATTTCATTTCACCTAAACCCAAATGTTTTTAGGGCTGTCGGACTGTACAATGGGGCTGTACTGCGCAACCACACAATGTATTTCTAAATGGTGTTCTGTTTATTTAACACTTTCTTTCTTCTTACAGATATCAGTGTTTCATCTTTAAAAAGAATAAGTAATGAGGGAAAATTAAACAACGGTGTCTTTAGTACTCCCGGAAAAAAGCGACCTCACAAGGCGATGGCTGAGATCAGCGTCATACTCGTGAACGGGTGTTGTCAGTGGGGTCCTGTCTGTTCACGCTTGCAAGAACCTGTTTTCCAGTTAGTTATTTTAGTTATCGTTCCTGACGTAGAGACCTCGTCATGTTGTTCTCCTAGTCACTATTTTTAATTTACTCAATGTTATTGAGCGTACATTTGTAACGACTAAGTTTGTGTTGTTAGAAATAATTATTAATTACTTTACTACCTTGTAATGTTACTTTTAAGAATAATTGTATTTTATGATTGGAAAAAATGATCTGCTGGAGTTTCTTGCGGCGCTTCTTCTCCAAGATATAATTATCGTTAGATAGAGGTGTAAGGGTGAGGAGAATAATGTTACCTCTAATTACTTTATTAAAAAGGTTGAATATAATATTCCTCATCATCATTGTTTTATTATGCTGTGTGCGACACAGACGAAAACCTCTCGTATCAATGAAATCTATCAACAGCACGACTAGCACAAGTTGCTCGTGACTTGTTTGTCGCTCGGATCTCCCTTACTATCTAGTCTGTTACGATAGAGACGCACAGAGCGACAAGCGAGAAAATACAACTTGTGCTACACGTGCAGATCACTATATTTTCATGTCAAATATATTTCGAAAAACCAAATGTGCTCCAGTCACTGTCATCGTATTTTACCTAAAGTGCTTTTCATCAAAATATAGCGTTCGTAATAATATATATGAAAATATAGTACGCGTTTCCTCTTCCTTTGTGCCCACCAAAATAAATAAAATAATAAAAGTATCAATATCGTTTATTCCTTCATTGATCGGTAATACCATATCAAGATTTTTTGAATTTGCCGCTTTTTCCCAGGTTCAGCTTTCATTAGACAGACTCTATATGTTTTCCTACCTCTATGGGATAAGTACTTATAATGTGACAGCTTGTTTCATAGGTAAAATTGTTGCCATTAGAATAATTTGAGAAAAAATGCTTATGTCGCCACACCACTCGCTGGGGTGCGCTTGGGGCCTGTTTTATTAAGCTACAAATTTATATGTTACAAGATTCCATTTGACACAACCTTGACCAATGACGTTTTATGAAGCTATAAGTTACAAATTACAAGCGGGACTCCTTTTCTAGCAAAAGGAGTTACTAATTACAAGCGGAACTCTCTTTCTAGCAGAAGGAGTTAGAAAGAGACTTCCGCTTGTAATTTGTAACTTGTAGCTTCGTGAAACGGGCCTCTGGGGCACGTTTTATAAAGCTACAAGTTACAATTTTACAGGTCTAAACTGGCAACAATGCTCCAATGGCTGGTCGTCATTGGTCGAGGTTGTGTCAAATGGAAACTTGTAACCTGTAAATTGTAATTTGTAGCTTTATAAAACAGGCCCCTGGTCGGACCTAGTAACTTCTGATGTGATATGTTGGTATTTAAAAAAAAACACTGACTGTTTACAAAACATAAATGATATAGAATTATTTCCAAAAAATTGTAAGTGGATAATGTCTCTACTCTTCTCGATGAACATAATTATGCGAATGGATCTTTGGCACATACGGCGAACACAAACCACGCAACTATGTTTTAGAGTGAGAGGCAAGTATTCCGTTCTTAATCTTGTACGTAACCGCGTCTTTCACGGTGGATGCCAATTGTTTCTCTAAATCCGGAAATTAGCAGGATGACCATAGTTGCCTTTGCCTTTTTAAGAGATAACACTATGACATATGCACTATGAGAAAACAGAAGGGTCCGAGTTGACTTTGCGATTTCAACATAATACAAATATTAGTAGTCATTTTCTCTACTTTCAAAAGTTTTAATAATAATGGGCCTAATCTTGCCTTTATAATTACCATAAAAACATGTTTGTCAAGGCATTACGTTAAAACTAGATACAAGTTCAAAAACACATAGTTTGGACCGATATAGTTTAATGACCCGTTGGCGTCTGTCACCTGTTGTCCGAATATCTGCTTGTCAATTCAATATTATGGCGGTGCGTTTGCGCATCGTTGCAGTTATTAATTTAAAAGTAATGTTAATGTAATAAAACTCCAAGATTACACTGTCTTTTTTACAATGGAGAGTGGAGATTCTTTTTTGTCATGTGCAACGACACTGGAATGGACGACACCACAAGGATCTATCATAAGAAAGGTCAATTACAGAACGGCATCATTGCGACTTATTCGCAACGAATTTAGAGAAATGTTCATGGAAATATCTAGTGAAAAACATGCAGCTATCAGGTTGGCTCTAAAAGGTATTAATGTGTTTAAGAAATTTATGGCTGAGGGAAAAGCGAGCGTCAAATTTCAAGAAGCGGGATGCACGCTGTTCATATCGAACGCTCCTCCGATCAATCTCGTATCGTTTCTTAGAACTATCTTCGTAAAGATGACTGGAGATAAAGAGCAACCTTCGACAACCACCCCATCTAAACAGTCCATGAGATCCAAATTATTGAGTGGCAAAGCGCAATCTTTTGAAGAAATTAGTCCAATAACAGTAGCTGATATACACAATGCCAAATGCAAAGTCCCTAAATCTACTACGACAACGCCTTCTCCTCCATCAAAGAAACGGAAGCATGATGATGCCACTAGAGGTCCTGCCCCAAAAAAACTATATTCTCCATCACCTCTTACCGCAACTAGCGCATTGAACCCTGAACAGCAAAGAGTTTTGGAGGCTTGTCTAGGTGGAAAGAACATATTCTTCACAGGCTCTGCGGGAACTGGCAAAAGTTTTCTGCTAAAGAGGATTGTAGCAGCATTACCTCCGGATGTCACTGTGGCCACAGCTTCCACTGGTGTGGCTGCTTGTCATGTTGGTAAGACCCATTATCTATTCATATAGTAACTTATTGAACCAAATAGATTTTTATATCAACATTTAAAAAATAATATAGCAACAAAATATCCAAACAGTTGTTAATTTAATGTAATCAATTATGTAATTTCCTTCCAGGTGGTACAACTCTTCATGCATTTGCTGGTATAGGTGACGGAAGTGGTACAGTAGAGAGTCTGTGTGAAAAGGCATTAAAGTTAACCCTTGTTGCACAAAAGTGGAGAAAATGCAAACATCTCATTATTGATGAGATATCCATGGTTGATGGCACTTTCTTTGAGGTAAATATTTAGCTGATGGTATTAACATTGCTTAATATTCTACTCCTGTATTTAAAACATAGTATACAATACATACTATTTGTAATGTTATAACATTAGCTTTTAATTACAGAAATTAGAAGCAGTAGCAAGACATGTAAGAAGAAATGATAAACCATTTGGAGGAATCCAACTCATCCTTTGTGGAGACTTCTTACAGTTACCCCCAGTAATTGAAAAGGGCAAAACAGGAAAGAGATTTTGTTTCCAGTCACCATGCTGGGAAAGATGTATTGAATTGTGTTACGAGCTTAAAGAAGTTCACAGGCAAAAAGATCAAGAATTTATTTCTATACTCAATAGCATTAGGATAGGTAGAGTGACAAAAGAGATAAGTGAGAGGCTTTTGGGCACTGCACGGCAAAAGATTGAAAGTGATGGCATTCTAGCAACCAGGCTGTGCTCCCACACCAATGATTCTAAGATGATTAACAATTCCAAGTTACAAGATTTAGAAGGGGAAGAGAAACTTTTCTCTTCTCAGGATAGTGATAATGCCAGTAAAACTCTTGACATGCAAACTATTGCTCCATCAAAGCTGATATTGAAAATAGGGGCACAAGTAATGTTACTCAAAAATATCAATGTCAATGCAGGTTTAGTAAATGGTGCTAGAGGGGTGGTCGTGAGGTTTGAAGAAGGACTTCCTGTTGTCAGGTTTAAAAATAAAAAGGAATATACAGCAAGAGCTGAACGTTGGTATGTGAGGAACTCTCATGGCAATTTACTGTGCAGGAGACAGGTCCCCTTGAATTTGGCATGGGCATTTTCAATACACAAGTCTCAAGGTTTGACATTAGACTGTGTGGAAATGTCATTAGGAAAAATATTTGAAGCTGGACAGGCTTATGTGGCTCTCAGTAGAGCACAGAGTTTGGACACATTGAGAGTATTAGACTTTGATTCGCGGCATGTGTGGGCTGACACCAGCGTCTTAGAATTCTACCAGAGATTCAGGCGGCGCTTACAACAAATGGAAATTGTGCCCCTCGGCAGACCTCTTGCTGACAAAACAAATAAGAAATTGAAATTAAGGGAAATTCTTGAAAAACAAATGAGGAGAAAATAGGACTACAGATCATTCCTGATATTTAATTTTTGAGACTGAAATATATCCAATGTAATCATTGGACAGTTTATAATTATGTATGATGATTTATTTATTAAATAAATTAGTAAAATGCATTAATTAGGAATTATTATTAATGAGAAGACATAAGATTTAGCATTTAGGATTTGGAAATAAAATAAATGATTAAACATAAAACTTGTTTTTATTTATACTTGACAATATAGACTTAACTTACCCAATGAACTTTATAAGGCGAGATTGAAATTACAATTAACTGCAATTTTATGCGCCCAGATGCTAAGACATCATATTATGCTGATGTTCAAATTGAAAATCTGTTGATGTGACAATAAACTCAGGTGTGACATACTTAATGCATGATTGTCAACATTGCTATTATGCTGCTAATACAGTACTACATGGAAAATGTGATTTGTCAGCACTTGTTCAAATCAAAAAGACTTAAGTGTCCTACAATCAAATTCACAATTCTATTGGGCTTCATATTCAGTCTGGTTCACATAGGATCGTATTAATAAACTGAACTTAAGTGCCAATGTAAATTCATAGAAATTACATTTCAGATGCATCTAGAAACAGGCATCTTACTCAAGATTTCAAAAGAACAATAGCTTTAAACAAACAGCACTAACTATCGCGATTCAATAGCAGTCAAGATCTCCACCTGCTCCTCCAAAGTAGCTTGTTTTTCCTGCAGACACTTAACAACATACTTGTAGTTCTCAATATTTTGTTCCATTTCTTTCCTACCGGATTTAGTATCGGAGAAATTTTTCTGCAAGACTTCTAGTTTCTTTGTGTTTTTAACAACAGCTTCCGTGAGCATATTATTCAAATATTCTTGTTTTTTTATTAGAACCCACAGTTTAGCCTCCACTGGGGCGTCTGGTTTACATTTCAAGTCGTCATTCACAAACTCATTTAAATTGATTGGCTCCTTCATCCTTACTAGTGTAAACTTAATGTCAGACATTAGTTCTGCTTGGGTTAGTTTGCTGAAGGCTTTGTCAAGCTTACCCTTTCCAGTATCTGAACTCTGAAAAGACATTTGGTATTATTTAAAAACAATAATTACATCTTATAAGACATAATGTATGTATTCAATTTAAAAATTCAAAATTCAAAACATTTATTTAGTAAATTGGCCACATGAGGGCTCTTTTACACATTTTTAATATGTTGTGAATCTACTAGTGCTTTGGACAAGACCATCATCATGGAGAAACTCCAGCAGAAGGTCATTTTTTGAATTATTGAATAAAAAGTAGAAGTAGAAGATACATTACAAGGTAATGGACCTGATTCTACAGTGGCCGCTAAACTTCCTAATTGTATTTAGGTGTCGCTAAAACACTTTGCTATTCTATAATCAAATAATCAAATGACAGCGCTAATTTGAATCTGATGCTTATTATTTTAGACTATTCAATATTACATTGAAATTCTGGAATAGCACTTGTTAAATCTGCTGTCTAAACTATGGCTAAAAATTAGACTATTTAGTTTTAGGCTATTTAAGCATTGTGCACATAGAATCGGGTCCACTAAAGTAATAAATATTTATTTTTAAACCTATCACAAATAAAATCATTATAAATTTAAGGTCAATACAATAACATTAAATTAAAGACTAGGAGAACAACATGGCTAGGTCTCTATGTCAGAAACGATAATTAAATAGTATGCTGGCTACACAAGTTATTATCATGCTATCTTAAAAGATAGTGCTCTACAATGAATTAAGGTGAAAAAGTGCATACATCTTTTTGTAGTTGACTGTACTAGTAATTAAATAACTATTTACTTATTTACTAAATTAAGTAGTTTGTTTTTAGACATTGATAGCCTATTACAAAAATAATGAGTTATCTAATAAAAAAAATATGAACCTTTATGGATGGCCCTAACCCTATAAGTTGTATTGTACAAACCTTAACAATAGTCTTTGACGCAGAATCAGAAGGAAGAGCAGGAAACATGGTAGGCAAAGCATTTGCCTTAAGTCTTCTCTGGTTATCAAAGTATTTACTGTCAAAATGTTTAGAACAAATTCTACTTTTAGACCAGTCCAGAATAGTACATCTATTCTTCAGTATTTGAAGCCACCTGTTCCTCATTTCCATAGACGTAGGGCATCTGAAAATTAAAAAAGAAGAGGTTACATTTTCATATTTTTTTATTGTTATTTGATTATTATGTGTATTGCTCATATATTTACTAATGCGAGGAAGTATTATCTTAAGTTTGTTGTATTTATTATAAAAACAGCTTTGCTTACGGATGAAATGAAATGCCGGGAGCCTTGTTGAATATCGAAGTTTTGCAGCCCTTTATAACGCAATGAGCAGGAGCCATGTCTGAGACTAATTTGTATCTTGAAGACTTAGTACTCCTTGATAACACAAACGAAGTCGCTTTAAACACTGTGTTTATTAGATATCGTAGCTTAAAAGTCTTTAAACAATGTGAAATACAACCAATACAACCGACAAGCAAACAACATGAATTTATGACAGATGTCAGTAAGTCTATTGCACAGACAAAGTAGTCTGCAGCTAGTGCGGTCCGAATGACGCACTATGGGCGGTCGCCATACCAGCGTGTGGACATATGCTACTGTTATTTTTTTTTTTTTTTATATAACTTTGAAACTAAAAGTATTTTAGCTTTGAATTTTTTAGCACGTATTAAAAAGAATATTTTCTTTGCAATGCAATGTTAAAAAGCGTAATAAAAATATTTTGTACTATTATTATTTTTAATTAAAAATTAAGTTTTTATAAAATCAAAGAAATCGTAATTCCATAATATCTACGCAAAATTGGATCAATTTACTAAATATTTTTATAGAATTTAACCCAAAATTATTATTTTTAATGCAGCTTAACTTTATTTACATCCAACTAAGTACAGAATTCAACATTAATACAATTAAAAAAATGCAGCTTATTAAACAAAATTTGAACGAACTCTTACCTACTTAGAGCCCTACGTACTTTTAAAATAGAAGTTTGAAGTAACGGTATTTCCTTCCCATTTTCCCTATTTCGTCGAGTGAAAGGGATTGAGTGTACTAAGCTTTTAGTGATTACCTAACCTAGAGCCTACCAACACTAAAGTAAGCTCTATCTCTTTCTCTCATTTTCAATAAGAAATCAATTAGAAAAAGTGAAAGACACTCTGATGATTGGTATGTGGAAAGAAAAGACGCATCTGAGAATTTGTATCGGACCCTAGAAACCCATCCTGAGTAAAATGAAGATGGGACTGAAGTTTAGCCAGCCAGCCTTTTTTAAATAAATGTTTAGTAAAAAATACGTTTTCCATATATCCCTACCCCTATATATATAGAGGTCACAGGTCCCAGGGGACTCGTTAAAACAATTCGCTATATATATATATATTTCCTTTTTTAATAAATATTTTTCAAACTGCCCTTAGCGAATTGTTTTAACGAGTCCCCTGGGACCTGTGAC
The DNA here is from genome assembly GCA_946894065.1 of Acleris literana. Lineage (NCBI taxonomy): Eukaryota > Metazoa > Arthropoda > Insecta > Lepidoptera > Tortricidae > Acleris > Acleris literana. Next base: position 12,837,232 of record OX335684.1, on the reverse strand, counting down.
CCCTACCCCATGAATCACGTATGATTCGTCAATTACGCACCTACATACAGGTCGATTCACAAGAGTTGGCACGAATGGATTGAACGAAAGTAATGTCACCTGTCACTGTGTGAGTGCAATCTTTTGAACCGATGTTCGAATTTCAAACCGAAAATCTGTTATTATTTTACACACGTATACTTTCGTTCACTCATTCAACCCATTCGTGCCAACTCTTGTGAATCGACCTGTACGTTTATGGGACATATCATAACATTCGGATCTAAGTTTAATCTAAGACCATTACCGTCTAAAGAAGCTTTACATACATGTTAAACTATTTTTAACTCGGTAGCTTTGATAGGTTACAATTATCGCAGCTCTCCAGCTAGCTGAGTGGCACACACGGATATTATAAGGTATGTCTAGGTGTCACAGTTCCCAACCACTCCTCACTCCCTATTCCACTTTGTTTTAACGGTCGTTTAATTTCACCCTACTAAATAAAACAAGCAGCGTACTTAATTAAGTTATATTTCATAAACAATTGAATCGAATAATAAACAATTTAAAGAAAATGGATTACATTCTTTGGAAACCCAATGAACGAATCGAGTGCGCTAGGGCCGCTCCTAAACCGTGAGCGCCAGCGTCTGTTCATGAGTTGCGGTATGTTCAGGTTTAGTTCATACTTAATCTAACCTTCATTTATGCAGGTGTCATATAGTGTGACAAGGATTTTTATGAACATTTTCATAAGGATTGTAATATTTTCCGCCAATGTCTTAAAAGTTGCGGCACATAATCATATGTTTAACAAAAAAAAAACATATCATAAGTGATTGGCAATAAAATGTTAACTAATGTCTTGTGGTTATTAGTAAGCGGGAATCTTAAAAAACCCGATTCTATATCACAATTGTTACTTACAGTTAGTTATAAAAATATGGTAACATCCAAAATACTAAAAACTCTCACCAATGCGATCTTAACCTTCTGTCAATAAAGTGTTATACATATTTTCGGAACAATGGATGCAATAATATCTTGTATGTTACTGACCGACAATGTTCACAGCCAGCAACGAGGAATCGTATCTAGTATGAAACTGCCCGACGTATGGCTAGCCAAAAATGTGTTGAAAAAAGTTACCGAAAAATATTTACAAAACAAAAAAAAAACGTCCACATTCATAAATAACCTTGTCTAACAATATTGCATTATAATAGACAGACAATAAGCGACGTACTCTTAGGCCGGGATTCATAAAGGTCTGTAAGTAAAAACATCAATTAGAGAATACCAGTCTAACAGATCTTTATTAAACCAAGCCTATGAGAAGTAGACAATCGTTGTAAAACTTTGTGAGTTACTAAAGAGATTTCCGGTTCGTGAAAAATAGATTGGACTAGATTTATGAGCGGAACCTGGAGAGCATGACAAACCTGAAATTCCTTAATAAGAGTTCACATATACAGACAGGTGTTTAATCTGAACCAACCAATAAACTATATGTAATAAAATATACTATATCTGTCTATATAGGTACACTGGATTCACAAAATAGAACAAATCTCCTGACACGTCACCACAATTTTAAATTACTTCAACAGTTCCTGGGTGCTTTTTGCTTCAAAAAAAGGACTTAAATTAGTTTTACGATACACATCAGGGTCCAAATTCACAAATACCAATGTCTTTTGTGATGGTCAATGATCTTTGTTGTATCTTTTACAACAAATTTATTTCATAAATATCTATCTACATGAAAATGAAACACTAAGTTTGCTTATAAAATCGTCCCCCGCCGCTTGAAGACTACATTCAGATATCATGTGTCAGCCAGAATGTGCTTTTAGAGTTAATAAAAGTTAGCATACCAATCGATTGATCAATCTAAGTAGGCAGGGTTCAGTGGTAGATCGAAGATCGATCAATTAGTATACTAGCACCCTTAGTGGGATCGAGATATTAATTATACTGGCACATGATAGTTGACTGCTGCCAGTCACGTTATATTTACGGCATAGATAGAATTCCACTTTATGTATAAAAAGCCGTCACGTTTCGTTGTTATGGCACAGGCCCCAAAAGTGCAGCGACCGGCACCGGGCCGAGGGTCTCGAAAATTCGACAAAAATAAACACCCTTACACCACAAACTATAAAGCTCAGACTTACAACATTCAGTTAATATTTTACATTAAAAGGTATGTTAGGTACTACACAACGCTTTATACACGAACGGCCGTCGGCTGCGAAATAAGAGGCTCATTAAAAAAACGTAAACGCGAATACACAGGTGGAGCGAACAAGCGAAGCCGCCGCGCCGGCGGCGCGGACTAGTCTCGCGCTCTGCGAACGGACCGGCCCGCCCTCCTTACGAGCGGGGGCGGGCGCGGCGGGTCGCGAGCGGCAGTCTCTCGGTCGGGGACGAGGTCGCCCGGAACGTCGCGTCTTCACCCGCGAGCGGCGCGTCACAGGAAGAAACAGTAGGAGAGCAGCGGGCGGCGCGCGGCGACCGGCGGCGCGCGTTAACTGCCCGCGCCGCCCGCCTCGTCCGGCTCGGCCTCGAGCAGCCGGCGCACGCGGCTCAGGTCGGCCAGCGCCGGCGCCGCGCGGCCCGGCGGCGAGGCCAGCGGCGACGCGCGCGGCGACTCGCCTGCCAGCCGCGCCAGCCGCCGCAGCTCCGTCGCGCGCGTCACGCTCAGCAGCGCCGCGTACTTGTCCTGCAGCGCGCGCTGCCGCGCCGCGCCCTCCTCGGCCGCGGCGCGCGCGGCCCGCTTCAGCTCGGCGACGACCGCGTCCCGCGTGGCCAGCGCCGCCTCGAGCTCGCTCGCGCGCGCCGCCGCCGCGTCCGCGCGCGCGCCCGCCGCGGCCGCCTCGTCCCGCGCCGCGGCGAGCCGCTCGCGCGCCAGGCGGACCTCCGCCTCGGCGACGCTCGCGCCGGTCGCGCCCTCGGCGCGCAGCGCGGCCTGCGCGGCCTGCGCGAGTCGCGTCTCGCGCTCGGTGAGCAGCAGCAGCTCGCGGCGGAGGCGGCGGACGTGCTCGGCGCGGCGCTCGGCCGCGAGCGCCCCGCGCGCGAGCGCCTCGACGTGGCGCGCCGCCTCGAAAGCCTCCCCGCGCGCCCGCTGCAGCTCGGCGTGGTCGTGCGCGCGCGCCGCCTCCGACTCGCGCAGCGCGGCCTCGGCGCGGGCGCGCGCGGCGCGCTCGTCGGCGAGCGCGGCCTCGAGGCGCGCCTCGTGCTCGGGGCGCGCGGGCGGCGGCGGCGCGACCGGCTCGCGCGTGAGGCGGGCCCGCAGCGCGTCCCGCTCGCGCTGCGCGGCGCGCGCGGCCTCCCGGAGCGCGGCGTTGTGCAGCTCGAGCGCGCGCACCTGGCGGCAGCGGCCGAGCAGGCGCCGGTTGCGCTCGGCGTGCGCCTCGCGGCGCCAGCGCTCGTACAGCAGCTGCGCGTGCACGAGCGCCAGCTGCTCGGTGGCCTCGCCGCTCTTGCCCTCGGTCCGCTGGCCCGTGTAAAGCTGCGTCAAGTAATTGTCTAACCGCTCGCAAGGTGACGTCGGATCTTCACCCTGAAACGAACACATGAAAGATATTGAACTAACCGAACGTATTTCTTTTGCTGAGCATGCATGCGTGCACTATGCATTCATGTTCTGTTCAGAAGGTCTAAGTCGTATTTTGCCCTAGTAAAAAAAACGTCTTAGTACAGTCAATATCATAAATAAGTGATAATTTATGTACCTTGTCACTTTAACGTCGAGTTTGAAATGTCATACAAAATTGTGAAACGATTGAAAGCGACAAAGTACATAAATGATCACTTATTTATGCTGTTGACTGTACTATTTGCCTAGACACTGAGATGCCTTGCTTTACAATTTCCATATTCCATAGTAGACGAAAGGCGTCGGTTTTAAAACGACTTGTGTGTCATAACAATCTAATAGGAAAAAAGTCAAGAATTCAAGATATACGTAATAAAACTTTCGGTCCTGAAATAGCTACTCATACAATAAACTTGTTTTGATTATTTTACTAATAAATAGTAGATTGTTCAACAAGGGACTAAACGAGCCATAATGACACGAGATGTTTAGCCACGCAAGCTGAACGAGGGTGGCTGAAGTTCGAGTGTCATTAATCATTATAGTTGCTAAGTGTCGCGTTAAACACTCTAATTTTCACTTTGAATGAGAGGAAAAAAAACGACGTTCTATACAAAATTACAATATTTATTATAACAAAGTTTCTTACTAATTTGTTCCGCAATTATTTTTTTTGGGAAAGTAACGCTTTATATTTGCCAACAGATTCAAACTTGAAAACTATTTAAAAGTTATCGGACCATGCATATTAAATTGAATTCATCCTTAATATAACTAAATAAATTCATATTCGTAATCATTAATCGTGTTTTACGAAATTAAATCGTTTTACAAAATCACTGAAAATGGCGATAATCCTCCATTCACAAACACCGTGTTTGGTTGTATAGGGGTTTCCAAATTAAAAAATAATAATAATTAAGTCCCTACAAATTAATAAGGAGCTTTAGTCCCAACGTGCAACGACTAAAGCATTTTAAGAGCATGAGAAGTGAAACAGATTATTATATATTTATAAGAAGTAGTTGGATGTCTGTAAGTTTTAACGTAAGCCCTTCATAGTATGTTTGTTTTATTTAATGCTATATTTCGTTAATTGTATCGTGTTATGCACCGTTACTTGTGATGTTAGTTTCTTATTATTGTTTGCCTTTAACTGAGACTGACAAATGGTTTAGTACCAATTTCACCATACTATGTTAAATTTAATCAATATTAATCGACTGTTAGTTCATACATTTTGACAGCTGTTAACGCTTTAATCGCCTGTTAAGTGGTTAACATCGTATGGTGAAATTGGTACTTAATTTCCAAGCGGTTTGATTTAGTACCAAATTCACCATGCGATGTTAAATTTAATCAACGTTAATCGCCTGTTCTGTTAGTTCATACATTTTGACAGCTGTTAACGCTCTAATCGTCTGTTAAGTGGTTAACATTGTATGGCGAAATTGGTACTTAACTTCGTAAGGCCCAGTTGCAGTGTGCATTTGTGCAATAGGATGTATGTAAACAAGGCAATTTAATTTGAACTGTGTAGCAATGAGTATAAAGTTTATTTTCCTATTTTCAAAAACTGAAAATGGCATTATATAACAAACAAAATTGAACTTTATTGCCTTGATAGTAGATTCAAAGTCCCACTCACAAAAAACGCCCTGTTTGTAGTAAGGGCCTTACGAGGTTAAGCCCTTAATTATAATACATTTCTAAGTTTTTATCTTTGTTATTCAAATATTTTTTATTGTATGGGTTCCACAGAGGATCTTATAAATAACTTGAGAACTAGTTCCCCGCTACTCCCCCTATTTCTTCCCGTTCGAGGTCGACTTTCGGAAAATACTTTCTTAGTGCACCCAATCCTTCCCCAGTTCCTAGACATAAGGAACCTACGTGCCAAATTTGGAATATCTTGACCCAGAGGTTTGGGCTGTGCGTTGATATGTCAGTCAGTTTCTTTTATATATCGCACATTCGGTAGAACGACGGCACAATCTTCATATGTCAAAAAGCCTTTGATTTATTTTATAATTTATTATTTGAGTAGCATAGTTTTATTTTAATTTAAATACGTTTAGTTTTAATTGTATTAGTGTTGAATACTGTAAATATATATTGTAATATTACATTAATTACGTTTATGAACAATTGTGCCCTTGTGATACAGAGGCGTGCAATATTATCATGAGTCTTATTTAGGTCTAATAAAATCGTAGTCGTGATTTAAATACAATTTCACGCACATGTAAAAGTCTTCATTTAATTGAAAATAGTCAATATTTATTAGTTGCTTATATTATAATTAGATAGTTCATTTATTTGTACATTTAATATTATTAATGTTCAGATACATAAATTGATTAATTGTTGTTTAGGAGCATTAAACTTGCAGAAACTCATTTATGCTGTAAAAACATTTTTTAACGAGTCAATCGAACAACTTTCTCTTAAAAGGTGGTAACCGTTTTGGGTTCTACAGTTAGTTTATTATAAAGTTTAATGCGCTTGAGGTGTGCAAGCTTGTGAGGTGTGTAAGCCTGGTACAAATGTTTTTTTTTTGTTTAATTAATGTGTTTTCGTCGGTATGGCGGGCTGTAAACCACACCGGAGGAGTATGGCATTACGCTGCCGCCTACTTCTTTTTTCATCGCAAAATACAAGAATTTTTGTGTAACAAATCGTTCGACACTCGTGATTTATCTGACACATTCGATTAACGCCCACATGATTGGGCCGCCGGTACCAGGGTCGCCATACTTGGTACAAATGACAGGAAAATTCGTGTCACTATCTCCCGGTCTAATAGTCTCACAACTTATCGAAGAAATCTGAAGTCGAGAACTTACTTTACCGCCAAAACAATGGCCAAATTAAATTTCTCAGCTGGTGGAATTGCGTTCCGGAATGATGTATCTTTTTTTTTTCATGATTGGTGCTAATTAATTCGAAATCAACGATAATCCATTCTTGTGAAATAAAAAAAATGTCGTAGGTTTTCCACTCTCAAGTCCACGAAAAGATTTTAAATGTATCTGGTTAAATTTTTTGTTGGAATTAGCGTGGCAATGCTGCCAATACCTAATGGAATCTTTGACCCAGGTGCGACCCGAGCCGGGGAATAAATTCGTACACTGTTGTTATGTACAATGTTGACGAATGGTCGAGGCAGTCTGGTCCCTTGCCTCTACGCACCACTGAACACTTATCTCCACCGCTACTAGAACAAACTCATCGACCCTTGAGCTCTAAGTATTTGGAGTGCTTGAGCCTTGCAGCACCTTCAGCAGCGGCACCTACGCTCCGTATCGTGAGGCTGAGGTGCGAGGAAGCAAAAGTTCTGAAGCACGTTGCATCTCACAGGAGACTACTGCCTCTAGACCACGGAACTAGCGTTAAGCCATTCAGTCGCTTACCATCCGAGCAATTAAGATCTCGAGGCTCAAATACACAAGACACATTAGCTTGAACCGAAGCCCAACCAATGTAATGTTTTTAATGTTAATAAACCAAACAGATCTTCCTAAATTAAGTGTTTTTGTTTGAAGCATTTGCTTGTTCACCAGCTAATAGTAAAATGTATTTTCAGTTCCCAGAGCGAAGTATTTTTTTTTAGAATCGACTGTTTTAGATAGAGACAGATTTTTTAAAAATATTTAAAAATTTAAATAATTCAAAAACTAGCGACATTAGACACTCAGTTAATTAGGACAAAAATATCCCAATTTGGCTATAGTATAACCCCTTTTAAGGAATAGATCGAGTTACCTGTCACCCTGTATTTTAGGGTTCCAAATTTGCGATGCGGACTCAAGATTTGTATGTGTAAATACAGTCGTAAGTTTCTTACATAAATTTGACATCAGTAATTTACAAGCGTAAAGGCGGCCCGTGAAATTCTATAATCGGTTTCGTATCATAACTAATTATAAGTTTAAACATGAAAAAAGTTTAAAAAAACAAAAACCCGCTTTCAAAAAGCAAAAAATAACTTCTTTAAAATGGTAGGTAAATAGGTCAGTCCAACTGAAGTCTGCTTTTGGTTAAAATATTGTTGGACGCCGACTTCAGTTAGTAAGTTATTTTTTGCTTTTTGAAGGCGGGTTTTTGTTTTTTTAAACTTTTTTTAAAATATTTTTTAGTGATCATAATTATGCTGTTATTCTCCCATTTCTCAAGAAACAATAGAACATTTCAATCTCGCCGCAAGCAACGCCGTGGGAAAGTCATAGTCATATATTTAAACTTAAATATGCTTCGTCATAGTCGCTCAACTATCTTAATCGAAATATCTTGTCGCCACCCTCGAAATTTATACCGTTTAGGAGTTCCGGTGGCCATCTGTGGTCTTCACATAAAAAAAAAAACAGACGAATTGAGAACCTCCTCCTTTTTTTGAAGTCGGTTGAAAATGCGGGCCCAAAAAAAACAACAAACCTTAAAATTAAAGGGCGATATCGAAGTTGAGAAAATTACCTCTTTCGCAAAGTCATCAGGGAGATTTCTGTAGAAGTCCGCGATGAGAAATTCGTAAGGCTCCGGCCAGGTGTCGACCGTCTGCACGGCGACCTCCGCGCGGCGCGCCGCCGGCCGCGGGCCGCACGAGGCGGGGCGGCGCGGCGCCGGCGCGCGGCGCGCGGGGGGCGGGGCCGGCCGCAGGCGCCGCGGGTCCAGCGCGCGCGCCCGGCCCGGCGCCGCCTCGCTCTCCGGCCACGGCTCCTCGGCCCGCGCGCGCGCCGTCAGCTCCAGCACCTCGCGGTCCTCCACGTTCAGCGGCTCGTCGGGCGGCGCCGGCCCGCGCGGCTCCGGCCGCGCCACGGGCGCCCCGGCCGGCGGCGGCGCGCCCGCGAACGGCACCGGCGAGTCCGGCCCGCGCCGCCCGGCCCCGCGCCCGGCGCCCTCCGCCTCGAGCGCGGCGCGGTCGAGCGCGACGCGCGTCAGCCGCCCGCCGTACGCGTCGCCCTGCGGGGACGTCTCCTTGCGCAGCGGCGACGGCGGCTGCGAGCGGCGGCCGATCGCGCGCACCGCGCTCGACTCCGGGAAGCGGAACTGCGCCCGCGTCTCCTTCGCGGGCGTGTTCTCCGGCGTCGCCTCGACGGCCGCCTCGGGCGGCTCGCCGGCGTCCGCGTCCGCCGGCAGCGGCGTCGGCGGCGCGGAGTCGGCGCCGCAGCGCTCGGACAGCGCGAACCAGGGCTCGGTGCCGGGCCGCAGCGCGGAGGCGGCGCGCGCCGCGTGCGCCCCGGAGCCGGGCGCGGGCGACGCCGGGGACGGGAGCGCCGGCGGCGGCGGCGGCGGCGCGCGGTCGCGCTCGTCGGCGCGCTCGCGCGGCGTCAGCGACAGGCGGCGCGTCTCGGCGACGACGTCGTGCAGCTCGAGGCGGGCCCAGCGCGCCGCGTCGGCCTCGCGCTGCCGCGAGCTCGTGACGAGCGCGGGGTGCAGGCGCACCGAGGCGAGCAGCGGCGCGAGGCCGCGCTGCCAGGCGTCGCGCGTCGCGGCCGCCGCGGCGGCGTGCTCGACGCGTAACGCGTCGAGCAGCGTGACCGGGTGCGTCGCGTACAGGGCGTGGAACAGAGCGAGCTGCGCGAGCAGGAGATGATCGCGCGCGGGCGCCGACGGCGGCGGGTCGAGCACGGCGGGCCGCAGGAGCGCGTCGGCCAGGTCGGGCCAGAGCGCGTGCGCGAGCGCGGGCGCGGCCGGCAGCAGCGCGGCGAGCGCCAGGAGCGCGTGGAGCAGCGGCAGCGCGGCGCGCTCCTGGCGGGCGGCGCGGAGCAGCTCGCGCGGGAGCGGGTGCGAGGACAGGCGGTGCAGCCAGGCCGGGCGGCGCGCGAGCAGCGAGGCGAGCGCCTGCAGCGCGTCGCGGCGCGCGGAAGGGTCGCGCAGCTGGTCGTGGAGCGCGTCGAGCAGGTAGCGCGCGTGCGGGTCGGGCGCGCGCGCGAGCAGGTCGAGCGCGCCGGCGGCGGCAGTGCGCGCGTGGTACGCGAGCAGCGCGCGCACGAGCCAGGGCTCGCGCACGGCGGCGAACAGCGGGCCCGCGCCGGCGCCGCCGCCGGTCAGCAGCGCCGCAACCTCGCCGGCCTCCGCCGCGCTCAGCATCTCCGACCACCTACGCGACATATTGTGCCTTCAGTCTAAATAATTCACAAATAAACTGAAACTAAGCGCACAGCCTTTTAACGCGGGTCCTTGTGTCGATATGGGCAATCGGTATTAACTAGATTCTTTATTTTTCAGCTATGACTATCTTCACCGTTCATTCAAACACTAATTCCTTTATTTTTTTTATTTTTTTTAATTTATTTAGAAACAAAACAGTCTTACAAAACAAATCGGTACATTAGCTATAAAGCCTACAAAACCTTAATTATAGATCTATAGTTTCCTATATTAAATGTATAATAATAAATAAACTTATTCTTATGACCAAAATTATGCTTTACTGTAGGTACGTATCTATAACTGACGTTATATTTAGATATTTGCAAGTAATACAAATGAGAACATGAATTGCAACCAATATCTTAAAACTTAGAAGTACATAGGTATCTAGTTTCTATCGTTAAGCTACATTTACCAACTTATACATGATTCAATCATACATGGTAACTAATAAAGAATAAACTTGTTTTTTAAAAACTACCAACGAACTGCCAAACAAATCCATGTCCATACACCTCTCGTTGTACAGCCTGCATGCGCGTTTCAGATATGAATGTTGTGCGTGTTTAGTTTTGCTTCTCGCAATACTGAACAACGCTTTAGCGCGGCAACTACGTTGTGTTTTACGAGGCACACGAAAACTTATATTATGTAAGAGTACAGGGGCATCTACCTGATTATTAAGGATTTTAAACAAGAAAGCTAAATCAGTACACGACCGTCTGAGTGAGAGAGGCTGAATGTTGTGTCTTGCAGCTGAGGTGGCGTAATCTGCATAGTTTCCGCCCGCCCGGAATTCAAGTGCTTTAATAAACTTTTGCGCTTAATCATTCAGTTGACAAATATGTAGCAGCTAATAAATTACCACAAGAATGTAAAAGAAAGGGAAGAGGATGACAATTGGAATGAAAATAAATAGAACAAAAGATTCATGCCTAGACACAACAATGAAATTGAAATAATTACTAAAGGGAAATCCTATGCAATACTAAAAACACCTTATGTAATTTAAAAATTACTTATATTTAAGTAATATATTGTAAAATTACTTACTTAGATAAGGTTATGATGATAAGAGTTGTACCTACTGCAAGTGCATTATTATCAAGAGTGTTTTGAGCAAGTGCTCATCTACAAACAGGTTAACGATTAGTTGAGTTTGTACCAGTGTACCTATATACAGGGTAAAGTTTTAATGACTGGCCAAATAGGCTATTTGACTAATTTTAGAAAACCTTTTTAAATGATTCTTTATTACATAACAAGCAAACTACATTGATATTTACTTGAGATTCTACTGTAAATAAAAATCTATGTTAAAATTTAAATTTTCAAAACTGCGCTAAAAACTCTGTTTCTATCATGGCACTGGCCATATGACAAGTGTGACGTCACATGCAAGTAAACAATAAACAATCATTTCAAGAGATATACCCTTATGATCTGTGGTTACTTGCATTTGACGTCACCATTAAGTAACCACAGCTGCAACCCAACACATTGCGTTTCTGCCACAGATAAAATTTCAAAAAGTATTACATTTTTTTTCGTGTAGTTTCCAAAAAAAAAACATAATTTAGTTTAAAATAAAGTGAAATATGTTGTTTTTCGCTATTATCTGATAGGTTGCCCACAATTTGTAGTATATTTTCAATGTTGTCAAATAGCCTATTTTAGGGACTAACTCTGTTGGTCATACTGATCAACTACAAATTGCGAAAAGAAAACAGCTGTTCCGTACAAACTTCAAAAGCTAAACTGCCAAAATGTATGGAACAGCTGTTTTTTTTTGTGATTTGGACGTTGGTCCCATTATCAGTATGACCAACAGAGTTAGTCCCTAAAATTTGGTTGGATATTAAAAAAATTCCCTGTATAGATAGAAGGAAAAACAAATACAATATGTCTATTAAATTATATGAAATAAAAACTATGATGCTTAAACAATTTATTTGTTGCAGTTATTTTAATTTAGAACTTTAGAACAACCTATTAGTGCCCCTTTCCTATGTACCTTTAATCAATGTAAAAATATATTTATCCTGTTAACACTACCAAGTATTAAATATACAAATATATAAATAAATATACCAGATTTTTGTCTTCATACCTATGCCATAACCAAAATGAACTTTTCAATAACATATAATCCTACCTCTTTGTCCAGGTGTCAAAACAATATTTGAATAATGGTTTTGAAAAGATTACAACATTGAGTAATCACTTGCTAATTTTGTTCAAAAGCAAGAACCTTATCTGGAAACCCCTAGTATAATTTAGCCCTATTTTCAACGCAATGTGGACAAATGAATAGCGATGCAACGAGCACCATCACGGAACGGCATCACAAGGCCGGAGTCTTGCTCGCTGCCGATAACGTAATATGTAAACGTAAACCACAATGCTAATCTCGCCGACAGCCCCAGAGCGGCGCGATACGATATCAACCGCGTCCCACCGGCCCCCAGCCGGACCAATTATTGTTCGAGTGCACAAAACAAATTAATGGAGTCGTGTCGGAGAGATTGCACCGCGGCCTGCGATCGGTCGCGTCTTACCAGTCAGAAGATCGGAGAGATGAGGGACCCGTCGGTATCGATGCTGGAGGAATTTTGGAATCTGTTTTTTGTCTCCCGTATGTTGAGAAATTGCAGTGTAGGGTACTGTAGCTAAAATAACAAATCTTTTCTACAATGACAAGTGCGGCTCTCTGCGTTGGCCGTCACTAGCTTTTGACATCTCTGACGGCAGATGATAGCTGTCAACTGTCAAATGTGACAAACAGTCACTACAGCCAGACTTACCACAGATAACGTTCACGTTATCTTATTTTACAAATCGGTCATTCTCCAGACAGCCATTTCTGTATGTCCTCGGGCTTAAAAAATATAAAACTATTGAATTTGGTATAATTTATATTTTTTGTTCCTAGAAGGTACTCGTATTGAGGTGTACATGAATTTTCAAGTAAATATTCAATAGCTTTCTAGGAGAAAAAAAAAATCAATACCCCATTCTCCTAATTAACACCGCGCGTCCCACTTCCGAAATCACTAATATAACTATTTTCCCCGATCATATACAAGAGGAAAGATGAATGAAAGTATTTTTATTTAATGAAAGATAAGATATCCAAATTACAAAAAAAATACCAAATTTATTTAGTAATATAGCACTGAGATATAAAATAAAGAAACTTTGTCCCGATACGTGTACTAATTCACGCGCCGCTTTCATTCTTGTCCGTGCAAGGCCATTGAAGAAAGAGACAGATGTCTGTAATGCATTTTGCGTGAGCAGACACTCATGTCAAGACCCTCTTGAGAGAAAGACGTGTTAATGTTGTGTGGATCGCACACTACAAATGTAAGTATCTAATTCGCATGTTTTGGTTCTCGTAAATTCTAATTAACACGTTCACGTTTTTAAAATCAGCCAATAACTCTATAGCTCTGTAAATTATTGTATACATTAAGAACCTCAGTATTTAACAGTTACTGGATTATGTAGTTTATCACATGTACCTAAAAGAAGTTATATTTTTTTTATCAAGAATCCCTAATACACACGTCTAATTCACGGGCCAAAAACGAACGCGTTAATTAGTTTAAGAGTAGTAAAAAAGGTTTTTGGTACATAAAAGTATTTTATTTCTAATTGCTCGCTTAAGCTAAACCAGTTTAAATTAATTTACAGGAATAATTTTTTTACAAAAATGTAATTCCCGGAAGAATGATGGCATGATTAGAATGACATATACTATGTCAAACTGGTGTTATTAGAGGGGCCCTAACCTTAAAATCATCCTTATGATCGTATCTATGTGCTTAAGTGTTTGGACAATATGTTTTTTAGAGGTAATTTTATTTTTCCTAGCATATTTCTCTTGGAAAACATGAAAATTTTGCTGACCGCATTAAAAAGTTGCATTTTGACAATAAGTGACAACTGTAATTCTAATCATGTAAGGAAAATTTCATATTTGTATAAATTATGTATTAAAACCACCCGCAATAATTAAACTACATACTTAAAGTTGAATGTCTGTATGTTATGTTACATAACTTATGTATGTAAAGCTTAAACGGCTCGACGGATTTTAGCATTATGAATTATGAGGTGTCCTTAGATTCAATAAAATTAACTAGTTTATTTATATCCTTTTAGTTAATCGGGTTTTTAAATTTTAAATTACTTTTTTTAAAGATAGATAAGGAATGTAAAAAGTAGGAGGAAGAAGTATTATTTTTTCTTTAGCAGATACGGCAATTTATTTGTTATCGTTTGTTCATAATACCTAAGGTATAATATAAAGTTATTAATTCTGATTTTTTTTTATCGTTTTCATTGTTGATTATAGAACGATTATTTCAGTGAAATATTAGTTAGCTTATTATGTATGTATATCGTGATGGATATTTTATGTTCCTAATAGTTTCAACGTTGCAATATAATAAATATGATAAAATTAATAGACAGTCTGACAGTTTTTGTCTTTTTTCCTAAAAAACATATATTTGGCATGAACATTTATCTAATAAACGCGTAGTTTTTTTAATTCGCAAGCAAGTAAACCTAATTAACGCATCGCTTTTCTAATTCGCGCGTCACGCAAATATTAAAACCCTTCTAGTTAATTAACCGCTAATAATAATTAAGTGCCCAATAAATATTAAAGTTTGAATGGTCGATATGTTACTACATTTTGCATAAATTTTATCAAAAACCAAGTGGAAAAAAAGGGCGGTGTTAATTAGACTGAGAACACAATTCTGGAGAATGACCGAAATACAACAACAAGCGTTTGAAATGAGGAAATAGCCACAGGGATCAACCTGCATTGACCAAACTATACTCGAAATTCTAATTTAAGACCAAAAAAACTACGACAGATACGTCACTGTAATAAGTGTCAAAGTCAATTATGTCAGTGTCAATTGAACATTTCAGAGTTAGCCAACCTTTTTGCATTGATAATCAAATTGTTGTAAATATTTGTAGATCATTCTAACATTTTCAATATCAAAAGTTATATTTAACAATAGGGAATATTCTTTCAATGATTTTTCTACCCGATATTCAAAACATTAAAATATCCCAAAACAAATATTTTCTCATATAGTGTGTTAAGTCATTAAATGGCGGGTGTGTGTGTGTTCAATGGCGATTTTTTTATCAGCTAAAACAAAATGACAAGCCAAATTCGGATATGCCTTACACTTATGCTTGATTTAAACTCGGAGGGACGGTAGGTAGGTAGGTAGGTAGGTGGCTGGTGAAGGTGGCTTTTGGCCTGTTATTTTGTTGACTAGCTAAACGTATGTAATATTTAAATTTCATCTAACGTTGTTTACAACTATTGTTTATTTATCGTACCAAATGTTATTAATACCTGAAGTATTACAAGTGCAATAACAGTTTTGCTACCAAAAATCTTCTATGGTTAAATATTTTTCATCACGCTTGCTCGTAAATAGTGTCCTAACATGCTAGAAAAATCGAACGTAAATACAAAATAATACCCGCGGGCCTTTTTTTAACCATTACGCCCTGCGTACGAAATAGCTTTTTTTAAAAGTATTATACGTAGACTCAAACTATCATAATACGCCAGGACCCCAATTCTTGTGCCATTCGATATGAAGTTTCATTCGAGATGAAATGTCAGTTGCATACAATTTTCTGAAAATCTCGCATATAAACTATTGATCTCGACTGTCACTAGAATCGGACTCCTGACCACGTTTGACATTATCTGTGGTAAGTCATAGATAATGATGTAGTCTGCCGCAAATTTATAAATACGGATTATAAACTGTGTGATTCCAAAATAATAATTAAAAGGGTGTCTTTGTGCAAATATAAAAATTTATATATCAATAAAAACATTTCGTCATCAGAAGAAATGGATAATGCGACTCCGCCGGACATCGCCAACGCGGCTAAAACTATTAGTGAGAATCGTAAGTTAAAATATGATCTTTTGCCTGATTTTATTTCATTTCCTCGCAATTGTGATGAAAAACATTGTATGTTACACGGGTGGTAAAGGAAATACAAAGCTCGAGTCATTAAAGCCCTCAGCCTTCGGCTTCGGGCTTCTAACAGGCTCTCGTTTGTAATTCTGTCTTTACCACCCTTAATACACAATGTACTATAATAGGCCATCTTGTACTTGTGTAAGTAACTTGAATTAACTTGTTTATTTAAATCGAAGGTTTAAAACTACCTACAAATAAATATTCTTAGTGCGGTCTTTTAAGTGGAAATATACTAAGGCAAATAGTTTTTTTTTTGTGGCAATCCACGTTGGTCTTTAATTACGATTTCGAGTATAGTCTTGTTTATATTATATATTATCTGTGGTTTAAAAGGTGCTGAGGCCCTACTTTGAAAATCGAAGTTCGAAGTTACGTTAGCTCCATCTTTCTCTCTCGATTTAGTCTCGAATGACGAGTGACAGGGACGGAGCTAACGTAACTTCGAACTTCGATTTTCAAAGTAGAGCCTCAGCTATGGTAGAGCCTTAAGGCCTCGATACATGATCGGTTTTGCCTTCAGTTCTAACTGACCGGATGCAAAATAGTATCGTGTAGAGTCTGTCTAATGAAAGCTGAACCTGGATTTTTCTTGGCTGACGAGTCTGGCAACACTATTTAATATGTCGTTTGGACTTTGTTGTTGTTAGAAACTTGTCAATTCGAGATCTAAATTGATAAAAATACGGAGTAATCATGCCGTCGACGATAAGAGGCGGTGTCCGGGAGATTCTGTATACTATTATACAGAAGTACAAAGAAAAACAAGAAGAAAGAAAAGCATTATTGATGCAAAAAATTAATTGTTTAGTTACGGTGACCAAATTTATAGGTTAGTACGGCTTTAGTACGGCATGTTCATTTTGATACTTCTTATTTCTCTATGTGCAATCCTAAGTTTAATTTACCTTTTTCTGTCTATTATACGATGAGATTAAGAAATTAAACGAAATTAAATTCGTTTCAGAAAACCTGGACGTGCACGTTGACAAAAGTGTGCTGGAAAACGTAAAGCAGCTGAAAGAGGTTGAGGAAACTGAGTTAGCCTGCTAGACTCAGACGAAATATTTGGAAGAAGTATCTTCAATGACCGGTAATTACTAAAATTATCATTGTCTTTCCCTATATAATAGGTGTAGGTACCTATTGTCTGTCCCTATATCATGTTGAATCTCTTAGCATTCACAATTTTATTAAATTAATTTAATAGACAGATGATTAATGTAACTGACACTCATAGTTTCAATAAAACAATAAGGAGGTGTTTAGTTAAAAGATATCATAAACATATTATTTGATATGTATTTTCTGTGTGCGGAGCAAACAGCATTTTGTTGTTTATGAACCAAATGTACACTGTACAGTCGATTTCATAAATATGTGTACACTTTAGTACCTTATCTATTTATTTAATGTCATTTTTGATCGGCCAGATATAAAAGATGTTCGGGTTATATGAGTCTTCCTTGTTCTTAAACCGTTGCGATTAGAACCTCACCGATGCAATTTCATTTCACCTAAACCCAAATGTTTTTAGGGCTGTCGGACTGTACAATGGGGCTGTACTGCGCAACCACACAATGTATTTCTAAATGGTGTTCTGTTTATTTAACACTTTCTTTCTTCTTACAGATATCAGTGTTTCATCTTTAAAAAGAATAAGTAATGAGGGAAAATTAAACAACGGTGTCTTTAGTACTCCCGGAAAAAAGCGACCTCACAAGGCCACGGTGTCTAATTTGGATAGCTTTGACATCCAAGCTATCCGAAATAAAATAAATGAATTTTATATTGTAAAAAAACAAGTGCCTACACTCAGATGCTTATTGGCAGAGTTGAGAGAAAGCATCGGTTTTACCGGATGCCTTGAGACTTTACGCCGAATACTAATGGCAAATGGATACGAATTTAAACAAAATACTGAACAACGTACATTTGTAACGACTAAGTTTGTGTTGTTAGAAATAATTATTAATTACTTTACTACCTTGTAATGTTACTTTTAAGAATAATTGTATTTTATGATTGGAAAAAATGATCTGCTGGAGTTTCTTGCGGCGCTTCTTCTCCAAGATATAATTGTCGTTAGATAGAGGTGTAAGGGTGATGAGAATAATGTTACCTCTAATTACTTTATTAAAAAGGTTGAATATAATATTCCTCATCATCATTGTTTTATTATGCTGTGTGCGACACAGACGAAAACCTCTCGTATCAATGAAATCTATCAACAGCACGACTAGCACAAGTTGCTCGTGACTTGTTTGTCGCTCGGATCTCCCTTACTATCTAGTCTGTTACGATAGAGACGCACAGAGCGACAAGCGAGAAAATACAACTTGTGCTACACGTGCAGATCACTATATTTTCATGTCAAATATATTTCGAAAAACCAAATGTGCTCCAGTCACTGTCATCGTATTTTACCTAAAGTGCTTTTCATCAAAATATAGCGCTCGTAATAATATATATGAAAATATAGTACGCGTTTCCTCTTCCTTTGTGCCCACCAAAATAAATAAAATAATAAAAGTATCAATATCGTTTATTCCTTCATTGATCGGTAATACCATATCAAGATTTTTTGAATTTGCCGCTTTTTCCCAGGTTCAGCTTTCATTAGACAGACTCGTGTAATTTGGCCTGAAGGCAAATCGCATCCGTCCGCCTGAACGATTTGCCTTACCGGACAGAACTCCATACATGATCAGTTTTACCTTCGCTTCTAACCGATCGGATGCAAAATAGCATCGTGTATGTGTAATTTGGCCTGAAGGGAAATCGCATCCGTCCGCCTGAATGATTGGCCGTTGGAAAACTGATCGGTCTTTACATGTGTGGCCACTCGATCCGGTCAGGCGGAACTGACGCAGTTTGGCCTGAACACATCGGTCTTTACATGTATGGCCACTCGATCCGTACAGGCGGAACTGACGCAGTTCGGCCTGAACCGATCGGCCTCTACATGTATGGGGGCCTTTAGTTTAACGGCCAAACCCTATATTCAAACCGCGGACAGGTAAGGCTTACAATATGAAATTTGCCCATACAATATGTGTCAAATTTTAACATGAAGTAAGCCTATCTATCCGCGGTTTGAATATAGGGTTCGGCCATAAAACTGAGACTTTGCTGATTTTTAATGAGTAATGAATGAGTAGGGACTTGTGGGACTCAATATTCCCCTTTTATCTCGTTTTGTTTTGCAGTACCTATACAAGACAGGAATGTCTAACACTTACTAAAAATACAAGCAATTTTACACAGCTCACTGAAGGTTTTATAAATTGTTTAATTGCCGAGTTCAGACAACATAATAAAACACAACCTAGTAAACAATGAAAAATATATTTCAATAATGAGCCTCAGATAAACATAATTAATATTTAACGATACATTTATTATTAATAATCATAACAATAAAATAATAATTACACTTATGAATTAATCCGTAACACTGATAGCTACCGGTGGTATGAATCGCCAGGTATGGCTGACCTCCGTACAGGGCGGCATGAGAGACTGTTGGTCTGCGTCTTTCATCGCGGAGGGGTCATCGAACACCGGTTCCGTCGTGGAGCATTGGATATCAATTTTGTATTCGCCGGGTGTCAGAAACACGACCGTGCATTCGTGGTAAGCTTTAGCAGATTCCGGTAGTGTGGTGAGAACAACTCTGGAACACAAAAAGGTTTTTAGGAACATGAAATCATGGCCCCGACAATAAAAGAAAGATGCCATGTCCCTTTTCAAGAAAATAGTTCTTTCTTAAAATATTGTGGAAATCGGACTTGATTTAGGGGGTGAGCAACGTTATCGCCCGGAGCTAAATTTGTATGGAAAATAATTTCGATTGCTACGCGATTTAATAAGCGTCTGGGGTACCCTTTGTCTAGCATAATATTGATTGTCCGAAACGCACTTCGCATAACATTCATATTTTAAGAAGCGAAGTGAAGCCTTGCATAGACAGACCAGGGAAAAGATTATGAACCTTTTATACAGGGTGTTATGCAGAAGGTTGGACAAACTTCAGGGACTCACTCTGTAGGTCATACTCATCAACTTTTTTTATTTGACCAACATCCAAATCGCGAAAAAAAACAGCTGTTCCATACAAACTTTGAGGGCTAAACAGCCGAAATGTAAAAACAACATTCTGCCTTTGAAAAGTATGCTAAATGAATGTATTACAAATGAAATTATGCGAAATGAAATTATGCAATATGATATTTCGGTCAAACGTTAGTATGCGATACGAAATTATGACCAACAAATTTCTGCGAGACAACGGTGAACCAAGCGTCTGTTAACGTTCCCCTTGAATGTTACTTATGGTCTCCTTAGAGCATTTTCGCGCAGCAGCAAGGCTCCTAGTAGCTGCCCTTACTGAGCCATCCCACCATTCCACCCTGTATACAGATAGAGGAGTCTGCGCGCGAGCAGCCGTAGCGAGCAGACGTGTTTAACGGAGCTCCGAGTTTCGTTTGCATTATTACCTAGGCTGAGTATTTTTCCGCTTGCGTATATACGTTCGCGCAACAAATAGTGAACATTGCACCATTTATCCTTATAAATGGTGAAAAATGGACACGGACGATACGGAAGGTTATAAAAACCCTCTAACCAGTGAAAACCGTTTTACAAACAGTGCTAAAAGCGTAAATAACTTCGTGAACGATAAAAATAAGTGCAAAGTGAACACTAATGTAGTAGGGTCAATTCTTAAGGACTCTGTCGGCAAATTTCCAGTACAATGCTGGCATTGCTCGAAAATAAACCACGTAAAGAATTTTTATCAGTGGCACAGTGACCAAACTAATATTAAACAACTAAAATGCATTGACTGCCATAAGGAAACCAGCGTTAAGTGTTACCTGGAACTTATTCCTAACATAGAAAAAGATGAGTTGAACGGTTGTAGCCACGTAATTAAAATCATTTCGTGCAATGCGGCTACATGTCAAGTGAATAATAAAAACTGTCGGGACTGCAATAAACAATTCCACATCAAAATCATTCCGAAACAAGATCTAATCAGTAAGGAGCGGGTCATTTGTGAGTGTAAAATAGTTAATGATTATGTGATCTACCCACAAAATCATGTTACCAAAACTCTCAAACAACGAAATTCGCGCAGTAAAAATACCGAGCAAAATATATTGAGAACAATGCCTGAACGTGCATGTTCAAGAAGCCGGCCGAAACAATCAGCAAATAAAGAGGATACCGGTCGGGACCGCGTACAAGTACCTACCGCCAACCGCTACGAGCTTCTATCGCGAGATGATGAACAAAGTTTGCACGATTCAAACGTTGAGCAAACTCAACGAAATAACAAAAGTATAAAGCGTGCTCGCATAGAACGCACTGGGATAGCGACAGACACGGATACGACGTTAAGAGCATCCGACGCCAAACAAGTGTCCACTTCCATCACAATGTCAGCTGATATTAATTCCAAGTCTACCACCGACCAGCAAAAACCTTTACACATACCTGTTATTCGAATCACCGATCGGGAGCTGATTGAAAACGCAGATACGGTTAAAAAAATTAGAAATATCGCGATCTTACTTAATTGCTGCTATAGCATCACCCAAAATAAAAAAGAGATTCGTATAAAACCGGGAAACGGCGAATCTCGCAAAAAAGTGATTGAAGCCCTTAGCGCACTAAACGAGGAACTGAGGTTCGTAGCCCCCGTCCCTAAAGGGGAACAGCAACATGCAACGAGAGTCATTCTCCGCAATAACACGTACGACGAGCCACTCGAAGTGCAACTTGATGAGATGGAGAGGTGCATAGGTATTCGGCCACTCAACATAAAGAAAATAAAGGACCATTTACAATTGGTGATCTTCGATGCATCACACAACTTCGAGGACATAGCACGAATAATGAGGAACACCTCTGATCATTTCTTTGGCGCGCCAAGAATGAAACCGGAGCCATACAAAAAAGACCCAAAACATGTGGTGCAATGTAAAAATTGCTACCACTTTAACCATTCAACTTCAGCGTGTCATGGCCGCAAATGTCCAGAAACAATAACTGTGGTCAACCAAGAAAATATGGAGATCGACGTGTGCTACTCTTGCCGCAAACCTGGCCACGGAGCGAATCAAGTGAAGTGCGAGCGCTTTCAAGCGGAGATTAAAAGACAAACGGACATGCACACCGCGCGAGAAGCAAAAAACATCAGGCCGACTATTACAGCTAAAAGGATAATAACAAGACCTGCTAACATTAGAAATGGCATCTCATTTGCGTACGCGGCCTCCGGTCCTTCACAATCATATGACGCAGGATTTCCACAACTTGGATCATCACAACGGCAATCTCACAATCAACAACAGCGACATTGTCTTCAACAGCAAGCCTTAACTACATTAGCTTCAAACGCCATACAGCCAATGGACAAGAAGACAATGCTTATCGATACGATGAGAAAACTATGTAACATACTACTAGAGCTTACAAATGGCGACCTCTGGTAGTGACAAAACATTTAGAAAACTACGTATCCTGCACGTCAATGCTCAAGGATTAGGAAAAAAGTTCGAAGAACTAAAAGAGTTGACTATTAAGCACAAACCGCACATCATCGTGGTCAACGAATGTAAGCTAGACTTTGACAAAGTAAAATATAACATCAAAGACTATGACAAAATCACTGATTCGAAAGCAGAACACCTCACCACTGCTATGTACATTCTTAGAGGGCTGAGATGGACCCAAAGCCATCTAGCATCGAATTGGCAAGACGACAATAGGAGGATAGAAGGTGTAGCCATTCGTCTTGTTGTTAATCACACAACCGGCGAATCGATCAATATCAAAGGTATTTATATCCCCATCCCAAATCAACATCATGCACGCGACGAGTTCGAGGAAACCCTCCTAGAAGTAGGCGCTGTCGTGATCGGAGATATGAATCTCCAAATGAGAATACTAGGTCAATCGCGCGACAGAGGCCTCGGCACACTGGTTAAACGACTGCTGCAACAAAACGTTTGCTCTTTCTCCAACACCGGCATGTCATCGAGACCTAACAATCAAGGCAACGGTATACTCGACACTGCAATTCTAACGCACGAGTCGCAAAACATAGAGAGAGTCACGGCAAGAAGAGTCGAATCTATCGGGTCCGACCACTTGCCATGGTTGCTCGATCTTCACATTGAGGTGAGACGAGAAGCTAAACTGGTACGAAACACGAGAGTGATCTACGAAGATGAAGAGCTCTCAAAAAGATACTTGAACATCTTTGCCGAAACCTTAGGCCCGCTTGAAGATATTAACAGCAACGAAGACTGTGACAATTTCATGAACGGCTGGAAATATCCCTCACCACAGCGCTAAATAAACTCGCACCACTCAAAGAGGATCGTAGGCGAGACCATTTGCCACCTGACATCGAGCAACTTATCAAAGACCGAAACGCTGCTCGCGACAAGGCGTGGCGTCTGCGACACAATCAACTTCGACAATCGGTTCTACGCCAAGAACATAACAGATTAAAACGCAAGGTGTCTATAGCGCTGTGCACTCTACGCGAGGATTCCTGGCAAAAAATTCTCGAAGACCCAAAAGATAACCGCACTCAGTTGTGGCGCATCCAACGCAGTATGAAAGCACCACCACAAAAACTACCCCAGATGCCAAACTGCAGCACTGAAAAAGAAACCATCGACACACTCGTGGATGCAGCAATCATAAAGGAAGCTATAATCTCGCCAGAAGACGAAGGTTCAGAAAAGACAACACCGTTCCAGCCACTAGACCTAACTTCAACTGACGAAATTAAAAAAGCACTGCAACGGTTCAAGAACAAGAAAGCGCCTGGTCCAGACCAACTGAGGGCGGATGCTCTAAAACTCGGAGGAGAAATATTCCTTCAGGCATACAAAAAAGTAGCAAACTATATTCTTTCCACCGGCCATTTCCCGCGGCGTTGGAAGCAAGGAGAATGTATCTTCCTACATAAACCTGGAAAAAATCATCGTGAAGCCACGTCGTACAGACCCATCACCCTTATCAACATCATGGGAAAGCTGTGTGAAAGATTGATACTCACTAGATTGGACGAGACTAGCCGTCGTCTGCAGCCCCCTTTTCAACATGGATTCACGCAGGCACGAGGAACCGGGACTCAAATACTTCGCACCGGTAAATTTATCACTGACGCGCTCGACGCTAAAGATAGCGTTGCGATGATCTCCACGGATCTGAGTAAAGCTTTTGACTCGATAAATCATCTTGGCCTTATCAAGAAACTTCAAAACAAAAATGTTGATAATAACATACTCAAGATGATAGAAAACTATTTGGAGGACAGAACTATACGAGGCAAGTTTCGTACAACCATAGGCGATGAAATGAAAGTACCGCATGGCGTTCCGCAAGGGTCGATACTTGGGCCCGTCATCTTTAACCTGTATGTGCATGACATATACGATGAACACGATCGATTACCAGGCATCAAACTATCGCAGTACGCGGACGATCTCTGTGTACTGAATAGAGCGGCCCGTCCGGATCAGGCCACAATCAGAGCAACTTGGGCAACAGAGACCATCATCGATTACTATAACAGATGGGGACTGAAATGTAACATCAATAAAACCGAGTGCATCATGTTCACCAAAAAGAGGGGTTACAAGCCGACGGTTAAGCTGAAAGACCAAACACTACCGTTCAAAAAAGAAACGAAGTACCTTGGAGTCATCTTCGATAAGTCAATGACAATGGGACCACACACAAATCTAGTTATCACGAAGGCGAAACGAATACGTGGAGCCCTCAGTCCGATCATCGGTTACCATGCAAAAACAGACATCCAAGTAAAGCTTGCCATTATCCAGGCTTGTCTGTTACCGGTGCTTGATTATGGAACTGTACAACTCCTGCCACGTTACAGTAAAACCAACCTGCTCAAAATAGAGAGGCAGTACCGTATGGCCCTGAAAGCAGCAGCACAATTTCCGCAACGCATACCTACCGAAATGTTGTGGGACACCCTCGATTGGGACCCATGGCACATCCGTGTACACGACCTTAATCAAGACATGTTGGAGAGACTAAAACAGCTGAATATAGCGGATCTTGATGCCCCTGGTGATGCGTATCTCGGCTACGGTCAATTTAATCCATTACTCACTAACCATCGAATAGGAAATATCCCATATATTGTAAATAATAAAGACCGTAGACGACAGCTCAGTAAAAGAGCGACAGTCGCTCGGCCTCATAGATTGTAAGTTAGTGTTATTTAGTTATTAAGTTTACAACAAAGAATTGAATATGTCAATTGTCTTTACATAAAGTAACTGGCACTAATATAATACACCACACTTGCAATGATCTCATACTTAGACTTAAGCGAGCTAATACACCCCTGACACTCGAACGGGAGCAGGGACACAAATTGTACCAAATATAAACTAGGCAAATAAACAATATCTATGTCTATACAGATAGACTCACTTGTTGTTCCCCGCCGTGGCCACCCGGTTGTCCAGCTTGTAACTCAGCACGCCGTTGTTGTAGTCCTGGTAGAACTGCACGGACAGGCACAGCCGGTGCAGCGGCCGGCGCAGGTGGTTCCACACGCACACGCCGAGCGAAAGGCACTCTCCGGCAGAGCAACTGTACTCTTCTTGCGGCTTGATGCATTGGGAGTTTACGCTCACTTCTGTGTGGGTAAAAAGCAGTGGTTATTGATGAGTCATTCCTTGACAGTCCTGGATTACATAGAATTGAAAGCCATTGGAAAGTTTTTTATTTACTGTAACCAGCCCTAAGATTTTCCGTCTTATTCATAAACGAGCAATAGCTACAGTATGCTGTAAATCAGCTCTGGCCTTATCTATCATTGTGACATTTGAATTTGACAGAAAGGGACAAAGAATAACGTCTCGGAGTGCACCAGCTGCCAGCAGAGGTCCACGCTGTTGGCAGGTGGTCAGAGCACAGTAGACACTTCACATGAGTCAGTTACCCCAGTTCAAGGGCGACATGCGCACGATGTCCATCATGGCCTGCGACAGCGTGATGCCGCGCACGGAGGCCCGGCCGCGCGTCTCGGAGTGCACCAGCTGCCAGCGAAGGTCCACGTTGTTGGTGAGGTGCTCTGAGCACAGTAGCTCTAGGCTGCTCGTGGAAGATCCCGTGCTTATTGATTTGGGTTCCGTGGATTCTGATAACACCAAAGAGGAGTCATTAATGAGCCGCTAGTGGATTATACCGCTAGTGAATTAACATAGTTTAGTCGTAACTATTAA
This sequence comes from Acleris literana, assembly GCA_946894065.1. Classification (NCBI taxonomy): domain Eukaryota; kingdom Metazoa; phylum Arthropoda; class Insecta; order Lepidoptera; family Tortricidae; genus Acleris; species Acleris literana. The sequence continues at coordinate 12,811,172 of OX335684.1, read as the reverse complement.
TCAGCTAGATGGAACGAACTGAGACATGGTATAGGGTAGCATTCCATCTGTCCAATATCTTTGTCCAATGTGCATTGCGTCTCACATTTTTTAAAGCAAACTGTGAGACGCAAATACACATTGGACAAGTGGAATACCACCCCAAAACGGGATCATATCAGCATATGTGGCCTCTTATGTATTGAGAGGCTAAAGATTGATGCTAGCCATATAGCTTAACGCCTTCGACAGATTAGTGCCGCAGTTCAAACTTGAAATGAAAGCGCGGCAGCAGTAAGTGTCCAGCTAGTTGTGCGGGCGGGCGTACCGTCCTCGCGCGGGCGGAAGGGGCAGCGCGGCAGCGGCACGGGCACGCGGCAGGCCTCGCGGCTCTCGATGAGGATGCGCTTCTGCGGCGCGTAGTGGAACTCCATCTCCTCGCCCGTCAGGTTGTGCACGTCCAGAACTAGGTACAGCTGGCTGGGGCTGCAACACGACACATCATTCATATGAGAGTGCTTAATCACTCTATAACTAGGAGTTCAGGACGTGGAAAGGACCTGCTCCGATTGGAGGAATGCCTTCGGGCTATAATGGAACACGACACTTGCTCAGCGCACAAAGATCGAGGATCGATAATAAGTGAAGCTTTGGCTTCAGGGTACGCACGTGAATTTAGTGCGCTCGTGTGAGCTAGTTCATTTATAGGATCATCTCTATGATAGTTCATATAAACACGCATGTCACTTGTTTCCTTGACTTTTCATGAATACTACCTTGATAGAAAGCTTGCGACGAATTTCATTGATTTAAATAATCAGATCTCGGGAATCACATGTAATCTGCAAATGCCCCTAAAGCACAAGGGCAATATTTATAAAACCTTTGATAGACCGGTCAACATGTATTGGTCTGAGTGTTGGTCGACCAAGAAGAGTACATTTGGAGATGCGGATGTTACAATGGATGTGTGGCGTCAGTACAATGGATAAGATTAGTACCAATAATAGAAAAGTTGAAGAGTAATAGATTGCCGGTGTAAGGACACCATGGTAAATGGATATAAGACAGAAAAAGTTCTGAATGGATTGTGTGAAGCATGACATGTGAATGAAAGGTGTTAATACGGAGTTAATAGAGGAGAGTAGTAGAAGAAAACATGTTGTGCCGACCACATCTAGTGTGGGACAAGGGCAGGAATTTTAATAATGGCGAGGTAGTGTCATGGCGCTGGTGTAAATCTGCCTTAACACCTCGTATCCGTGCCAAATGTTCATACATTTAATTTTTTGTATGCATTTGGCGCATGTATAATCTCCTATCTCGACAGTGTACCAGCAATACTTACATTTCGGCGGGCAGGACGTCCCAGTGAGTTATAGAGACACTGGGCAGCAGTTCGAGGTTGATTTGCAGCGTGGACTGGCGGCAGTGCATCTCCCGGCCTATGCCCCCCGAGTAGCGTATTATCACCTACAAAACAGTTATGTTTTAGGGTTCCAAACCAAAAAGTTAAAAACGGAAACCTTATGCATGCTGAAGATGTCTTTGTTGCGGGTGTCTGTCAAGACTTTTTTCTTCAAAATGACTGAACCAACCTAGTGCTGAAAAGTTCAGTAGGTCTAAAACTAAAAATTATTTCAACACTGAAACTATTTTACTTTCAAGAGAGCGATCAATTTTAATTAACCTCGATAAAGATTGACTGAGTCTTACTTGAGTCTCAATCTGCCTTCCTCGCGACGGGGGCATTACCGATATAGGAGCGGACCAGTTGGTCGTGTGAGAGTTTGTCGATCTGCAACCAACGTAAGCATGATAACGGCGAGTTTTATTAAATTATCTGCTTTTACTACACCCTGCTTTGGAAAGTCAGTTAAAAATAATAAAACATTACCTGAAACTGCCAGACAGGTTCCTATTCGGCACGAGTCCGCTGCTCAACGACGTTTGCGGGTTAGAGCTTTGCGTGGGCAACGAAGTCTGGGCATTGGGTACCGGCGACCCCACCCTCGACGGGTAGTTGGACGTCAGGCTGTTGGGGAACATGTTCTCCCCCCCGACCCCCCCTAGGTCCAGGAAATCCGCTTCGCCGTACAACTTCATAGAAATGATTGCTGTCTCATTGGGGGGGATCGGAAGCTGAGATTGGATCTCGTCGTTGGACCATTGGAATACTTTGGATTGGAGCTGAGTGTCTGTGTTTGACTGTGAAATAGACAAATAGATTTGTATGCATATTGGCTAGAATTGACTTGGGACTAGGTTAATTTTGCAAAGATAAGTTACACGGCGACGCAAACATTAAATATACAGTTTCACTTTTGACCTTAAGATTGACCGTTTATTGTTGTTATTTAAGGAGTATAAAAAGAAGCTAGTATTAAATAAAACTAAAAAATATATCCAGAACATCAGTGAATATAAATCTCACCTGTATAGCCAGATCTAAATATTCAATAGGCACATTACTCGTGTTAGTAATCTTCATGGTACAGTCCGTGCTCTCTCCGTTGTGCAGCGAAATATTGGTGATGCTGCCGACGTTCTCTACATTAGGCAGGTTTAAGTTACCAGAGGGCGCCACAGTCGTCTCTATTGTAATCGTAGGTAAACTCGGAATAACTTCAATGGTATACGAAGCCGGAAACTTGTGGGGCATAGGCATGTTCTTAAGTCTACAATTCGACTTGACACCAAGCGTGTGAGTCGAATAACCCATTATTTGTAACTCTCCGACTTCTTTGCATGTCCCGTGGAGGTTCACGATGGTGGGAGTATCGGGAGCTAAATTTATAGTTTCTGGGATAGATTCGAAAACGATTCCAGATGTCAAAAGGCGCATGTTGGATACTTTCAGCTCGAAGGGCAGCGGATTCGTGAGCTTCATCTGCACTTCGCATATATCGTCTTCCACCCATAGGTATTCTGAAAAGGGAATTTCGTTAAGTGGAACTCCACAGTTAGTAGCCTTTTTATCTATTATCGCATCGAGATCTGAAGGGTAGATTAAAAGCTTGACCTGTCAAAATCTATTGATTAGCAGATGATTAAGATTAAACACATGATGTGATGTGTAACCCCGAAGGTACAAATATTAAAAACCATCGTTTCGGCCGAGGTCACAGAAATTCAAGTATCAGCGAAAATAAAAAATATCCAAGTAAAAAGGACGAAAGTTTAGAAATAAGTATTAAAAATCAGGTATATTTTTTAATGAGAAAATGTGATTCGGTCCATACCTTGCTATTGCTTTTAACATTAGCATTTTGATTAAAATGAACTATTTACACGATAATAAAAGACATATTATGGTGTTTTAAATTTTGAGTCGTGCGACTACTATACAAATTAACGTTGCTCAGTTGAATGGGCGTTTTTAAAATTACGGCGTTACTTGGTAGATTGAAAACAAATTACTTTATAGTAGAGTTCCTTACAACCTCCTCAGCAATTTTGGTCTTGTTCGATGCGCTAGCATATTTAATTCATATTACCGACATTATGTTTACTCGCGCCATTCTAAGAGGGCCGATTTGACAGACACAACCAACACAGTACAAAATATAAACAGACCTCAAACACATATTTCGTACTGATTTAAAGTTAAAAGCGGTCAATACAGGACAAGATATAACCTCAAACAGACCTCAGACACATATTATATACTGAGTTGACAGCTGTCAAATCGGGCCGTATAGATCGGTGCGCCTATAGTCGATTGACTGAATAAATGATATGAATTCAAATGATAACAGAACAAGAAAGAAAGCCCGCTCACCCATCTTCCCCTCGTCCTTCTTGCTCTTCCGCTCGAGGCTGCCGAAGTGTATGGGCGTGAAGATGAAGGGCCCCTGCGGCTTGCTGCTGCGGCGCGCGTGCGGCGCGCGCGGCGGCGGCGGCGGGCGCGGGCTGAACCAGGCGCAGGCGGGCGCGTGCGTGAGGTTGGCGGGCGGGATCACCTCGCCCGACTCCAGCACCAGCGGCACCGGCCCGCCCTCGCACTGCGCCGCCAGGGCCTGCCGAATGTACACAAATATCCAAATCTAAACATAAACCTAATTGGCATAGTAATAAGGTCTATGTACATATTTTTGAGCCTTTGTGTATGCATACCGCCACAGCCTAGAAACCAATACAGTCGTCCGACGAAGCCGTCTAGACAGGGCAATCGTGCGGGGTGTGAGGGGCGAGGGGCGGGTAGGGCTTGCCCGAGCTGCATAAGTCGCCATTGTTAGTAGCTCGGGACATATCTTTCAGGGCTGACGCGTGTCGTGTTTTGATGTGTGAAAAAAATGGTGCATGCGACATGTGCAGTGCGAGAATGCAAGTCGTCATCTCGCGCAAATAAAGAGCTACGATATTATCAATTAAAAATAATAACAATAAATATATTATTTTATGGTGCTTAATTTATAGCATTTTTGTCATGTCATGCCAACGTAAACAAAATGGCGTATGTAAAAGCGTGAAGCCTGCCAGCACAATTGAAATGTACCTAAAAAAAATTGTTTCTTAACAAATTTAAAATGGCGGACATGATTTTTATAAATAATGATAATGGTTGTCATTATCTAGGTTTTTGGGGGTGCTGATTACGAAAAAGATATCCATGTTGAAATCCAAAATGGCGGACATTATTTTTTCTTAAAAATTGATATGGGTGTCATCTTCGAGGTTCCTTGGGGTGCTGATTACGAAAATGACATTATTTTTGGAATCCAAGATGGCGGACGTATTTTTTAAATATAATGATATGGGTGTCATTTTCGAGGTTCCTCGGGGTGCTGATTACGAATATGACATTATTTTTGGAATCCAAGATGGCGGACGTATTTTTTTTTATATAATGATATGGGTGTCATTTTCGAGGTTCCTCGTGGTGCTGATTACGAAAATAACATTATTTTTGGAATCCAATATGGCGGACGTATTTTTTTTAATATAATGATTTGGATGTCATTTTCGAGGTTCCTCGGGGTTCTGATTACGAAAATGACATTATTTTTGTAATCCAAGATGGCCGACATCATTTCTTGAAACAAAATTGTATGGGTGTTAACGATGAAATATCTAAACTTACAGTAAGTATGATATCTAAACTTAAGTGTGCACTAATCCAGAGTGACACACTAACAAACCTAAAAAGTAGTTTGATCTAAAATTTTCACCAACATTAAAAATGTTTCAAAAGTAAGTTATCTGTGGTTTTGTTAGGCGACCATTTTTTTTAAATCTGATTACCTCCGACATCGATTTTCAAGAGAATCGAACCAGTAACAAAAAAGTTCAAAATGGCGGCTACTTTTTGTAAATCTAATAGAGAATGTCAGCCAGTTTAGATTTTTGGCTTACCGTATTATTCATTAAAAACTAAAAATAGCTGTAAAAAAATCATTACGATACGTCAAATAGTTTTCGAGATATTAAATTTTAAACTTCGTATGCGGCGCTCGAATCCCGGCGGCTAGCGCTCACGGATGATGACGTCATCGCTTAACAGCGGTACGCCCCCTTATATGAAAAAGTAAGTTTACAGGGCTATATCTTTTTAACCTTTATAAGTAGCCATCTGAATTTTTCACAGAATACGTGTTATTATAAAATCTATCGTTTAAAATTGTACAATGAACAATAAATCAAATCCCAAAAGGGGTCCCCATACAAGAAATATGAAAATAAATCATTTTTTTTAGCATTTCTTACGGATTGTATTTTTATTATGGCTTCTTATTTTGATGCTATTTTAAACTTAAATTGTAGTCTAATTTTCATAGTTTCCGACTAAATAGCAATCTCAAGTAAAACTGCTACAAATATGTGACAAAACTGATTTTATCAAAACGATGTTTTAGGCGGTCACCCATCCTGTTATAGACTACGCTTGTACTTGCTTAACTTCGTAAGTCGTAATATTTTTACGAATTCGTTTTGATGTGGCCCTATAGCAGCTATGTTTATCTATTACTTTGTATTACATAATTAACTGTCTGTCACTGACCGGCTTTTCTATTTGTAATGTTTGTCGAATAAGTTGGTTAAATAAAATTAGAATAATAATCAAGCACTTTAAATTTTGGGATAGTGGCAATAATGCCTAGACCTAGCAAAGCGAGAGTGTTGTAGGTATGTAGGTAGGTACGTCTATCGACTTGGTAGTGCCCGCGCGCGAAATTTGAAATCGATGAAATGAATACACGAAGTATCAGAACTACTGCTAGGTAGGTCAATCAAAAATTCATGTTTTATAGTTCACTCTTTTATACAGTAGCGATATTAATTCTAAATTAACACGAAATTTGTAAAGAAAGGACAAGCATTCAAGCCGCTTGGGACTTAATTTGTGTAAAATCTATTCATTTCAACCTCTTAAGTTGCCAAATGACTTCCGAGCGGGCCCGTTTGTTAGCGGTTTCCGAACCAGAATCGGGACACTGGCTTCATGCCCTTCCTTCTAGGAACCTCGGGTCACTTTTGGATAATAATTGTTTGAGAATTGCCATCTGCCTTCGACTCGGCCTGAAAATTTGTGAACCTCATCCTTGTAGCCGCTGTTCTCAGCCCGTGGATGAACTGGGTCGTCACGGCCTTTGCTGCCAGATGAGTGCCGGCCGTTTTTTTAGGCATGCGTCGCTCAATGACCTTGTCCGTCGGGCCCTTATTTCTGTATCTATTCCCTCAATTCTGGAACCCCCAGGTTTGTCGTCTTCGGATGGAAAGAGGCCCGACGGATGTACTCTAGTGCCGTGGCATCTGGGACGGCCTTTAACATGGGACTGTACGTGTGTAGACACGTTAGCCTCGTCTCATGTTCAAGGCTCCGCTGGCACTCCTGGATATGCTTCTGACAATGCCCAAATTCTTAAACGCCGCAAATACGCCTTTTTAATTTCAAATTACGTATTTGCGGCCCTCGCCATCGAAACTTTTGGTCCGTGGTCTTCTGACTTGAAAATATTCGTCAAGGAGGTGTCGGAAAAACTGGTGCATGTCTGTGGCGATCCTCGGGCCGGTTCCTTTTTTGCCCAAAGGCTGAGTCTAGCGTTGCAGAGAGGAAACGCTGCTAGTGTCTTAGGCTCGATGCCACAAGTGAGTTCGTTGGAGGGGTTCGATTTGTTTTAATTTATTTTTATTTTAGTTAATATTTGTATTTTATGATATGTTATGATGTACATATGTTGTGATGAAATAAAATTATTCTCACTATTGTCACTCCAAGAAAGGACTGCCACCAAAGTTAAGCAACTACCGCAATCGCTACATCAATCGTGTTGATTTAAACTAGGCACTTTTTAACATATTTGTAAGAGTTTTACTACAGTTTACTGTTTGGTCGTAAACTATATATGTTTGTATGGAGTTTCGATTATTATCTAAACATAATGTGACACCGAAATAAAAAGCTATTATATAAATAATACCCATAGTTCGCCTTCCAAAGTTAAGCAACTACACGCGTAGTCCAAAACAGGATGGGTGACCGCTTAAAATATCGTGTTGATAAAATCAGTTTTGTCACATATTTGTAACACTTTTACTTGACATTGTTATTTAGTCGTAAACTACAAAAATTAGACTACAATTTAAGCTCAAAATAGCATCAAAATAAGAAGCCATTATAAAAATACAATCCGTATAAAAATGCCAAAAAAAAAGATTTATTTTCTTGTTTCTTGTATGGGGACCCCTCTTGGGATTTGATTTATTGTTCATTGTACAATTTCAAACGATAGATTTTATAATAACACGTATTCTGTGAAAAATTCAATTGGCTACTTATAACGGTTATAGCCCTGTAAACTTACTTTTTCATATAAGGGCGCGTACCGCTGTTAAGCGATGACGTCACCCCAGCAAGATGGCCCCCGCGCGCCTTTAATATTATTGACCCAAATCTTAAACGTTCATAGAATCAAAACTACTGAGTCTTTTTGAATAAAATAAAAAGTAGTATGTTTGTTTATTTATAAACTTTACTGCTACAAAGTTTCAAGCGATTTGGCGTACCTACTGACATTCTTCATTGACAACAATTCATATTTGCTAAGGTAGCAAAATAAAATACCGTTTGTAGATTTTACACTGCTGATTACAGTAAAAATATTTTTGTTTTTTTTTAAGCTGTAGTTTTTTTTATATTTAGGAAAAACAGTAAAAAGAGTTGGATTGTGAATGTTAGGAATACACTTATGTTTCAAAAGTAAGTTATCTGTGGTTTTGTTAGGCGACCATTTTTTTTAAATCTGATTACCTCCGACATCGATTTTCAAGAGAATCGAACCAGTAACAAAAAAGTTCAAAATGGCGGCTACTTTTTGTAAATCTAATTGACAACAATTCATATTTGCTAAGGTAGCAAAATAAAATACCGTTTGTAGATTTTACACTGCTGATTACAGTAAAAATATTTTTTTTTTTTTTTTATGCAGTATTTTTTTTTATATTTAGGAAAAACAGTAAAAAGAGTTGGATTGTGAATGTTAGGAATACACTTATAGTGCCCTTAGTCCATTTATTACCATAGGAATTGAAAAAAATATACAACTGTCCTGTCCATTTTTCATCTGTCTGACGGATTACTTGATTCTAACGACACGCTTTCGATTCTCGTAATACTATTGTTTTGATATACGCTATGTAAAATGAAAGTGATTAACGGATTTGTAAAAGCGGATAGCCGCAATCTGCCCAAATTTGACGGATTTATGTTGTTACAGTTTGTTATGGTTGATAAGTGACATGACTTGACAGTCAGTTCTGTTTCTGTTTAAAGTTACTTTTTTTAAATTTTATATCATGCTAAGATCACGACTTCAGTATTCCTAACTTTGTATATACGGTCTTTTTAATGACTATTTCTTTAATAAATTATTAACAACGAATTTAAGTTAAATAAAGAAAAACCGAGAAACACGGGTAGTCTAATTTTTAACCAGCTATTATAAACGCGAAAAAAAAAGTTTTCTTTTTGAAATGTTGTCAATTACGGGTCCGTATTTGTAGTCCACATCGATTTTCATTGCGATCGGGCCAGAAACAAAAAAGTTCAAAATGGCGGCCACTCTTTTTAATTTGAATTACGGTTCCGTATTTGGAGTCCCCACGGACTCTCAGATATCGATTTTCAATGCACTCGAACCATAAACAAAAAAGGGAAGCCAAACAGACTGGAGCCGTAACGCGTTACGTAACGAAGCGGTTTACCCTTCCATAAGAAGTTATCACCACAAAAAAATAACCAGCGTCACTCGGGACGATGTAAAAATTGTAACTATATCCCATAATGTCCATACTGTTGAGGCATTTAGAAGTTATAGCGGAACAAAGAAACGTACATACATACATATATGAAACCTAAAAACATTACCCTCCTTTTTTGGGCAGTTGTTTAAAGTTTGTGACAACCCTAGGTAAGTACTGTGGCCTTGTGCGGTGTCGGCATTTACGCAAATATCAAAGGCGCCGGCCCACTGTTAGTTACTCTTTACACTGTGATACCGCACTACGACCGCCAACTCCAAACTCACGGCGTCATACCTGCAGCTGTATGGAGAGCTCGCGGTGCTCCTGCCGGCTGAGATGCGGCCACATGGCCTGCAGCAGGAAGGTCATGTGGCGCGTGGCCAGCGCCGGGTGCCCCATGCGCCGCGCCGCCACCACCAACTCCAGGAGTAGCTGGATTTGCAGCGCCGGCCAACCTGGTACACCAATATCAACTGTAAATCTTATCTTACTAATGCCCGTCTTCCACTGCGAGCGTAGCGGGTCCCGTGAGGGCTCGGTTTAGCTTACAATGGTGACTTCCAAGTGTTTCCACCGCGAGCTAATCTCTTGAAGTCAGCGTTGTAAGCTAAACGGAGTCTGCACGGGGTCTGTTCCGCTCGCAGTGAAAGGCATAATATTGTATTTGCGAAATTTTGAATGTCTGTTACCCACGCCAGAACCGCTGAACGGATCTGAATGTTTGGCACATAGATTGACTATAGTCTTGAATAGCACATAAGCTACTTTTTATACCAGAAAATTCGTCAGTTCTCGAAGGAATTGGAATAAATGATCTACCCATCATTTTACCGAATTTCACTTTATCGAATTTTACTTCTTCAAACGCTGCTTTGTGCTGAAAACATGATGTTTCAGGATATTTAAAACATTAATTACGTTAGATTAGGCTAGACGTGTGACTATCAAAAAAAGTTAGCTCATGCGTCGAGAAATGCGTTTGGATGAAATGAAAATTCTGCGTTATGGTATGTTTGTTGAAAGGTACCCCCTTAATAGGCCTATACATATACAGCTGTGAACGTTCTGAGGCCCTAAGTACGAAGTTACGATAGCTCCATCCTTATCACTCGTCATTCGAAAATAAATCGACAGAAAGGGACGGAGCTAACGTAACTTCGAACTTCGATTATTTTTTTATAAGTAAAGGAAGCAAACGAGCAAGCGGGTTACCTGATGGGAAGTAATCACTACCACCCATAAACACTAGCAACTCAAGAAGAGTTGTCGGTGCGTAAGGAAGGACTCTAAGATGTGATGTAAGGTTCCTCACCGACTTGGTGCTGCACCACGTAGTTGGGGTCGGGGCTGAGCCGGTGTCCCGGGAAGGAGTGCAGCAGCAGCGAGTAGCAGCGCGCCCAGTCCGGGTTCGGGTTCCCGGGGCTCACGTGCCGCGTGGCCGCCAGTCGCTGGCAGAACGCCGCCTTGCGCAGGAAACCTGTACAATTGTTGAATCACTTTGGGGATACATGCGATCAAAAGTTTATATAAAAGTATATTTAGTGCCAGTAGTGATACGAGTGCTACGCTTTAGCCTATAGCAGCATTTTTCCGCTATACGGGGTGTAACATTTAAATCGGTCAGTATGGGAAAGTCTCGGAAATGATTGGGACGTTTTGAAAAAAAAAACTACATAACACTATTTCTATTTAGATATCGATTGTGTAGGTCTGAAGCAGCGTGTGCCACCGTTGCCCCGAGCTTTTAAGTATAAGTAATTTCGTCAGATTTGGATGACGAGTTTCTCCTACTGTTAGCTTTCCTTTTTTTATTTTTAAAAGACGCGACGCATGCGCCCTATAACACGTGATGTAACTCAACGAGAGCGGAGCGCAACGCTGGCTCTACGCCAGCGATGTGCCATCTGTTTGACCACTGTCACTCTTTGCCGTTTACGTATAGTAGTTACGTTCACATCCCACCGACGACGTCGACCTCCAAAATAATAAGAAAACCTCGGTGTGTGTCTCAAGCTTAAAATGTATGTTCCCATCTAGTTAGATTTAGTAATAGTTCATGTAGATTTCTCTATGATTAACAATTACTTACCTATTTCTTTGTAAAGTTCTGCCAGCGTGTCGAATCTCTGTATCTTCTCCTGCTCACTAAGCGTCAGATTGATAAATATGACGTTCTGAAGGAAACTCGACGCTTGCAAACAATTGCTCTGTTCCACAGCAATCCTCGCGGCTTTAAAACACGCCTCAGTCTCTATGATACCCGCGTTCTGGTACTTGCTGTAATCCACAATCGCTTTACGATACTTCTCTACGATATCATCGCCACTCAAAAGATACTGATTGGTTATTTGCGACTGCGATTGTCTAGGTATGGACGGTAAGTCGGGCCCTAAGAATGACTTCTGGCTTTGGTACTCGATGTCACTGGACGAAGCGAGGGATTCTGAGTCACCATTGTCAGTTTCAGATTGCCTGGAAGATGATTCGATGCTGTCTGATGATGAGGGGGTCAGCTCACCGGGGGGGTTCACAGGGCTAGAGGTTTTAGATGACCTGAGAGGGGAGGAGTTGATCTTGAATTTTCTAAAAGAGTCCGATTGGGATTGGCATAGTGATAAAGGTTTCGTTTTGTTTGGGGAGCTCTCTTGCAGGCTGGCATTTCTTTGTAAAGGCACGGGGTTCCTTAAGTTTGGGTAAAGTAGTATAGCAGATGCTGCGCAGAGACCTGGAAAAAACAGTTTTATATACATATTATATAGGGATAAAGATCCTTAGTGTTCAGTTCGGTTCGCGCACTTGACACGGACGCACCTCTATTCAGTTAACTTAACGCTTCTGCCTGTACTTTCCAGTGGTTCCCAAACTTGCTTTTGTTTTACGATAAATTGAAATTTATTATAGTTAATTCAGTATGCAGTGCGCCGTTTGTGATGCCCTTGTCAGTGACGGTGCTCAATGTGCGACATGCATGAAGGACATTGGCTTTTGTTGTGCCGTTATAACTGAGCAGGGATACAGAAAACTGGGAGCTGAACGCAGGGCTGCTTGGAAATGTCCTAAGTGTAGGAGGGAGGCTTCGCCAGCTCGTACGAGGCAGACAGATTTGGATACCGTTTTGAGTGAATTACGAGATATGAAAAAGCATCTATCGTGCCTGCCTGGGCTGGTGAAGGATCTAGCTATTGTGAAGACTGAGCTGTCGGAAGTCAAGGACTCTTGTAATTTTACGAGTGCTAAGTTGGATGAATGTTCCTCACGCCTGACTGAAATGGAACGAAGACTCCCGGAGCTAGAAGCTCTACAGAGCAAAGTTGAGGTCCTGAGCAGCGAAGTGTCTTTCTTGAAGGAGGAACTTGCGCACAATGACCAATTTATGCGCCTGAATAACGTCGAGATCAAAGGAATTCCCGTGAAAAGGAATGAGAACCTGTTTTCGGTTCTGGGAGGCATATGCTCTGCAGTTGGTTATGCGGTTGACAAAAATTGTATTAACTACATTTCTCGAGTTCCAATTCAAAACTCTAAGGAGAAGTTACTAGTGGTCAGTTTTATCAATCGCTATATAAAGGAGGACTTCGTGGCTTCTGCGAGACTGAAGAAAACCATCTCAGCTGAGGAAATAGGTTTTCAGGGTTGCACTCAGAGGGTATATGTCAACGATCACCTGACTCCTGGAAATAAGAAACTGTTAACATCAACTAAAACATTATTGAAGCAGAAGGGCTTCGCCTACATTTGGGTCAAATATGGTAAAATCCATGTTCGTAAGGACGATAATTCCAAAGTTGTTATTGTAAATAATGAGCGTGATTTAAACAGGTTAATTTAAGGTGTTGTATTGGCTATTCGTTGTCCTTATTTGAAATCAGCTCTGTGCTTATGTTTTATTTTTTATTGTTTAATAATATTAAGTTAATTTGCTACAGTTTTAGCATCGCTGGCCGAGCTTCCTGGGAGGTCTGCCTCTTTTGTTTAGCGCTCGGCCTTATCTCTATCTGCGATAAGCTCAGTACATTTGTTGACCCGCTTATGGCAGGCTCGGTAACATATGTTTATCTCTTTTATTCACTTTCGTTCAATGCTGTACTGAATTATTTGTTCCTTCGCTCTCACGGAATTATTTTTACGTATCGTTTCAAGCTCCACCCGCAAGTTTTTAATTTTACTTGTATTGCTAAAGAATTGTTTTTTCTGCTTCATTTAAGAATTAGGGGTTTATTAAGTGATGTTATTATTAACTTGTCAGTTATATACTCAAATATATTTAATCATTATTTTATTCATGGATAAGGATACCAAGGTGAATACCTTTCCTTCTATTTATTATCAAAACGTGAGGGGACTTCGCTCTAAGACACTTACGTTTTATCGCAACCTTTGTTTAGCTTCTTTTGACATAATTGTTTTAACGGAGACTTGGCTGGTGGACGGGTTGTTGGATTCGGAATTATTTGATGACCGATACGTGGTCTGGCGGCGGGATCGTGATTGTGCCTTGACTGGTCAAAGCCGCGGTGGTGGCGTGATTATAGCTACCCGCCGGGAGCTCGCAGTAGCCCCGCGGCTGGCTTTTCAGTCTACTGCCGAGGACTTGTGGGTTACACTTTCACTTAAGGATAACTACAATAGACCGATCGAAGTCCATATTTGTGTACTGTACTTATGTAAACAAAATAATGGTTACACATTCTCGCAGCAGTTATCAAACTTTTTAAGCAGTCTGAATATGGTATTATTAAATTACCCGAACGACAAATATCTCCTGATTGGTGACTTTAATATGAGCAGTATTTTATGGTCGGTTGAGGGGTCATCATTTGTTCCGTCTAACTACTTGACTGCGGATGAGTGTTGTTTGATTGATGAACTGAATATGCATAGTCTCCGACAATATAATGGGGTTTTAAACCAATATAATAAGTTGCTAGATCTCGTCTTGTCTAATGATGATGTATATGTGTGTGAGTGCCCTAACGCCCTAGTACCTGTTGACCCATACCATAAACCTTTAATTATTTATATTAAATTTACTACCATGAGCCCTTTGCTTTCGGCTCCTCAATTTAAATACTACTTTAATAAAGGCGATTATGAGTCTATTAATAACGAGCTGTTGAATATACATTGGAAAGATGAATTCTCTCGGCGTACTTTTGATCAGTCGGTTGATTTCTTTTATGAAACCTTTAAAAGCCTAAGAGGTAAGTATGTACCGTGTAGAAAGCTGAATACAGACTTTTATCCTGCATGGTACTCGCTTTCACTAAAAAAAGCTCAAAAGGAAAAATATAAGTACCTTAAAAAATTTAAAATGTATAATAATAAATCGAATTTAGTTTCCTATAACGTGTTGAGAGACAGAGTGCGTAAGTTAGAGCAGGAGTGTTTTAATAAGTACATTGAGCGCGTCGAAAGTAACATTGCTAAGAATCCAAAGCTCTTCTGGTCATTTATCAAATCCCGATCCACCTGTCACGGAATACCTAGCAGTTTAAAATATGACAATAGATTGGTCAATACCGGTTCCGATATTTGTAATGCTTTTTCAGACTATTTTTCTTCTACGTTCTCGACGCCTGCTGGTGTTGTTTCCAATCCTCTTTGCAATTTTTGTGTTAATTCGGCGGTTGATTTGAACAGCATTGAAGTTAATCCAGAAAAAATAATTAATATATTGTGCAAGCTGGACCCATCCAAGTCGGCCGGCCCTGATGAGATGCCAGCCCTGTTTTTAATTAATTGTGCAAAAACCGTAGTAATCCCCTTAGTTTTATTATTCAGACGTTCTTTTTCTGAGGGTTTAGTGCCGTCAGTTTGGAAATCGGCCTTCATTACTCCGGTCCACAAAAATGGGCCTAAAACTAACATAACTAATTACAGACCCATTTCTAAATTATGTATTTTATCAAAAGTTCTTGAAAAATTAGTTTATAACCAAGTACATGATGTTTTAAAAAATTCGTTCATTTCAAATCAGCACGGTTTCTTACAGCGTAGGTCCACTGTTTCAAATCTTGTGCTGTTCAATGAGTATGTTACAGAGGCAATGGATAGTGGCTCTCAGGTGGATGTCATTTATACTGATTACAGTAAAGCTTTTGACAGGATTGATCATGGCATATTGCTCTCGAAATTGTGTGGTATAGGGATACATGGAGATTTATTGAGATGGTTTTCATCTTATATTAACAATAGATCCCAAGCTGTTGTTGTCAAAAATTACATGTCAGGTTGGGTAACTGTTCCAAGTGGTGTTCCTCAAGGATCAATATTGGGGCCCTTGCTGTTTAACATATTTGTTAATGACATCGGTAATTGTTTTGTCCATTCCAAGCTTCTTTGTTTTGCCGATGACATGAAAATCTTCATCAAGGTGCAATGCGATCGTGACTCATTGTTATTACAGTCCGATCTGTCTCGTCTGGCTGAATATTGTCGAACAAATGGGCTGGATTTAAATCCATCTAAGTGTTTCTCAATTACCTTTTCTCGTCAACACAAATTAGTTTCTACTTCTTATGTTCTAAAGGACCAACCTCTGCTTAAAGTTCAACATATTAAAGATTTAGGTGTAGTTCATGATTCTAAGCTTCTTTTTGATAAGCATGTTGACGGTATTGTAAGCAGTGCCTGTAAAGCATTAGGTTTTATAATGCGTAATTCCGTCCATTTTACTCAAGCTAAGACTTTGAAAGTGCTTTATTGCTCATATGTTAGAAGTAAGCTTGAGTATGCTTCTCAAATATGGAATCCATGCTATGCCACATATGTTGATAGAATTGAGCGTGTTCAGCAAAAATTCGTAAAATATCTATGTTTTAAGCTTAAATGTCCCTATAGTTCGTTATTTTACACTAATATCTGTAAAAGGCACCATTTGGTGCCCCTATACCAACGCCGGGAAATAGCCGACATTACTTATATTCTAAATATTACTAGCGGCCTCGTTGACAGTCCTGAGTTGCTTTCTTACGTTTCGTTTAGTATTCCCACTCGGTCTAAAAGGAGTTATCCCCCTATATCACTGAGATTTGCATCCTCTAGATACAGACAAAACAGTTTCTTGACGCGTGCTGGTAAAGGCTTGAATAATTGGGTGAATAAGCTGGATATTGATGTATTCAATTGTAAAGTCCCTTCCGTGAGGCGAAGTTTAATAGCGAAATGTGTTGTTTGAGCATGTTTTGTGTACCATAGGTTACATAACCTTTTGTCGATCTACCTCTGGCTAGTATTTAGCAGTAGTTTTAATTTTACCTTTTATTTGCGCTAGTGTTTTTGTGTAGGTGCGTGTACCTTTGAAGTTTGAACTAAACTTTAAGTTTGCTACTCAGTCACTACATGTGAAATCCTTTAATTGGTTTTGTGTTTCTTATTCTTGTTTCATATTTTGTATTTGTAACTGTTGGATTTCCTACCAATAAATAAATAAATAAATAAATAAATAAATAAATAGAATGCTAGGTTCACCTTCATTCGCAGCAGCCAACCACAACCAATCATTGACGTTTTTTAATATTTCAGCCGACGAATGGTAGAGAATTAAGCTGTCTGTGACCAACCCTGACTGCAGGGTTAAGTCTGCCAGGTTTTTGGTCACGCGCCCCATGCACCGCTTTTTGTTGTTCCGCGATTCCATATCAAGTCCTGAAAAGACAATTCAATTGAATTTGTAAATGTCATCACTCATCAGAGACACTCCTAGGACTAAGAACTAAAAATTAAATTACCATAAAAAAATATTAAGCAACTTCAATCTCATAACTTTCTAAATTGTTTTAGCATGAAGTCTTTTCATAAAAAGCTACTAGCTGTTGCCCGCGACTCCGTCCGCGTAGAAGACGTTTATCACTATTCCCTCGGGAACTATCCAATTGCCCGAGATAAAAAGCCTCCATGTCTCCTCCCCAGACTTCAAGCTATCACCATCCAAATTTAATTATAATTGGTTCAGCGGTTTGGCTTCACAGCTAAAGCGTAACAAACAAACAGAGTTACTTTCGCATTTATAATTATACTAGTGACCCGCCCTCGCTTAGCTTCGGTTTATGTGAGTTTTTTGTAACACCCGTACATAATCCAGAATTTTATATACATACAATTCATACAAACCTTCCTCTTGAATCACTCTATCTATTGATGACAACCGCATTAAAATTCGTTGCGTAGTTTGAAAGATCTAAGCGTACAGACGCGGGAAGCGACTTTGTTAGGAACTATGTAAAGATAAAGAAGTATGGATATGGAGTTTGATATTAAAATCAACTAACCTACAAAATCTTTCTTTTCAAACGGAGCCAAAAGCAAAGATACTTTTTCCAATTTCTCCCTGGACTTCTCCAGTCGTCTCGATTCCACAACCCAAAACAAAGAGTTGATCAAGTCCGCCACATTCTGTTCTAAATCCGGCACTGGGTCATTCTCGCCATAGAACATGGCATGTGTTTTGAAATTGGAGGGAGTGGTGAAGTTCTCCTCAATTGGGATGGAAGCGCTGGAGGAGGCAGACTGCGGAAAGCTATCTGCTGATGTCAGGCTGTCAGCTTGTTCACTGGGTATTGAAGCTCTGAAATCAACAAGATAAATGATTGGTAATAATTAATAATTATAGGCATTGAAACGCTTTCGGAATTTTTCAATCCTAAGTAAAAAAAATGCTTTTAGGGTGTAAAATTACATTAACAATAATAAAGTTGATAAAATGATCTGCAAAATATACAGGTAGGGATATGGGAGTTTCGATCAGTATTAGAACAATTAATCCTGGGGTTAGTTTGTATGTGATAACGGTACCAGTATTGCTTACAAACCAATTCAGGAATTGCATGCCTTAGTCTGTATTGTGGTCACCTGAAATAGATAAAGCATGACGTGTTCAAGAAGACTATTTATGACCTACGCACAAACAACAAGCCTGAATGTTTTTTTATTTATTTATTTACCTTACTTTTTATATTAAGTGGTTGTGCAAGGTCTGTCCAGAATGCTACCACCACCATCTTCTCTTCTCTTCTATATTCCATCTTTTTCTAACTTAACATAACGCCAAGCAGCAATGCTTGTATTCCGGTGTGGGGATACGACAACCGTGAAATTACTAGCATAGAGGCATTCTTCATGATTGGCAATGCATTTGTTGTCTTAGAATTGCAGTCTTAAGAATGCAAATGTCTATGGCTTACAGATCCCATTTACCACACTGATTGTGTCCACGTTTTCCTCCATGCTAGAACATAATTATCATGAACTGTTGTGAAACTTACTTATCGATGGAACTGTCCTTAGGCTTATCGTCTTCAAATACACTATACGTCTCAGGCTCCTGTTCGGGCTGCTTCATGTTGCTGACAGGACCAAACATAAAGGCTCGGGAGTCATACAAGGTGTTTGAATACTTGACTTTGAGGGACTCATGGACACGGCACACCTCGTTCAGTTCTATTTGGTTGTTAAACTTGCTTAGAGTTATGAGGCCGAGTAATCTCCTGGGAATTAAATGAAAATAAATAAATATCAGCGGACTATCTCATTCAAATTGAGTCACCATTGTATGCACCTAGTGACAAACTAAGCTCTATGGCTTGTACTATAGGTACTAAAAACAGATAAACATATTATGACATAGTATAGAGATATACTTGCTTAATACATAGAAAACACCCAATACTTTGAAATGAATACTCATGCTTATCATACAGATATTTCCCCTAATGGAAATCGAACCCGCAACAGCTAGCTTTGTAGGCAAGGTCACTACCAACTATACTCTGTTTCATCTAAGATGAGTCCTATGCTTGCATGTGAGGTACTTAAAAATAGGCGATTGATTATTTAAGTTCCTGAACGGCATTGCTAGGTGTGTGCCAATGTAATATTTATGTAAAGTCCAAGAAACATAGTATAATACGTGTTTATAGGAGCTGTCACAGGACTCATCTTAGATGAAACAGATCATAGGCTCATGCATTGTCAGTGCTGTTTACCATTACCACACAAATAAAATTATAGTGAACATTAGTCCATTCCTATAACATGATTTAATATTTATTACAATGGGTGATAGGATTGTTGTCTAGAGCAGTTTGTTTATAAAATAAACTTGAGAATTATCAACATATCAACTAGCTCTTGGTTTGTTAATTAAAAAGAATCCTAACCTATTGACATAAATGTTTGTTATGCACTGAACATGTTTGTTATGCTGTGCAAATTACAACTTAATTTTTAAAAGTAAAAGGAACTTTATTCCAGTTAGTTGTTGTGTTTCCAGCTAGTTTTATTAAAATATAACTGCCATAATATCAAAGATGGCAGCATAGAATAAACAGTATCAGCATTATAAATTTCCAATAGAGAATGATTCGACTACAACATTGCACTTAGCGGCCTTCTTTGGTGCTATGGCAGATAACACTACCTATGGGTTTGGAAGTCCCCCCAGTCATTATTCTCCACAGGGTAGTCTCGCACATACCGCACCCAGATGTCCCTGACCTGCCCACTGGAGTCTATCAGCAACAGAAACAAAACACAAATGTAATTTTCTATCATTTCCATTTATGATGTGACAAAATGTTGGTAAAAAATCTGTCACATTTTGACACTTGTTTATAAGTACGAGAGTGATGGATGCTTAATCAATATTTTGTGTCGCGTTAAACGCAACCATACTGGGCTTGCTGAACACTATTTTTTCCAAAACATTAGACCAATTTTTAGCACTTATGTACTGTTTCTTGCGGCGTTTCTTCTGAACAGTGGTCTCCTTTTGGGAAGCACTGGTAGATTTTTGACGTGTAAAAGTGCCCATGCGGCCTACTTAATGATGTTTTTTTTTTATATCTGTCTACTAAACTTTCATTCTTTAATGAATAAAATCATTTTTTTCAGGCTCAACAGCTTACCCGTTACTTTGATGTTGTTGACCCTTTGGATTCTCTCCCAGAGCTTGTTAAAGTTCCTGAGCATTCCGCCCACGCCCTTGACAAGCACCAGCAGGCAGGCATGGTGCGGCGCCTGCTGCCCATAGTCCGGGTGCGACATGACCGACTCTCCGGGCGCGTGAGACAGAATGTAGCTCACTGACGATCGCATTGATATCTCATTTGGTCACGATGGCTCAGCTACGCTACCACGTTATGTAGGTGAAGGATGGCACCTAATTTATAAACTACAGTATCTATTGAGTGCAAGCAATATTAATTATTTAAATCAACAACCTAATAATACATAATTGGACACCAAAATAATTATTTTCACGGGCGTTTTTTTGTTTACGTCAAAACATTGAAACGTCAGAATGTGGGTGGCCAGGTATAAAGTTAAAATCCCTATTTAACACATTGGAAAATGTTCACCTAATTTTTATAGTAGGTATAATGTAAATGAAAACTTGTATTACATTAAATATATTGAAATATTGTAAATTCAATTTGTTTTATTTATTTATTTCGAATGTCATTGTTACATTGTAATGAATGATTTAAATTATGCGATACGGATTGCGAAGTATATTTTAAGTGAAGATGACCCCGTAGATTTCAGAATATTTAAAGCTCGCAACCCTGAAAGCGTTTCGTTTAAAAATTAGAGTCACGAAACTTGCTGAACTTGAAGACCTTTTTTTGGAAAATGCCATATTTAACGCCCTACAGTTTTTTATTTACTCATTTTATGTAATGTTTAACTTTCGATAGAAACTTAACTTGCGTCTTAAATATTTCGTTCAGGATTCGGTTGACAAGACAAATTGCGGGCGGCGGCTAAGGCGGCGGCATCCGCAGCGCGGCATTTGTTTGACTGACAGCCTGACATGATATATCTTTATAATCTGTGAGCCTGACAAGATTAATACATAACCTACAAAAATATGTTTTGAATTTCTTATTCTCAAAGCGTTGCCGGCTATAAAGTTGTTGGAAAAGTTCAAATCATTTGTTTATTAATTTCTGTGTTATGGCTTCAAAAGAGGGAGGCGATAAGGCTAAGGTATTAAATCGGGAGAATACCTAATGTTCAATTTCATGCAGTGATGTTTGGTTTGAACTTTGTTTTTGTTCCTAGGGTCCCCAGGGAGCGGGGGATGGAAAAGAAAAGAGAAGGAAAGAGTCTATTCTTGATTTGAGTAAATACTTGGAAAAAAGTATACGTGTGAAGTTCGCTGGGGGGCGAGAAGCAGCCGGCATTCTGAAGGGCTATGACCCACTGTTGAATCTGGTGCTCGACAACACCACGGAATTTCTGAGAGGTTTGTACCAATTTGTGGAAAACTAATTATTCAGAATTATTCAATAACACATTTCTCAATATCGGTGTATTTTATGGTAAGCAACTTGACCAATAATATTATGAGAAACAAGTGAGGAATGAACGACCCAAGGAGGCTTTGTATGGGTATTCATTGCATACAACCTCATTTTATAATTTACTTACTTAGTTATGAAAACTGGTTTATTGGTTATGCAGTAAATCAGTCAGGCAAATAAATAAAGAAAGAAGAAAGAAAAGAAAGAAAAAACATTTATTTGTGTCAAACAGAACAAACAAAAATGCTGACATAGACAAAATACCTGTTGTCATGAAGTGGTTCCAACTCAGCGTTATGCTGGCGTTAAAATCAGCATAACATTATAACGTCTTACAATCATTTGAATTTTTGCCCATTACAATGAAAGAAAGAAAGAAATTCATTTATTTGTGACAAACATAACAAAGAACAGATTAAGATGTATAAGAAGAAAGTAGCCACAAAATGGAAGAAGCGATTTAGAATTAGAATTTAATAATAATTGTTGTATTTTCTTTTGGGAGGGACTAGGATTATTGTTGGAGTTAGACCTAAAACTACTTTTATCCATTTAATTGTGGATATTATATATGGCTATAAAGTCCTTGTATTCTTTAGGGTTGGCAGAACTGAGGGCTTGTTATTGTAGCTGGTTGGCTTTATACATATATTTTTTAAATTCTTACAGACCCTGATGATCCTTACAAGCTATTAGAAGACACCAGAGCCTTGGGTCTAGTAGTATGTCGAGGCACCTCAGTAGTCCTGATCTGCCCCATGGATGGCATGGAAGCTATCCCCAATCCTTTCATTACTCAAGAAGGATAGATCGGTGATACTATGTTATTTTCTTATGTATAAGTAAGTCTACATTAAATAATTTAAGGACCATTGAAGTTTCAGTCAAAGACCTTTACTTTATGAAAACTTTATTTTATAATCTAGTAAATAATAAATTATTGCACTTATGCTTAACAAATAATACTCTCGAGAAAAAACAAAGAAGTAATTCCTAATTTTTGTTCATTGATCTGGTAACTTAATTTTAGTGTGGCCGACTAAACCAAATAGGACCAGTTGCCTTCAGTACCTGGCAATTCAAAGGGTCCCACTACAATCAGGTAATAGACACTTAATCTACACCCTATTGTATTTAACAACAGTGTACCTAATGGGTGAATCAACTTTTTAGGTACTCCCCATTTTTTGACATGTTTCACAAATCATGTTTTTAGAAAAACTAGATTTGCTACCAATGTGGCTTATATCAGACAAATAGGCTAACATTTGAAGTTATTTTATATAAAATAGTACAGTTTTAAATAATAATATATTTGGTAACACAGGAGACGATGTTGTCCCTAGGTTTTGAATGGAAAATGTGTATTTTCCCATAAATTACCAGGTTTTTTCGCAAGATTAAAAACTATTTGAGGTATTTAATATGTGAGGTCTGTAAATTTAGTAGTCTGATTTCTATATTCATACATTATTATTAATCACAATTCATCAAGAAAGTTTTAATACCACAAAAGAAAAGGAGTGCCTTAAAAGTTGATTCACCCTAATATCTAGTTTGAAATTGCATAAATTTGATTGCCTCTTTTTGCCCACCTGATAGGCAAATCTATTTGATTTGGACAGCCACTTGGTCTTGATCTTTTTTAAATTTAATCAGTCTAATCCGAATTCGTTTCTAATCCATGGATAACTCTGTGGGCATCCATGGCAGGTCATCATGTACATGTCATGGTGTAGGACTTTGGAAGGCAGTTTACAAGTTCTAGGTTTGTGACAAGCGTACTCCACGTCTTCAAATGTTTGGTTGTTGCATTGCCAAGGCTGGAACTTCTTTATTTGAGGCACAGGCGTTGGATGCTTTATCCATTCAATTACTTGTCTATAAGTCACGAAGTACACATCTTGTAGTTTCATTACTTCACTCAGAAATGTCTGAAAAAAGAGTGAATCTCCATTAATTGAATACCAGTTTAGAAATTTTTTACACTCACATGCAATAAACCCTCCCTTATGCTTTAGTGTTAATGCATATAATATCTTGATTGTTATGCATTTAAAAACTGCCAATTTTTTTTTAGTAAGATGCCCATCTCGAGATGCATCAGAAATGTCAGATTTTTATATTCAAAGTTCTGGAAGTGTCTTGAGGTGATCATTTTATTTTATTAATATGGCAGTTGGTCACAATTAGTTCTTAGGTACTGTTTAAATATTTAATGAAATGTTGTTCTTGAGATTTTACAGTTTTTCCAGCGTCTTAAGGCCTACCACACAATTAAATAGTAAATTTTCTTATTTAACCATATTAAAAACAAAAGAAATACTCTTTGTTTTCTTTACAATATTTATTTCAACGACCATAATATGCACAAGTTTTGCTAAAGGGGCTTTAAGAGGCTGGAGATAAAAGGGTCAAAATACATTTAAAAATGTTATAAGCTACACGCAATAAGCAATAATCACCTTAATCGCTTTTAGATACTCGGGATTCTTCAACCAAGTAGAGTTGAGATGTATCCCGAACGGTGCTCTGTTGTTCATGTAATGCCTCTTGAAGTTGATCACCAGTAAGTCGTAAACGTCCTTGTCTTCTAACTTGGTCGGGCAGTGGTCGAGAGTGCGACAGACATGTTGTTCGTGCCTCAGCGGGTTAATCACCATCTCCCACAGGCCGGCGTAGCTCCTCGTTGGACATGATTGGTGGTTTTCTGTAAATAAAGAAGAGCTTTGTATAGTTAAAGGTTGTAATGGGAGCAGAGGTGTGCTGTAGGAAAGTTTCAATCGATTTTATCGTTTAGGAAGCTTAGTCTGGTATCTTTATCGGTAATTTTAATACAGCTTAGTAGTTACAATCTATAATATACTGGATAGCTTATATGGGGAAAAATAATATGAATTTAGCGCAGATGTTTTTTCTTAAGTAGGTAGATTCCTCTACTTTTAACCAGTTAAAGTCAGGCACCTAGATCTGTGTATTAACTAGTATGTCAGACAACCAGGGATATTATTAGCGTTAAGGCATTCCATCTTAGTTCTCAGGTTTGGCAACACATTTGCCATCTTGCATGTAATCTGGGATCCAGGCCTCAGCCCACTTACCATCTAATGGCCGATGGGCTCGTTTGCCTTTCTTGTACTGTACAAAATATTTATATAATGGACACTATATTCTGTTAACGAATTATTGTTCGTTTTCATACATTTCCAAAGGTCTTTCTGAGGAAATAGCTATACGGTTCATAGGATAACTTTCCGATATCGTTACGACTTTCATCGAAAAAGCGTCGGAAAAACCGGTGTCGGTCGATTACACGACACGCGATCGCATGACGATATTCGGAACTGTCTATGCGGAAACCCATTTACAATTTAAACAAAACAATACGCACTAAGGAAACAATATTTTAATCGGTAGGAAAGAATAGTGGGTAGCATAGGAGTAGCATAATGACTGTTATTACGTAACCGCTTTGTGCATCTTCGCGATAGCGCAAAGTGGTTTTCTAGTCACAATTGCGGCTCATAACGGTTGCTTAATCATTCACACGCTCTAATTGCACAGTCAAAGATGTCTCGCACAAGAACTGTTAGACCAGAAGCTGTATGATAGCGACATGAGTTCTCGTGCAAATTTGATCAACCTGATTTATAAGCGAATAAGGGCTATCACTGGCAACTCTGGTTGCACAAATCTAGGTATGTACTCGTACTTCTATGTAAAGTTATGGTTTTTCTATCGACTTTTTCACGAAGTGATAAGGATACGAAATTAATACAGCAAGCAATTTGAAATACTGTTCAGCCTTAAGCCGGCGAAGCAATTGATCGCTATTCCTCGGTTCCTGTTAGATTTTCTGAAAGTACGTACTCATGACCATCTTCGAGCATATAGAAATGGAAAAGTGTGTACCTATTTTTGTTTATTTGATCCTCAAAATATTGTTATGCTTACTTTTGTTGGGACTCTAGCACTAGGCCTAGCCTTGATGCAAACGTTTTCTAGGCGATATAAGCGGGCGACGTGATCCGTCATCAGCTTACGTAATTCCTATACATTTCAACGATTTTCGAAAATCGCTACGCTTCCTTAGCTATGACTATGACTGTCGTCGGGTTTATAAAGTTCTCAGGTCAACTCTGTTCAACGGTATCCTCGTAAGCTGTAGTGTGCAATAGGAAGTACATTATCAAGGCAATTAAATTGGAACTGTATTGCAACAGAAATAAAATTAATTTTTCTTTCTTCATAAATTGAAAATGGCATTTTCGAACAAACGCAATTAAACTTTATTGCCCTGATGGTAAATTCAAAGTACCATTGACAAAAAACTGGCTGTTTGTAGTACAGTGGGGCTTACGAGGTATAGCCGAATATAAATACTAATAATAATTCCGGATAACGGTTCCAAAGGAAACAGCGATAACCAACTCTGCGCAGCCGCGAGAGAAATCTAGTAAGTTAATACTTAATTAAGTTTGACTGTAACTTACCGGTACAGTTGTGAGGCATCTTGTAGTCGAGTGTATACGGCCAGTACGGCGGGTCGACCAGCGGAGCCACCACTGTGGCGTCGTACACGAACCCAAACTCCTGCATCATGAGGAACTGCCGGTTCCAGCCCACCGACAGATTCGGGACTCGGAGACCTCTGCAACACAGGAAACTTACTGACATATTCTGACTGACTGAGTTTAATAATGGCGGAGTGGGTCCTTTGAACCGGATGCATTTTTTATGGCTTAAAAATAAGATTTGATAAATAACCATACAACCCACCTAACACTAGGGTCCCTATCGCCATTTGTTTATAAAAAACTAATTCAAATTCTTTGTCACATTACCGTTAATTAGTGGCGTTAGCTGAGAAGTATGTTTTTTGTTGGTTAAATGTTTGTGTATGTATACTATACTATAAGAATGCAAACAGCAAATAAACATACAACATTGATTTTGGTCGGAAAAAACGTAGGTATTTTTAATGATTTCTCGGTCGACTTTAATTATTTATTTATATTCACATATACATCTACTATTACGCTCAGCGGAATTATAAAGCGTAGCACGTCATCATCATTTAACTTAAGACTCTTTCTGGTCGGTGGAGTAATAGCTACTTTTCTTTGTTCTTTGTCAGCTTTTTCACCTAACAGGAAGACTTAGGCTTATTACTTACTTCAGCCAAATAAGACAGAAAGCCAATGTCGTATCGTATCAGGACAGGTATTTAACATAAATTAGATTAACTAAATATTTGCCTTGACCCGGCGACCCGGGACCGCCAGCTTCGTGGGCAGGGTCCACTGCCAAGTAGCTAACCGCGTCGGTCGTGTATATAACCCAACTTGTTATATTTCTTACCTAAACTCTTCCATGCGCACTCTCGCGAACCGGTGTATGATATTCGCCTGGCCGACCATCTCGTCAAACCAATCCTCGACCGTTGCGTTATTGGCCCACCACTCTTCTGGGCCGCGATTTCTAAGCAGGGAAAGAGATACACAAATTAATCGGATTGTGTACTATATGCTGTTTTAGCTACGTCTTTATAGGTAATGTTGAAAGCTTATCAAATTCTATCGTCCGCTTATGTCAACTCCATACATTTCGAGTCGATAGAAAACAGATACGTTAACAGCTTAAATGCTTCTTTTTTATGGCACGGAGAATTCGATCTTACCATAGCAGACACAAGATTTTAAATGCATTTCACATCCTGAGGACTTAGCTGGAATGCTAGTCATTGTGGGCGTAATGAAAGTAACATTATAATATCCAAGCTAATTAAAGAGAAACACAAGTTATACGTATTTCAATGCGTATAATAAGGTGCAGCAGGGTATAGGTACATATCTTTGTACTCGACTGTACTATATACCTAGGTACTGTTCAGATTTATTTCAACGTATCATTTAAGTAACGATACGTCTGCAAAAAATCCTAAGTATGAAGGAAGATTGATGTTATGTGAGTTTAGCCTCACTCATGAATATCGGGGAGCACAAACGATTGCGCGAGCTAACATACAGGTAGCGCCATCTAGGACGTAACTATGGTACTACGTATAAAACCTGTCAAAGTCCGCCGTTTAAACTATTTCTATGCCCTCCCCGCGTGCTTAACAGCCCAATTATGTTTGAATTCATAGTTAAAAATTATACACCTATTTAATTAGGTAAAAATAGTTAATTACTCTGCAACCTGAATTATGGTATATCCCGCGTGCTCAAAAATCCGTCGTTTCCCGCCGACATGAAATCAGGTCGTAAAGTAGTAATGTTCGATTTTGTGCGAAACAAGGGTACTAAAACGATGCCATGAATTCAGAAATGAAAGTTAAGGCGTTTTGTATATAAAATATTTATAATTATCGTCTGGTAACAGTGGTAACCTAATCTCTTCCTTGCCAACCGTGTTAGAGTAACTGCTCGGTCATGCTTTACAAATTATAATTTAATACAGTGCCTTTTATTCATACTAAGTGTTACACACACTTTTGATAACTTTAAAAGCTTGGGTTGGCGTACAATAGATGAAGACAGCTAGGTAGCAGTAGCAGGATTTTAATGGGTACAAAAGAGACGTAGGTGCGGAACCCTCGATGCTTGAGTTGAGTTCGAATCACACCTTAAGTTTTTTGTTTATTTTAATAGTTTAGTTTAGTTTAGTTTATTTATTAATCAATGTAATATTACAATATAAGTTGCATTGCATGTCAAAAAATACGAAATTACATTGAGATCGTCAAAACATAAATACTAATAATCAAAGAATACAAAAATAATTAATTAAAACAACAAAAATTAAACATCAAATAAATGGTCACTCGTCCGATGTCAATATACAAGGATTCATAACTGTCAACACAATAATAAATAAATTTACAATTTTAGCTCCATATATTCATCCATAGAGTATAATGGATTATCCAGTAAAAGGTTTCTAAGCTGGTGTTTAAATGCTTCGTCGGAATGTACATTTTTAACTTTGGCGGGTAGACGCTCATAGTACCTACGTGGGACCGATGACACGCGGGTTCTTACCCGCAAGTGCCATGCGACGGGGAACTGTTCTCAAACGCCCGGTGTGGCGGAGCTCCTTGCCAGGAATATTGACGCGTGCGAACGAGGAAATATTATTTCTTACGAACATTAATATTTGGAAAACAACATACATTCCTTAATGTAAACTATTCATAATTCAAAAAAAATTGTGTATACTTAGGAAAAAAAAACAAGACTGGATTTATAGTTTTTTTGTGACTTTATCGGTTCTTAGGGTTCGGTACCAAAATGGTAAAAAAAAGAACCCTTATGAGACTTTGGTGTCTGTCTGTATGTCACAGCCAAGGACCTTTTACTAAAGCTTGTAAGAGGTCCAGAGGGGCTATTGCCTGACGCACTCGCAATGGCAATCGTTTTCATTTTGAAAAATCGAAGGCTTGTCTGCATACAAAATGAAAACAATTTTTCCGCTTTAAAGCCGATTGCGATTGCGAGTGCGTTGGACAATAGCGACGCTGGTCACAGCAGTGTAACTCTTGATATATCAACTTGAAATTTGGCATAGTTGTATAGCTTGCTAGCCCGCATTTTTTTTCAGTAAAAAAAATATGAAAATGTCTTATTTCAAAGGTCCCATTGTCATCATGTCAGGAATTCAGGATCTGACGATGGGTTCTTGGAGAAATCGAGGGAACTCCTCCTCACGTATAGCGATTTGGGTATTTTTCTATTGTTCAGTACGACTTTCCCGCGTCCGCGTCGTTGCTTCCTGCGAGTTGCTTATTAATGTCCTATAGTTTCTTATTAATTGAGAAGCGGGACTACATAAAAAAGTATAAAATAAAATAAAAGTTATAAAAAAGAAAAACCTGCCAAACCAAAACCAAAAGCCGACTTCAGTTTGACTAACGTATTACCGTTTTAAATGAAGTTATTTTGGTATTTTCTCTCTTGTCGCTCAGTGCGTCTATCGTTACAGGCAGACTAGAAAGAACGGGAGATCCGAGCGACAAACAAGTCGCGGGCAACATGTGCTAGCCGTGCCTATATAACCTATTTACTCACGTAATAGAATTGACGGCGATCTCGTGGCCGTCGTTCCACAGTTTCTGCACGTGCCGGTAGTTGGTGTACTGGTGCGGAATGAAGAAGGTTGCCTTTATATCGCATCCGTTGGGGTTCTTCCGCTCCCCGGAGAAAAGGTGTTTGGTGAATATGTCCCAGTTCTCGTGGTTCACGGGCCCGTCGAAGGTGAGAGTGATCATTTGAGGAGTCTACAAACGATTATAGAATGGGTAATCCTAAACTGTACGTCACTACAATGTGTTTGGCTCGGGTACAGTCACGAGATTAAATTTGGTATGAGTACCAATATATATTTAATAATTTTAAGGTGAGCCTTAGGTCCAAAGTCAATCTGACATTCTACAATAAT
Organism: Acleris literana; assembly: GCA_946894065.1. Taxonomy (NCBI): domain Eukaryota; kingdom Metazoa; phylum Arthropoda; class Insecta; order Lepidoptera; family Tortricidae; genus Acleris; species Acleris literana. Next base: position 12,781,206 of record OX335684.1, on the reverse strand, counting down.
AACGTTGAGTTTCCTAGAAGTTACAAATGACTTGACATCTCTAATGACAATGACGATTTCAAGCATATTTTTATCGAAATGGGTCCCAAATTAACCTTTGATAATGCCATTTTCAGTGTATGAAAATAGGAAAATAAACCTTATTCCCATTGCAACATAGTTCAAATTAAATTGCCTTGATTATTTACATCCTATTGCACACTGGGCCGGATACGAGTATAAATTAGACGATCTTTCACTACAATTATTTCCAGGACAAGTAATACAGTATTACTATGAAACTATGTATGTTTTCGAATTGAAGTTATTTAAATCAAATCGTAGGTCGTAATAGATTACTGACTTGCTATGACAAAGTTCCACGGTGGCTCAAAATGCGTTACGATAGAAATAGAAGACTATTTAGCTCTTTCGGTTGTTGTGTCATCTAAGTAATAAACTCTCTCTTTGCTTTGGCAGTGCAAAATTGTACCTACAACAAGCTATGATATTAATAATAATATCAAAGATTGGATCCAAAAACATCTGACACGTCTTTATTGCTGGTGATGACTTCGAAATATTTTTTTAAATATGTGTAAACAAGAAATTTAACTAACGACAACCTTGCTTTCGCATTACTTAGTGTACCTATAAGTTTTTATGTTAACCTTACCTGATTGGGTAGAATGTGGCCAGGAATAGTACGAGCTTCCTTATAGCAGAAACAGTCGGGTAACTGGCACAGTTTTTGGTCACAAGGTTCTGCTCCATTAGGGTCGTACGAGAAGTCACACCAGCCCTGGAACACGGTTCATCGGTTAGAGAAAGTAGGTGCAGTTGTAGGCAGTTATTACGTGATCGTATCAAAGATGGATTATTACAAAGAAGGCTCGCTGCTGTGACTTCTGGTGTTTCTGTATAGGCAATAGTAACAATAACATAGGTAAGAACATTTTCTGTTTGTTTTTGATATGATGAAGGCACGCACAAGTCATCTAGTGGGTATCCCTTTGAAAAGTATAAAATTGTCCTAATGTATTGTTTGGTTTAAAATATTTTTGCCTACATCCTTTTAGGCTGTAATTACAAAATTAAATAAACATCTATTGTGTAGATGACTTAAGTTAGGTTAGGTTAGTTTTTCTTATGAATTAAAATATTACCGTTTCAATTGTAAAAACCGTTTTCGACCAAAATATTTTCAACCAACAATATATTAGGCGAAAAAATGATTATAGACCACTCGATATAGTCCCCATCTAGTTGTAGCTAGGGAAATGGACTGCTCTGAGCCCTAAGAAGATAGGCAATCTCAGGGTTGTTCCCACCTATGTTACCAACCAGCGTCCTTTTGTTGCTATTTTCAACTTTATTTAGTAGTAAACTTAGTAATAAGCCAGAAAAAGTGTGGTTATAGATGGGAATAACCCAATCTCGAGTTTACAAATCCGTTGCTAACCGTAAACGACTAGGATGAATGCTTTCTCCATCAGGTACTAGCCTGTATGCTCGATTTTCTTCTCCATGCCATTAAAAACACATTTCAGGTAAGTACTTTACAATAAAACCCATAAAATACAGACTTGGATTATCTACTATTAAAGCTCTGCGTTCTGTACGTTATTGTATGTAAGTGCACTATCTGCGTAATTTTTCTCTGCTTACGTCTCTATTAACGTGTGGAGTGAGTGAAAGTTAGACTGGACAGTTGGGCACCAGTACTGATCATGAACGAGACTAACTCGACCTTACGCTGACTTGGGCAAAAAGTAACGTCTATGGACTCACTTTTATTACCTACTATGTTAATCTGTTTAAGGGTACCGCGGAAAGTGCGTCAACGAGCTTTACACACCATAATCCAAAGGTAGAGTAGAGATACACTACACTGTTCTCGGTATATCTCGTGCTAAATATGTATACCTACCCACCGCCACCGCCGCCGGCCCAATAAATCCTTCGTAGAAGTGCGCATATTCTTATTATTCTTAAAATACGTTTAGCTCCCATGTTTATTTCAATTCTGATGTTAATGATTTAGTTAACTTTTTATTTTATCATATTTAAATGAAATTTAAGGCGCACCATGAAGTTATTGGGGGTGGTGAAGGCATCGATCGAACTTGGTAAGTCATCAAAAACTACACTAAAACATTCACTTCACCGACTAGAGTCGTAAGTGATTGAACACGCCCGAGTGGCGGGCAATGATCAAGTTAAGGTTACTTCGTCGGAAGCATCGGCGCAGTCGTTGGAGCCGTCGCAGAAGTACTCGGCGGGCACACAGCTCCCGTTGGCGCAGGCGAGGTGCGTTTCGTTTGCGCACGGCGCGCTCAACAGCAGCGGCTTGGGGACCCGCGTCTCTGGAGGCAAACGGGTTAGTTAGCAGGGAAGTTAGAGCGCTATAAACGCCGATAAGGTATACTCAAGTAGGTCATTGGTTAGAGAGAAAGCATGTATGCAGATCGCATCTTTAGATCGGATCGGCGGCGGCTGTCTTACAACTTAATTTACCTAGCTATGGACTAAGCGACGGCGACGAGTAACAAATTAGTCGATTTCTATGAGTTTTTCCGCCGTCCGTCGCTCACTGCTCCCGCAGTCGCTGACGCGCAAAATTGTGGCCAGCGGTCCTATTATGATCGTTTTTATCGTTATAGATAAACGTGGACGTCACTCTCTGACCAATATGTACAGGTCAATTCACAAGAGCTGGCACGAATGGATTTAATGAGTGAACGAATGTATACAAGTGTGTAAAATAATAACAGGTTTTCGGTTTGATATCCGAAAATCGGTTCAAAGGACGACACTCACACAGTGATCTAGGTGACATTACTTTTGCGAGAGTGACGGGGGCTATAAAGGTGACCATAAAACGGGCCCAGTAGGCTAGACAGACGCTGATCTAGTCCATCTATGCGGTCGGTTCCTGCCTACGCAAGGGTTCTTTAACCAAACCAATGTATTTTAAGACACTCTTGTATGTCTTCACATTGCGTGCGTGTACAGTGATCGTAAAGCAATCAGTTGCAATCTTTCTCCCGATCCGGAGCCAGAGAACTCGTGATCGGCGGCGTAACGCTCGTTCCGAATGTAAACTTGAAGCAAATGAGTTCATATACTCATGGAAAAACTGGTGGTCATTGATATCGCAATAATTATGAAGAAACCCGTGCACAGCAATCTAACGATCCGATTCATTCTCAATATGCGTTCAAGGCTCGTTTCGACGGCTGCCATGTGTATCAAGTGGCCATTGATTGAGCGTCCCGCACCGCATAGACCATGGGAGGATTAAAACAAATTGCATAATTCTGCGAATAGTTAACGACACTGTAGAGGTAAAAATGTATCGAATTAACATTTATACTAGGTACCGATTGAACGCACAACGGCACAACAGCTTAGGTCAATCGATAGGTAGGTAAATGGGAAAGACGCTTAAAGATGTGACAAAATGTACACCAAAATAGTCTTACATAATGTAAGTACTTAAGTAAAAATTAATGGTTTGTCTACCCGGAGTAGTAATCAACAGATCATCTCCATTATGTCGAATGGAAAGGCGTGGATGCTAATTGTATTGTAGGCCGTAGCATGGCCACGACGAATGGTTCCTTTTTATTTAATGAGGGGCAGACTTTCGCAACTTCTTTTCTTCCGATGTGAATCAGAGGATAAGGGGAGAGAGTAGTTGTATCAACATTATGCTGTCGGGTCGGTGGTGCGAGCTGCGGTCCGAGCATCCTTTAGGTAATAACTCGCATGCTTGAAGCAATCCATGAACGAGTTGTTTGACATTATCGAGCCGGGAGCTATTGCAGCAATGCAATGTATCACGAAAGCATGGGGCTAGACCAAGGAAATAGAGCCTTTATTCCTGAATGTAGCTAGCAAGTGGCACGAGATTTGGGTAACAGTTGAAGAGAGTTTGTACAAGTTACTCGTGCAATAGCAGGGGCCTGCTTTATAAAGCTACAAATTACAATTTACAGGTTACAAGTTTCCATTTGACACAACCTCGACCAATGACGACCGGCCCGTTTCACTAAGCTACAAAGTTACAAATTACAAGCGGAACTCTCTTTCTAGCAAAAGGAGTTAGAAAGAGACTTCCGCTTGTAATTTGTAACTCGTAGCTTCGTGAAACGGGCCTCAGGGGCCTGTTTTATAAAGCTACAAATTACAATTTTCAGGTTACAAGTTTCTATTTGACACAACCTCGACCAATTACGACCAGTAGCAGTGTTGCCAGTTTAGACCTGTAAAATTGTTACTTGTAGCTTTATAAAACGTGCCCCAGCCATTTGAGCAGTGTTGCCAGTTTAGACCTGTAAAATTGTTACTTGTAGCTTTATAAAACGTGCCCTAGGAGCTCGTGTATTAGATTAGATTGAGTTTCGATGTATAGAACTGGTACCTGTAGTAACTTCGCAGTTGTGGACGTTCACCGTCAAGTCGCAGAGCTGCCTGTTCACGTCGAACAGCAGCCCCTTGGAGCACTGGAACTCGAAGACCTCGCCGCCCAGGCACAGGTAGTACTTGGAGCATTCCTCGATGGTCCATATCGATGAGTCAGGCCGGTTTGGGTTCCTGGGGACAATGACACGGGATGATGATGAAGATTGGATTGGAAGTGACCTTATAGGGTTCCCGGTATGGAATGGACGAATATCTGTGTGATGGTTTGATCACGAATACGAATATTTGTTTCTGGGTCTGGGTTTTCTGGTATCCACAGTACCCACAGTTGAAAAATAACTTAGTTACTAGGGCAGCCAGAAACTTGATATTGGCTCGATTATATTTTTGGTTGTATTATTAGGTACGTAATTAACTAACGTACTCGTAATATAAGCTGGTGCAGCTGCAGACTTAAATAAATAATAAATCATACGTAATAGGTACTTTATAATAATAGTTATCAAATGTTATTGTTTTTTATACCTTTTTTATACCCCTTTTGTATAAAAAAGGTATATAAAACAATAACATTCTATTCATACTGGATCGTTTTCATATGCCGATTGATATGAAAAAAGAAAACAAAATAAATGTCGTCAAAACTAAGCACACTGTAAGATTATATTATTACAATAAAATCTTACTTTTACATAAGTGCTTCATGTGTTTCATAACATGTAGGTACATACGGACCACGTGTACCGAGACCTGTTTGTTAAGATGTCCATGCATTTTTAAAATGTGTGTCACTCAGTAATTGCATTTTTGAGACAGCTTATTTTTTGGACTGTACTTCTTTTTGCATAGTCGTACAATTTCGTCTTCTTTCTGCGACAAGGTTCCATGTTGACAGCCGTGTCGCAATATTATAAAACTAGCTTCTGCCCGCGACTTCGTCCCCGTGAAATAGTTACTTTGGGCTAACGCTATCTTTAACCCGCGACTTTGCTAGCGTAGAAATTTGTTACATTCTTCATTGGTGCTGCGCTCCTTTTTCACCGACTTCAAAAAAGGAGGAGGTTATACGTTCCACTGTATGTTTTTTTTTATGTATGTTCACCGATTACTCCGTCAATTGTCGACCGATTTCAAAATTTTGTTTTTGGATTGATAGAGTATACTTTCGAAGTGGTCCCATGTCACCAAATCTGAATCTGATGAGAGGATCCGTGAGGAATTGAGGGAACTCCTCAAATATTGTAGGCAAACATATAGCGATTTTAGTATTTTTAGTAACAAGTCCAGCATTTGCATTCAGAAAGTATCATTTGGTGAAGTGGAACTGATGATGAAGACCACAGATGGCCACCGGAACTCCTCAATGGTACCGATTTTAAGGGTGGCGAAAGATATCTCAATTAAGATAGTTGAGCGACTACCTACAACGAATAATATTTACTTGTTGAAATATGACTATGACTTTCCCGCGGCGTTGCTTGCGGCGCGCTTGATATAAGTTAAAGTTTCATTTCAAACACAAGAAGTGGGACTACGTAACAGCGTATTATGATCACTAAAAAGTATAAAATAAAATAAATGTTTTATAGTCTTAGCGTGATGATAAATTCCTCGATAAATGGGCTATCTAACACTGAAAGATTTTTTCAAATCGGACTAATAGTGCCTGAGATTAGCGCGTTCAAGCAAACAAACTTCAGCTTTATAATATTATAATTATAGGCAAGGCCGTCTTAAACAATGCTGGGGCCCTAGGGAATACAAGAATTTGGGGCCCTTTTGGAAATTAAAGATAAAAAAGATAAAAGATAAAAGAAATTTATTCAGTAAGTAGGCCGCACGGGCACTTTTACACGTCAAGAATCTACCAGCGCTTCCCAAGAGAAGACCACTGCCGAGAAGAAACGCCGCAAGAAACTCAGCAGTCAGTCATTTTTTAAACATATTTCTTATTACAATGGTACTACTTAGTCTAGCATTATATAAAGCTATAAATATTAAATTAAATATAGTATCAAATAACATGCGTAGTTCAGCAGGAAAACATGCCAATTAAGAATCTTACGGGAGAGATAGAGAAAAAAAATAACACATACTTATGTGTATATAAGATGGTGCGAGACGACCACATAAAAGTTTCGATATGTTTTCCTACATCAACGGTGTCCCCTAGACAAGATAAAGATTTTGCATTTGAATAAATTATTATTGACTAAGTTTCGGATTTAGGCCATGCATTTTTGTCTGTTAGATAGTCCTCGATCCTATAATACGCTTTAGACATTAACGACCTTTTCAAGTAATTTTTAAGTGCTGGAAAGGGTAACTTTAAAACTTCGTCAGGTAATTTATTATAGAAATAGAAAGAAAGCGAATTATACTACCATTTTCTACTATGGTCTTCTATTTAATAAATTGTCGGTCGTTCGGGGCCCCCTGAGGATGGGGGCCCTGGGCACGGGCCCCATGTGACCTTATGGTAAAGACGGTGTTGGATGTAGGGTGTGGCACCAGTGTTGGACACTTTAAGCTGACAGGCACCAATAATGGACACTTAGGGCCGTATTAATAAACTGATCTCAACTCTTATGCTCGTCTTGAGATGCGTCAAAAATGACAGTGTTCTATGGTTTGACATTTATTTTGACGTATCTTGTGACGGGCATCTCAGCCAAGATGAGTTTATTAATACGGCCCTTAATTCAAAGATTCTACGGTCCTAAATTGATTGTACTGTAAAATAAGAATAGTGTCTATTATTGGTCGTTGTCCATTACTGGTTCCATCACCATAAGTACAATGGAAGAGTCATTCAGCCTGTCTTTCGATGTTATGCCTTCACGGGTTTGCATGAACCAATAGGTATGGAGATGGCTTGAACCCCGTTCATTGAAGGATTTATATATAAAGGATACTTTTGTTAAGGAGCGTTATGATTTTAGCAGTCTAATGATGATTAGTAAGTTTGTTCGTTCATCTGTTCCCTCGTAGCTCCTAGAATACCCATAATATTTAACAAATTATGTGTCTTGGTTTTGTCCTAGTGTCCCGCGTATCATAGGCTAGGTGACGTCATTTAAATCTATAATGGCGAATTTCACATGCATAAAACGGTAAGCGATTTTTTTTTCATGGAAATGTATCGAGTTTGGTTTCAAAAGAAAGGTTTTATGCATAAGTAGATCTTGAAAAGATATACTGGGTATACAAATAAATCGTAAAAAATGTATCTTTACTTTGCAACCCTACCTACACTACCAACAATTTTTAGGCTACAAATAGCAAGCAAGAGGAGACGTTAGCCTAAGCACTCGACGTGATATGATAACAATTCGCACGTTAAATTCAAAAGTGACACTGCAAAAAAGGAACTCGAACAAAAGTTAATTCTTTTTAACTGCAATAATGACATTATTCAAATAGTTTTTTAAGTTTTTTTCCTTATTTATTTAGTATCACTGTTGGATTTAACGTGCTAATTAGTTTATTTTGAATTCGGATTTTTAAATTTTAACTTTATAATTGTTAGCCTACAAAGTTTGATAGCTGCCTAGACGGAATAACAATAAGTAAGTTCCACACGGACGAATTTGTGGCGAAAAAAAGCATTGTTTATAAGTTCACGGTCATGTTTCATATTGATTGGAGAGCGAAAGTCTGCGCAGACGGCGGAAATGTAGATGCGCGGCGCAGTCAAGGTTGCGGCGAAAGTCGAGCGGGTCGTCGTCCGCGGAGCCGAACGTGCGCGGGCGCGTGGCGGTGTGTAAGGAAGTTGGGGTGGCCGGTAACAATTAATAGTACGATTAAGTAGGGTAAATATGTAAACCGGCCACTTGGATTTATTTTAAAATAGCTTTTGCCTGCGACTTACCTAAAAGCCTTGTCTGAAACTTATCTAAACATTTACAGGGTACAAATTTCCATTTGACACAACCTCGGCCAATGACGACCAGCCATTTGAGCAGTGTTGCCAGTTTAGACCTGTAAAATTGTTACTTGCTATTGTTACGTGCCCCAGGAGTACTTTTTATGGAATATATTTTTATAACTTAACGATGACATTGCTTAGGGCTGAGTTTGCTTTTTCTTATGTTCTTTCCAAAGGGAGGATATGCCATAGGTAGGCACGAGGTTTAAATAAGGTCAATCGGTTGAGGTGACGAACCGACGTGAGACAGGAACATATAAACTCGCACACTTTCAAATTTAAATAATTATCTTCTTATTCATACATACATAGGTACAGTCAACTACAAAGATATGTATCCATGTTAATCTTACAAAATGAAGTAAATTTTCGTATGCCATTCTTAATTACCCTTCCTTCGTGACATTTCTAGTATCAATAAAACCTTACATTGTGATCGACTCGTTTAAAATGCAATAATTATGTATCCCGCTTGTTTCCTCTGAATCAATTCAGAGGAAACAAGCGGGATACATAATTATTGCATTTTAAACGAGTCGATCACAATGTAAGGTTTTATTGATACTAGAAATGTCACGAAGGAAGGGTAATTAAGAATGGCATACGAAAATTTACTTCATTTTGTAAGATTAACATGGATACATATCTTTGTAGTTGACTGTACATAAACTCACACCTTCGTTCCCAGAGTGGGGTAGGCAGAGAGAGCTACAGAGTTACCTACAACTCCAAAAACTTATTGATCATAACCAAATTTTCTTATTCATAAACACACAAGAACTGCTGCGTCTGTCAAAGGCGTTAAAGCGACAAGGTACCTACTAGTGAGCGACTAGTTATAAGACCGACATGATGTACAATGCGCATTTAATGATAAAGGGATGTTAAATTAAAATTAAAAAGTTTTTTCCCAAAAAACACTTTAAAACACCTGGGAGAGGGGTACTACAGCGAAGAACCTACCCCCGTTCGACTCTATCGTCAAATCAACTCTATACGGGGTACTAAACAACCCTATCTTATCACTTCACTTGGCGTTGCGTATTTGTGATTGCGTATTGCATACGTTTGTCAAATATTTGACGCATGCGCAAATACACAGTCATGATCGTCTACACATGGAACCAAATACCAAACTCCAAATGTATTTGACATCCAGAAAGCAGTTTGTGTGCCAACAATATGGACGTCGCACTTGCAGCGGGCTTTATGTATTTGAATGCAAATGGCCATGTTATTTATTGGCGTATTTGCCTATTTGGTGTCCTTTGATGTGCGACGAAAAACCCACAAGCGCGCGGATACGATGTTTGCTATTGGCCGTTTTGACAAATAAGGCAAATATTCGTCATATAAACCGTCTACATATAGCGGTAATTTGTCAAATATTACAAATAAGCGAACACGAATAGCCAAGTGAAGTGCCGGCATTATACATATATCGGTCATAATTGGTATAATATACATATTGGTAATATTTTCAGTATTTCAATTTCAACCAAACTAACAATCCATGTCTTAGTTTATTTTATGTCTAATTCAAATTACATTTAATAGGCGCTGCGTATTATAATGATGTAGGTAGGTAGGGAATAACAAAACCTTATTTTTGGTAGAGTTCTACGGGAAAATAACAAATTATGTAATAAATGAAAAAAAATACTTGACGTTGTGAGCTAACAAAGTAGATGCAGGCTTGGAATTTCAAAAGGTTACCAAGTTCTCTTAATAAAAGGAAAGGTCATAACTAGAACTTGAATGCCAACGTAAATTAAACCATCGCTGCTTACTAACAAGAGCGTGTTTACGATAGGTGTTTTATTACTGTTACGCCTTTGATTACGACTGCGCCTTCAACGATCTTTGACCGCAGATCGTGATATTCCACCACCAGCAAAGTTATCGTAATCTTTGAAACTGAGAAGTTTAAAGTTTAATTAAACAACTGATTAAATAATTAACCCGGAAGGAAAAAATGGTGGTTTACAATAAAATGTGTTGAATATCTCACCATTCAGGTATTATGTTAAGATGAGAACTTAAGTTACATGAATGGCTCGTAATCTTAACCATATCAAAATAAATTATACATTTACAAACGATGTATATGTTTACTTAATTGTGACTGGAGCATCCTGTTTTTAATCATACATTAAACTTCCGAAAATTGCCATCAATTGTCTAAGAATTACCCCAATTAGAATAGCTATCATTAAAATCCGTCCATCAGTTAGTTTAATGCTGCGATGGCACAGATGGATAGGATAAACACCGACACACATTCGCTCATATTGTGTGTGTGTGTGTGTGCTCGCAAACGTCACTATGAGGTCTCATCGTCTCATAAACAAAAGGTCGGTCAAAAAGGACCAATCACAAAGCTGTATTGAACGCAGTGCGTTTACTCAGTGAAGGACCCCTTCCTAGGCCACTATGGACTTTGTCAAAGTGACGTTGTAAACCAAATCATACGAAGTCTCTTAGGTTTTGGTTGTCAACTTCACTTTAACATAGTCAATAGTGGCGTAGAAGTCAAATTGGTTGACTGTACATATTGAAGGGTTAAACTTATAACATCCCTTTTATTGGTCGGACTTTAAAAATCGCAAAAGTTCGAAGTAGGTACCTATAACGCAAATTTGCACGAACCTATAGGTGAAAAACTTAAGTAGGTGAAATCTTGCATGTAGTTGTAACACATCTGTATAGAACATAGACTGTTCGACATTCTATATTTGAAATTTGATGTAAATTCCCCATATTAAGGCCGCCATAGACTGACTGCTTAGAGCAGTCAGGACCGACAGCTCCATGCTCGCTATTGGTCAATCTGCAATTTTAATGCTCTAGGTTCGTATTGAATCTGCAGGTTGACCAATACCGACTACGGCGGAGCTGTCGGTCCTGACTGCTCTAAGCAGTCCGTCTATGGCGGCCCTTAGTTTTGTACACTACTACATGCAAGAGGTCACTATAATACATTACAAACGCAAAAGTACTGGGGCCCTAATACGGCTGCGTTTATCGCGTGACAAAGTTTGGATAAGGCATCACCTTCTGACACGTAAATAAGTACGAGAGTGACGGATGCTTTATCCACATTTAACACGCGATATAGACGCAGCTATACTAGGCCCGGGCTCTTGGCTTTTGACATGTTATCGTTAACGTTATTTAGCTCCTATGTACTTGACAAGTCGACAGTAATGGCGGCCGAGCTAAAAACAATACGATACCATGTCAAAAGCAATATGGTTTTACCGAGTAGAATACAGCCCCAGCTGTTTAGGATGAAGACAAAGCGTTATTTTTTGAGTTGTCAGTCGCATTTTTTCGGTCGCGTAATTTCTGTTGCATACAAAGTAGGTACAACTCATTTTGCGTCGCGTGAAACAAACATGACTTTTGTATGAAATCCATGCAGCAGAAATTACGCGACAGAAAATAAACTCATTTGCGGCAAAATACATTCATTTCGGCATTTAAACGAATTTCCACCAATTTTTGACCATGTATGAAAATTTAAAAACCATTTCGAGGAATAGGCTTCTCAAATCGATCCCTTTAGTTAGATTATAAAAATATGTTACATTTAATTAATTATTATAAAATTAAGAAATGACCTTCATTTGACCTCTAAATGCGGTCCGAATTGCGCTATATAAACCTCTTTTGTGGTTTTACATAAAACATAAAACCTCTCCATTATTTTATAAGTACAATTTAGATATCTAGCTGCATCAACATTTATTGTAAGTAGAAACTCATGATTGGAAGTATGGAATCCAAGTATGGAATTTCAACAAATTTAATGTGATTTGTGTTAAGTAAATCTAGACTAGAAACAAGGGTCATGCAGGAAATGTTATATTAATTGAGTAATAAGCAATTGTTGAATGCTTATAATACTCTGAAATAATAAATATATCGTATTGCGATTGTTTGTTTAGGTACATTATCTTTGAATTTGACGTTCGTCTAACATGTATGATTTTGAAAACAGATCACAGATAAGAAAAAATCGCCGTTCTAAATAACTCCGCCATTTTGTCATAGTAGGTAAACAGGCGAGGTTACTTTTATTTAATAAATTATTTTAAATAGCAATAACACTTTTAATCATGGAATCCTTAGAAAAGGCAATTTTTTCGAATAAAAATGTAAAAGCAAGCAGTTATAATTGCATTAGGATTACGAGGATCGACTTGCTATCGAATCGTTATAATTAATTATAATATTTTTTCGACATAGGTTATTCATCTTACTGCAACCTACTCATGTTAGCTTACCTAGTCCATTTCATATGTAAAATAATAAATAGTACATTACAATATTGTTCGTAATGTAGATAACTAGTTAAGTATAAAGATCTGAGAAAGAGCGAGACCTCCTAACTCGTATTGTTATACCTACTTGCATATTTTTTTTAAGGACGGCAGCTGCAAGATCGATTTCTTAACCCCGTTTCGCATTTTCCTTTAATTGTTAGAGCAGTTTTTGAGAGAGAACATGATTACAAACAAAATAATTATCACCCGTATAATATAATATTAAAGAATATTAGCGACCCGCCCTCGCTTCGCTTCGATTTATGTGAATTTTTTGTAACATTCTTACATAAACCAGAATTTATTATACACTAGCTGTTCCCGTGCCCACATCGTTTGAAAAAAAAAATAGTTGAATATTATAGCCTATGACTGGCTATGACACAAATAACGAGGCTTGCTATTGGTAAAAGAATTTTCAAAATCGGTTAAAGTAGATCCAGAGATATTGATATACACCTTTCGTGAAAAATTATCTTACTGATGGTGAAAACCGCATCAAAATCCGTTCAGTAATTTTTGAGATTATCGCTAACATACAGACAGACAGACGCGGCGGGGGAGGATTTCGTGTAGTTCGTGAAGGAGTGCACCTACTCAAAAAATGTTTATTTACTCTTATATTTAGACCCTGTTATGCTATGTAATAAATAAGTAATTATTATAAGTGGTTTTCTGGTAAAGGTTTCGTACTACAACATGGTGCAGAGTAAACACATAATATTATGGCTCGTGTTATGAATCTTATGAACAAACAACACTTAAACGACCAGTTTTTTTAAGTGGACCGATTTCTCCTCGTCCGATACTGAGTAATGACATAATGTTTTCTATTCGAAAGGTACGAATTGTCACCCATGTGTGTTGCTTTAGGATTTCCCTTTGCAGCTTTAATATTAATTAATATTTTCACAATAAAAGAAAATTAAGAGACCACAGGTATTTACTATTACGTAATTAAATGTAACCACACCTGTAGAATCGCCCGGTTTCATGGCACTCGATTTGTCCAGTACTTCTTTTTCTCAAATGCCGTCCTTGCACTCCTACTGTAACTATAATAAAAAAAATAACTTCACTAAACTTTACTTGTTTCACGCACATAAATTTCTTTCTAAAAGTCAAGAAACTGTTAAGTTCAAATTATTTTCTTTTGGATCACGATAATCTAAAAACAATTCATATAATTCGAATTCCGAATACATGAAAAGGTAGGCACAGGATTAATTCTTATAATATATATTTTTTTTTGGCTAATTTTAATCAACTTTTCTGACAAGTGTATAAAAGCTACCATTTCGACTAAAAATACGATTACAATATGGAAGCAAAAAACACTAAAATAAAAAGTTTTACACGTCAAAAAATGTAAAAAAGTTTCTTGATTTTCAGAAAAGACTACCTAAATATGCGCATGCGGTTAAAACCGCAATTCCTCGCGAGAGACGCTGCATGCTGCCAGCTCGGTCTCGGCAGAAACACTGAGTTATCAACGACTCATTACATTACCGCCGGCGGACATTACTTTCTTTCGCTGGGTGCCACCACCTCTGATACCGCTTAGGTACTGTTGACTGACGGATGGCGGAACGAAAGCAGCAAGGTGAATTTTGTTGGAAGAAGTGTAGCTTTAACATTATACAGCATTCTGTAATATTTTTAGCTTGCGACTTCGTCCGCGTTGATCAGTTTTACGGTCTTCCGTTTGCGTTTATGATATTGTGTAAGTATGAGTTGCACATGTTATATACTCGTACTCGTAAGAAGTGCACTCTTTAAACCTAGGCATTAATAACCGCATCTATCTTCGAGTACAGTTGTCTCCTTAACGCACCACATTACATTAGCTACAGTTAGTGCGCTCAGGAAGTTTAATGTTGTTATGTTTTATTTGGGCAAAAACGGTACAATATAACTTAAAGGTAAAAAACATGAATTTAACATCAACCAGCGAAGTTACCACAAGTCAAAGAAACATATTAAAAATAAACGAGGCGTGGGTACAACAATAGGAGTAGTTAACAGCAAAAGGAAACAATATTTCAAACATGCAACTAGACAACACTACTTACTCTTAGTTGCCTAGTCAGATATTTAAATTTTGTTTTTTGTTAATCTGCGTACTAACCGCCACGCTGTAGCTTTCAAGCAAATGCAAACGAACGATTGTTGGTGTTTGGTAAACCGTCCAGACTGGAGAAACGAAGGGCATCAAATCTTTACGCAGCACAATACTGGTGTTTAACTAAAAATAATTACAAAGTGCCATGAAGATTAAAAAAATATATGTTCAATTGGTTCTTAGATAGATAGTTACGTTTGGCCCCTTACGAACGTTTTATCCGGATCGAAGGACCATGAGATTCGATAGTCCGAGATAACCCAGTAAACGATAATTATTTAATAACCTTCACCGTGATGTGGGAATAAATAAAGAAAAAGTTTTGTATGGTTTTTTTGCTAATCTTACTTTAATTGAATTAATTACCTGTAACTACTCTATCTTACTCATGTTTTTTAAAATCGAATTGGTTTCTAATTCGTACCCAAAATGTCCAAAATGTACATTTTGGACCGTATGCTAATGTTGACGTATCTCTGCTTTTCCTTATCTGTAGTGTAGTCTTACAGCTTACAGCCGGCGGATTGATTGTTTTTCGCCAGTCGATAAATTAGCGATACATATTTTCTGATTATTTCTTCACACGTCGCTCGATTACAAACTAAAAAATGAAATGTATTTACACAATTCTGCACGTTCTAGTTCTAATTAATATTTGTTTATCCACTTTATCACCGCCGTCGGATAAGAAAGGACAGAAAGGTGTCAAGGCGCAAGAGGGCCCCCGGAAACATAATGTTTTGGATAGAAAATTAGTTAATGAAACGCCGTTTGTCAAGGATATAATAAAGTATCATGCCACGTATCACCAGGACTTCTCTACGAGGAACTTCGGAAATATTGTTTTAGGCTACGTTACGCCGGTATGTATCTTACAGTTTCTTAACTTTGCTTGCAGTCCGTTTATATAAAGTCTATTTTGTACAAGCGATGCCTTTCAGCAATAAATAAAAACTATAATAAATCTGTGAATACATTCTCATAACTTTTCTATTTAAATTTATAATGGAAAGAATTAAGAGGGTTTTAAAGTATGACTTTTATTGGTAGCTTATGTGGAACTGGCGCAGTAATTGAGGGCGTGGCAGCGCTGTTATATTAAATGTAAAAAGTGCTCTCTTTCTGCACATACTGCTCTGATGATCCTCTTGTCCTCCTAGACATGGCTGCACTACATTCTCTAACAAACAAATAACAACAACATAACAAAACAACAAACAACAACACACATAATAACATTTAAAATATGATTTATTTATGCAGGAACTTTATTATTATCATTCTCCTTTTCACTAGGAACAGAAATACCCTGTATTTTATGTTCATCTTATGAGTGAATTCCAAATACATTGTGTATAGTTAAATACACAAATAACAAAACAGTTTTTATTCCCTTCTGTATCATAAATTGGAATTGTACATGATTATTTTTATCCAAAAATTACAGTGGAACAACAGGGGCTATGATGTGGCTAAATTATGGGCACATAAGTTCAACTATATTTCCCCAGTGTGGCTACAGATTAAGAGGCAAAGTCCCAATATATACATCATCTCGGGTCTGCATGATGTGGACCACGCTTGGATGAAGTCGCTGCGGCAAAAAGGATCTGATAATAACCTTAAAAGTAAGAATAACAATAATAAATAATCTCAGCTTGAAAACTAAAAATGAGCTATGAATTTCTGCTTGTTCCTTTTATGTATTTTATTAGTCAATGTGATGCCAGGTACTATTGGTTACATTTTGTTGTTAAATAATTTGGCTGTTGAGTTGACATGTACATATGTTTGTAAACATGGCAGTGGCAGCAATGTCTGAGTCTTCAGTGTTGAAACAATGTTTTTTTTGTCTGTTTAAGATTTTGTTACTTATTTTGGATGGATATGCAAATCTATGAAGGTTACATTTTATATGTACAGACAGTTACCAGCAATATTATATTCTCCAACATGAGCCTGCAAATTATATGACACACTTATGCTTCTAGTACAGTAATAAGATGTGTCAGATATTTTTAAGTGTATTGTTAAATAGTATGTTATTGCTGGGGACTGTGCTGTGCTTATGTAGGGTAAAAAACTTAATTGAAAACTTTTTCTTTTTACCATATTAATTTAAGAGTCCAGGAGTTGATTTTCAAAAATTAATTAAATTGTTTTAAAAATATTCGTTTGAAGTAAAAATTGTGTAGGTCTCATAACCAGTTGCCGTTATCATTTGCTAGACTAGCACATTTTTTTTTTAAAGAAATTTAAATATTCCTACAATATTTTTCTTGCTTTTCCCCATGCAGGCTATGATTTCCAAGAAACTTACAGACAATATCTGTAACACCACATTTCCAGTTTACACATTTTCACAAATATTTACTATACTAGTGGATTAAAATATGCAAAATATTTTCAGATTCCTGGCTCGTAATAATTACCTAAATTGATTTGTATTTAGCATCAGTTGCAATTTTTATATTTTAACAATTATTATCAGCACCTAGTGATTGTAGAATTATCCTATCTATCAACTTGAAATAAGGTTAACGATGATAATGATCAGTAGGGTGTCCACAATAGGTCAGTTTTCCCTACTTATCATATGCTTAATTAATTACAGTTCTGCCAAGAATTATATTTGAAAACTGGCAATTATCAGACCTGAAGGCATTTTTCACGGATCCCTCGGCTCTTGCAGAGCAAAAGTCTCTGATTGAGGAAGTGAAGAAGGCTTGTAAGCAGTGGAAGTTTGATGGAGTGGTCCTGGAGATGCTCTCGCAGATCGGAAAGTATGCTGACCGCTCTGTTAAGTTTATACAGCAATTTGGTGAGTTGTTTGTGCTCTGATGACTATGTAAGTCATTTTGGTTTTAATTGTTTTTGGCGCTAGATTAATGGTTTGTAACCAGAACATTTGGCATGTAAAGCCTAGTGCAAACCGGTGGATGGCATGACATGGGATTTTAAACTTATCAATGTACAATTTATATTATTTTGATTAGAAGAAGTAGAAATTTCTATATTCTGTGACTGTCTTTGGGGCATCGAAGGATTTCTTTCGGCGGCGTGCCTCGGCATACCCCCGCATGCCTCCTGGTGGCTGTGATTTAAATCCGTCCTTTAGGAACTATGCAGTTGAAAATGCCGGGACATGCCTAGGGATGCCTTGCATGATCACATATTCAACAACACTGAAACACTGAAGTCATTGACGTTTCAGGCAGGTCTTGAAGTAACTAGCCTCATTATTGTGAAAATGTACACTACTTGTAGTGGGACAGGAGGCTGTTCGTCCGCCAGGACATTATCGACAAACCTTTTTTTGTAAATATATTGATCCTCTTGCATCAGAGATATTATGCAAAACAAAACTATAAAAAGCTCCAAATAAGGTACAGTCACATTCGTTTTTGAGGCACCATATAGAACCCTGTCATAATAACAGGTTTTTTAGCTGCTCAACAGTTGAAGTTGTTGACTGTAACATCTTTTCAGTGGAAGCGAAACGATAGTTAATTTAATATCAAAGTGAAAAACTAGATGGTTTCTTTTTCATAAATTATGTTGTAATCATTACCGTTTTGCTTATTTCAGGTCTAGAATTGAGTGAAGTGGACTTTAGTCTGATTCTAGTCTATCCTCCATTTAGAGGTTATCCTTCTGACGAGTTCTATATCCAAGCCTTCAACGATATCTACCCATACGTGGAAGCTGTGTCTGTCATGACTTATGACTTCTCCAACCCACAAAAACCGGGTGAGTTCTTTAATTTTATGCGCTAGCACTTTTTAGGGTACCTTATTACTAAGCCTCCGCTGTCCGCCTATCTGTAGCGGGTTGTATCTCATCAACCATAATAGGTAGACGGTTAATTTTTGTACAGAAATCTTTCTATTACCTACCGAAATAATTACAAATAATAAAAAAAAAAATTAATTAAAAACTGACTATACAAGACCTTAACAGTTGTTTTTTACACGAAAGTGAGTTTGCCATACTTGTAGTTGTAAAACGTATAGACACGCAAACTACGGCGTTGCTTAGCGACCACAGCTACGCACTCAGCGACAACTTGCGCTTACATTTACACACACAAGTATGGCAAACTCGCTTTCGTGACTTAAATTAATTGTATCCCCGTACCGTACCTACATGCAATTAGCAAAAAGAGAATAGTAGTATTGCTTTATAGCAATAAATAATAATAATAAAAAAATACCATATACAAAAATAGTACGGAACCCTTCGTGTGCGAATCCGACTCGCACTTGGCCCGTTTTTTTATAACAGCCTGCGGTTTGTAAGTTTTCTGGCGCTACATACTAAATTATCCATGTCTAATTTATATTCCAAGGTTAATATCAGTTATGTAAATAAAATATCGACAGTTAATTTTTTTGTTCAATATCATTCAGACAGTAGATAGTTAATTCTGCAATATTCATTCATGGTTTTGGTGTTGCTGTTAATGTCAGTGATATGTTTATCAAAGGACAATAATACCGCATTTAGAGATGAACTTGTGCATGATGACTAATTGTTTTTGACTACATTCGATTGTAACATTCTACCTTATTCGAATACAATGAAGATGGGATTAAACCAATGCACCAAACCAGGCGGCTGGTTGTTTGTCAACAAATCAATTTTGACTGAATACAATTATGCGGCGACGTACAAACAAGGGGTTCATTATGTCAACAGTTTACTGCTCTACAAATTAACTGAGTCGTCATTCAATGATATCAAAATAGTACATTGTTGCCGAGGTTGGAAAGTAAGCAAATTATGGACAAGTCATACATATAGTCATAGTGATTCAAGTATTGAGCGTGTAGTGTTGATGAATAAATTCCATGATGATTGGTTGATGATTGGAATGACAGTTTGTGATAAATATTGTACAGTCACCAGCAATAATATATTATCCAACATCGGCCGCAAAAATATCTGACTCGCTCTTATACCTATAGTAATATAGACGTGTCAGATATATATGTGTATATTTATATGTAGGATAATATATTATTTATTTCAATGCAATAAAAATGCAAAAGTGGTTACATATTCTTGTACTAGGCCGGAAAGTCAACAGAACCTTTTTAGGGTTCCGTACCCGAAGGGAACCCAACGGGACCCTATTAATATGCCTGCCCTGTCCGTCCGACCTAACTTAAAACAGCTGTACCCTTTGAACCAAAATAGATAGATAGATAGATAAATAGATAGCCGTCGATTTTTTTATAGTATGTGTTATTTATTTATTAGGTTATTACGGGGCAATTTCTGTCAACAAGTTTTATTTTTTCAACGTATTTTTATTTCTGTTGTGTCGTTAAACCGGTAAAACATATAATCGTCAAATTTGGTCCTAAAGAAAAACAACACATACTAAATAAATGGTCTAGTGTGAATTGGGCTCGCGCTGATTCGAAATCCAATCATAATATTCATAATTCATAATTAATATAAATTCATAATACCTACTGTGCGGCAGTACGGAACCCTCGGTGCGAAAGTCCAACTCGCTCTCAACCGGTTTTTGTAGCTTCAATGCGTTAGACAATGTCGTATCGATAAGGTACAGTCACTAGCAATAATATATTACCCAACATGGGGCGCACGTCAAGACACTTCTGACACGTATGACACGTCTGACACGTCTTTATTACTTGAGGTATAAGAGCGTGACAGATATTTTTGAGTCCAATGTTGGATAATATATTATTGCTGGTGACTGTACATAAGTGATAATTTACTTATCTGAACGCCTTTGACTGAACGTAGCATTCACCTATGCTGCCGTCCAAAGCAAAAAACAGTAACGCAAAAGGGCCTCATATTCTTATACTGCCTTTTTATTCTAGAGGGCATACGTATCGCGATCATAAATGGCTTAAATACTTCTAACACGTTTTTACCCCTTATCGATCATTTTTATTGCCCATTACTCTTTAGTCGTCTTTTACTTCACACGTATAAAATATTAATGTTTTATAGCTCCAGAGCTTTATCGAAAAACGGTCTAAATGAAAGTAAAATGCATCCAGTAATTTTTGAAATAATCGCAAATATATATGTATACAGGGTGTAATCGTTAAGGGCGTTTATTCCGTAAATATAACAGATTTTAGAAAACTTTAAACTGATATCAAAAGTACGTTACCCAATGAGTAAAATCACATCAATAACTCTTTTTTAATAAAACCAGAAATATCCCAAATACGAACTTCAAACCCTCCCATACATTTAGTACGCCGTTCGTTGAGAGACTTGAGAGGCTTTAGTTTAAAAGGCCTAGTCATTTCAATATGACTCATGAATTGTTTTATTTATTAAAGTTTATTCGTGTAAATTATGAATCTTAAACAGTTTTATCTCTTACGGTAGGGAAATTACAGCCTGAAGGAACGTCGCACTATATGGGTATGGGAGGGTTTAAACTTAATATTTTTTTTATTTTTTTATTTTAAAAAAAAAAAGTTATAAATGCGATTTTACTCATTGGGTAACGTACTTTCTATATCAGTTTAAAGTTTTCTGATATCTGTTATAAGTATTTACGGAATAATCGCCTGGTCACACTTAACGATAACATCCTGTATACAGCAGACAGACGTAGCGAGGGATATTTTAACTTGTAATATGTAGTGTAGGTTACTTACCTATTTTAAAATTCAGGTATTTGGGCTACTCCCGTTATCAGAATCCCAAATTTTAATGTAATATTTTGGGTTTCATGTGTATTGAGAATCTGGTGATATAAAATTGTGTTATTTCGGAAATGAGCGAAAAAGCCAACAAAATATTTCATTTAAGGTCCGAATGCACCGCTTTACTGGATGAGGCTATGCGTAGAGAAACTAATAGATGGCGACGAGAATCCCTCCAAGCGTTCCAAGATCCTGCTGGGTTTGAACTTCTACGGCAACTCGTACACGGCCAACGGCGGCGGCCCGATCGTGGGCACGGAGTATATAGAGCTCCTAAAGAACGCTAAGAGCAACCAGGCGCTTGGTTACAACAACAACACCGCCGAGAACTATGTTGAAATAAGGTGAGAGAGACTTGATTGTTATTTTAGGATTGTGGGGAGACGCTTAAATATCGTAGCTGTATTATTTTTCGATGCAAATTTAGCTCCAGGCGGTATCGTTTCTCACCCCTAAATCAAGTCCGAATTCCACGATTTTTAAATTAGTTATTATAAAAACCTAGCGGCCCGCCAGCGGCTTCGCTTGCGCTCCAAATTCCCAACTTTCCCGGTGGAATTCTAATGCTTTTTGTGTCGTAAATAACCTCGTCCTGACAATAACGAACACAACAAAAAAGAATGATCCAATCCAATTCCAAAAATCCAATGATGCATCCTTTGGAAGTTATGCGCGCGTACATACATTGTGGCAATTTAATTTTTATTTATATAGACTACGTATGTACGTTTCTGTTTTTTTTTTCTTGAATTTGGTTTTTCCCACAAACTGTATTTTTGGAAAAGAAAACGTACAGACCAAGTTTTTCATAATAACTACAACATATTCAAAAATCGTAAAAATCGGTCTAAGACTAAGACTGCAAATTGGTGTTCAACGCTGAAGGACCAAGATGGATTGCTCTATACAAGTCACATTATTTTATTTTAATCTTTTTAAACGTGAAAAATGTTCGTGCCGCAGACACCCCAGTCAGCGAGTCGTACTACTTTATATATTTAGTGTTGGTGTATGACGTTCTGGCGTCTGGGGCACGTTACATGCTGTCGACAGTGGTTTCGAGAATCTAGTTCAAAAATACTTGTCCTCAATTTAGGCTGGTCGGCCGAACCGGTCAGAAGCTTTGAATGGATGTTGGGGATGTTGCATTGGTATGGGATGTTGTAAAGTGATGACTGTCGTGTGTGTTTAAACAATGTGCAAAAGCAACCAAAGTGCAATCAAGATTTATTTTCATATGGAATTACGTAACTCGTAGCGTAGTACGAACCTAGATAGCCTCCCGAGTCCCCAGGTTCTCGCTTGAGGACATAATAACAAACATAGAATAAAAGGCACCCTTTAGTTAATTCATTCATTTACAATGTTAATAAAAAGACAAAAACCCGGCGGGTTTCAAACAACGAAAAAAATTTTCAAATCGGTCCCGTGGTCTTCGAGTAATCGGGGAACACACATAAAAAAAACCCGACGAATTGAGAACCTCCTCCTTTTTTTGAAGTCGGTTAAAAATAGGTTTAGGTTCTAACGAGGATACAGCTTAGGTTAAGACAAGGTCAACATGTTTTACATTCTAACAACGTATTAAATTACCATGTCTAACTAGAAATGTGTGTATAAACTTTAGGCCTAGGCTATGGTCTAGGTAATTTTTTTATTTGATGTCTTGTAGTGACTTCTTGACACTAAAACCTAAAGTGAAATTTGCTACAGTAATTTTGCCTTTATCTGCCTTGCCTAGTTATCTAATTATGTTAAACCTTCCAATTATTATTATGTGGAAGTTTTAATAAGATGTAATGTCAATAATACATGTTTTTTTTCCAGGACGTCCCAGGGTACAAAGAAAATATTTTTCCCTACTTTATATTCCATACAGAAGAGGCTGGACCTCGCGCGCGAGTACGGCACTGGGGTGGCTGTGTGGGAGCTGGGGCAGGGCCTCGACTACTTCTATGACCTCTTTTAATTACATGTGATATTAATTTTAAGTTATCCTAATAAAGTCATATTCGTGTTAGTTATTTGGCAGTTTCTTTTTCTTGTGAGATTAAACTAACAAAATCGGTCTAAATTAACAGCTCTCCAACATTAATAACATAAATATTGGAGAGCTGTTAATTTAGACCGATTTTGTTAGTTTAATCTCATGGTGTCGATAAAAAAAAACAGATGGTCAATATGGTGGAAAACAAATGGGTCAAGAACTTTTTTATTAGTTGTTAAAATGGATGTCCTATTTGTAGGAAATTGGGATAAAACGCAAGCGTTCTTAATAATTATTTAGCCACCATTGTATATTACTAGGCTCAGTGGGAATTTAAATGAACATACGCTTACAACTTGAACTTATATACAGTAGACTACAAAAAAAAATATCCAATTTTTTCACCTTATTGCATTGTAATAAGGTCCAAAAGTGCATAAATCTCTTTGTAGTCGACTGTATTCGATCTTTATTGGTATACACAGTTCAGTCTTTTAAACATAAATTTTTTGATAAAACTAAAATACGTTAAAATAACTATTTTACACTTAATTAACGGTATTGAAAAATTAAATTAAAAAATAAAATAATTTCAATTAATTGTCAGTTTGGTACTTTATATATTATTATAAAGCACAAAATCAATAACATCAATATCGTTGTGATTAGTGTGAAATACCAGGCTCCTTTTTCACAAACCTGACATTGATACGTGATAGGTGACAATTCAATGAATATCATTTTCGTAGCTTATATGAAGTCCTGTGATGTAGGAACTCATCGTCTTTGTAATGTATACCAAATCGTCATCTGTTACGTCCGGCTTGTTAATATATGGGGCATATGGAACTGGTTAGGCACTGGCAACCTTGGGTTTCCCCTTGAACTCCATCATGGACTGCGGCCCCTTCATCACACGGTGCATCAGGTCCCAGCACATCTTCGCGGGCAACAGGCTGCAACAAGAAAATTGCTGTTTAATGTTATCTAAGGTTTCATGACGTTTTTGAGAAACCAGCAAGTGGTTCATCGCAAATTTGATGAAAAAAAAACTTCATGTTTTCTTTTAAAAGGTGTCATCTAGTATGTCATGTCGTTCGTATATTGAAGCAGTGATACTATGAAACATCAGTGACGGCTCCAGGGTCACGACCTCGAAACCCAATAATTGTTAAAGAAGACCCCCTCCCCAAAATAAAATTGTATAGCCGCTTCGATGTACTAGAGCCACCTCTTACCATTTGAGAGGAAGCAGGTATCGCACGGAGCCGGGCATGATGCAGTT
Source organism: Acleris literana (assembly GCA_946894065.1). Classification (NCBI taxonomy): domain Eukaryota; kingdom Metazoa; phylum Arthropoda; class Insecta; order Lepidoptera; family Tortricidae; genus Acleris; species Acleris literana. Next base: position 12,756,442 of record OX335684.1, on the reverse strand, counting down.
GACCTCGTTCTTGCGGATGGAGTCGATCATGGTCTCAGCCACGTAGTCGGGCTCCAGCATGGGCATCAGCCGCGGCGTCACGCCGTCGAACATGCCGGTGTTGATGTAGTACGGGCACACCAACGTCGCGTGGATCGAAGTGTGGCCGTGCGCCTGCAACGATGTAACGGGAAAGTTAGTGAGAGTTTCCCTAGCTATAAGTGAGTGAGAGTTTTCTTAAAAGTACTGATAGACTTGAGTGGTCGGTAGAATGATCGACGAACAGTGTGTACCGATTTGTTTTTCGAACAGTTCCAACCTCTACAACCAATCGTCATTCTAGCAAACGCTCGATTGATCATGTTCATGTCATTTAGGAAAACTAAAGCAACTGATAGCCTGAAGGATTGCTAAAATTTGGAAGTGGGCTGGACGCACTGACTGCAAAACGGATGATGCATTCCTAAAGGAGCCGCTGGGAAAGGCCTCGCTCATAATGGACCGATGACTTGGCGGCGGTCGCAAAGGCCGGTGGAAACGACTAGGTAGTTCTTTTGGCTGGCCTAGGCAGACGTATGATCAGCAACATCGTGGTCTAACAATCAGTTGTGATATTCAGATGATTACTTTTATTGTTAGTTGTATATGTTTTATGGGGTGGCAAGGTGTTAGACCGCGTATCGGAAAGTGAACCGTTATTAGGCCTCCCACAAGGTAGATCGATGAACTGGTGAAGAGTATAGGTAACCAATATCCATTGGTTACCCGTACTCTTCACCAGTTCATCGATCTAAACAAGTTATAGAAACCTAACTTTCATGGATATCCTTCGGAAAGTTCTGTCGCCAGCAGTGGACATCTTTCGGCTGAAATGAGAAGATTTAGTTACCTAGTGGAAAATGCTGAGCTAATTTTCTATTACCCTAAGTTCCGTGAAGAGGCTCTCGTGGAAACCGACGGTGGCGAACTTGGTGGCGCTGTAGTCGGTGCAGCGGTAGGTGCCCAGCAGGCCGGCCACCGAGCCCACCGTCACCACGTGGCCTTTGCCCGAGTCCAGCATCTCCGGGAGGAACGCCTTCACTGTCTGCAAGAGGCAACGCATTAGCTAGTTTGACGACACTGTAGTACAAGGTTAGATCAATCATCCAGAGCTAGATCTAGAGGCCTAGGTCAATTTGGGTAAGATTGTCGCCCAATATTTATTCATTTCAATTACCGACTCGAGCGATTTACTCGAGGGAATAAGTAATAACAGTAATAGCTATATATGATCGACTTAAAAAAGTACCTTACTTAGATACTTAATAATAAGCTTTGACGTTTTTACGCAATGGCGTGATGGAAGCGAGGTGATGCAAACTTTGCTGCCAAGTGATTTTTTGCTCTATCATATTTCACAACGTAGGTAGTTTAACTAAGTAGGTGCCCAATTTGCAGTTTCATCAGTGTAAAGTACTCACCTACTTGACTTTAGATTGGTTTGCAATTGCAAATGACGTTATTTAGAGGTCAACACAATCAATTGCCCAGAATAGATTTATGGTAGTATTATTTCTCGAATATCCAAAGGAAGAACAACAAAACAAATCATGTTTTAACCTGTTTTTAAGAATAGGTAAAGTCATGTGCGATAAGGCGAGCTGAGCGCACTTGCGCAAATCTTGTTGTAATATCTATTTAATTGGCGTCTATTTATTACCGGACACGTCCATCCTAAAGGTGGGTTCACATTTGAGACATTTCATCGCAACATGGTTCCGTGACCGTGTCAGTAACGCATGTCAGTACCGGTTATGTGGCCGATATTTGTCATGTTACGACGTACTCCACATTTAGCGTGACAAGTCCTGTAGTAGTGACCCACCTTAACACTAGCAACAAACAAGGAACTCTTGGCACTCACCCAGTAGTGTGAGAGGATGTTAACTTTGTAGGTAGTCTCGATGGCAGAGTCACTAAGGTCCAGCAGTGTCTCCCCGAACACCGTGCCCGCGTTGTTGATTAGCACGTCCACTTTACCGACCTTTATAAAGAAAGAACTGAATAAGTATCTTTAAGTCAAGGGAACAGGGCAGAGTGACCGAAGCAACGATCGACCAGTTTCCAACATCATCACCATCAATATAATCGTCATCATCACATTCATCGAGTACCGAATAGGGTCCATAGCTATCATCCTATCGACCGATATTTGTGCAGGCCCGTAAATGTTCCTTCTAATGCTGGGACCACACCTGCCGATACGGCGAAGACTTGTGTTAGCGTCTGCTTCCTTTAAATAAATAATGAACAAGCCGCGAACACGAATATTCGCCGAATCCCGCAGATGTGGCTCAGGCATGTGGTAATGTTCACTGACCTCTTTCTTGACCCTCTCTGCGGTTTCATAGACGGCTGCGCGGTCGGCTAGGTCCACGACGTAGCTGGACACCTCATAGCCCTCCTCCGTCAGATCGGCACAGGTCTTTTGTATGCCTGTAATATAATTAACAAATACTGAATCATTAAGTACAGTCAGACGGTAAGTATTCTTGCAATTTACACACAACTTTCTATTAAATGAAGCCAACACTCGACCTAATGATTTATGACCTATTTGGTCGACTGTGACATCCTACATCACTAGGTACGGAATATTGCTAAGAAGAAAGGTTTTTTAGATGTTTGTCAGTCAGACGTTACCCAAAATCAACTATGTCAAAATTGCAGAAGTTCATGCTAGCTAATTAGTCTAATTACCATCGACTATTAAATAAATAAGAGCGATCTACAACATAAATAGTTGTACACTTTACAACCGTGTCGCTTCAACGTCATGTTTTAACTGCTACACGAATTCATCAGTGTTAAAGGGACAAGGTCCTAAAGTGCATAGCTATTAGAATGCTGACTGTTATGCAACTGACTTCGGAAGTAGATATTTATCTTACGAACGAAGCGTCAAATTAGTAATTGTAATTAGACAGGGATACTTAGTAATCACGGAAAACTACTGTCAGTACTGTTAAGTTATTTTAAGCACGCGAAGATTTAATTTGTCACTACTTAAGTCGTAGATCGCCTCCGTCGTAGTCATTACAACTGTCGTTTTGCATTTGTTTATTTTAATCGGTAAATAATGGATTTTGAAGCCCCATTTATATTTAACGGTAGATTTCGAGCGATTAAAAGCTAGAAATCTGCCGTTAAATATAAATCGTCGATATACTTATATGTCAGAAGGTGATTTAATTGTAGCTACGCAGTGTCACGAGATACGAATATCAATAAAAAATTACACACACTGATTGCTATTTTTGAATACCGAGACAAAGAAATCTCCGGTTTGTAAATGTTGACGTTCGACGGTGAGGGTAATTTTTGCCACCACTGGTTTCCTCGTTACCAGGGTAAATATTGGGTTCGTTGGTCAATCAAAAACAAACGCTTCGTAAAAAAAGCAACATGATATTATCTCCATTTAAGTGACTACTAAGGATTGATGTTTCTGACACAAAACCCCCAACTCTCAGCTGTCCATAACCGTTTCACAAAACATCGATTGCTTAGTTAAGACAGCGTAACGGATACCCAATACCCGTTTTTTCCTACTTTACGAGAACTGATTCATAATTGGTTTGCAAATTTTGAAGCCGATAACTTGCATACATTCGAACAGTATAAATTAATTGAGAGCTTGTTAAAATATCAATACATACCTTCTTTATTGATATCCCACACGACCACCTTGGCTCCCAATCTGGCCAGCTTGATAGCCAGCTGGCGCCCCACGCCCCCGCCTCCCCCTGTCACCAACACCACGTCGCCCTTCAAGCTCTTCATGGGCCTTATTGCATTCGGCACTAAGGTCCAGAAGAGCGACTCCAGGATGTAGTAGCAGGACAGCACGAAGAATAGGACTGTGTCCTTCGCGATGTCGAAGATACTCGCCATTTGCGAATGCGAGTTGATTTTTGTTCCTTCTAACATCTTTGTATTCTGCAAGAAAATAACACAGGATATTGAACCAGTCTTAAACGAAGCTCTAGGCTTGTACTATCGGTAGGTACTAGACAACGAGAAACATATATAAATAGAGAAATAAATACATCGAAAACATCCAAGACTCTGAGGGCCCTGCAAAGATGCACTACGCTAACTAACGTTTCTATTCGATTCGTTTTTAAACCAATCGCGTCACTGGTAGACCACGTGACTTTTCGTATCACGTCATCTCCCAGTGACGCGATTGGTTTAAAAACGAATCGAATAGAAACGTTAGTTAGCGTAGTGCATCTTTGCAGAGGGCTCAGGAACTAAAACTCGCGATTTTCGTACATAATTGCCCTTGCCGGAATTCAACCCGGGACCGCTAGCTTCGTAGGCAGGTTTACTATCAACTAGGCTTACCGCATAGGTATAATATAAATAAACAAATACCTTAAAATATACAAAGACATAAAAAACCCAAGACTCAGAACCTTAATTAATTATAAATTAGTATTACGTAATGCATTTGGTAATGACATTATTGTTTATTTGAATCTAATTACAACCGAGTAATTAAATCGAATAGTTGCGGTAACTCGTAACTGCCCAGGTAAATACAATCAGCCGGAAAAATAACTTTACTGCCGAGATAGTAAATAATATCTGCACTCAATTTTAGACCACCACGTTAGCTCCAATACTTGCACTGCTGACTGTACCGTACCGTAAGTAATTGTACACTGGTGAGTGGAGGTGCATAAAAATGTACTTAGCCTTTTTTTTGCTATTTCCCCTGGCTTATTTTGTAAATATATTTCGTGGTCTCAAAAACTGTACAAATGATATGTCCAAATATATCACTTGTACGAGTTTCGCCAGTTACAACACAACTAATATTTACTTATGTAAATGCAAGAGCTGTCGTGTCCTCTTTTTTCACCAACTGTATAAATCAGAGAAAAACTTATGAACAATCTTTTCACCTCAGCACCTCAAAAAAGCAGGTTTTGCTTTTTAAAGACACTGGGCAAAATTCGATTTAACCGATTGCCCGAATTGCTGCAAGCATGAGACAAAGGATATTGACAGATAGGTATGTAATAAAATACATATCTGTCACAAAAATATTTTTGGGACAAGTTTTTGTTGCCGACTGTATTTTTTGCACTGTCACAACTACTCGTCAAGACGATTCTAACGAGCTCTAACACAACGGGTTTCTATGGTTATCCTACGTCTCCACCATCCGACCAGTTCGATGGTGCCATAATACTGTATCGTCAACGAAGTTACGTAGGTATACCAAATTTCAGCTCAATCGGTCCCCGGGAAGTTGTTCAAATCATCCTTGCAGTACATGCTGAGAACGTATAACTGAAATAGTTATTTATGAGTATTCTCATAGTTTTTTAAATATGCAGCAACTTTAAATTGCAAAGTCACAATTAATGAATGTTGTGTCCATGTCGACGCTCGATCGTATAATTCGCCAAATCATGAAATTCCTAGGCATTCCTAGGTTAGGTTAGGTCGGGCGACGACATCCACATTGAGAAGAATTTTTGTATTGTTATTTCTAGTGTTCTTTATATTCGGTTTCTGTAGCATTCAGTTCTGTGGTCCTTAAAAAAATATTTCCTATAAAATAAAACAAAATACCTTTCGGTAAAATGATAAGTTTTATGAAAAGTTCGGTGAAAGGTCTTCAATCCACGAAGCCGCGTCGTCTATATAATTCTACGTTATTTATACATATAGTTCTACGGCCAAGCATTACCTATATTCCTGTGTAGGGATAAGACAACCGGTAAAACTACTAGCATAGAGGCATTCCATCTTAGGTCTCAGGATCTGCAACGCATATTTGTAAAATTATGATTGCAGTCTTAAGATTGTCGTCATGAGAATGCAAATGTATATGGATCTCAGGGCTGTATCAATAAACTGATCTTGGCTAAGATGTCCAATATGTTCATGTGAAGATTAATCAATAATATTTTTCTTTGAATCTACGTTTACTTTTTCTTGTCTTGAAATCTAATATCCACTTATCATCAGGTGTGAGCTCGTTTGCCTTTTCATAGCCATTAAAAAATAAAAATTATACCAATGCAACTGTGCAAGGTCAATTTGAGTAGTGGGGAACGCCGTCTTAGGTTTTAAATACTATAATTCAAGCGGTATTTCGTACATAATAATACTTAGATCGTAGTGTGCTTGCAATTAGATTACAACAGCTTCTGCTATAAGGCCTGGTCGGTTCCTACCTATCTGATTTCACTCGCTTGGGACGGAGGTAATATAATACTCATCAGAATGACAACTAGAACAGTTTGCTACGTGTTATGAATTTGAATTACTTAGGTAGGCTAGGCATTATAGTTTTAATATTGATTAATAGTGAAGCATGTTTGGTTTTGATTAGTTTTACGTTGCGATTTATTATTGGACGTTTTGCTCTACATCACATTTAGTTAGCTTTCGGTACTTAAATGTGACTTAGATACGTCGTTTAGAAACTGGGAGTGGGATGTAGGAAATAGACAGAATTTTTACCTTCGAATAAAGTAATTGATTTCTTTTCTACAAAATCAGAAAAAACATCGTAGTTTCGCTCAATTATATTTTACAAAAACCGGACACTAGAAATGGGAGATCGTCTATCTAGGGGGCTAGACAAGATGCAACACAGAAACGTTACTAATTTTCGAAAACAGACGAATTGTATATGTTAATAATAAGTGGCCGACGCGATAGATCGTTTGGTTACCTATATCTTGTACATTTTGTCAGCGTTATACCTTTTGTCTAGGCCCCCAAACTGTTTATAAAAAATCGGCGGCCGAATTCGAAATTTTAAACTTGAACGTTGTCTACTTCTTGCGATCTTTCCGGTTTATTTAGCCCTAGGTATATGAAGCATTTAGTCATCACATTAATTAGTAAGATGTCATTATATTAAATTGTATTCTAAGGAATTTTAATGTTTCACAATTTTTTTGCTGTTCTTATGATATTTAATGCTAGTGTTCGGTAACGAAATACCCGAAAGGCTTTTTAAAGTAAATATGTGTATAAACAACTCGGAGACTACTTGACATAGTTTTCAACAATTTCAATAACGCGGTATGATTAGTAATTATCGCCTTGAAATTTCCTTGAAAGTCGCTTCCCGCCGTCTGTCCCTCTGTATGTACGCTCATATTAGATCTTTCAAACTACCCAATGGATTTGAATGCGTTTTCATCAATAGGTAGAGTATCTAATTTAAGAGGAAATTTTTATATATAGGTATTTAATTAATTCTGAATTATGTACGGGTGTTACAGAAAACTCACATAAACCGAATCTAAGCGAGGGCGGGTCGCTAGTTAGATATAGATTAGAATTCATAAAACACTTCAAGGGCTCAGTTAGTTCAGTTATCAAAAACCTGTATGTTAAATGAAAGATGTCATCAAACTACAAGTTATGATACTATGGTCAGTTGAATCGAATGATTATTCTAAGAAAGTAGAGAAAAGAAAGTAGACACTCCGCAGCGACTGGGTGCCAATGAGAAACGACCTTGTTTTGAAGAAATGTTTTTGTGCATATAGTTAAAAATCATCTCAAATCAAAAATCATCGCGTTGGCCTAGTTGGTAGTAACACTACGAAACTAGCGGTCCTGGTTTCAAATCTCGGCAAGGGCAGATATTTGTGTGATGAGCGCGAATATTAATTCCTGAGTCATGGAGGTTTTCTATGTTTTTAAGTAAGTGTATAAGTATTTATATCGTTGTCTAGTACGCATAGTACAAGCCTGCCTGGAGCTTAGTTTGGGACTAGGTCAATGGGTCTGACATTGTACCCCTCATATTTATTTATTTATCTATACTAAACTCCTCAAGTAAATAATATACTTAGTGACTTTTATCTCTCAATAGACGAAATACAACCATTAAATATGGTTGAAAATTACGAGTACTATAATTAACTCTCTGTGTCTGTATCTTGATGCAATGCCGCAATTTTTAGCAATGATAGGAAAATTAACGCAATTGGTCAATTATTTCTCTTGCTTCGTGCAGGTATTATGCAATTATGAAATTTAAATTTCGACTTTATGACACTAAACAGATACCTAACGTGCATTTTTTTTATTCGTTTACTATAGAGGAGTAAATAAAACCTGTCTTGTGGCATGTTTATCTAATTTTAACTTTTACCACTGCTTCAAATAAATCCCTTTATTTCTATTGAAATTTGAGCTATCTTCGGGATTTTGTGAAGGTAATAATTTGAAAACTAGAGAATTTGTTGCCACCCTTCACTTAAAACTTTTTATTTATTCCTTTATTATTTTTAAATACTTAACTGGGACTAACGATTTAATTTAATTTAAATTTTATTAAACAATCATCCTGGCCCTTGACTTGAGTTTTCGACGTGTATATTTTTAATAATAATAAACTAAATAAACTTCTCTTTTATAGTAATTAAATTGTTTCAAAATATTAAACATATCTTACCTTAAAAAAAGCGGGTAAAAATCCAAAATATTCCAACCAAATAATAAAACAACAGGGTCACTCCGTTTTCACTCGCACTTTGCGCGTGCGTCGTTCCCGGCGCGGACAGGCTGACTCGGCGCGCGCGGCGACTTACGAGATCGATCACACTTCATTCAGGCACGAGTGCCACTTTTTTAAGAACTGTACGTTTCGGACGCAAGAACGGAATTTCATTAATGCAATTCGAGTCAATTTATTTGTTGTTAACAATGTTAATTGTTAACAACAAATAAATTTAAAAAGAAAAGCAAGAGAGAAAAAAACATTTATTCGTGATAAACATACAAACAAAACGCAACCACTACTGACATGGACAAAATACCAGTACCCTTACCATGAGTAACCATTACCGTACTCGCTAGCGAGTCGAATGCTCTGTCCCTCGCACTCTATAAGAATACTTCGAGGTCTGCGAGGGACAGAGCTTCGACTCGCTAGCGAGTACGTTAATTGTAACTCATGGTAAGTGTACTGTTGTCACGAAATGGTTCCAACTCAGCGTTATGCTGGCGTTAAAGGCCGAGCCTCACCGGATGCGTGACGTGCACGTGCACGTGCACGTCACGCAAGCGGTGTGGCTGGGCCTTAAACCCAGCGCTGGTCTTCCGTTGGAACTACCAAGGAAACCACGTAAGATTATCTACGCACACTAAACTAACTAATTTGTTTAAGCAAAATGCAAGTCTTGCAGAAATAACAGTTTTATATGACTTGACGTTTATTTAGACGTGTCAACGTGTCTAAAGTTATTGATTGAATGATTGACAGTTCTTTGAATCGTTTTTAGGGAATGTGGAACCTTGAGCCGCCGTCATAAACACAGATGTTTTTTGTGTCTTATAGGTAGTAGTCCTTTATCATCATTTTGAAAATGTACTGTGTTTTAATTTGAAACACAAAACTGCATAAATTGACGCAAATCACGTTTGCGTGAACGTGATTTGCGTCAAAGACTTATTATTTAATTTTAGTATCACTAAAGATTGAGCTGATAACTATATTCCTAATCTAGGTCAATCCGATCAAAGCATGTATGTGAAATAATAAATAAGGTTTTTGTAGTATCTATACATAATATAGGTATATTTTATTCTAATTCCTGATTTACCTCACGAATTATCTAACAGTTCTATTCACTAAACATACATTTACATATATTATGTTTTTTCTATAGGAATCTACTTCGAAAAAAGTGATAAATGAGACGGTTGACCTATATATGTAAAGTTAAATCTTATTGGCTATGCGTGTAGGGAGCGACCGGCGCGCGCGCGTTTGCTCCACTCTCGGAACTTTCTCCGCAACGGTACATCTACCGCTCGCGTGAGGAAACTCTGCAAGGTCAACAGAGGGCGTTGATCTTGCGTTATTGTCTCGATAATTCTAATTAACACCATTTTTTCCCATATTAGTGTATAAGACGATCGAGCATCTTCAGAATTTCTAAATGTCAATGAGTACTAACTACTAATAATTAAGAAAATGGTGGAGCTGCTGGGATATAGGTACCCCTGTGTCAATTCAATTGTTAACTTGTTTTGATTGCAAAATATTTGCTAGTGCTTATTGAATTAAATTTCAATTGAGTTAGACGGTGGTTAATATCGAATGTTCTAGTTTTGGCGAATCGTGAATCAACTACGAAAACATTTTTTAACACCTTCTATTGAGATATGAATTGTTTAAATACATCATACCATAATTTAAAACATATTTTTGGAAAGTTGTTTTATTTTTTTATTTACATTATTGCACAAAATTAACATAGTGTACAAAAGGCGAACTTTATGCTACAAGCATTCTTTACCAGACAACCTTTAATAGTAAAAGTAATATTAGATAATGCACATGTAATGCAATTATTAACAGGATAAACCATGAAAGTGTCGTAAATCAAAAAGAGGCACTATTAGAGTATCTATTGCAGATTTTTCTGTGGTACGAGGGGCGGCTGATAAGTAATCTCCTTGGTCAGAAATATATACAAAAATAATGCTGGCTGGTATGGATTTATATTCGTTTGTTATTCTATTTTCAAAATGTATTACATTCATTTGTTTATTGCATCACGTTTATTTGTCTCCTACAATTGTTTCAAACATGTCGGTAGAAAAAGTGAAAATGGATAAAATCGAGCAGCGTGCGGTGATTAAGTTTTTGACTAAAGAAGGGAATACGCCTTCGGAGATCAGACAGCGTATGTTACGTGTGTTTGGCAGTTTGTGTTCTTCCGAATTTGTTATAAAGTTTTGGTCAAAGCAGTTTAAGTTAGGTCGTGAGAGTCTGGAAGATGATCCTCGTAGCGGAAGACCAGTTTCGGCCGTCACCGATGAAAATGTAGCCAGGGTGAAAAAAATTATATTAGAGGACCGACGAGTGAAGCAGTGGGAGATAGCTAGAGATGTGGGCGTCAGTAAAGAGCGAGTCAATGAAATAATTCATGAGCATTTGAACATGTCCAAGGTTAGTGCACGTTGGGTCCCCAGAATGTTGACTGCATTTGACATGGAGAGGCGTGTCAAATGTTGCGAAGAGTTTTTGGAGATGAGTCGAGGGAAAGAGGAAGAAATAATTTCTAGAATTGTAACATGTGATGAGACTTGGATTCGACAATGGGACCCGGAAAGTAAGCAAGAGTCGTTACAGTGGAAATTTAAGGATGAGAAGCCGCCTCGGAAATTCAAGGTCTGTCCATCGGCAGGTAAACTTATGGCTACAATCTTTTGGGACACAGAAGGGATTTTGCTCATAGATTATTTACCGAAGAAAACTACAATGAATGCTGATTATTACTCAAACTTACTATACCAACTAAGAGAGACAATAAAAGAAAAACGGCGAGGTAAACTAAACAAAGGTATTCTGATTTTGCACGATAACGCACCAGTGCATACCGCCCGCACAACGAAGCTAGCAATTAAAGACAATGGCTTCGAAACCATTGACCACCCCCCTTATAGTCCAGATTTAGCCCCCTGTGACTATTTTCTGTTTAGACTTCTCAAGAAAGACCTCAGGGGACGAAGGTTTATGACCGATGACGAAATGAAGGCTGCGGTTACTGACTTTTTTGACGACAAACCGAAAGATTTTTTTTTTAATGGTTTAAATTCAATATTTGAAAAATTTAATAAGTGCATTTTACTAGCAGGGGACTATATAGAAAAATAAAAAAAAATTAGCCACGACAGTCTTTTGTTTCATTGTTAGGTAGATTACTTTTCAGCCGCCCCTCGTAAGTTAATGAGTTATTAAATTTTAATATGCTTGCTAAGATCTACACAATCCTAGTAGAACGGATAGAATGAGCCGTTATGCACTAAATTGTATCCGAAAGTGGTTAGATTAATCTGGTTTGACGGTCAAATATCCTTGGACTGAAAATTGATCATTGGCAGCACAGTCGATAAAGCATAACGAGAAATTTAGACTAAGTTAATTTTCAAAGGTTTAAATTTGAGGACATTTGAGTTGGATCGATGGATGGAATGGCTTTAATTTTGTTCTTAAATAGGGCCATAAAAATATTGACACCTGTTTTCTATAAAGAATACTTGGACTTAACAATCTTGATCCGTCGTTCGAGAAATGCGCAGCAACATGTGCTAGTAAGAGTATATTTTGTATTATTTATTTATACAACACGAATACTCATTAAAGATATCAACTGTTTTAACCATAGCAACACCAAGTATAAAGTATCAAAATTACCTAGTTGTTCGTAGGAACTCACGGCGCATGCTTTACCGATACGATTTAATCGTTTGTTCTTTTATCCCTTCAAGCGGCAAGAAAACTATAGTTAGTTTAAATTTACATTTTGAGTTAATATCATAAAGTATTAATTTATGCAACTTATATGTGTATCTTGAACTATACCTAACTACTTAAAATGTTTGTCTAATTTTGATCAGATCAGGGGTGTGATTCTCTCAACAACGACGGACGGGCGGACGAACGAGTGATTGTCCAAGCGGCGAGTTTAAGTATTCCCGTCAGAGTGAACAAAACACTTTTTAAGCGTGTATTCAATTTGGTAGCATGACTTCTCGAACGTATAAGGCTGCCTAATTGACAATGCACGCGCTAAAATGTGTTTTGTTCGCTCGGACGAGGCTACTTAAACTCGCCGCTACGATTCGGTCGTCCATCCGACCGACCGCAGTTTTTGAGAGAATAACACCCCAGATCACAACAAGGCTTCTATTACAGGCGGTAAAAATCATAGTATCGTCTTTGACCTGTTATGGTATTGTTTTTAACTCGGCCGCCATTACTGTCAAGTAAATAAGAGCTGAAAATACGATTAACAGGTCAAAGATGATATTATGGTGTTTACCGCCTAGAATCTCGGCCCAGGTTATCTTACCTACCTTATATGTATAGGTACAGACGTGGTACAGACAGACCTTGTAGAATCTATCATGCTATGTAAGCTATGTTTCTCTTACTGGCTTAGTGGTCTGATGGCCTGTGCTTAGCGCTGCGGTCGCACGACCACTGTATTATGCTGTATTCCCTTGACGCCATAAATTGAGCAATACTTGAATCTAATGGCCCCCCTCACCCCCATGGCCATCATGAGCCAGCGTAAGGGATAGAGTAATGCGTAAGAGTGAGATACCAGAATACGTTGCTCGCTCTAAGGTGTATAAGCGTCTCGTACGCTGGCCCATGACGGGCGATGTAGACAGGTCATTAAAATGATTTAGTTCCTTTTACACAAATAAGTACACAAAATAACGTAATCATCTATACATAGTATAAAACAAAGTCGCTTCCCGCCGTCTCTCCTATGTACGCTTAGATCTTTCAAAGTACGAAACGCATTGTAGTACGGTTTTTATCAATAGATAGAGTGATTTAAGGAGAAGGTTTTTACGTATTCTAAATTCTGGTTAGTATAATATTTATGTATAATAAGCCGAAGCGAAGCGAAGGCGGGTCGCTAGTTAGGGAATAAAGGACAACATGTGTACAAAGATACCAGTCTAGAAATCCTATCGTACATCATCAGATATTTTATAAGCATTCATCACATCCATTATTGAATCGTCCAAGCACACACGCAATTAAAATTTAGAGAAAACACACTAACAATTATCATATAGTACTTATTCAATTAAATTATTATTATTTACAAACAAAAAGGCCTAGAGCTCGGGATTGCATTGAGCCACATTGAGCGGTGATCAGAGATATAGACTCAGTAAGATTAATTTGCCTCTTACCTCGCCTCTTGCACAAGTCGATGTCCTAACTCTGGCCTATAACCCTCTTACAATCTCAATTGCCATTTTCATGTGACTTAATGATCTAAGAAATGAATGGGAAACTTAATTAACTATGCTAGAATTTGCAAGGAGTTTTGTTAGTTTTTTTTAATGTGAAAAGGCAGGCATACGAGCAAGCGAGCCACTAGATGGTAAGTGATCATCGCGACCCATAAACACCCGCAACTAGGGCTTGCATTATCCGCCCTATTTTACTATCCGGATAATTCGGATAACGGATAATGCAATATCCGGATATCCGGATAAAACGGATATTTTTAGGTAATATGTATTAAAATACAAAAAAATGGTAAAAAATCAATACATTTTTATAGAATACAAAACAACGTTAGATTTCACAAAACATGTCTATTTCAAGGCTTTAAATTAAAATAAATGTAATCACGACTATATCTGTGGTAGAAGTTGAAGGTTGTGGTGTTGCTGTCGCTGGTAAACTTCTGGAAATGGCTGAAGTGCTCAATTTGTCTTTTATCTGTTGTTTGATATCTATTGAGTGAATTAGCTTCAGATGATTGTGCAAAGATGAGGTAGATCCTTATAATTTTAATATGTTTTTACATATTTTGCACTGAGCTTCTTTGCCACAGCAAAAAGTGGTGCCAGGCGCAGTTCTTGTCAAGGTTCGATTTTTTGTATTCTTTGAATATAGTGACCATTTCCCTCTGTTTTAGGATTCACTAAATTCAAACCTGAAAAATAACAAATGCCTCTATAAAGTATTTTCATCATTAATTTAAAAAAACACATGCAATATACTAAACAACTTGTTTTCAACACAGTTTGGTATAAGTACACGTAAGGAAAAGTAAGAACCCAGTAGGTACTATCCGTTTATTATTATTATCACCAATCACTATGCATTAGTAAAAGGTATAAGAAAAAGGTATAAAGTATAAATTGCCAACCAAGTAATTCAAACGAACAAAATAGGTTCCATTTTAAGTAACAAACTGTAAGTAAATCAAACAAATTACATGAAATATCAAATTTAAATATTGGGTGAAGTGAATTGAAGGGAAGGGCCACTGCCACTCAGCAATTAACCTTAACCTCATCTTTACTAAATTTTATTTAAAAATACTAATCAATAAGAACAATTCAAAAGTACTCACGCACGTCACGTGAACTCATGGTAATTTCCACTACCATGCTGTACTTCCTCGCTCGCCACGTGGTGTTTCTGCACTTAGAGCTCGAATACACGATAACACGTAGGTACGAATGACACGAACACGATGAGCACTGATGTCTGACTGACGCGCCACCACCACCAGAAACAATACTATTGAGGGGAGCGGCGATCGGCGTTGTTGTGTTCTAGAATCTGAGACGAGGATATCGTGCGTCTCGCTCGCGCATTTTATAAATGAGAAATGTTTTCGCGATCTGTCTGGCGTCAAATTCAATACTAAAATTATTTTTTAGTCCTATTTGTTGAATATCCGAAATATCCGAATTATCCGGATACAAAGTAAGCGCAAATTTCAAATCCGAAATTAAGCGGATATCCGGATAATTCGAATATCCGGATATTGGGATTGCAAGCCCTACCCGCAACACCGGACGAATCGCAGGTGCGCTGCCGGCCTTTGAGAACAGAGTAGGCTCGTTTTTTGAAGGCCCCCAAGTCGTATTGGTTCGGGAATACAGAGTACGTATATTTGTCAAACACGTCTTATATCTCTTACTTTTGACATACGAAATGAAAGACATGCAAAGAGATTATCTGACAAATAGCAGCCAAGTGTGATGCCACCATTACATAAAGCCACACAACGAAACCTTCGTAAAAGAAATCGTGGAGGAAACCAAGTTTCAATGATGACGGAATTACGGGATGTGACGATACCGCAATAAATAACACGCTTAGTTAAGTATGCAAGTACGAGATTTTCACAATAGCTTCTGTTATACTGTATCGCAACAGCGACGAGCTAGCTAACGACGTATCACGTTCACGTATCACGGCATGTAAAATGAGCTCTGACGTTGCGTCTTGCGTAGTAAATGAACAAAAAGTCGCTCTGTTGTGTTTAATTTCTGTTTCCGTAGGTATGTATGTCAACTAAAGTCAAAAGTCACTTTGACAATTCGTTGCTTAAATACAAAAGCGACACAAATCAAAATGTGTTAGTGTTGCATTTAAATTCGGAACGCTATTTACTTTAAGTTTTACATCAAACTGTATCTGTTTTTGATTTGTAGCGCTTTTGTATTTAAGCAGCGAAATGTCCTAAATTTAGGACACTGGGCCTTACAAGGGTAAACTATATCTGATCTTCAGAAGCTGATTCGGTATGCACATTCATAAGGATTACCGAAACTATCGCACATGTCGGCCAGATGACCCATTAGTATGCGGCTGTGGTGCAGAGGATATTTAAGCGAGGCCGCGCGTGCGCAAGGGACAGGATAGGCGTTTTATTGCTTACTGTGGCAACCGACACATTAGCGACATGGTTAGTGTACACATTGGACCTGTACCCTCACCATGAGTTACAATTACCGTACTCGCTAGCGAGTCGAATGCTCTGACCCTCGTAGGTACCCACTCTTAAGAATACTGCGAGGTCTGCGAGGGACACAGCGTTTGACTCGCTAGCGAGCACGTTAATTGTAACTCTTGGTAAGGGTACTGAGGCCGTAGCCACGATGCAAACGCTACTAACGTTTTTCTATTCTATCACTCAAAATGTATAGGACGACAATTGACCACGTCGTTTATCGCAACGCACGAGAATGTCATCCCATACATTTTGAGCGATAGAAAAGAAAAACGTTAGTAGCGTTTGCATCTTGGCTAGGGCCTCTGGTAGCAACTTTGTCCGAATTATCATTTGTTCTAAACTGGTTTTTAGCTGAGGCAGATATCTCTAAAGTATTCCGAAAATAACTGCAGTTAGGTAATGCGGTTGTATTAATATTATAATTTTGTAACATTAAAATTAATTAAAATTCAGGTGAAATGCCTTTAAGACAAACGAAAATTCGGACAAACGATGCATTAGGACAAATGAGGATTAGGAATTCCTTAGAGGAACCATTGGACCTCTGTGTATGTTCTAAGGGTCCACCAGAAGCACTATAAAAAGGTTGCTCAAGTAAAACTCCACCAGAACCGACCTACAAAAGAGGTTGCTTAAAAAAAATTGATCCTGGCTAGTGATAGAGTGTATGATGTTTCGTTGGTTTTCTGTATTTTGTTTGGAAGCGGGCTTTGTATTTGATTTAACTGTGTTAAATACTTGCGGTACTATTATTTTGTTATTGAAGAAGGAAATTAAAAATATATTTTCTCCAAGAAAATAACTTTAATAGCCGTAATTTACATGTCTTTCGGATTAATGTATTTTTTCTGCACCCTGTATTTTCAACTATCACGCCGCAAGCTCATCCACACATCTTGGGAATGTATACTACACTCCTGCAGTTCACTTGAATTTTTCTTCAAGGAACTCTAAATTATACTTTTAACCTCGGTAGGCATAGGTATAGTATAATGTATAGCATCCTTATCATTGTAAAAAAACCATATATGAATTGTTGTGAGTTTCAAAGCTTGTCACAGCGAATTGACATCGTGTAGTGTTTTAAAATAATAGCATCTAAGCATAAGAAGCAAGGCAAGCAAGCGAGATAAAATCATTACGAAAGTTATTTCTTACAAAAAGGCCCGCAATTTTTTTAACATTTCCAAACCATAACCTTTATTTAATAGAGCTTGTTGAGTAATAGAAACACGCTATTCAATGCGTCAATCACTTCATAAAAAAATTGTTATCATCATGTTGTTTCCAAACAACAAGCAGTTTTGGTGGCAATTATCGCAGAAATAAGTTGCAAAGGTAATTACTAAATTAGTTAACGAATAAGGTAGGTATGATTCCGATGTTGGCGATTGCGACCGGCGACCGGTCGCGCGACTAACGAATTTTATGAATTTATATGGAGCACTGACGAACGCAAGCGACATTGGAAACATACCTTTATATGACTTAACATCCAAACCACATCAGTGAGCCTGGGGTGTGATTCTATCAACAACGACGGACGGACGGATGAACGAGTTATTGTCCAAGCGGCGAGTTTAAGTAGTCCCGTCAGAGTGAACAAAACACATTTTAGCGCGTGTATTCAATTTGGTAGCATGACTTCTCGAACGTATAAGGCTGCCTAATTGACAATGCACACGCTAAAATTGTTTTGTTCGCTCGGACGGGACTACTTAAACTCGCCGCTTCGATTCGCTCGTCCGTCCGACCGACCGCCGTTTTTTGAGAGAATAACACAGATGCATTCTGCCAACGTTATCGATATCGAAAACGTCGATTGCATACATTTTGACCGTTTTCGGAAATCGTTTCCGTTAGCTTTATGCGATTTGTCTAGGCGCCGAATAAGCATTAAATGACAGGTGAAAAAAAACTTCCTCTCAGTGTATAGAACATCGACGGATCTGCAAGAGGTAACATGGAGAAGGCTATATTTAGATATTCAGATGCTCCTGCTTGGATTGATTTTAATAAATACGGTAACGTAAGGTACATTCATAGAGTACGGGCGAGTTCATAAATATGAAATATCACACTTTAGAACCTTGTCTATTTTTCAATGTCATGTTTAAACTGCCATATATATTGTCACAACGATTAACGTGACAAGGTACTAAAGTGTATACTGTGTAGTCGCCTGTTAGTCGGATTTTAGTTATTAACTTTTCATTATGTACATCGCGCAAGGGGCCAACGCGTGCGCACGCTATTTTTGGGGTGCACTCCTAACTTACCTAAGTACCTAACTAATGTCGTGACTCGTGACATCAAGTTGTCGTAACGTGACCTGACCACCGTGCACCGTTGTTGTGTACATACCGGTAATCACATTTAGGGGGTCATCCACTTCGAATGGTAGTGTTATGTACAGTTTACGAAACCCATAAGTATTGAACAAATCATGAAGAAACAAAATGAGTGAAATTATAAATATTTATAAGAATCTCAAAACATGTTTACATGTTACTGAAACTGCAGTACTTCATAAACTGGTTTTAGTTGGTAAAGGCTATCGTACCTTCTCTGAAAATTGTATCCCTAAGTGCGGTTTTATCTCACTAGCACTTGTGTCGGTCATGTTAGGGACGCTGCAAGCTGCCGTTTTGGTGTGTCGCATCATGATCCTAAGGTATAGAGTTCGAACCCCTACAGAACCCATACCAATGTACCGATGAGTTTTTATAATTTTGTAGTACATTACCCGATACGTGTACGGTAAAGGAAAACATCGTGAGAAAACCTTCACATTTGAACAGCTGAATGTGTAAGAGGAGCGAGGGGTAATTAAATAAATAAATAAATATCAGGGGACAAATCTCACACGAATTGACCTAGTCCCAAACTAAGCTCAAGGCTTGTAATATGGGTACTAGACAACGCTATAAGTATAGGTGAAAAACTTAAGTAAAGTAAATGTACACTATACCGGCATAGTACATTATGCCGGGACATTTTGAATTTTGTCGCAAAATAAGAAAACAGTCAGTAAAATTAGGATTATATACAATACCAAATCAACTGCAGATTATAATTTTTTTCATAAATAAATTAACCCAACAAAGCTTATACGTACACAGTTTGTTTTTTATATACGTAGGTTACTCGTAACTAGGGAGTGGATGATCGAAATAGGTACCTACATATTTACCTATAGTTGGCGAAACGTCGCGAAAGGTCATCTAATTATATTAGTGCGGAATCAGGTTTTTAAAATGTATTTATAATATTTTTAATTGTAGTTTTTTAGTATGACGTTTAACTCATAGTTTAAAAAAAACAAATCACAACGCAAATCTGAGCAAGTTTTTAATTAGCCAAATAAATAATAATATGTACCCACTCGACACCAAATAGATGGAAATAACAGCAATGAAAAATAATGAAATTTAATATAAAGTCCGCATCCTGCAACTACTACTATAACCAACAACACCGCCACGAAACTACCTATGTAAATATGTACCTATCCTTTCCCTACTTACCTATATTATAAGTACTATAACACAAGAACAAGTTTAAACACCCATAATAGGTATGAAGCAGGTATATGTATCTATTTTATCATGCATACAAACAAACAACATAAAACAGAGTAAAGCCCACAGGTACCCACATTCATTAGATGCTTATTACTGTCCAGAAGAAAACTGCAATATAAATAGGAGAGCGTAACAATTGTTAACGTTTTAATAGTATCCAAACTACCTAAAACAAAGCAATTTTTATATCAAATTTAAATTCAGAGAAAAAGTTTAATAGTAAACAATAAGTTGGTACATATCTTGATAAAGCGGCTGCAAGAATGAGTTTGCTCCTATAACTATTTCGACCAATGATATAATATAGTAAAAAAAAGGTAGATATGTTACACTCACCTCGATAGTGGCACCCTAAAACCAAGCCAATTGGTACACCTTTTATATTTTACCACCACCATAAATATTTTGATTTTGATTTTGATTTTACTTAGTCTCGCGCCGTCAACGGAACCGTGAACTAGTCTGCAGACCAACATACATTCGTCTCTGTTTCGCTCCCGGAAATTAGCATACCATCCTGCTTTCACTTGTCATTTATGAATTAGTGTGTAACTGCAATATTTACTGATTATGTGTGCGTAAGCCGGGCCATTTTTACACACGGATTACCGTATAGGTAACATATCTACCTCTTTTTATATTATATCATTGATTTCGACTCATTTTGGTAAAGCTTTAACAAACAAAAACACATCGTTCAGCGCCAGAGCAAACTTAGTGACTGTTCGGCGCGCGTTGACAACCCTTCTCCCCAAGCAACGCCGCGCACTAAGGTTACAGGTGAAGTTACTGAGCCGCTCTCCCCGCAGCACTCCTTATGCATCGACTTGCTAGATTTTGTATAGGAATAAATTACAAATTCTACAATACTGAATAGTTCGTTTCGTAAATCTAAAACCTAGTATGAGTAATTCACCAATCAAATTAACCTATCGAGTGCTATTTAACAAAATACAAAAACCTAGTAAGTGCAAATTCCAAAATCAAAAACCTAGTATAAGCCGTCTGTTTCATAAATCAAAAACCTAGTGTGAATAATTTCCCAATTCAAAAACCTAGTTCGCGCTTTTTAACAAATACAAAAACCTAGTAAGTGCAAATTCCAGAATCAAAAACCTAGTATAAGCCGCAGTTACTAATTGTTTGGATTTGGATATGTAACTTGCTAGGATTTTGATTGTGGTATCGACGAGTAGCAGATGGAGTTGCTAGGTTTAGGGGGTCTCATATCTTCGAAACTAAGCGCGATAGAATTATGGGTGTTTTTGCATTACACGCAGCACTAAATTTAAAGATGTGTGGTGTAAAAAAACGAATTTTGACAAATTTGGCTCTTGCTAGGTTTTGGTTTGGGACAGCCGAAGGTGTGAGGGCAATTTTCATAAGGATCCCATGTGATACCGGTGAGTTTATTTAATAAAAATTTGTGAAATTATTGATAAGTAGTTATCAACGGAAGATTTTATAGCTATTTCGAGTTGTTACCAAGCATATTTTTAGAGAAATCGCCAGTTTTATGAGTCCCGGCATTATGTTCACCGATCTGAGCCGGTGAACCTAATTGCGTGCGTATCACGCAGTAAGGGAAAATCGATCCGAAATGTTTTAATCTTTTATTTATAGCTTGGGTTAAATTATCTAGTAAATTTGAAGTAAATAAATTAAGTAATGACCGAAGATTATTGGGACGTAATTACGGTACATGTTTTTTTTTCATTTTAACTCTTATAATCAAGTCTGAAGTGAATACTTTTTGTGTCATACTTATGAATCGATGGAGTAGATCATCAAACTTAAATAATTTATATTTTACAAAATAAAAATAAAATACCTATTTATTTATTTCGATGGTAAGTATACATATACTTGTTATGTTTACTTCTAATCTATTTTATTTTTTTAATAAAAATATTTAATTAAAACCATTTTTTTGACTGCCGTAATAAGGTACACGTCATTTTTCATTCATGTCTTTTATTCCGGGATACCCGGAGTAAGGGGAGAAGAAAAAAAATATCTGTAATTTAAACAACATTGGAAAATAATAAAAATAAGTGGGGGGAGGGATCCTTTGGATTTTTAGTGTGTCTGTTGCAGGCATGTATGTTGAGAATAATTTATAATTCATAATTTATTGTTAATATTCATTATATCTGATCCTTAATTCTAAAATAATAGTTCATTCCGTTAAATACAATTAAGCAAATATTTTACAAAATAAATAAATTAACTAACGATACGAGAAATCGAATATTTGAGTCAAATAAAATATGGCTGATACTAATTTTGAATAATATAGCGGTTTAATGGTGAAATAATTATTCAAAATGAAATACTTATATCAGTAAATATTTATTCTAAGGTCTGTTCATCCTTACTTGTCTTATACAGTAAACAACTTTCTAACCTCAAAGTGAACCTTTTTTGGCTTAAACAGTTCTTTTATCGTAAATAAAATAAACCGAGTTAACATTTTGGACATCACTTGGCCAATGTATTGTCTGTGATTGCTTTGTTTTGTTTAAAAAAGCTGTTTTAGCAAAAAAAGTTCATGTTGAGGTTAGAAAGTTGTTTACTATATAAGACAAGTAAGGATGAACAGACCTTAAGTATGAATTTAATTTCAAGTTTTTTGATTTTTCAGAAAAAAATGGTTCCCATTAAGTATACGCCTGAAACCTTTCAAAAGGCGTTGAAAGAAATAAACGACGACAGTATATCTGTATTGTATAGTTATGACCATCATTTTGTTTTTGGTCATGAAGTTTCCTTTTCTTTTCAAATTATATCTAATTGTGTTAAATTGAATTTTCATTTTACCATTCATAAACGTGTATCCATTTAAGTAAGTATAAGTATTCTTAAAGGCACTCATATTTTTTAACTTTTAATAAAATCGTGTTCTTCGAATATATCACGGAATTAAGTACAACGCTTCCCGGAATTAAGTAAGCCAAATTTTATCACGGAATTAGGGACAAACTAGAGGTTCCGCAAAATAACGATTATTTCTACAAACTAGAGGCTACGACGCAAAATAAGGCTCGTAATCCATCTTATAACAACAGTCTACAGAATAAAACAATTTCCAGTCCTATAACCGTCCAACTTTTTCTAAGAATCATCCCTAAAGTAGAAAATGCCTTAATATGCCGTAATATGGTACATTTACCTTAAATGAACTCTTGCATGTAGTAGTAACATGTCTGTATAGACCGTTCGACATTCTATATTTGAAATTTGACGTAAATTCAATATAAGATTTGTACACAACTACATGCAAGAGGTCATTTACTTAAGTTTTTCACCTATACCTAGTTATATAGAGAAATACATACTTAAATACATAGAAAACATCCAAGACTCAGGAACAAATACTCATGCTCATCACACAAATATCTGCCCTTACCGGGATTTGATTTGATTTGGGATTGCATAAAAGGTCCTTTAGAGTCAAAATGTATTTGAAAGAACATCTGAACGAGATTAGCTAACCCTGAAGACAAGATGGAATGTCTCATGCTAGTAATACTAATAATACCTGAACACAATAATGCGAACATTGTTACTCGGAGTCAGATTAGCTAAAAGTGAGTGTGAGCAGACATGGGGAAACTATAAGAATTCCTAGTTTGATTTCGGAACCCTCAAAATTCCTTTCATTGTCAAAATATGGGTACAATACATAACCTGTCAAATCTTTCTTCTTCGAAAATATTAATAATATTCGGAAATTTAAAATGAAAATTTTGGGACTTCAATCATCGGTATTTAAAATTTCGAGATTTTTATTAATTCGGTCCTACATTTTTTTCGGTATAGTAAAAATTCGGAATTATACAGTTAAAAGTATTTTAAATTTTGAAATTAAATAATTTGAGATTTTAGGGTGATTTCTCAAAATAATTTCAGTAATTATATTCTTTGTAAATCCGTCATTTTACATGTGTGTATTTTAGAACACTAAATACTAAATACTATATTTTACTCCTAGTTATTTGACAAGTGTGTTCAGTTCAGAACCTAAGCTTGTTAAGATTTTACAAACATTTAGCCCGTAATAGTTATATAACGTTCTACTAAAACTAGTTCTGGGGGGTTATTATGACATAACTATGCAGTTCGATTTACGCTGAGAGGAATGGACAGAGCTATACAACTGCTATAGCTCTGTCTTTTACGCTCGCCGTAAAATAAACTGCAAGCCATGTCAGAATAACACCCCGGTCTGGTATTTAGAGCTAGCTACCAAAAAGGAATTGTACGGTACGCTGTGCCTGTGCCTAAGCCAATTTAATCAAATTGCTATAATCTTACCAGCGAGTTACATAAGCAGTGGCAATTCACAACTAGTTTACAATCTAACGATCTAGCTGGTTCTTACAGTTATAATATGACTAAGTAGTTCTAATAACTACACACCGCCTGCGTCGAATTCGTTTGTTTCTTGGGAGCGTCCCCACTGAGAGAATTTGCATGAGTACCTATTTGAGTGGTGTGGACGTTGAGCCGAGCGTTACAATGCTTACACACCACTCGATGTTCGCGCCGAATGCTCATTACACGTGAATGCTCTCAGTGGGGACGCTCCTTTATGTGATTCTCAAATAACTCTCTTTTCAATTCGCTGGCGACGTATTAACAGGCAGACTAAGCGTAGACATAACCGCTCGGCAAAGGATCACGGACATTGAAAAGTGATCTACCTAATAGGTAGATCAGAGGCCCGTTTCACGAAGCTACAAGTTACAAATTACAAGCGGAAGTCTCTTTCTAACTCCTTTTGCTAGAAAAGGAGTTCCGCTTGTAATTTGTAACTTGTAGCTTCGTGAAACGGGCCACAGGTATTTATTTGTCAAAGTTACCCAGGTAGGCATAGCGAGTATAGGCAACTCCCTGTATCTACTTGCAACACCAAGGTTATCATTCACGCTTTATGAACCAAAATATTTTTTATATTATTATTTGAAACTTCTGAGAGAAAACGTCGACAGGAGCTGTCTGCGACTACCTTCCCTGTAGTCCTTGGAACAAAAAAAAACCATCTTCCTATCACGCACATACTATGACTACTATGACTAACGAACGCACTGAAGAACAGAAAACGTTTTGTGAATACACAGACTGCTAACACTAAAATACATTGATTGCGGGCGGTAGGAACCACTTTAGGATCTTTTTAGTCGAAATTTTCTTCGACGAAACGACTCTGTCCTAAGTTTAAGGTTGCCGCAGACATAACATAACCCACCGGATCAGCTATTCACTATTTTACTATTACCATTGCATTTACACGTACGTTTCGGAGCGAAGATTGGAATGGCGCGTGGCGTTTCCCGCGGTCCGAACTTTACGTGTGCAGGCCGCTATTGAAAAGTGAGCTTTAATCTGTGCTAGGATCGACACTTGAACATTTTTAGTATGTATTTGTTATTTTTCTTAAGGGTTTTTAGGGTTCCGTAGCCAAATGGCAAAAAACGGAACCCTTATGGATTCGTCATGTCTGTCTGTCTGTCTGTCCGTCCGTATGTCACAGCCACTTTTTTTCGAAACTATAATAACTATACTGTTGAAACTTGGTAAGTAGATGTATTCTGTGAACCGCATTAACATTTTCTCACAAAAATATAAAAAAAAACAATAACTTTTGCGGGTTCCACATACGTGTGGGTTGGTCTTCAAAAATGATATTGAGGTTTCTAAAATTTTTTTTTTTTTAACTGAGTAGTTTGCGCGAGAGACACTTCCAAAGTGGTAAAATGTATGTCCCCCTTGTAACTTATAAAATAAGAGAAAGATAAAACTAAAAAAAATATATGATGTATATTACCATGCAAACTTCTACCGAAAATTGGTTTGAAGCAGATCTAGTACCTAAGTAGTTTTTTTTTAATACGTCATAAATCATAAACCGTAATTTACCTTTCACGGAACCCTTCATGGGCGAGCCCGACTCGCACTTGGCCGTTTTTTTACTATTATCATACGAAATTTAACGCTTGTATGGTTTACCGTTTTTAGTTACGATACAACAAAAATAAAAATAGGTATGTTTAAAAAATCATTTCTGGTATGGGGACCCCCTTTGTTATTTATCTATTAAGGCCCAGCCGCACCGCTTGCGTGACGTGCACGTGCACGTGCGCGTTCGCTTTCCACTGCGTTGTATAGTGACATCTCGTAATGAGAATTCATACTATACAACGCAGTGGAAAGCGAACGCGCCCGTGTACGTGCACGTCACGCAAGCGGTGTGGTTGGGCCTTTACGGTTCAAAAGATACAGGGGTGTTATTCTCTCAAAAAACGGCCGTCGTCGGTTGGACGGACGAGCGAATCGAAGCGGCGAGTTTAAGTAGTCCCGTCCGAGCGAACAAAATACATTTTAGCGCGTGCATTGTCAATTAGGTAACCTTATACGTTCAAGAAGTCATGCTGCCAAATTGAATACACGCTCTAAAATGTGTTTTGTTCACTCTGACGGGACCACTTAAACTCGCCGCTTGGACAATCACTCGTTCGTCCGTCCGTCCGTCGTTGTTGAGAGAATCACACCCCAGCTCTTTAAAGTTAGGACGGCCGGACGGGCGGGGATATTACTAGGGCCTAGTTGGGCTCGCTTCGCATACGGACGGAACCCTAAAAAAAAAAGAGTTTACTACGCTAGAATTTCTACGTCGAGTAGATAGATGGGGTAACATTATAAATGCAAGAAACGTAACATTAAGATGGAAATCTCGGACCTTAGGACGCCTTATACAGAGCGAAATCCTACAAACAGACGGCTCTTTACACGACTAGTAATTTAATTTAATCTTGTGTAACACCAAATAGGCGATTATCATGAATTCATAGGTGTGTTAAAGTCGTTAAAGTATAAGTAAACATATCATACTAATTTACAAGACAAAACATATTTAACTGTTATATTTGATGGGTATGTAATGGTTAAAACGTGCTTTTAACATCGAACGCAATATGACACTATATTAATGTAGGTTTGTGGTCTTCTCAGAGTACCTAATGTCTGGTTGCGTTATGTTGGTATAATGTATTCATTTTAGTACCTATAGTGTTGGTGTTGTCTAACGAAGATTTTTTTTCGGAGTAGCCTCGCGTCACTGGTAGATCACGTGACTTTTCGTGTCACGTGATCTACCAGTGACGCGATTGGTCTAAAAACGAATCGAATAGAAACGCTAGTTAGTGTAATGCATCTTGGCAGGGCTCTGAGATAGAGGCGGCAACATGTCGCATACTCGAATGAGTGTCCTAGTGCTTGGAGAGAGTTAGAGTTTTAGGGATTATATAAAAACCGGTTAAATGCGAGTTGGACTCGCGCACCGAGGGTTCCGTACTGCCGCACAGTAGATATTATTATATTCCGATTTGAATTCGACTTCGAATCAAATCCTCGCGAGAGCAAGTCACACTTGATAATTTTTTAGTATTTGTTGTTTGTCTTCAGGGTTTGTACTATAATCCGTTTTTATGACACAACAAAAATAAAAATACGTTGAATAATAGTACATTATTGCCTAGGCCCGGAAAGTAGGGAATTTTCTGACAAGGTGGTTGGCGGGCCGAGCCTTGGCGAGGTCTACTAAAATCCGAGTCAGGCAACCCCCGTTTCCGCCAGCGCCGAGGCATATATAGTGCTTTCCTCAAACAATCCGAAGAAATGATACAAATACACGATTATAAGTATTTTTAAAAATATTTTGACAAATTCGGTGAGAATGTTTTTTGAAAACTACGAGTATTAGTTAAAATAGTTTCACGCACAACGAGGCGCCACCACCGCAGGCCCCACACTGCACCGACCCACAGGTTGGGTTTACGGGAATTTTTTTCATGGTCCTTTCGATTTTATATGCAACAGAGAGCATTAATAAAAATATATGGACATGGACAGAAAGCGGTTTCCTACGTTTATTTTACTCCTAGGAGGAAAAGAGGCACTTTACGTCTTCGTTCTTCAAAAGAAATGCCATCCTTTCCGAGCATGTTGGAGAAAAAACTTTTCCTTCACTTTATTTAATTATTTTTATTTGGTAGTAAATGCGCCGTAATAAAACATAGGTACTCTGTAAAAAAAACCCGCTATCTACACACTGGCCCGTAAAACTAAGTATTAAATACTACTAGTACCTATTAAAAGTGTGATACCTAGTTTTGCGGGACAGTATATTACGGTTCAAAAGATAAGCTCTTTAAAGTTAGGACGGACAGGGCAGGCATATTAATAGGGTCCCGTTGGGCTCCCTTCGGGTACGGAACCCTAAAAACCAACAACTTTTTGTATGCTAGAGGAGTCATAAGTCGACTGGTCACCTGATAGATTCCACCATCAATGAACACCTGCAATAACCGGCTATTCCCAGTTTGTCCAAAGGGTGCGGACACCCGGGAATAGCACGCAACAACACGAGAGCAATCGCAGATTAGTTGTCAGCCTTTGAGAAAACTTTTTTTTATATCTTGAATGTCATCAAAATCCAAATCGTAACGGTCGAAGGACCATATTTCTTTCATTGACTTTGTACCGACTTATGAACATTTTCATATTTAAACCGTGGTTTTGTTTTTTACAGGTGACATGCAGACCCTGAGTATGTAGAGAATGACAAATTATAACCCAATCCATCTGCGGTTTGAATATTGAGAACATAAATAGACTTGTGTTGCCATCTAGTAGAGTGTACGGGCAATAGAACGTAGTTCCCAGTTGACGTGGAAATCGAAACCGATCGCAGCGAGAGTGAAGACTGCGTGTACTTGGTACCATGTCTATGACATAGATGGCGCTACTATTAGTGTTTTACATATGAACCGTGGTATAGGTAAAAAACTTAAGTAAAGCTCCTCTTGCATGTAGTTGTGTTCAAAAATTACATGGAATTTACGTCAAATTTCAAATATATGTTGTCAAACGGTCTATACAGATGTGTTACAACTACATGCAAGAGGAGCTTTAGTTAAGTTTTTTTTGGTATACCGCGATCAATTAGCCACACGGGTTCTATTCTACTCGGGCTAAGCCTAATTGCTTTTGACTTGTTATTATAATGTCAACGTTACACGTCACGTCATAGTTCTTTTTTACTTGACAGTAGTAACCTAATAACGGTCTAGTTATAAACAACACGATAACATTTCAAAAGCAATTAGGTTTCACGGGGTAGAATAGAGCCCCAGTTTCTTTATTCTACTTCGTCTTTACACCTATTGTAATCATATTGTTTTCAACTCGGCCGCCATTACTGTCAAGTTAATAAGGGCTATCATAAGGTTGACAATACAATAACAAAATGTATAAATACAAAGTGGAATAAGCTGCTTACGCCTATAGACGTTACTGCCGCTCAAAGTGTAAATTCAGGGCAGGTTTGTAAGGCATTGACCATTGTGTCTGTCTGTTTAGCCCTGGAATGAATGAACAGATTCTAAACCGGTTTCTTGTATGGTAGCTCACTTTATCGAGGTGGTTCTGGTCTAGGTTTGATAGAAGTCAACGTAGAGAGCAGGGGTCACAATTCCGATGGGTTTTGTTTTTTTATCATTTTGTATCTTGCGGCTTTACTGACTGGTTTTGTTTAAAAACAACCACAAATATATAATATTCGCAACACAGGAATGATACGTTGAAAATTACATGAACCCCAAGCGAAACAATACATATGACACAGTATGCTGACAGGATATATTTTAATAATGCATATAATTATTTATAATTCGTCTGAATAATATATTATACAAAGACACCGTTAAAATTCAATTTACAAAAATGTTTTATCTACAAAATCAACGCAGTTACGAAAATTAAGCAAATCGTTATATCCCGTGCTACGATGCACTTCGTAGGGACCTCTACGCCTGCTACGCTTGCTACGACTCCTGTATCTATAATCTTTATTTGAGTTCTTATTAGTAATTCATTCTTATTACTTAATTATTGTTTTGAATTTAGCTACTGTCTATATTAGACTAGGGTTCTTATTGAACTGTTCAACGTCGTAAACTCGAGTGATACCAACCAGAATATTATCGTCGACTGTTCTCTCTAGTGGGATGGACAGAGGCTCTAGCCGAGATGCAAATACTACTAACGTTTTCGTTTTCCATCACTCAAAATGTATGGAATGAGATTCTCGTGCGTTAGCGATAAACAATGTGGTCAACTGTCATCCCATACATTTAGAGTGATAGAAAAGAATAACGTTGTAGCGTTTGGCATCTTGGCTATGGCCCCAGTACCCTTACCATGAGTTACAGTACTTGCAGTGACCGTACTCGCTCTGTAGTAGAAAAATAACTCCTTATAAAAAAACCAGGTAGGTAATGCAGCAGAATGTTTGTTCTATGACAAAACAAATGTGGAAGATCGATAATATACGAGGAAAAAAAATTCTGCTACCCTACTCAAGTGGGAGTGTGAATATACATAACCAGTTTTACAGAACTCCGCACAAGTGGGGCTCCTATTTCTAGGCAGTTTGCCCTTCGGGCATCTGAAGCTAATGAAGCTACCTATCGTAGGTACCTAACCTACGTAGTATTTTCATTGCGAGGGCGTTTGTAGAGCGTCTTCCATTAAATATCTCGGAGTTGTTATCGATGAAAAACTTGATTTCAGGGAGCATTTAATGGCTACAGCAAAGCGAGTACGCAAGCTAATTTATGTTTTTAAAAATCTACGTAACTCGGCCGATAGGAAGCTTCTTAAGACTGTGTACATAAGCATTTGCCAATCAGTCTTATCGTACTGTATTACTGCTTGGGGCGGGGCACCCAAATCTAATTTGGTCCTGCTCGAAAAAGCACAACGAGCTGTCCTCAAGAAACCTAGAAACTCAGGAAACCTATTAGATACCCAACCAAGCTTGTGTACAAGGATATGGACGTTCTCAGCGTTCGTAAAATATTTGTCACACGCGCCGTTTTAAAGACGCATGAAGAAGTGGTAAGGTTACCAAATTATAAGGCAATGTTAATGAAACGCACTTTTAGGGTCCCTGTGCCTTTGACTAGCTCAGTCTTTGCCAAAAGATTTGCTAATTTTCTGCGCCCATTCGTTTATAACAAAGTAAATGCTACATTTCCCTTAGCAAATATCTCAATTAGAGAGCTTAATCATAAACTGCCCGCATGGCTCATTACCCTCTCGTATGAAGACGTAGAAGAATTTGTCAAAGTTTTGAATTAAACACTGCATTTAACCTAAGTAACGCAATTACGGGCAATTTCTTTCCTGTCATTCAAAGAGACTCTTACATACATTTACAATCTTAAAACACCCACATTACACACGCACACACTCACTCATACACGCACACGCACACACTCACACACACGCACACACACACTCCAGCTTGTGCATTTGTAATTTAGTTCTAGTTTTACTTAGTATAAAATTTATATCTTAAATTAGACTTCATTCCGTTGTGTTGTGTATTTTATTAGCTTTTCGCAACTTTCTGCAAACTCATTTTTGTATTGGTTACCTATAGGACAGGCTACGCCTAGTGTAGGGACCAGTGTAAATCTCTTAT